>OX424474.1:2681598-3931598 GCA_949152455.1 Lithophane leautieri | reverse complement strand
AACATGAAAAAGTTGCAAGATTTTGTATGGAATAGATACAAGCTACTGTTTCTTATCACTACATATTATAAAACAAAGTCATCCGCTGCGCCTGTCTATAAACTCCAAAACTACTACACATGCTGTTTTCACCAATGGATAAAGTGGTTCTCGAGGAAGTTTTTAGTATATAATAACCGACATCCACGCGGGCGAAGCCGCGGGCATCAGCTAGTTAATAATAAAATTATAATAGTTAGTTTTCATTAATGTTAGTTATGATTTAATTAATATTTAGTTGTATTTTGTACAATATATTGTTTATAGTACCTAATTAATTAATAAAGTACTCAGCTACTGTTTTCGCCAGTATTTTATCAAACGTTAACCTCTAACTCTAACAATCACCCTAAAATCGATTCATAGTAAAAAATTAAAAAAAATTAATAATAATAATTATGCTTAAGTACCTTTAAGACTCAAAAGAAAGAACGAAGTATTAATAATGATCTATTTGAAATAAAACGTAATAATTAAATAATTAATGTTTAGTTTAATGTAATAATTAGAATCAATATTATAATATGTAATTTAATCATTTGCAGTGCCCTTACAGGGTGCATGTCTTAATACTGTGTCATGAAATTTTAATGCATGCCTAATAACCAGTTTTTTACATGTTAGCAAAGAAATAAATAAATAAAATTCCGCTTTCTTTGTTCTTACCAAAATTCTTTGCGGCTTTGTGTAGAGAGTTAGCAAATTCTATTCACATTTATAGTAAGCCCTTTGTCCATGAAAAACAAAGTCTGAGTGTTAAATTATAAACAAGGGAGCGTATAACATTTCCTTGGGTTAATTTAGCGGTCGTTTAGAATAATCTCTGTGAGGGTTTCATTTGTTTTTAGGGTTCCGTACCCAACGGGACCCTATCACTTAGGCTCCGCTGTCCGCCCGTTTATCTGTCTGTCCGTCTGTCACCAGGCTGTATCTCATGAACCGTGATAGTTAAACAGTTGAAATTTTTACAAATGATGTATTTCTGTTGCCGCTATAACAACAAATACTAAAAACAAAGAATAAAATAAATATTTAAGGCGGCTCCCATACAACAAACGTGATTTTTTTGCCGTGCTTATAGATAATGGTACAAAATCCTTCGTGCGCAAGTCCGACTCGCACTTGGCCGGTTTTATACATAACGATACGGAATCCTTCGTGCGCGAGTCCGACTCGCACTTGGCCGGTTTAACAGATAACGGTACGAAACCCTTCGTGCGCGAGTCCGACTCGCACTTGGCCGGTTTTATAGATAACGGTACGGAACCATCCGTGCGCGAGTTCGAGTCACACTTGGTCTGTGCGAGGAAATCGGACGATTTGCGAAGTATAAACATGAAAGAAAATCAAAGGTCAGGTCCTCAGTTTGAAAGTATTTCAGTGAAGTTAAGTGGTGTAGATATATTTTTGGGGTAAAATGTTACGAAGGAGATTATAGAATGCAAAACAAACAGCTTTTATAGCTGAATATTATTATTATTTTATATTATTGTTAAAACATTATTTTCTCTTTTTTTATTTTTTGTATATTGTGTTTCACGAACTGTGTCAAAATAAATATTATTCTTTCTTTTCTTTCTTTCTGAATCTATATAAATAAAAATTAAATGCTGTTCGTTGGCAAGCTCATCACTTAAGAACGGGTGGGCCGATTTAGCAATTTTTTATTGTAATGTTCGTAATTATAGCTCGTTTAAGGTTTCTATGACAAAGAAAAATTAACGCCCCTAGGACGACCCACTGACCAAAAGTTTCCAGGAAAAAATTCAAATTCCGGAGACAGATCAGGCGCAGGGCCCACGGCTTTACGTGCTTTCCGAGGCAAGGGGATATTACACCGTCAACTTGCCAAACTCCGGGCTGACACTGAAATACTATGTTTGTACCAAAGTGAACAAAACCGCCCATTGTATTTATTTTTATTTTTATTGTTATATATTTTTGTGGTTTACAATAAAGTTTATATATATATAAATAAATAAATAAAACTACCAGTCAAAGTCCCTCTCATAAGCACTTTAAAAAGCATTTTATTGTATTCTTCTATCACCGATTCATCCCAAAATCTTCCCATTCTCTATCAAATGATCCACCAAAAGTATGAACATTACTTAAGGGTTCCGTTTCAAAAGGCTAGCACGAAATCTAATTCTAGATTTCCGTGGCCCATTCACATCGGAGCAGTCGTTTAACACATTGTGCTCGCTATGGAAATAAAGGCTTATTTTCTCAAAGCATTTGTTCCCTTCCAGAAGATGTATTTCGGGTGCGAAACAGTTTATCTCGGGAGTTAGTAGCTTTTGCGACACAGTGAGGTGACGGGTGGAGAGTTTTGTCAAATGCTTTCAGTGTGATAAGTAAGTTTCGTGTTAATAATCAGGCGCAATTATTGTGTTTATGTTGCTTTGATGACGGTTTCAGAAAGATTTCCTTTCTTAATCAAGATGACCTGTTTGGAGTAGATTATCTATTCAACAACATTAAATCACACACAACACAATAATACATTATTTTAAAAAGAAAGTTGTGTTGTCACATCATAAAAAAATAAAAATAGTTTTGGTATAGTCCCAGTACTAAACTGGTATCTATTGTACTACACAGTATCGCTTTACATTAATTATGCAACCCATTTTTCTTACGAAAACATAGAACTTTAATATTTTCTTTACCACTTCTCAAAGCTTGAGGCTTATCTTTAAGTGTAAGTAATATGAACATTTACGCCTCAAGCTTTTAAGAAAATATTAAGTTTCTATGTTTACGTAAGTTTTATTTAGTACTTTTAGGTTGAAACTTGTTTTTAAAAAGATTTTTACTTATATTTTATTTAATTTTGCTACAGTCGTTCACATTAGAATTGTTGGGTCCCACTTTTGCGCGGTGTATAACCTCGCAGCCGGTGTGTCCCGCGGCTACGTATCGTCGTTAGGAGCGGAGGTAATCCGTTTTTATTGTCGCGCCACTAATGGTGTCATTTTTATAAAACCCGCAGAGATATAGCCGTTAAATTAATAGCTAATGTCTGAAGAACATTCTAGAAGTCGTTTTGAGAGTTCAATTTACAAACTACAGCCAGGATAGCTTGGTAACTGATTCATTCAGAGTTTGTGGGTAGAGTACATTACTGTCGCGGCCAGCAATAAGGAGATTGATGGAAGATCGTTTCGCCGAGGCACTCATGCGTGAGTCCATCAATTCCTGATTGCGGCCAAGGCTTGTATAGTACTTTTCTCAAACAACGCGCGGAAATTCAAACTGAGTAAATTAAATAGAAATTCCAGAATCAATGACGAACAACTACCATTTTTCATGCGCCAATATGTTAATTTGTTTCTTCTTTATTCTATTTGCAAGCCAATTCGAAATTTAAATAAAATCTTTGATAAGTTACCTCCTTGGTTGCCGTGTGTTGAAGTAAAAAGTTCGTTCTATTTTTAAATAACACGACAGATATGAGTTTTCATAGTAATTTATTTGGCCGCTAAACACGCCAGATATGGATTTTCATAGTAACTTTGCTGGCCGCATCGTCACTTGTTTTTTACCAGTACAGCAATTTTGATTTATCTCGAAGAATGTTGTCAAAATAATGCTCGAATTTCCAAGCATTTTTGAGAAAACTTACTTATTGTTAATTATATTCTAATGCATATGGGTAAATCCTACCTTCTTGTCGATACTTCCAGACAGGTGTACATAATTTGGGGTGATGCAGGATGGAATGAAAGTCTTCAAGTAAGTATTGTGGCTAGCTTATAAGTCCAAAGCACAGTTACACAGAAAGTAAAAAGATTGAAAAGTAAAGACGGCATAAGTAGACTATAAAGTTCACAAGCATACAAGCCGAAAGCAAAAGTAAAAAGTTCATGATGGCATAGAAAATACTTTAGCGGAATGCAAATTACTTTAAACGGTAAGCGGGTAGAAGCAGAATAGTATGAGGTTGAGCAGCACGGTGCGAGCGGCGCCGGCGACGTGCGCTCCGCGTCGCGATTGGTCAAGACTGATAGGAATTTGCGCGCGCGCCTGCGGCCGGTGTACAATGAAACAGGTTTTCTCAAATCGTGATTTTCCACGCCACAGGCTCAGACCAAATAAAAAAGCAAGACAGAGCGCTGTCAACAGTGACGTGAAGCCGGTTTTGTAAACATGTGTGCACTTAGTTTGGTCCAGTTTGATTGTAGTGTCATTGTAAATAGTTGTAAATCTGTGTGTGTGAGCGTGTATGTACAGACCGGTGATGTAGTTTTAGCATGCTTTACTGTATTGTTCGCAACGCTCCGTCTTGGTTTTTTATTTGGTCTGAGGCCACAGCGTTTGAATTTTCGACACAAACAGGAATGTTTCGAGTTGTAGCTATGGCAAGACTATATCATTTACTAATATGGTAGTATCTATCATTTACTTAACGTAAATATAAACGTGTAAAAACTATGTATAATTGTGTATATTATGTATGTATTCATTTTATTATCAAGTGTATTTGCCGCTACACTATCAAAGGTGAGACCAGATAAAAGGAGATTATGACATTCTGGCAAGAGGATGGGCAGGAGTCGCTTCCTATCTGCTAAGGACATACTGCTTTCACTGGAAGCCATAAAATCAGTGCTGGTTCTTTGGGAGCTAAAATGATTATTTATCTTATAATTTACTTGAACTAGCATGACCTAATGCAGGTCGTTTTTTTATGTTTTCACTGAGACACTGCCTGTAGTGCTAGACTGCCTAGTCAATCGCAAACGCTACTGCTGAGCTCTTGAGATCCTAGGTTCGATTCACAGGTCGGACTATGTGTTATTAGGTTTTTCTATTAGGAATTTCTCAGTAGCAGCCCAGAATCTGGATTTGTATCCGGTTGTTGGCAATAGGCTCACCCCCCTCCCTAATTTCATGGGACTTAAACATAACAAGCGAAACTGGGTTTACTATAGACATACTGCCTAACCTTTCCAGTAATACAGGTGTGATGTTCATGTAATGTTATTATCTCAGTAGTCAGCCATAAGCAAATAATCAATAAAGTTCAAAATCGAGCTGCAGTATTAAGTTAGTGAAATAGCTTGGGGTCGAGACCCTTATTTCATAGGTATACCTACGTGGATGAACCTAGGGCAGTTTGCAGATAGGTACTGTAAGGTTTTATAGATTAATTCTTCAAGGACTTTCTAATTAAACTACAATAGTTTTTGGTCCGCGCGCGGCTCGGCCGCGGTCATACAGGGCAACCTTAAATTGTACTGGCTGTTAAGAAAGGCTTGATTCGAATGTTCTAGCAGTTTGTATTTAGAATAGGATAAAATTGGGAGTCAGCCCTCGGCTGGCTTGCGGGCTGGATTAATATAAAATGTATATTTGATTTCTTGAGTTATTATAAGCTATCAAGAGGTGTTTTATTCGATCCGGTACAGTAGACTCCGAGAGAAGTACCCTAATCTGCATGCTTAATAATATGAATTCCAGTTTATACAACGCTCTGTAGGTACCTACCCTGATTTTGAACCAACAGAATTCGTAATTGGTACGTTCGTTTGCATCGACAATTTTAATCTATTGTTAAATGTGTGATGTGCCTGTGAGGAAATTAATAAATTATTAAACTTTTCCGTTAAATCATAAAGGTGTACTCACACTGTAACTGGATGTCTCCATATCTCTAGACATCCAGAACGTAAATCGTAGTGAACAAACACAATTCAAGATTTTATCAATCAATCTGCTTAGCCTTACCAAACTTGCTGGCGTCCGCTTCCAGTCTAACCGGACAGAACTGAATGCCAGTATTTTACATGAAGCGACTGTCTATCTGACCTCCACAACCCAGTTACTGGGTAACAGGATACACCTTGGTAAGACTGGTTGTAAAGACTTTTGGGCTTCTGACTACCCGTAACGACTGCCAAAGATCTACATATGACAGCCGGGACCAACGGTTTAACGAGTTTGCGAGGAACGGAGGGGTCTCAATACGTAATCTATGGTCACCCATCCGCGGGCCGACCTCGGAAAGCGTAGCTTAATCTTCGAACGATCCATGTGGCTATTATTATTTAACCAGGGGCCAATAAATAAAGTTTTCTACCTCAAAACATAAAGGTGCAGTCACACTGTCACGTTATTCGCTAACACTATACATCCATTTGAGTATTGACGTGAAACGAAACGACCAAACACATTTCAAGATTTTATATCTGCAGTCATTCAATAGATTGAACCAACGAAATCTCGAAACAGTTCCCAACGTAAAGGGTTAAAAAAAAAGTGGAAACGAACGGAAAAATAAATAAATATAACAGTTTTTTAAGCTGTTCTCCTCTATTGAATAAATTAATGGCTCTTTGATTTCTCGCTAAACGTGTTTTCAAAAGAGCAATATTAACTTTTGCTTGCTATGTTAGGATTATGAGTAAACCTTCACGGTTTGAATGCTTTGTGGATTTGGTAGAGATGTAGGTGTTAGCTAGGTACGCCACGCCTAGTCAGAGGTCAATACCTACCTAATTGGCCCCCTTAACTTTAAAAAAGCAACTAAACGCGATCAGTACGTAAAGAACTACGTTTAAGGGCTGTCATTGTCATTATTTTCTGTGGATATAGACACTGACAGCTCTTGAACGCAGTTAAGATGTGCTGATGGCGTTCAGTTAGATTGGTGAAATCCGCCCTTAATCCTGCTATTTTGTGTGTTTTGTTTTCCATTTTCTCAGTGTTTATTGTTTATACAATCGTCGTAATTTCCGCAGATTCACCTGTTAATCGAATTCGCTTGCGGCAGCCAACTAGCTAAAGTCGCCGGGAAGAGAATGCGGAAAATTAGCAAAATGTATCGAGTTATTCCAAGGTTCTTTAAAGTTTTTTTACAACTGTTGTTGCAAGACTGTTTATATGTTTCATATTTAACATCCAGCTCAACTTTTTCAGTCTTTTTATTAACCGACTTCAAAAAAAGGAGAAGGTTATCAACTCGTCTGTATTTCTTTTAATTTTTTTATGTTGGTTCCTGAGAACTATCGACTGGGTGAACCGA
This sequence comes from Lithophane leautieri, assembly GCA_949152455.1. Lineage (NCBI taxonomy): Eukaryota > Metazoa > Arthropoda > Insecta > Lepidoptera > Noctuidae > Lithophane > Lithophane leautieri. The sequence goes on along the minus strand of OX424474.1, from coordinate 3,924,529 downwards.
TATTGATAACTTTTTTTTAATTTGAAAGCTGGTGCTTCCCGTGTGGTCCCATATAAATTTTATTAACTTTGCTTCAGTCGTTTTTTCAATAATTACGTATTTTTCTCACTTAGTCTATATAGACGACATCTTATTTGATACAATCACTGTTACTTTTGTTACTTACATAAGAGGTAGTGGTATTAGAATTTGTGTGGGGTAGGTACCAAAAGTAAATGGTGAAAAATAAAAAAAAATTACAAAAAAAAAACAACTGACTTTTTTTTTTGTCCTAACAACACAAAATTATTTTGGGGTAAAAAAATAAAACAAACCAGTAAATTATCCGTCATAAAAACCATCGATATATTTACAACTGTTAATTATTTACATATTTACATGATCGAATACTATTACAGTAATAATTGAACTGTATTTACACATACATTATTTAGAAAAAAATAACATTAAATAAATAATACGTTAGATATGTTAACGTTACTATGGAAACAATGCATAACAATAAGCCGTGTATTGGGTCCCATCAAAATATACTGGTCCGTATTTAGACCGACATTACTTTTCATTGAACGACTAGATGACCCGGAGAACGTCGTAACACGTGAATTTTTTTAAGATTTTTCGATATTTTGGCTGTTCCTTACTTTTCTTTTTAGGGTTTCGTACCCAAAGGGTAAAACGGGACCCTATTACTAAGATCCCGCTGTCTGTCTGTCCTTCTGTCACCAGGCTGTATCTCATGAGCCGTGATAGTTAGGCAGTTGACATTTTCACAGATGATGTATTTCTGTTGCCGCTATAACAACAATTACTAAAAAACAGAATAAAATTAATATTTAAGAGGGGGCTCCCATACAACAAACGTGATTTTTTTGCCGTTTTTATAGATAATGAAACGCAACCCTTTGTGCGCGAGTCCGACTCGCACTTGGCCGGTTTTTATTTCCTAAATCACCCCAGTATTGAGGCGAGGTAAGTCTGGCTGTTTGAGTAATTAATGCGGCCTACCCAAATGTCCTTTCTTTGGTATTGTTCGTCGAATCGTTGAGCTCCTTAAGTTCCGAGTTGAGCTGCATGATTACCGACAAATGTGTGCACTGACTGGACAGGTCTTTCCTCAAAAGACCATTTCAGACACCAATCTTCATGGACACATGGATCTACATGATCTGACCAAGATTATGTCAGGACTTTAAAAGAGACTGTGACCTCGTGAGTTTGTTTCGGCCTTTCTTCTCAGACAGGAAACGCCGACCTCGTCTAGTTTTTAACCGACTTCCAGAAAAGAGGAGGTACTATGTTCGTCTGTATGTATTTTTTGTCATTTGTTTGACGTGTACAAGTGTTTGTACAAACCTACTTCGAGAAATAAAATCATTTATCATTTTGACTTATGCTTTAAGATCCTTTCGTGTACTAACAACCTATGTCCTTTTAAATAAATTACACTTAAGTGCAAACAAATTCACCAATAAAAACCAATATCGGTAATAAGCCAAATATTTGCCCCAATTGCAAGAATCAAACCAGTACGGCGAATTCGTTTCGCCATCGCTTCTTTCTGATCTAATTGAATGTTCTTTCAACCCAAACCACTTATCTTTTCCGTCGTTTCCCTTATTTCTCTCTCACAAATCTATGTTAAATGCGCATTCCAAGAGAAAGTAATGTCGGCCTTATGGAATTTTGCTTACACACAGTGCAGAAATATCTAGAACATTTAGAACTTTATACCTGAAGTTTCTATAACAGTAATATATAATAAATACTGTAAGCCAGTAGACTGAAGCATTATTGCTGTTCTAAGTAATATGCATATATGGAATTGGTATTTTAAAAATAACATAGTTTCAAGACATTGCCGGACCGGTTTCGTTCAAACACTTTTTTTTTTTTTGAGTTTGCGAAATCATCAAACGACTTCTCCCGCTCTGGGCGGAGCGCGTAGGGCGTGTCAGACTTTTACTGACTAAAACCCACCCGTGTTCCTTCAGTTTATCCCGGTATCCCTTTCGGACTTTCCCGCAGTTCGTTCTACCCCGAAATCAGTCAGATAATCCCGAAAATTTAATAAAATCATAATTGAAATAACACCAAAAACTACCCATAGTTTCAAACAATTAGCGGTAAGCAATACATTTTTAAGACAAATAAAAGTAACCAACAATAATGCTTCACCCTAATTAATAATTAAATTCTGACATCAAACATGGCTACATTATAAACTAATCAAAAATGCAATTTATGTACGTAGTCCTTATGCGAGATGAATTGCATTCATTTGCATAGAAGTGTTTAACTAAGTTTTTATGCAAGAGATGTAAATAACACGCTCGTGGTCTGTTTATAAATCAGGCATTACTTGAAAATATTTTTTTTTTTTTTATAGGTACAAACTGACTTGAGTTTTTTTTTTCAAAAAGTCCATTTGCAGTAATTGCACTAGGGCTCGTTTTATTAAATGATTTTTAATAAATAACAAATAATTAAATACATTAATTAGTCAAAACGAGATCATATATATCATTAGGTACGTAAACATATATAAAATAAATAGTAATTTCTTATAGAAATAGTAGATCTAGTCAGAAAAGTACTAAAATAACTTTAGTTTTTTATCACAAAAAAAGGTTCTCGTATAACTTCATTTCAAACCATTTAATAACCACAAGATAGTTAGGTAATAGTATTTACTCCAACTATTTACATGAATCGTATATTGAAACTTCTACATATCAGTCTGCAGTGTAAAATATACTCTAATTACATCGACTCGAAGGTTCATATTGCTATGTTGGTTCTTCAAGTTCACTTTTACTTTGTATTTGTACACTATCAACGGCTTTCAAAGTCGTTGATGACGTCATCGCTATCAAGTCTTCGTCTATTGTGGTCAGTTGGGAGTATTCTGTCTTCGGGTATATAGTCCGGTATTTATATTTTCTTGCTTTTAACTGTGGAAGAAAATATTAAACTTATTTGTGGAAAATAACCCTTATAACTATTTCCGTTGTTTCCTGCTGTACCTACAATTTTCTTTCATTCTAAACTTGTTTTCTGATAGTAATGCAAAGTAGAAACTTGTTTTGGTACTATAACTGATCGCTTTTAAGATAGACTTGAAGATACGTAAATAAACGAGTCTTCCCACCACTTTCTTGAAAAGAAAAGCTATAAATAGATCATTTATTACCTTAATAGCAATGATCAGTATGACGGCAGTAGCTAGTAGCACAGCCCCCACACTCCACACAGCTACTGAATTACGTTCTAGAATGTTCGAGGCGTCCTTAGAGTCTTCTACGAAGAACGATGCTGTGATGTGCGTGCGAATGTTCTCGGCTATTCGCCGCTTACCAGCTGATGAGCCATTTAGACAGCCTCCTAGAAAACATACTTTTTTTAACTAAATTATTTTAAGCAAACAACAATACCTAAGTCCGAGGCCTGGCTTTTAGCCAGGTCCAATAAATGCAGTGGTGGCCCAGTGGTAACAGAGCCGACTTACAAGTTGTAGACCGTGGTTTCGAACCCAGATAGGCGCTTTACTTTGTGTAATTTATTTCAACACCACTGCTCTCAAAACGGTGAAGAAAAACATCATGTGGAAACCGGCATGTCCTAGAACCAAAAATTCGAAGACATGTCACTTCCACCAATCCGCACTGGGCCCGCGTGGTAGATTACGGCCCACTACCTCTCACCTCTCACAGAAAGGAGGCATATGTCCCAGCAGTGGGCACGGTAGGCTGATTATGTTTGTTATGTAGTAAAGTAAATGAAAAAAAAAATTATTGTCTGGTGTCTACTCTCGAGTAAGTCATATGATTGGTTTGAAGTTTGTTGGTTATTCAACCGTAACAGGCTATAAAGGATTTTTGATTGTTTAGGTAATAATTTTCATTAATCTGGTTCTTGACATAAAGTTTTCCAAAACATACCGTTTGATGTAGTCGTCTAATTTTACACAAATACATAGCTAGATAAAAAAGATAATTACAATCGGCAAACATACTTTCACTAAATGAATGTACCCACATAATATAATGGATGTTCTCCTTTCTCAACCTTTACATTCTCATACAAAGCTTAGAAACCTTCGTACGGACAAAGGGTATTTGTTAAGGAAAACTATCAGTAAATCCTATACATTGGAACTGCTATGACTACGGGGCATTGACTGAATGAAAGGTCAACTGCGGATCTAATTCCTTTGAACTCGTTCTTGGTAAAATGCTTTTAGTATGTAAGAAAGGTGGTTCTAATTTATTGACTGACTGCTGACTCATCGTTTATGTGCAAGTAATTTAAAATACCTGCATAATTAAATTGTTTTTTCTTCACTGCCTAATTTTCGTTATATACTGAAGATGAAAAACTAGTGACGTGAACGTTATCAAAATAGTTTCACCGGGAAAAAACTTGTTTGTTACCATCACAGGTTACCATTATGTAGGAAGGTATCTAATCTATACATATTATAAATTAAAGTCGCTTTTCGTGTTTGTCAGGTCCACGTTGTTCTTCCACGCAACAGATTTTGATGAGGTTTTCAGTATCGTTTAGAGAATTTATTCCGGAAGGTTAATGTGTATAATACGTTCGTATTGAAGTTACATATAACTAAGAAATCTCGATTCTTTGTTAAGTCATAAAAACCGTGCGAACCAAGAGCGGGTCGCTCGTAGAAAATAAATACTAAACACATACGTTACTTAACACTTAATCAAAATCGGTTATAAAGTTATAATTGACGTCATGCTAATTAAGAAGTTTTTACTAAGTTTCGATTAGTAAAACTTGCACAAGAATTTATGAAAGTTAAAATTAGGACATAGAATCTCGAGTATATAAGATAAAGTGCTCTTTCAAAATTAGTTACTTATCTTTTAGATAAGTAAGTAATTTTAGATTTCTCTTCAGAAGAACTTGATTATTTTTGAAAAACTGACAGCTTAGGTATTTAAATATTATGAAAATCGACGTAGATTAAAATGACACTAAAAACTAATATTTTCTACTTTTTCTTGTATTTGTTTTTGGAAATTAACTTTGAACCTATGTTAAATAATAATTTATTATGAAAATAACCACAGTCCCTACCTTCATATGACTATAATTTACAGTTTTTGTGACTATTCCGTTAATATAATTGTATATTTCTGAAATTATACTACCAGAATTCATGTTCAATCTGACTACAAAGCTAATTTGTTTATGAAAAACAGAACATGGCTTTGACAACTGATGGGCAGTACCAATATCAATATAGACTATCCCGATTTTTCGCAAAAAATCGAAAATACACCGACGCTTTTATTTTGGCAGTGAGTTCCGAAAATGTTACAAAAATAGCTTACCTATATCCTTATCACAGTGACAGCAATCCGTCTGATTACTATTTACGAAAAGCGATACCATGCTCTCCGTACAGCACGGCAAACATTTGTGGTTCACTCTGCAAACGAAAAATGTGTTTATATAACCGTTTTATTTGCACCAGACAGCCTGGCTGCAAACTTGGGTGGATGGTGGCTTAAACCTGCAGCGGTCGGTCTCAACTATACATGATCAGAGGAAGATTCAATTCATTTATGGTGGAGAAGTATATACACGTATTTTCTATTGATTGGCGATTTTCTGACCGATAAGAATTTAAATTGATATTATGACATCTCTGTACTTCTGACTTGTACCAAATCATTTATATTTTAATTTAACTGTATTGACCTCGAACTTGACGAATTTATAATCCCATTTTATTAAAGTAGACATTTTGTATTGTATTTCCTATTTCAATCATGACTTGGTAAACTTGTATTGATCTGACTAAATGTGTTAATAATGTATAAGAAATGAGTCTTTATTATTATAGCCCAAATCTGTTTGCATGCCTTAGTTAAGGTAGTTAGTATAAGGATCAAAATTAAACTTAACATCTAAAACTTGTACCTACTTTCTGTGCAAATAAAGAACTATTCTATTCTATTCTATTCTATTGAACATAACATCACGACTGTAATCCCCGAAGCGTTAGGTAGTAGTCTCACATTTTGCCAATTATGTTTTAGGTCCCATGTAATATGGGGCGAGCCTATTGCCAGTACCCGGGCACAAATACAGACTCCAGGCTGCTACTGAGAGATTTCTGATGGAAAAACTCAATTACACTTTGCCTGATCCCAGAACCGACGCTCAGAGCGACCACTAGACCAACCAGTCAGACTTAATTTAAAAAAAAAACAATTTCAGTTGCTGAAATAATAATACTTGGGAACGAGATTTTAAATTTTCTCCCAATCTGAATTGTCTGATTTTGCACCAAGGAAATAGGCTTTACTATGGTAGTTTTGTCAATTACAGTGATAATAAAAAGAAAAACAAGTTAAATCTATTATAACAGAAATAACTAGTGAATTCTGTTTTACACTGAAATCCTGAAATCTGATACTCCGCCGTAAACAATAAACACAAAAATATGTAGGTAGGTAACTGCCTACCTACAATTTCATTTCATAAAGTAATTACAACGTGAATTAGCGTAATTGTTTACCATCTCTATTAGTAAAATAATCAAACTACATTTAGTTATATTGCTTCACTCAATCGAGGTCAAGTATAACTAGAACTATAGATATTCAGACGTAGGAAACATGTTGTTGTAAATTGTTTTAAATTACTTTTTAATTACTCACCTATCTAATCGAAGTGGATGTGCACACGTGACACAACTGGTAGGCCCAGGTCCCGAGCAAGACCTGCAGGAGTCGTGGCATGGACGGCAAGTCCTCGTTCTTGGCTCATAGTACTGGGAACTAAGGCACTCCACGCATAAACCGTTCTCTAATGAAAAGTGTGGTGGGCAGGAAGTGCACCGCTGAGGACCAGCGCCGTGACAGTCCTGGCAGTAGTGGTGACAGCGACGACAACTGTCCTGCCACGGAAAGAAGTTCTGAGGACACTCGGGGCGACACTCTCCCGCCGCCAACCTCCAGTCAGGAGGACAAGATGCACACTGATCTCTTCTAGATCCCGTGCACGTCTCACAAGACAAGTAACACTTCGAGCAGGTCCCCTCATCAGGGTAGTAGCCAGGAGCACAGGTCGCTCGACACGTCCCCGACTGCAAGCGTAAGGCACCAGCACACAATGTGCAGTTCAATCTTGATACGCAACTCTTACAAGTGTGGGGACACAGCGAACATCTTCCTGCAGTCTGATAAAAACCTTGTCCACACTCAGCCACGCACCTAAAATAAATATTTCATGTTAACTGAACACTTGAAACCGTACAAGAAAGGGTCTAGATGGATAAAGGGCCATTACCTCGATCCTTGTAACAACAAGGGACTCGAACAAGACAAACAGTCCCACTCGTTCGATCCGCTACATTTCTCGCAGGTTGAATGGCAATTTTTACACCTTCCCGCTTCGTGGTACTCACCTGCAAAAAGTCACTTTAAGTATGCGAGGAACAAGAGTGAAAAAAATCGTTGGTTAAGGACATTACTTACTCGTGTCGCATTTGTCATTGCCATCGGGGAGGCAAGTTCCGCTCTTAGTTAGAATCCATTTCTCTTGGCAAACAGAACAAACGGCACACGTGCAAATTGAACAGCCAATTGGGCATCTAAAACAACACAGTCTGTTCTTTAAACGAGATTAAAATACAACCATTACCAGAAAAAATAAGAAATGTCTTTTTTACTTAAATTAAAAAAATTATTGCAATTTGAAATTCATATTTTTTGTACCAAAATTACCCCAATTTCATTATAAGTTAGCAAGTTTTCTGCAGAGGTCATACGTTATGACTTGTAGACGCCCGATAGACGACGGCCGCCCGCGCCCCATGTTATATATCGGTAAAATTCCGGATTGAAAAAAAATGCGGTGTATTTTTTTTCTTTTTTCCAAAAAAAACCACATAAATAGACTCTCAGTGTGATTCTTATCAACACCCTCACGGATCGGACAGGGTTTTTGTTATACGCTGTATAAAAGGGACAATTAAACGCTCGAACAATGTAGAGTTCAAAGCGAGGCGTTTGAAATTCCGAGCGCTCGTAAGATTGACGACCTCTGTTTCATCACGAAATGGAATGTAAAGATAAATTATCATAACAATAACACTTACGGCAAACATTCTCTTCTTTGGGCGTCGGCGTAATATCCTGGGGGGCATTTTGGTACGCAGCTATTCTTGAATGCGTAATCACCAATGCGACACGAAACACAGGCATCTTCGCTAGGGCCGTGGCAAGATTCGCACGTTTCATGACACGGCATGCATCCGAAATCATCCTTTTGATGTGTTCCCGGAGGGCAAGCCGCTAAACAAGAACCGTTGTAAAGGACATAATTGTGAGCGCACGAGGAGCACATATCTGCCTTTTCGGAGCATGTGTCGCAATGCTCTGCGCATGGAAAACAGGCATTCGCGTCAGGGTCTTCATAGTATCCGTCCGGACACTGTTGTAGGCAAACGGCTAAATCAACTACTAATAAGTGTGCGGGCGCGCACGTGAGGCACGAGTCCTGGCCGGCGCCGGCGCAAGTCTCGCACGACTCGTGGCATGGCCAACACACCCCACCTTGGTTAACGAAGCTCCTCGGAGGGCATCGAGACACACATGTATTATCTAAACGATAATGCTTGCAGGCAACACACTGAGTTGGCCCCTTCCCATAACAACCTTGTGAATCACATTCCGGATCGCACAGTCTCTGCACTTGTTTATCGTTGGCATCTGCCAAAACATTTTTCCGTTGCGCGGAGGGAATATTTTTAGGGTAATTGCGTCTATCAGAAATGCCGAGTTCGATTTCATTGAGGAATTGTGAGTATTCTGAGCCGTCGTAAACATCGTTAATATGATAAGCCTTCTCTTCCTGGTAAACATTGTTTGAATTAAAATAGCTTTTATTTCGTAACCGTATCGGACTCGTCGCCGTGCCGTAAAATATTAACTGCCACTTTTTCAATATGCCCGGTTGAGTGACGTGGATATTACCGGCGTTTAATATCTGAAGGGTCCAACGCCCTTCGGCACTTTCTCCCCAAAAATGGACACTTAAAAACGGCCAATCGTCGAAGTTAGAACTCGTTGCGTCATGCGTCCTCTCGAATAAAAGGGTGGAAGTAGTCCCCATCGGCGACGTAAGCAATATCCGTAAATTTCCTCTAGGGAAAAAGCTCAGTGAAATTTTACATTGAACGTGTTCCAAAAATCTGACCTCGTTCATCGTCCCGCTGCACCCATTCACATCCATGTGCACTGATATCGTATAACCGAAAGATGTTTCAATAGACTTGTCCTCGTTTATTTCTTGTGACTTACAAATGTGCTGAGGGGGTACGCTCGTCCACTGTTCGGCTAATGTCACCATCTGAGCGGCGTCCATTAGTCCGTACCCAAACTTGTGACTTACTTTTCTTTTTACGCCATTTACGATCCATCCTTCTTCCTTTTCCAATGGTTGTGACCGAGACGTCATTACGACGAGGTGTTGCATGTCCCGCCATGTTAGTAATGCATTTGCTTCTAAGGCTAATGCACAAATACCTGCGGCTAATGGCGCCGATGCTGATGTACCTGTGTGGTCTACAGTGCAAATGTGGTCAGGCCTTAATTGCACATCCATATCTACTGTAGCTACGCTTTTGTCTCGGCCTGGGGTTCCTGAACTGTAAGTTGAAGCTATTGTTGAAGAGCATTCTTCTAAATACCATGGTTTATACCCCCCTTGCGTTGCACTAGAAATAGAAATAGTGAATATGCTATTCGCATATCCATCACAATTGCAGGAGTCCGTGTGCCTGCCACCGTTTCCCGACGCCCATATAAAAATAGATCCTTTCCCTCCTCTTCCGTTCGTCACACCATTTATAAACGCCCTGAAACAAAGCACTTTTTAATGAGCTCGCCTGTAACCATTTCCTTGAATCGCATGCAATTAGACAATACCTTCTCGCCAAAGGGCCGGGGCCGTCGACTGTTTTTCCGTCGTCCTCGGGTCCCCACGACGCACTATAGATGTCTATGTGATGTGTGTTGAATCCGAGCGCCTGAGCCTCCACTGCGTCATTAACAAGGCCGTCGAGCATCCTGATGCCTCCGATGCTGGCGTTGTAAGCGATGCCGACGCCGCAGTACCTATTGTAGGCGACCGCAGCCACCTCGCCCGCGCACCGGGTGCCGTGTTTATTGTCGCCATTGTCCTGCGGCGTCGGGTCCGTGTCGTTCCCATTTATGTCCGTCGATGCTGCAGGATCCTACAATATCGGGATTCCCGTTCAATATACTTCAGTTACGTAATACATGGGTAGTGAAGAGAAATCGCTTTGTTCTAAATTGGGGTTTCATTTGACAGTTCTTAGCTGTCTTGATTAATGTGTGTTTCAGTATACTTTTAGAAGATATAAAAAAATATTTACATAATTTTGTGATAAGTCAGGATGGTTGGGTTGAATTCCGTCGTCGAGGATCGTTATAACGACTCCTTTCCCTGTATATCCTTTTCTCCAAGCGTAGCCGACGTTCATGTCTAATCCGTCCGCTGCACCTCCGTTCTGAAACAAAAAATAAGGTTAATATCTAAAAATAACCTAGAAATACACTCAAGTGGACGGATATTACGCTTTGCGCATTGAATACTTAATGTAAGTGTTTGTGTTGACGTGGAATGGGAGCGCAGCGGCGAGCGGGAAATATGTGGCTGACCTTAGTGGAAGCGATGCGGTGGGTGGGAGAAACGATGCTATAAACTAGTGAATGTTGACATCAACCCCTGGTCAACCTTAGTACTAAAATTTATGTTTTTTTCTAAAACAAAAATGTTTGCCTGAAAGAGGCGTTATTTGCAGCTGTGCGTCAGAAAATGTGTTCTATTATTCCGCCTTCGCTTTTTCCTTAGGCCTCACACTTAGTGTAGGTACTCTTTGTCGCGTGCAAGTAATAGATACGTGCGTGCGTGCCAGGAAGGTGATTTACCTGACATATAAGTACGAACACTAATGTTATTCACCATTAAATGTAAATAAAAGTTATTAGATCATTTTACTAGTAGTTAAATCATAATTAGGCTGTTCAAAAAATTTAAATTATTTTTCAGCGGGAAAAATATGAAACTAAGGAAACTAATACATAATATTGCTTTCAATTAATTCTGGTACTGAGAACTTCAAATTTTAAGTATAAGTTCCCTTTATGTCGTCTAAGACATAATTTCTCTAAATTCTCCCGGAGACGTAAAATACTAAGTTCACTTTTGATGTGCACGACTCACAAGTCGTATCCCAGTAAAACGTGTTATAGACGGCTTACTGCCAAATAAACTGGAACAAATTCATCAAACCGCACCGGTGAAAATGTTTCATACCTCCCTATATTTTATTCAACGAAATTCATTCTCACTTTAGTCAACCTCTGAACAATAAAATTGTACCCGAGTAAAGCAGCAAACATTACGAGTGGCCTTATAAAACAACAGGGCAGGAAGGTCACAGGTTATAAGTCCCTCGAAAGAGAAGGTATTCGCTTCATGCCTCGATCTGGGGACTAAACTACTGAATTAGTAATTCCTCCACTATTCTTTGTCGGATGAATTTTAGTACGGAGTACAAATGATACCTTCTCGCTTTGTTCTGCTAAAGTTCGTCGAGTTTATACACTCGTACTATTAAATTATGCTTAACATCTGCCACTGAAATGTTCTGCAATATTTTTTACTTGGGCTGAATTTTAAGCAGTCACTAGGTACATTATTTTTATACGTAGGTAATGTTATTACTGGAATTGTAACTATTATCACGTATTTTCGGCGTGAAGTTATATTATATTCATTAGTTTTATAAATAAGTTATTTTACAGTGAAGAATAACATATCTTTGCTTAAATAAATAATACCCTGCCTCGTTGGTTTAGTGGTCGCAAGTGCTATTGCTGAGCGTGAGGTCCTGGGTTCGATTCCCGGGTCGGGTAATGTTATTGGGTTATTCCATCTGGAATTTCTCAGTAGCAGCCCGGATTCTGGATTCTTTGTGCCCAGTTGTTGGCAATAGGGCCTTTTACACGGAACTTAAACATATCTAGTGAAATGTGGGTGTACTATAGGTACACCTCTGCCTAACCCTTCGGGGAAACAAGGCGTGATGTTATGTTATGTGTTAAATAATACTATTTATTTTTGGTAATAAGAACTGCAGTCAGTGCCCAACTTAAAAATGAGGCCATGAGAACCATAGTGGCTTAATACAATGGACAAGCCTTTTGAAAATAAAAAGAAAACAAATCCAGTATTTTTAAATCAACTAGCATAACATACTTTTTAATACTTTTATATTTTAATTCACTTAACTGGAAAAAATCATAGACTCAACTTTAACTGGATCATCATAGACTTTATATTGTAAAAAATTGTTAGGCCACTATGATTCTCATGGCCTCAAATTACCCCGTAGAATTTGCGGCATATGCCAACGTTTGGTTTCAGTATTATAAGTGCATGTCCAGATAAGGCGCTTTGCGCAGTAAATGTACGTGCGCAAAACGGTTTATCTGTAGCGGTCTAAATAGAACACATAATTTTAGTGCATGAGGTGGCTGCAATCCCTGCTAAAGTTGTCATTTATAAAGGACGAAGAACATAGCGGTGACATTATGTAGGTTACAATATTGGCCTAAATTCTATTTTCAACATTATAAACCCAGACTAAAAACGAAAGTCAAGTTTTTTTTTTTCATTATTTGCTTTATAACAATGAGAGCAAACGGAAATTTTGCTTTTAATGTGTCTTTTACTTGTTATACAGGGCATGCCGGACGCTCATAAAAAGAAAAATGGGCAGTACTTTATCAGGAGAACCGAAACGTTTAAAAATCTTTGTCTTTTACGTTTTATTGTAATTTTTTTATTCTTCCTTTTGAAGGTTCCTTTACTTAAAGTTCTTAAGGAAAATGATAATGCCAGTAACTTTATTATTTCAATTACTCTCTGTAAGTTACAGTTAACATTATCAACACCTTGTAGAGTCAGTAATTGATATTACTGACTTAGATATTGATTATGTATCAAGGTATGGACTGTAAACGAGAGGTTGTACCGCCCATAGCACTGCTATAACTCGAGTACAAGCATAAAAGAAAACCACATTCTTACAAATTGTTAAAAAATATTTATAGCTTATTGTTTTCTTACCAAATACCACTGCTCTTTAAACAGTGGGTCGGGGAAGGCCGGCGCACTGGATTGTCGCATCACATGTCTCGGCTTCCACTGATGGTCTCTCTTAGACCTCCGTAGCTCCCTCTGCTGCATCACCCATCTCACCTGTCAAATGAACTGTCCTTAATACTCTTTGATAAGTTAAGGACTGGCGGGCAAGAGTGCTCGGAATTTAAAAGGTTTTTAAGGACGGAGAAAATAACTGTGGGTGAGTATTTTGAAAATATTTTTATGAAAAGTATTATGATTTTCTCGGTTTTTATTTAAAAGAGAATCCCTATTTTCGTTTATCGATAAGCATTTTATTTACCCAGCAGTCATTTTGATCTACAAGGGTATTAAAACAAGATTTTAAATTAATAGTTATCTTGGTGCAAACATACCTGCCCGTAATAACTTAATATGTACAGTCCAACTATTTTCTTAATGTCCCTCGGGAATCATCGTATTTCCGAATAAAAACGAATGCTAATTTCCATATCCATCATATATTTGATTTTTCGTGTATAATAATTTGAATTCAGAACGAAGTACTTTATTGTTGTTTTGTTTGATTTCCGTGTGAACTATATAGAGCTGTAAAACATTTTTCCATGAAACTGTGTCCTCCCATTTTTTAAATAAATTACTGTGAGTAAAAAGATTATTAACAACTCTATATACTTCCAAGTCGATTGAGAGCGGCCGGTCTGTACCAAATGCGAAGGGCAACTGATAGAAATCCGACAACCGACGAAACACGAAGTTTTCCGAAGGACATTAAGAAAAAGGTTGTACTGTATATGGCTTAAAAATCATCTCACGTTGTAATGCAGGATGTATAATAGATGGAAGGAGTGTAGGGTGGCTTTTACTCAGGAGTAAGACAGTAGAGTCTAATGAAAAAATGGCACACATCAAATTCAAGACCATTATTTATGTTGACCAAAATATTGAAGACTAAACCTGCTTAGGTAACCTACCAAACTTACACAACCCGACATGTATCTAAACCCATTAACGCTCGATCTTTAGTAATGCTACAAAATGCGAGTCGTCACGTTCTGATCATAAACAACGCCATATTAACAGCAACTAGTCTAGAACTGCTGAACTTGCTAACAATGATAATACCTATTATATCTGAACTTAGGATATTGGTGTTTCCAAGTAATTGTGTTTCGGAGGTCAAATACTTGCTCCGTGTAAAGTACCAGTACAATATACACAAAAGCCTGTGGATTATGAGCTATGTTTTGGTGCTAGTTCAGGTAAAAGATTTCATATTCATGGACGTTTTCACCCCTTAAATTAATATAATGTAGGTACTGATCAAAATACGCATGTCTAGGTATTGAATGATTGGCAAATTGCACAGTAGATATATAACTTTATTTAGAAATTATCGTGTAGTGTTTGAGGTCTAAAATAAGCTTCGAAAATGTTAGAAACAAACGAAGGTGATCATTTTTAGTTTCGAATACTGATAAGTTATGCTATAAATGTTTGATCAATATAATTATTTAATTTTCTATTAAACTAGTACCTAAATTTAACAAACCACCCGAATTACTCAGGCAAATCGATCTTTTCACCGGAGCTCCATTCTGGACAGCCAGTCGACAAGAAAACTTCATGGATGGCTAAATCCCATTCAAATTGGAAGATTAACTAACTGGCCAATCCCTTGAGAGAAAGTCCTTGCGCCAATACGCACAGAATCAATTATTCAAAACGGGGCAAGTCATGATCTTCAAGCTGATAACTTTAAGGATAATCCCAATGACTAATTTTATGGGGAACCGGTGTCAATCAAATTCATGTGTATTGTTTGGGTTCGTAAACAAACGAATGGTTGGCTGTAACTTTTGGATTGAAGAAAATTCGGTTACTATGTTAGTTTGATAGACGCAATGCTAACCTGAAAACATTTACGGTGAAGCTAAAGACAGATAACCGCAATTTGAATTATAATGATTGAGTGAAATCATTATATCGCTCTCACATCATAATTAATTCGAACTGTACCACACCAATACACTTTTTATCATCTAATTTAACAAAATGAGACACTATTAGTGTCTAAACTTGTGGACTAGATTAAAATATAATTTGCCGAAACTTAATAATTACTTACCTACATAAATTCACGTCATGACCAGCATTTTTATAACTAGAATTAATAAACTTTTTTCATTACAGTTTTAGGTCTCAGATAAAATAATCGTTACCTCTGACCTAAAAACATCGTGTACCTGAATATTAATCACCAAATTCGTTTTTAATCTCTTTTTTGCTTGGCATTTTCTAATTATTGACTAGCTGACCCGACAAACGTTGTCCTGTACAAACAATACTTTTTACAAAAATCAAATTGAAAAAACAACGTTGTTACCGAATTTGAAAATTAATCGGGCAACATTTCTTATGTTTCTACCAAAAATAGCCAAATCGGTCCAGCCGTTCTCAACAGATGCCCTAACCAATGAACAGCATTTAATTTTTAGGGTTCCGTACATGCTCGCCGTCCGAAAAGGACCAGGCCCGGGTCGATGGCGCGTCGTGCTCCACGCGCGCCTCATAGAGGTGTCAGCACAATTGGAGGCGTCCGGTAGGACCGATGCCTGCCAGGGTTGCGGGAAAGTCCGAAAGGGATACCGGGACCTTGGCAACTGGCAACTGAAGGAACACGGGTGGGTTTTAGTTAGTAAAAGTCTGACACGCCCTTCCGCTCCGCCCAGAGCGGAAGAAGTCAATGGATGATTTCCCAAACCCAAAAAAAAAAAAAAATGGTTCCGTACCTACATGTGACATCTACCAACCTGCAATGGGCACGACTCAATCCCCCTGACAGAGAGGAGGCCTGTGTCCCAGCAGTGGGATCATTATAGGCTGCTTATGCTATAAATAATAATTTTAAAGTTAATCTATTTACCTGTGGGTCATTTTTGAGACTATTAAAATGGTCAATGCTGGCATTCGGTGATCTCTTACTGACGTGTGGATGTGATAACAAAAAGTAATGCTTCAGATTGCCAATCTGCAAAGAAAGAAAAATATACATTAGATTTACACATTCTGACTTACTTTTCAAATGAGGGGTTCGTAATTTATACAGTAAGTCACATAAACAAAGCAGGTGGGATTAGTCTAATGATACTCGTGTCAAAATAACCAAAAGGGCGAACCAGGGACGAATGTCGAGACACATGTAAAAGATTACATATAGCACGTCAAATTATTCTAGTCGCGTTGGTAAAAGAGCAGCCTGGGGGTCTAAACCGGCCACATTAGCAATTCCTCTAAAAGCAATTCATTTCCTGAATTTCCAGCTGTCATTAGCAATTCCTCTAATTTGACACAAAAGCAATTCATAATGTGTGGAACATTTTACGTTTCGCCATAGAAAACTGTCAAACATGAATTCGTATTATGAATCGCACGCAGATCAAATTATGAATTGTCAGTTTGTGACATTTTACGATGATTCATAATATTTTCCTATTATGATTCTGTTAAAGTGGCTGTTTAAAGCCCCTTGTTTTCATTAAAAATGTTCATTAAAATCGTTACATACCACCAGAAACTTTGTAATGCGAACTTGCTTTGCTGACGTCAGCAAGACGATCCCTCATTCTGTATGCGTTCCTAACATTTCTCGAGTTCCCGACCGAGTTCCGCTTACATTAATATTATGATATACTGATATAACGTGAATTCGAATATAACTGAGATGGAATGGCGTGACTGTTATTTTAAAATTGTTAAGAGGAAATGATAATATGACGAGAAATATAAACCGTTTGGAACTTACAGAAAAGATGTTTTAAAATATTGATGTAAATAAAGGTAAACTACATGATATCACTCCTTTTTCATGGAAGAGTTGGCAGAGGCGCATTAAACCTACGTTTTTCTAGGTATTGTGACCACTACACCCAAAAAAACAAAATACCAAATACCACTAAACCAAATGCCAAATTCAAAACATAAAACATAGTTAATTGATTCAGGCGTGACTTTGCGGAAATCCATTATAAAATACAATAGACGTAGATATATTTAGTAACCTATTCCGCTTAACTATTCTTCAAGAGTCATAAAAAACCCTGTAAGAAATCGATACGTGTTTCACCTCTCAACGAGGCATCCTCAGGATGACGATTGACCAATTGCAAACCAGAACACGACGTGTTGCCACACCGAGCGCTGGACGCAGAGTGAATCAAATCGCCCGTCACCCCCACTTATATAGGATTGCTGCTCGGTGCTATGCGGCTTGGATCGTTATCAGTACGATAAGCGCGATAAGGAGCAAACAGTCGCAACAAAGGCGACCTTGGATTACTGGTATTTAATTCGTTCAACAGTGTAACGTTCGATGTATTATTTTTTACGATTTCTAAACTCTCTAATACTCTCTATATCTACGTCTATTGTATGTTAACATACAACATATTTTGTAGAACATAGGTAAACCAAAATGTACAGATTACAATATTAACAAAGTAAAATAAGGTAACAAACAACAACAACCACAATAAGGTTGACTGGTAGAAAATGCCTATGGCATTAAGTCCGCCTCTGTACATTTGTGTGCTTAAAGTATTAAATAAATAAAATGAACGCTATGTCTTGCCATCAACGGCGCACAATTCAAAGCATCAGTTATATTCTCGAATTGCAATAAATAAGTACTACAAGTACTACCTTTATTTATCGGTAATTACTGCAGGGTAAAGATGTCATATTTAAATAACAAATAACATCTATTGAAAATATTGAATTAAACGTCTTTGAAAATGGCTTCTTCAACAAAACTTTCCCATTAATAAACAACAGTAAGAAAATAAACATTAATTCCTTTCAAGACTACTACTATACTAGATTCAGTTTGAACAGTTCTTCACAATAAATAAATATAATAATAATATATCAATAAATTGAAAAAATAGAACTAGGTTTTATAGAAAAATACAATGGTCTATAGGTCCCTTTATATTCCACATACAAATGACTAAGGTAAAGGTAACCGTATGTTTTACGACCAAGTGATAGTTTACGCCATCGACACACAAAGGTTTTAGTAAATTGTCGGCTCAAGTCTAAAGCCCTTTAGCTCGTAGCAATAGGTAGTCGTCGACCGTTTCAAGGAAATACATCATGCATTTCTTTTCATCTATCGGTTGTTATATCAAGTGAATATGACTACATAATGATTAGTGTTGCCCAAATGCAAGAACAAGACGAGACTTAGCCAGTCTTGGTCTTGGTCTTGCGCCAATACACCTGGTCTTGGTCTTGGTCTTGGTCTTGCGCTCCCAGTCTTGGTCTTGGTCTTGGTCTTGCAGCAAGAGTCTTGCAAGTCTTGCAATTACCTATTAGTCTATTACTATTTATTAAAGTTTACTTTAAATCTTAGAAAAACGTATTAGAATTGGAACATTGTGAGCTTGAATTAACATAGCCATAGTAAAGATCGAGCAGATTAATAAATAACTGAAGATTTGATAAGAAATTCGAAAAATCAACTGACCTATATGTCGTTTTCCATGGAAGTAACTGTTTCTTAATAAACATTTATGATTTATAAGCTTACATTTGCTAAAACATGTAAAAAAACAAATTAATTACAATAACTTGACTGTATTTTAAAGAACAATACTTATCTGTCTAGAAAGAGATTGAACCCTCAACTTATAAGAAATTTAATAAAAGAGTTTTACGATTAACCATATAAGTAATCAATATTATAATATATACTTACTAGAATGAATTAATATGACATCTACTACCTATCCTTACCATTTTATCCTAATCATAATACTACTTGCGTGATCAGTATAATGTATTCATTTTCATTCTAAGCACTCTGAAACTTATTTATTCTTTGGAACACCTGTAGGTACTCTTAAAAAAATTCGAAATTATTTTGCATGAGTATATATAGATACCTACGCCCTATGGCGGCAATCAAATAGTGTCACAAATGTTATGATTTCGGCGTGGCGGCAACGATTGTTTTAGATTTCAAAAGAAGCCGCCGGCGCGTGTATCATAACCATGTACTTCCGAAAAGCGGCAAATTTCTTTGAGAAGTAAGTACAAAACCTTTGATGCCGCATTATCAAAGTGCCGATGGTTAAAACATAACTATGCATGCACTCAGTTTGATTTTAATAGATATTTTTTTATTCGTTATGTTTATGGTATTAGTCGTAATGCGCATAGGTCCAGTTTTTCATATTCTTTGATACAGTTTTTTGCGTCTCATAGAATTCCTAAGCGTACCTACCTATACACCGAACTGTTACACTTAACTACTCAGTGAAATAGCGCTAAGTCCTAGCTGCAAGACGCAAGAGTCTTGCAGGCTATGTCTTGTTCTTGCTCAAGTCTTGCACGGTCAGTCTTGGTCTTGGTCTTGCTAAAAATACGCGGTCTTGTTCTTGGTCTTGGTCTTGCAAAAACGCAAGAACAAGACCAAGACTGCAAGACCAAGACTGAATTTGGGCAACACTAATAATGATATTGCCTTCAATAATAATACAGTTAATGATACACATAGGTGATTTCTCATTATGTATTATAATTGTTTTGTATTAATATTATTAGTCGCTAATCACGATCGCAGTACCATAGTCTGTCGATAATATAATAATTAATCAAACATGAATTGCTAGTGGTATTTGAAGTGGAATTAAATCCAACTACACATTAATCTATTGGACAATAGCTTGTATGTCTATTATATACAACAATAAATATTATGTAGAATACAAATGAAATTTTAATGTCATCGCATTGAATAACGAAAAAAATTAGGTTAAGTCATGCAGTCATGTATTTAAAAATAAGAGCAGGAAAAAGACCTTTGGACTGAAAAAAATACTCCCAAAAAAAATACTTTTTACAACAAGTAGAAATAATCAGACTACATAAAATATTTATTACTTTCTGTAAGCCTCACAGGCATCAATCACACGGTTATGAAATGTTAATGATATAATTATAATTATCCTTATAATGACGTGTTTTTAAATATAATATTGGAAACAATCTCTAGTGTATGTTATTAGATTGGTTAGAAAAGTATATTGGTAATATAATAATATAGTGTGACTAAATTCAAAGTCTTAATAATAATTAGCTATTTCTATTTCCATGTTCTGCAATAGTCCTACACCATCCGGGGGTTGTCCTTGGGTGTACTTTCATAGTGTATACAGGGATAATCGTCGGTTGGTGCCTCATCCCATTTAAAATTGTCTAAGGGGCCTCTGCGAGTTGGCTTCGGCCCCTCGTACGCCTTCCAAAAGACCGGGACCCCATGGTCCCAAGATTTATGAACATTACCTATTATATAAAATATATAAATGCTAAGAACTAAGGTCGTGGGGTCAAACCCAGGCAAGTGCTTTACTTTGTGCAAATAATTTCAACACCACTGCTCTCAAAACGGTGAAGGAAAACATCGTGAGGAAACCGGCATGTCCTAGAACCAAAAATTCGAAGACATGTCACATCTAATAACTCGCACTGGGCTCGTGTGGTGGATTACGGCCCACTCCCTCTCACAGAGAGGAGGCCTGTGTCCCAGCAGTGGGAACATTATAGGCTGATTATGTATGTATGTTATGTATTAAAAGACCAACAACATACAATGGTTTTTACATTACAGAAAACCTTTTCATGTCACAGATTATAAAAGCAATGAAGTCAACACAGGAGCTGAAAGAGATCAAACTCAAACATTTTTTATCGACCATAAAAAATGACAGCCAATAGTTATGCTAGGATCGGATCGAGTGTCGTTTTGCCCAACAAAAGGCCGCTGTGCCCACAAAAGGGTCATTGATACAGTACACACCCATGCAGTTTAGTTGATCGTTGGGCCCTTAGGGAAGTTTCGTTGTAAATGATATTGCTGTATTTTTGTGGGCAATAACATTTTCTTTTTTGTACCAGAAATAGTTCTGAATTTGATTTGTTCATAAATGGCATTTCGCTTTTCATAAACGCATTGTAAATTTTTGGAGTAACGTTATACTAAGTACTTACTCTAAACAGAATGTGTTTTCATATTAACTTCTAGTCTTCTCCTAGTTTTTTCTGTTTTTTGTATGAATATTCTTAACCTGGGTCAAATAAATTTATTTTCTTTCTTTCTAGCCTTTGGCTTTTAATCGTTATTTTTCACTGGAAATGTATTTCGTAATCTCATAGCTGCAACGACAGGGCTTCAGGCTTGAGCCGACAAACATCCATTTGGACATTTTCTGTTTAAAGATATTGTATCAAGTAAATTATCACATAAGCGGTAATTAAATTCGGTGACTATTGACATTTAAATTTAAGATATTTTAAGATTTACATTACAATCCGGTGTAAATCGGGTCCAATTTAAACGTTCGCAAAATAAGGTCAAGCACTTTCTGGCTGTGTATCCATACCTACACAATTAGTTCCCATTGTTACAAACGGTTCTAATTAATTTAAAATACCTTTGTTTTGTTATACATTTCCCATTATTTTGGTCGAGAATTTGACATTTAAGTCTTTTGTGCCAGATTAAACAAATAATTTATTAATTATTACAGGTACACTGTTGTCGGATCTTTGAAGTATATTAGAATATTTAAGGGTGTGAATAAATATGAAATTTAAACCAGGGTAGTAACAGTTGTCGGCATGGGTCACCGCACATGAAGTTATAAAACCAGTTGTCACTAGACTTGACGAAGGGCCTGACTTTGTCACGGTCTGCCGAGTCGGAATCTAGTCATTTATGCTGATTTAGTTTTCTTTTTTATATATTTAAATGTTATATACTCGTTGGGTAGTTGTAATAGCTCATGACTTGAGTAACAATGCCCAACAGAGTAGCTAATTGTGCTTCTTATTGAAAGGCTCGTCCGACAAGGCGCTAACAATTGCAGCCAAGCATACCTGAATTTCGGTTTGTAATTCTGATGTTATAGGTAAAGTATACCTATCAAATTAGTCTCTAAGGTCTTATTTATTTATTTTATTTCTCAGTATATGGTACATTGAGATCTTACATTAAACACTGTTTCACACATACTACCATGGCTGGTGTAGAAATATTTCCTATTAATATTTCCTATAATATTGTCTACCTCGGAGACCAATTTGGCACGCACTGGCAAACCCCGTTTGCATGCAAGTGACTGTTTACGGCAGTATCCAGTTCCCGTAGTCTTATTTACTGAAATGATCTATATACATATATATACATAATATAATTTAAAGCCACTTTTCGTTTTTGTCTGTAAGTCCACGTTGTTCTTTTAAAGCACGCAACCGATTTTGACGAGCTTTTCACCATCGTTAAGAGAATTCATTCCTGAAGGTTTAGTGTATAATACGTTTATATTAAAGTTACATAAAACTAACAAATCTCGATATCTAGTCAAGTCGTAAAAACCGTGCGAAGCAGAAGCGGGCCGAGAGTATTATAAGTAAAATGTGCCAGAAAAGTGAGAATTACACCTTCTAACTATTAGCTAATGCATATGCCTGTCTCTATGCACGATTAATTTAAAATTAATCCAGCTAATGATCGATAATTGTCGGTAATCTGCGCGGCCTATTTAACGACCTACAGCACGGCTTATTATAATCCCAGGGGAGTCGTAACGAGTTGAATAAGTGTGTCATCTACTTTTTTACTTTACTAATTTACGAGCAATGATGTACGAAGCGAGGTTACTTCCATCGACCTTTGTTTTAAATAAGACATATCGAATAGAACCTAGATAGTACCTACATGTGAGCCTGTAATGAAAAGTTTTGCAATCTATTAAAACTATTCAGACAGAGAGAACCTTTTGAAGATAAGCAAGTAATTTATGAATCCCTAAATGTGAACCAATATGAGTACCTATACAATATAAGTTTGTTACTGAATAAATTGCTTATTTTATAGCTTTACTAGCTGATGCCCGCGGCTTCGCCCGCGTGGATGTCGGTTATTATATACTAAAACCTTACTCAAGAACCACTCTATCAATTGGTGAAAACAGCATGAAAATCGGTTCAGTAGTATTTGAGTTTATCGCGAACAGGACGACAGACAGACGCGGCGGAGGACTTTGTTTTGTAATATGTAAGGATTGTTTATTACTTTCTCAAATATGCTTGAAAATTCGAGCATTATTTTAATAACCTTGTTCGAGATAAATTGAAATTGCTGTACTGATAAAAAACAAGTGAATATGCGGCCGGCAATGTTACTATGCAAATCCATAATTATCTGTCGTGTTTGGCGGCCGAATAAATTACTATGAAAACTCATATCTGTAGTTTTATTTTAAAATGGAGCGAACTTAACAAAGATTTTATTTAAATTCAATTGAGCAAATAGAGTCGTTTAAAGTAAAGAAGAAACTAATGAAAATAATTGGCCCGTGAAAAATTTATCGTTGTCTGTCATTGATTCTGGAACTTATAATGAATTTACTCAGTTTCAATTTTCGCGCATTATTTGAAAAAAGTACTATACAGGCCTTGGCCGCAACCAGGCATTGCTGAACTCGCGTATGTGTGCCTCGGCTTTGCCTCAGCCCACATTTTCACGATCGTCCATCAATGCACCAGTTGTAGGTCGCGACAGTAATGTATTAGTTCTCTACATTACATCACGTATTGATATTTCTTAAATTCATAATGTAAAATTGCCCGACTTACTCAGACTTACCTATAAATAACTAAACGTTTAAAACAAATTAAAAATGAAAATTAAGATTTTTCCAACAAACGACTGATTTAGCACAAGCAGCCCACAAAGGAATAATACCGTCTAGATTTTAGTAGACTAAACTCCAAGCGATTCTACTAAGCGCTATCTGAGTTCACACGACCATAAACTGCGGAGTTTTAAGATTGCAATGGTGCATAAATTGTGACCAGTTATTGTGCCTCTGGGAGAGCTCGATAAGGAGCCACTTGCATCCAACATTTATATCTCTTACGTGACGAAGTGAGGAATGCAACAGGTTTTTTTCTTTGTAATAAAATAAAGATTCTCGTGTGGGTGAACAATTTAGGAACTATTTAAGATGTATATTTAATAGTCTATAGAGGTATGAGGAACAGAGTAAAACGTTCACTCATCCTCAATAGAAAAGGGAGAATTCTCCGACCAGATGGTTGTTGAATCTGGTGGGCTAAAGCCCAACGATTGATTTCGGGACGTTGCATATATATGTCAGTCGCTATATGAAAAAATCCTGCGGTAAATTCTGCCTGCGCGATGCAGGATTCGTGCGACGTCTTTGATACGTATTTCGCATGTGGCGTTGTTGATGCCGCCACAAGTCCTTTCCAGATATTTCAGTGTACTTCATTTGTTTGGCATGAAATGATCGATCTTTAATGTTATCTAAACTTACATAAGGCGGACTCAATAACTTCATTTTATCCACATGTCGTGAACGAATATGACCTGTAACTAAACCAAAGGTTTCGTATTTACCTAAGCGTTTAAAGAGCATGCTTCGAAATAAAAACTGCTCTTCCACAGAGGCAAACGTACGTGTCTCAAGTACTGCTGTTTTTTATTAACTCTGGCAAACATACAAGACTTCATATTCATTAAAAATTTAAGCCAATTGGAACATGGTCCGTTTGGACGAACAAATAGACCACGTTAAGATTAAAAGCGAAAGATTACTTAGTTGATAAGGTGGAGTATACAATACTATAGGAAATGTTAGTAAGGGTCCGTAACTGCAGGAAGATGTTATAAGAAGTAATAAAGAGGGAATTTTCAGTGCGCTTTGTGATTAGATTTTACTTCGAGCATCGACTGTTAATTGTAGTGGTCAACCGCACCGTGCTTGAGCGAGCAGTTAAGATGATAAAGCATGCAATTAACACGTAAAGTAATTCAATATACCTATGCATGTGCTGCAGTGAAGTAGTAGCTTTACAAAGACTCCGCGGAGTGCGTTGAAGCGAGATTCCAATTATCCAGGCTTTTGTTCCTTCTCACTCTGACGCTCTATTGTCATCACACTCGCGCATTCAATGAATATTTTTCATTCATTTGTAGCTTTAATTAATATCTATTTTAGAAATTTTCAATGGAAACTGTACCCTTCCGCACCCAACGTGTTCGCTTTTGTTGTTTAATTGATTTTCAGCGTTATCTGTACCGAAACTGTAATGGAACGTGTTTAGTGGGAATAGGCTTTTATGTATCCGTATCACACGCTAATGTGGACTCAGCTTTATGTTTTGTTTGTTTCTTATCATATTTTAAACATTTTATAGTGTGGATTTTTGCAGTTTGGGTTTTTTATTGTTTATTGAAATAGTGTTTGTGTTGTTTACAACTATAAAAACCTCTCCCTGTATAAATTAGATAATAGGTACAACATTCAAAACAGAAGTAAAAATATCTTCTCAAAAATAATAACCTTACTGAGTAATCAACTTTGTCGATGGTCCTTCCAATAAAAAGCATAATAAATTTAAATGCCAGTTCGTTCATCCCACTTGGTTTATTAAATATTCTTTAGAATCTAAAATAATTTTAGCCGGATTGCTTATAACTTATAATCCGTAAGATTCTAAATTGTGATTTGTCCTAAAACCTTAATCCGCTGGATCCAGATAGGCTGCCATTTAAGACTGCTCTCCAAGGAAATAAGCTTCTCGTTAATATTTTATAATTACTATTAACTCTAGTTGAAAAATTGACTTTTTGTCTGGACAAAAAGTCAATTGAATTAGTTACCAGTCCAAAATAAGTAGGTATTACCTTAATACACCAAAAATCAAGACTAATTACTCATGAAAAAAGATGAAATCATAGTACAACGACGATTGAAAGAGTTAACTACCAACTCGTTCTATAACTAATGGTCGCTGACAAGTTGTTTATCTTGCAATATTCTCCATAAAACTCATTACAACTTAGCTCAGCACCAAATACTTACACAAACTGTATACAAGGCCAAGATCCCAATAAAAATAAAATTAAACACAAACCGAAAACAAACAGTACTTGAGAAGTAACTTCGCAACTTCTAACGCCATCTGTTGGCCAACCATTGTAACTACACTTCGATGCGGGGAAACTTCGAAGCGTTCGAGGTCACCCATTTTTCCTTTAGCGATTTGCATTCTTTTCACATTTAGAGCAAATGAGCGTTCCCAGTAATGAATTTGGGAAGTACTCTCCGGTGTTATGACGAATTTTTATAAGGACCTCGCTTAATACAGACTTGATTTTGTCGCAACTCCGCCGGCGATGTTTTTGAGCACGATATTTTGTGCTTACTTTATTTATTTATTTTATTATTTATGTACACACAGTAAAATCCATAAAAATACAACATAATACTACATACATTACTTTATACTATATACTTTTTGATAGTTTGGGTGCCAAATAGAAATGCTGATTGTTGGATAAAGATCAGAGAACATAGTCTTATTAAAACCAAACATTGCGCATAATTTAATACTCTACAACTCTGGGGTAATACCAATTAGATTTGATATTGAAATAATCCTTCACAATAGTGTCTGATGTTCATCAATTCGTTTCTACATTCCATTTTTACTGTTTCGAAGGGAATCCTTTTCAATAACAGGATATTTTCAATCGTTTTCAGCGTCACATTTTCGCCAATTTCCCTTGACAAATAAACAACTAAAATACATAAAATAAAAAGGGACATCGTTTCCCATCGACGTTTGATAGGCAGTTAATTGATGGATTGTGATACCAACATGATCCCTCCGGTACCCGAGTCAGGAGTATAATTTATTTTGCTTTTGTTTGCCTTCCCTTTCCTTTGTGATAAACTCTTTTTTCCTTGCTTCCCTATTTTTGACGGTGGCACATGAGATTGGATGGTGATTGATAAATCGTAGTTTTTAGTGATGTTATTGCTGTCGATATATTTTCATGTTGTGCTGTTGTTAACCTTGAACTGTGTGTAGTTATTCATGTATTATTCGGGCATTATTTCATGGAGTAAAAAAGTGGTTGGAAGGAAACTTTTAGGCGAAATGTTGTAGCATAATAATCAGGGTGTATCGTGCATTTGTGTCCTAACCGTAGAGATATAATTATAGTATAGAGTGCGCGCAACAAACTATTAACAGTAGACACGGGTTTGAACAACACGACGTTCCTCACGACGTTCCTCACCACACTCACTCACTTGTCAGTTCGAGATTCATTCATTTTATGTCACAGTGAAGCGGTACAAAATGATATTTTGAGATTTGGGACATTCAACCATTTTGTATGGGACATTTGAAGTGCCTCTTGTATGTCCTACCCAACACTAATCTATAGCTCAGTTGTCTATGATGCGCACTAAGCGATTTGTGCAATACGCGCACTCTACATATGTAATATTATATCTGTATGTACATGCATGATTAAATATTATTTATAATTGTAATCTGTGATCCTAACTAATATTATAATTGTGAAAGTGAGTTTTTTTGTTACGGTTCCACGCTAAAGCGGCTGAACGGATTTAGATGAAATTTGGGAAATGGGTAGACCATGACCTGGAGAGGGAGATAGGCTACTTTTCATCTTGAATCGCAGACGAAGTCGCGAGCACCAGCTAGTTTTCCATAATAATAGGAAGAAACTACTTTCTTTTTATGCTACATATAACTAAATACACGTCAACTGTTTGGAGCCGCGGGTTACTAAACAAAAATATTCGGAACAATGAATCCAAAAATATAATCATTTAGCGATACTACATTAATTACCCACCCATTCGCCTAAAACACCATTGAACGGAGGCCTTCAGAATGTTTACCTCCACCGTTTAATCGGGGAAAACACTGGCCGAAAATCGGTGTATTATGTTATCCTATAATATACTCCGGGCGTAAATTCCTCGTCGAGCACAAACAACACATGTGACGTAAACAGTGATGGTCAGTTCCCCTGATGATTGACAGTCGATAAGCATGGTAATACTCTGTAAAACGCAGGAAACACGTTCTTGAACATCCATATAAATAACACCGCTTGGTTTAGGTAGAGCTTAGCAGTATTGCAAGTTAGATTTAAATCGATTTAAAATGTATAAAATATCCGTAAACCGTTGGTGTACAGCTGCTTGCAATGATTCATACCATCTTCGACTGATTACGAAACTGACGAAAAGAGCTTTTGGATTTTCTAGTTTAGAACCACATTGCGAAGTGTTGTAATTAAGTGCCTTTAATACATTTCAAGTATTACGGTACAAAGTTTTGGATCTTCTGCTTAACCCTAACTTCGCAAGAAAAATAAGTGGCCCTCAAGACCTAATACTCCCTAATAATAATCCCTTTCATAGCTATACGTCAGCAGTTGTTCCGATAAAGTCTGTAGCAAAAACTTTCTAACTGAAAGTACTTCGACACTCGCGAAGTTGGAAGCGATGGAGAAAAAACTTTTGTGCCCGACAGTCCGTGATTTCGGGCATTTTGTGTGGATGTAATCTTGGTGGTGTTAGTACATGTTCTTGTAGCAATTTCTTGGTGTTCTGATTAATTATACAAAATCTTATTTAACTTTTTTGGAACAGAGTAAGTTTAAGCATACAAGTTTGTATGTTACGAGTACGTGAACAGGGTGAGAAAAAATGTAATTACTACTTCGAGAAGAAACTCTCTGGGGAGAACTAACGTTAGTCAGACAATTCTGTTATCTATTCGATTTCTTTAAACCATTTTCTAGAATTATACCCGTCTGTATTATAAATGTTGGCGGATTTATATGTAAATCCTTCATACTCACAAAATAATAGCTATAGGTACAAATAATCTAACATGCAATCCGTACGACTAAAAGCCACTAAGCCGCTGCACCAATTTGGTCGCCAAATTTTGTTTTAAGGCAACCCATAATTTTAGTGGTTCGTCAAGGCGACCACCAATTACAACGGTTTTTTCCTCCTAATAAGGTTTAGTTACGTGCTAAAATATTCCTAATAGTTCCGTAATAACCGACTAAGCTTTTATTTACTCTGACGTAAAAATAAAATCAACACTACAGATCCAAATCTGCAACTAAAATTAACCGTAAAATACTTTAGAAATCATAATAAACCCTTAATGTAACGCCTTGACACGTAACAAAATCGTTGATGTTATACTTTCAGGCATCACCTCACTTAGGCCTTGTAAATAGCAACGAAGGGTTATTCAACCGATGACCGTGTTTTGGGGCAAAAGTATGAACCGACCTCAAAATATTAATGTGTTTATTTTTATGACTGATAAAGAGGGATAATGTGTGGTATTATGCCCCTTTCCATTCACGATACTCCGGGGTATTGGATTCCCCGTGAATTGAAGTGGGAGTGTCATAAGACTTCATTACGCAAAGGGTTGTGATAGTCGATCTTGTAAGTTTATCTCTTGGAATCTTCTCAAATTGCTCGTTGTGTAAGTACCTCATAAAGTATTTCTTTCATATGATGCCTGATTATGGGATGTGAGTGTTACATTCCTTGGGATATTGTAAATAGAAGGGGAAATGTTATGAGAAATATCATTACGTTAAGGGTTTTCTGTTGATCTCAAGAGTTCACAAATGTATTACGGTAACCTGAATTAATTATAGGCACATATATTCGCTTTGACATATAATAATATCTATATTGGAAATTGCAATTACACGCACGAAAATTTCTAGTAAAAAGCAACGTCTTTTCATAAAAAAAAGGAACCTTAATTCATTCCAAAAAAATAAGGCAATTCAGCATCGCTTCCAGAATAAAATTTCTTTATTCTAATTTAATTTAAATCTTAACAAAGTCAAAACTAATTTAGGATTCCTTGTTAACTTCCAAAAAATGATTACATTTGGAACACAAAGCATTAGTATTCTGCTCTCGTTGTTTTAGAGATAAACCACGGTAGCGTACCTACATAATAAATATGTACCGCATTTCTCGTTTTATTTGCGATGTTAGACCTACCTCGCTTCACCTACATAATTAAATTCTTTTGTGGGGTCTAAGAAAGCAGGGCTCAAGGGAGTTAGTATAAGTGAATTCAATAGTGGAATTTAAATCGGAAAACTGGGGTATTTTTACATAGAGAGCCGCCAGGAGCCGGAGAGTATTTGCTTGGTTAATTAATAAGACATTAAGGAAAATCTGAAGTGTCAGAAATTCTTTATGTTTTATAAAACTATTTTCTATAGTAGTATTATTGAAAATAGTTTGGGTACCAATATGACAGCAGTTGAAAGTACACTTGGAAATCGAAACGCAAACATACGTTCCCAAAATCTACTTGAAAGGAGTACCTCTAAAAAAATAAACCGAAAAGGCGATCATAGACAAAAAAAAAATATTTAAAAAACGCAGCCTGCAAAAACGCATAACTTAAAAGAGAAAAACAAGCATTATAATCTGTAGAATTTTAGTAAAATAGGCGGGGAACAAACAACAGTTACACCATATTTCAGGTTACTGGTTTGTTCCCCGCCTGTAATACCAAAATTCCTCCAAATACCTCCTTCTGGGGCAGTCGGGTAAAACACAGCCATGGACACATTACCTAAATACCATATTCTATAACTACATCTGTGCGGAGAAATTAAATCCCCCCAACACTAGGTAAGTACTGAACAACGTAAAAGATTAAAATCGAATCCAAGTTCCTGAAGTCAGCTCAAAAAGTAGTTCAGCTTATAGATTCCTATCGATGGCTGTGTGCGAACAGGAGCATCCGAGATACCTGCAGAATAAACTTCAGTAAGAAACTACATAATCAAGATCGTGTTTTAAGATTCTGCAGATATCGGATAGAATAAAATTATCTACTATTTGTTGGAACTAGAAAGTAAATAGTATTCTGGTTTAAAGGAAAATGTTTGTAATGTAAGGTAGTAAAAAAGTATATATACAAGGTAAAGTTAATTAGTTTACTTAGGTAGATACAAAAATCATAATTCTCCTTTTGGCTTTGCCGTAGTCGGGTAAAAAGGTTTTCTCTCCATTCGTAGTTGTAATAAAGAGTGCTTGAGGAACTAATGACAGCTGGATTAGCAGCTAACTCCGATTCATTTATAACAACATTTGCCTTCACTAATCTGTCTACCAATCGTTGTGACTGCAGCAATTTCCCCGATGACCGATGATAGCATTTGTCATTAGAAAGAATGTTTAATTTCAGCAGTGAATATTTAAGGGTTAAAATTAAGTTATGGCTCATTTTCATTATATAGTTGATATACCGCATGCGAGGACTCCCCGCAGGCGGGGTAATGAATAGTGAAAGTCATAAGTCGATAAGGCGGTCTGTACACCGTAGCGGGCGCAGCGACCAATGAAATTCATTTGTCTGTAAAAAGCGTACGGAAACTCGCACCCAATGAAAATCCCTAATGAATATGAGCCTTCAAAGCAACTGCCTAACATGCGGTGCAGGTTCTCTGTATACTGCAATCGTTCTATATAGACTAATAAAAACGGTTCACGGAATACGGGCCCTATGGCATGCTTTACAGAAATCTCCAGCACCCCGCATGCGGGCCCTACTGACATATGAAAACGGTTTCCTGCAAGCGTGCTCTATGGCATGCGGTACAGAAATCACTACTAATGAAAATGAGTCTTTGCACAATATCCTTACAAAACGTATAAAGACCAAAGGAAGTTTGCCTATCGGTCTGTTACATTTTCAAGATTCAACGGCAAAAAAAAAAAATCTGTATAGACCATGAGCTAGGTTAGGGCATAGGATACTTTTTTCCCGGTAGTAAGTTCCCGGCATATTATTTCCGACCTTCACGCGGGCTTAGCGGCGGGCAAAAGTTAGTTATTTATATTCCTTCAAAACTTGTAAGTAACCTACTTTTTAGACACAGGTATATCATATCTACGCCCGGATGTCTCAACTAAAATGTTGTTTTATACACTTAAACCGAGTTACCTACATTGTCTTAAACAAAACTCTCTGCAAACTTCAGCAATACCTTAGAGAACAAGAGATAAGAATATAGTACTTTCCCCACTTTCAAGTAGTAAAAATATAATTGTCTTTGCACTCGATATTCAACTCTCGTATCTCGTAACAAAGTCGAGTTTAGAAAATTACAGATTAAGTTTCGTAAAGTAGGTTAAGAGAATTAGTGAAGGTATATCGTAGTTTATACCTACAGCGACTGTTTAGTGAACTTAATGTTTAATTTTTCTATTATATTTTGTTGGCAAAAGAAAGACGTATTTTTCTACTGTTTATACATTACAAATCGCAATTTAAAATGTACCTATCTACAATGAAGATGATGAGATACATACTGCCGTGCGTCGTACGAAAGAAGGGCACATCTATCATTTTGGCCAAACTGAGTGTTTGGGATTAAAGTTTTTATCATATTCTGCTTCATAGTGTGGAAAATTATTTCTTAAAAGAAAAAAAAATACTGATGATATCGCACATCCGCAAAAATAGTGTCGCAACTTAAAAAAAATTAAAACCTTTTTTATTGTACCATTCGTTTCAGAAAACTTCAAATCTTATTTAAGAATGTGTCATAGTTATGGTTTAAATATTTATCCCTAGGTGGCACTAGTCTCATCATAATGTTAAATGAAAGTTTCTTTGGAGAGTTAAATTTCAAACCCCTTTTTCTCGAAAGTTTGATTTTTTTACTTACGATACTATTTGAGCGGAGGTGCGATATATGCGTGATAATTCTACAAAAAATTGAGCAGATGTGTCTTTTTTTTTCTGATTCAATTTTTTTTTTTATGTTAGTTGTGCCCTTTTTTCTTACGACGGCTGCATATTGCATAGAGACATACATTTTATATTATGTATTTTACGGTATTTACTTGTCACAAAAGGAATTTTTGGTTTTCATTTTTTGCTATATTACAAGCGAGCTTTCCTTGTTTATACCCAGGGGCGTGCCTCTAAGACATATATATTATGTATGAAGTGGTATAGTTTATAGATCACAGCAGTTATGTTAAAAGGTTTAACTCCCTTCGGGAACAAACATCTGTAACTCTAATCTCTTCTCCCTCACCGTTTGATCTATCGCTAGGGTACACCATCTTATAAGAAATCGTTCATGCGTTTATAAGTAAGAGGCTCCGCTTAGTAGCTGGGAATAGAGGAAGGAATGGCGAGCAAGAGGTTGTGGGTTCGAATCTAACCAGTTACTTTATTGAGGTATAAAAATACAATAGACATAGATATATTTAGTAATCTATTCCACTTAACTATTCTTCAAGAGTCATACAAAATCCCTGTATGAAATCAACAACTCTTTTTATGACTCTTGAAGAATAGTTAAGCGGAATAGGTTACTAAATATATCTACGTCTATTGTATTTTATAATGGATTTCCGCAAAGTCTCGCTTGAATCCATTTAACTATCTTTTATTCAGCATTGCTATTCTGTAAACCATCTCACTGTGAAAAGTTAGGTGAAGTGAGCCTGGAGTGAGCTGTCATTGTCATCGATACCTATTGATGCTAAGGCAGTGACAGTTCACTCCAAGCTCACTTCACCTACGTTTTCACGGCGAGATTTTTATAGAATCGACAGGCTGGTGTTTTAATGATTGAGGTGACGTGGATTGCTAACGCAATAAAAATGTTTAAAACAGTGTTTCTTTTCATTATTCCAGTTAAGTATCACAAGTTCCTCGCCTTATGTCTGATTTTCATTGTCAGTGTATAGAATAATAATAATGGCCCGCAATTTAAAGGATCCCGCAGACAGGCGTGACGCGAAGTTGGGACGCGATTCTGATAGAACAATTTCCATGAAGTTTTCATAGATATTGTTAAACTAGCGTCGCGCTGCGCTGTATGCGGAATCCTTTAGTCAATTCTCGAATATTACTACCCTGAGTACCTGGCGTTTTACTCTACTATTGCCACGTTTTTTAACTTCATCTCTAATTTACTTGAATCACCTCTTACTGAACCGCTCTCTAGGAAAATAATGAAATGGCAAAAAATCAAGCACCTACTCTAAAAATCACATCTGAAACTCGGTTTATAAATAAGAATTTCATGAAGATTAGAAAAAAAAGGTTACGACAAAACGTTACTTTTTATAACAAACATACTAAAGTCGAAAAACATTGTTATTATATTACGTTGAAGGGGAAAAACAGCACAGGATAATAAAAATCTAGGTCTCGAAGGCAACGTTTAGCGTCACCAGCAGTTTGGAAAGTGCCTCATTACGCTAGATATGAATTGGGATTACACCCTTGTTCCTAACTGGGCAGGTAGTTTCATTGCTTCAATCGTCTTAGTTATTATTAATGATGCTGTAAAAGCATTGATTCTTATAAAATACTAGCGACCCGCTCCTGATTCGCAAGGTTTTTACAACTTGACAAAACATCGAGATTTCTTAGTTATATCACATATATCATACACATAAACCTTCCGGAATAAATTCTCTAACCGATGATGAAAAGCTCTACAAAATCTGTGGCGCGGTTTAAAAGAACAACGCGGACATACAGACAAACACGAAAAGCGACTTTAATTTATAATATACAACATGTAACGGAATAAACGCAAGAGCTCATACACCCCGATTAGAATATTAAATTATAAGACTAAAATAATATCTGTTATTTAATTTAATTAAACCACACCTTAAATTAACTACGAGTATTTTATTTAACGCGCACTTCACATAGGATAACTATGAGCGTATTACAAATTTGGTTATGCATTTCATAGGCTTTATTCCTTTGAGATAAGGCTTAAATTTCCTTAAATAAAATATATTATTACCTTGTTATAACGCAGTGGTTTTAATTTCAGTTAAATAAAATATTTTTTCATGAAAAATTAACATATATAAATAATGACGGAAATAGATTCAGAAGCCGATTCTGAGCAAACTACTTTCAGATCTTGCGCTTATTCTGTTACACGTTGTATACACAGGGTGTAACAAAAACCCTGTCCGATCCGTGACGATGTTGTGTAGAATCATAATGAGAGTCTATTTACGTGGTTTTTTTTTAAAGAAAAAGTCGCCCCTTTTTTTTCGATTTTTTTTAAATTGGAAATTCTACCGGTTTATTACATGAGGCGCGGGCGGCCACCGTTTTGCAGGTGTCTACCTACAAGTCATAACTTATGACCTCTGTAGAAAATTTGTTATTTATAATGAAATTGGGGTAAGTTTGGTACTAAAAACGTAAAACTGAAATAGTAATAACTTTCTTATTTTCACAAATACATTTTTTTTTATTACACCGCTCTCTTTCGAACTCCGAGCTATTACTAATAAATTCCTAATGGAAAACCCAATAACACCTTTCCCAACCCGGGAATCAAATTCCACGCTCAGCAGTCGCTTTTGCGACCACGAGACCAACGGGCACATGAGACATTCCAGCCTTGTCTTGGTTGAAGAGAAAGTAAAGTATAAATTTCCTCGTCAGTACAGCTGTCGCAAGTGCGAATGCTGATCGTGATATCTTGGGTTCAATCCTTCAGTTGGACAACGTTTTATTGGGATTTTCCGCTATAAAATTCCGTTCATTTTCAGGTTTCAGAAAGCTCACCGTCTGTTAAGTGGGACTTATACTTGCGAAATGAAGGTGTAGTGAAGGTGGTGTGAAGGTGTAATGAAGGTGTATAGGTATTACTAAACTCTCCCGCCCACCCCTTTTTGGAATGCAAGCATTATGTTACGTAAATTCCTTTGATGGCATATGCCCGTTTTCACCAAAATCCCATAAACTACCACCTACGTATGGGGCAGTTAGCTTAAAAGCTCCCCCAAACTAGCCCCTAAATTAAATTTCGTTTCACCATCATTTTCGTCACCTAACTAGGGAGCACATACTTAGGTGACGTTTTGTTTACGATAGTAGTGACTGATCCGTTTTTGAACTTATCGATACTTTGAACAAGATAGTTTTTAATGAAATTCTCCAAAGTATACACTTATATGGATACAATTACTAACAAATTATGCTTTGATAGTAAAAGTCAATATTATTTCATTCATATTTGTAGTTAATTTCATAATTTATTGCTTATTTACTCATGTACATAATGTACTTAGGTTAATGTTTTTTTTTTTAATATTACGTAAGTAAATTATAAAAATTTAAATAATACTTAACCTGTATCTGTCAGTTTCATCAAAACTTTCGAAGTAATTTGGTCGTTTTCGATATATTTTTGGTCTACGGCTGTTATTTACGTCGAATATAGTAGAATCAGTTTCAAAATTTTCAATAAATTCATTTATATCACTATTCATGTTCGTTGTTTGAGAGATCACTTACGTACGTGCCGGTTTATGGGCCTACATTTCGACCACCTAAATTTAGAGGACCTTTTATCGTTTAACTGACCCCTTACTGTTGGTGAAACAGAAAACACCCCCTAACAGCCCCCTAACCATTCTTAGGGGATCCCATAAACTTAGGGGATGTCGGTGAAAACGGGCATAAGTCTTTTGTAACTAAAGCCTAATCGCCCTTGGTGTCTGAAAACCAATTCTTCTATATTAATTTAACAATCGCAGCAGATAACACAGACCTTGATGAGGATTTGAATTCATTAGGGTTCCAGTAAGTGGCTGTACCTAATACCTTTGACAGGCCTTGATAGACCTTAACGTAACCCAGGCTTAAACATTTACATTTTATATTTTTTACTGTGACAGGAGGAGCTCGTGGCTAAGTAGTAACAGCCGCACGGGTCGATCCATCAGGTTGAGCTACGCTTGCCGGGGTTGGTCCGTGGATGGGTGACCATCTTTACATATTGAGACTCCTCCGTGCCTCGGAAATCACGTTAAACCGTTGGTCCCGGCTGTCATTTGTGGATCTTTGACAGTCGTTACGGGTCGTCAGAGGCCCGAAAGTCTGACAGCAACCAGTCTTACCAAGGGGTATCCTTACCCAGTTACTGGGTTGTGGAGATCAGATAGGCAGTCGTTCCATGTAAAATACTGGTATTCAGCTGAATCCGGTTAGACTGGAAGCCGACCTCAACATAGTTGGGAAAAGGCTAGGCAGATGATTGCTTACTGTGACCCATAGCCCCACCTGTAATACATTACTGAATAGAATTTAATGTCGTTCTCATAGTACTAAGCTCTTTACCAAAAACTCATATATATTTTTTATAGTTTGCCGTGAACATCACACCAACACCAACAAAGAAAGTAGTTTTCTAGTATTAAATAATTAATAATAAAGGTATTATTAGAAGTTCATGTGTCTTGAATGAACTGTAGGTTTTTAACCTGTATGACCGCGGCCGTGCCGCGCGCGGACCAAAAACTATTGTAGTTTAATTAGAAAGTCCTTGAAGAATAAAGTAATTACAGCACTTATTAGTGATAGGCTGTAGCCCTTCAATTATGTTAGAATATTAAATTGTGTCAACGCTAGACGTTAATTACTGAAATATTCATCATCAGCCTATAGCAGTCCACTGCTGGACATAGGCCTCTCTAATTGCACGCCATTCAGCTCGATTCTCGGCAGCTCTCATCCAGCCGCTACCAGCCACCCTGCGAAAATCGTCGCTCCACCTAGCCTGAGGGCGACCTACCTTACGTTTGCCGATTCGCGGTCTCCACTCAAGAACACGTCTACTCCAACAGTCATCGGTCCTACGGCTGATAAGGCCTGCCCATTTCCACTTCAGCTTGCTTATTCTGTGAACTATGTCGACAACTTTGGTTCTCTGCCGGATTACCTCATTCCGGATTCTATCTCTCAGAGATACTCCAAGCATACGTTTCATAGCTCAAACAAAGTAAGTGGTGTCATTCATCGACTTATCAAGGACACCACTTACTTTGATGTAAAACATTGTAAATAAACCAGAGGGCCTGCACAAGTGGCAATCGTTTTTAAAACGTTTCGTATTTCTGCAACGATTTTCAGCAGGATTAATGACGTAAGCTTTTTTTTTTTAGCTTATGTCAGTCACATACATGTTTGAGTTTTTCATCATCGTTACCGCTGATAGAATTTCACTTTGTCTAGGCCCTGTCGACTTAGTGGGTCGAAATTGACAAACTGTCATAAGCATGCGTGGTGATCAATGATCGTTTCTTATTTGTGTGCTATCATTGTGTTTTCAGGAATCCTTAGACTTGGAACAACTATTTAAAATTATTTAAGATTTAACCCAGGACCTTTACCGCATAGAATCGAACTTAGATTATTTATTACATAAATGATTTAGTTCGACTGTTCGTAGGTATTCTGTTCAATCTCATGCTTTTTATCTGAAAATATATAGTCCTTCTAATGCAATTTATGATTGCTAAGGCCCGGCGCCCATTGGCGGCACGGCATGGCAAGGTATTTTTAGGCGACGAATAAAAATATAACCTTAGAGCCATGCCACACGATGCGGTGCGGCGCCGCACCGCAGGTCATCATCGGTGCAGCGCCGGAGCGCACCGGATGTCGCCGTGTGCCATACCATACATTTTTATATGTAGGACGCCGCAGCGACACCGCTCCGGCGCCGCCACCGCATCGTGTGGCATGACTCTTACTGTATCGAAATAAAGTTGACATTTCAATGGTGATGCCTAAGGACATCGCGGCAGGCCTAAGGATACCGCTGCATCGTTGCCGTTGAAATTTCAATTTTATTGTCATACGATTAAGTTACATTTCTATTCGTCGCATAAAAATCCCTTGCCGTGCCGAGACGCCAGTGGGCGCCGGCTCTAATTATTTTCATCGTCCGTCATAAAACAAGACTTCTAATTTCCAGAATTAAGTTCACTCGATAACGTCCACATTAGTTTAATGAAGTGTGACAAAGATAAAGTATATAACCTAGCAGATATTTTTAGTAAGATGTTCTTTCACATCCTCATGATCTAATAGATACTATTGTCATCTGCCGTGTCAATAGACCTTTCTTAAAGCAAATAATCTGTGTGTGTGTAAATAAATTAATGTGGGAAGGGGATTAGAGAGATATAGATAGATCATAATATTCTTAGAGAAAATCTATAAATACATATTAAATTAATTGTTTTGGTTAGCTCTTTGTTGCTAAATTGTATGTCGTGTGGGATGATGTTATTTATAAGTTTTTTGTACCTTTAGAAATTTGTATAAAAGAGGTAGTCCGAAAGTGGCACCGGTGACTGAAAGGGTGGAAATCGGTGGTCATGGCATGGACATCTGCATTGGATGGTCATCTCCTAAGATGACATCCGATTGAGAGGAGGAATGAGAAAAATATCGTGAGGAAAGATTTAGGTATGAATGTGGATGGGTATCAGAGTAGGGGAACACCAAAGAAACGATGGATAGACTGTGTGAAAGACTATATGGCTAGAAAGGGGGTGACTTGACTACCGAGATAACGACTAATAGAGAAGTATGGAAGAAAATGACATGCGCCGACCACAAATAAGTTAGGATAAAAGCAAGATGACCTTGTTTGTTATATGTCATCATTCTTTTGTTTTGAATTAATGAAGAAACAGTAAACTATACGGTGCATAATCATAATACGCAAACTTTATTTTTTTAAATGTGCATTAGTACAAAGTTGAAACTTGCATAATGCCCGTTATTTCGCCTTTAACCTTCAAACCAAAACGCATTTCTAAGCCTTGGCGGCAAAAATAGGTGAAAATAACCCAGTACAAAGTTTTTCACAAGGTTAATCACTCAATTTTGCAGTAAAGTAATGTCTAATAACATTTACCATAAAGTCACACCTAACAAAATTACTAAATTAGCAATCAATTTTATATTAGTAAAGAAATAAATAATTAAAATGCAAATCTAACTTTTCCCGAACCACACTTTCTAAGAACAGTTAAATTAAAAAAGGTAAAAGTTCATAATATTATTGGATTCCCGGTTTTTTTTCCTAAAACCTGAAAATTCACGTCACTTACCCGCGAGACAAAAACGTAACACGCAAATACTTTCAGAGAAATCGAATTTCTTAACAAAAAATATAATACTTAGCTGGGGACTCTCGGAAATATTAATTTCCGGCGACTTAGAATACCGCCGCGAACCATTTCTTTAACAAAAAATATGGTGACCCCAAAAATAAATCGTGGGATTTATCCTCTCATTAATCCTCTATCTTGAGGCCTCTGTAACAATTGATTACGTCACGAAGAGATCATCTCTCGACTGTCTCCCTTTTGGACGAATGTCGTCATTTGTCTTTAAGATTTTTACCGTCAGTTTCTTTTTTTAAGTCGCGGCTTAAAATGGCGTTTGAAATTAGAACGGATTAAGGTATTCGTTGCAAATGAAGCTTCTGGTTTTCAGAGTCCGGGCGAAATCACAAAGACACTCGACGGAATGAAAAGAAAATCAGAAGCTTCATTTAGAGTTCATGTGCTCTGTGTATTTTTGTTTTACGTAAGTATAAATGGAAATAACTGCCGCATTTTGTAAGAAAGTGTAGAGGAGGGGAGTGATGTGGCGGTATCTATATCGCCACATGCGAACTACGCATCAAAAGACCTGACGTCACACTAAAATCCTGATGTCACATAAATCCTGCATCGCGCAATTAAAGTTTACCGTGCAGTGGACATATATACAAGAACCCGACATCAATCGTTGGGCAGTTGCCCGCCAGACACAACAACCGTTTGGTCGGAGGATCCTCCCTTTTCTATGGTGGATGAGTGAACTTTACACCCTGTTCCTCATACCTCTAAAGTACTTTAGGTACCTTTGGCTAACCCTTCAGGGATTACAGGCATGATGTTAAGTTATCTAGTAAATAAACGTTCATTTTTGGGTAAGTATTTTTCAAAGGTATTTTATAATAATATAATATCACACCTTGTCTCCCCGAAGGTTTGGGTAGAGGTACCTTCCACATTTAGCCAGTTATGTTTAAGTCCCATGTAATAGGGGGCGAGCGTTTTGCAATCAACCGAGCACAAATCCAGATTTCGGGCTGCTACCGAGAAATTCCATATAGAAAAACCCAATAGCACTTTGGCCATCCTGGGAATCGAACCCAGGACCTCATGCTCAACAGTAGCGCTTACGGCCACTGGACCAACGAGGCAGTCACATGGTATATTTTATAATAGTATTGCATTAACCACGCAAACAAAAATGAGTCCATACAAACCTACCCATATACTAATTACGTAGTTCTATTCATGTGTCGATGTCGTCTATACACACGGGTTTAGGTACCGCCCTAAGTATTGACAAGTTATTATCCCATTCGTTAGGGCCATCGTATTAGGGACTCGTTTACCTTATCTGCCCACATGATTTGCGAGAATAGATAACAATCTTTAGAATATAGTTATACGAAATATCGTAGAAACTACGAAAATACATGAATAGATAACATAACATTCTTACATATTATAAAACAAAGTCCTCTGGCGCGTCTGTCTGTCGTCCAGTTCGCGATAAACTCAAAAACTACTGCACCGATTTTCATGCTGTTTTCGCCAATGGATAGAGTGGTTCTCGAGGATGGTTCAAGTATGTAATAACCGACAACCACGCGGGCGAATCCGCGGGCATCAACTAGTATCAATATAACTTAACTTGTTAAATAGTTTCTTTATGGCTAACACAAATAATTTCCTGGCAATAAAAGATGAAGGAACAATAGAAAGATAAATAAAATGAAACAAAACAGGATCAAACAGGTGTTCCAAAATTTAATTCGAAAATTAAAAATATTTTCGAATATAGAGACGAGAACTACTCTACTTAAACAGTTCCAGTAGCAAAGGAATTTACTATACTGCCTTTACGTGAGTTTGTAACTAAAATATTCCATTTCATAGTAAAAAGCATCAGAGTTATGCCTTTCATTCACAGACCGTTAACTAACAAAATCGCACGAAAACGCCAGAACAAAGTTTGAATAAAATTAGCCTAGAATATTTAGCGCTAAATTGCTGGGTTCACATATTTCCATAGCTTGTAACAGAATGGTCTCAGTTGCTTAAAACAACGCCATTTGTAAGGAAGGCGAGAGTGTAGTTTATGTAAAAGTTTCTTCATGTTTTCTATAAAACTGAAACAAGGCAAGGTAAAGGAAAAACCGTGTGGAGAACTCGTTTAACCTGAGGAATTGTAACGAAGATAATATTAATAATCTTTGTATTTTAACAAATATAAAAAAGTATGATTAATATACGACAAATAATAATAATACTCTACCAATTTATATGAGCATTTTAAAACTATACTATTAGACTGCGATAATTTCTTTTAGATTTTTTGTGAAGCAGAACAAAAATATTACTCTCTGTAGGCAATAAACAAAGATACTCGTAAGAACTTTAAGCGACATACATATGTAGTTCCTTCACTCAAATAATATTCTAAATTCAAACATCTCCGGGAATAATTTTGCCGCGTAAACAGAATGTTCTACGTTTCCAAGCGGCGCGATATTTATTTTGCTTATCTAATCGTGACGCGGCAATATGCCTGTGATTATATCATTATTTACTCTGCGATCACTCTATCTACGAATATTTGAATTATTCACTATTTAGTTAATGATGACATTAAGATATTAACATAAAGTGAAAAAGAAGACGTTATGGGACAATTTCTTAATTTTATAGCTATTTTGCAGTATAGCTATATTTTAATTACTTTTTAGCTAATAGGCTAGATTGTACTGTGAATAAAGTATCACCAACTGTGATCTTATATAAAAGGAAAACTATTTAGTTGCAATTAATTGATATTGGTCCTAGATATCGGATATTCAATACGGTGTATTTTTTTTAATTTATTTTAATAATAATAAAATAATTGATTATTTTCAGACAAAGTCCATTAGATGTCAGTTTTGATCTGAACCTTTTCGTTTTGATTCGATGATTTTTAACTTCTAATCATTTCAATTACAGTGATTATCAGATTTCCTGAATTTTTCTGAAACAGATTATACCTGCAGATTCATCATCATTGCTCATAATATCAATTAAATAAAACGCAATAAAAATATCCGATAACTTTGCACATGTCTAGTTAACGCTATTAGCCTACCATATAATCATATTAATCAATTTGTCATGCAGTCTCATTAACTATTACTGAAATGCAAAAACACGCTGACTAGTAATTTAACAAATATGAGTAACTTTTGGATTATTTTAGTTGATTTATTTTAACACTTTCAGGGACACTAAACGCCATAGGCGTTATAATAATAAAACTTCTACGAGTATTGTGTATCGTTCAGTGTCCTTCAAGCTGTTAATATGACACATAAGCATAATATTATTGGTGAGTTTCGTCACTCTACAATCATCATCATCTGCCTAGCCTTTTCCCAACTATGTTGGGGTCGGCTTCCAGTCTAACCGGATGCAGCTGAATACCAGTATTTTACATGGAGCGACTGCTTATCTGACCTCCACAACCCAGTTACTGGGTAACACGATACCCCTTAGTAAGACTGGCTGTCAGACCTGCGGGCTTCTGACGACCCGTAACAACTGTCAAAGATCTACAAATGACAGCCGAAACCAACGGCTTAACGTGCTTTCCGAGGCACGGAGGGGTCTTGGTATGTAAAGATGGTCACCCAGCCACGGACCAACTGCCGCAAGCGTAGCTTAGCCTGATGGATCGTCCCGTACGGCTGTTATTTCTTAGCCACAAGCCCCTCACTCTACAATCACTTAAGCATAATAATAAAATATACATCGTGTTGCTTTTGATGTCCCATAACTCCAAGGTACTTATAGCTGGAACAAGTGTTCCAAAAATACACACATAGTTTAGCACTAGACTCTCGATGTGTGTATCTAAGTTTCATTGGTCATCAGTAGATCATTGTCATTCAAACCAATCATCCTACTAATATTATAAATGTGAATGTTAGTTTGTTTGTTTGTTACGCTTTCACGCTAAAACGGCTGAACAGATTTAGATGAAATTTGGCACATGGGTAGACCATGACTCGGAATAGGACATAGGATACATTTTATCTCAATACTCCCACGGGATCGAGACTTACGCGGGAAAAACCTTGCGGCGCAACCAGTTCATATATAAAGCTAAGAAAATGCGACGTTGTCACATTTCTTTTTGTTATGGACAAAAATAGTTTAACTTACTTACATGTTTTTTTTTTTACATATATATTTCACGTAATGGTGTTTTACATAAATAATCGTGAGTTCGAATTATGTTGTATGAAAAGTGAAAACGAAAAAAAATAATTGAAAAATAATTCATATGCCAGTTGATTCTTAGACCTAGAGTCTAAGAATCAACTGGCATATGAATTATTTTAAATCAATATAACTGACTTTTCATCCTAACCTA
This sequence comes from Lithophane leautieri, assembly GCA_949152455.1. NCBI lineage: Eukaryota > Metazoa > Arthropoda > Insecta > Lepidoptera > Noctuidae > Lithophane > Lithophane leautieri. Next base: position 3,880,015 of record OX424474.1, on the reverse strand, counting down.
TTCAAAACTATAAAAAACTTTTTGTGCCATGTTTAAGCTTGTAACCACATGAGGCGGAAATCTCACTATTTTTATCTAACACATTTAGTAAAGTTCCCTCGAAGGCACGCTCAGTTGTCTAGAAAGTTTAAATGTAACAAAACTTTGGCAGTTATTGTATTAGGAAGGATGTCTGTAACATTTTCCTCACATTATTAAAACATCAGAATTATTTTTATGAAATATAGCGTTTTCATAAATGGAATTGCTGTTCTACACTAATATTATAAAGAGAAAAGATTTGTATTTTTGTTTGTAATTTAATAAACTCAAAAACAACAGGACTGATTTTAAAAATTTCTTCACCAGTAGGATGCTACATTATCACTGAGAAACATAGGATAAAATTCATTTAAAAAAAATCTGGCGTGTGAAGCCCGTGGCGGAATAATAATAAATGTGTGTGTGTTAAGACAAATATTAATTGTTTTCAAAATAACAGATATTTGTTGCAGTGATCCCAAATAAATAGTACATAATATATAACCAATAGGTATTACCTAATAAATAGTAAGTTATAACGTACTAAAACAAAAAAATAATATTCTGTCTTCGAAATAAAGGTAAATCAGGAAAAGAAAGCATTTTCCCATTAAAACTATCTCAAGTCAATTATTTACATATTGTATTTATGCCCATTTCTGAACGTTTGTAGAGGCAGTAGAACATTACACCATCAACATGATCATTTCAGCCGAAAGACTTCTACTGCTGGACATAAGCCTCTCCCGAACATTACATGTCACCGTCATCAAAAATAAGATCTTGAAATATTTTTGAAGTAAATAAGTAACTAGGTAGGTACCTAACTTACATGAATATTGGTCAAGCTCATCATCGGTTCACCAAAAATTGCTATTTTCATTCACTGAACATAGTCTGACCTAACATCGTAATTTATGTGCATGAATAAAATGAAATAAATTTACCCACAGATTTATTATTTGTTACCATGCCACATTCCACATAAGAATTCAGTGAATATATTTATATAGCAAAATTTACTAATATTATATGAGCCATTACATAAACATGAGCCTTAAAATTATGTATTACAAGCTTTATTAGATTACGTGAATCCGTTTTAAGATGCTAAATCACTTATGGAACTTAGAAAAAACATATCTCAGAAGACTTCAAAATTGTATTTCAAACGAGCACATTGAGAGGATTTCCTTATCCTTCGTGTTTCAGGCAATGCGCTAAAGCTATTTCATTTTATCTAGACTTTCAATCTAAACGGTACCACCGCGTCTAGTATTAGAACTAAGTACTTGAAATTCTGCTTGAACCGCTTATGGACACGAAAGGAAGTTAATAATTGATAAGGTACTCTAGAGCATGGCTAAAAATGATAGAAATATTTTGAACCTTACAGCTTTTCTGTTTTCAGAATTACTCCAAAAATATTTTCCCAAATTAAAACCCAACTATAAGAACGCTTCTCATAAGAAAAGAAGGCATAATCCCTTCTCCAAACAGTTCATTAATAACGTCCGTACAATAAGCTTTTTCTTAGTCCTCGGCAGAAATGAAAGAAAAACAACGCAAGATAGATCACTTGTCCGCAGCATCCCATCCACACTTACCTCCCCGTGATTAATGAAGCCATGTCTATGCGCCAGTTCGTGGGCCGTCTCTGGCCCACCGGGGACGAACACCGCGAACTGGTGATGGTAAAGCGGCACACAGACGTCCAACACTGTCAGTACCACGACCACGTAAGCTAACATCGCGCAAGCCGCGCATCGCACGCTACTACCTAACTAAACCCCGAACCACCAACCGAATCATTATAAGTCTCAACACTCGCGAGATCTAATTTTTATTAGTTCGAGCGACGTCCGTTCTGTACGACGTCTTCACGAAGACTGGCTCCGCGTGACTGGAGGTCTTTTGGTCTGTTTTTGTTGGGCGCATGCGCTAAAGTTGGCGCCCTTTCTTAGTCCACTCTACCCGAACGTATTGTGTATAGCGTCAATTGTCTTGAATAACTAATTGGTTTGCATCGATGTGCGTACTTAAACGAGGTGAGATTAAGCTAATCACTTATTTTAATTAATTATTGGAGTAACATTTTTATTTAGGAAACTAAATCTTTTGGATGTTAATTCTTTGATAGTTCGATAAGAATCACATGTTGGCTTTATTAAAAAGTAGCAAAAATGTGATGTTCTCTAAGATCACTGGGCGCTATAAACTGTGAGACAGATGTTGCACTAAATTACAGCTAGGGAAGTGGTGACATACTCGTAAGACAACAATGTTGCACAATTACATAGTATTAGCACAGTTGTGGCATTTGGAGAGAACCTACAAGTACCATTAAACTTCGAAGTGGTATAGTAAACTGAGTAAACTCAAGTTTCACTCGATGTAGCAGTATGTATCTATATATTGGTATTGTGTACACTAAAAGCGTTTAGCCACTAGCACTATCACCCTTCGGGGCGGTAGGTCATGAATTCGCTATCTGCCTGACCCAGTACATATTATTATTCCTAAATACATTAACGCACTCCAATCGCACAGATTATGTTCAGTTTCGTTGGAAGGACGATTGACGATATACCTATAGGTACGAATTTATGTATACGATAACGAAATATTTATCAAGGTATCCCATACAAGAAAGCGTTAATTCAATGAAAAACCTCAATTTCGCTAGCAAGCAAAAATACTGCAACACTTGTGCGAGATATGCACCATAACATTATTGTTGCAAGTTGTAACAAGAGTTTGCATGACTTATCTCAAGTTGCAACTTGTCAGCGTCTCGAAGTGCAAAGCTTTGTAAAACCAGTGTGGGCACTAAACTTATACAAATACATTACAAGTGAAACATAAGTAAGACATCGAAGATGGATAGAAATCATTAAATAATAGTGATAGTCAAGAGCTTGCAGACTATTATATCAAACTTATTTCATTGCTTAGAAAAAAACCTACCTAGTTAATTTTGTAATGTGTTTTTTCGACATAGTTTTCGATGAAAAGTGCTCTTTCCAAGATCTGTGTATTGGCATTCTATCATTGATTCGTATTAAATCCTTATGACTTTTACTAAGATAAATTATACATTCAAATTATCGTAAGAACATTTACGTTGTTAGTCCTTTGGACTGTAAACTTGTTAATTGTAATACATTAGCTACGCTAATTATTAAAATAATTAAAGTTGTGACGATCCTAAATTTAAAATCATTTTTACTAATCGTTGGCAAGAACTAAATGAATGCCTTATATATTCACTCGATCACACTGTCTTTCCTAAAGCATAGTTTCACCGATATTTGATATACAACGCAGGTAAAGTGTACCACTAAGATAGCTTATTGTGTTCAACTGCGTGTGACGTCATAACTGATCTCCTTTACGATGGATAACAAGGTTCTATGAGCCTTTGAAACGTTCACAACCTATCGACTGAGAATGTTATAGGTAGTATTGCTGATATTGGATATTGAAAGAAATAAGAAGTAAATAAAAAGTTTGTGTCCATAGTAAATGCTTATCCACTGAGGGATTTTCACGAAAATTCACGCCTCCATTTGGCGCCACTTTGACAAGAGGTCTTCCATTTCGACAATGAATTAAAAACATTATGATGACGTTCATCATTCGTTTCGTTCATTCCTTCATCATTCAGTCACGACTAAATAAACTTTTGACACTTGGCGGACCTAACGTCTCAGTGCTGCCACCTAGTGAACGTCATTTCGGAACACTCATTCTACAGTTTTTGCTAACTAGGGTATAAACCGTGTTTTCAATTGTTATTAAACTCCGCACTGTTTTAGGGCAAATTTCACCAATGCACAGAACGCGATCAGCATATCTAAACCACGTTCAAGAGCTATCTGTGTCATAATTTTTGTGGGATTTTGACAATTGACACTGACAGCTAGTAGTAGTAGAAACGTACGTAGTACGTACCTACTATTAACTAAAATTTGTAAATGCGGCTACTGAACTTGAGATGCTAGGTTCGATTTCAACGTCGAGCAAATGACTTGACTTTGATATCAATGAATCTCTAAATGTCAAAATTTAAATTATATATTTTATCGTATAAACCAACTAATTCAGCACATTAAAAAAGTCCTACTTTGCTGTGCCCGACTGTTCACAATGATCATATCTTAGTAAATCCTACCACGTAAGTTTGAACATTGTGGAATGCAAATAAAAATTGAGTATTTCATAAATTCTTTCAGATTTATAGAGCTGATTGTGTGAAAAGACTGGTCAGGATTCAGTAAATTTATAATTATGTTTCTCATCTGCTAGTGAAAAGGCAGCATCGTATTCAATTAAAACGTGATTCATAAGCCTATAAAGTATGTTTTCACTTACCCGCTATTTTATCTCAAAAAGTAAATAGTTCTATCATCACAAAGCACTTATTACGTCATCAGTGTCCTAACACTCCCAACAGATGGCAGGGAGGCGGCTCCTACATAATGGCCTTTTGGAAAAATATTAAATTACGCTCGCAATTAAGAAGCCCGCGATTTGTGAACGGCACACTTTGAATAACAATGTCGTGGGGACACCTCGGAAACAATTATAAGACTAAGTTTAAGCTGCGGCCTCGACCGTGACGTGTTCGCAATTCTGGTTTACGTCGTGTTACAGAATAAAAGCCAGTTCTGAGTGTAGTTTGTTTAGTATCAATTTCAGACATAAGTAAACTTGTTTATTTTTTTGTTTTGGTACTAGAAATATTTATGGGGTTACCACTTGCACTCGCCCAAAAAAAAGAGCATAAGTTTCTGAAAAAAAAATACATTTGTTTTTTGGAAAAAGATATTCATTTAAAAAATGATCCTGTTTCTTGAACTTAATATTCTCTTTATGGTGTCTAACTTGCACATCAGTTGTAACCCGTTCTATTTAAGAAGGCTTCTTACGGATTACCCTTGAGTTCTGCTAACGTGTGTACTTAAGAAGTGCATTAGAAGAGCCTTCACGGCGATATAAACTGTCTTGGCTGTCTTGCTGACTGGATAATCTGCTTACTACGGTAAGAACTACTTTTAGATAGCTCGTATCGACATAAAATGTGAATAAAAGAAACTTTAAACCAGGGACTTGAAACGATATTTAAAATAGTGGTACGATAATATTACGTAATAGCGTTGTGTATAGTTCCCGTCAACATTTACGTACTAATCTCTCGGCGATATAACAAAAATCTATTGGAACGAAATCTTCAACTATTAGTTTAGTATATAACGATCCGGACGGTAGAAATTATCGTTACTGGAACTTGTTAACCTGTATACAAAATAGCTTGGATAACTGTACATGTAAGCTACAAACAAATAACAACGAAATCACCAACATTTTTGGTAACATTTTATAACTATCATGGATTTGTAAACCTCTTTCCATTTCATCTTCCTTGAACACGGAGGAAAAACGGACAGTGATTAGTCACTTATTTGACACGCGAGTTGAGGAAAACGTGTTCGAGCCCACAGAGATACACATTACTATACATAGTGTTCACAACTGTGGTCCCAAATTATTTACAATACAGTAAACATTGGACGGTTACTTGGAAATGTTTTATACAAGCAATTAAGGCAATTATGACTGGTAGATAAGTAATTAAATAAAACCACTTCGTGTTTTTCTGAATAACTGAATATGTCATTATCACCACGCTTAGTCAATGTAAATGAGTATACATACTACTGCTACCCAGTCTTGTACTCGTAGTAAAACAGAATATGACCAAATAATATATGTAGTCGGTGCAAGAATCCGATGACCATCAAAATGCACATTAAGAGTAGTACTCATATATGGATCTATGTGGTCTATACCCACGTGTTATGTATGATGAAGCCGACAAACAAAAAGTAATTCTTTCCTACAAAATAAAAACCTAACCTTCAACTTTTACTTACTTAGAGGAAGCTATAGAAACGATACATACGTCACATTAAGTACACAAGACTGACAATGACATACCCTCAACATGCCTATCATATGTGTTACATTGAAGTAAGTTAAGCAAGCGTAAATAGACCTGCTTGCACATTGATACCCTAAAACACCCTTGCATCGCAAATCACTAAGCGCATATAGTGCAAAAGTCACAATTAAAATAAAAGAAAATTAAATGCAAAATAGAAAATTAAATGCAATTTTAGGTTGCATTTCACCAACAAATGATTTTTGCCGAATGGCTCTATGGGAATCTAAATATGACTGCCTCGTTGGACTGGTGGTCACAAGCTCTAATAATAAGCATGACTGATACATACCTACGTGCAGACAGATATTAATGATTTCTAGAACAGATGCAGATCTCAACTGAAAATGTGGTTATGTGTCGGAAATTGCAATTGAGTACAACTCTGTTTCTAATGTTTATTTAGTCAAATCCATAAAAAATTGGCTACCCATATTTCTTTCAGAGGCTGTAAAATACTGATATTCAGCTGCATCCGGTTAGACTGGAAGCCAACCCCAACATAATTTGTAAAAGGCTAGACAGATTGATTTCTGTCAGAGGCTGCAGTCACCTATTCTCCCTATGCATTGTAATACATCTACTGTCAGCATAAAGCTGTTTGCTAAGCGTGTTGATGACAATAACGCCCAAAATATAACTTCGAACTTTCAAACTAAAAACCTTGTCCCTAAAATAGATTATTCCGTACATCTAACAAAACGATTGACCCATTTAGCAACACATTAAAAACCTAATAGATACATCTTTACCGTTCACAGTAGAACAAAGTTTCCTTTAGTTTATTTTAGCAGGCTTTTTAAAACATGAATTTTTAAGCGTCGGTGAGTTCAAAACTCCAAGCCGGAGTATTCAATTGGAAGTGGGCAGAGAAATTCAAATGCCTTATTTGTTTTACGAACTTGCCAACTTAAAGTACGCGGTATGAAGTTGTTCTAGAAACTACTAGAGAGCAGAGGTACTCTCGGCAGTGGGGAATGAATAAACACGTTTAGTTGTTGCCAGTTCGCAGTTCTCTGCACTGTATTGCTTTTCAAATATTTTCGCGAGATCAGCGGAATTTCGGGAATCGGTCTGTTAGATCGTTTGGAGTTGGTATTAGAAAATAGTGCTCGACTCATACCATCTATCAAACAAAAAGTTACTGAGATAATCCTTTGTACACTTCAGTTCGATGATGAAGATAATAACTATCCCTATAATGTAAATAGTACTTTAATCAGCGCTGCTTCTAAGAATTTACTAATTATCAGCATTACTCAGTTATCTCATTTATGCGTAGAATCATGTACCTACTAGAATTATATCAATACGGGTAAAGTATTCAATTTAAATACTTATAATGTGCCCCTTTACTTTACAACCTACTCATATCGATTATATTATTATGTATTTTGTGAAACCCACAGTTACCCCGACGGCAAAAATAGTACAATATAGTTGCAGGTTGTGATTTTAATGGGACATCACAACCTGCAACTGTTCGAAATAAAGTTGTAAGTGTGATCAATCAATCTGCCTAGCCTTTTCCCAACTATGTTGGGATCGGCTTCCAGTCTAACCGGATGCAGCTGATTACCAGTATTTTACATGAAGCGACTGCCTATCTGACCTCCACAACCCAGTAACTGGGTAATACGATATCCCTTGGTAAGACTGGTTGTCAGACTTTCGGGCTTCTGACGACCCGTAACGGCTGTCGAAGATCCACGAATGACAGCGGTTTAACGTGCTTTTCGAGGCACGGAGGAGTCTCGGTATGTAAAGATGGTCACCCATCCACCGACCAACCCCGGTAAGCGTAGCTTAAACTGCTGGATCGGCCCGGTTTGGTTGTTATTACTTAGCCAGGAGCTGTTGTGAATGTTGTAAGTGTGATCACTGTGCTGAAAAATGATTACACATACAATATAAATTAATATTCACATTGTGGTGGAAAGATGAATGTTTTTGTCTGTTTACCAAATAGCTTGTTTGACTGTAAAACCCTGTTTCCTCAAAAGCAAAGCGTATCATGTACAGCAGCGTACGTGTTCGTCTCTGCTTCAGAATAATAGCTTGCTAGGTTCGTTACCTACACCCTACCCACACAATAACCATACACTATCACATTCCGGCTTATTCCACTATTCCCCCCTGAGAGAATCCCCCTCAGGGGGGATCTGTGGATTAAGTATTTTTTTCGATTCCAGGTTTCCCCCCTAGGAGGGATTATCAGGGGGGAATTCAGGACTTTTTTTTTTTAAGTGTCCAGTTTTCCCCCTGAGGTTTACTTTCAGGGGGGATCTGTGGATTAAGTATTTTTTTCGATTCCAGTTTTCCCCCCTAGGGGGGATTATCAGGGGGGAATTCTACACTTTTTTTGTATAGATTCTTCTTTTCCCCCTAGGGGGGATTTTCAGGGGGGATTTGTGGAATAAGCCCACATTCCATCTCAAGAGAATATCACATAGCATTATATTCAGGAATCGAAACGCATTACTATCACGGTTACAGTAATAATAAACTATGGAGCGCTGTTCATAAAGTACCTATTACAACTCAATTTAATTTTATTTATTTATTTATTGGGGACAAAAAACAGTTACATGCTACAAAATACAGAGAAATAATTAAACTAAGATTTAACAAACATGTAACCCACACCATTGTCCACGTTTTAACTAAAAATTAAAAGAAGTGCTGAAGACAAGTGATAAAATAATAAAAAATAAAAAAATACAACAAGTGATCGCCGCCAATAGTGCCAATATTACAATGTTACTTAGCTTAATTTAACTTAAATTTCTAGCTAAACAAAATATCCAGAGCCTTTTTCTTAAATAATTGCTTAGATAAACAAAATATATCCAGTTCCATAAAATGCGCGTTGTAAGAATCAACAAGGCGACGAAGAGGTGCGCGTTCCCCAGCGTTAGTCCTGCATATGTCTGTGTGGAACAGTTGAGGCACACGCACCCCCCTTCGAATAACACTTCTGGGTACTTTGTAACACAATTTGTTTGTAAGGTCAATACAATCAAATTTGTTATTGCATTTGTAGTGTCATTACAACAAGTAACAGTCGCCTTGATCCCAAATTCAGAACGCCATACCGTTTCAATAGCTGCACGTAAGGAAACTTTGATTGGAAGCACTTATAGTTCATAGAACGTAAGAACTTCTTCTGTACCCTTTCAATTCTAGTGCCGTATTTGTCGTAGAAGGGGTTCCAGATGGGGACGGCGTATTCTAACTGGGATCGTACCAAAGTCTTATTTAGCAGTGAGAACGTAGAGGGCCACACAAAGTCACGTGACGATCTCATGACGAAGCCGTACATCTGATACGCCTATTTTAAATGCAAATGCAAAAAGTAAATGTGTCCATTCGAGTTATGAAAAATCTTTGACACCCACGTCACAGTTATTTTGGAACCTTCACTAGCCAATATTGTCGTGCAATACTTTATGAGGATGCGATCATTTTTGGATGATACTATATTTGTATATTTTGAGGGGCTCGTGGCTAAATGATAAAAGTCGCACGAGTACGCTTGCCGCTTGTCAAAAGTACGTTAAACTGTTGGTCCCGGCTGTAATTCGACAGTCGTTAGTCGTTCTTTGACAGTCGTTACGTTCATCAGTCGATCTTTGTTAGTCAGAAGCCCAAAAGTCTGACAATCGGTCTTACCAAGGGGTATAGTGTTACACAGTAACTGGGTGCTGGAGGTCAGATAGGCAGTCGCTCCATGTAAAATCCTGGTATTCAGCTGCATCCAGTTAGACTGGAAGTTATTGTTTTTTCCTTCATGAAGGTACAATTTTTGCATTTTAACATTGGTTGCGTGACCATTTTACTACTAAGATTAAAATAGAAATACCGCTTAATCCCTGTGTAATCCACGTCCCGTTAGCGCGCTCTATACCTCATAAATACTATAACCCATCAACACATCAACCCCGAATTACTTGAACATCCCCGTGATATAATTGAACCGACAAAGTGCCATTGTTAACCCTATAATACGGTCTAAGCTAAATGAGACTATAATGGGCCAAGTTAACAATAGAAATAGCTCAATGGCCTTATAATGAATTGTTATAGAGCCTCGTTCGTAAGAAATCCCGTTGAATAAGGCACCTACGTCTTGAATGGAGAGATTTTATAGATCCGGCCTGGCTGTATTGTTAGTATGAATAGCAGTCATTATCGAAAGATATCCACTTCGTGAATTGTGTTTGAATAAAATTTTGTAAGCCATTGTTGGGTTGCAGTTTAATTCCGAGGTTTGGGATTAGAATGATAAAGCTTATATTGAATGAGTGTCTCTTACGGTTCATTCAAAGCGGTAAATTAAGTTATACTTGAATTATTTTCTTTTTTCCTTCTTGTTTTTGTAACTCTACTTCTATTTGGATATAGATCAATATAATGCAAATGAATGTCTAGTCTAAATTATAGTCAAACTCGTTCATTTCATCTTAAACTTGCTGTACCTAATATATGATCAAGGAGTTATATTATGAAGTGTATTCGTTCAATATGACGTTTATGGAATAGTACATTACTGTCTACTAGTCCATTGACGGATGATCGTCAAAATCTGGGCTGAGGCGAAGCCGAGACATACATACGTCTCCCAGGCTTGTCTAGAACTTTTCTCAAATAATGCGCGGAAATTCAAACTGAGTACATAAATTAATCATAAATTCCAGAATCAATGACGAACAACGATAATTTTCACGCGCCAGTATGTTCATTTCTTCTTTACTGTAATCATCACGATCATCTATTTGCAAGCCAAATCGAAATTTAAATAAAATCTTTGATAAGTTACCTCCTTGGTTGCCGTGTGTTGAAGTAAAAAGTTCGTTCCTTTTTTAAATAACACGCCAGATAGGAGTTTTCATAGTAATTTATTTGTCTGCTAAACACGACAGTTATGGATTTTCATAGATATATATTGCTGACCGCATCGTCACTTGTTTTTGACCAGTACAGCAATTTTGATTTATATAAAAAAGAGAAACGAGAAAAAAAGGCTAAACTCTAAATTAGAAAATATCAGAAATATTGTTTTGCTTTAAAAACAGTAAGGATCGTTATGTTATGTCAGGCTGTTATTATTACACAAATACCTACACAGTGTGGTTATAATTTAAAAAAAAACTCATTTATATCTTAGCACCCTTTTCCACATAAGAACCTAACGGCACTAAAAGTACCAAAAACATTAAACAAACATACAATCCAAGCATATTCCTACTGACATATAAATATATTTTATTATGTAACCTCAATACTGTGAACATGTTACAATAACCATTGTCTACGAAACATTAACGTATTCTACGAGTTGCTACGATGTGCTACGAGGTGCTACGATCTGCTACGAAGGGCTACGACACTTCGACGTAATGGTTATTTTGTATGATATTTAGTTGTAAGGGGAAATGGAAGTAGGGTTATTTGGGATGATAATATCGTGGTAACGCTTGATTACATTTTCATAATAATTTCTTGCTCGGTTACTTGATATATTGATTACCTTCATTAAGGATTCAAAAATTTAAATCAGGAAAAATACATGAGTTATAATATTCTATTTTTTTCCATCGCAAATAACAAACGTTGCTCATGGTGAAACCTGTAAGATAATATTTACATATAAATGTATAAACCAGACTTGCTTAACTTAAGAGTGTTGGTGTATAAAGAAGATTCTACCGCTAACAATATGCATAATTTACACCCGCCTTAAAAGAAAATCATCGACCCACGGCCAACAGACGCACAAAAGGCTATTTATTGTTTAATCTAACAATATAAATGACACAAAAGACGAACCGACAACGATCCACGCCTCATAAACGTCATGTAAGTACTTATAACCCGCGAAAGTATTTCCACGTCCATGCGACGTATCTACATTCCTTTTCGCACTTAACCCTTAAACGCGGTGATAAAACTAAAGCATATATACGCGAACCGAACGATGGTATTTCGTTGTACGTCATTTAGACGCAATAAAATTCTGAGTAACGAAGATTATGGGGTTTCTTTTGTCGTCTGATTTATGTTATGGGCTATTTTGCGCATGCTTTCCTGAGATCATTTGACGTGTGTAATAATGATGGTAAGACACGTTTGTCACTCATAGACATACAAACTACAGGCTGTACCTAACATCTTAAATGAAATTATGCTGAAAATTGGAAAGTGAAAGAATTGTGCTTGTTCGGACAGCCAAATTAATAGTTAACAAAATACTAGTTATAACTTCACATACCTGTACATATATCTTCTATTTTCAGAGGTCAAAACGGACCACCGAATTCTCGCTTTGGTAAAATAAGCCTATGACCGCGGTAGAACGTTACAAGCACTACCCGAAACTCTTTTTTCCACTTTTTATCCCCTGACGTACATAAATTGTTGTTTAAGCAAAACAACTGGCTCCCAGTACGGATATAGTCGTCACAGATTCGTATATTGTCAAGAGTTATATCACCCTTGGGCAATATTCAATTAGCGGACGGATTGGAAGCGCCTGGTCCACTGTTTGCCAGCTTCAATCGCTGGAAGTGGCAATTGAAGTGTTATACAGTCTAGCGTCGAAGCGCTCGAGCGGATGGATATTGAAATGTGTATAGAAATTGAAGTTTTGAAAAAGATTGGTAATTGTTGTCGAGTATGATTGGAGGCAGTGGTTTTTTTACAATAGATGTTAGATATCTGAAGAGCCATGCACTGAAAAATTGAATTAGATTTATTGACATCACTTTTGGAAATACGTATTTCATTACTTCGTTTTAGCAATAGGCATACGTATCTATATTTCCTAAGAAATGCCTCCCTATTTTTACAAATCGAAGATACTTTTATGGGTGACCGTAAATCGTGACACAACATCCGTTTATATCTTTGACTTCGATAAGTTATGTCTGAAAACAGTAATTTTGGTATCAATTCCGATTTTGTAACTAACTTTACCATCTTACTATTGGTTTCTAGGTAGGAATCTTTCAAATCTCACCGAATCTTTAAATGGTTTTGTTCATTTTGTCACTGAACCGTCAATTATATCCAAAAAATATAATCCCAACTGTATTCCCCGAAGGTAGGTGGACATACAAGTATACTTAATAAATTAGATGAGATATGGGGCTTGCATTTTATACTCACATTTTAACTGATACCGAGACTCCTCCGTGCCTCGGAAAGCACGTTAAACCGTTGATCCCGGCCGTCATTCGTAGATTTTTGACAGTCGGTATGGGTCGTCAGAAACCCGAAAGTCTGACAACCAGTCTTACCAAGGGATATCGTATTACCCAGTTACTGGGTTGTGGAGGTCTGATAGGCAGTCGCACCATGTAAAATACTGGTATTCAGCGGAATCACGTTAGACTGGAAGCCGACCCCAATATAGTTGGGAAAAGGCTAGTCAGATTTGACTCACATTTTAAATTCGTTCATAAATATATGTAGCTATACTCATAAACTATACAAAGTGCCTTTGCTCAAGGTAAAACCAAACTTTTTTGGCACATGTTAATAAGACTAGCTGTTGCCCGTGACTTCTTCTTCCATCCGATATAAAAAGTACTTTATGTCTTTTTCCAGGTCAAGGTCTACCCCTGTACCAACTTTCATCCACATCCGCTCAGCCGTTTTAGCGTAAAAGTGTAACAAACAAACTCAATTTCGCATTTCAAATATTATATTTTTAGGATTACCCAATATATAATAATACTTTGCGTGTTAGTTACCTAGGCGTTGGTACGTCAGCTAGTTATTTATTCTACATGAGTTGTCAGGGTTAATGTAGTCCGACATGTAGGTGATGGGCTGACAGTCTGTTCCTATGTAGGTACACTTTACGTCATAAAATACTCGTGTTAACTTTAATATGGAAATAGTTTTATGGCAGACTCTGATTTTGATAAACTGTGTTTAAGTACTTCGAATTTTCTGATCATCGTTTAGTTTGAAAGGAAAAACAAGTTTTCATAAATTATAGGTAACAATAGGCCAAGCTTACACACTAGGTTTCTTTGTGTTGTGGAATTTACTCTCTAAGGCCCGCTCTACCACAAATCACTAAATGCATTTAGCGCTAAAGACATTTAAAACATCGTTAACGCTTAAACATGATAAAGGCAGAATTATGTTTTGAATAAATCCTGCCTGTTCATCTTTCATCCAAGAACGACGTTGTGTCGTATCTCCAACAGGTAAACCAGAACTGCTTTGCAAGTTATTCTTCAAAGCGATTGGCACTCTGACTTGGAGCACTCAGAAATCGGTGTGTCGGATTCCCTTCCCGTTGAGCTAGCCTATAAAGTTTCAATCTCTTCATACATAAATTTATTTACAAAACATCGTTCTTGTAGATATAGGTACTACAATACGACTTGTAAATCTAAGGTACGAGTAGTTCCTAGGAAAAAATTAAATACCTACTTAGATTATGCCCGATCACAACTCACCTCAAGATGTTCATTTCTGATGTTAGGTACAAGAACTTCTCCGAGACGACGCAGACTTCGTTTTAGTGCATAAAATATACCGAAGTCCGTAACACAATGTTGAAAACTGTTACGAGGTTTTCTGCAACAAGTCCTAGCGAAGGGGAGGAAAAAGAATTTTCCTTTGTTAAAAAAATAACCACGCTATCATCGCTATCGGCAACTTTTTTTTCTTTTATTAGGTCTCTAGATTAACGGCCTTCCTTCGTTTCAAAGAAACTTTATTGGCACATAAAAGCCGGTACATAAAGTTCGCCATTAAAGCTGGAGACTTTAAATTAACCAGAAAAGTAACTGACACTGTCATTCCCTAACCAACAGTGTTATACATTATTTATTATCCGATTTTATTGAGGAAGTCTTTGGAGATAGTTATCAAAACTAAAAGGTAAGTAATGTGCTTAAAGTAATGGATTTTCACTTTGATGTTCGTGATGACAATTCAGTTTTCTGTTACTTCAAAAAGGACATTATTACAGGAAAACTTCGACCGAAGGAAATGACTTCAAAATACTTTCTTGATGTAAAAATACTTACCTACACAATTTGTTATTACCAGCAGACAATTTTTGCTTTCGGACTTTATGTATTAGCAGACTCAAAATAATGACTGTTATGTGATCACGTGGCATCACGTGAAAGTAATAAACAATCGTCAATAAAAATGCAGGGATAGACTCATAACATGTAGATATTCAACAACGTAAAACTTTTACCCCTTGATATAAAAATAACCCTACAATATGTATAATAATGATTGTCATCCTGTAAGGTCCAAGTAAACACCCGCCATGTTTTCATAAGCGACCATCTTGAGATCCTATGGTTTATGGTGTCATGAAATTCATGGGTTTTATAGGAAATATAAAAACTAATATTTCTCGAACTTTTTCATGGTTATACGAGAATAAGTAGCTGATTATGAGCCCTTTTAAGAGGTGGATGTCTGTTTAAATATAGGTAGGTACCTAGTGTCTTTTAAATAGAGCCTAGCTAGATTTCAAATAGCCTTTATTATTATATTATGATTACAGCAAGCATTATATTATTATGTTTACATTTCTCGGGACCATGGGATCCCGGACCTTTAGAATACGTACGAAAGACCGAAGCAGGCTTAGACAATTGTAAATGGAATGAGACATCAACCAACTATAATGTCATTGGGTGCATTTTCGTAGTGGTACTGGGATCTTTATGCACTCTGCAAATGCAACCAAGAACATTATAATTATATTATTTCTAGCTGATGCCCGCGACTTCGTCCGCGTGGATGTCGGTCATTATGTAATAAAACCTTACTCAAAAACCACTGTATCCATTGGTGAAAACAGCATGAAAATCGGTGAAGACTTTGTTTTATTATTATGTAAGGATTATAGTTAGATAATGACAAGCCAATTATTATTAAAATACTGGTGATTTCACTCTGTGAGAACTTCCATTGCAGCAATACTTTTATAAGTACAACTTCTAACTACTAAAAGTGTACACACGAGCCGACATAGACAATTACATGAAGACATATACATGATACATGAAGCAATTTCTCCTTTCTTGTCAGAATTAGCGTAATAATGTGATTCCACACGATCACATCTACAACATGTTGATTCTTAGAACGCGAGCCTTACAAGGAAAAACGCAAATCATGTTCAATCTATAGACTGTGAACGATGGAAGCAACAGCGGAAGCATTCTGTATAATAAATTATGTTATTTCATATACAACACATGTTTATTAGATACGTGTAAACTTGTATTGTGTGTGTTTATCTGAATTCCATGCTTATTATTATGGTAAACTTATGAACAATAAAAACATAGGTACTACAATGGTTTCCAGTGCCAAAACAGAACATTGAGATGACACTTCACGTGATAGCGTGAGTGTCTTAAGGTGCATAAAAAACATCCAAACAAAATATACAATTGTATAAGTAGCCCGCGATGGTTTGTGTGGTATGTTTTAAGTCTAAACAAAGGCATGTAAATTCTTTTTGATTAGTAAACAAACAAAAGGCGGCTGTATGTTAATACTTTTTGTCTGTTATTGTTACTGTGAACCCTGGTACGTCCCAAAAGCTCAAGCAAGATCTTTCCTACATCGAATATTATAAAGAAAATAAGATATAAATAAATATCGTATACTACCCAGCCCTGCCAACCAATATCATCGTGCAATTTTTAAGTCACTCCCTCCATTCCTCGGCCCATTACCCTTAACACCTTCCCTAAGGCGATAGGAAATATATTAGCCGCACCGTAAAACATCATCAGGCGCACACGCCGCACGATATCTCGTTAGTTCTCAATTTGAATATCGGCCAATCAACG
The DNA here is from genome assembly GCA_949152455.1 of Lithophane leautieri. NCBI lineage: Eukaryota > Metazoa > Arthropoda > Insecta > Lepidoptera > Noctuidae > Lithophane > Lithophane leautieri. The sequence continues at coordinate 3,863,140 of OX424474.1, read as the reverse complement.
CGCGACGCCAAGGCCGGGGCGACCCCTTCCCAATTCAATTATTTTGTTTTTTGCGCTCGCAACACTATGGGTAAACATGTTTTCTTTTTTAGAAATGGTCGACGCGTCAATTTTGTTTCGTTTTTTAGTCGAGTTAGAGTTGACGTGTGTGTTAGATAAACGAAGGTACGTTGTTATTTTGGATCTACAATTTTTGTGTTTATGCAGAGTTTAAAGACACGTATATACAGGGTAATTGGTCGAACGGGAAGAGCTTCATGGAAAAAATGTAGAAAGCATAAACACAGCGCTTTGGTATTTGTAATTATCACAAATACAGATACGATCATGAAAAGTTCTTACTTATTTTAACGACTCGAATCCTTTACCTAGCCCAAAATATGCACACAGTAAAATTTTACTGAAAAACGCAATATTAAACTAGTGAAAGGATTTTTAGCTGGAATACCAGCTTTCAAAAAATCCTTTATCCTATCTGAAAATAGCTAGCAAAATTTTTATAGCACTACCCGAAACTTGTAAAAGCAAATCAGGTATATCAGTGCTCCGGGCACATGTCAATACTGACTGACGTGCGATACGAATCACGGGAGGCGGGAAAAGTATTTTTACTAACGTACCGCGTCAAAGGTGAAAAACAGATTTTGAGGATCTTGTAATACCTAGGCATAAACGGAGACGCAAATATAGTACTTTACTGCCGCGGCCTGCAAAAGGGGCATTGATGGATGAATGTGAAAATGTGGACTGAGGCGAAGCCGAGGCACACATACGTGAGTTCATCAATGCCTGGTTGCGGCCAAGGCTTGTATAGTACTTTCTTCAAATAATGCGCGGAAATTCAAACTAAGTAAATTAATTATAAATTCCAGAATCAGTAACGACCAACGATAATTTTTCATGAACATTATTGTTCTCTTTTTACAACTCTATTTGCAAACCAAATCAAGAGGATGTCACAAATGTTTCTTTCATTTTTACTTTAAACAGCTCTATTTGCAAGCCAAATCGAAAGGATGTCACAAATAATACAATATTTGACAAGTTACCTCCTTGGTTGCCTTGTGTCGAAGTAGAAAGTTCATCCCAATGTTTAAATCACACGACAGATATGAGTTTTCATAGTAAGTTATTCGGCTGCTAAACACGACAGATATGGATTTTTATAGTAACATTGCCAGCCGCCTGCTCGCATGTAGTTGACCAGTACAGCATTTTCGATTTCTCTCGAAGAGGGTTGTCAAAATAATGATCGAATTTTTAAGGACATTTGAGAAAAAAAAAAAATTGCGAGTAAAATGCGAAGTGGCAAGATGGGCAATAAACCAAGTGCCAATTTGTGATAGTAAGAGTATGCACTGCTGGTTTGTTTGGTGCCAATTACTGCTGCAATCAACTGTTATAGGAAAATATTTTGTGTTTTGATACTGTAAGCTCCAAAAGCATAAAAACATGATTACTGTGATACTCAAATCGGGAGTCAAAACTGTCTCTCCTAAATACAGATTACTCAGTGCAGCTAGGAGAGCAGCGATTTACCCTACAATAAATTCATTGTACCTACACCATGTAATTAATAATGCATACTTTAGAAATGTGTATATTTTTGTGTAGTAAATGAAGTTATTATTATTTATGTTTATATATCTCGGACGGTCCCGGACCTTTGGAAGGCGAAGCCAACTCACAGAGGCCCCTTAGACGTTTTTAATGGAATGAGGCACCAACCGGCGATTATTATTATTTATTACTATTATACGGTGTCAACTGTAATATATTACTTCTGCGTTACACACTTTTGACGTTATCTTTAAGTTGCATTTGACGCCAGCCTTTAAATGTGACTATTTCCTCACACGAAGTAACAATCATTTTATTTAACTTAATTTGCTGGAACAATCTGATGACCCAAATCAAATTGCCGACAAATAGCTAATAAAACTAATACCTATCGTAAAACTGCTTCCATAGAGGTTACGGCCTAGCATTAACTTAGCAAAGAAAATTATTTAAGGCAATAAAACCTTCACGCTACACTGCATGGTTCAGATATCAAAATTATGTGCGATTTGCGTGTCGGAAACGTAATTATAATAGCGTCACCGCGTCTAAAGGTGAAAAATAACCTATTTTGATACATGGTCATAGTCAAATATAGTCAGTAGTCATTTACAATATTAAGCCCCATTCACACGTTGCAAGTTTCTAGCCAAACAATAAAATTGAAGCAATAAATGACTTGCATTGTCTAAAGTGTTTAGTCGGTGCAACTTTTACTGTTGCTTTAACTTATGTAATGCCACAGGCAATGAAATCGCACCGTGTAAATCAGGCCTAATTGATTATTTATCAGTCATCGGGATAGGCCTGACGATGATTATGATTGCCTTTTGTTATTTGAGTGTTTTTGTCCTTAGCCACTTTCAGTACGCAGGTAATATTATCATAGTAAAAATGTTTGTCCAATAGCAAATATTTTTTTTTGCAAATAACATATTAAATTGTATTAGCAATATGTTGTGTATAGCTAATACAATTTAATATTTTATTTGCAATTTTCGTATTGGCTTGCAACTAACTCTTTCTGCGTTTTGCAAGACAACGTTCTTTTTAATTTTGCTAAAATTAAGGTTACCTTTAAGTTTGTAATATCAAAAAACGAAATGATATGACAATTTGAAAAATTATTAGGGATAGAGTTAGAACGCCAAGCTATAGAATGTACAAAATTGTTTTCAGAAAATTATCTTGATTTTATATTTATTGGTATAGTTAGTTAGTCTTTTAATTTAGTTTTTTAGTTAATTTAGTATATGAAGTATCCAATGTATGTTATGTTAATGTATGTTAATTAATAATATTTTGTTCTTTAGTTTTAAGTGATTTGCAATTAAAAGATCTCGAGCTACATAATCTAGTTGCTAAGTTACACAAAAATAGTAAGCCACACAAAATTCAAAGTAATTATTCTCATTAAAGTCTCAGTTTGTTACTCAAACATGTTTGTAATTAAAGTTTAATATGAGAACGTATTCCTACAATATACTCCAACTTACTTAGACAATCATTAATTTTAAAGTACTTGAACTTAAGACCGAAACAAACAAACCGCACAGACTTTAGGCAAGTAACTGTTCTAATGTGAGGTCTCGGTGCCTCCTACATGTCTACGGCTTAGGTTAAACGTCATCACTAAATGATATAATTAATAGTTCAGTGTTACAGTTCGTAGCTGTTATGTTAGCAGGAATATTACTAGAATCTGATAATTTTAGAGAAGATTGCTAAAGCAGTAGTAGATAGTTTCTTTTAACTTTTTGCATCGACAATGTTTAAGCGACTTTCTTGGTTTGGTGAGCGTTCAAGTGCCATGTTTGCTGAATTCATACTCATCATCATCATCTTCCTGCCCTTGTCCCGTGTTACTCGGGGTCGGCGCAACACGTTTTCTTCTTCCACTCTCCCCTGTCCACCGTCACGTTATCATTTACTCCCTTCTCTTTCATATCATTCCTCACACAATCCATCCATCTTTTCTTTGGCCTTCCTCTCCCGCTCCATCCATCAACACTTATATTCATCACTTTTTTAGTCACATGCGTTTCCTCCCTCCTCATCACATGCCCATACCAGGCCAAACGATTACCTTTCAACTTTTCTGTCACTGGCGCCACTTTTAAACTTCCCCTTATATACTCACTTCTTACTTTATCCATTTTCGTCACTCCACACATCCATCTTAACATTCTCATTTCCGCTACATGCATTCTTTTTTCATCCGTCTTCTTCACGGCCCAGCATTCCGATCCAAAATCGATCGATGCTGAATTCATACTAATATTATAAATTTGAAAGTAACTCTGTCTGTCTGTCTGTATGTTACCTTTTCACGCCTAAACTATTGAACGGATTTCGAAAAAATTTGGTAAGGAGATAGATGGCACCCTGGGGAAGGACATAGGCTACTTTTTATCGACATACTGTGCGGGCGAAGCCGCGGGCGGAAGCTAGTATAAACTACACACTTGTTTTGACTATTATATAGGAACACCAATGCATTTACAAACGAAATGCTTTGATGGATTGCGAATAACATTGCTGGTTGACGGCAACAATAGATACCTATGGCGCTAGTATTGACTTTAGCGAGTGCGCGGTCTTAGAGGAAGGATTCCTTCCGAATCAAATTATCCTTCACAGTTACTTCAAAATAAACTGATATCTAAGCATATGTAAGTAAATTAAAACTTGCTTAAAATCCACTAACGAGCTGTTAGAACCAGTGTTCTCAAACCGCTAACATATTGCTGACCTAATACTGTATGTTTCTTTCAGTAGCACACAGGCAAAACTGCGTGGTTATGAACAGAGTTCTGGTAACAATTCGGGAGCCAATTAGGCAGTCAGTTCAAAATTCAAAGCGCCCATTCAGCGAACTATAGCTAGGCTATATTTAGAATATTTATATACATTACATCAAACTAGAGAATTAGGGCAAAAAAGTTTTAAAAGATTGAAGTTGCGCCATTTTAGATTTCTAAGTAGTTATTGACTTTTATCTAACTTATTCAAGGGAGGAGCTCGTGGCTAAGTAATAACAGTTGCACGGGTCGATACATCAGGTTAAGTTACGCTTGCGGGGTTGGTCCGTGGATGGGTGACCATCTTTGTATACCGAGATTCCTCCGTGTCTCGGAAAGCACGTTAAGCCGTTAGTCCCGGCTGTCATTTGTGGATCTTTGACAGCCGTTACGAGTCGTCAGAAGCCCGAAGGTCTGACAACCAGTCTCGCCAAGGGGTATCGTATTATTTAGACAATGGGTTGTGGAGGTCAGATAGGCAGTCGCTCCTTGTAAAATACTGGTATTTAACTGCATCTGGTTAGACTGGAAGCCGATCTCAATATAGGTGGGAAAAGGCTAGGCAGATGATCTGACTTATTCAAGGGTTCACTTTTTCTCATGTTCGTTTATATAGTGGATGGCATAATGTGACACTTTTCTCAAAGCCAGTAAAGCTTTTCATTGATATTTTTCGAGATGATTGTTACTAAACGGTAGAAGAACCTCATTCAGAGCCCATACCGTTGTTTGTTTACTTAACCTTTTATGCACAAACATATAAACAGACAAGAAGAAAGGAACAGAAAAATACGAACAAAGGTGAGCGCTTATTTCTAAAAAAATCTCTTCCAGCATACCTGCGATAAGATATTAGACTAAATTACTGACTGTAAGCTATTATTATGTATCAAAGCTTTGTGCATCTCAAAATATAATACCCATTCAACCTGGAATGAAAAAAACAAACAAAGGAATGAAAAAATGCATATTTTGAATATTTCCGAGCATGAATACCCGTCATTTAACTGGCAAAGCCCACAACAGCACATCAATCCAAGTCGTTTCAAATTTAAATTGACTATGAGCGTGTTTTACAATTCAAATAACGCGAAGTTGGACACCGTTGGAAAGGTGGAAACCTTTATATAAATGTAGAACTTGATCCTGGTTCGAGTTGACTTTTAATATCTTTCAGATGTCTGATGTACTGCAGCGATGACGGCTTTTTAATGGTACATTTAGTTTTGTCTTTTCTCTTACTGTAAAGTTAGTGTAGTTTTCAGATTACGAATTTTATAGTCTTAGTATTGGCGTATGAATGTCAAGTTTGAAAAGTTTGCATGTCATTAGTATAACAACGATTGCACTATTGGAAGTGCATATTATTCTGGGTACTTTTCGATTTTTCTTATTGTTAAATTCGATACAATGTTATGGAAATATTTGTACGCCGATACTTACGGCTAAACATGATTGGACTCAAACGATGTAATATCTTGCATGCTCTTGTATGTATAAAGATGATGATGATGAGGATGTATAAAGAAATCTTATCTTATTTTATCTTATCTTACTAGTCTAATCTGGAGTTAATAGGTACAATATCACCGAAAACTGTTTTTGAAAGCAGAAACATCAAGCATGCATTGGCAACTCCGTAGCCATTGCGACAACAACTCACTTTTATAAAGTTAGACAATGATATATAGGTATGAAATATGCGGCAGCAACTTTTTCATCATGAATATAACACAAAAGTGGACATGCTACTGACAATACCAGATTCAAAAGCAGCTTCTCTTTGGCTCCATGGGACTCAAACATAATTGGCGAAATGTGGGTGTACTATTATACACCTCTGCCTAATCCTTCGGAGCATACAGGCGTGATGTTATGTTTACCTTTGTTCTCTTTGGGTTTCACATAAAACAAAGAAAAATACATAATAATAAAACACTGACATTTCATAAAATATATTGCAGACACATTAAACGAGTTCTCATGTTAAATTCTTCCCTCGTAATAAGCATTCCGTCGGCATTTAATTTCAACGTTCTGAAGACATTATGCACATTTGAGGTTTGTTATTAATGTATGGTTCTCTCATTTTCCTTTACTTTACATAACATTTTGTAAAGATAACATAACGTTTAGTTATTAATCATTAGAATCTGAGTTGGGTGATACTTTTAAACGTTTTATCAATAGTACATTACTGTCGCGGCCTGCAACTGGGGCATTGACGGACGATTGTGAGTTCATCAATGACTGGTTGGCTAGTAGGCTAGTAGGCAAGGCTTGTATAGTACTTTTCTCAAATAATGCGCGGAAATTCAAACTAAGTAAATTAATTATAAATTCCAAAATTAATTACGGACATCGATATTTTTTCACGCACCAAAATGTTTATTTGTTTATTCTTTACTTTAAACAACTGTATGTGCAAGCCAAATCGAAATTTAAATAAAATCTTTCATAAGTTACCTCCTAGGTTGCCATGTGTTGAAGAAAAAAGTTTGTTCCATGTATATTATGTCCTGTCCTTAGTCCTACCTATGTAAAGCAGTCCAGTATACATGTATTGTATCAACTAGACATAAATGCTACCTCATAAACATGATAACTAAACAAACACTTAAGTACCCGACCAACACTCAGTCCAACTCAATCCAACATGATTGTAGTAAGCCGTATTATACAAACATTTTAGCATTATTAGAACACTAAATATTATTGTTATAATATCCAGGAACACGAATTTGTTTGTCGTCCTCTCAGAGGCTATGTAAACTTTTGTGAGTGATGCCTCGGGCCAGAGAAACTGCGAGTTGAAGACGAACTATTTACTGGACTTTCTTATTCTTTGAATATTGAAGTGTTTCCACATATGTATGTATGAATGTGACACTTCTTGTAGATGGCTTGCGAGTAGAATTGCTGTACAACTTTGATGCTCTGATGTGAAGTTGTTTCTTGTGTGTGTGATAGTTTGTGTCATAGTGTCATAGTTTCTGACAAGTATTTATTATTAATTTAAGTTAGAAACCCTGACATTAACACTATCTACTGCATAAAAGTAGATTACTTTTTTGTAGAAATTTTGACGTCACGTTTACCTATAAGCATCAGCATCATTTGTTTGTGATGCTGTACCACAGTTATCTACAAATAAATAAACGAAAACGAATAATCACGAAAAGCTAGTGAAAACAATACAACGTAATTCAGAAAATGGTATTTTGCTGCGAATAGGTAGGTACTCAAATACTATTAAAATCAAAAAGTTTTGAGACGCCCGAATCGGGTGAGTTTAATTTCGTGCGAGTTGACCAACTAAACTCGCAAATAGTACTATATTATAGTAAAGTAGGAATGGTTATAATTCACTAATAGAAAATATTATTTTCAAATTCGCCACAAACAATTTTGTGACTACAGGTATCACGAATCGTCCCCATTATCTGTACTTTCGAAAATATTTATGAATAACGTCCTTCCATAAAATGCGTAGCCCGACCGTTTTACTTACCGGTAGTTTGTTGCATCACTTCTTCTTCCCACCTAAAGCACTAGGAAGTGGGCGTTTTTGGGGGGCTGTCTTATGTAATTTTGACATTCGAAAAGTGCTGATTCTCAGCCTAGTTTGAATAAATGGATTTTGATTTTAATTTTTGATTAAGTTAATAAAACATTCCACGTGACTGAAATTAAGATCTTTCTAATATTTGGACCGTGTATGTGTAGGTTATGGTTATGACTGTTATGAGTTTGAAAGATTATAGCATGAAAATCTGGAAGCACGCAAGCGTTTGAATTGAAACAATTTTCTAAGTTTAAAAATATTGAGTTCTGGCAAGGTGATTTTATCCAGCCCTTTTCCCATTCTCAAGAATCGAATCCACCCATCCATACTTCCATACTAATATTAAAAATTCGGAAGTTACTCTGACTGTTTTTCTGTATGTTACCTTTTAACGCCTAAACTGCTGAACGGATTTCAACAAAATTTGCCAATGAAATAGATGGCATCCTTGGGAAGGACATAGGCTACTTTTTGTTTCAAAAATAATCCTACGGGGGTCATATAGGGGATGAAAGTTTGTATAGGAAACCCAGCATTTCTTGAGTATCCCAGTAGTGCGTTCCCGTGAGAAGATATCCGACATACACGCGGGCGAAGCCGCGGCGAAAGCTAGTGTTTTATAAAGCCCGATTAAGTACCAGATCAGTACTTCTATGTTATGTAAGCTTTTCTGATTGGCTTATTAGCCCGTAATAAAAACAATATAATATCATGCGATATGTAGTGTCAATTTCCAGGCAATGTATAATTGACAATTGGTCAAATGTTCAATTACGCTGTCACCACATTTTGTCAAATGCGGTGTGATTTGACTACCTGTCCTGCAGGGCGGGGCCTTGTGACATGGCTCGAGTCACACATTTTATCACAATTTAGTCATATAAAATGCGTGTCACAATATACCGTGCTTGCCTCTCTGGAAAACTAAACCATCGCTGCAGATCCTCTATACATAGGTAGATATTCTTCTACCTATACCTACCAATATATATGTATATATATAAAGGGATTTACTCAGAGCTATTGCCTTCTGACCTCTAACTTTAATTGCCTTTTACCGCTACTTTTATGGCCCAGGCTTAATGTTATTGGTAAAGATTTCAAACCATCTACATAAAACTACAGTACATATTATATGTATATCGTTACTAGTTTACTAAGAGTTACTAGTGGCGTACCTATTCAATTTAACTTCAAAATATACAAGATTATTGGTTATATGTCGGCAATCCATTAAGGGGATGTAGAAGAGGTCATTTGCAACCAAATGACCCTATGCCAAAGTCAACCATTTAGGAGTAATTCGACATTTTATATTTTAAAATGAATTAAATAAAAATAAAAATCTGGCCAAGTGTGAGTCAGACTCGCGCACGAAGGATTCCGTACCATTATCTATAAAAAACGGCAAAAAAATCATGTCTGTTGTATAGGAGCCCCCTTAAATAATTATTTTATTCTGTTTTTTTAGTATTTGTTGTTATAGCGGCAACAGAAATACATCATCTGTGAAAATTTCAACTGTCTAACTATCACGGATCATGAGATACAGCCTGGTGACAGACGGACAGACAGACAGACACTCAGACGGACGGACAGCGGAGACTTAGTAATTGGGTCCCGTTTTACCCTTTGGGTACGGAAACCTAAAAAATACTCAAAAATTGTTGACATTTGCATAGGAGTCAAAAGAAGTGATATGGTTGTAAATGACCTCTTCTACATCCCCTTAATGGATTGCCGACATATAACCAATAACCTGTATATTATTAGCTCTACTCTAGAAAAATAATGGTGTTGTAGTAAAAGGATTCAATGCCACTACCCGATAATAATAATAATGCACATAATATCAAGCTTATTCAGAGAAACTGTCATAACTTCTCCGGAATTTAATAAAACCAGCTTTTCCCAGTATGATATTAGTCTACAGGATTCAAATAATCTATTTTAACTTCAATTTCATTAAATACAGTCTTAAGGTTATCTTAGAAAAACTATTATCCCGAACAACAAAACTAGCTGCAAGGTAATTATTATAAACGTAAATAAACAAGCTTAATTACAGTAGCGCGAGCTAATTATTCTCTTTTATAGTGCCATGTGTCTGTAACATTGTGTTACCTGTAAACTTGGCGTTCGGTTGCACCGGATTTTAACTGTAGTTCCGTGAAAAACACCGGGATGGTTGTCTGGATAATTCGACTTTTAAGAAGCAGTACAACATTGTTTGCTTTAAGACGCACTGAGCTTTTTACAGTGACGCTAATGTTCTGTAACGGTTTGTTGCAAACTTGTAATTTTTTTTTGTATGTTAAGAAAATTTTAAGAAACTTTCAGTTTGAAGTCAATTAATTGTTAATTAGCTTAATCTACCGCTACTAATTGTTTTAACACGAAAACTCAGAATTATCATTTACCTACTCATTGAAACTGTCTTATCCCAAGTTCTTATTACCTTAATCCAATGCAACTAAATCCTAACCGATTAGAACAAAGTTCGGTTCAAACGAAGAGCTCAGCGATAAGGTTAATCCCAGTTTAGTACTTAATCTTCGCGTTTAATCATTGTGCAATCAACCTGAGAATGTTCGCTTTTATTGCACCACAAATTATGTAGGTACCTGAGATCTTCTCTTAGGATAATGTAATATCACCTACTTACACTACCATATAAAAGTGATAAATAGGGTAACTATCTAGATTTTATGACTTAATTCAACCGGATCGAATAGGTGTTGTTTTGATAACCCTAGAGACATTAAACTAGACAGTTTCTTAATTTCACAATTTTAAGCACGAAAGATACGACGGTTCATCGCTTTGCTCAAGAACATCCTAACTATAACCTTACATATTATAAAACAAAGTCCTCCGCCGCGTCTGTCGGCGTCCTGTTCGCGATAAACTCAAAAACTACTGCACCAATTTTCATGCTGTTGTCACCAATGGATAGAGTGGTTCTCGAGTAAGGTTTTAGTATATAATAAACGACATCCACGCGGGCGACGCCGCCGTCGGCATCAGCTAGTATTATATAAGTGATGAGTTTGTTTGTTTGTTATGCTTTCACGCTAAAACGGCTGAACGGTTTGGAATTCAAGTGGGTAGATCATGACCTGGAAAAAGCGATACGCTACTTTTTATCTCAGATGGCAGACGAAGTCACGGGCAACACTTAGTTTATTTATATTCTTAAGAAGCCGAGCAATCAGCAATTTCATCAGCTATAAATATAAAACGGAAGATTACAAAAATTCCAAGCAATAAATTTGGAAAAAGCGCAAGTTATCACCACAGTAAAATTGGACAAAACAAAAAGTAAGTACGGCGACGCAACGTGTTGTAAAGTAACAATGAGAAATGACGGTCGCCAAGTTGCTACGAATTTGTCCCTCACCTCAGTAACAAAGTTAGGTAAAAGTGGCTAGATTTATCGATGGGGGATCTTACCGGCAAAATGCTGGCAGCACCGTACACTGAGTTAAAAGCCGTGAAGTTGGGAAATTGAAATGAGTTTACTATCTGCAATTCATAGCTCAAACTTTAGCGCGGCTGACGTTTTGAGAATGGAGTCTGATGTTTATTGAATTTTTGCTCAAGTTATGTGAAATTGTTTTATGAGGTAGAAGTAAATTTTCGTTTAAAATTAAAATACACGTTTGAATCACTTACATTTTCAGGTTGGTAGGTAGTGCTAATCAGCATTGCTATTCTGTAACAATCTCTCCTGAAAACTAAAGTGAAGTGAGCGTGGAGTGAGCTGTCATTGTCATCGATACCTACTGATGCTAAGACAGTGACGGTTCAATTCAAGCTCACTTCATCAAAATTTTCACGGTGTGCTTTTTACAGAATAGAATAACAAGAGCTGACTAGCTGCTTTTTCCTTATTATCACAACGCAAATCGTCTTATAACATTACCGCAACTGACTTTATAAAAATATCAATCCTGTCTCCCCCACTAATAGGGAATATGCATGTATTTTTTTTTGTATATTTATTCGATAGTTGTTTATATGGCCAAATAATAGAAAAAAAATCCAACGTTAAAAAGCAAATTAAAGTACTTAAAAAAAAGTTTGTAAACAGCCAACCGGCTCGGGCTATTTAAACGCCCTCCATTTGGCGCTTGGTGTGGTGACGTCACCTATGACAACAAACGAACAAGTGTCAAATCAATGTCAAACACTCCTACAAAACACATTGCCATTTTGATTGTTGTCATAGATTGTTACATCACATTCGCTCTGACCAATAGCGTAGCTTTTCAAGTACCTATTAGAATTCCCCACAGTTTTTTGCCACTTAAAAAAAAACTCGCTCAAAAACAAATTTTATTCAAAAATATTGATGGAGGCACAATTCTGAAGTAATATAATTTATAAAAAAAAATTTTTGACCCTTATTTGAATCACACGCATATTCCCTATTCCCCGACGCCCACATGTCACTTGTCTCACAAGATGGCGTCTATAACGCAAAACTTTATGGGAATACCATCAACACGGCGCAAATCGTCGCCTGTCGACTGATTGGCCATTATGCAAATCTCACACTAACAACGCCCCCGGAGGCGCCTTGCATATTTTACCGGATTATACCCGTAACGCCAATAAGTGATGACAACCGACCCGTTAGATGTTTGCGTTACTGTGTGATGTATGCCCCAATGAGTTGGGGGATTGAACTGATTTTATTAATGGCTTCGAGGTTTTTGGGGGAAAATATGGTTTTTGTATGCGTTTTCTAGTTGAGGAAACTTGCTATTTATCATGTTTGGGTTCTATTCTGTTTATATTTGCCACAGATTAAACTTGATTCCTGAATCTTTTGCTCTTAGGTATTAAAAACAATAGTTCCTGAATTAACCGCTATATTATTTTTAAGATACCTGCAGTAAAAACAGATTAACTTACGTAGAATGATTTCAGATATCCTTTGATAGCCCGGCAGAAATGCGTACGTGCAATCATGGTGAACTATTCAATGTTATTGTTACACATAAGTCCAGTGGTCTAATATAATTAATTCAAAGTAACTAAATAATAAAATACAATAGATGTAGATATATTTAGTAAGTTTTTTATGACTCTTGAAGAATAGATAGGCGGAAAAGGTTACTAAATATATCTACGTTTATTGTATTTTATAATGGATTTCCGCAAAGTCACACCTGAATCAATTAACTAACTATATAATAAAACAAAAAAAAAAAATTGGTACCTTTTACTGTGACTCTCAAAGTCACAGGTCGTTTTGGTTTCATTTAAAGAAATATAATATGTATACGTTAGCCTCACAGACATAAACCCCATGGATACAAAACTAAAGGCAAAGGTATATCTCGGCTTAAGGTAAGGTTATGTTAAACAAAATACAGTTGATCCCTTACTTCTGGATCAGCGGGCAAAAAAATCGATTCGCACACATCCTTACTGTGTGGTCATAAGAACAGCGGACATTAGGAAATATTGTCTGATTAAAATGTCATGCATAGTCTATCATATTAAAGTAGGTAGATACGAGATTAAACAGCTTGGAGGTTTATTTTATGAGTGTTATTTCTTAATATCAATCTTATATTCAGCATGTTATCTAACGAAGGGCGTCGCGTTAACCTGGAACAGTATAGCGTCAATACAGGTTTAAAAAAAAACTATAAAAAAAAAAGTTTTTTTTTTGTGTAAAATATTCACAAAAAATATTAAATTGATACGGAAAAGAAACACTCTGTACACGCACACTTGTCTTTCTACGTTGAAATACAACTGTGCGTGTACAGGATGTTTCTTTTACGTATCAATAATATTTTGTGAATATTTAACTTCTTAACAGATTTTTTTTTTGTTTGAATGGTGCAATTATTTTGCAAGTCTGTTACAGAACTTAGCGATGGTAAGTTCAAAACCCACATCAAACGTGTCCTTATCAAAAAAGCATATTATAAGATTAAAGACTACGTTGAAGATAGGGAAGTTTGGCAATAATTCCTTCTGCACATGTGGCTTCCCTGGTACGTCATTAACGGCATAATTTTGTAAGAGTCTATTAACTGCTCCCAAATTACCATGTTTATTTTTTACATTCATCCCTGACAGACATAATCATATTATAATATTATTTGACACCTACTACTTTATGTACCTACCATATTTAATTTCAACTCTATAATAGTGGCTTTTGCGGACATGTTAATTATCCAGATTTGTGTCAGTTGTAATAGCAATCATGTCATTTGGTTTAAATAGGTTTTTATTTTTAGTTTCTTATTTATCTTATATAGATTCTCCTCTAATAGACCTTGTGAATGTGAGAACGTTGTAGGCTTAGTGGACTGTAGACCTTTTTTTTTTTTTTTTTTTTTATGGAACAGTTTCAGTTTCTTTTAACTACCTACATGAAACTCCTTGAAAGGCAGGCCTACACTGTCCTCCCATAACTATTAACACTGTAATTCGAAAATATTGTAAAAGCCAATTATCTTTTAAAAGAGTAACCATGGAGTTTCTTGCCGGCTCTTCTCCATAGGAAACGACCAATTGGAACCGTGCACCTAGCTTCTGACGTTTCATAAGTGCCCATGTAGGCTTATGTGAAATAAAATATTTTGATTTTGATTTTGATTTTTGCATGTTTAGACGTTATACTATTGCGGGTTAACGGGAAAGCCCTTTATTAGTTAACATACTATATAATAGTTACTTACAGAAGGACCTGTCGTATCTTTATTTGCACATGGCGTTGTGTGGAGGATTTCACAAATATCATTTTTTCACTTACCAGGTTAAAAAATACTTCAATATCACATCAATATCAGCTATTAGGTAGTAGTAGGTATCTAAATTCACAAAATGTTTTGGTAAAATAACCTAAAATAGTCAGACATGGGGACTGTCGACAGAAGTGTTAACATAAAACTGGTATCAGCGCCATCTATATTCCAGATAACAGCACTACGGTGCGCGGTGATGTGAATCCACAAGTTTACTCCCTACCAAATTCACATCAAAATCACTCAACGCGCCAAAGAAGTTTTCACTTCAAACATGTGACGGTACACGCTTTTGGCTAATCTATCTTTATCGAAGTTACGACGGCGCGCGGCGGGTAAACGTCATTATTAAGACATAAATAATAAGTAAATCAACCAAATAATGATTCCCGACCCGCTCGCTTCATTACCACAGCCTTGAGATTACATGGAACTTGATTTATCTAAAGCAGCCATCGTTGGAACGATTTACAACATCCGTTCTGGATCACCGCGATTATTTATCAACGTGCCCTTGTTTACGGCACAAACCAATTTGTTTATTTACATTTTAGGGTTGAATAGTCGGGAAGTTATTTTGATAACGATCACTAAGGAAGTCGGTAGAAGTTTGAGTACTTTGAGTTGTATTTTCCTGAAAAGCTAAAGATGTCCAATACTTAGCTTAACCTTCAGGGCCTAACAGGCAGTATGTTCTGGTTCTGCCAATTAACGCGCTCCTTGCCACAATACCTACTGGTCACTCTAGGAGCCGCATGCGCCACCCCCAGAAAAATATATTTTATGCTTAAGAACATTTCGACTTAATCGACCCCGATTTTTTTTCCTACACTGTAAACCATATATAAACCATAATACATATACCATACAAACCATATACTGCATTTGTAAAGTAGTATATAGTTTAATCTGTAGCAAACATATACCATAAAAAATTAAAGTAATAAAAACTAGAACCCAACTACGACTAAAAAGATAAACAAGACACCACAGACAGACAAATTAAAAATCCGGAGTCACACGTGTTAGGGCATAAATCGAACAGATTACGTGATCACGTTACATAAATACCGGTCAAAATCATAACCCTCCTTTTTTTCGTCGTCGTAGTCGGGTAAAAAGATGCTAAATTAAAAGAACGCGACTCTATGGATTTCGTGCGGGACTCTAGAGACTTCGCGCGCGCGCAGCTCTATAGGACCCTAAAGGTTAAATTACTGAGAATCCGAAATTCAAAATACACAAGGATAAGTCCACTTTTATTAAGGTAAGGAGCAACTTTATCTTGTCATTGCGGCAAAACTGACCATTGCCTTTTAACGTCTACTATCCTGTACCCTGTGACTCCCTTGCCATAAAAAACGCCCTACCCTCGCACGTCAATCAATCTGCCTAGCCTTTTTCCAACTGTGTTGGGGTTGGCTTCCAGTCTAACCGGATGCAGCTGAATACCAGTATTATACATGGATCGACTGCCTATCTGACCTTCACAACACAGTAACTGGGTAAAACGATACCCCTTGGTAAGACTGGTTGTTAGACTTTCGGGCTTCTGACGACCCGGAACCAACTGCTTAAAGCCTCGTGCAAACTAGAGCGATATCGCGGGAATGACAGGCAGTGCGACACTAGTCGCGCTCGCGATATCGCGCCTGTTTGTGGGAGCTTTAACATACTTTCCGAGGCATGGAGGAGCCTCAGTATGTAAAGATGGTCACCCATTTACGGACCAACCCCGGCGCGCGTAGCTTAACCTGATGGATCGACCCTTGCGGCTATTATTACTTAGCTACAAGCTCCTCATACGTACAGGATGTTAAAAACGATTTCCATGTAAAAATTTCCTGGTACGAGTAACTTAATTCATAAAATATATAACGAGATGGAAGATAAATATTATTAACATTTCCCGTCACATTAAAGGGAATCAGATTACGAAAACTCGACTCTTCGCTTTAAGGTGCTGGGTTTTAAATATTTTATTTATTTACCTCATATTTCCGACCGACCATCATTTAACGTCGATTTTAAACTTGCTAAGTCTTTTTTATTTATTTACCAAATAGTGCAATTGCTGTAGTCAGAGGCATAACATAAAATCATTAATTTTAATTGACCAGCATTATATCAACATAAAACGTTATTTTTATAATACCTACTAGCTTTTTCTCCCGGCTTTGCCCGCGAGGCGATCGGAAATTATCCCACAGAAACGTGAGACCATGACCATCATCGTTTTAAAACCACCCATGGGCCTCTGACTTGGCTTCACATGCCGTCGAGAAATATCTCTCAGGCATGCCGATTTCCTCACGTTATTTTCCATCAACATTTTTGAAGCGAGTGATAATTTTACAATACACACACGCACATGAATCCTAAAAATCAGAGGTGCGTGGCTTGGGTTCGAACTCGAGACCTATGACTTGGCAGTCGGACGGTCACACCACTTCATCTCTGCTGCTAGTAATTATTCTAAAGTTGTAAGCATAAAGTGGAGTGTTTTCCTATTTATGCTGTTTTATTAATTACTAGCTTCCGTCCGCGGCTTCACCCGCGTGGTATGTCGATAACATAGTAGCCTATGTCCTTTCTCAAGCTCTAGTCTATCTGTGTACCAAATTTCATTTAAATCGGTTCAGTAGTTTTGGCGTGAAAGCGCGACAGACAGACCGTGTTACTTTCGCATTTATAATATTAGTAAGGATAGTTTCGATAATACACTAACAATCCATAATTAAGTCTTCGTTGATACAACATAATTTCTTAGATGCACCTTGGGAATTGCGATTTGCGTGTGTTGCCACGCCATGGCGGCCATATTTGCATAACGGCAAGCATCGAGGCCCATCATTGGCAAACGACAACCATACTTTTTCGGTCAAAATGGTAAATTAGCTTATTGGTACAGCTTGATAGTGTTATTTATGGTTAGTGTTATTTATTGTTAGTGTTATTTATGGTTTGTGTTATTTATGATTAGTGTTATTTATGGTTAGTGTTATTTATGGTTAGTGTTATTTATGGTTAGTGTTATTTATGGTTAGTGTTATTTATTGTTAGTGTTATTTATGTTTAGTGTTATTTATGATTAGTGTTATTTATGGTTAGTGTTATTTATTGTTAGTGTTATTTATGGTTAGTGTTATTTATGGTTAGTGTTATTTATTGTTAGTGTCATTTATGATTAGTGTTATTTATGATTAGTGTTATTTATGATTAGTGTTATTTATGGTTAGTGTTATTTATGGTTAGTGTTATTTATGGTTAGTGTTATTTATGGTTAGTGTTATTTATGGTTAGTGTTATTTATGGTTAGTGTTATTTATTGTTAGTGTTATTTATGGTTAGTGTTATTTTAAAATCAAAAGTAGGTTCTCATGATCTTCAATTTAAACACAACAAGAGCAGTGCCACTCGGCTTCCCGCTTGACTTCTATGACAAAGTAGATGCGAATGTCACAAAGGGCATCAAATCTAATGCTGTACAGACACATTAGTTGTCACGGAAGCTTAAAATGTATGATAATGCATAATTATACATTATAGTAGGTAGCGCCTACACAAACGACAATGTCGTACCAAAAACAGGTATCTTTAGCCTTTTTTTTTTTTTTTGAGGGTGGGAAATCATCCAGTGACTTCTCCCGCTCTGAGCGGAGCGGAAGGGCGTGTCAGACTTTTACTGACTAAAACCCACCCGTGTTCCTTCATTTGCCTGTTGCCAAGGTCCCGGTATCCCTTTCGGACTTTCCCGCAACCCTGGCAGGGAAGGTATCTTTAGCCTAAATTTTAATTTAATTTTCTTAAATGTCTTTTTTATAAATATCATCATTCTCCTACCCTTATTCCAATTTATTTGGGGTCGGCGTAACCCGTCTTTTGCTTGTACGCGATAAACTCAAAAACTACTGCACCGATTTTCATGCTGTTTTCACCCATGGAATGTGATGATTGAGATTGGTTCTCGAGTAAGGCTTTAGTATATAATAACAGACATCCACGCGGGCGAAGTCGCGGGCATCAGCTAGTAATATTATAAATGCGAAAGTGAGTTTGTTTGTTTGTAAACGGCTGAACGGATTTAGATGAAATTTGGCACATGGGTAGACCATGACCTGGAATAGGACATGACCTGACCGGGATCGAGCCTTACGCGGGTGAAACCGCGGGGCGCAGCTGGTTCCTTATAATTATGTCTGTCTAGGCGCACTGTACCTTCTATCCGTCTCATGCTAGTAACTCTAAAACCAAGTTTAATTTATGTTCCTGTAGCGAATTGCTACTTTTTATCAGGTAATTATGAACGCTTAAAACGAATCGTATTTATAAAAGCCACTACCAAGATATATATTGTAGAGACATTTGTATTAAAAGATTCATTTTTAGTAGAGAGTTTTTGTTTAGTAGATACTGAAGACAGTACTCGCTTGGTTTTTATTGATTTGCATCTGGTTAGACTAGAAGTCGACTCCAAAGACTGCACTGATATCGTTAACAACAGAACTCGGAGCAAGCCTCCGTAATCTAAGCCCGAGTGAAGAACATCACAAAGGATATCAAATCCCCATCCTCAGCCGTATTAGTTGTCACAAAACTTTTTCCTCCAGTTAACTTAACAAGGAGAAACTTGTAACAAGCGTCAAAGGGCAACACTAAGTCAAAGACATCGTTATATTTTTAGTTCTCTTTTATAACCAAAGCGGTAACTTTATCTTTTGAATTCTTTGCGAGTTTGTTTGTCCGTTGTTCAGTAATGCGAGCATTTTTCAAAGGATGTCGATGTTTACTTTTCGAGTTCGTATCTCAGGATATGATAGGATGGGGTGCGTGGACAGGAAACCTCCCCGTGTGCCTGGAGGCTGGAGTTCCCTTACGGATGCGTCCGTGGGGAAGGCCAGTCTCCGGGACGGTGTACCCTGGGGTGCGGGTAATGTTTCCCCATTGGATGCTGTGTGTTAGACACGCAGTACCTAGTGGGGAGGCATTGCCCGCATGCCAATATCCTGTCAGCGGGACGCTCTAATGTGTACTCGGAGGAGCACATGTTTAGCAGCGTCTTGAGCGGGCCCGGCGTGCACTAACCCTGCCGCCGGGCAGGTAGGAGGAAGTCCTTCCTTCTGCCACCGTTGGTCTCGTAGCCCCGAAGAGTGTCTAGGTCATGTCTCTGGCATTTGACGGGGGTCGAGGGTCTTGGCTTAACCGCCCGGGCCGCGAGGAAGAAATCCTCTATAAAAAATTACCCCAAACCTCCAAGCGGCGGCGCACCGTGAGGGAGGTTGATAGCTTGGCTGATGGGTAGCTATGTAATCAGTCGTTAGTGCGAACCACTTTTTTTTGAGCCAGTACAGAATGTTAAATACTCGTGGGAACAAACATGGATAACATTAATACAAAAAACGAAGAGAGACAGGGAGAGAGAAAGGGAGAGGAGGGAAGTGATGCGCGGTCGGAGTCCGGCGCGGCATCGAGCTCTAGCTCGTGTTCGAGCGTAGAGCGCGAAGTTGTGGTGGCGGGGCCTTCCGGAAGAAAGTTCTTCCGGAAGCGCCCCAACTCGGGGTCGTCCACAGATGACCGGAGCCGGAGGAAGATCCACTCCGGCCGGCGGGGTGGAGCCCGAGAGAAGGGTGTGGGTAGGGGGCTACACGCGAATGGGGCCTGCGAGTCTGGCCTGGTCAGCCCGGCCGAACCGGTCCAGCGGGCCGAGAGGCGGGAAACGGAGGGGCCCCACCCTAGCGGGGCCAGCCTCAGAGCGGCCCCGTCAAACGTCGCAAGTGGTGAGCCGGGCGCCACAAGCGGCCCCAATTCGCCGGGCGCGGCCAGTTTCGCAGAGATCGTGGTCTCTGCGATAAATAATGTGGCCTTGAAGAGGATTAAGTCCTCTAAAGACAAGGCCATAGCAGAGGCCACGGCCTCCATAATGGCGGCAGCGAAGGCCTCCCGCGGTAGGACTCCGTCTGACGGAGTGCCCGAGATGCGGGTGGACGTCGCAAGATTGAAGGCGGAAATGGAGCTTCTCCGAAAGGAGAACGCGGAGCTCCGAGCGGACCTGGCCTTGCTCCGAGGAGCCGGCCCCCAGGAGGTACCGCAGAGGGGGGAGCAGCATGGGCAGGGTGGGCCCGTGCCTGTTGCTGCCGAGGACCGGGTCTTAACCCTCGTGCGGCAGGAGATGGCCGAAATGCGGAGACGATTCTCCGCCCTGGAGGCCATCGTCCTGCGCCCCCCGTTAGCGGCAAGTCAGCCGGCCCCCGGCCAGCGGGCGTCATATGCCGCTGCCGCTGCATCTGCCTCGGCGGGGCAGAACAAGGGCGGGGCGGCAAAAAAGGGCGGGGCGGCTAAGCAGGTGGCTCGGGCTCCGGCCCCGGCCCCGGCTCGGGCCCCGGCTCCGGCCCCGGCTCGGGCCCCGGCCCCGGCCCCGGCCCGGCCTCACGCCCCGGCCCCGGCCCCGGCCCGGGCTCGGGCCCCAGTGGCTAAACGACCGCCCCCACCTCAGACCGCGCCCGCATCTCTTATATCTCCCCCGGCCCATGCTGAATGGCAAGTGGCCGGGGAGAAGAGGAGGGCGGGCAAGAAGGCAAGGGCGGCCAGAAAGAAAAAGGCCAGGCGGCAGCGGCACAAGGAGCGAAGCGTCGCGGCTAGGCTCCACGCCCCGAAGTCCGCAGCTGTAGTGGTCACGCTACAGCCGGAAGCGGCAGAGAAGGGCGTGTCCTATAAGGACGTCTTTGCCAAAGTGGCGGAGGTGGTGGACCTAGGGGAGCTAGGCGCCGCCGGTGGCATCCGACTGAGGGTCGCTGCCACTGGGGCCCGGATGCTGGAGTTCCCAGGCCCGGCTGGTGGCTCGGCCGCTGACGCCCTGGCTGAAAAGCTCAGGGCGTCCTTGAACGCGGATGAGGCCCGAGTGTCCAGGCCCACTAAGTGCGCTGAAATGCGCATCCAGGGCCTGGACGACTCTGTGACGCAGGCACAGGTGGTGGCCGCCGTCGTCAGGACTGGGGGGTGCTCTGCCGAGCAGGTTAAGGCGGGCACCATCGGTCCCGACTCCAGGGGTATGCAAGCCGTTACGGTGAGCTGCCCCGTCGCGGCGGCCAAGAAAATAGCCGGGGAGGGCCAAAGGCTCTTGGTGGGCTGGGTTTCCGCGCAGGTCAAACTGCTGGAACCCAGACCTCGGAGGTGCTTCCGCTGCCATGTGGGTGACCACGTGGGAGCTAAATGCACCTCCGAGGTTGACCGCAGCGATGCCTGCTACCGCTGCGGTCAGCCCGGTCACAAGGCCGGCGAATGCAAGGCCACGCCGCACTGCGTCGCATGTGCGGCCGCGGGCAAGCCGGCCGACCACCGGATCGGGGGTAGGGCCTGCGTTCCCCCCGCCAAAGCCAGGGGCAGGGGAAAGCCCTCCGCCACCGTCACCGCCACCACCGTCGTCACCGCCGCAGTCGCCGCCACTGCCACCGCCGCTGCCGCTACCACCACCGGCGTCGTCACCGCCGTGGCTGCTGCTGCGGCAGGGCCCTCACATGGGTCTCGGGAGGGGGATGAAATGGAGTGCCAATAACGGCCCCATTTCGCCTCCTCCAGGCGAACATCAACCACTGCGCCGCCGCTCAGGATCTGTTGCTCCAGAGCATGGCGCAGTGGTCGATCAATATCGCCGTGGTCGCTGAGCCGTACTTTGTCCCGCCTAGGGATGACTGGGTGGAGGACCTGAGCGGCTCAGTGACCCTTATTTCGTCGGCCGCCGCCGGTACCCCGTCCCTCGAGGCTGTCAAAAGAGGACGGGGTTGCGTGGCAGCACGGTTCGGGGAGTTTGTCGTGGTAGGGGTGTACTTCTCCCCGAACCGAACTCTCGCCGAGTTCCACAACTCCCTTGCGGAGTTGAAAGTCGTCGTCGTCGGGTTCCGTTCCCTCCCCGTGCTCGTACTGGGGGACTTCAATGCCAAGAATGTGGCTTGGGGTTCCCGGCTTACGGACACACGGGGCAGGATGGTGGAGGACTGGGCTCTGGAGACAGGCCTGGTCGTCCTAAACCGGGGTTCCGTCCCCACGTGTGTGCGGATGCGGGGTGAATCAGTGGTGGACATCTCGTTCGCCAGCCCCGCTCTGTCGCCGCGTGTCATTGACTGGCGCGTCATGGAGGGGGTGGAGACGTATTCCGACCACCGGTATATCCGGTTCGACGTCTCCGCCCAGACCTCGAGCGCGCCGGTCCGACAGGCCCCGGGTGGTCCGCGTTGGGCGCTGAAGCAGCTGGACCGGGAGCTTCTCCTGGAAGCCTCGATCGTGCAGGCCTGGGTGTCATCACCGGACAGGCCTGCCGACATCAACGACGAGGCGGAGTGGTTCCGGGAGGCCATGTCCAATATTTGTGACGTGGCAATGCCCCGGGTCCAGCCAGGACGTGCTTCGCGCCAGGTGAGCTGGTGGTCGCAGGAGCTGACAGCGCTGCGCCAGGCGTGCGTTGCTGCGCGACGCCAGTACACCAGGCACCGCAGGCTCCGTATCCGCCCTCCGGATACGGAAGCCATTCAGGCGGAGCTGTACGAGGGGTACAGAGCGGCGAAGACCGCCCTCCAGGAGGAGATCCTGCGGGCCAGGGCACTGGCCCGGGAGGAGACGCTGGAGACTCTGAACAGAGACCCGTGGGGACGCCCATACAAAATGGTGCGGGAGAAACTCCGCCCATGGGCTCCCCCGCTGACGCAGAGTCTCCGGCCTCAGCTTGTGGAGGACGTGGTGAGCGCTCTGTTCCCTTCGAGAGGGGAACATACCTCCCCGCTCATGGCTCCGCCTACTGCGGTGCTCGATGCGGACCACACCGCCGACGACGACGACGACGATGCTCCGGAGGTGACCGAGGTAGAAATGAGAGTGGCGGTACGAAGGCTGAATGCCAAGAATACCGCCCCAGGACCCGACGGCCTTCCTGGGAAGGCCTGGGTCCTGGCCATGGAGGCTCTCGGGCCTCGACTAAGAGGTCTCCTATGCGCATGCATGGAGAGGGGCCAGTTCCCACTTCGTTGGAAGACGGGGAAACTGGTCCTCATTAAGAAGCCGGGGCGCCCTGCGGACTCTCCGTCCGCTTATCGGCCCATCGTGCTGCTCGACGAGGTGGGCAAGCTCTTTGAAAGAGTCATTGCAAACCGCCTCGTCGGGCGGCTGGTGCGGGTGGGGCCGGATTTGGCGGAGAGCCAGTTTGGTTTCCGCAGAGGGCGCTCTACGGTGGACGCCATCATGCGTGTACGGGCCCTCACGACGGGGGATGCTGTGGCCCGGGGCGGGGTCGTCTTGGCGGTGTCACTAGACATCGCCAACGCCTTCAACACCCTGCCCTGGAGTTGCATAAGGGAGGCACTCCGGTACCACCGGATGCCGACCTACCTCTGTCGTGTGGTCGAGGCCTATTTGACGGACAGGGCCGTCATCTACCCCGGTCACCAGGGAATGTGGAACCGGCGAGAGATGTCGTGCGGTGTCCCGCAGGGATCGGTCCTGGGGCCGCATCTGTGGGACATCGGATACGACTGGGTGCTGCGCGCCGACCTCCCTAGCGACGTCAGCGTGGTTTGCTACGCTGACGACACGCTGGTCCTGGCGCAGGGGAGGTCGCACCAGGCGGCGGCCGATCTAGCGACACGCTGGGTTGCGACAATCGTAGATAGAATCCGGCAGTTGGGACTCGAGGTGGCCTTGCACAAGTCCGAGGTCATGTGTTTTCATGGCCCTCGGAACGCGCCACCGTCGGGTTCCCAAATTACGGTAGGAGGGGTTCACATCGGCGTCGAGTCGACGATGAAGTACCTGGGACTCGTCCTCGACAGCCGGTGGAACTTCGTGGAGCATTTCCGACGTTTGGCTCCAAGGCTGGACCGGGCTGGGGCCGCCTTGAGGCGGCTCCTGCCCAATCTAGGGGGTCCAAACGCCTCCTGCCGGAGGCTCTATGCGGGGGTCGTGCGGTCCATGGCCCTTTACGGGGCACCGGTGTGGGCGCGTTCCCTTAGGCTGCGGCCAGCACGCCGGTTGAACGCGTCCCAAAGGGTCATGGCCATTCGGCTGGCCCGGGGATACCGCACGGTCTCCCGTGAGGCGGCGAGCCTCCTTGCCGGATTACCGCCATGGGATCTGGAGGCGAAGGTCCTCGCGCACATCTGGGAGTGGCGCGAGGAGGTGAAGCGCCGGGGTGTAACTCCGCTGCCGCGAGAAATCGCGGCACAGCGGACAGAGCTCCGGCAAGATCTCATGGCGGCATGGAGAGTGCGATTGTCGCAACCCAGTGCTGGGCACGCCACAATAGCGGCGATAAGTCCCCTCTTTGAGGAGTGGATAGAGAGGCGCCACGGCGTCCTCACCTTCCGCCTGACACAGGTCCTCACCGGACATGGCAGCTTCGGGAGGTACCTGTGTAGGATTAGGCGGGAGGAAACGCCCGGGTGTCACCACTGTGTGGATCGCCCGGAGGACACGGTGGAGCATACGGTTGAGGTGTGCCCTGCTTGGGCGGAGCACCGCCGTGTCCTCGCGGATGCGATTGGCGGCGGTGACCTCTCGCGTCCGGCCCTGGTTCAGGCCATGGTACGGAGCGAGAGGGCATGGGAAGCCGTCACCTCCTTCTGCGAAGCAGTAATGCTCGCGAAGGAGGAGGCGGAACGCGTGAGGGAAAGGCAAAGTTTGCGCCCTCACGCCCCTAACCGCCGCCGTTGGAGACGCCCTGGGCGTCGGGAATCCCAGGCGGATTTCCGGCCACCATAGGCGCGGGCTTGCGGACGGCGAGCAACGGGCAGCTCGCCGTCCGATAAGGACCAGGCCCGGGTCGATGGCGCGTCGTGTTCCACGCGCGCCTCAAAGAGATGTCAGCAAAAATGACGGGGTCCAATAGGACCGATGCCTGCCAGGGTTGCGGGAAAGTCCGAAAGGGATACCGGGACCTTGGCAACAGGCAAATGAAGGAACACGGGTGGGTTTTAGTCAGTAAAAGTCTGACACGCCCTTCCGCTCCGCCCAGAGCGGGAGAAGTCATTGGATGATTTCCCACCCTCAAAAAAAAAAAAAAAAAAAAAAAAAAAAAAAAAAAGGATATGATAGGATCAAAGTGGGTTTTGAAATATTTTAATGGACATCCGAAATGACATCAAAGGTTTACGAAAACATATCTAAAAAATTTACTAAATAATCGTCATTTTAACTAAGTGCTCAGCCAAGTTTAAGTGCTAGTCAAAACTGCAGATTTTGAGGTTCCAAATATCAGACCTTAGACCGGGGTGTAAAAAGACTTCACATAGCCGTTATTTATGTGAAAAATGGTTTTCGAGACAAAAAAAGATTAAAAAAATGTTGGAACCTTCAATATCTCCTTAACCATAAGGTCTGGTATGGTATGGTCCAGTACAACAAAACATATCACAATGACGTGGAGTACAAGTGACTTTCGGCTTCATGGAGTGTCTTTTTACACCCATTACAAAGTAAAGGTATCATTTATGTCAGCCCGTAGGCTGAACAAACCATGTACCATATGTTGGAGTGTCCAAAGTGTCCATACATCTACATTTCTTAGGAACTAAAACACGCCACGGGTGCCACAATTGGCGTGGCCACCTACTGACCCCAACTCATCATCTGCCTAGCCTTTTCCCAACCATGTTGGGGTCGGCTTCCAGTCTAACCGGATGCAGCTGAATACCAGATTTTACATGAAGCAACTACCTATCTGACCTTCACAACCCAGTAACTGGGTAATACGATACCCCTTGGCAAGACTGGTTGTCAGACTTTCGGGCTTCAGACGATCCGTAACGACTGTCAAAGATACGCAAATGACAGCCGGGACCAACGGTTTAACGTGCTTTCTGAGGCACGGATGAGTCTTGATATGTAAAGATGGTCACCCATCCACGGACCAACCCCGGCAAGCGTAGCTTAACCTGATGAATCGACCCATGCGGCTGTTATTACTTAGCCACTAGCTCCTACTGGGCCCAACTAATTTAACAAAATAATAACCTACATAAATATTTACCATCGACTTGAAAAGAACAAGAAGTCCATAGGCATAACCTACTAAGCACGATCTTACTAATGACATTTACAATTCTGTAATGTATATAAATTCTGCAATGTATGTCATCAATCGATATGATTGTTTCAAACTAATGAAGGGCAAGCGTTTGGGGGACTGTCTTATGTAATTTTGAAGTTCAACAAGTGTGGATTCTAAGCCTTATTTGAATAAATTGCTTTAGATTTTAAAGCATTATGAGTTTATAGATTAACAAGACAGGCGGACGCTTGACAACCTTCTTGACTTTATCTTCACCGCGTGGTAACTGTGTATCGAATCGTTAATTTTTATCTTCTAATTGTGACTGTTTAAAACTTATCGTAAATAATTCAAGTAATTTCGCATTCATTTTAGAAATGTGTATTTTCTAATTAATTACTAAAAGATTTTTCTTATGCGGCTATAAATTCATACTGTTTGCAATACTTAGTTGGTTGACTGAAATAATTCAATAAGAGTGCAAGTGTTATAAAAGTGGCTAAGTATAAAACAACAAAAAGTTAAAAAAATTAGTTTTTTTTTTTGTGAAATCATCGCTTGTATCTGAACCATAACCTCCAGAAAATTCTAAAACTACACTCCATCACTGGTTTCAATGATTTTCATCGATTATTCTAAATACGACATGAAAGTAATTTTTTTCTGCTTTGCAATTTTATTACCTCTAGTCCAAATGCAAAGAATTTGCCCATGTGCAAGGTATTATCGGCCCGTATGTGGCTCAAACGGCGTGACCTACAGCAATAAGGATTGTATGAAATGCGATGAAGAGGTCAGTTTATTCAGTTTTGGGCCATGCGTACAAGCAGCGGCGCTCATGTATTCATAATTCGTGTTGTATTAAAATTGGAAACTTTGGCTTTTATTATATTGCTGTTTGATTCTAAACAAAAAGACTCAGCGTTTTATTTTGGTAGCTAAAGCAAAATATTTGTATTCAATCTTTATTATGCCTTTATTTCTATAATAATACTCACACCTTTGTGCTTTGTTTTTCTCTTTACATATTTTTTTATCATGATTCAAAGATTCATAATATCACACAATATACAATAACTAATAATCGAGCCCTTCATTAGTAAAATCTAATTGAAAACTCGTGCAAGGAGAATTACTAACATCATTTCAAAGTATTTGCGATTGTTAACTGTGAATTTACACACGCAGGGGCACACCACGGCAATCACACTGAATGAAACTGTCACGTCAAAGTTTGCGTTTGCGTTCACCTCGGGCGCGAACATGTTACACGTAACTAAAGTGTCTGTTGGCCAAGTTTTGAAGCGCGTCTTCATCTTGAGTGTCTGTTTGTCAGTTGTTATTTAGTGCTGGAGTTCAAGGTTGAGAAGTCTATCTTTATTAGGTGTTGATACAGGTTGTTGATTAAATTCTCATCATAAACATGGCTTCAATTGAACCTCTATGTCAAAGATGTTTCTCAGATCACTAAAGTCAGTCATTTATAGGTAAGCCTGTAATAATACGGAAAGGGATGCTTTACTTCTTCTGAAAAAGAAGAATGTAACCAACAATATCAAGAAACTTTCTCAATACAAACATACTTCTTTACTGATAAAACAGAAAATCTCATCAGCAACACTTAAATAAATTTCTTCTCGAAACTTCGGAAGCTGGATCATGTATAATGAAAATTATAAGAGCATGCGGGTGGTGAGATTAAAACTAAACTGTGTAACACAAGATGCGTTAGCTAACGCCGCCTAGCGTTTAAGATAAAACTTTCAGAAAGCAGTATGATAATAAATCGTCAAGTTTCCCTTCTCGTTGGCAAGTCTTGGAGCAATGATGGTGAGGGACTGGAAGAGATTGAAGGTTTATTTTTAATAAACACGGTTTCTTGTAAAATCTTTTGTTAAAAGCTTAACCACTTTACTGTTAAGATTGGTTGACCAAATCTTAACAGTTCATTATAATTTTATATGAGTTTGACAAGAGGAAGGAGAGTAGCAGATATTTCCAATATAAGAAGTCACGTCTACCCCTCAGGCTCCACAGGTTTAGGACAGACTGATTTTAAATTATTGTGCGGCAAACGGCGGTTTAGTAAGTACACTACTAGTGCCCGCGGCTTGAATCACGTGACTGTGTATTCTTTTGGGCAGTATAATTAATTGGGAACGTGAAATCATGATGTATACGTAAGAAACTCCCCTGAAAGTATTCATTACTTTGTGGATACAATAAAGTATCCAAAAACACAACATGTAAATGCCCAATTTTTCTTCCTTAAAGTGAAAACCTTTATGTTTCCTACTAATTCCAAGTCACTTTCAAGTCATTAGAATGAATTCAGTTTATTTAATCCAATATTCATCATAACAGAATAGCTCCCTATGAGTACATAAACCAATCACGTACAATTCAGACAGGCCTCACTTCCACGTACGTGGAAGCCGTACGTGGCCTCTGCGAGCCAAACTTGATTGATGACAACATAAATTGAGCTGTCATTACTTGCCGCATCCAGTAACTCAACATCCGTCTCCTGTCTTGTCCTACCTTATGACTTAGCAACGGCATAAATTAAGCGCCGGCAAGTAATGGGCAATATTAGAGACAAGCCTGTTTTATTACCATACTTGGGTGCAAGTTTTCTACGTGTCTCCTAGATCGGGCGTTATGCCACAGTTTTACTGAACATGTATCGGTTTTCAGATTTATGAGTGAGTGTTTAATTTTGTGGGGTTTATTGTGTTTTGGATATTTTAGAATAGGTCGGTTTTGAAGCTTGTGGTTTGGAATTTATGTTGTATAGTCATGGATTCTGTTGGAGCTGCTTACTTAATTGTTAATCATTGACAATTAAGCAAAATTGATTGCAGTTTTATTAGTTATAAAAATCTAAAGAACAATCCGCCTTCTTTGTTGAAAAAAGTAGGGATATTGGGCCAAACAAAATATAATGATCGAGACAAAATGTGCACTTTACGTTAGTTTAAACGTTCACCGAAACCATGTCAAGAGTGGGGATTTTGGTAATCCTTCAAAGCCACTGAAAAATATGCCACTAGGGTAAGTTCAGCATCAGTTACAGACAACCGCACGTCAATGGTAACAATTTGACATACCATAGCACCGCTATGTCATAGCAGTTACACTCTTTGTCCACCGCACCGGGAACGGGAACGTCAACGAGAAACAGATGGCGGCACCGACGTAGCGACAGTACATTTAGGGCTTGTACACAAAACTAAAAATCAGCGACAGTACCCTAAGATTTTCTTAAAAGCTTCTGCGTTGCGTATCCGTACACAAAACTGGGAATCGGCGCGATGCGGCGATCCGCAGTTTTGTGTACAAGCCCTTACTATGGCGTCGTCATTGTTTCTCGTTGACATTCCCGTTCGCGGTGCGGTGGGTGGCCAAATGGCGTAAGGGTTGTTTTCGTTGTCCAAGTGGTACCACAAATGTGCGGTTGACTGTACCTATCCGTAATGTATACCGACACGTTGAATTGCTGAATGAGTAATAAATGTTGTACCAACTTGAAATTAAAAAAGCAATGTTTTAATAATAAATTGCAGTGTGTGTTCATGTATCGTTTCATTAATTTGTTTTTAATAAGTCCGTTTGCAATTCATTTAAATAATCGCTTTATTATAGACATCATGGGATTTGTGTAATGGATTTCGAAGAGTGTTCGAACAATTCATCGTTACATTTATAAAAATAATTACCTGCACGGAAACCGTTTTGTTTTGCTAAAAAAGTGCATTTTCTGTTATATTATTTCATTTGAGCAATATTCATATTAATAATATTAGAATTATACAATTATCTTTGTGGGTAATGTCGATTAAACTTAACTTCTTCGTTAGATCGAGGGTTCAAGTCAATTACTTTTCAATTTCCTTTGAATTTTTCAAGTTAATCAACGATACCATATTTATATACTCATACTTTGGAAGAAAATGACTTTTGAAGTATTTTGTAGGACGGGTCTATTACCTAATAAACTGCTTAGGTACTATTATCTTCTGCAACCTCTTTAGATGTAACGTAAGGCTTGGCTCCATCGCATCGGTCTACTATGAACGCGTGCTAGATGTAAGTAGTCATAAATATATATTCCAGGTAATCCTAATCATGACATTTATGAGAATTTGAACCTAATTGAGAATATAATAAGAATTATATAACCTCCTAAGCTGCGAGTAATTTAATTATTTATATACGAGTAGGGTGGCCAATAGGAAATATGCATGTATTTTTTTAATATTTTTATTCGATAGTTTACATCGTCAAATAATAGTTTTAAAAAAATCGTCGAAAAAAAGCAATTTAAAGTACTTAAAAAAAAATGTTTAAAATACCCAACCGATCCGGGCTATTCAAACGCCCTCCATTTGGCGCGCTTGGTGTGGTGACGTCACATTCTATGAAAACAAACGTGGCTAAATAATAACAGCCGCATCGGTACATCCAACAGGTTAAGCTACGCTTGCCGGGGTTGGTCCGTAGATGGGTGACCATCTTTACATACCGAAACTCCTCCGTGCCTCGGAAAGTACATCAAGCCGTTGGTCCATGCTGTTATTCATGGATCTTTAACAGTCTTTAAGGGTCTTCAGAAGCCCAAAAGTCTGACAACTAGTCAAATAATTAGATTCAATCCATATTTATTGGTGTTAGAATAGGTCAATGGAATAAATACTTTTTGGTTAGGAACACTGTTAGGCCGCATAGTGTTAAAAAGTTTTGTACTACTCTGGTATTCACTTGTTAATGGAGCCTCAAAATGGTTGAACAATAAAAGTCGTTATGTCTGTTTAAACTTATTGTTTTGCTTCAAATTCGATCAATTGGTGAATAATAGTAAGTATAATAATTATAAGGTCTTAAGTTATACGTTTGAGCTGATCTCTGTGTCTCTATCTATACATTATTCTATAAGTATTCCTATCTCTTTCTTGAAATAATTGTCCGAAAGATGAATTGGAATTAGAATAAAGCAGACACTGCTTTGTTGGTGTAGTGATCGGTAGCGCTACTGCTGAGCACGAGGATTCGATTCCCAGACCGGGCAAAGTGTTATTGGGTTTTTTCATCGGTAATTACTCAATAGAGCAGCCCGGAATCTGGGCTTATGCCCGGCTCGCCTCTATTACATTTCATTTACATATAACTGACTAAAACTATATGAGTGTTTTTAGGTATATACCTAAACCTTATATAGGCGTAATGTTATGTTACTCTCGGGTGTAAAATATCAAAAGATAATGTACCAAAAAGGAAAATTTTCGATTTTACCTTTATAATATTGTGACAAACGAACAAAACAGTAAGTACAGTTCTAGTTATATTATCATGATTTATCGTTTAATTTATCAAAGAGGATAATGAATCTTTAATCGATTCCATAAATAGAACACAGGAAAAAAACAGATAAATAATATAAAAAATCCCCGACTGCAAACAAAAACAAACAAGATTATCAATCAATTTTTTATGATTGAATTTTCGGAATTGCATCGACCACTGTTTGTCTCTGCATCAGCCAAAGGTTGACTGGTAAAAAAATGCCTATGGCATTTAGTCTGCTACTGTACATTTGTGTGCTTGAAGAATTAAATACATATATAAAAGGAGTGACAGCACCTCTCGGCTTGTAGTGCATTTTAGGTCACCGGGTTCGAACTTTTCAAGAACAAATATAATAGTACCTACTCATAAGTAGGTATACCCATGCTTAAAAAATTTAAAATCAAGGCATTTTGCTCTCTTTGCAATAAATTACGAGCAGTGGTACTTCACGATAAATACCTCCTTAGACAAAGACAGACAAAATTCAGAAACAATTAAATGAATGACTCTCGAAAATCTCAAACGAAACCCATCAAGCCGAAATGCTTTCAAACAACTCGTTCATATTCTTGAATACTTATGAAAACAACTGAGATTAATATAACATTTGTTGTTTATGTTAAGTGGTAATATAACAGAGTCAGATGTTACGTTTCAGCTTTAGCTAAATAAGGTGCAATAACATCGCTTGGGGAGCTATTAATTTGATTGGCTGCCATTTATACAGGCAGACAAAACTTTATTATATAGGTATATTGAGTTAAATTGTAATTTAAAATACATCACTGGCATGTGATACCATCACTCTTGTTTTTCGGTAAGGTAAGCTGAAATGACAACTTCGAAGTCGGTATGCGTATCTATACATTTATATTATGTATAGTTACGCAATCTAACAGTTGAATCAACTGTTAAAAATATTTACTGAGTTCTGTCCAAAGCTAGTAAGTATAAATCTCACTAGTGTGCGTTACCCAAGCAAGAAAAGGTCTTCTAGAAGGAATTGAGTAACAATGTTTTATATATTCGCTATAAATATCACAATCTCGCAAATTCCCTCGGGTGCAGTTGGATCTAAAATCGTGTTCACCTGTCGCAGTGTCTAGCCAAATTTTATCTAGAATTTATTCCTCACCCTAGTTTGAAGTATACTTCAATTCCCAGGGCGGTGTTGCTAAATTTAATAATAATAAACCAAGCTGAATAATGCCACGATTATTCTTAATTTAGCGATCTCTCGATATGAAAGTGTTTTGTATGAAAATAGCTCCCAATCAGGTATTTTAAGTAACAAACAATAAAGTCGAATACTACACCTACAAAATGACTTTTGGTTATTTTGTGCTTATGGTCCATTTACATGCGAACTAAATCTATATTCCATAATGTGATGTGTGTAATACATATACCTTCGTTAAGTATATTTCAGAGGTTTATTTCCAAAGTAACAGCATAAATAAACCAGTAATTAACTTTACACCTTTAGCCATAACTCCCCGTTAGTACCACTTGATTAACCAAGTTCTACATAACAGAAAATCACGAAACACACATATTCACTTACTTGCACAAGGAGAAAACACACACGAACAAACACTTGTGTATTACTTACGACCCGAGTCTTCCCTCAAAACTCAACTAAAAACCTGCCTTATCAAGCCACGGAACAATAGGCCTACATTTAAATTTAATTAAAAGCAATCTTCAGGGATCCTTAGTCTATAAACACCTGGAAATAAATTCACCCGACTGCCAACAATTCTTCTTTAATAGGCCAGCGAGCCGACAACGTTATCGCGAAAATTTAATAACAGTAAAACAAGTACTGTATGGTACACACGGCCGTGAAGGTTTTACCACATTTTTATCAGCACACCGTGTACCTAAGTCTACAGAGTAAAATTCTGCACAAACAGTCGGACTAAGAGCAACTATCAGTTTTTATTGGCCTCTGTTAAATAATAGTCAGCTTTTCAGTTTAAGTAACTATAAAAACCGATGAACACTTTTTGTGTATAAAAGACTACACAATCTTATATGCTTATTGACACTTACCATATTTCAATTTATTTTATTCACACATCCCTAATTTTGATATCGTTATTCCATCTATCAGAATTCGATCGCAAACATAATATTATTCCCCTCATGCAAATTTTCAGAGGGAACGGGCAATAAAATCAATTAGATTTTGGAACTAAACTTAATATTGGCTTCGTCTATTAGATTTTTATTCACCCCTCAGCCAAGAATTTAGCCACACGTTTGCATACATAAATGTTTTGAAAGAATTTTGCATACGTTGTGGCATTTGAGGGGATTGTATCGGCAATTTTCTATATTTTTAGAGTTTCTATAAGGCTAATTTTATCATGATTGCTACTGCATCCGGTTGGACTGGAAGCCGACCCCAACATGGTTGGGAAAAAGGCTAGTCAGGCTACATTAAGTTGAGAGAATTTTGCTCGTTAGGGAAAAAATATTGTGAATAAGATGAATTCATAATAAATTGCATAAGTCTAGAGCCAATTCATGACTCTCTCATATCTATAACTCCTTCCTAGAAGTAAGTTTCAGTACGGTGGTTATTTTTGGTCAAATTAGTACCTACACCAATTAAATAATCACTACATATTATAAAACAAAGTCCTTCGCCGCGTCTATCTGTCTGTCTGTTCGTGATAAACTCAAGAACTACTGCACCGATATTCATACTGTTTTCACCAATGGATAGAGTGGTTCTCGAAGAAAGTTTTAATATATAATAACCGACATCCACTCGGGCGAAGCAGCGGGCATCATAAAATAAAATTAACTCTGTTATGCATTTCCAGGAAAAAAAGTGTCATTGTACCTAGCAGTGTGTACAGCATAAGGGCTATACATATATCTCATTAAGTAGTTATTCGAGGATGCTATGGGAGCCACAACAATGAGCCGTTAGGGCGCAGGCACACTTAATTAAGCTTAGTTAACTACACGTACTCACAAAACGGCCATTAACGTCAGTTAAAACTGAATGTTTGATGAACCACTGATAGTTGGCCTTTTAAGTTTTATCTAAATTTACTTGAAATTAGGTCTAAATTTTAATAACAAGAGACGCAGCTAATGGCCCTTTAAATTATTAATGTAGAAGGCTTGAAACGTCAACTTTGGAACTGAGTATTTAAAAGTTTTCGCGGTCGAGTCGGTAAACAATTTTTAAGAGGTTTTCTACTAAATAAGCCTTTTCACGAATCGGCAAAGTGTCTGCTTTCTGATGACGGTCGAAGTTTCAAAAGTAACTATTTACAGCTTTACACCTTTTAGCCATCTTATTTCTCGATTGGACTTTGGTATCGTGTGTTAAGCCGTTGGTCCCGGCTGCCATTCGTGGATCTTTGACAGTCGTTACGAGTCGTCAGAAGCCCGAAAGTCTGACAACCAGTCTTACCAAGGGGTTTCGTATTACCCAGTAACTGGGTTATCGAGGTCAGATAGGCAGACGCTCCATGTAAATACTGATATTAAGCTGCATCCAGTTAGACTAGAAGCCGACCCCAACATAGTTGGGAAAAGGCTAGGCAGATTGATTGACTTTGGTATTGTGCTTACCTTCCTAAAGCAAATTCCAGGATTATTCTACTTTATTAACTCGATCTCTTATCATCAGGTGTAAAACAAGTTGGCAAGTTACCCTCAATTTATATAATAACAAATCTATTAACAATAAACGCAGAGTAATTAAGCGCAAAGGCATCAGGTGCATCGAATGGAAATCAATTAATGTTATTGCCGAGCAATACTGGCCTGTAGGTAATTTGCGTTATTTGCTAGCTTATTAAGCCAGGATTATCTTGTGCAGATTGAATGATAGGCATGTGCTGGTAACTATTTAGTTGTTTGGGAGTAAAGTTTAGTTATAACTACAGGCATATCTTTCAAAATAAACACAGCGAAGCTGCTTCATGTCAGTGAACTTATCACTGACATCAAGAAGTTCCGCTGTGTTGCTTATACTTCTTCGAACAAGATCGTTCATGAAAAAAAATTAAACCGACGAAAAAAGAACTGAAAAGCGAAAAATAAATAACTTTAATTTCGGAAGTCGGTGTCTTCGCTTTTCAATTTTCGTTTTTTGCCACCGACTTCCGAAATTAAAGTTATTTATTTTTCGCTTTTCAGTTTTTTTTTCGTCGGTTTAATTTTTTGTAAAAAAGTTTTTTATTTTTCGCTTTTGAGCTCAGACCAACAAAAAAAGAAAGACGGAGCACTACCTATATCAAACGTGTAGCCACAAAACTATGCTCCTGCAAGTAAACACACAGGCTCACGCACACACCTACACAAAAACTATGCTCATCGCTCCTAGTACGTCACGAGTCGTCGTCTAGTAAACTTCAATAAAAAAAATAGAATTATGCCTTCTTGTGTAGTGGAAACTTGTAAAAACAATAGCAAATCACATAAAAAGTCTCACGGAATCACTTTTCACATGGAAGTACTTCAAATAACATCGTTTCTTAATTTAGTTAACTATGAATTTTTAGGTTACTTGGAACAAAAACCTGAACGAATGAACGAACGAAAACGGTGACATTTAAAGTGCGAGGGCTGCCATAATATGATTTGAAATTTTCCCGTTTGATATTTTTTAGTTCGAGTAATTATATGCCTGTTTTTTTTATGTATTTAATATTTTAGATTTCCAAGTAATATTGAAAATAAAAGTAAATGGATAGTAGCTATAAGAAATAGTCGGAATGATCCAGAATGGCTGCCATCGAAAACCAGCGTGGTTTGTTCCGATCATTTTTATAATAATGACCTTTATTCAACTAATCGTGGACTTCGCCGTGTGATCAAAAGCGGATATACTAAAAAGCTATATAAAATTTGAAAAACAAAAATGAGATTTTATCAAAACAGTAATTAAACACGAGACTGTATTTTTATTTTTTATTTTAGTTAGTTTCTCAGCTTAGTCTAGCTAATTTAAATACTACTGTATCAAATTTTATTTTTTAGATGTTATTTCCATCGTCCTACGTAATTGCTAAAAACTCAGTTTCACAAAGTTCTGGCTGTACGTTTGTTCAAGTATGTCCTAACTCTTCATTTATCTTCCTAAGGTTTTAATCAAAGCTGCCATTACTCGTGTAATTTTTTTTATAGGACTTTCCAGACTTGCCTCATGTAGCCATTGACGATAGGGCTGTATGTAAATGCACATACAAATACAAATACAAGTACAAATACTTGATTATTATTTTATTTTGCGATGTAAAAAAAAATGGTTTTGTTTCGGAATCCTTCCTAACAATTGAGGTACAATACCATACTCAACAATATCTTACTCGTACAATATTATCCTACCCAAAATATTATTCCCCAAATTATAGGGAAAAATTTTAACAAATGACAACCCTTTTTACACACACATAGATAAAAAGGTGGCTTCACTTTTGATGTACGTAATGCTCCGTCTTTCTTATTTTGTTGGTCTGAGCTTTTGAGTTACCATCCACTCCAGGGTACTCCAGGGGGTTACTCCAGGTTAAAGACCTGGAGTTGATGATGAGTGGTTGTGTCATCAGAACTATGTATGTGTGCGAAATTTCAACAGAATCGGTTCACAGTTGAAAATTCAGTTGGTGAAAAATCAATCAAACCCATTTTTTCTACCTTTAGGGGTGGATTATAGTTTTTTCCAATTTTGAATGGGACCAACTTCGAGGTATTCCCAATAAAAAAAGAATTTTTCAAATCGGACGAGACACTAAAAAGTTATGCGTGGTCATACATAAAAATAAAAAATATACGGGTCGACTTGAGAACCTCCTCCTTTTTTTTCGTCGGTTAAAAAGGTACTTACTTTTTATGACGAGGTAGGTACCTAATTATTTTAAAAATATCGTCGACATCTTGAGACTACCCTTGATTTATTACAAAAGTCTAGGAATTTACTTAAAACATGAAAGCCCATGTCACTGAAAAAACACGGACAGATAACATGACTCTGTAATCTTTTGTGAGAATGAATATTACTACAGTCTTCTTAGTTTTAAGCATTAGGATCACGTCATCTACTTTGATTTTACCAAAACTTAATTTATATTTTAGATCAAGAAAAACTTGACTGCCTACTTGGTCGTAAGCGCTACTACTGAGCATGAGGTCCTGGGTTCGATTCCCAGGTCGGGTAAAGTGTTATTGGGTTTTTTCCATTACAAATTTCTTAGTAGCAGCACTGAGTCTGGATTTGTGCCCTGTTGATGGCAATAGGCTCGCCCCCTGCCCCCTTTACATAGGAATTAAACTTAACTGGCGAAATTTGGATGTACTATAGGTACACCTCTGCCTAAACCCTTCCGGGATTACAGGCGTGATATTATGTTTGTAATCAAGAAAAGCTTTGAAATACTATAAAAACAAAATCCAATATCATAGAATATAGACCTAATATTATAAGGTACCATTCCGTCTAAAGGTAGACATCTTATAAAACTCAATTTAGTTAAAATCGGATCCCGGCTTCCCCTTGCATAGGATTGACTTGGATTCAACGCAACCAATGATTTTCAATTCGAGATAAGAAGATTTGACTTTGGATATATTATTTTATTATTGATACGTGTGTTTTTCGCTTGGTGCTAGTCTTGAAGTTCATCTCATAAGGGATGAAATAGAATGTTATTCTTGCGTACGTAATGAGCTTTTGATTTGAAAAATAATGCAAGACTGAGATCAAGGGTGTTGTGTTTGAATAATTGATTGGTAACTTGTCTACCATAGTAATTCAGGAACCCGGTTCATTTAATGACAGTTATTCTGTGCGCGTTTTTTTTCCTTAACCATAACAATAAATGTGTTTGTACTATAGGTATACCTCTGCCTAACCCTTCGAGGTTTACAGGAGTTTGGTTAATGTTATTTTCCCTTCAATATTTCAGAGGATAGGACTTGAACAAACTACTATGATTTGCACATTCAACTTTTACAACTAACATGATTATGATTACTTTGATTAGATATTACATGTAGATTAAATTGCTTAAGGTGTACCTTCTTCGACGATGGTTATCGATTACACTCGTTAGAGGTCATATAAATAATGAATGGGTACAAAGTTCAAATCCTCGCCATTGTCAATACTATGAAATTCATTTTGCAATTTCGATGAAACGCCGGTTCTAATAGCCTTTCTTACTACCAATAGCTTTGTGACGCTCACGGACAGACGTCATTAAATGTCAGCTTGAACTTATATTACACGCATTCCGATTGACGAAGCCAGTCTGGAATGTTTTCAAAGATTTTACTCTCGAACATATTTTCAGAATTGAATGTCATAACAACTAAGTTTCAACTATTTTTCTTGGTAAATAGTTAAAAAGACGATTTCAATTAACCTAGTTTGTAATTAATTACATACTCGGCTCATAATCAGCCTATAACATTTCCACTGTCGGGACACAGGCCTCTCTCTGTGAGGGGGAGCGGTCCAAAATCCACCACATTGGCCCAGTGTGGGTTGGTAGATTTCACATTGTCTTCAAATGTTTGGTTCTAGGGCAGTTTGTAATTGATTTGTAGCAATGTTAGTGACAAGACTGTTATAACTAAAATGCCACTCTAATATACAAATATCAGATACCGTAAGCTCCCACAAGCATTGACTACCATGTCATATTCAATAATTCCCCAAAACGAAACACTCAGGTGAACCTGCCTACATTTCCTGCCGGTATTCTCTCGGGTCTTAGCCATCTTAAAACGTCGTAACGGACACCTACGTCTAACTGGAGTGCCGTCAAATAATTTGAATATGAATACTCCTTAATTCAACAGACAGTTTGATATTAAATTTGCGTAAGACGTTACTTGGAGTCAGGTTTCTGTAGACTTGCTAATAGAATTGAAACTATGAGATTAACTATTTGTTCTTATTATTAGATGGTGGTGGAGAGTAACAAGCTGCCAGCTTGCACCAGGTGTTTGAGAATTTAATTCTAAAGTTGTCTGGCTAGATCTTGACCAAATTAATTTTGGCATAATTAGGAACGGGCTGAATGTGAGATTAGAGACAAAAGAAGGCCAAGTGCAGTAATTATTATATTATTATTCAAATCATTGTAACCCACAAACTTTAACAGGTTAACTATAATTATTGTTTTACAGATTAAGCTCTGTTTTCAAATTAGGCTTATGTTCAGTAGTGATGGGAAAAATTTGACTCATGCTTATGATTATGATTGCATAGAATTGAATTTATAAAAATAAGCCTCTCTTAGAGAAAAGAGCGGCTTAAACCCGTCATTCAATGTATTCAAACTGTGAATGACGATGATGAAGTATGTCGGACATCTCCTCATAATTTTATTAGAATCTAGAGTTATAATACAAATGACTAACAATAACTCGTTTTCTGTCCCCAGAACTTTCTCTCATGTTTATTTTCCTCTCATAATAAAGCCAAGTTTGTAGTACATAAGTTCACATAAGTGCGTCCGCACAAGTTACATGAACGTGTTAAGACTCGCTCGGGCGCACACTAGACTTTAAGCTCTAAGTACTGAAAGTCCTGCGGCGCCTCAAAGATTTGTACCAACTAGTTTGACATTCTTTCACTCGTAAATACTGGACTATGTAGATAGTTTTTTTCTTGTTCTCACTTATGAGACGCTACGCGGCATGATATTGAATAAGTATGAGGGAAAACTTTTAGAACTAAGGAGACTCCTCTTAAAGATATTTTTGAAATTCAAAGTTCTGGATATTCCTGGAAAGTTGTAGACCTTCATGTTGCATGAACAAATATTTTTTCAATTATTCAAGCTTCGATTTGGATTTGACTGCCTTCTGCATTTGAGAGTATAGTTTGATGCAGCATGATTTAAACCCAGTTAGATAATAGTAACACAGAATTTAAAAAAACATTTTTTTTTTAAACTTATTCTATGCCTCTCATCAGAGACAACCCTGTGACAAATCTCCAAACTGATGCCTGACCTTGCATCTCAAACAAAACAAATGCTGTGCTTTGAAGCTGCAAAAACACATTCCATGGTTCCAAATGCACAGTCCAAAGATTAGAGGCACTACTGCATCATGTGGACTAGCAATTGACCATTAGTTCCCGTAAGAGGCAATTAAGAGATTATGTCAGTGTAATGGGCAGCGGCACACCCACCTGAACCTGCTGTTGATTTGATACCGCTTGGCTTTAGGATTCCGGGGGAAAAGCCGGGCTGTTGTGCACTCTAAACTGTTACGTCACATAAGTAGGTAACAGAAATATTCAATGATGCGACCTTATTTCCGATAGCATAATCAGCCTATAATTATCCCACTGCTGGGACTTAGGCCTCCTCTCGGAGCGAGGGAGCGGGCCGTAATCTACCATGCGGGCCCAGTGCAGATTGGTAGATGTTACAAGTCTTCGATTTTTTCGGTTCTAGAACAAGCCGTTTTCTCACGATGTTTTCTTTCACAGTTTTTAGACCAGTGGTGATTATATAATTTACACAAAATCTGGGTTCGCACCTACGACATACAACTCGTAATTCACGGCCGTTACCACTGGGCCACCACTGCTCTTAGATAAGGTCCACCATAATATCGTTGATTAATTACATCTCTTTTTTTTTATTTGAGGTTTGCTGAAAATGAATTGCTGAAAAGCATGATAAGCACCCAGAAAAAACCTATAACAGTA
The DNA here is from genome assembly GCA_949152455.1 of Lithophane leautieri. Lineage (NCBI taxonomy): Eukaryota > Metazoa > Arthropoda > Insecta > Lepidoptera > Noctuidae > Lithophane > Lithophane leautieri. The sequence continues at coordinate 3,821,361 of OX424474.1, read as the reverse complement.
ACACCAACCTGCGTAGTTGTTCAGGCCTAAGTATTCATAGAACTGTGGCGGTATCTACATCGCCACATGCGCACTACGCATCAAAGACCTGACGTCACATAAATCCTGCATCGCGCAACTAAAGTTTACCGTGCAATGGAAATATATACAAAAACCCGACATCAATCGTTGGGCAGTTGCCCGCCAGACACAACACCCGTCTGGTCGGAGGATCTTCCCTTTTCTATAGAGAATGAGAGAACTTTACACCTTGTTTCTCATACTCCTCAAGAACTGGCATTGCGATGTACTCGAGCTCATAATAAGCTTTCACATAAGTACAAATGCGTTTTGAATTATATAATCTACTCCATCTTCAGAAACAATGCATGAAATCCTTCCTTTGACATATTACATGTGGAAGAGATTTCCCCCAGGCATAGATAAATGTGCTATTGAAATGGTTCGACGTACGCATCCTCACAGAGTGCATAGTAAAGTACCTTTTAAAGGTAATCATTGTGCCATAAATCTTGCTTTAATGGATGTACTCGTAATTTCCATTTTAACTGGCACAGGAAGAAAAACGTTGAGTGAAAAAAGAACTTATCTAAATGGGATTCCAGGTATTAATTTATCTGTGTGGATCGCCCGGAGGACACGGTGGAGCATACGGTTGAGGTGTGCCCTGCTTGGGCGGAGCACCGCCGTGTCCTCGCGGAGGCGATTGGCGGCGGTGACCTCTCGCGTCCGGCCCTGGTTCAGGCCATGGTACGGAGCGAGAGGGCATGGGAAGCCGTCACCTCCTTCTGCGAAGCAGTAATGCTCGCGAAGGAGGAGGCGGAACGCGTGAGGGAAAGGCAAAGTTTGCGCCCTCACGCCCCTAACCGCCGCCGTTGGAGACGCCCTGGGCGTCGGGAATCCCAGGCGGATTTCCGGCCACCATAGGCGCGGGCTTGCGGACGGCGAGCAACGGGCAGCTCGCCGTCCGATAAGGACCAGGCCCGGGTCGATGGCGCGTCGTGTTCCACGCGCGCCTCAAAGAGATGTCAGCAAAAATGACGGGGTCCAATAGGACCGATGCCTGCCAGGGTTGCGGGAAAGTCCGAAAGGGATACCGGGACCTTGGCAACAGGCAAATGAAGGAACACGGGTGGGTTTTAGTCAGTAAAAGTCTGACACGCCCTTTCGCTCCGCCCAGAGCGGGAGAAGTCATTGGATGATTTCCCACCCTCAAAAAAAAAAAAAAAAAAAGGTATTAATTTATAAGATCGTAGGCATCTTTGATTTTTATTGATTCGGTAATGCTGTTGTATTAAGGTGATTGTCAATAGCCCAGTCTGACATTTGTCCATTTTTAACCCAAACGTGTCGCCGATAATTAAACTTTTAGGCATCTGTCTACGATAAACACGCATTGACCATGATCAAAATGAAAACATCCGTTTTACCTTCTGCTCACGCTGGTTGGGAAAAGTGAAAGAATACTAAAAAAGACACCTGGAAGCAACATTCAGCTAGTGCCAATTAATAGCGCGCCCTATACCTAAACGAAAGTTTTACATTTCACACATGACACGTTACCTTAAGGCCACAATCCAGATTGTTAGGCTTGACCGCTATTCCCTCTCAAGCTAAAGGAAAAACATTCTTTCAATTTATGACGCTCACATTTTTCTTAGCAGTGCAATTTTTTTGTTTGTATATAGCCACGAGGATGTCGTGACGGGAAGTCTCCTTTGTATTTCGTGTAATAAAATCTCGTGTGACGCCCGTCGGCAACGGTATCCCTCGGCCCCTTTACGGAGTGTAACTTTTCTTCCCTGTCGCCAGTATTTTATTCGATAATAATTCACTGGACGAAAGAAAATCCTTTGTTTCATTAAATTTCTTATGTACGGAGAGTTGGGACGTTAGTTTTATTTCTACCTAAATTCGTTATGTTGTCCTCGAGGTGTATATCTTTTTTGGTACCTGTGTCGCTTTTGTTTTATCTTTATTGTTACTATGTAGAAGGTTACAAGTGGTTCTAGTGTCGTCAATTTTGATGCAATACCTACGTATCTACATAAGCGTGATAATAAATGGTCTGTCTTTTTCTGCACAACAGAGGCCTTCGTCCAGCAGTGGGCATGGGTGATATTATTAAAATCTGCCTCTTGACTGCCTCGTTGGTCCAGTGGTCGCAAGCGCTACTACTGAGCATTCGGTCCTGGGTTCGATTCTCAGCTTGGGCAAAGTGTTATTGGGTTTTATATATGGAACTTCTCGGTAGCAGCCCGGAGTCTGGATTTGTGCCCAGTTGATGGCAATAGGCGCGCCCCCTATTACACGGGACTTAAACGTAACTGGCATAATGTGGGTGTACTACAGTTACACCTCTGCCCAACCCTTCGGGAAACAAGGCGTGATGTTATGTAATGTATTATTAAAATCTAAGAAAGAAGACCCAAGTAATGTGTTAGATTTAGCTTGTTAGACAGATTATGTTTTTCCATTCCTACTTTTGACTTAAGGTAAATTGGTCCCATGATTTCAAAGTACAGGTTTTAAAATATTATGTGTATTATATTTTATTACTATGTGTCTTAACGGCTCACGTTCATCGATGACTACTCTAATATTAATGTATGCTAATTGTAATTGATTACCACTCACAGATTAAACTAGTCTACCACTCCCCCAGGGCGTCGTAAGAAGCCACCGGCAACTAAGGGATTACACACAAACAGGCTGACCAGGAACATCCGTCTATGAATTAATAAGCGTAATTACGTCTGGAACTAGTGATCTAACTGTGTAGCTATGTCTTCCGGTTCATAAAATAATCATAAGCCGTAGGCCATAACACCACGAACATAACAAATATGACTCCAATAACTAAGTATTTTTCTGTGGTCGCGTTGTTGCTGATACTTCAATCCCGGATCGGATTCCCGTATGGAATAAAGCTTAGGTTATTTCTGTAAAAAAACAGTCTCAGTTGTAGGCCTGAAATTGGAATAAGTCCCTGTGGATAGTAACAGGATCATCCGCTATGAAATTGGTTCTGTTATCTCATTGACAATGTGTAATGGACGACACCACACCTTTACCTACTTACACCATAATAACTTTCAAGAAGCTGTAGTAATTAATTAACATTTTATCTTTAAATCCATAATTCTATACGAGCCAATCCGCGGCGGTCGGTAAGTTTAATGAGAATTTAATTAACTCCAACAGTTCCCTAGATTTATTATCAGCTGTAAAATCTAAAGTATTAACGATAAACTTGCACTTGCGGCCCGCGGATACGATGTGTAAAGAAAATAAACTTACTTAAGCTGCGTATACACTAGCCGGGCAATATTACACAAGAATGATTAAATAAAAAATTTCAAAATTAAAATTAAAACTATTTATTTCAAAGAAAAAAAGAAACATTCATATTCATTACACTACAATAACGCTTAATCTTTTTTAGCAAGATTATGAGCGTTATCAAAAAAAATTGCGTTACTCACAAGCGACTTTGGCTGATTGAGGACCCACACGTAGGCCCCTCCCCTATTTTACACTTTTCCACAGTAAAGTATACTTTTAATATGTTTTTAATTTGCCGAGCTTTATTATTTTCTAATTTTCTTGCAATGTTCTTTGGTAACTTATTCAAAATGTTTGGAAGAGCATACGTCCAGGCCCTTTTACCATATTCATTATTAACTTTTGGTAATTTATACAAAGTCAAGTACGACAAGTTACGAAAATAATTTGGTCTAATTCTTTTTTATAGATTACTCATATGTATAATCAGAAGCAACAGCTAATTTCAATTTATCAAATACATTTAAGACTTTACAATATTGAAATAACACAATCGGGAAAGATTACAATCAATCATTCTGCCTAGCCTTTTCCTAACTGTGTTGGGGTTGGCTTCCAGTCTAACCGGATGCAGCTGAATACCAGTATTTTACATGGAGCGACTGCCTAGCTGACATACACAACCCAGTAACAGGGTATAATACGATATCCCTTGGTAAGACTTGATGTCAGACTTTCGGGCTTCTGACGACCCGTAACGACTGTCAAGAACCATGAATGACAGTCGGAACCAACGGCTTAACGTGCTTTCCGAGTCACGGAGGGGTCTCACCCATCTACGGACCATTCCCGGCAAGCGTAGCTTAATCTGATGGACCGACTAGTGCGGCTGTTATTACTTAGCCACAAGCTCCTCGTTTACATCAAAGACGACCTTAGAGTAAAACCCTCCTGCTGTAGTAACGGCGTAAACGTATCCACCGTCACGAATGTCGTCATGTCGACTTCTTGTTTTACCTTAAAAGTTATAGTGAAGCGATATAAAGGAGAAGAACATAAGCAGCACAATCGGCAAACGATTTGTAAAGATGATTAGAAAAATTTAATCCCGTTTATGAATACGACGTCGACTGATACAAATAAAAATTGGTGCAGATGTCTCGAGAAACATAGTAAATATAGCCCAGTGAATACACAGCTTAATAAAGGCAGGAAATTATGAAGTACAGGCTTATGTCGGACTAGTTTTTGCTGGCGGCTTTGCGCGGATATCGTTTTTAGATTTCCTCAGCTCCGACACGAAGCGGAAAGTTTTATACGTTAAAGAAACATTCCTACCAACGCCTTTATTTCCTAATACTCGGAATGAATGAATTTTGTGATGTTTTCCGAAACTGATATCCTCTTTTTGGATGTCGTGAGGCGGAAAGCAACGTAATTGCGAAAAATGGTCCGTGTTTTTCTTGCCTACTTACTTACAACGACATAAAACGATCATCAATTCGTTTACCTTCATTACTGATCCCACCTAGTTATTCTCTTAGGTCACCCGTGGTCAGAATTATTGTGGTCTTTGCTTATAGATTCAACTGTCATTGCGATGTGCAGCTCATAGTTCAGCCATCACTTTTGCTTTATCATTACAAATCCTTATTTTCTTATTTGATATCTGATTCCGATTACTTCGTCCGTAAAATGATGAATTTCTGGTGGTACACGAAGCGTGTTCCTTTGATCTTTTCTATCGTTAGGGAAAATAGTACGGCTATCGTATTCTTTTATTTTTTTCTTCGAAATGTTTATTGTAGGTTGGTAGTAGCCAGTTACTATGCATAGATTTACTACCCTCTTGAAAATATTCTGGAGATTACTCTAAAACTTCTAAAGGTCCAAGCCTGCAAATCTAAGTTAGGGTACCTATACATTATTAAAGTTTTTGGTCTCGTTGCTTTTGGGGTTGGTTTTCTGTGTAGGTTCTTGCATACAAGAGTTGTTTGACGCAATAGGAAGTAGAATTGTTTCAGATTTTCCTCACACATTGTTTTTTTTTTTTAATCTCAGTTTAATTATTCCAATATAAGAAAATCTATTTGACACTTCCCGTGACCGAAGGGCTGGCTTTTACGTTGGTCAGAGGATAAGCATTGCCATACAACGAGGCAATGCCGCCAGTCTGGGTACATTACCAGCCGATAGCGATGCGGAGGAATTTTTCGACGCCATAATTATTTTTGGTAATTGTTTATTTGTATAGTTAGTTTTAACCAGTAATTTAATTTAGTATATAATATAAATAGTTAGTATAGTTTATTAGTTTATGTAGCATCAGTGTATATACATTTAAATAATTCAAAAATAAACACGGAATAATATAAGAAAACGACATTTACAAAAATCATATCTCCAATTTGTGTCGGTAACCAAAAACTCCAAGTACATAATAAAACAAACTCAGTATAATTAAGAATTGAATTACGACGAAAAATAACGATGGTGTTAATTAAACTAGACAATGAATGAATAAAAAATATATAATGGCTACTGAAAATTTGCTTTAACGATCTAATAAAGAAAGTAGGACAAGATATTATGGACGTTACGACTGTTTTAATTATATTCTATGTGCTAGATCATATTTTTTTGCAGTATTACTTGGAGATGAGGCGAGAAGTGGGTGTTTATTGCGAGTAAATTATGATTGTGGGAGAAAAATGACTGGTAATGAGAAAATAATTGTGGACATAAAGTTCTAGACGTAGGACTGTAAATACAGAACTCTGTAATAGATTTGAAATAAACTACTAAGACTTACACATAACTGGTTATGTGTTAGATACACTTCTGCCTAACCCTTCGAGGATAACAGACCTGTTGTTATGTGTATGCGTTAGATATCAGAAAACAGAGGGGCAGCATCATCAACTTGAGCAATGAAGATGTACATAGGTCCCAAATTCAGAAATAATATTCCATGTTTTAGGGAAAGGTACAAAATTTTCACGAACTTTCTTAGGAGTATTTCTCTGAAGGACCGGTATTTACGTGGGTGGAACTAATTGTTGTAGCTTCCACTAAAAACCTTCTTTGAATTTTACTACGTTTTACTATTCACCTAGGTACAACCTAACTTAAGTTAAAGTTACCCAAGTTTGAGAATAAAAAACTCCGTTATGAAGATGAAGAGCTACCCGCATTCCTTACATTTCCCAACACGTTCCTGACAATGAAGCAACAAACAAAATTGTTTTAATTAAAATTTGTTTATTATCACAAGACAAGCCATAGGTTAGACTGCGCAAGTTTTAGGCATAACTATGTAATAAGAGTTGGAGCGCTAGTTAGGACATAATCAAGTTTTGCTCAAGTACTACGAGGTACAGAAATTGCGTCAATTTGGTAATTTTAGAGATACGTAATTTTTTGAACTTCATACACAATGTTGAGAACTGATACATCTGGATACAGCTTAATTTATCAACCTAGCCATATAGTATCATCTCTATCACTTATAGTGCTGGAATTGGCATCAGCTTTAAGCAGACATGGATTTGATATCAGTTATAATGTGGAAGTAAGTCAAATAGTGAAAAGTGACTCTAAATCTGTGATCTTAATACAGACTTTGACTATACTATACCGAGTAAAGAACCAATATTTTCTGGGATTTTTTACAAATGCTTCTTGTACTTGTTTTATTTATTTTCTCGTTCACGTAGATGCACAGAGACTTCCATTGATCATGCTTTAACGCACCTTGAGCATTTAATTCTCAAAGGGTGTTAAAGTCGTTTTAATTTTCAAATTCTTAAGATGTCGGTAATCGATTAAGTCTTCACACGACTCAGTCTTTCAGTTAATAACCACGCATTGGAGTAAGTGCCAAATCGTTTCACCTATGTATTTAGCACCTTTTCAAGCTTTTTAGCGCTAAGCTTTCAGTTGAGTAGGAAAGTAATTTTGGCAAACACCTGTTTCTTAAAAGGGCTACAACCAGAAACCGTCAAATTGTTTTTTGCTTAAAAGGAAAAACAAGGTAACTTTACTTTACTTTAGCAATTAATTTCTTAAATAATTTTATGCTTAAGTCAATTATCAACCTAGCTCAAATGAAGTTATTCATTGCTGCAAAAAACAAATATATGCACTTTATAATGACACTAGCGACCTGCCCAGGCTTCGCACGGGTGCCCATGTATTGATGTGGAGACATGTCAAAACCTTCCAGAATAAAATTATCTAAGTGATGGCGGAAACCACATCAAATTCCGTTGCGTAATTTAAAAGATCTAAGCAGTTACACAGACAGACACGAAAAGCAACTTTGTTTTTATTTCACAAAAAATCACAGACTATGCCTCAATTCGTGCGCCCACAACACCAGGGCGACGTCAGACGGTGCAAGTCTCACAACTTCCTGACTCGCTGACGTCAACTCCCGTAAGTCTGGACAAGGACCAACTAACTAACTTACACCGTATATCATGCACAAATAAAAGGTAACCACTTTATTTGGAGCCTTTGTTTTAGCAGTAGTTTCTTGTACAATAGCACTGTGTCGCCAAAATTTTAAGAATGCAGTTCATAAAGGTATATCTGTATCTTTCAAAAGAAACTTCAACTACCTGTATCTAGTTACTGCAATCATTGTTTTAGCCTACCTTTCTGATAAAGTATAGAGCTAGTGACAGACTTAACTATCGAAAACATAATTATTACTGATGGTTTCACTGACAGTTTTAGAGCATTACTTATGCGATCCAAAAAATTGCGAATTTCTCCAAATCATTCTAAAACTTTTATAAAATGCAGCCGGTATTATTCATATCAGAGCAATATCACATTTAAGTCAAACAAGCACATTCCCTGTACCTACATCTCAAACGTCATTGCAAAATAACGAAAAGGAGACAGACCCTGTTTCAAAGGAATAGCTTAAAATCATTATAGTCCGTATGTACCCTGTCCGTAACCACAGTAAATATAGTAAGGCAGTAGCGCAACGAATTTAATAGAAGTACTTCAACCTTCCCGAATCAAATGAGTCAGAAACTGCAACAATAACGATATTGTTTTTTCAGACCCACACGCATGTCTGCGTGCGCTGAACTATGTTATATTTTCCTGAATTACGCTACTGATGTATCTATTTACTATGTCATAATGGAGTCACGTAGGGAGGCCAACTTTTATTAGATCCATCATGTCGGCTGCGGTGCATTAAACCATGTTTTCACGCATCATTTTCTAAGAATATTGTAACGTGTATACTGTGCTGTGTTTTGGGATCACGTCTCTCGGTTATGGAGAGATCTTCGTGATTGGGTGAAACCTTTAAGTTGAAAATGTAATTGAGAGGTGGATTGGTGAGAAATGTAACAGGAATAAACATTACCTACTTCATTGATTCTCTTCGTGTAAGCTAAGAAGTGTAAGTAGTTGATTTTGAAACGACAGAGCAGGTTCCATCCCTCGCATTGTATATATTTTCTAATATTACATTGTTTTTTTATTTCAACTACGATTTTTTATTAGCACAACGAACAACTTCCTCGTTCCTCTGTGTCAGAGACAAATAAAACACCACCGGGAACACCTATATGAGAAATTAATTAGCTTATAGATACTGAGAAATGTCCTCATTGTTTGAATGTATTCAAACTTTTAGAAACCTTTAAAAAAATACATGATATGCAACGATTAAACAAACACCATTGAACGTAGTGAATAATCCATTTAATATAATCTAGTGCACAGTAGGGGCCCATTTACTACCAATACAAAACTATAGATACCGCAAATCGGCTTAGCAATATGGTGGGACATTTATACCAATCACGGGTCAATTATTCAACATCAAACTACAATTTTGAGGAGTAATGTACTGTGTAATAATGTACTTTGGAGCTTGCCACGGATTAGGATGAATGGTAAAACACCAAGTGTTATTGGAGAAGCGATATCCTTGCCTACCTGCCTAAATCTTAAACAAAGCAAAAGTTTGTACTATGTTCACTTCAAACTTTAAAGGGCATAGAATAAACTTATTTTATTAATCTGAATTGCAATCAGCAATTCCTTGGAAGGTACACCAGTAGAAAGAACTCCACCATAACCAAACTTCAAAACCAAATATACCTTTCTCATTTTTAGTGCAAACAAATGGTGTACATTTTATCATAGTGAGGATTTTTATTTCACTCGGACATTATGTCTCCATTTGTCACTTCTCCGTGGCGCCAGCGTACATTGTTCAGCCGGCTGCGTGTTACTCTGTATATTAGACGATTTGTTATGTTGTTGCCCAATTTTCTCGCTACACTGTAGCCGCCATGCTGTGTTGTGAAATAGGAGGCCCGACCTAAAATTTTGCCTGATGTCGAATGTCGGGATGAAGAATATTGGTATATCAATCCTTATTTGCCTCATCGCCAAAGTATATTTATTCTGTGCCATCGTAACTGTGACATTAGCCAAGCGAAAAATTATCTATTTTATTTATTAAAAAGGCGTTGCATGTTCTCATCAAAAAAAACTACAGCACAGTTTCCATAAAATATAAAATACAAATAAACAGTCACAGTAGAAAGTTCACAAAGTACATCTGATCCTATCCTTAATAGACAACACACGACCACAGGTTCCCACACTTAGGACAAAAAACTTCAAGCAAAGGTTACAAAATCTATATAAGAATACCAGAATATAAAATGTCTTGGAAACATGATCAAATATGACGTTTCGGTTTGGTTCTAGTTCCTTGAAATATGAAATTTCTAAAGTTTGACAGCCTATACCTTATTCATGGAAGCAAGAGACTGAATGTAAACAGACTACTACCCCCTTTACAATTCCAATACCTTTTTTTTTTTGATGGTAATAAGACAATATAGGTATTCCCTGGAAGAACGTTTTGCGTAACGTGTAAGTAACTATAGTCCTCCTTATCGGTTTCGATAACGACGACCCTTTAGAAATCAATTCCTTGCTTTTATAATTAGATGACTCACTAGACCGAATTTAGTTTTGAACACCCGGTCACAAATAGAACAATAAAGTTGGCCTGCAGTGTTGTATATATATGTGTGGGAATGTGTGTGTGTTAGTGGAGGTGCTTCCAGTAAAACCAGCCAGTTCTTAATGGAGATATTTATATTCCAAATCACCGTTGATCACCACTCATAATTATAAAAACTAGGCAAGAGCACGTTGTCGTAAAGTCGACCTATCGCGAACCCGATCCGTGAGGAAGTGAACGAACGAGCATTCAAATAGAGATGGCTACCGAGAGCGCATGCTAGTGATGTTCGTATTTTTTATAGTATTTAGTAACATTTAGTGTTGGGATTCCAACAATATGTACGTATAGGGTAATTGATTCAGGCGTGACGTTGCGGAAATCCATTATAAAATACAATAGACGAAGATATATTTAGTAATCTATTCCGCTTAACTATTCTTCAAGAGTCATAAAAAACCCTGTATGAAATCGAAACGTGTTTCATCTCTCAACGAGGCATCCTAAGGATGACGATTGACCAATTGCAAACCAGAACACGACGTGTTGCCACACCGAGCGCTTGACGCAGAGTGAATCAAATCGCCCGATTCCTATATAAGTGGGGGTGATTTCTTACAGGTTTTTTTTTAAAATGACTCTTGAAGAATAATTAAGCGGAATTGGTTGCTAAATATATCTTCGTCTATTGTATTTTGTATATAATTATACGTGTATGAGGGTGTCTCTTTGCGTATTTGGCGCTTCTTGATAATAGCTTCGGGTCTCTTTTTTTCAAAAGATTTGATATTTTTGTGAATAGTAGAGCGCCTAGACGACCTGTGTAAAGCGAACCTCTCCCAACTTCAGGATCAATGGCGCAAGCGATGAGTTCATTTTCAAGTTATACGTAAAGATGGGTAGATATTTCATCAGAAATTAACAATAACATTTAATAATATACTTGCTAAACGTGTTGAACGTTTCAAAACAGTGAAGTGAACATTTTTTTTGTTTAACATACCAATCTTGTAATTTTAAATCCAGTAGAGTATAATGTTAAACTAAATAAGTCGCATAATGTTTCCCTATAAAATTAGAAACTTTCGTATTTATAGTAACAAAAGAATCCAAATGATGCCAAATAGCGTCCTAAACATCACGATAATCCCCAATAAAGTGCACTGAACCTTGCTCAACTGACAGAAATAAATATACACGAATATTTTCCACGCCATGTTTAATATTAGATCCAACGAAATTCGTTCGCTATTGTTTCTCTAAACTTCTCCTAGTCTATAATAGTCTGTTTAAAGCTTTAAAGGGTAGTTGCTGCTTCATCTAACCAAAAATAATTTTGGGTCGAATTTTATTGAGCCCGTGCAGTATCTTACATACATAATCAGCCTATAATGTTCCCACTGCTGGGACACAGGCCTCCTCACATCTACTCTCTCTACATCTATATTTATAATAAATTAAGTCGCCTTTCGTATCTGTCTGTGTGACCGCGTTTTTCTGCTAAACTACGCAACTGATTTTGATGCGGTTATCATCATCTTTTTAGAAAATTTGTTCCGGATAGTTTATGAGTAAAATACATTAATATTTAACTTAGTTTTTTTTTAATTCTTTATTAACAAAAGGGGGTTTTAATCCATATGGATATACCAACCCCATATTTAACTTAGATGTAGCACAGAAATGCAAATGTTTTGACATGTCTCCATATCAGCAGATTGCACCGGTGCGATTCATGGGCGGTTGTTTATAAATAAAGTTTTGTCCGAATTTGAAGTACTTCAGATTTGCTATCATTAATAATTGATTCGGCAAAGTTATCTATTTAAGCTCTCTCAACTGAGTGATCAGATTCGAGGTTATTAAAAAAGTTAATAATAGTTACACGGTTTTACAGCCAGGTCCAAATGGGTACGGTAATAGCTTAAGTTACAATATTTCTAATCAACATTTTATTTTATTAGTATTTTAAATTTTAGGTTTTGAGGACCTCGTGGCTAAGTAATAATAGCCGCACAGGTCAATCCATGAGGTTAAGCTACGCTTGCCGGGGTTGGTCCGTGGATGGGTAACCATCTTTACATACCGAGACTCCTCCGTGCCTCGGAAAGCACGTTAAGCCGTTGGTCCTGGCTATCATTCGTGGATCTTTGACAGTCGTTACGTGTCGTCAGAAGCCCGAAGGTCTGACAACCAGTCTTACCGAGGGGTATCATATTACCCAGTTTCTGGGTTGTAGAGGTCCGATAGGCAGTCGCTCCATATAAAATACAGGCATTCAGCTGCATCCGGTTAGACTGGAAGCCGACCCCAACATAGTTCAACATAGTTGGGAAAAGGCTAGGCAGATTGATTGAATTCCTATGTTTTAATTTTTTTTTGTATGAAACAGGCGATGTGTACATTCACCTTAACGTCAACAACATACAGGGTGCTTCTGGCTGTGTTAGTTCTTATTTAACTTTGTGTTGCTCTAATGGCAGCGATGTTTCAAACTTTTTGTTATTGTATTATGTTAGTCAGGAATACTGTTGAACACATTATGGAGATTTGAGTTCGTAAGTTGTTTAATACAAGGCGTTTTATATGCATGAGGCATACTTTGTAGTTACGTTTTAGTTGATCAAAAGTTGTTTTAACACTTATTTACACACGTCCAATCATTTTACAACAATGTATTTTGCTGAAAAAAGGTAATGGCAATGTATGGACATTACACGAGTTATGTACATTTAATGTGTCCATAATTGAAAAGAGACTAACATTGACATTTCAAATGTACTTATCACCCTATTTCCTCAAACATCAACTGTGATTTAAAACATCCAACCATATAATTTACAACAATATAAGCTAGGTATCCGCCATTCCTAATTAAAACACGGTATTTTTAATACATTTATTTTCAGAATCTATAATTGAACGGTTAGATTCCGATCGTAACTGGGCCGTTTTATTTTTTTTCTGCTTCAAAGCTCAGATTAATCCATAGAAACCAACCAATTAAAACGGAAAACCTTGACACCAAAAGGTCCTCCCATTAATCTTTCAACCACAGTACCTTAAATGTCACCTACAGGGAAAGAAATAAAAAGAGCGCCGTTCCATTTCATGTAACAATTAGAAGGAGAGAGTAAAAAAGGCCAAGGCTTAGAGGGCCCCACAATAAATTATTAAAGAGACAAAGTTTTGTCTGTACGTTTTTTTTTTTTTATGTCTAAGGAGAAACTTGGACAGTCATTAATCCTCCGGCCGACGTATTAAACGGGATAAAGCGATTTTTATTACGCCAACTTTTCTTAACGTCGATTTAAAATAATCTTCGGTTACATTCGGATTATTTGTAACAGATTCACAATCGTTTGAGAGTTTTTTAGGGACTCGTCGAGGTTGAGTTGAATTTTAAAAGGCCTAATCGTTCATTTGGTTTGGTCCTTACTCTTTCTTTTATCGGTTTCTTTCGTAATTTGTAGATGTTGTGTAAACATTGGGACAATTTATGTTGTTTATAGAATCTAATTTATTTTAAGTAATTTGGTTTTATTCAAGATGAAATGAGAGAATATCCGAACTTTTTATATTTTTCTTTTATTGTTAAACAACGTTTATTTCTTTGGTAGGTACTTTTTATACATTAATTAAGGAAGTCAAGATAAAAACAGAAAATGTGTACAAAATCAGATTGGGTAAGATAGTAATCTAATAACAAATTCAAATAAAATTGTACTGTTTTTGTTAACATTAATTTGAAACGGAATATTTTTATTCACATTTATTATTTAAGGCTACGGGATGAAGCTTCTACTCGTACTTCTGGTCCTTTGATAAAAATATGTATAATTTTGCCAATTCAAAATATTTTAAAGCTTGCAGTAAAATAAAACTTTTACGTTGCCCGCAAAACCACAAAGTATCAGCGAGCTTCCTTGAACCCAATAGCCAGTTTCTCTAAGTTGATTGTCAATACATTTGATATATCGCTAGGTTCCCGTTCAAATGTTATAGCAGTCTGACACGGCTAATGTTGGCTGCGCGCAGTTTACACGGCAAACGCATTAACACCGCAAATTTGTTACGACGTTACAGAGATAACACGTAGGGTATGTTTGCGGACCAAGCCAATAATATTTGATAAATGTTAGCGGCTTTTAGAAGATGTGTTTTGAGAAAATATACTTTGGTTGTTATTGGTGGATGTACCCACTTGCCATAAGTGTGAACCAGCGCCGAAGCTTCTGTCCCTTTGGTGGAAAAGTTTGACAAAAACCGGCCAAGTGCGAGCCGGACTCGCACACAAAGGGTTCCGTACAATATTTAAAACTACGTTTATAACTTTAGTGAACACGTTTCTTGTATGGGAACCCCTTTAATTATTAACTTTATTTAATTTTTATTATTTGTTGTTATAGCGGCAACATAAATACACAATCTGTGAAAAATTTCAATTGTCTACCTAATTTGGTTCATGAGATATAGCCCGCTGATAGACAGCCGGATGGACAGACAGCGGAGGTTAAGTAGTAGGGTTGTTTTGGCACCCTTCGGATACGGAACCCTAAAAAGGTACAGTCGACCGCATGTTGGTGGAATTTTACCTTAAGCTGGCTCAGCCTACGGAGTATCAACAGAGTAAGAGACCAGGCCTTATACTGATTTTTTATACTACTGAAGTTCGGCCTACTGTACCTTTGTCGTGGAAATTTTTATTTGACATTATTCTCTGATAATTATTATTAACTTTCCACTTAGAAAAAATACCGTTCAATGTATCGTACGACATTACAATTCCGTACACACGGGAATTGTAAAAGTAAAATAAAATACTCTAGGCGTTTGCCTAGAGTATTTTATATATTTTATTTTCCCGTTTGATAAAACTAATCTCACGTGTGCCGTTTTGACATACGTCACCTCCAGAAATTAGAGATCTAGTGATATTTTTATACAAGTTAATCCTGAAATAATAGCTCCGTAAAGAACGAAAGAAAATACTCTTTGTTTGATATTTTTAGAACCTTTTGTGTGTGAAAGTTGAGGTTCCGAATGAAAGGAGTTACATTTTACAGTAAGAATTTACGAGTATTGATGTGAAGTTGAGGTTTCTGTGTTTCCTCAAGTGTGTTCACGGTATCGTTTGGTGGGACCAGTATAATAAATTCATCTGCCTAGCCTTTTCCCAACTACGTTGGGGTCGGCTTCCAGTCTAACTGGATGCAGCTGAATACCAGTATTTTACATGAAGCGACTGCCTATCTGACCTCTACAACCCAGTAACTGGGTAATACGATACCCCTTGGTAAAACTGATTGTCAGACTTTCGGGCTTCTGACGACCCGTAACGACTGTTAAAGATCCACAAATGACAGCCGGGACCAACGGCTTAACGTGCTTTCCGAGGCACGGAGGAGTCTCGGTATGTAAAGATGGTCACCCATCCACGGACCAACCCCGGCAAGCGTAGCTTAACCTGAGGGATTGACCCGTGCGGCTGTTATTACGTAGCCACGAGCTCCTCCACAAAGTATAATAAAAATTATGAGAGTTAAAATAAAATATCGCCACTTCTCCACTTTTTCACGTGGGGTAATCCTCATGGATAGTCTTCGTCTTGGGAGAACGGAGTGTTATGTCAGACTCCTACCGACTACAACTCCACTTTTCCTACCACTACCATGAGTCAGCCAGATACTTATACTTGAACATTCGCCGCTCCCCCGACTGGTATCAGCCCGCCATGCCGAGCGGGCCTCATCACCCAGTGCGGCCGATCCCACAACCGTCCTCCCATAAGGAGACGTCTCTCCAACTTTGTTGTGGTCTACAGGCTGATGATCTCAGGTTTTTAACCAAGAGACATCTACATAATTATTATAGAGAGATCAGACATAGCAAAGTAAAAGTTACATTTATTTACACACCATTGCTTCTGTTAGAAAAAAAATGTTTTTCCAACAGAATTTCAGCAAAACAAAAGACAGTCTTCATCGTTGGCTAAAAATAAAAACCCCTCTTTGACCTCAGTTACAAGCTATTAAGAAATTACTGGTAACAACAGGTGTCCCCTAGAGTACCGGGGACACACGACACTCGTTACGCATTTAACTAAAAGGTCATATTATAAACTGATTACCTACGCTGCGTAGTGGTCGTTCATGTAGTGAGCTCCTGAATTCATAGGTTGGAAAAGTGTATCCTACTGATCTAGAAACTTTTCCGTAGATGTCTGGAGTTCAAAATCGTGGTATACAAAAATAGTGTAGCCCAATGATTTGCATGATATTTGGTACGTTCAATATCCCTTTTTATTTCGAGTCATCACGATCTTAGTCATCACTTCAGTTAGTTCAATATATCCTTACATATTATAAAACAAAGTCTTCCGCCGCGTTTGTCTATCGTCCTATACGCGATAAACTCAAAAACTACTGCACCGATTTTCATGCTGTTTTCACCAATGAATAGAGTGGTTCTCGAGCAAGGTTTTAGTATACAGGGTGAAATTGAATTCATGGGCATCCTTTTAAAGGGTCATTATACTAATCATTATGAACAACTTTCACTATGGGACCAACCCTGAAATCGGGAAAACAAAATCTGCTATTCCCTACATTTTGACGAGCTATGCGAACAATAAATGTAGGGAACAGTTGATTTTTTTCGCGATTTCAGCGTTTATCCCATACTGAAAGTTGTTCATAATGATGAGTACAATGACCCCGTATGAGGATACCCATGAATTCAATTTCACCCTGTATAATAACCGACATCCACGCGGGCGAAGTCGAGGGCATCAGCTAGTATTTTATAAAAAAAAGTATTTTCTCCCCTTTTTTTTCTTTTTAAACACAGCACAAAATGTCAACTTAGTTCTAAGTATAACAAACTAAACAGACATAGAACAATAAGCATTGTACCCCACGCAGCGTCCGGACCAACCTCGTTTGAAACTCATGTTAAAGAAACAAGATTGTGGAGTCAGTTCAATGAATATAAGCTCCGTACAGAATTTCAATGCGACAACACTTAAAGAAACTGAAGAAACTTTATCAAGAATGTCTACTGGAGCGGACGAACAGTTGGAAAAATAAAGGGAAGTAAAATGTAAGTCTATTATTAGCGACCTTGTCTGCGATTTAGATCTAAAAGGTTTTTTTTTTGCAAATATTATAATTTCAGGGAAGTTCTACTTATGGATTATCCGTAAAGTATTCAAAATCTAAATCAAAAGATTTTATTTCACATAAACCTATATGGGCACTTATGAAACGTGAGAAGCTAGGTGCATGGTTTGGTTGTTTTCTATAGAGAAGAGCCGGGAAGAAACTCCACGGTTACTCTTTTAAACATTGGCTTTTACAATATTTTCTAATTACAGTGTTAATAGGTATGGGAGGACAGCGTAGGCCTTTCAACTAGTACCTGGTAGGTACTTATTACTTTAGACATTAGTAAAACCAATTGAGTATAAAAAAGAAACTGGGCTATTTGTTTTAGTACTCAAAACGAATAAATGCTTCTTTTACGCCTGACAATATTTTAGTATCACCATGTTCAATGTAGTCTCATTGCATTAAATATATATTTAACTTATCAAGAAAATCAACATATTAATCGCTCTGATATTATTTTCATATCAATTGGCAATGCTCTGTAATATCAGTCGATTAATGTGGTATGTCGTTTCATGGTCGTAAAAGTACGTAGCAGTTTAATTTAAATTATAAGGGAAAAATAATTTAGATCTTCAGTTCCTAAACCACTACAATTATTACTGCCCGTGTGCAGCCTCCCTAACATCACAGAAAACACGTAAACAAAGTGAGATAAGGACGGCTGCAAATGACAGCTGTCTCTTGCCGTTGCCGAGATACGAAACAAAGATTGACAACAACAGACGGCAGTATGAATTATTAAGGTGTAATTTTTTGGACTGCTTCTCAGATAACTTGGAATAATGATATCAGTTTGGACTGTCAGTCAGATTTTACTTTGAGATTCTTTGAAGATTTTACTTATATTTAATTATACGTATAAATGACGTTATTTTATAAGCGATTTTGATGAGGACACTGTTTAATACGTACTTATAATTTTTGTTGATTATTTTATAAATCCTGAAATTTCAGAATTTTAAGTAGTATTCTCTTGAGAATTGAATTGAGTTTCAGATTGCGTCTGATCAGGATTTACTTTATTTTAGACAAATTAAACCTCAAGATTTACGGCATTTATTGAAACTACTATAGTACCTAAATAGTAATGGTCCTTTGATACGAGTTTCGGTTTTTCTAAGTATGCAGCTAGTACCTTTTTTTAGATAGATATCTAATGTCCTGCCTTATCAGAATAAAGTTAGCACATCTCCGGACTGGCTGATGTGCTGCCCATTGTTTCGGCGTTATCTTTTCATTGCCTTTTAGGACAGGAAAATAGTCGTACTTACTCTATTTTTCGCTTGGAATCTTATAAAATCTGAGCCTTGTTCTAGATTTGATATTTATCTAGTATCAAGTAAAGCATACGAACTAGTTAGATCTTAATCAGTTGCTACCTAACCACTTAGCGTATTGCTAATAATATTATAGGACTATAAACGATATTCACTGATAATATTGATGTCCCAGACTTTCGCCCTATTTCGCTGAAGATTTTCCGATTATGTTTATATGGTTTTATCTATTATATGATAATGTTTTTATTATAGTTTCGGTGACTAGTTATTTCAAATGATGTTTTGATATCGGTTCTATTATTGTTCTCGTATTTTTACTATCGGAATATTGTCTTGTTGTTAAACTGTCGGGCTGAAGACCTTCTGTCCTCGATCTTTGTTTAGTATTATTGGAGCATAAATATTTTGATCGTTTGATTTTATTGTGATAGGTATCCTTCATTTATTATTTAAACAAGTGTTCCAGTTCTTTCTGTATCTAGAAAGTCTTATTGATAACCAATTATATTTTGTACTTAATACGATGACCTGCTTGTAATATTGCAGATTAATTAAACGATATAATTCTCTATATAGTACAATTAATGAAAAATAACTTATGGGATTATTGGTAAAATTAAACAATACCTTGTTATTTTAGTTAAACACGACCAGAGAAATAACCGATGGCAGAGAGGTAAGTATTTTTCCCAACCTCGTACATCAACAACATCAACATCGTATAAATATATAAATAAATCAACCTGCAGATTTTATGTAAAAACTACAGTAATAATTTGTGTAGATACTAGGTACCCATAGCTGGGAACTTAAATGAACTATACCTTTAAGCAAGTAATTAAATTGCCGTAAATTAACAACATGACCAAGAGAACAGTGATCCTGTGACTGATTAGATAATCACTACATAATTATTATGAAACAAAGCCCCCGCCGCGTCTGTAAGTCTTTCTGAACGCGATAAACTCAAAACTACCAAACGGATTTTCATACGGTTTTCACTAATAGACGGAGTGATTCATGAGGAAAGCTTAACTGTATAAATTCATTAAAATTTTGTGTAAATTGGCTGAAATATGACGATGTAAAATACTCCAAGGAGGATGAAAATTCGATGCAACATGCTCGACGCAAAAGGCTGATGCGACACTTTACGACCGAAAAAAACATTGTCATATTACTCTTAGCTCTGCTACCCGTGCGAAGCCTTATGGAACTCCCAAGACATCTAAAGCAGTCATTGTCTTTCGAGACAAATAAATTACACAAAATCCAGACAAAATAATAGAAGCAGAACATCTCAACTAGAACTAACGTAGCAACTTGTAAGTAATCTGTGCTAACTTACTAGCGCGGCACGTACGCGTCGACAAAGTTAAGATAGAAGATAAACACGGACCTACACGAGGATATTTCATTGGGTCAGCAGTTAACGCAATTTGTTTGGACGAGGCATTCACGGCGCCCCGGGCCCGGCAAGATGAGCCAACTAGTGTAGGAGGCGGCACAAGGCGTAAGTGGCAGCGATAGCTATTATAGTATGTGAAATAATTCATACAGAGACAATAAAATGGTCGGTTTCCACCAAAACAACGACAACGACATCGCAATGGGTGGTTGTAAGCTGGCGGCGCGGCGTATACGCGGTGGCGGCGCGGTGGCGGCGTGGCAGCGGGCTGGCAACGTTCCGTGTACACAGCTTAGAGGCGCGGCGGCGGTGCGGTGGCAGCGCGGTGGCGGCGCGGTGACGGCGTCCTGTCCCCAAGCACTCACCCAACAAATTATCACCATGCAAGTTATGTTGCCAGTCTGTTATGTTTTTTAAAAGTATACAATCCATAGTCACCCAAAATCAAATTGCAAAAAAAACTGGTTTCAACAGGGGTTACTGAAGGGAGAATGTACACTTATTTAAATCTACTAACTATGGAAGATAACGGACCTTTAAAACTACTTCAGGATGAAGGCACATTGCTTTAACGAGTTAGGTAGGTAGGTACTACCTACATGGGTACCTACTACAAAATATATTTGAATCAGAGCAAATAAGTTTATTTTTTATTTTTATTATTTCTTTCAAAAAAACGTTATACATGTGGGTATTTCACAATTCTTCTGCCAAACTGCAGAACAGTTTATCGGCAGTATAACACCAAAAGGAAAATAGCACACAGCGACGCAATCTTGATTACCTTATCTACTTATATTTTGTGATCATACGTCAATCTGCTTCATACACAATCAATCTGGATTGCCATCATTGATTTTGATCACAGATTGACAGAGATTGACTTTGCTGACCCGCCAGGGTGCAGTGTGATCATTCAATCGGCGAAGCATACTCTGTTGATAATAATCATCGACCAAAAAAATCCCCTAATATTCATACGTCTCCGCTACCTCTCCTAACTAACATGCCCCTATTAAGCTTCTCCAACCCTGAAATTAAATCGGCCGTGTGATTTACATTTTAATATGGCAAGAGGCTCACCTGTGTTAAAACGGATTTATTGTATTGACTTTACGACATTAGCTGTCCATCCCATCGTAAACTTTCAACGATTTTCAACGTTTATGCTGACAGAATTAAGTCTCTGGACACGGTTGTTCCGGGTTCAAATGTTTAAATCGAAATATTGGTGACCTACGGTACCTATATTTCGATAAAAAAATTGAGATAGTTATTAAATTATTTGGTCTTATTCGATCATAAAACCAAGTAACAAAAACTGGCTTCCTACAATAGGCCGCTGGTGGCCAGACAAGCCATGATTAGCAGGCATAAAAACCAATGAACAGAAAGGCTTCAGTAAAAATACAAATAATAATATGGCTCTATTTGACCTGCTATCTAGTGTAATGACATCTGTAGATAAAGGCAATCCTGTGTGTGCTATACTAACAGATATGACGAAAGCGTTCGATTTCGTAGATCATAAGATTTTACTGCAAAAATTACATGGGTATGGCATAAGAGGAAACATCTTGAAACTCCTAGAATCATATTTGAGTGACCGAACTCAATGTACAGAAATCACTAAAATTTGTCCTAATATTAAATTGGAGATAAAATATATATCTGAACCAATGCATGTAAAATATAGTGTACCTCAGGGTAGCGTATTGGGGCCACCCCTTTTCTTAATATATACAATATTAATGATCTATCAAAAACTATAGATCATAAAATGGTACTATTTGCAGATGACAGCACAGCTATTGTGGAATATACTAATCCTAATAATTATCAAAATGAATCGGGAGAATCAATCCGTCACATTATCTCCGGGTGTTCTCATCTAGCTAACGGAGAGTACTTACATAGACACAACCTTGTAGCCAGGATTATCCATCAGCAACTTGCTCTGAAATACAGCCTTGTGGATTCGGAAGTGCCGTACTACAGGTACGTGCCCGACCCAGTCCTCGATAATGGAAATATCACATTGTACTGGGACCGATCCATCATCACTGACAGGACTATTGTTGCCAATAAGCCTGATATAGTGGTGGTGAATCGAACAGAGCGGCGCACAATGATCATTGACATAACGGTCCCGCATGACGGGAACCTCGTGAAGGCAGAGGAAGATAAACAAATCAAGTATCTTGACTTAGCTCACGAGGTTGTCGACATGTGGGATGTGGACTCTGCGATCATTGTGCCGATAGTCGTATCAGCCAATGGCTTAATTGCCAAGAGCCTCGATCAACACCTAAGGAGGCTCTCGTTGGGCAGCTGGGTTTAGGGCTTGATTCAGAAAGCGGTACTCCTGGACACGGCTCGCATTGTTAGGAGGTTCCTTTCTCTGGAGCCCTGACCGCCGGTAGCTTGGACCCTGTTCCCGATACCGGTGGGCTACTATTTCTTATATTTTTAAATGTTTTTATATATTTCTTTATTCTAATATTTAAAAATATAATTTACATAAAAGAAAAAAAAAATAAAAATAAAAAAAGAAAATGACATAAATAATTCTCTGAGTGACATTATAAATTGGCTTGGCAAAAATAATCTTGTAATTAATGGTGTTGTTTTTTGGGGACAGTCAACTGATGCCATCAATGTGTGGTCTGAGAACAACGGATAGCTGCGTTCCTTACCATAAAAAAATAAATTTACTAACTTTTCCGTCTATATACGTATTAGAAATTACATTATTTGTTAAAGTGAATTAACAATGATTCCCAAAATGTTCAGCAGTTAAGAGAACCCCAATTCGTGGCCAATATGAGAATTTGTTATATCAAAACAAGTCTAAAACTGCTTTATTGAAAAAGAATTTCTTTGGTATTGCTCCAAATATTTTTATTAAAATACCAGATAATATTAAATGTATGCCTCGAAACAAATTCAAAAAGTCCCTTTAGGGGTTAATTTAAATTTTGACACATATGTACCAGTTTACACTAATGTGTTTCAGGAACTTCATCATGGGGAAGGGTTTTTCATGAGAAAATATCTATGGATGCTTTCCCAGATGGAAGCCATCGTTGAAAGCCGTAGATTTTGTGAGATTCCTATCGACTGAAACCCCGCGGTGTTCTATCGGCTACCATGTCTCGGACAGATGCGCCGTGCTACGTGCTGGATTTATCAAGACGAGCAAAGACTGCCGTATTTTTTTTAATAAAAATCTTTATCAGGTTGCAATAGCTTCATTCTTCTCATTATAATAACAGTGGAAGTCTGGTATCAAGATATTATTGACACTTTTATGACCTACATTATGGCTGAGCTTATTTAGCTTAGGTGCATAAGAAGGTATGCTTAATATGTCATCAGCCTTATTGCCAAATTTAAAAATAGAAAGTACTATATTATTAAGTATTAAGTTCGGTTTTTAATCCAAATTGAAATCCTCATCAACCTTCATTCTTAATGCAAAATCAATAAGTATTAGAAAGACCTATTTATACTAACTATTCCATCTTCAAAAAGCACTATAATTTGGTAAACACCTCAATTAGACCGACTACAATGACAAGAGACCATAATTGTGGTCCGGATAGTATTAATCGGACCAATCAGGTCAATACCTGATTGGTATTTGCTGCCGTGCAGTCTGTGACCAATGTCACAGACTGCACGGCACTTTGAAGTCATTGTCACTATAGCCCGGTATAGGTACTCGATAATGATTGCGTGTAAAACTCACACCTATTTATATTACCCTATTTATGAAAATACTAGCTGTTGACCGTGACTTCATCTGCTATCCAGGATGAAAAGTACCTTCTTCAGGTCAAGGTCTACTCCTGTGAGAAATTCCATCCAAATCCGTTCAGCTGTTTAAACGTGAAAGCGTAACAAACAAACAAACTCACTTTCGCATTTATAATACTAGTTAGGATATATAAAGTAAATATTCATGAATATTAACCACATTTCAGACTCATATTTGTACGCGATCATGTTCCAAACGACCGCTTTACTAAATGAGCTTACCTGCAAATCGTTGAAATCACAAAAAGGGAGCGCGTACCTTACCGACGGCAATTCCTATGAAATATTATAAGACATTACGCCGTTCGGTCGGACTCACTATATAAACTATGTGCTATTACCACAATGAGAGTTTAAGTCTGGGGAGAGTGTGCCCAAATAGAAGGAGTGTCGTCAGCAAGGCAAACACCTTACCTTAGAGACCGCATTATTCATGAACCTATTTATTTGTACTGCTTACTTGCGTTGTTTTCGTCTCGGGATCTTTGCCTCGTTGAGCTGGCTAGCTGATATTTTTACATAATCATTATTAGGTCTGGAAGGCCGTGGAAACGTGAGAAAGGATTCTAAGAAAAGAGAGGCGAGAAATATACCTACATTGATGACAAAAACATATTATCCCAGTTTTAAAACTGAAGCCACTTGCTTCTCAAACTTTTCAGCTTTGTCTGTAGTCGCGAGTTTACATCGCACATTACATGAGGTTGTTTAGCTGACTGGCTCAAGAGGTAAGCATCCTGCAGTTTTAGGGCAGAAGGTACCTCTTATTAAAAGTTTTGAAAAAATATCCTTTATATAAAGTCTTGTGTACGGTGTAAAAAATTCTTCCAAAAGTCAAAAGTCATTGCAAAGGTCATGAAACCTTAATCTAAGACATGTTCTTGTGAAATTCAAGTCTACGGACCATAAACGTGATAAATTAAATCGATAAAAACTGTTTCATTATAATACCGATAATCGCGATTATAAACAACAAAATTATAAGTAAATCGTCTTTTCGTTCAAGATTTAGTCGATTACTGAGAATATAGTTTTATCAATGTATCTTCAGAGCTAATAGAGTTATCGAATAGAATCTTATCGACTTATAACAAGCTCACTGAATAAGCATTATATTTAAATAACGTTCAATGGTAGATAAATCACTTCCCTTCTGCGACACATACAATGTGTCAG
Organism: Lithophane leautieri; assembly: GCA_949152455.1. Taxonomy (NCBI): domain Eukaryota; kingdom Metazoa; phylum Arthropoda; class Insecta; order Lepidoptera; family Noctuidae; genus Lithophane; species Lithophane leautieri. The sequence goes on along the minus strand of OX424474.1, from coordinate 3,796,206 downwards.
CTGATTAATTATTTCTTGCTAATCCAAAAATTAAACAAAAACATACAGACAACAACGGCTTGATTGCACTACGACGCATTTAATTTAATTTAAAAGTAAACTTAAAATCAGCGCCGTTCAGAAGCCAATCGTCCAGCTACTACGCTAAACATGCCGTCAACAGAGAATTTCTTAATTATATATTTATAATGCTTTTCTAGAATGAGAAGATACAAAATGGCTTGGTAACTTATATGCAAGTAATGAACCAAGTCTTGCTAAACATCACATCACAACACAAAACAATTGAATAAAATTCTTAAACAATGTTTGGATGTTAAGGACCTAAATACTCTTAATGTTTTGATTCAGATCAAATTATAGTTTACATCAAACATAGCATTATCTTTCAGATTGTTACCTATGACTGCTACTGTTTGAGCTACTTAAAATATTCGCTCTAATGATGTAATCTTTAAAACCTATCAAGATCTAACAATATTTTACGATATGCAAAGGGTTATTGCTTTATGAGTGCTCCTGCTAATAAAGTAATAACAGCAATCTGTAAATGGCCATCCAACAGTAGATTATTATGCAAATTTTCCCCTTGTGTCGATCATAGATATATGCGGGTCCCATATAAGGCAAACCATTTAAAATTAAAGCATTTTTATTTTAAATTATTTTATTTTTAGTGTAAATCCAACAAAAAAAATTTCTATTGACAGCTTACAGCTTACATATACTAAGTTTTGACAGTAGCATAGAAATACGCATGAAATTAAAAATGCTAAATAAAAGACTACTTATATAAAAAAAACTAGTTAAACCTAGCTACTTGTTTCATGTTCAAAGTTCAAAGTTCTTGAACAATTATAGGGTTATATATTGAGGTTTTTTAAATATGCAAGTACCTAGTTAATGCCTTTCGTGGTCCGCAATAAGAATCACTTGCCGATGATAAATTTCCTAAAAGTAGTGTCATTCAGTTGTTGTTGTGTCAGTGTCATTCAGTTGTTGTTGTGTTACGTCTAGACTGCTATCATCTATTTTTAACCGACGAAAAAAAAAGGAGGAGGTTCTCAAGTCGACACGTATATTTTTTATTTTTATGTATGACCACGCAGATCTTTTTAATGAGTAGTCCGATTTGAAAAAATATTTTTTTATTGGGAAGGGTATACCTCGAAGTTGGTCCCATTTAAAATTGGAAACTATAATCCACCCCTAAAGGTAGAAAAAATGGGGTTGATTGATTTTTCACCAACTGAATTTTCAACTGTGAACCGATTCTGTTGAAATTTCGCACACATACATAGTTCTGATGACACAACCACTCATCATCAACTCCAGGTCTTTAACCTGGAGTAACCCCCTGGAGTACCCTGGAGCGGATGGTAACTCAAAAGCGAAAAATAAAAAACTTTTTTCGCTTTTCAGTTCTTATTTCGTCGGTTTAATTTTTTGTAAAAAAGTTTTCTTACATATCATTAGAAGTGTTTAAATTATACAAAAATATATTAGGTCTTTACCTATGAAATTGCCGTTCTGCAGTACTGGCCATTTCAAATCAAAATAATTTTTGTTTGGCTAAGAATTCTAATTTCAAATTAATTTTATTTTAAAAACATGGATTTTTTTTTCCAAAAGTAGTCATTTCTTTATTGATTAGTGTTACATTTTCATCGCATTTCAACCTTTTTCGTCATCATGGATACGTTAAAAATTCGAGTAATTATGGAATATGAGTACCGTCGTGGCAGCAACGCGGCACAAGCGGCACGCAACATCAACGACGTTTACGGAGCTAACACTACAAACCAACGCACCACCTGTTATTGGTTTGCTCGCTTCCGTTCTGGAAATTTCGACCTGAAAAATGAACCTCGCGGTCGTCCGAAGACTTTGGTCGACAATGACGAATTAAAGGCGATTGTGGAAGCTGATGATACACAATCTACGGCTGAATTAGCAGCAGCTTTCGACGTTAGCGTCAAAACAATATTGGTCCATTTGCGTCAAATTGGCAAGGTAAAAAAGCTTGACAAATGGGTGCCCCACGAACTCAATGATCGCCAGCGCGAAGTACGCGTCGAGACGTGCCTTGCACTGCTCAACAGACACACAAATGAAGGAATTTTGAACCGCATTGTTACCTGCGATGAAAAATGGATTCTGTTTGATAACCGCAAGCGCTCAGCAAGTTGGTTGGATCCTGGTTCAGCACCTAAACAATGCCCTAAACGAAAACTTACCCCTAGAAAACTGATGGTCACTGTTTGGTGGTCTAGCGCCAGTGTGATTCATCACAGCTTCTTACCAAACGGGGTGAGCATTACTGCAGATGTGTACTGTGAAGAACTGAACACAATGATGGAGAAGCTGGCGCATCTCCAACCAGCATTGGTCAATCGCTCGTCTCCGCTGCTCCTGCACGACAACGCGCGACCTCATACTGCACAGCAGACGGTCTCCAAGTTGCAAGAACTGGGGTTGGAAGCTCTCCGTCATCCGCCCTACTCACCAGACCTTGCGCCTACAGACTACTACTTTTTCCAGAATTTGGATAACTTCTTGGCGGGAAAAAAATTCAATACCCGAGAGGCAGTACAAAATGCCTTTGAAGAATTTGTTGCCTCCCGTCCAGCTGATTTCTTTAAGAAGGGCATCAATAAACTGCCACTGCGATGGCAAAGATGCATTGATTGCATGGGTGATTACTTCGATTAATACAAATAAAAAATTCATGAAAAAAATTCGTTTAAATTTTTTCATACAAAACGGCAATTTCATAGGTAAAGACCTATTATTTGAGATCCTCACAATAAGCCCCTTCATTCGATATGTCACACGGTACATTTTACAAATCTTTTTTTTTTCCATTTGTCCCAAAAAGTGACCCTCATATTCCAAATTCATTTATTTTCGCTAGACGTCCGTGTTTGGATCACAGAAATTGATATGTGTACCAAATTTCAACTTAATTGGTATATTAGATTCGGAGCAAATTGGCTGTGACAAATTAGTTTATGGGATTAAAAACTAACTTTACAGTTACGGTCTCTAATGTCATAATGCAAAGTAAATGTATTGAAGCGTTTTCAACGATTTTATGATTACTTTACCATAACATAGCTAGATAACTTTACCATAACATAACTAGACTTTACCATAACATAGCTTCGCTTTTTCGTTAAATTTTTAGGGTTCTTTTACACAAAAGAGGCTAAAAGCTAAAGCTTGTTTATACAAATTATTCCAAATGACAGATAAGGTCCATGTATTTATTGCATGTCATAATTGAATAAAATTCTATTGTATCGAAAGTTGATTCATATTATTGTTAAAACTATCAGTATCGTAATCTCTAAATAGAACGCACCTACTGCTATAATAAAATACGTATGAGGTACGACTGGGTATTTGACACTTCTAACCTAATCAGTGATTTAAACTATCACAAATGAATTTTTATTGAAGAATTAATAGTAGTAGCAACAGTCGACCAATCTTTTATTGATATTACTTCCAACGATTACCTACTTACATACGTTGTTAAATTCCTAAATGTTGTAGAACAAAACCATAATGCAAACTGAGTTTACTAACTGATGCAACCTAGCTAACGACTATACACAGCACTTGCGTAAGTTTACTGTCTTCTTATTAAAAGTGGCTTTAAAAATGTCCTATATCCTCTCTAGATAAACTCTTTGAAAATAGGCTAACAAAATATACCGAAGGCTTCGGCACGCCACCGGAAGTGTTGGTGATGTCACGCGCGGGCGCCACCTACATCCGGCCGCCTGACACGCTCCGAATTCATCGGATTACCTCTCAAACAAACCCCTTGGTGATTTATGGATTTTCGTTCAAAATTACAGACGCGGTCATGATCTATTATTATGAAGGTATGGTGGGTATAGTTAGGTTTATACGCAGTCGATATTAAATGTTTTTACTCGACTCCAAACTAAAAGGCTGACCCGTATTAGCAGAGATCCAGAAGTGTAAGGAAAAGGGGCAATTGGGACAATAGAAGCTAAATGCATGATATATTATGTACATAATAATGAGATCATGATATTATATAATCCATAATCCACAAAAGGGCTTAGCAGAGGAACTATTCTTCCAAATGATTATGTGGTACATATTTCTCCCCTGCGCCGTTGAGCAGCAATAGTCTAGCTATGATAGCATTCATATTTTTAACTCATTGTTAATTATTATTAAATTATTATTGCACAAAGTAAAGAAGTTTGCTAAAACTATTAACACTAAATAAATGATAAATGAGACTATAAATTGGCATTAAATTTTCCGAAATTTAGAATAACAATAAAATAACAACACCTTATGTTTTATTGAGTAAAAGTTTGCTACTGTAGGTGTTATCAATCTATGTCTCAATCGAAATTTGACCTGATCTTTTACAAAACGCTTATAAATAATAAACTTAACCATGTTAAATGTATTTACAGGTAAACCAGAAAAGGTATGCACTTCGGTAATCTTCGTGTTTCTTTATTAGCAAGACCGTCGCGCCACTGCACTGAGGCAAAGCATCTCAACTTTTTACAGCCGCATTTTGTAGTGCACCTATGTATGCGCGTTTGTATGAAGTTTTTTCTCTGTCAGGTTACCTACTCCGCTTGCAGAACGGCACTACTAAGTTTTTTTTTTTTATATTATATAGAGTACTTAGTTAATCTATATTTTATAATAATCTGAATACAAAATAGGCAAGTACTTCCATATTTGTAACAGCTCCATCTATTAGACCTCGTCCTTCGTTCGTATTTGCGAAGATAGACGATTATTCCCGAAGTGCATAAGTTTCTTTAGATATCTTATGTAAATATTGGATGTGGCTGTACTTAATAAATAAATACGTTAATTTAAGATTAATAAAACTCATGCAACATATTTTAGCACATTGTAACATAAAACAAAATAAATAACCTAAGTAATTATCAGGAACCTTCAGAAATTAGTTTTCTGATCAATGCAAATGATACATTACAATTAAATATAGTGCATACAGCAGTACACAGACCTTCCTTTTGCGATAACCTATTTATTTTTAGAAATAACACAATCATTTGGCATGTTTATACCAGGGCTGCTAGATTATCATCAAGATTTAAATCAATGATCCAAATCAATGATCTAAATCAGAATGATTTATCAATTATTTAAATCAGGAAACCCCAGAAGTAGGATACAAAAAACCAGTTTGTTTTTACCCGACTGCGGCGAAACCAGAAAAGGAGGGTTATTTAGAGAATGAGATACAAAGCAACATTATATTCCGGCCACAGAAAGAATGCGTTCCTGACAGCTGTCAGTTGAACACGATGAACAAATAAAGTAATTTTTTTGTAAAACATGTACAACCAGCGTTTGCAATCCTATCACAGTTGTTTACATCTGAAGGCCAATTCTCGTACTTAAAAAAACGTTCACATTCAAGTCGCAATCTGTCAAACTTGTCTAAAATGTTGGTAAATTGACATTTTATTTTTGACAGATTGCCAATAAGATCAGAATGCGAACGTTCTTAAAAATTACAGGAATTGCCCCTCGGGTACCACAATGATCGTTATTGTCGTAGCTGTAAGGTTGCTGTCAGATGTAAAATAGCTGTGAAAGAACTGCATAAAACTGTCTCAGGAACGTATTCTATCGTGGGAAGGCGTGAACAAAATACGAGTGATGGTATTATTTGGGGTTGGTGCGACATGTCTCTTCCAGAAGTATGGAAGAAAAAGATATATGTCATCTCAGTAGTCACACCCATTCTAGAAAGAAAAGAAAGAAAGATCTCATTCTATATTCTATTATTCTTTCATTTTAGATTTCTAGCGATATCATCTTTCACACAGTCCATCCATCGTTTCTTTACTCTTCCTCTACTCTTAAAGTTTCGAAATATGAATGTGGATACATTCATATTTCGAAACTTTTCTCAATACATTTTCCTCATTCCTCCGCATACCATGACAAATGAGATCCACACAACTTTTCAGTCACCGGTGCCACTTTCACACTTCGTCTTTTATACTCGCGAAATAATTGGAAAATGGTCTACACCAAGCTTGGCAAATAAGATGAAAGATTGAGGGAGAGCTATGTTATCAAATAATAACCGAAATCTCCAGTAGCTAAACATTCTTTGTAACAAACTTTTCCTTGAATTTGCCTGACTACATTTTCCTTAAAAAAAACCTCCAATAGGAAAACCTAAACCTCTCTTACGAGAAATCAATCACTGACTATCGTAATTAAAGCATTGTTGTCTTCCTCAGTGTTTACCCAGAATTCACTGATAAAAATCGGATGGTCGCTTTCTGTCACACTTGATGTTATCTATGTATGTTGTTCCAAAACAAAAAACAATAAAGAATAATTTGCATCGTATTTGTGTTAAAGGTAACTAAAACAATATCACGGCGTCTGTCAGTGTGTGGAAATGTTGGATGTTAAAATTAAAAGGTTAGTAACATAGAATACTAAGTAAGTAAGCTCTAGTACGTACGTGTAGTTTCTTGTTAAAGTTTGATCAGTAAAGTGTCTACTACTACTCGTACTACCAGAAGGGTATTATGTCCGTCAAATCAATAAAAAAAAATTGTAAAACTAGGTGACTTGTAATAAATAACTTTTCCACTTTATCTCTATTGACGGATAGATAAAATCAATAAAAGTTATGCCAGCCTATATAAGTATTAAGAATCCTGATAAAAATATACATGACTGTCAGAAAATACTATGGCATGAATTTGCTAAGAGTAGGTAATGAAGTTTCGTTTTGTCAATAAACTACAAAAAATGTGACTTCTATAAATAAACACAATTTGCAAACAAAGCCGCCAAGCAAACGGCTACGCGAAGATAAAAAGAAAACAATTGCACTTTATCAATATGCCGGATACGTATATAATAATATAATCTTATCCACGATAACTTTAATATTCCTATAATTACTACACTTACACGACAGTTGTAAGTATCAGTTGTGTGTAAGTGTCTGAATATGGTGGAATATATAAAATGTTTATTTACTTTGCTGTTAGCGGTTTCGGCAATAAAATGTGAAAATTGCGTTACCTACGATTTTGGATCAAATTTTTATGATAACTTCAATAATGGCAACTCTTTATGTGCTGATCTGGCCAACTGGAAATTGGGGAACTACAGTACTCTTGACCTAACCAGTCCTCATGAAGAAACAGATTTGTTTATAGCTCCTGATGAGGCCCTGAGTTGCGTGTCGTCGTACGGCTTCGAGATGAGGTCGAGCGGAATTGTGGAGGTTTACGTTTACATGGAATCAACATCACAGCGGGATCAGATCGTCGTGCTTGCTAACGAGGTATCGAGCAGTGGGAACAATGTCGTCACAGGCACGGCTGTACTGACGCCCCTCAGCGCAAATTACTTTAATGGATGGCACGTTCTGAGAATAAATTTGTCCGGCACTCGGATTTTTAGTGGATACGTAAGTTTTTTTTTGTTCTAATTGTTTTTCAGATTACATTTATGGTGGATAAAAAGAAATTCAAATTAAGCCCTTTTATAAATTCTGTGTTTAAATCCTACCATGGATTACAATATTACAGATGAAACCAAAATTTTGTAGCACAGTAACACTGTCGGTAAAGTGAATAAAAATTTAATGAAAGTTTCATAGGAAAAGCCAGTAATAACAAAAAGCAGTCATATGATCTGAATTCTTTTTTAGAGACAACTTTATTTACATTATTCTCTTCGCATCACGATGTAACGATAGAGTAGGTATTTAGATAAATTAAAAGATTTAAAATGAGTTTTACAAACTCTTGCCAAGTCTTTAAAACTTAATCCCTTAATTATTTTATCGTACCTATAATTAGTTTAATGGAAATTTTTATCTTTGGAAATAATCTTATAACCTAACAACTGGTATTCTTGTAACAGTGGGTCAATAAAGGTCAAAGAATTATTATACACTTTTCAAATAGACAAAGACAACCTCCTTTGATAATAAATACGGTGCGCCTTCAACAGATCCCTGTTGAACACAGACCAAAAATCATGTAAATGACATTTTTCACCTCACAAGCTCGGAAAGAGTCTGTTTATCATTCGAAATCTAAGTGCAAAAGTGCATTTTATCCGCTGGCGTGGAAACAGTTTTTAAAATTCGAACCTTTCTATACCGCCGGGTCCACTGATAATGCATGAATACTTATTTCATGTCAGTGCATCAACCTTATTTTTAGAATAATCGAACTGGCCAGCACGAAAAAAAAAGCTTAAAGCGCCTAAAGATCTGTGTACCAGAAATTTGCATGTCATTATGTTATGATTAAGTATGTTAAGCTACTAAAAAACTACCATTGTAAGAACTCTGTAACCATATTTATCTGCAAATAAATCTTTGACTTTGAAGATTTTCCACTTCAAAAAATTTTAAATAATTTTCTTCTGTTTATTCAATTCGTTTTCCATCATTTTGGTTTTTTTAAGCAGTGGCAGAGTTAGTGCAAGCGGTACTTAATGACGAATTGAGCTTTATTCCGGAAAATTGCGCAAAAAGTGCATAAAAGCGTACCTACAATATTTGTTCAATCATGGAGACACCATTTTTCTCGCTGTAGTGAGGTGAAAAGTTGTTTGTTTCGCTCGGCAGCAAAGTTATTCTGCGTCTCGTACCTTTGAAACCTTCGCATCGCTCAGATTTCAATACAAGTACTCGCGCCAAAAAACAACTTTGCAGCCTTGCATACAGATAACTATTGTCTCATTACCTACAGTTAATCAACATGTTAATGTTAAGCAACATAGCAATCACATGCAATTTTTGAACTTCCTTAATTCATAAGAGGGCCCCATTATGGATTGCCTACTTTCATATTGCAACACATGTGATACATAGATATATTTATACAGAAGTGAAATGTCAGAATGTTCTATTATTCATGAAAATATTATGGTAAAATTGCCACCTAGCTTTACTATTAAAAATGGCTATGACAGGTGACACTTATCAAGCATTATAATAATAAATATTTCTTATCCCTATGAATAGCTTCGTAGATTACCAACGGTGATAATACTATCGACGTCATAAAAATAGAAAAATAAACAAAGCATATCGTCCAAAACCACTATTGCTTTTGCTTAATGAAGTTTTCTAAATTAATTCATTCTTATTAAAGTCCGATTTAAACCCGAGTCTCAGAACAGTTATTTTAACTATATTCTACAAACGCTTCACACTTGAAAGCAAAAGTAACATAATGTTTATTTCAGTTGACATTCCTTGGAGTTGCATCGCCAGATTCTACTGTCATAATCGATTCCTTCAGATACATCCCGCCACTATACGACGATGATTGTCACGTCTACGATGGAGAATTTGTTACCTCCAGCCCAGTAAAACCAGAAGCTACAGAATCTGAGGATTGCGTTGCATACAATTTCGAAACAGACTTTGATGCCCTATTCGACAATGACAGGGGGTTGTGCACTGGCTTCACACGCTGGAAATTAAACGAATACACTTCTTTGCCAATTGATCACCCAAGCTCAGAAAGCCTTCAATTCATTTCTCCACAAGATTTCATCAGTTGCGTTTCCTCATTTCCATTTGATGGTAGTAATGGCGGTGTAGTGGAAGTTAACGTATATATGGAATCAGCCGATATCACAGATCAAATTACTGTGCTTGTAAATAAAATAGCTGATGAAGCCAGTGATGTGGTAATTGGCAGCGCTGGACTTTCACCTTTGGTTTCAAACTATGCTGACGGATGGCATGTCTTGAGAGTTACTCTATTCGGAAACACAGACACATTTAATGGATACGTAAGTTGTATTATTGTATCCTAATTATTGTTCCAAGTTCTATATATTTAGTTTCGTATATCAATACAAACATAGATTAAATCTATTCTACAACTGATAATATTCATTTTATTATCATGAGAACTTATTAAATCGGAAAAATATGTTAATCTTCCATCTTCATTCCAATATTTTACACATATTTCAAGATAAATCTTATCAGCTAGGTAGTCTCTAATATGACAATGTTACACTTTCTATAACAAAAATACTTAAATATTTTTGAATGGTTTCTTTTTTTCAGATTTCCTTTCTGGGTTCAGCATCGGCTGAATCTATTGTCCTCATTGATTCCTTCAGATATATTCCACCAAAACTTACAATCAATGAGTGCAAAATTTATGAAGATGAAGTAATAGACATTACAACACCAGTTCCGGTCACAACTGTTGCTCCAATAGGCACTGGCAAAGACTGCGTCACTTATAATTTCGAAACCAAGTTCGAGAATTTATTTGATACTAATAATGTCCTATGCAATGGATATTCTTCCTGGCATCTGGGAGATTACCGTTCTCTGGCTATTGAGACAATTGATCCTGATAGCCAGACTTTTATTTCCCCTAATGAAACATCGAGCTGCATATCTTCGTTCGTCTTCAGGATGATGCCAGGAGGTGTTGTGAACGTGAACGTTTTTATGAAATCAGCTTCATCTCTGGATTACATAGTAGTTTTGGCTAAGAAACACGTGCCTTCTGGAGAAGACACCGTGGCTGGATTCCAGCTATATTACGCCTCTAATGCTAATTTCGTTGAAGGATGGAACGTATTGAAAGTTACTATAACAGACTTTTCAATCTTTGACGGCTATGTGAGTATGTTTTTAATGTAGCTCTCCGTATCACAAAAAGTCTTAGGCCCGATGTACCTACTATCCCCTTCCACATTTCGTAAAGACATAATCTTCACTACTAAAACTGGGCAGATTGAGTATATAAAAATAGAAGATAAAATAAAAATTGTTAAAGTAAAATAAATTGCATACATATATAGGATAGCGCTTTTAAAAACGTTGGTTTCACACGTCTTTTAGAATTTCAGCGAATACTCGTAAGTGATCGAAAACGATCACGTTAATCGTAACTTCACTCGTTGCAAAGATCGCTAATTACGATACATAGCGACAACTTATTGCTTCCTATCATGAATGTTAAGATTTTTTATCAGATAAAAAGACATTTATTTCAATAAAATAATAATGACATCCTTTATTGTTTTTATAATAATAAGGTGGTAGGTAATTATTTTTACAATTTACCATTAATTTTACACCATGACTTTCATTTATCTTTTCTCAATAGTTTGAAGTTTTGTAAACTTCACAAGGATCTACAGACATCGTTAAAACCTTTGAGAAGATTCCTACTTCAATTTCAATTCACATTTCCTTATTAAAATTAACAATGTTTTTTTTATAAATTAAGTGTACTTAATATATAGTAAACATGGAATAATGTGTATGTACTAAAATCTTGTCTTCTTTTGTTTTCAGATTACCCTAATCGGCTCGACTGCAGAAGACTCAATAGTTCTGATTGACTCGTTCAGCTACACTCCACCTAACTCCGCAGACACCTGTGAAATCTATTGAAGACGAAGTTTCGGCTAAAGTGTTATCTGCCGTCATATTGTTGAAAGTAAGGCTGTCTCCACTGTAGATTACAAATATATATAAGTTTAAGTTAGACGTATGTATTTCATTGGATTCGAAATTAATTTGTAACGGGTTTATTTCTGAAACTCTTGTTTAAGTAGAATGAGCCGTAAGCTCCTTCGTTATTTATTTAAATAATAATATTTTTTTAAATAAGACCCACTCAGGGTTTAAAATTAAAAAGAAACGTTACAGCGGTGATCCTTAAGCGAAGGTGGTGAAATGAGCTGGACTCCCACCATGATAAACAACAATCGATGGGGATAAGTAAAAAGAGGAAAATGAAGCTATTTATTAATCTCTACTGAATTTTTGGGTTATTCGGTTTAGGACAGATTCAGAGGCCCTAGACAAAATGACCATTCTATCAGCGATACCGATGATGGAAAAAGCAAAAATGTATAGGACTGATATAAGCTATCGAAAAGCTTATGTCAATCCTGTAGAAAGTCGTTGTAGAAATACGAAACTATTTTGAAGCGATTGTCACTTGTATAGGCCCTCTGGTTTGGGCAGATTCTTGTTACGGCAGATTCTTTTTTTGCAAGGTAGATTCTTGCTGTGACAGATATTTTACAGTCATCTACAGAAGTATTAAGTAAGGATTATATACAAAACTGAATAAAATTAAAAGTTTTTTTTAAATATATTTGACTTTACTTTCAACAATAGGACATAAGATTTGAGGAACCTGATCCATTAAATTTCTCAAGCATTTTGTGATACAGCGAGCGAGCATTTTGTGTCAGCGCGTTATTTTCTGATAAGATTTTTTTTCTATTTCTACCTAAAAATTGCTTCGAAATAACTGAACCTATCATTTCAATATCTACTTAGGTTAATTCTATTCTCAGAACCATTTTTGACCACTTTGTGAAACTGGTCTGAAAAATCAAAAGCTGTAACACAGAGCGGAGAGAACAAGATTTAAATGATTGTTTTTAATAAACTACATACAAAATAATGTTCTATTGATTTTATTGATACATAGTAGGTACAATGTGATACACATAAATCGGTTAATAAAGTAGGTAACTATCTAACATAAATAATCGATTTTCATAATAAGTAATATAGTTTCATTCGAATAGAAACGCTACAAGCACGTTTCTTTTATCCAAACATAACATCAACGTGCAAAATATTGTCAATAATTTTAAATGTGGTGCAATGAATCTATTATTTTAAGAATTTTCTAAGAATAGCCTTATACCCAAAACCATAAAGTGCAATTTCCCTTGGCCTACTATCGTGGGGGGGACATGCTGCAAAATCATGAGAAGTGGCTCTTATTGAACGACTCATATGAAGCGTGAAAAGATAAAAGATGCGTTCTGGGGGTAAAACTTAGGGATTTATTTCCGAATACAATGATATATCACTTGTATTATACGGGGTTCATTGGATGTGGTGAATTTAGCTCGATAACGATCATATTACGTTGATCTAGGGACTTCTTTCCCACTTTGTCACATTATTAGTGTCAATCAATCTGCCTAGCTTTCTCCCAACTATATTGGGGTCGGCTTCCAGTCTAACCGGATGCAGCTGAATACCAGTATTTTACATGGAGCGACTGCATATCAGACCTCCACAACCCAGTAACTGGGTAATACGATACCCCTTGATAAGACTGGTTGTCAGACTTTCGGGCTTCTGACGACCCGTAACGACTGTCAAAGATCCACGAATGACAGCCGAGACCAACGGTTTAACATGCTTTCCGAGGCACGGAGGAGTCTCGGTATGTAAAGATGGTCACCCATTGACCCATGCGGCTGTTATTACTTAGCCACGAGCTCCTCTCCTTGTCACATTATTAGTGTGTTGATGATAATTATTATTGTGGTTTTTGACCTTACTATTAAGGATAGTAATGACTGACTCTTAGGCCCGTATTATAGAACCACACTCAAGACCTTGAGTCTTGAGTGTGGTTCTTTATATAAATTGCAATTTGACTGATTTAAACTACATGTCTAGTTTTAAGTAATACTTGAGTCTGTTAGATTCCTTACTACGGTCCTTAAGAACAGCATTTTAAATTTTAGGAACTTGTTGGTTTTTCTTTTTCACCGAAATATGGAAAATGGAATTGTTGAGTCGTTTGCTCATTCATAACTTAAGTCCCGTACATATGAAAACACTAAAATCCTTACAGAGATAAGTGGAACGAAAGAAGTTATAGCCCTGGAATGCGAAAAAGATGCCCTTTTTCTTCTTAAATTTTCGCATTAATTAACTCCTAACTACGGAAAACTTGTCTAGTAAGCTCGAAAAAAACGCGTGCGAAAAACCGTAAACGTTCATAAATATCGTAACTACCCCTATTGAAACTGACCCTAGTCTACCCCATGGTATACTACTTAAAGATGTCCACTCTTACATCATTACACCAGCACGCGTAGCATGACCACCATAGACACTGGTTTTGTCGACGGAAGAATAGAGAAAGTGACAGATTGTGATTACTTATCTGTCATTTTGTCTATTCTTCCGTCGACAAAACACATTTCTACGGTGTTCATGCTACGCGTGCAGGTTCATATGACATCACCTTTTGTTTCCTGTCACGAAACAGCAAGGCAATGATGTCCCATACAAACAAGTTAGCCTTGCCAACATTTGCACTGGAGAGAGCTATAAATTCATACGGATTTTGGGGACGCAAGCGTTAACTGCGTGCAGGCAATAACCTGTCACCTTAGCTTGATTTACGCAATAGTGACGTCAAGAGGGGTTTTTCTTTGAAACGGATAATGCAGCGGTATCTTGCAATTTTTTGATGGATTGATTTAACACGTGCATTATTCTGATGATTATCAGCACAGATTAGTTTTGCTTTTGTTTCTGAAACTGATACTCAAACTTAACCAGGGCTTGTACTTTGGGCTTTTAATAATCCAGACATAAGGCTTGTCAAACGAAATGCTATGAAGAGCAGTTAGCCACGGCTGATAAAAAAGAGATAATTTTTTATCCTTTAGCTGGCGTCCCAAAAGGCCTGCCTGGCAAAGGGACAGCTGAAATGACTGGGCAGGACTTGTTTGCGATGGAAATGGTCGATGGTTTCTTCAGTAATTGGAAAAAAGAATATAAGTCCTTTGTTCACCATTTGTATTAGACAGGACGCTACAAGACGTGGGTTGTTAAAAAAATGAATAAATAAAGTTGATTTATGGATAAATAGTGTTCATAGAAAAATAACAAAAACTTTGGGTATGTTAGTAGGCAAAAGTTTCGTCCGGGCAATTCATGTCACCAGTTATTTTCATATGACGATAACGTAATAAATAAAATTAACCTAATTTTACACAAATCAACAGCAGACAACACATTTCAATCTTCAAAACCTACAAAGGTAGGTAATTATGCCGCTGCTTACGTTCCTGATCGAGTCGACAAAGATAGAAACAATGACACAAACAAAGATAAATAACTACTATGTCGCTACTGCTAATACCTACACTCTCATGATTGGTTGTCGTAATCTATTACGATTAGATTATAGTAATAGTCCCATCCCCTTATTTTCTAAATCTCACGTTTACGTACGTCGATTAAATTAATTAGGTAGGTAGGTACTGAAAAATAATAGTCGATTATTCACTAAGGGGATAAAGCAGTAACTTATGTCACGGGTGCTAAATTAAATTAATTAAATCCTAAGCGGATGGCGGATTCTAGCGCGAGATCAGAGTTAACTCTTGAGCAAAGCGAGAGAGTAATGACTGGAATCCGGAGTGCAGCGAGGGATCCAAGCTGTCCCAAGACGGACACACGTTTATCACCCGAAAAGAATACTGTAGGTACTGTCCACACCTTCTGTGAGATAATAAAAAGCAATTCGATTCTTAAATTAATTGTCGTCGGAAATCGCATTATTCACCAACAGGTTATAATGCAATTCAGTCCAATAGTGTTGCCCGGCTAGCTAGACCCCAGGGCTATAATACCTTAACTACTTTAGGTTAGGTTTGCATGACATAATTTGATATAATCGAGCAAGTTGTGTAAAAAATATTTATTTGTGATATCGTTTTGTTATAGGAATCTGGGCAGAGATAAGTCGAGCAGATTCAATCTAGTTTGTCTGTTAAAGACTTAAGACGAGGAGGTAGTGGTACCACATTGTTAGGGTGAGTCCACATCCCCTCAACCGACTTCGATCGACGTCAAACAAATTGCGATCGAATGGATAGTGTATCCAGTAGGTACCTAACGATCGATGAACCCAATCGGCAATAAAGTCGCCTATTGTGATACAATACGTACCGTTAAAATTTTTTTTTTAAAGATCCTATTTTCTTTGCAACCATTTACTAAAATGGACTTTGGCTACACACACTTAGATACGTTATTTTTATAATTGAAACACACAAATATACTATAGGTACCCGTTAACTATTCCTAATCTACTATTAACCATACCTATTAGCTCTAAATTGCGATTCGATAATAAAAATCTAAGAAATAGTTAATCCCTGCAGATAATACAATTCGGGTATAACTTTGGTAGGTTCTTATCAGATAAGTAGTTAATAGTGTTCATTGATGTCATGGTAAAATCGTGCGTTATTAGGCAAATATAAATTACTAGCTGCGCCCCGCGGTTTCACCCGCGTAAGTCTCGGTCCCGTGGGAATATCGGGATAAAAAGTATCCTATGTGTTAAGCCAGGTTATAAATGATCTGTTTACCAAATTTCTTCCAAATCCAATCAGCCGTTTTTGCGTAATTGAGTAACAAACATCCAAACACACAAACACACGAACTTTCACATTTATAATATTAGTAGGAAGTAGGATAATATTAGTAGGATTATTTGTAAGTTGACATCAAGTGGAGTCATCAATCTTAACTCATTTACATATGTATAGTTAAGATTACTGTGATGTGCAAAAAGTTTCATCATGTGTCTCTAAAAAATTAAAACAGCGAACAGACTTGGCCTAGATTTTTTTTTTTTTTTGTATGCTACGTAAAAATAAAATTGGATCTTGAAAACAAATGCTGCATACCTTCTTATTAAATAAACCAATAATCTGTAGGTACATACCTAAGTACTTCAATACTAACAACAGTTAAGTACTTGATCGAAATCTAAAATCGAAGTCATACTCGTATTAGTGTTATTGATGTAAATGTTAATCTGTGTAATTTTCGTGTAAGATGGTTATCTGAAAAATGAAATTTTCTTTATATGTAACTATCTAAATCTTTTGTCTGATATTTTTTTAAAGCGATTTTGCCAAGTGTTTGTTTTTTAAGAAGGATTAAATAATTTGGAATTTGTATTTGTATGAAGTACTTTCTCCCACGTAGTCATAAACGAAACCCGGAGAACTATTCGTTGTTTTATAATATTTAACACTTGGAATTGGTTCATTGATGACTCAAACAAATGAACTGTCAAAAATGAATTAATTAAATGATGGCATGTCATGACGTTTGTAGACTGTTAATATAATTGTGCTTTTAGCTGTGAACAAATCAAATCTTGTTATAATCCGTTCAGCAAAAATGGCTTAAAAGAAAAGAAAACAGTACCTAATAAATCTGTGATGTTAAACGACACTTTAATATTGGATGGCTTTCAGCTGCTTTCAGGCGGAAAGTCCAATTCTTTCATTCAGACACAAAGAGCACAGTGTGACAGCCTTTGTGTTACTGTTTAGGGGACAAAGTACACCGCAATGCGGAAATACAATAAAATTTAATACAATTCCCAACGTCTTTGACTTGACCTCCCCCGTAACACCGTTGTTCGTATTAGTATTAAGTATTTCTATGAAATTATTCGTATAGGCGAGCTGAAATCACAATTTATGATTATTAAAATTATTTTCATTCGTGTTTTAGCTATTGGTGATGAAGGTTATCAGACGACACTACACAACCATTTGATTAAAATTTATTTATCATGAGATACTATTTAAGGAAAATTCAATGGAATAACGATAAGTTGGCGAAAATTTAATTGAACCAATCTTAATGTGTCCGAGATTAGTTCAATAGAACTTTCTACAACTCACCGTCATTCCATTGAGTTTTGAACCAGAATTTTTCACACACATATAAATGTATTTTGGTAACATCAAAATATCTCGTCCATGTTTTAGTAATGAGATTTGGTCGTAAGGACAGGGCGCTTGCAAGAGAACAACCACGACAGCTATCTATTATTATATATAATCTTTACCCATCTATACAACGTGTAACAGAATAAGCGCAAGAAAGTAATTTGCTCAGAATCGGCTTCTGAATCGATTTCCGTCATTATTTATGTTAATTTTTCATGAAAAAATATTTTATGTAACTGAAATTAGAACCACTGCGTCATAACAACGTAATAAGATATTTTATTTATGGAAATTTAAGCCTTATCTCAAAGGAATAAAGCCTATTTAAATGCACACCCAAATATGTAATACGCTCATAGCTATCCTATGTGTAGTGCGCGTTAAATAAAATAGTTAATTTAAGGTGTGGTTTAATTAAATAAAATTACAGATATTATTTTAGTCTTATAATTTAATATTCTAATTGGGGTGTATGAGCTCTTGCGTTTATTCCGTTACACGTTGTATAATCAGGGAGGAGCTCGTGGCTAAGTAATAACAGCCGCACCGAGTCGATCCATCGGGTTAAGCTACGCTTGCCGGGGTTGGTCGGTGGAAGAGTGACCATCGTTACATACCGAGACTCCTCCGTGCCTCAGAAAGCCGGTTAAGCCGTTGGTCCCGGCTGTCATTCGTGGATCTTTGACAGCCGTTACGGGTCGTCAGAAGCCCGAAAGTCTGACAACCAGTCTTACCAAGGGGTATCGTATTACCCAGTTACTGGGTTGTGGAGGTCAGATAGACAGTCGCTCCATGTAAAATACTGGTATCCAGCTGCATCCGGTTAGACTGGAAGCCGACCCCAACATAGTTGGGAAAAGGCTAGGCAGATACATATATACCCATCTATATAATCAATCCATGAACTTCGAAACGCAGGGAAGTTTGTCTGGGAGCTCAGCACCGCCAATCAAGCTCTATTCTAATTCTAATTCGACGAGGGTTGGGCGTCAACGTCGGCTGAACTTCCACGTCAGGTGTTACACTTTAGTTTGCACCTAACTGTTACAGTTTATATTGGTTTGGTGTTAGACAGTTGTTTGTTGTTGGTCAGCTTCACTTGTTTGTTTAAAAATCTTTGTCTTACTCTTTGTTTAATTCACTTTTCTGGTTCATTTTAACTCCTAAACAGGCACAGCTCCTAAATAGGCACAGGCAGAAACGGTGACGTTTAGGAGAAAAATTGTAGACATTTTTTGTAGATTTTTTGTAGACCTTACCAACAATTTTTGTCTGATCTATTTTTATCATAAAACTTACTGTTTGGCTAAAAAACGCAAAAGACCCATATTTGCGAACTTTGACCTTGAATAATTTTTTTTGCAAGTGTGGGATCGTTGGGGACTTTTTACATTTCATTTATAATGGTGTCCCGAACATTCGTACCAATTTTCAGCTCTATACGAATTTTTGCACTTTGACATATGATGACTATACTTATGATGTCCAATATAATGGATTGATTTGACAAATGAGATATCCATCGATTCGTATATGGGCCCAAGCCACCAATCGATCAAACTGTTTGGTTTGGATATGCTGTCATTTGCAGACAAGACGAAATTTTTATTGAAATCGATCATTCGACCAGCATTATGGTAACCACCGAAAAACAACAGCTATATGACGAACAATCTAAAACCTAATTATTATGTAATAACACAAGAAAAAAAAAAATTTGCTTCTTCCACACATTTCAATTGTTAGCATATCGATTTCAGAATAAAGTTTTAAATAATATTTATATACCTCCTGAAACATGACTAATAATAATACTAACAAATTATAATGTCGGTATAAATTGGGAATGGGCCAAAATTCGTTTGATATTCGGTTTAACTGAACTTCGGCGGTTTATACCGAAGTTGCATTCGTTCGAAATTCGGTTCAAATGCCGCACATTCGATACAAGTTTTTTCTTTTTATAACGCCTCTCTTTTGACTGAAGTCGGTAGTGATAAAAGTTAACCAGTAAAATTAAGTCATATCTAAGCATCTATTTATTGTTTGTTAGTTGTTACTTATTTAACAATTAAATGTATTCTAAACATTATAAGAATGGTCTTAACTAAACATTGGAATAATCGCCAAAAATCACTATTTTTATTTTTTATAAAAGTGATAAATAAAATCGTATACAATTGTAAATACCTAGATACTGGTATTTCAACCAAGGGCAAATAGTAGTTCGAATACACCAAGGGTTCTGCGTTATCTGGCAGGAATCTGTTAGGTACGTTTTAGTCCTAGTGACAATAACCGAAGTGCAGCCGAATTTCGACTGAACTTTTTATTTTCACCGAATTTTCAGGCGAGGTTCGTATTCGGTTCAAACCATGTTCGGAACATCCCTAGCATTATACTAATAGTATTGATACAATTACCTGCACAAAAGCCTTTGTTGGTACAGACGATTTTTTTTTTAATACATTTTTTCATAAAGTTAGCTCTCTCTGTCTCTATTTCATTTTGAGTAAATCTCACATAGGTACAGACCTACTCAAAATTGGTTTTAAGATAGAGATAGATTACTATTTATTGTGGACTGTTATGAATAATTAATTACGTTATTAATTTTGAATCAGACCATTGATTCTGGGTCTTCACAACTTCCAGGAAATGTTTGGTAAACCTAATAGTAAACTAAATTATAAATAAATTCCCAATTTCATATTTTTTGTTAAAACCTAGGTTGATAACATAAATATTCTTAATTCTTGATTAATTCAAAATCTAAAAAATACGAATGCAAATTATTTTGCCAATGAACTGTAAAGTTCTCTCATTTAAATGCAACTCCCATTTTTCCAATACCAATCAGCCCGACCAATTCCTATTTACAACTAAGCTGGCGAGTACATGGTGCAACTAATATTGCGCAATAACTTCACAGTACAGTGCTATTGCTATTTAGGGTCACAACCACAAAAAGTTAAACGGAACCTATAAATAGCAACTTTTTGTCCGTCTGCCACAGAGGTTTTATTTCGTGTTATCATTTTAATTTTATCATGCACATGTATGGTTGTCAATCTCGATCGCATTCTAGTCAATCTTGATCGCAAACCGTGATTGAAAGAAATCAATGACCGTGATTTCACATTCACAGAGGAATACAATCGCAATCGAGATCAGAATCCAGCGCTTTACCAGATCTATTTTTTTCGTAAGTTATCTACACCACTTTCGTAGAACCAAGAGAAAGACCTGTTAACAAGGTACGCAATAGTTAACTCTACTTGCACATTGTTTAGGTAGGTATTTGAGTGTGTCTTATGTCAAAAAACTTATGAAGCACGAAAAAAAAAAGCTTTTACATAAAAGTATTGCATAGTTTACGCCCACACAGTCCGTATATAAAAAGGCGTAGGTAACAATATGCAGTGTACTGGGGGCGATCAATGCAAAACGGAATCCATTCCGAACGCGATCGTTACGTATCGGACGATCGTTCCGTGCGATTTACGATCAACGATAACGATACTTTCTCGTCTACATCGTTAAACTGCGCAGATAACATTTGTTTAACCCCGTACGTTGGTTGTGTAGACAGATACTACACTTGTGAGCCAATGCTCGGAGACCGGGTCGGAGCGACAAAGAACTAAATGAAACCTTTTTTTTTTTTTTTGAGGGTGGGAAATCATCCAATGACTTCTCCCGCTCTGGGCGGAGCGGAAGGGCGTGTCAGACTTTTACTGACTAAAACCCACCCGTGTTCCTTCATTTGCCTGTTGCCAAGGTCCCGGTATCCCTTTCGGACTTTCCCGCAACCCTGGCAGGCATCGGTCCTATTGGACCCCGTCAATTTTGCTGACATCTCTTTGAGGCGCGCGTGGAACACGACGCGCCATCGACCCGGGCCTGGTCCTTATCGGACGGCGAGCTGCCCGTTGCTCGCCATCCGCAAGCCCGCGCCTATGGTGGCCGGGAATCCAACTAAATGAAACCTAAGATATGGATGAATCAATAGAGTCATTGCTTGAGCCTAACTTTTTTTCAGCGGCATAAAACTTGAATAGGTTTATTCTAAACTAGCTGTGCCCCGCGTAAGTTCGATCCCGTGGGAATATCGGGATAAAAAGTATCCTATGTGTTAACCTAGGTTATAAACTATCTGTTTGCCCATCCAAATGCATTTAGCCGGTTTTGCGTGATTTAGTAACAAACATCCAAACACACAAACTTTCACATTTATAATAATTATTAGTAGGATATAAGAATCACCTAATAATAATAAATAGTCTTACAGGTTTAGGTACTAAAAATACTTATCAATGATTTATGACTTCATAACGAGTCGCCATGCAGGCTGCCACACATAAGCTCATTAGCGGCAACCCAGAAAGATAACACTCGATTCGACACACCCTGGCGTTCAAAAGAAATGTTCGATGCACTGATAAGCTTGCGATAGCCCATAAATACCTACATATTTGCTTATGGCTAATGATCCCATGATTCTCATAAAATAAAATTAAACGAATTTACGGTGTCTTATTCTTGCATCACAAATCTGCTTGCACTAATAATTTAAAAATCATACATGAGTTTAACATTTAAGATTATTATTTTTATGTGCTGGGTTGGCATAAAGCCGACGGTGTCGATGAAAACTATTTACTACAGTATATGGACACCTCATTTGCATTTTGTTTTACTTACACCTATATCTACTTTTCATACAAAACGAAACACAGCCACATCTATTTGGGGAATAGTCTCACGGACTTTCGGTCTTCTGACTGTTTAGACCTCAAAAGATCTACGGCCAATATGTCCTAATATTGGCGATCGTCGTGCAAATACGAGATCGTCACGTTCATTTTGTTCGACGATCGCTCATATTAAGACATTTCTAGATATTTAGCACCAGAATCAATAATACCTATGGATCTCTGAAGACAGTTAACTTAGCTTTATAAAAAATTTAAATGTTTCTTTTGTAAAGTTCTGAAGACAATGGCCCCAGAAATACGAAACTTTAAAAGTATATCGGACAGTGATCAATAAACAAGATCCGTTTAGTGACGTCTCAGATCAATGCCATAATTCGAATTGAAATAATCAGAATAACGTCAGGATTGTATAGATATAATTGAATACAGATTAACCGCACCAACCATAATATAAACCTATCAATTTAATGCATTTTAATCATGCGTAATACATAATCAATTTCGATTAAATTGATTGTCATCGCTAATGCCAAAAAACGTGACAAAACGTAGCAGGTGAGGAGGTAACTAAAACGGTAACTGAAAAATAGCTGAAAACTGAATGGTTGATTATTAAACTAACGATACCGCCGGTCAGAAAGCAATAATTTCGAAATTCAATCTGCTATGAGGCTTTTGAGGGTGGGAAATCATCAAATGACTTCTCCCGCTCTGGGTGGAGCGGAAGGGTGTGTCAGACTTTTACTGACTAAAACCCACCCGTGTTCCTTCCGTTGCCTGTTGCCAAGGTCCCGGTATCCCTTTCGGACTTTTCCGCTATGAGGTTAACCGGACCGAAAAATCAAAGAACACGACAATATGGGCACATTGGTTTGTAACAAAGTTTTTGCGAGGCACTCAAGTTTTTGCAAGGCACTCACTAAAGTTGACTGTCCCAGAACTTCAATTTAAGTTTCGTTTTTTCAACATGAGTACGTCGCAGTGTTTTACGTTATACAAGTTGGGATAAGACATACGGATTGCATGAAAGTGAATCTTTAACAAACTCTATTATTATTATTATTTCAAAACCGTTAACGCATACCTACCTAAATACAGAAAAACTGTACAGAAAAAAATCAATGAGACTAAAATAAACATTAACTATAAATAGATCCTAAGGGCGATGTTTCTAATGTTCTTTTAGGTAAAATTAAACTAAAATACCTACAAACATATCAAATCAAATAATATCAAAATTCTTTATTTCGAGCCAAGAAGCCACTCATAGAGGGTTAGTAAAATTTTCCTTAAAACTACGTGTTAGTAAACAATACAAAACGGTGACACATGTAACTATATAAGGACAGTCCACTCTGCCAGCTATAATTTTCAGAACCCTGTTGGGGCTGACCATGACTCGTGCCACTATTGTTACATAATATAATTGTTATGCACAGTTTACGCCTGCCAATTTTATTATAGCAATCGAAAAATCTACTTCATCAATCAATGTTGACGCCTGATAAAATATTTAAATTGTTGACATAAACCTATTCGTCGTCGACAGATTGTTTTTATGGTAGGCACTTATCTAATGCCTGGTTGGTCTAGTGGTCACAAGTGATCCGTGGGTCGAGCTAAGTGTAACTGGTTTTTCAATTTGGAAATAATTCTCGATAACAACCCGGAGTCTAAGTCAAGCGGGCGCGACATTCTGCACGAGGCTTGAGAGTGTAATGTATTCACCTCTCCCTAAACCACAGTGACTATGTAAAGATAAGCCAAAAAAAAACATTTGGACATGTCAATATTTCAATATTGAGGCAATCATTCTATGGATAACCGGACTTAGCGAATCGGTACTTAAATCGAAGTTATTATGAACACATACAACAATTGTAAAACATTAATTATATTTTCTATACCGATGATACCATTCTTAAGGAATGTGTTACAATTCTTTTTTATTGACTTGATAATTATATCGTTATCAATGTTAGATCTCTATGAGCTATCTACGGCTGATCGTAATCGTCAAACAAGCCACCCGTAAACCTTGACAATACTAAAATTAAGTTACATACATATTATGGGCCCATACGCGCTATCAGCACATCGGAAAGTGATTCTCGTAATACTATTAAAATAGTTCCAAGTTCCTATTGGACTTCCTCCCCCCTTTAAAGATCCCTTTTCAGGGTTCTTTAGTCAACCAGGAACCCTTATAGTTTCGCCTTGTCTGTCTGGCTGTCCGCGGCTTAGCTCAGAGACTCTTAGTACTAGAAAGCTGTAATTTGATATGGGTATACATATAAATAACGCCGACAAAGTAGTAAAATAAAATCATGAAAAAAAACATTTTTAGGGTTACTCCGCTACCGGTTTTTTTTTCTCGTCTATCCCATGGTGTAGGATTGGCGTTGGAAAGATCGTTCAAAAAACTCACAATGAGTTTGTGAAAATCATTTTTGGATTCAGGAATCCGTTTACGAAATATTAAGCTTTAAAGTGCTAATTTTTGTTAGAGTCAAGTGTCTCCCCCCCTGCCAGCTAAATGGTTGGTTTTGGATATGTGGAAAAATTCACGGCAGTAGTATATAAAACGAAATTAAAATGAAAACTATCACAGCTAAGTAGACTCTACAAGTTACCGACTAATAATCGACCAACTTACATTTGCAGTTGCAAAAACATGTTCACCCATACATTCCGTATGGAAGAAAAAGATTTACAACTATAATTTTATGTTTGTGCTTGGGATAAATTCATTCCACCTACGGAGCCCTTCACTGTGCGTGGTCCGACGAAGTTTAAATATTTTAGTCAATGCCATCTTCATACAACAATGTTATTGAAATTATTTTACGAAACGCATTATCAAAAAAATCTGATCTTTGTGTGTATTTTCTGAGTATGACACAGCTGTTACCGTTAGATCATTAATACCTAGTCTACTCTATTATTTTGTCCTCAGTCTATGCAAAAACATTTCTTACCCACATCATATTTTTTATTGTGTAGATATCACAATTTTTTCTTATATCTGCGGTGGACATTTTGCGGTATTATTTAAATGAAACAGATATGAAATATTCCCTTCAACTCCCCAAGCATCGCCCACACCGGTATTATTTATTCGCCTATATTTATTTAAAAAGTTGTGACGCGTCCCTGGAGTGTCGTATTCACCGTTTTGCTGTGAAAGCATTCGATGGTATTTGAATATATCGCCATTTCCTTTTATTTTATACTTGAAAACTTTTATTTTATGTTTAGAGAGTAGTGAGAACGAACCAAATCAATATAGCAAATCCTCGGATTTACCGAGTGCCTGCTTACGTTAGGAAAAAATATAATAGCTCAACCTCTTATAATTTGCATTCATCATCGTGTGAGACTTTAGGATTTCACCTCGAACAAAAGTTTTTTTTTTTTTTTCATTTTTCATAATTTGGTAAGGTTATTGGTGGGAGGAGCCCGTGGCTAAGTAATAACAGCCGCACGAGTCGTTCCATCAGGTTAAGCTACGCTTGCCGGGGTTGGTCTGTGGAGGGGTCATCTTTACATATCGAGACTCCTCCATGCCTTGGAAAGCATGTTAATCCTTCGTATGCGAGTTACTTAAGAATAAAAATCAAAACATTATGGTGTCACATTAGGACGGGTTACTTGCGGCATGAAATTACAGAGAATTACGCTATGATATCTTTAACGCTATCGTGCAGCGCAAGCTAAACTGATAAATATCTTAATTGAGTACCTACGCATCGTTTTTTAATAAAAACACTCAGTATTGTAGGGCTATAGCATTTTACAAATCAATTACTTTCCGAAATGGACTTCTTGAATTCTGATTTACGAATAAACGACAAGTCAAAACTTAAACCTACCTCTGATGAAACAATAAATTAATCAATTATACAATTCTTAACAGTTTAATATTAGACTCTCTACCGTATCTATACATACATCCGTTTCATGTATTGCTCGACAAGCAATTATTATCCGATTCACGGTTTACTAATTAATCAAACTCAAACTCAAACTCAAAGCATTTATTTCAAATAAACCAATTACAGGCACTTTTGAATTGTCAAGGGGTCGGTCAGTCAGAAAGATGAAGCTAGTTGCCCATTCCAAAGCGTAGGTTCCTATGGAGAAGAACGGACAAGAAACTCCACGGACACTCTTTTGAATCAGAATATTATTACAATATATTGGTTACATCATTTATGTTGAAATTATACATATGAGAACAATGTCCGTCCATAAAAAGATAAAAAAGAAACCAAACAAATCAAAAATTAAAATAAATTAAAATAGCCGTGGCAGCTAAGAGATGACCAGTCCCTACTGATGGCGCCCGTTCACGAACATGACGCATGGATCAGCACCATTCAGCTCAACCATTTTGAAGGGAACCTAATGATCCAACACACACGCCACCACCAGCGAGACATTAAAGTGAGCATGACATACTCTCAGTCGCCAGGGCACATTCAAGTCAATGAAAGACGTACCTAGTAAATGGTAGCTTTAAAGTACTTAGGTAAGTACATAGTGCTCACACACATGTGCTATGCAGTTATAAAATTCTAGGAGATTGACTTTATAGAATGTAAATATAGTTTTTACAATCTTCAGCAGCTCCAACAATTATTTCGAATGCTAATCAATTAGTTTATGCGCCCTGTGGAGCTGGACCAGCGCTGAGCCAAGCATTTTTATCCGTAATGTAATCCCCTAATTTATAATATGCTTGGCGGCATAGTGTGCGTTTTATACAAGATTTAAATTTTGTTTCATTCAGTTGGAGTATGTGGGGAGGTATTTTATTATAACATTTTAAACAGTACCCCATGAAGGATGAGTCTACTTTAGCCAGTCTGAAGCCCGGTTGAACTAATTGGTCCCTACTTCTAGTCCTATAATTGTGTCTTTCACCTCTTTTGCTGAAAAGACTTAGATTTTTCCTTACGTACATGATGTTTTCATAGATATATTGACAAGGTACCGTCATGATGTTAATATCTTTAAACAGTTCCCTTAGAGAATCGCGCCTGCGGAGGCCATATATTGCTCCGATCGCTCTTTTCTGCAGAATAAAAATAGAATCGATATCAGCAGCCCGTCCCCATAGTAAAATACCGTAAGACATGATACTATGAAAGTAACTGAAATAGACTAGCCTCGCAGTATCTACATCAGTGAATTGACGGATTTTCCTCACAGCGTATGCTGCTGAACTTAGCCTTCCTGCAAGAGATGTTAAATGAGGACCCCATTGCAGCCTTCAGTCGAGTGTGATCCCCAGGAAAACAGTTTTATCGACGAATTCTAGTTTCTCCCCATTCAATACTATGTCACAATCACTTTTAACATTCGGTAAAGAAAATCTTATGCATTTCGTTTTTTTCCCATTTAATACTAAATTATTAGCAGTGAACCAATTTTGGACCGTAGGGCGTATTTACGTCGTCAAGATTTAATGCACGTCTATTTATCTTAAAAATTAAAGAAGTATCGTCAGCAAATAACACCATTTGTGATTGGTTTTTTAATAAATGGGGTAGATCATTAATATATACTAAAAAGAGGAAAGGACCCAATATCGAGCCTTGTGGAACACCCATTTTTACTTTTAAACCGAGTAGTAATGATTTCGTTCTCCCCGATTTAATACATATTTTCACACGTAAGGTAATAATTATTCATTGCAAAAATGTGTGATGCGCAAGAAAGCAAATAAATAAATACTAAATACTGGCGTGCGGTCGACTGCTCCTTTAAACGTTGATACAATAGTTGGTCATGGGTTTTACAATTAAGTTAGTTGTCATTGATTTTTTTATTTTTCATTATTTTTAACAAGTTATAAGTACAACCCTAATACATTTGTAAGAAAACTGGAAAAAGAAATCCTAATTACCTACATAATTAAAATTTTGGAAACGTTTTTTAAATCACGATAACATCAGTATGGTTATCGAAGATTTCTTCAATGTTTCACCAGTAACTGACAATAAGATAGAGGTTTATAATCTCGTCGCGCGTTATCCATTCTACTAGGGTGTGAACAACCGTACGTACTTTGAACGTACGGTCGGTGACCAGGGATAAGTATCCACACTATTGAGCAGTTTACCTGGTGAGGTGGATACTTAGTGAGTTCACAGAAAGCATAAAATCAGTGACCGATTTTTTGTACGAACCAAATGAAACAGTAGAGATCAAGATTATCAACGCACACGTCCTACAAAACGTAGGTCATACAAAAAATCGGTCCATCATGGTCGACCCGATTGCTGGTGGAAAATAGAACGTTCAGAAATGTATGCGCTAACGCAGACTAATCACTTATTGTCGGTCGCATACACAGTCGTACAAAAACTAGGTTACAAAAAATCGGTAACTGCACGACCGACTCATCACCGACTCACCACCGATTAATCCGTTATGGCGATGTGTCTCCTCAAAAGTAGGACACAGCGTCTGGGATGAGTCGGTCCTTTTTTTTTTTGAGGGTGGGAAATCATCCAATGACTTCTCCCGCTCTGGGCGGAGCGGAAGGGCGTGTCAGACTTTTACTGACTAAAACCCACCCGTGTTCCTTCATTTGCCTGTTGCCAAGGTCCCGGTATCCCTTTCGGACTTTCCCGCAACCCTGGCAGGCATCGGTCCTACCGGACCCCGTCCATTGTGCTGACATCTCTTTGAGGCGCGCGTGGAACACGACGCGCCATCGACCCGGGCCTGGTCCTTATCGGACGGCGAGCTGCCCGTTGCTCGCCGTCCGCAAGCCCGCGCCTATGGTGGCCGGGAATCCGCCTGGGATTCCCGACGCCCAGGGCGTCTCCAACGGCGGCGGTTAGGGGCGTGAGGGCGCAAACTTCGCCTTTCCCTCACGCGTTCCGCCTCCTCCTTCGCGAGCATTACTGCTTCGCAGAAGGAGGTGACGGCTTCCCATGCCCTCTCGCTCCGTACCATGGCCTGGACCAGGGCCGGACGCGAGAGGTCATTGCCGCCAATCGCCTCCGCGAGGACACGGCGGTGCTCCGCCCAAGCACCGTATGGTCCACCGTGTCCTCCGGGCGATCCGCACAGTGGTGACACCCGGGCGTTTCCTCCCGCCTAATCCTACACAGGAACCTCCCGAAGATGAGTCGGTCCTGCAATCGGACCCACAAAAATAAATGACGTATTTGAGCTCATGTGGGTTGCGTCCGCCACAAAATCGGTGATAAAACTCGGCGAAGTAATAGGACCTACAAAAAGTAAGCCGTGTGCGAGAGCGGTTCTCACGGGTCACCTATATCTACAGGTGGATAATGCTTCTAGAAAACAATGTCTAAAACCGAAGATCAGTTATCATTAGACCATTTTTGAATGTTTCATAAATTGCCCAATTAAAACAACTATACAGGTTGACAGTGTTTGTGCAAAGGCCTTTGCAACTACTTTTCGTCAATGAAACAGTGCTAAATTAGTGCTTCAAATAAAAAAATAGTCGGGCGGTGTCGTGGGACACCCGGTTGCAACGAAGTTCTAATATATTATGTATTAATAAAAAGCCATCTACATAGTATAGTCTCAAGTTTCAAGTGTAATTTTTATATAAAGCGCATTCTATTTAGTATATGTTTTTAGACAAAAACTTTTGACACTTGAAACTGACTTTTTCGGGCATAACGCTTTTTCGTTACGTGACGACTTCTACCAGTTGACTCCTACCGCAAGACGCGTTAAAAAACTGCGTTCCAAAAATTTAAAGTCTCCTAAAGTTTTACAATATAATAAACTGAATATACCTACTTCGCTTATATCTACACCGCTTTACCTTCAATTCGGCCGGATATTGATATTCATTCTTTTGACACAGAGATCCGCCGCAGTTTATAGCCATTATCAATTTTATTATTTATCAAACTTCAATTATGATACCGAAATTAGAATCAAAGATTTTGAGATAGAAAAAAAATATGATGGCATTATTTTATTTAACGTAAACGAGTAAAATGTTT
Organism: Lithophane leautieri; assembly: GCA_949152455.1. Classification (NCBI taxonomy): domain Eukaryota; kingdom Metazoa; phylum Arthropoda; class Insecta; order Lepidoptera; family Noctuidae; genus Lithophane; species Lithophane leautieri. Next base: position 3,765,869 of record OX424474.1, on the reverse strand, counting down.
CCGCGATCTCTGTTTGTACTTTTATGTGCATATCATTGCTGTGTTGGGAACGAAATTAAACAATATTTAACCTTCAATTCTAATAAAAAAGTTGGTGTTTGTGTTAATGCTCCTGCTTGGATACAAGGATCCGAGTATTTTGCTCATGACAAAGTTAGTGCAAATATCTTGAATCCAAATGAAAATTTAAGTTGTTTGGCATCTGACGTCGCTCAAATACCTGCTGGAGTGCTAGAAGCCAAAATGATTGTGCAATTTGCTTCTGAGAATGATAGTGTGTCTATATTGGTGTATGAAGCTTTGAACGGAAACGACAAACTGGTCGGAAGAGCCGACATCTTTGCATCTGAAAGAAATGTTTTCAATGGATCTCATACACTTAAAGTTCCTGTTAAGAAGAGTAATGGATTTGTAAGTACATAATATTAACTTTCGATATCATGTAAAGTAATTTCACTCAAAATATTTAAAGTGACTTTTAATTGGTCGTTATTTAACTAGGTTCAAAATATTGATCACAGATAGGCAAAATCTACCGATCAGGCAACCTTAAGTCATTTGCAGCTTTTCTCAACTTTGTGCCCCTAAAATTGACAATTCCCTCATACGCTTTAATTTATTGTTTTGCCATGCCTTTAATTTAACATGGTACTAACCATATCTGCCTACTCCTTTGGGATATACATATAGAAGAGTAATGACATATTTTAATAAATATAAAAGGAAGACTGATAATCATCGTCGCCTGTTGTATTTTGTTGGAAAATCTATACAAATATACTGAACACAATGATTTAGGGAAATGACCGAACACGTGCTCAAAAGCAAATTCTACAATTGAATTCATATTGATATTAGGCTCTTTAATGCTTACCCCTAACTAAACAATAAGTATAAAATAGAAACGCACAAACTGACGCTCGTTGGGCTTTAACAATTATAATTTTATCAATTTCAGGTTGTTCTCGTGGGACGTGCTTCTAAAGCGTCTAGCATCATCGTGCGATCCGTTTGTTATCGACCAGATCATCTATTAGAAGATTTCATGTATAACAGAATTGACAGACTATATTCCTCAATGCAGCCTTTTGTGAACTTGCCTGGAATTACTTTACCAACTAAGCTGTTTCCAACCGCTGCAGTTTTAAATAATTTTGACACAGAATCAACCATCGTGACTGATCCCACTACGATAGAATCAACCACGTTGACTGATCCCACGACCATGGAATCAACCACAGTGACTGATCCTACCACGATAGAATCGACCACAGTGATTGATCCCAATACGATAGAGTCAACTACGGTGACTGATCCCACTACGATAGAATCAACTACGGTGACTGATCCCACTACGATAGAATCAACCACGGTCTCTGATCCCACTACGATAGAATCAACTATGGTGACTGATCCCACTACGATAGAATCAACCATGGTGACTGATCCCACTACGATAGAATCAACCACTTTGACTGATCCCACGACGATGGAATCAACCACAGTGACTGCTCCTACCACGATAGAATCGACCACAGAGACTGATCCCAATACGATAGAGTCAACTACGGTGACTGATCCCACTACGATAGAATCAACCACGGTCACTGATCCCACTACGATAGAATCAACTATGGTAACTGATCCCACAACGATAGAATCAACCACGGTGACTGATCCCACTACAATTGAATCAACTTCAGTGACTGATCCCACTATGATACAATCAACTACAGTGACTGATCCCCCTACGATAGCATCAACCACGGTGACTGATCCCAATACGATAGAATCAACCATAGTGACTGATCCCACTACGATAGAATCAACTACGGTGACTGATCCCATTACGATAGAATCTACCACAGTGACCAATCCCACTACGATAGACTTAACCACGGTGACTGATCCCACTACGATAGAATCAACCACGATGACTGGTCCCACTACGATAGAATCAACTACGGTGACTGATCCTCCTACAATAGAATCAACCACGGTGACTGATCCCATAACGATAGAATCTACCACAGTGACTGATCCCACTACGATAGAATCAACTATAATGACTGATCCCACTACGATAGAATCAACTACAGTGACTGATCCCACTCCGATAGAATCAACCACGGTCACTGATCCCACTACGATAGAATCAACTATGGTGACTGATCCCACTACAATTGAATCAACTTCAGTGACTAATCCTACTGCGATAGAATCAACCACGGTGACTGATCCCACTACGATAGAATCAACCACGTTGACTGATCCCACGACGATGGAATCAACCACAGTGACTGATCCTACCACGATAGAATCGACCACAGTGACTGATCCCAATACGATAGAGTCAACTACGGTGACTGATCCCACTACGATAGAATCAACCGCGGTCACTGATCCCACTACGATAGAATCAACTATGGTAACTGATCCCACAACGATAGAATCAACCACGGTGACTGATCCCACTACAATTGAATCAACTTCAGTGACTAATCCTACTGCGATAGAATCAACCACGTTGACTGATCCAACTACAGTAGAATCAACCACGGTGACTGATCCCACTACAATTGGATCAACTTCAGTGACTGATCCCACTATGATAGAATCAACTACGGTGACTGATCCCCCTACGATAGCATCAACCACGGTGACTGATCCCAATACGATAGAATCAACCATAGTGACTGATCCCACTACGATAGAATCAACTACGGTGACTGATCCTATTACGATAGAATCTACCACAGTGACCAATCCCACTACGATAGACTTAACCACGGTGACTGATCCCACTACGATAGAATCAACCACGATGACTGGTCCCACTACGATAGAATCAACTACAGTGACTGATCCCACTCCGATAGAATCAACCACGGTCACTGATCCCACTACGATAGAATCAACTATGGTGACTGATCCCACTACAATTGAATCAACTTCAGTGACTAATCCTACTGCGATAGAATCAACCACGGTGACTGATCCCACTACGATAGAATCAACCACGTTGACTGATCCCACGACAATGGAATCAACCACAGTGACTGATCCTACCACGATCGACCACAGTGACTGATCCCAATACGATAGAGTCAACTACGGTGACTGATCCCACTACGATAGAATCAACCGCGGTCACTGATCCCACTACGATAGAATCAACTATGGTAACTGATCCCACAACGATAGAATCAACCACGGTGACTGATCCCACTACAATTGAATCAACTTCAGTGACTAATCCTACTGCGATAGAATCAACCACGTTGACTGATCCAACTACAGTAGAATCAACCACGGTGACTGATCCCACTACAATTGGATCAACTTCAGTGACTGATCCCACTATGATAGAATCAACTACGGTGACTGATCCCCCTACGATAGCATCAACCACGGTGACTGATCCCAATACGATAGAATCAACCATAGTGACTGATCCCACTACGATAGAATCAACTACGGTGACTGATCCTATTACGATAGAATCTACCACAGTGACCAATCCCACTACGATAGACTTAACCACGGTGACTGATCCCACTACGATAGAATCAACCACGATGACTGGTCCCACTACGATAGAATCAACTACAGTGACTGATCCCACTCCGATAGAATCAACCACGGTCACTGATCCCACTACGATAGAATCAACTATGGTGACTGATCCCACTACAATTGAATCAACTTCAGTGACTAATCCTACTGCGATAGAATCAACCACGGTGACTGATCCCACTACGATAGAATCAACCACGTTGACTGATCCCACGACAATGGAATCAACCACAGTGACTGATCCTACCACGATAGAATCGACCACAGTGACTGATCCCAATACGATAGAGTCAACTACGGTGACTGATCCCACTACGATAGAATCAACCGCGGTCACTGATCCCACTACGATAGAATCAACTATGGTAACTGATCCCACAACGATAGAATCAACCACGGTGACTGATCCCACTACAATTGAATCAACTTCAGTGACTAATCCTACTGCGATAGAATCAACCACGTTGACTGATCCAACTACAGTAGAATCAACCACGGTGACTGATCCCACTACAATTGGATCAACTTCAGTGACTGATCCCATAACGATAGAATCAACCACAGTGACCAATCCCACTACGATAGAATCAACCATGGTGACTGATGCCACTACGATAGAATCAACCACGATGACTGATCCCACTACGATAGACTCAACCACAGTAACTGATCCCACTACGATAGAATCAACTACAGTGACTGATCCCACTACGATAGAATCAACCATGGTGACTGATGCCACTACGATAGAATCAACCACGATGACTGATCCCACTACGATAGACTCAACCACAGTAACTGATCCCACTACGATAGAATCAACTACAGTGACTGATCCCACTACGATAGAATCAACCACGGTGATTGATCCCATTACGACAGAATCAACCACAGTGACTGATCCCACGACGATAGAATCAACCACGGTGACTGATCCCACTACGATAAACTCAACCACGGTAACTGATCCCACTACGATAGAATCAACCACAGTGTCTGATCCCACTACGATAGAATCAACCACGGTAACTGATGATCCCATTATGATAGAATCGACCACGGTGACTGATCCCATTACGATAGAATCTACCACGGCGACTGATCCCACTACGATAGAATCAACCACGGTTGACTCAGCTGTAAGCCCTGACCCTGAAGAGGTACCAGGATTAAGCGCTTTTGTTATTACAGCCATAACTTTGAGTTCTGTTGCTGCAGCAGCTGGAATTGGATTTACTATCTGGTTCTTTGCCTGCTTTAAAACAGGTCTACTGTTAGGCACCTCTTCATATAATGTAGGTGGTACTAGTGAGATTCCTTAACTTACTGCTGTATTGAAATATGGTTATAATGATCACGTTATGTGAACACCAGCTAAGTTGAAAAAGTCAATCTATTTGTATTTTGTTTCTATAGTGAAGTGGTGTACTGACATGACATAACATTGTTGTTGTTATTCTGTGAAGAATCCTCAAAGTTTCTGTCTTTTTTATTTTATTTATGAAGAATATTTTAATGTTGAATAATTCTGTATGAGAATGTAATGTTTGATTGCACATACTTGTTCATTATGATTTTGAATAATTATACCTTCTGTACATACTTTTTAAATAAGAATATTAATTATTTATTTACTGTAGTAATCAACTATATGTTGATTTGTATACAACAATAAATATTAAATAACTAACAAAACTACGTAGGTATAAGTATTGCTAAGGTCGTTATAAGATTTATTGACTGTATTTTTTTATGTGAGAAAATTCAGTAAAAATGTATATTGGAGATTTTTGCTTAGAAGTGGGACAGTGTAGGCTAACCTAAATAAAAATAAATAAAGAAATATAGATATATACTAAGCGCCTGATAAAAGTGTTATATCAACAAATCCGTATTCCTCCTCTCTACATGCAGTAAATTCAACAAGGCGGCGCAAATAAACAATCATTCAATTTCCCTACAAAAGAATTGAATGGTCTCTCTTCCTTCCATCTCTCTCTGAAACAAATCTGTATATCTATCAAAATTCAAAAGAAACAAACAATGGCAAAACAAAATCAATTTCAAATTAAAAAAGAACGACGAAGACGCACCGCAAGCAGCTAACGCAAAACGGTTACAAAGCCAACAATTTTGCCTTGGCTGCAAACTGCATGCCCGGCGCCCCAAGCCCCGAGCGCGACTGTACCGCAGTTGTCAACAAAATATGACCATTTGATACGTGACATTTTGTATATAGTGAAATAGTACATTACTGTCGCGGCCTGCAACAGGGGCATTGATGGACGAAGGTGAAAATATGGGCCGAGGCGAAGCAAAAAAGATCCATAGAAATCGAATCTCATAATGTATGGCGGATATATCCAGTGCCGTCCTTTTCGCCACTTTATGAAGGAAATAGGTCTAAAAAAGTTTTCCGACGACCAAAACAATCTATAAAGTCGTCAAACCTGTACCAAGTACCAACAAACTGACAGAGGTATGCAAATTTTGTCAGACTTGAAGCAGAGGCGCTTCCCTCACTCGGTCAATTATTATTTTAAGCCTGTTAGCTTACATATTATGTAAATATTACCTTGTTTAAAAATAAAATTTACTGTATATATTATATACCATTATGTACCTAAAAATATGTCTGTCTAAAATATCATTGGACTGTCATTCTTTTAACATAAGAATATCTTTGATTTATTAGTAGATATATAATAAAGAAAACAGTTAAATTATAAACAAATAAGTTGAAGATTTTGTACGTTAGGTACACATTGGTTTTGCAGTGATTTGACTTTCTGAATTGAACTTTTTGCAGATTCACATAGAAACTGTTGCCACTTGAGGCGAGTTTTTTCGTTTTTTACCGAAATCACCTTGCGTTTCAATAAATAATTATGAACTCGTATTGAAAGAAAACAAGTTCAGTGACTTAATGTGATCGGTGCTGAAGTAGTTAGATGTTAGTAGGTGAAGAACTTTATCAGCTCATCTGTCTATAAGCCTTTTCTATAAGGGTCGGCTTCCAGTCTGACTGTATGCAACTGAATACCAATATTTTACATGGAGCGACTGTCGAGGAGAGAAGTTACAGCTGGTCTATTCTGTAAAAATCTCACCGTAAAAACTAAGGTGAAGTGAGCTGTCATTCCTCCTCATTCATGCTAGGATTGACACTATTGACAGCTCACTTTAAGCTCACTTCACCAGAGTCGTCACGGTGTGATTTTTACAGAATAGCACCGCAGGCTACAGGACACGCCGCCAAAGACGCCCTGGGTGTCGGAAATCCCAGGCGGATTCCCGGCCACCATAGGCGCGGGCTTGCGGACGGCGAGCAATGGGTAGCTCGCCGTCCGATAAGGACGAGACCCGGGTCGATGGCGCGTCGTGAGAGATGTCAGCACAATTGGCGGGGTCTGCTAGGACCGATGCTTGCCAAGGTTGCGGGAAAGTCCGAAAGGGATACCGGGACCTTGGCAACAGGCAACTGAAGGAACGGGGTGGGTTTTAGTCAGTTAAAGTCTGACACGCCCTTCCGCTCCGCCCATAGCAGGAGAAGTCACTTTATGATTTCCAACCATCAAAAAAAAAAAGGCTACAGTACACCACGGGACTTGCAACAAGCAATCATTGCAACTTAGGTAACCAGATTTAGGAAATCCAACTTCTCATAAGGTCTTTTATTTATGTTTCTGTTGCTGTTTTGAACAATCGATCACACAGCAGCTGCTCAAGGATTGTAATATTAGCTTCCCGATGACAATACAGATATCAAAACAGAAATTAATATTGGTGCATAAAAATGGTAACATATGTGGCTAATAGGCGCTTAGTTTATCAATTGCATAATTTATTACCACTCCAAGACCCTCCTTAGCTTATCAGGCAAGCGTAAATATTTTAAGCTCTGTATTTACATGGCGCCTACTGATATTTTTGAAAAATATCTAGGTACAGTACGTATTGGCTTAAAGTGATTATAAAGTTATACCACTAACGTACACATCAGTGGATTTAAATTAAATCTGAATTATATAAAACACGATAAACAAACAAAATTGTAAAACAAGACTAAACGTCACTAGTGTGCTATTGTTTTTACGTGATTATACATAATACGAGTCTGCAGAGTCTCACAAATTGGGCCAAAATGTGACATTGCCTTGATTAATTAATCCACACCTGTCTAACTACTATGTTGACATAGCACAAAAGGACATTGACCATCCATATATGGGAGTTGGACCAAGTGCTGCCCAGAATGGACACATAGCGCATTATGTTCCTTGGACATATACTAGTCTGTAAACCAAAGTTCAATAAAATCTATCCCAGGAGTTTTGAGAAAAACTCTTTTCTATTGAGTATTTCTTGTTGATGAACACCAACCAACCGATGGCGCATTTTTATTAAATAATGACTGTAATTATGTTAAAAAACACATTACTATTTCATTTAGTGTGCATATCATTTTCATATTAAATATTTTTAATGACCATCCATATTCGGCAGTTGGGCCAAGTGCTGCCCAGAATGGATACATAGTGCATTATGTTCCTTGGACATATACTAGTCTGTAAACCTAAGCTCAATAAAATCTATCCCAGGAGTTTTGAGAAAAACTCTTTTCTATTGAGTATTTCTTGTTGATGAACACCAACCTACCGATGGCGCATTTTTATTAAATAATGACTGTAATTATGTTAAAAAACACATTACTATTTCATTTGTGTGCATATCATTTTCATATTAAATATTTTTTAATGACCATCCATATTCGGCAGTTGGGTCAAGTGCTGCCCAGAATGGACACATAGTGCATTATGTTCCTTGGACAGATACTAGTCTGTAAACCTAAGCTCAATAAAATCTATCCCAGGAGTTTTGAGAAAAACTCTTTTCTATTGAGTATTTCTTGTTGATGAACACCGACCAACCGATGGTGCATTTTTATTAAATAATGACTGTAATTATGTTAAAAAACACATTACTATTTCATTTAGTGTGCATATCATTTTCATATTAAATATTTTTTACTGACCATCCATATTCGGCAGTTGGGCCAAGTGCTGCCCAGAATGGACACATTGTGCATTATATTCCTTGGACATATACCAGTCTGTAAACCTAAGCTCAATAAAATCAATCCCAGGAGTTTTGAGAAAAACTCTTTTCTATTGAGTATTTCTTGTTGATGAACACCAACCAACCGATGGTGCATTTTTATTAAATAATGACTATAATTATGTTAAACAACACATTACTATTTCATTTGTGTGCATATCATTTTCATATTCAATATTTTTTACTGACCATCCATATTCGGCAGTTGGGCCAAGTGCTGCCCAGAATGGACACATAGTGCATTATGTTCCTTGGACATATACCAGTCTGTAAACCTAAGCTCGATAAAATCTATCCTAGGAGTTTTGAGACAAACTATTTTTTGTTGAGTATTTTTTATTGATGAATAACAACCAACCGATGGCGCATTCTATTAAATAATGACTGTAATTATGTTAAATAACACATTATTTTTTGGAGCATTTAAAAAAAAAACATTGAAAAATATAAATATCAGGTATCGATAACAGGGTCCAAGCTACCGGTAGTCAGGGCTCAATCATCACACCCTGGATACAGCCCTGGGCTATACTAGGTACTTGTCAAGACAAAGCCAACGACTCCAAACACGATGGTGCTATCTTGTTTGGTTGAGGAGTTCCTATGGCCACCTTTCGGCTCCATCAACAGACCCTGGAAACTGCCTAGTGTAAAACACTTGTCAATGTATATTGAACGTGTCCAAACACGATGGTGCTGTCTTGTTTGGTTGAGAAGTTCCTATGGGTACCTTCTGGCTCCATCACCAGACCCTGGATACAACCTTGGGCTATACAAGGTACTTGTCAAGACAAAGCCAACGAGTCCAAACACGATGGTGCTATCTCGTTTGGTTGAGGAGTTCCTATGGGTACCTTCTGCCTCCATTACCAGACCCTGGATACAACCTTGGACTATAATAGGTACTTGTCAAGACAAATCCAACGAATCCAAACACGATGGCTCTATCTTGTTTGGTTGAGGAGTTCCCTTGGCCACCTTCCGGCTCCATCATCAGACCCTGAACACTGTCTAGTGTAAGGCACTTATTAATATACATTCAACGAGTCCAAACACGATGGTGCTGTCTTCTTTAGTTAAGGAGTTCCTATGGATACCTTCCGGCTCCATCATCAGACCCTGGACACCACCTAGTGTAATAGGACTTTTCAATACTTATCCAATGAAACCACATACGACGTGGCTATCTGGTTTACTTGAGGAGTGCCCGTGACCACCCTCCAGCTCTATCATCAGACCCTGGACACCATGTGAGGCTATAGCACTTGTCAAGATAAAATCAACGAGTTCAAACTTAACGACGCTCTCATTTTACCAATAATAAAATAAAATAATTAAATAAAACTAGGTAGGGATCTACCTGAAAAACATTAACCTCTCTCAGGCATTATCTTATTAACCCTGGGACCGTTTATTTATTTTTTATTTTTTTTATGTATGAATTGATGCATGGAACCATTTCGAAGCACTCCCATGTCTGGGCAGCATTTGGTCCAAATCTATTTTACGACATGTTTTGAATGTCGTCGTAGAAAAGACGCCCATTTACTACACATTGCTATTATAATTTTACAAAATCATTTTAAATCATAATTCTGATTTAGAAACATATTGGACATTTGAAATAATATACTTTACTTTACTGTACAGCAGTAAATTCTTTAATCTACTCATCCTGTTAAGTTTACACTCAACAAACGTCCCTACTCTTAAACAAAATTAATTAAGTAATGCCCCTAAAATATTTTGCTCCTAAGTATTTTAAGTATAACAGCAATATTAATGTAATTAAATACATTGATGTTTTTTCCTTCCAGATTCAGAAACCACACCAATTAAAAATTTTCGTTTGTATTTATTTATTTTATTACTAACTGCGCCCCGCGGTTTCACCCGCGTAAGTCTCGACCCCGTGGTAATATCGGGATAAAAAGTAACCTATGTCCTATTCCAGGTCACGGTCTGCCCATGTGCCAAATTTCATCTAAATCCGTTCAGCCGTTTTAGCATGAAAGAGTAACAAACAAACAAACTCACTTTCGCATTTAATATATTAAGTTAGGAAGTTAGGATTTATGTACTTACACACAGTAAAATACATATATGTAGATACGACATAATTATAATATGAGTACAAAGGTACTGCAATATTTGTTTCAATAAAATCACCGATTTACCTTTATGTATGGTTTGTTCAGATGGGCTCATATCTTACCCATTTGCTAATAATCTGTACATCTACAGAAAAAAGGATAATTTACGTATAGTTACCTAACTAAATTCCCAGCTTAAATTATGTTTATGTAGGGCTGGACATGTCTGCTGCTTGGCAAACGATCCGAGCTATTGGGTATGGGCCCAGAGAACACACGGCGTCGGGGTCTAAGCTGACAAAACGCAATGGATGGAGACTGTGTGAAACATGATATGGTTGAAGACTAACGAGAGGACGACTAATGAGTTTCGCCGACCCCAAATAAATAAGGGCAAGAGAATGTTGTGATGATGACGATGTTTTAGACTTACAACAAATTATTCAGAAGTAGGGCAGCATTATTAATTTATTAATGTATTTTCAATTATTAATTTCGAGTTTTATGTTACTTCAATACATTATTTGATCTCGTCATGACTAGTATAGTTTTAAGATGTAATAATAATAGGTACATAAAGACAATTTCTATGAATTAAATGACTTATTTTACGGACCTGGACCAGTAAGTATGTATATGCCGGTTTTTTTTGTACAGACTTCTAATAGGTACCATAACACTTTAGCGAAATTGCTGACATGGACCATTTTTAAGGGTTCCGTAACCAACGGGTAAAACGGGACCCTATTACTAAGGCTCCGCTGTCTGTCTGTCCGTCTGTCACCAGGCTGTATTTCATGAACCGTGATAGTTAGACAGTTGAAATTTTCACAGATGATGTATTTCTGTTGCCGCTATAACGCTAAAAAACAGAATAAAATAAGTATTTAAGGAGGCTCCTATACAATAAAAGTGATTTTTGACAAGTTTGACAGATTGCGACTTGAATGTGAACGTTTTTTTGTGATGTCAAAATGTTAAATGTTACAAGGGATACCAATCATTTTCAGACTTTATCGCGACGTAAATAGTTACAAAGTTGGAAAACAATTTAGAGCCAAGATAACTGACTTTATTTAGATTAATTTGAAATCTCTGATACAAAACTTTATGATTTTACTATCTAAATAGAAAAGCTTTAGCTCTGAAAAGAAAATCCTGAAGTCGAACCTTGGATTACTTCCCAATAAGGACTAAATTGACCTTCCGAATGCGGGAGATAAGTTATGAAGACCAGAAGCCCTAGACGAAGTGACATTCTATCAGCGTTAACGATGATGGAAAAGGCGAAAATGTATAGGTCTGACATGACCTATCGAAAAGCTTATGTCAAAGTCGTTGTAGAAATACGAAACGCTTTTGAAGCGATTGTAACTTGTCTAGGCTCTCTGATTGCCTCTACATGGTAAAGGAAGACCAAAATGAATTGTACCGATAAACCAAGTGCCTACTGACATATTCATCGGTCTTAATTTCTAATACTTTCTGACTTTAAAGTATATTAGCAGGTTAGTTGTGTAACAAAATCCGTATGCGATGCGTGTAAATGCAATTAATTGGATACAAATCAAACTTATTTAAAGCGATAACGAGTGCAGTGCATGCTATTATCACGTCATGAGCATTTTCACAACGTAATGATTAACAATAAATTATATTTTTTTAATCTTAATTTGAAAGATGAATTTAAATAAAACTATTGTCAAAATTTCTTTAAGTGCTAAGTTTGTTTAACACACTTTAAAATGTCATAGAGATTTTCACAGCAAGTAATGTTCTCGTATAGAATATAAGTACTGGAGACTGTTATATTACATATTACTAAGACAACATTTTTAAGAACAATGGCAATCCCTCTGCCTCTAAATTGACCTGTGTTCTTGTAGGTGTGATTGGGGATATTTAGCATCCGAATATATCGTATTTTTGAGATTAAGAGGCTGATGATAATTTGACATTCATCAAAGATGTCCTACCAAACTCACTTGATTCGAATGAAAGATAAAATAAGTAATAAAGTAATCTAGTCATGTCATATCTCCAATAACACAATCAGAAAAATTACAGCCTAGAAAATGATATTGTTTGTTTGTTCCACACGAAGGCAGTTTTTATTAATAAGTATACTTATAAATAGTATGGAACGAAGTCAGTTTTCTTGGTTGTGTCGTCGTATGTTTCCTTCGGGCTTTTATAAAACTCAATGAATTTTGATGCGGTTTTCACCATCATTACTTAGAGAATTTATACGATTACCTATACCTAAACAATTAATAACGGTGAAGAAATACATCGTGAGGAAGCCGGCAACGGCATTTCCTAGAACCTAGAGAATTCGAAGACCTGTGACACCTACCAACCCGCACTGGACCCTTGTGGTGGATTACGACCCACTCCCTCTCATCTAGAGGAGGCCTATGTCTCAGCAGTGGGAACATTATAGACTGGTTATGTAATTAATAAACATTAATATTTAACTTAGATTTAGCACCATAATCTCGATGCTTTGACATGTCACTGGTTGCTTCCGTGCGAAACAGGGGTGGGTCTCTTGTCTAAGTATATAGTAAAGGAATGGTAAATGGAACTTTAATACATATCCAATTTCCGCTTCTTGCCATTAGACACAATTTCCTCACTTGTATCGCGCTGTAAAAAATATCGTATTATGAACAGACGATCCATTTATTTTAAAACGCATTGCAAAGTTCGGTTCGACCTTCATACTTTGCTCCTTGATAATAGTCGGAAGTCAAGTCGGCGTCCCCTTTGTACTTTACAGTAACTTTTTACTGGAATGGAATACCATGCGTCTTGTAACCCACATTTTGTTTTATACTTTCCTTATAGGAATCATTAGGCAGAAGTACATAGGTCAGTACTCTTGGTTATACCTACTCATTGTATTGTCTCTCTATGTACGCTTTCTGAATAGAGCAGTACTGTAAGGAGTTTGTATGCGAGGCGCAACCTCGTGTGGTACAGGCTGGCTAGAGGGCAGCCGTGAGATTTGAACGTTCCAACAATTTAGTTGAAAATAGAATAGGAAGATATTCAGAGACGCCCTGAGGCTGGATGACGGGTGATATAATATAAAATGTATCCATGATTTTCATTAATTAATATAATTAGTTAAACTATCAAGTGTTTTACTCGATCCGGTGCCGTAGACTCTCTCGGAGTCTACAGTACTCTCGGTTATACCTACTCGTTGTATTGTCTCTCTATGTACGCTTTTTGATGTGCATCTGAGTGTCGATCATGTTACGGGTTCATCATATTCAGCCTTACTTTAAGGAATTATACAATTGATAAAAACACTTGCCTGGATGATAAAGTGGGAAAGAAAGCACAGTTTTGGTGAAATATCCAATTGGATCCAACCATAATACCCATTAGTTTGGTTGATTTCAAAGTGAGAATAAAGAAAAGTAATAATTGACAAGTGTCAGTCAGCCACCGAAACTACATTCATTATAGATACATACCACTAAGAAATAGAACTCTTAGTCGGAGTCTGTATCCTGGTAGCTATAATCTGGGATACTTCAAGTCTCGAGTAAATAGGTAACTTTTAAGCAAGCGTACATTGGATGCTCAATTCACAACTACGTCTCAGTGCCCCAGAGATTAAAAAGGTGTATAAAAAGGCGTGAAAGCTTTCTTGGGTGCGTGGGTCCTCCTCATTCAGCCAATAACAACGCCTCCACAGCAAGATGTAATCTGTGGCGGGAGCTGTTTAAACGACCTAACATCTTTAACGAAAGATCTGAGAGCCTTCCACCTGGGTACGCGTTACCACTTTGAAATCTCTAAATAGACTTCGATCCCAAGTCGGGGTTTTTTTTTCTAGATTAATAGTATTTCAGCGTCTTATAAATCTTCATCATCGCCTAGAAATTATTTTGTGTGTGAATCACACTTATACTACTACTTACACGTTTTAAAATTATATCATACAATTAATAATCTAAATAAAATGAATATTTAGTTAAATGGCAGCCAAATCCGACGCATAACTGAAGTTTCACTGAAGTTTCTAAAGACAAAAGTGAGTCTAAGTTTTTTATATCACCTACGAAAAACATTATCAATTGATTTATCTCGTTTACATAGAACGTTATCTTATCCCCGATTATTATGTGAATAATTATGATAGTTGATTATAACGCAAGCTTAATAATCATAGTAGATTTTGTGCCTATTGGCAAACATACATGTTTGAAACTGGTGTTGACAAACGATATGTTACGAGAACTTTTTTTATTAACATTTTTAGTGTCGCATGCGTTAAGTGAATCTTGTGTAACCTATACATTTGAAGATGACTTTTATGCCCAGTTTACTGATCTGGGGATCTGTAGCGTCTACCCCTCCTGGGAAGTCGGGACTTACGATAGCATTCATGTGACCGGACATAATGAACGCAGTAGTACATTTATTACGCCTATAGAAGAATTAAGTTGTGTGTCCTCGTTCTTGTTTCCAATGACCGGTGGAGGTAGACTTGAAGTGCTTGTTTATATGGAGGCAAACGAGCAAAACGACCAAGTAACCGTATTGGCGAACCAGTATGTGGTAAATGGTGCTGACACCACTCTAGGAACCGCTGGTATCTCACCCCTTGCTCCAAATTACGCAGACGGGTGGCATACATTGAAAGTGAGCTTGAGCAGCCAGGGAACGTCTATGTGCTACGTAAGTTTTTTTTTCTTTTATTATGATTTACTATAGTAATTCTCACACACTTTAACCTAAACATCAAAAAAGCTTATTTAGAAAAAGCATAAACTTAAATCAAAATCAACTTCGTCAGATGAAAGCTTCCTAAATAGTTATACCTAGAAGTTCAAAATTATCGGTAATTTTAAAAGAACATAATAAAATATAGTGCCCATATCAAGCTTAATACGTTATCTCATAAGAATCGTACCTAATAAATAAATAAAGAGAATATAACGTTTTGCAAACTCTGGCGCACTACCGCCTTACTGAACGGCCACCATAGTAGCAGTAGGAATGCAATTTATATCAACACGAGAAAAGTAGAAGACTCGGAATTCTACTACAATTTTAGACAATTATTACCTATGTTTTCCTGCCACTTAGCGAGCTTTAACTTCGATGAGCATTAGACAAGTTACACAAAACTAGAAAAACAATATAGTTCAACAGTCAATAAAAATAAAATAGTCAAGAAAAATAAAATATAATTATATTATTTTCACCTCACAAGCTCGGAAAGAGTCTGTTTATCATTCGAAATCTGAGTGCAAAAGTGCATTTTATCCGCTAGCGTGGAAAGAGTTTTTAAAATTCGAACCATTCTATTCAATAATTTTCTATACCGCCGGGTCCACTGATAATGCATGAATACTTATTTTATGTCAGTGCGCCAACCTCATTTCTAAAATAATCGCACTGGCCAGCACGAAAAAAACACCTCAACGCGCCTAAAGAAGTTTTCACTTCAAAAACTTTGTATAATTTTCTTCTGTATACTCTATTCACTTTCCATCATTTTGGTTTGTTTAGCAGTACAGAGTTAGTGCAAGCGGTACATAATGCCGAATTGAACTTTCTTCTGGAAAAATTGCGCTTAAAGTAGAAGTGTACAATATTTGTTCAATGGTTGAGTGAGTGAGGTGAAAAGTTGTGTGTTTCGCTCGGCAGCAAAGTTATTCTGCGTCTCGTACCTTTGAAACCTTCGCATCGCTCAGAATTATATATTTGAACCATTCGCTTCGCTCATGATTCAATCCTAGAATGCTTCGCTTGCTCAGGTTTCAATACAAGTACTCGCGCCAAAAAACAACTTTGCAGCCTTGCATAACAAATAACAATTATTTGTTACTAGCTGACCCGACAGACGTTATCCTTTCCAAACAATAATTCACACAAAATTCCCACAGAAAATGCACTTTCAGTTTTCCCGAATTTTCCAATTTTCCCAGAAACTCTTTTTTTTTTCTTTTCGTAATAATTTAATTCAGACTATTACGAACATTATAAAACAAAACAAAAAATAGCCTAATCGGTCCAGCAGTTCTCGAGTGATGATTTACCAACGAACAGCATTACTGTTCTAGCTAGCGTTTTTCCATCTATGTTGGGGTCGGCTTCCAGTCTTACTGGATGCAGTTGAATACCATTGTTTGACATGGAGCAACTGCTTATCTGACCTCCACAACCCAATAACTGGGTAATACGATACAATAACCCTTGGTAAGATTGAATGTCAGACTTTCGGGCTTCTGACGAACCCTAACGACTGTCAAAGATCCACGAATGACAGCCGGGACCAACGGCTTAACGTCCTTCCCGAGGCACGGAGGAGTCCCGGTACATAAAGATGGTCACCCATCCACGTACCAACCCCGGCAAGCGTAGCTTAACCTGATGGATCGACCCGTGCGGCTGTTATTACTTAGCGACGAGCATTTTTGTTATACATGGATAGTTAATTAACATGTGTGATGAAACTTATGTGACTAAAAGATTAGGTACCAAATGAAAATAAATGTTGATGAATGGAGAGGAAGGGGAAGACCAAAGAAAAGATGGATGTATTGTGTGAGGAATGATATTATTATGAAAAAAAAGGAGTATATGATAGTGTGACGTGACAAGGCAGAATGCAAGAAAAACGGCCGACCCAAGCAACATGGGACACAGTCAGTAAGTAATGTCAAAAATGTACGAGTACTACTTAATAAAACTCTAACACAGACTGACTGACTGGCAGACCACGCACAGCTTACACCAGTGGGTCTAGAAGCATGAAATTATGTAGAGGAGTTCCTTATGTAACGTAAATGAGCATTATGTAGAGGAGTTCCTTATGTAACGTAGATGGGCATTATGCAGAGGAGTTCCTTATGCAAGGTAAATGAGCATTATGCAGAACAGTTCCTTATGCAACGTAGATGAGCATTATGTAGAGGAGTTCCTTATGTAACATAGATGAGCATTATGTAGAGGAGTTCCTTATGTAACGTAGATGAGCATTATGTAGAGGAGTTCCTTATGTAACGTAGATGAGCATTATGTAGAGGAGTTCCTTATGTAACGTAGATGAGCATTATGCAGAACAGTTCCTTAAGTAACGTAGATGAGCATTATGTAGAGGAGTTCCTTATGTAACGTAGATGAGCATTATGTAGAGGAGTTCCCTATGTAACGTAGATGAGCATTATGTAGAGGAGTTCCTTATGTAACGTAGATGAGCATTATGCAGAGGAGTTCCTTATGTAACGTAGATGAGCATTATGCAGAACAGTTCCTTAAGTAACGTAGATGAGCATTATTTAGAGTAGTTCCTTATGTAACGTAGATGAGCATTATGTAGAGGAGTTCCTTATGTAACGTAGATGAGCATTATGTACAGGAGTTCCTTATATAACGTAGATGAGCATTATGTAGAGGAGTTCCTTATGTAACGTAGATAAGCATTATGTACAGGAGTTCCTTATATAACGTAGATGAGGATTATGTACAGGAGTTCCTTATATAACGTAGATGAGCATTATGTACAGGAGTTCCTTATGTAACGTAGATGAGCATTATGTAGAGGAGTTCCTTATGTAACGTAGATGAGCATTATGTACAGGAGTCCCTTATGTAACGTAGATGAGCATTATGTACAGGAGTCCCTTATATAACGTAGATGAGCATTATTTACAGGAGTTCCTTATGTAACGTAGATGAGCTTTTTGTAGGAGGATTTGGATAATTCATCCCATAAGAGGCATAAACTTAGTATGGATGTTAGAAACTTAGAAATATGCTGATAGTAAATCTTCTCGGGCACACAACTGATTTCGTATAATTAAATAAAAACTAAAATGGGTCAGTACCTGCACAATTTCGCATACTTTCTCTCACAAAACACCCAGACAAACACACATCATTTTAATTTTACTTCATGTTCTATTGAATCATCATTGGCAATATCAGAACGAAGTTGAGTAGTAGTTTGAATTTATTTATTTATTTATTCACAAGGTAACTACAACAGGTAACAATCACAATATATCATTAGATTCACATTATAGGTTTCGATCTGATTATCACCCAAAGCGTAATCGCACAACATGACTACCAACAACACAATAATGATGTCAACTACAGTAAAAAGCTTGTAATTAGTCAATTTATTTACCTTTACATTATGTAACTTATTATACTAAATTAACTAAAAAACTAAAACTAGAAGGACTAACTAACTATACCAATAAATATAAAAACAAAGGGACCCTTAGACGTCGAAGTATTCGTCCGCATCGCCGTCATCCGGAAACATGCCCAGAAGACGGGCAGCATTGCCACGTTGAATGGCAATGCTAATTCTTTGGCCAAAGAACAAGCCAGCCCTCTGGTCACGTGAAGTGTAAAAAGCTTAGTTCACAAAATTATAGCCACCAGGTCTGTGCGTCTGCCCTCCGACACTCTTCCACTAAGGCATGGAAAGTGTAGGAGAACAAACACGCCAGGTAAAGTACATATAATTGACTTTTTTTTTTTTTTGAGGTTTGGAAATCATCCAATGACTTCTCCCGCTCTGGGCGGAGCGGAAGGGCGTGTCAGACTTTTACTGACTAAAACCCACCCGTGTTCCTTCAGTTGCCTGTTGCCAAGGTCCCGGTATCCCTTTCGGACTTTCCCGCAACACATATAATTGACATAAAGTTAAAACATTTAGAAGAGAACATTATTTAAAAGGAAAGAGTACAAACATGTCTTTTGAAAGCAGCGGCTCGAGATCGAAGATGTCAATAGTCTTTTGAATGTACTCTGTGATTTGATTTTTGTGTGACCATTTCGCCGAAAAGCCGCATATATATATAGACGGAGTACATATTTATTAGAAGAGATTTCAACTGCCCCGTTGATCTCGTGGTCGCGACTGCTGAGCGTGGGGTCCTGGGTTCGATTCCCGGGTTGCGCAAAGTGTTATTGGGTTATTAGAAATTTCGTAGTAACAAGCCAGTGTTTAGAAGTTGGCGGTGTAATACCCTCGTGCTTCGGAAAGCACGTCAAGCGTCCTGCGCCTGATTTCCCTCCGGTCGTGTCGGATTGCCGCCCCATCGGACTATGAGAGTGAGGGAAGAGAGAATGCACCTGTGTCTGCGCACACACTTGTGCACTACAATATCTCTCGCGCCGAAGGCTAGTCTCCGTTGAGATTGGCCGCCGTGGCCGAAATACGGTCTAGAGGACGATTATTATTATTATTACATATTAGAGGTGTGGGATGAAATAGATAGTTCCATTGGTTCGTAAAATAACTATTACAGACTACGGGTATTGAAGCTGCTGTTACACGTTTTTGCAAACATTACTTTGTAAAATAACAGTATCAAGCGTTTGTTTGGGGAAATCTATCGTACACAAAACATGAAACGATAGATTTACGGGTGGGAGGGCAGCATCTGCATACTGCATCCAAGTTTGATGAACTACTTTGTCAAAGTCAAAGTCAAATAGTTTATTTCAAGTAGCACATTAAAGGCACTTTTGAACGTCAAAAACAAAGCAATAGAACTGATTCTAGATGCCCCTTCCAAAAGGTAGTTTTCGTATGGAGAAGAATGGGCAAGAAACTCCACCGTTACTCTTTAAAAAAAATCTTTTTACAATATTTTGTTTACATCAGATATATAATTACATGTGAAGACGATGCACCTAGAATACGATTACTGTACCACAATAGGTAAAAAGAATTAAAATGGAGCAATGTTTGTCGGCATAAACCCTAATTATTGTAATTGCTTGGATTTTAAACCTGCAATAATATTTTTGATGTGCATATTTTCAGCTTTGTCGGCGAAATTTTTTTTTTTTTGTGATGGAAAACTACTAATTATCTATTTTCGGACTTTTTCCATTACTTGTACCTTGCTTCTTGCCAAATTTAATGATTCGAGATTAACGGGAGGAAAAAATTATGTCGAAAAAATGGCCGTATTCTTTTTAATTATTGCGTTGATTTAGAAGCTCAATTTCATTTCATTGAAAAATCAATTTTTTAAAGACCCAAGGCACCTTCGGATTTGATTTTAATTGCAGCTTGATACCTCCTCGCTTTCCTGAGAAAAAGGGTCTTGACCAAGGCTTGGAACCCGCTGATTTCGGTTTTCCTCCGAACTTTTCTAAAGAACGCTAACGTTTAGAGAACTTTATTTTAACCTAAATTAACCAGTTTACTCGACAAGCGGCATATTGGTAAAAGCGTTGCAACTTGAAACTACTTGTGATGATACCGCGCTGAATAAAAACTGAAGTATTAACCGGTTTGTTTCTAAACCGTTAAATCCGAAAAAACCTTTATATAATACTCTTCCAACTACCGGTATATGCGAACGAAACCGAATGTAAAGTTTTTTGCTTAACATCACACACATCATTCCGTTTTGAAAATTTAACCGGTATCCGAGCCTTGGTCTTGACAGACAGACAAACGGACGGACAACGAAGTGATCCTATAAGGGTTCCGCTTTTTCCTTTTGACGTATGGACCCCTAAAAACACCGTAGGTATGCATAACCCCCTCCTATCTACAAGTTGTTAAAAAACTAAATATTAGGTGAGTTCTCCGAGATCTCATTAGGTACCTATGTATATCCTTATCCTTACATATTATAAAACAAAGTCGTCCGCCGTGTCTGTCTGTCGTCCTGTTCGCCATAAACTCAAAAACTACTGCAACAATTTTCATGCTGTTTTCACCAATGGATAGAGTGGTTCTCGAGTAAGGTTTTATTATATAATAACCTACATCCACGCGGGCGAAGTCGCGGGCATCAGCTAGTTTTTTTATAAAAAAGAAAGATAGACACAATACTCAAATTTTAGTTTAGTTGATAAACAAGAAAATCGACAACAATTTGAAAGTTTTCATTTTACTCTCCCGAAATAAAACAACTGTGATAGAAAATTAATCAATTATAATATATGTTATGAAGCGCGACTTATACACTTTTGATAAGGGTGATAAAGATGAGAGTTCTGACAGATATTGATATAGGTAAGTACTTAACAATAATATTATGATAGAGGGGGATTAGAGTGCTAATAGACACACTGATTTATTTGGTTAATACAATTTATTGAATTACAAAACGTGTAGTTACCTACAATCACTTTTTGCTATCACTAGCGACCCGCCCCTTCTTCACCGTTTGTACGACTTACCAAAACATCGAGATTTCTATATTATACAGGGTGTCCAGTAAATAGCACGACATACTGCACAGGGTGATAGCTAGGGTCACTACCTATCAATACAACACAATATATGTTCAGCAAAATCTTACGGATTTACAGTTTTACAAAAATTTCCGATTCGTTCTGTGAAATCGTTCTGTGAAAATTTTAACAAAAAAAACTATTTCTTCAAAACTTTCTTGTTTTTGGATAAAAAAAAAACTTATAATGAGTAGAGTAACCTATTCACGAATAATTTGATGTAAAAAAAGTTCTAGAAAAGGATTTTTTCATTACGAGATACTTAAAAATCTGTTTCAAGGTAGAGATTTTTCGATATTTCGGAAAATTTTGTAAAACTGTAAATCCGTAAGATTTTGCTGAACATATATTGTATTGTATTGATAGGTAGTGACGCAAGCTATCACCCCCTGCAGTATGTCGTGCTATTTACTGGACACCCTGTATGTAATTTGAATATAAATATTATTAACCTGTATGACCGCGGACGGGCCGCGCGCGGACCAAAAACTATTGTAGTTAATTAGAAAGTCCTTGAAGAATTAAACATATAAACCTGCCGAAATAAACTCTCTAAATAATGGTGAAAACCTCATCAAAGTTGCGTAGTTAACACGGTCACACAGCTGTATACTAAACGCAATTTAATTTATAATATGTACCTATTGACATAGATCTACATCATTTAAGATGTAAGAGGACAGCTCATAGACTGAATATTTTCATCCTGAGCCATGCTTGCCTATATAATAATCTTTAGGATCACAAGACAAAAGAAATAGGTAAAATATGTTTTTTAATCTCGTAGACTAATTTGACATTTCAAGTGATTGTTGTTTGTTTTTTTTCAATTTGGAGTTTGACATTTGCACCTGTCAAATTGCCACACGATTAAATAAATAAATAAACTGAGTCTTGGGCATTGACCTAATGCAGCAATCGTTCTGGTCTGAATCTGATGATAATGCCTATGATGTAAAGAAAATAATTAATTTTTGGTAAACATGGCCCAAGAAAAAACACAAACAAAGAACAAATTAGGGGAAAAAACAACAGAACAGTAGCAAAAGTCGAGCTTCCTAAATTTTAAATTGGAACAGGAGTAAATCAAAAAAAAATTACTCTGTTAGAGCTAACTATTACATTATAGATATGAAAAGCCAAAAGCGAATGATTTTATGTCAATTTAAATTAGGTGTGTATACCTATAAGTTATAATAATAATCATGTAATGAAACCCAGAATCGCAGTAAGGATGTATCCAAATTGAAAATGCGTTCGGTTAAAAAAAAATGTTTTTAAAAGAAGAGATACGAAAGCACGTTAAGCCGTTGGTCCCAGCTGTCATTCGAGGATCTTTGACAGTCGTTAGGGGTCGTCAGAAGCCCGAAAGTCTGACAAAACCAGTCTTACCAAGGGGTATCGTATTATCCAGTTACTGGGTTGTGGAGGTCAGATAGGCAGTTGCTCCATGTAAAATACTGGTATTCAGCTGTGCATCTGGTTAGACTGGAAGCCGACCCCAACATAGTTGGGAAAAGGCTAGGCAGATTGATTGATCTTTGATAGTTATCTACTGAGACTATGATACCATGTTGCTGTCGTAATTATAATTTTATTCGATTTATACTTCAGATGAACATGATACAAGTTTAGTGCAGAGATCGAGATAAGGTAAACTAATCAGGCGATATTTTATCTATTAATTAATTTTAACTTATGTTTGAAACGATACTCAGATAAACATTTAAAATGAACACTTTTGGTAAGTATTTTGAAAACGCGCGACGTCCACTTCAGGAAATGAAAATACTCGCTATTTTTATCATTATCATTTAAAAAACGGGTTATAATGTATATCTACAATCCTTGAGTTTTCTAAGATAGCGGTGGAAGTTACATAAAGGGCAGAATGCCTATCGTGAAAATGACGGCTCCGTGTGATGTAGGAATTTACAGGCAAAATAGGCTCTCGATAATGAAATAGTTTGTTATGAGGACGGCTGTCAATACGGCCATTATGTAACGGCACCGCGGTTACGTTCCTACGTTGGGTTGACGCCTAGCGGACGACGAGCCGATGAGGCGAGGTGATGCCGATCTTCACTCTGATTGTTTAACACACTTTCAATCAGAATTCGGAAGATTTCAAAAGAAATTGCTCATCCATTGCGTCATATGATTGAATTGTTTTTCTGCTTAGGTTAATAATGTAATTGATGTTGTTGAACTATCAAAATAGAAGGCATGCCATTGTAGGTGTGTTATGCCATTACCGCGCCCGGTGTCGACCTGTGCAATGATGTTTATTGATAAATTAATTTAACTAATCAGCCTTCTAAAATGCCTATTATTTTGTTGTTTGTGCCTTTTTGTCGTAACGTGATAAATGGTAAGTACTAAGATGTTTTCCATGTTAATTTGATATCTAATTAAAAATAGATATCTTCCTAAAATATTAAAAACCAAACTTCCTTACATGCAATTCAAAATTTTATTATGAATGAAATTGCGTCTGATTTTGATTTGATAGTGATTTATTATCTGTAAAACATAAATTAAAGCTTCTAACAGGTTCTTTACATAACATGTATATCGTGATGATGATTACCACGAAATAAAAGGAATTATATACCTAGTTTTGTGTAGACACCACAGAACAGAAGTTCTGTGGTAGACACATTACCTAGTACATCCTGTAGCGAAATAAAAATGAAAATTCACCACTATATCGCGTATTTGAATTGAAATACTATTTGATTTGATGATTCCAAGATTTGACATGGCTAGTTTTAGCATTTTATAAATTCGTAAAAGGTACCCGACCATTATATTTGTTGAAGATATATCACCTCCATGTAGTAACGTTGGCTACTGGCTAGACAGAAAAGGTGTCTAGCTGTCTAGATTGAAATAGCCATAAAATTGTTGTACGGTGCTCCATTTTCTACGCTCTTGCTTTTATACCTTCCTAATACACTTACAATATTTTCTGTGGTTTCGCTCTGCAAAACCTCCCCAACAATGGTTATGGGCTCAGGGCAGTAAAGTGAGTTGTGAAAATAATTCGAAATTGTAAAAGATTTGAAAAGTACATGTAGGAAGAAAAATGACTTCGAATGTGCGTATAGAGTTATTGACGAAGGACAACTACGACAGTTGGAAGGTACAGGTGGAAGCATTGTTAATAAAGAATGACTTCTGGGAGCATGTAAGTGGAGAAAAACCAAAACCTACTACCGATGCTGATATATCGACATGGAAGACGGCTGACAGAAAAGCAAAGTCTGAGCTGATATTGGCATTACATCCGAGTGTAGTTCGTCATGTAAAAAGGGTGGAGACTGCACGAGAGGTATGGTTGAAATTAGAGAGCTTGTTTGCATCAAGAGGACCTGCAAAGAAAGCGAATTTAATGAAAAGGCTCATGTTACAAAGGATGAGTGAAAATCAAAAGGTATGTGAGCACCTTGATTCCTTTTTTGAAGCTGTCGACAAATTGGAAGAAATGGATATAAAAATCCATGACGATTTATTAACGATCATATTGCTGTATAGTCTTCCGGGAAGTTATGAAAACTTTAGATGTGCCATAGAGTCTAGAGATGAACTCCCAAAGCCAGAGCAACTAAGAGTTAAAATAATCGAAGAAGATAGTTCAAGAGGAAACGCTCAAGTTGATAAAATAGAAGGCGCCATGTATTTGGACAAACATCCGAAGAAAATTACTGGAAAAACATTTAAGTTTAAATGTTTTAAGTGCCACAATTTTGGCCATAAGGCATCGGACTGCACAAAGAAAAAGGAGAAGACTCAAGAAACCCGACGTGTGGAGTCATGCACTAGTCATGAAAGTTGTGAAGCCTTAACCATAAATCATGTTTCAGATGACTGCCGCATCGCTGTTGATGCGAAGCGCCGTCAAGAATGGATCTTTGATAGTGGTTGCACTTCTCACATGTGCAATGACGCGGAAAGGTTTGCTGAGATACTCCCTGCGAGTCAAAAATTAAAATTATCCACAGATTCTTTGACAACCGTGCAAGGTAAAGGTACAGTTAAGTTATTAGCATGCAATGATGATCGAACGCGTAAAATTCAATTTGAAAATACCCTGTTAGTTCCCGATTTACGTAGTAATTTAATTTCCATCGCCCAGCTTACTGAACGAGGTTGTGAAGTCACGTTCAAGCACGACGTAGCCTATGCAGTTAAAAAAGGTGAGGTAAAACTGACCGCTGATCGGCGAGGTGATTTGTATTACTTGAGGGAGTTGGACGCTTCAGCGTCTGTGGTATGTAGTGAAAGTGTTGATCTATATCGGTGGCATGAGCGTATGGGACATCTGAATGCTAGGGATCTTATGAAAGTACTAAAGAAATCAGGTATTGATCCGATAAAGATTGATAGTAACTTGCATGATTGTGATGTGTGTGCTAAAGGAAAAATGGTATCGTTGCCTTTTGTGAAATCCAGTTCACGCTGCAACGAGAAGTTGCGAATAATATATTCTGATGTGGTAGGTCCAATGAGAGTTCAATCGAATGGCGGAAATAAATATTTTATTACTTTTATTGACGACTGTACTCGTTGGTGTGAAGTTTATATGCTGAAAAATAAAAGTGACGTTTTGTCAAAGTTTAAGATTTTTAAACGTCATGTCGAAAATTTGACTGGAAGAAAAATTAAATATTTACAAACGGATAATGGAAGTGAATACAAAAATAAAATATTCGATGAATTTTTAGAAAATGAAGGTATTAAGAGACGTCTTACGACGCCATATTCACCTCAAAGTAACGGCATCGCCGAACGGATGAACCGTACGTTGATTGAAATGGCAAGATGCATGATCTTATCGTCAGGTATTTCACCAAGTTTTTGGGCAGAAGCTGTAGCTACTGCATGCTATTTGCGTAATAGGTGCCCAACTAGCAGTCTGAATGGTGAAATTCCGTACGAAAAATGGTTTGAGAGACCTGTGAATGTCAAATATTTAAAAACGTTTGGCACGAAAGTACACGTCTTGGAAAAGGAACCAGGTAAGGATAAGTTTGCAGCACGTAGTTTACTCGGCATTTTTGTGGGTTATCCAGCTGATGCTAATGGCTATAAAATATGGATACCTGAAAGTAGAAAAATCGTAGTATCGAGAGATGTAAAATTTCAGGAAGGTAAACAAACTGAAATTGAGTGTAAGGTCTCTAATGAATCACTAATTGAACCACAATGTGAAAAGAGTATTGTTAGAAAGACTGTTGATATAGAAATTCAAACTAAAGAACAGCCGGATGTACCAATTAGTGATGAACCTTCAAGAGAAGTAATTCCATTAGATATTCAACCGAATGTGCCAATGATTGATGAAGGAAGTACAGAGAATACAGAATCTACTGGAATTGGTGATAGAAACATTACTTTAAGGAGAGGTCCTGGAAGGCCAAGGATTCAGAAAGGACATGTTGGCCGCCCTCGCAAAATATACAACATGGTTGAGGTAAGAGAAAGTAGCGACAATGAGTCATCAACGGAAGAATACGTCGACACTGATGATTTTGCTGGAGCTATTGAAACCACGTTAAAAGAAGCTTTGACATCTGACGAAAAGGTCAAATGGGAGGAAGCGATTCTTTCAGAAATAAGAAGTCTAGTTAATAACGACACGTGGGAAATTGTGAAGAAACCTTCAGATCGTAATATCGTAGGATGTCGATACGTGCTGACGACAAAGCTAAATGTTGACAATACTGAGAAAAAGAAGGCCAGACTGGTAGCAAAAGGATACAGTCAGCAACATGGCCTAGATTATAATAAGACATTCGCCCCAGTTGCGAGAATTGCAACTATACGCTTGTTGGTCGCCTTAGCTGTCGAAATGGGCATGGACATTGACCAAATAGATATAAATACCGCCTATCTAAACGGTGATCTCAACGAAGATATTTATATGAAGATTCCAGAGCTGCTGAAAGAAGGTTTAGAGAAATTAAAAAATGCAGATGGTGTTAATTCTGCAGTAGGCAAAAAAGCAGCAAAGATGCTTGAAGATATGAAAGCAGGTGGTGACACCTGTCGTCTAAAGAAATCTCTATATGGTCTCAAACAAGCTGGACGACAGTGGAATATAAAACTGGACGAGAAGCTGAGAGAAATGGGATTGAGATCTACGATTAATGAACCTTGTTTGTATCACAAACGCAATAAAGGTGGATCAGATCTTTTTGTTGTTGTTTACGTAGATGACATATTGATCGCATCGCAAAAGAGAATGTATATAGATAAATTTAAGCAGGAATTGGCCAGGAAGTTTGAGCTTAAGGACTTTGGTCAAGCAACCTTCTGTCTTGGGATAGATATAAAGAAAAGTGGCAACACGTATTTCTTGTCACAAGAGAAGTATATAAAGGATATCTTGAAGAAATATGCAATGGATAATTGCAATCCTATCCTGACTCCAATGGAGATTGGAAATCCTGTTATTAGTGGAAAAGAAGTAGTAAAAGGGAAACAATTTCCGTATAGAGAGCTAATTGGAGCGCTCATGTATTTAAGTGTAGCGACTAGACCTGATATCGCTACCGCTACGGCAAAACTTGCGCAGTTTGCAGAAAACCCGCAGGAAACTCATTGGAAGGCTGCGAAGCGAGTTCTTCGATACTTAAAAGGTACGATAACTCACGGTTTGGCGTTTAAGCCGACAGGGTTATGCATACAAGGGTATGCAGATGCAGATTGGGGTAGCTGTATCATTGATAGACGATCTTTTACGGGTTATTTATTCATTCTAGGTGGTGCAAGCGTATCATGGACTTCGCACAAGCAACGTATCGTTGCGACGTCTACTTATGAGGCTGAGTTTGTGAGTTTGGCAGAAGCTATGAAAGAAGCTGTGTATTTGAATAGCCTGTTGAAAGAGCTAGGTTTATATCAACTCTGTAAGGTAAAAATGCATGCTGATAACTTAAGTGCTATTTGCCTTGCTGAGGATCATGGTATACATCATGCAAAAAGTAAGCACATTGACATTAGAAATTTCTTTGTGAGGGATGTGCTACGCGATAATAAAGATATAACGTTGGAATATTTGTCAACTGACAAGATGTTGGCAGATGTCCTCACCAAACCTTTACCTCGCGTAAGACACGAAACACTAATAAGTGCGTTAGGAATGTGTGTGCGAAAATAAAGATAGATACAATTCGTACTGGAGTTGAGGGGGTGTGTTGAAGATATATCACCTCCATGTAGTAACGTTGGCTACTGGCTAGACAGAAAAGGTGTCTAGCTGACTAGATTGAAATAGCCATAAAATTGGTGTACGGTGCTCCATTTTCTACGCTCTTGCTTTTATACCTTCCTAATACACTTACAATATTTTCTGTGGTTTCGCTCTGCAAAACCTCCCCAACAATATTGTCCCAGGTGAAATCATCTGATAAATATAAAAAAAAACAATTGTATCTTCAGTAATAAAAAATAAATACTCCCCAAATCGTTTTTAGGGTTCCGTACCCAAAGGTTAAAACGGGACCCTATTACTAAGACTCCGCTGTCCGTCCGTCTGTCTGTCTGTCTGTCCGTCTGTCACCAGGATGTATCTCATGAACCGTGATAGTTAGACAGTTGAAAGGAGAATGCCAGGGTCTCCCATAAGACTCGGCCAGAACCGACAAAGATGAACTATATTTCATAAAAAAGGCAAATAAATGTAGAATTCGTTTTATATATAGTTTTTCAAAGTTGTTCACTTTATACTACTTCTGATTTTAACGATAACATGAAATAAACTATTAAATGATTAATTAAAATAATGACTTTTAGCACATTATCCTCAGTTTCAACAACCAAGGTAGTCGTAAATGGTTGAAAGCTCGCTGTTCAGAAACACAGCAATAAATAACACAAAACTCAAAAAAATACGAAAACACTTCGTTGCTCGTGATACGCGGGACAAATCAAACTTTTTGATATTGACAAATGCCAGTTAAGGTTTTACATCAAGTGCTGCCAGCACTATAATTAGACTATTAGGAATAAACTATTCTAAACGATATCGATAATAGAATTAAAAATTATTTTTAATTATTACATTACTTTGAAATATAATATACTTATTTAAAAATATAACTAAACGCTATTTATTAATATAATTATGAGTTACGATTTATGTAAGTAATAAATTCACTTATGTATCTTCATATTGATATTATTGTAATCGATTTGCAAGTGCAATTTCGTATCGATATTATTTTATTTTGGTACTGGTAACATTTCTAATTGAACATCTAGCTATGAAATATGTTGTTAAATTGAATAACTATTTAAAATGACTTTTCAATGGTGTGCTTCCACAAATTTTATTGATATTGTATAAATCTTCCTATTTTTAAATATGAATTATCATTATTATAGAAAGTCTGTCGGACTCTACATACAATATGAGCCGATTCTTGGCATTGTCTTTTTCACAGATGATGCATTTCTGTTGCCGCTATAACAAAAAAATACCTACTAAAAACAGAATAAAATAAATATGTTAGGGGGCCCATACAACAGACATGATTTTTTTGCCGTTTTTATAGACAATAGTACGGAACACTTCGTGCGCGAGACCGACTCGCACTTGGCCGGTTTTTTGGTTTCCTTTCACTACAAAAAATGTCCAGACGGTGTCTCGGGAAAATATGGCAACCCTACTGTGAAAGTAGGTAAGAATTTTGAACACCGACTTCCGAAATTAAAGTTATTTTCCACTTTTTAGCTGTGGTAGGTACCACAACCCGCAATGAATACCACCACCTGCAATGTAAATCACAGTGATAGAGTAACTTAAAACGTCGTCAACATACACTAAGTGGGAAAAAATACGTAATATTGAAGCTAACTCAAAAACTACGCAAGCAAAGTTAATACAATTTTTACCCACCACCTCTGAAGTATAAATTCATAAGTGGCGGAGTAACCGCGTAACAAACACACAACAACAATAAAAACATACCGACGAGTTGAGAACCTTCTCCTTTTTGAAGTCGGTTAAAAAGGGCCGGACACAGCCCTTTTTAGGGTTCCGTACCCAAAGGGTAAAACGGGACCCTATTGCTAAGGCTATGTCCGTCTGTCTGTCCGTCCGTCTGTCCGCGGCATAAATCAGAGACTGTTGGAATAAAATGGGGATGCTTTTTTTTCTTTAAAGCTTTAAAGTGCAAATTTTTGTTAAGGTCAAATGTGTCCCCCCGCCAACTCAAAATGGTTGGTTGGATATGTGAAGCTTCAAAAGTTTAAATTAGTAGATGCAAAAACATTTTCAAAAAAAAGCTGAAAAAATTATTCTCCCTAGTTTCCCTTATTTGCTCTCTCAACTGAAGTTTTAGCCTTTTTAGGGTGTAGAGTAAAAAACCGGCCAAGTGCATGTCGAACCACGCACGATGAAGGGTTCCGTAGTTGGGATGAATTTATCCAACAAACTTAACATTGTAGTTGAAAAACATGTTTTCTCATACATTCCAACTCTAAATGTAAGTTTGTACGTACAATATTGTGAAAGGCCCATGGGGGATTTTGTATGGACCCCGTCCCCACCCTTCAACAGTCAATATGTTTATAAGGATCCAGAAAAAGATTTACTGTCTTGTTCAATTGCAAAAACGATGGGGTTTTTTACCTGACTACGGCGAAGCAAAAAGGAGGGTTATGATTTTGACCGGCATGTATGTATGTATGATAAATGATAAATGATTTGATTTCTGTAAGTAGGTTTGTACAAACTCTTTTACACGTCAATCATATTTTTAAAACTAGATGAGGTCAGCGTTTCCTATCTGACTACTCTGAGAAGAAAGGCCGAAACAAACTCAGAGGTCACAGTCTCTTTTAAAGTCTAGACATAATCTTGGTCAGACCATGTGAAGCCCATGTAGATTGGTGTCTGAAATGGACTTTTGAGGAAAGAACCCAGATTCGAGTGGACCTGTCCAGTCAGTGCACGCATTTTTCAATAAACGTGCAGCTCAACTCCAATTTTAAGGGGCTCAACGATTTGACGAACAATACCAAAGAAAGGACATTTGGTTAGGCCGCATAAATTACTCAAACTGCCAGTCCATGATTAATTAAAACTAAGGAAAAAATAATAATAAAAAAGAAAAGAAAGATCTACATAGTCTTCACATTCACAATAATTAAAATAATATAATACTTTACAAAGTAAACATTCATGTCATTATTTAAATAAAATGTCAATGTAAATATCAAAATCCGGAAATCCGGAAATAATCTTGGTCAGATAATTTGAGGACCGTGTAGATTTGTGAAATGGTCTTTTTAGGAAAGAACCACACAGATTGAGTAGACCTGTCCAGTCAGTGCACGCATTTGTCAGTAATCGTGCAGCTCAACTCCAAATTAAGGAGCTCAACGACTATACTACACCCTACTATTTATGTATACTACACACACAGACACCACACACACGTTTTACACTATTTTATTTGATTACACAGACGGACAGACTTAGCCGGTATGACTTCATTTTATTTTTAACCAGTTGAAGATACTATCTTTTCCGTATTCATTACATTATGAATAATCAAGATTGTTCAATTATATTATAAAACTAACAGTTAGGAGATAACGGTTTATTAAGTAGTGACTTGTTGCCACATTCGAAACGAAATGATTCGCAAAGTATTCATTTATTATATTAGTGTTTTATGTAGTCAGTGATTATTGTGTGCGGTACACGTTTGAGGAGAATTTCAAAGAATGCTCGATAAATGAGTGGGGCTTGTGTCTTCATGCCATTTTTTATTGTTGGCAAATTCAGCGATTTGGACTTGACTGGACAAAATGAACGCATTACCTCATTGACCGAGAAAAATGCTCTCCATTTGAATGTGGAATACCTCGTGTGTGTTAAGCCCCTACCAGCTTTGAATTGTTGCGATAGAAGTAAACATTTATATGGAAGCAACGGATCCTTCTGACCAAATTATTGTAATTGCCTATCTGTTAGACGTCAGTGATGACAGGGTAACAGGAGTGTATGCGCATTCAGCCTCGGATCCAAGCTTTGTGGGAGGATAGCACACTCTGGAGATGACCTTAACCGGCTCAGAGACGTATGATGGCTACGTGAGATTAATAATTTTGTTTTAATGGTGGATTGCATGGCATTAGGTACAATTTTTATAGGAAGATTTTTTATGGCGAGACCTCATATACTGGTTACATTCCTTG
Organism: Lithophane leautieri; assembly: GCA_949152455.1. Classification (NCBI taxonomy): domain Eukaryota; kingdom Metazoa; phylum Arthropoda; class Insecta; order Lepidoptera; family Noctuidae; genus Lithophane; species Lithophane leautieri. The sequence goes on along the minus strand of OX424474.1, from coordinate 3,732,621 downwards.
AAAACATTCAACAAACAGACTGCTGAAGAGGATGGCCTCATCTGTAATTAGCTTCACATTACTAGCGATAAAGGAAGAGATGAGGTCGGCACAGGAACATCACTATGAGAGTGGTAATTCGCTAAAGATGTGTGAATCTTAAGTGTCAGATTTTGTCGGAAACTGGAAGCAATAGTTTAAAAAAAAAGATCAACTTCGTTTTTATTTTACGTTGAGGTAAGGCATGAAGATTTTTACTAAAAGCCTCACCACTTGTTCGCATATTATAAGGTGTATGTATATACAAACAAGGTGTAAATGAAATAACGTATAAAAAAAGAAGTTTAAAAAACTGTAACCTGACTACGGAAAAATAAAAGTGATCTTAAAAGTACGAAACAAGTACTTAAATACACTGGCCGTCAAAACTTAGTACCACACTTATAAAATTGCAATAACTTTTAAATTACACAAGATATATTTTTGAAATAAAAAGGATTTCAAAAAGAATTTAATTTTTATATACTAACTTTATTTGCTATAAAACGTTTTTTATTTCAAAACTCTGGCTTCTATAGTTTAAGAGAAATTGCAATTTTAAAAGTGTGGTACTAAGTTTTGAAGGCCAGTGTATTTCAGACAGAAATCAAGACATAGGTACAAAAATGGTCAAGCTAAAGCCGTCGTCGCATGCCATTATATTTTTGAAGGTGTTCCTGGCACCCACACGGTATTCAGGCATGCGCCCGCAGAAAGAAAGATGTCACAAGTGATAAAAGTAAACAGTTTTTAGGTAAAAGCCCAGTCCTACAAAAAACTCGATCTCGCAATCTCTTAATGACAAATGATTGCTTTGCGAATAATCTAAGAATTTACAGTACAACCAAGAGCATAAAATAATAGTCTAATACTTAGCTTAAAGGCTTACATACTGGGGCGAATCGTCGCGCGACGCGACGCCGCCACATTGTTCGCCGTGAGAAATTGTTTTGTTAAAATTCGCGTCGCGCAACGAATCGCCCCAGTACGTAAGAGCCTTAACTCAAAAGCGATTAACTCCTAAACTATTCATTGGAAAAGTGTATTGTGTTTACCTATAGGTAATTATATAATAAGTCTTTTTTAAAGGGACAATCGGTACTTCACAAGAAATCGCTTGTTAATTTTGCTAAGTGTACCTACATACATATTGATGCTCGGGACTGTCCAGTAAACACGAGCAAAAATATGTTTAAACTCAGTAAAATTCGATTGCAACTTTGAGATGATACCTATTTCATAATAATATGAGTTCTAAAATACTATGTTCGATAAAAAAATAAAATTACAATCAATGAAGAAAAAGAAAATCACTTTTAAAAATTGCTAAGTTTATACATATTGGTGCTTGTACATAGTTCGCGCCTGGTAAGCTAGGCTATAGTCTGTTTTTAAATCTCGTAGACCAAATTGACAACTGCAAATGTCAAACTCCTAATTTAAAAAACAAACATCAATCACTTGAATTGTCAAATTAGTCTAACAAGAAAAGTATCTCGTATAATCATCATCGTCAAATCATTCTTGTAAAGCGCGAGTCGAACTCAGGCACGAAGGGTTCCGTACCATCTATAAAAAAGAGGAAAAAAAAAAACACGTTTGTTGTATGAGAGCCCGCTTAAATATTTATTTTATTCTGTTTTTTAGTATTTTTTGTTATAGCGGCAACAGAAATACATCATCTGTGAAAATTTTTATGAGTAATTTTTACACACTTACATAAGGCACAATGAAACTATTATTTTATGGTAATCGATAACAGACAGTACCTACTTAACATAAAGTGACAAAAGAATGATCGAATGTGCTATAAACATTTATTTATTTATTAATATACAACCCCTTAGATCTATCTTTACAGGTTACCCTAATGCGATAGTTAAGACATGTAATGTAATTTATACCAATCGATAATACGCAGTATGTAATAAAAAAAACTATTACAAAAAAAATAAAAAAAGATAAGTTACCCAACAAAACTTTGTAGCATAACATGACTGGTTCTAAAAAACGTCGGCAAATTATATTTTGTCCAATATTACAATAGGGAAGTACTACTGAAAGGGGCTGTGAGAGTTCTAAACATAATTTTCTCAATCTTTTATTATTAACTAACTGATGCCTTTTTTTTTTTTTTTTGAGGGTGGGAAATCATCCAATGACTTCTCCCGCTCTGGGCGGAGCGGAAGGGCGTGTCAGACTTTTACTGACTAAAACCCACCCGTGTTCCTTCATTTGCCTGTTGCCAAGGTCCCGGTATCCCTTTCGGACTTTCCCGCAACCCTGGACTTTCCCGCAACCCTGGAACTAACTGATGCCTGCGACTTCGCCCGCGTGGATGTCGGTTATTATATACTAAAACCTTACTCGAGAACCACTCTATACATTGGTGAAAACACCATGAAAATCGGTGCAGTAGTTTTTGTGTTTATCGCGTACAGGACGACAGACAGAGGCGGTGGAGGACTTTGTTTTATAATATGTAAGGATTGTGAAATAGAGTTTTTGCAAGTACCTACCAACTACTTTACAAATCCCTCCATTATACATATACCTACCTACCGTTCTATAAGCATTGTATTCAATTTGTGGAATCGATTAATGATTCATATCTTCTTTTCAGAATTAAACGATAAAACATAATAATGGAACGAATACTGTTTTGTTTGTTTGTCACAATATTATGCTAATATTGATACCTATGTTGTGTTATTGATTACTTAAAATTGTAGTTTGAACTTCCTGCTAAGAGCGAAACTCTTTACTATAAAATAAAATTGTTTTTATTTACCTCCACAAATTACATTTTTGTATTTCATAAACTATACTCCATTTGAAATAAGATTAGACATTTTAATAAACCTTTTTTACAGTCCGTTCAACCGATTTTGACTTCTACTGCGATGGTGGCATGTCAAATGGTAGCTGCAGTAGACAGTTAGTATTGTGTAACTATTTTTGCTTTTAATGCCATCCTTATGCTGTCAAAAGAAGTCAAAATCGGTTGAACGGACGGGAACGGAAAAAGGTTTATTTAAATGTCTTATCTTATTTCAAATGGAGTATATTTATACAATATTATTAAGTTGACAGGTATTATGACATTTTTTTAATCCCTTACTGCGGTACACACAATCAATCACAATCTGTTTCATTCTGACAGTTCAACAACATTCATTGCGTTATTTACGTTGTTGAGCAGGCAATTTTTTCGAATAAGTATATAAAGCAATGGATTAGCAATATCCTTCATATGATTCAGATTATGATTGATCATGTGACCTATTTTTCTTTCTTTCTTTCTTTCATGTATTATGCAATTAGGGCGCTGGAGTCTAAGCCTGGGCCTATATTTTAGAACTCTATGCCAAACAAATTAGATGCATACATACTGCATTTCACACAATAATTAAAAAGAAGCATTCGATTACAGTCGCCAGTTTTACCTAACTCATGTACTACTACTAGATTTTAATGCTTTTTGTAGTCAAAATGTGCATCAACGCAAGCAAAGTTTCGCTAACATGTGCAAAAACATTTTTATTTGTTCTGATGCATGTTTCATACATAGTACTCATAGAAATAGAGCAAATAAAGTGAATATTTTAAGACCTTTATGTACTAAACAAATAAAGATTTATTAATTGATTTATATTTTTTAATGAAACCCACATTAAATCCATCAATTAGTTTAAAATAAAAATAATGTATATGTTAGAAAAGGAGGGGAAAGAGACATACGGCATCAAAAAATTCGTCCGCATCACTGTCAATAGGACAAGTGTCCAAAAGGCTGGCAGCGTTGCCACGTTGTTTGGCGATGCTGATTCCTTGGCCAAAAATCAAGCTTGCCCTCTGATCATGAGAAGAGTCGACCAACCTCTTTGCAACACGTCATGAAAAACCAATTGTGCACTCTGACCCCAAGGCCCTAGTGTTTCAAACCCAAACAGCTCGAACACATAACTCCCAATAAGATTGGGATATTTTCGCCGTTTGAGGTTTCCCGCACCTGCAGCAGCCGCCCCAGCACAGCCCGCCGTGCTAGAAAGATGGGATGGCGCAAGGGTGTCAACACATGTTGCATCCCACACCAAAGGCCGACCTCACTTCCAAAGCATTATGCTCTTTCCGTCTGGTCTCTTCTCATCGTCGCGTGTTAAGCCGTTGGGTTCTAAAACAGCTGGCACCCCGTTAGCTTAAATATTATGTAAATACTATGATTAAATATATATGTTTAAATGCAGTAGTTTAACAAATACTACACAGAAAGACAAACGTAGCCGGGTGACTTCATTTTATACAATCCTACAGATTTTATCTAATCAAAATCCATTACGAATAATTAAGATACGTGTACGATTAATATGTTATATGGAATATAAATTAAAGAGATTTTATATCTAAAGCAGTAACTGCTTCATGTGGCAAAACGAAATGATTCGCAAAGTGTTAATATTATTTATATTAGTGTCTTACGTAGTCAGTGATTCTTGTGTGAGGTATACGTTTGAGGAGAATTTCGATGATTGGTTGACACATGAGTGGGGGGGGGCTTGTGTCTTCATGCCAATTTGGGTTGTTGGCAAGTACAGAGATTTGGACTTGACTGGTCAAAATGAACACAGTACCTCATTTATTGCGCCTCTTCCCTCATCATCTGCCGTTCCAGAAGTGAGTTGCGTGTCATCATTCGTTTTTACTATGAATCTTGGTGGTAAGATAGAAGTGAACATTTATATGGAACCAACGGATGCTAATGACCAAGTCATGGTAATGACCAACCTGTTAGATACCGTTGGTGGTGACAGGGTAACAGGAATGGGAATGCATTCGCCCTCGAATCCAAGCTTTGTGAGCGGATGGTACACTATGGAGATGACCTTAACCGGCTCAGACACTTATGAAGGCTATGTAAGTTATCACATTGTTTTATTTAATAACTACGGTAGTAGTTTTGCTGATAGTATAACCGTCGCGTTAAGGCTCTTACATAATGGCGCGACTGGAATACCGGAGGCGCGGCGTCGCGTCGCGTGATATGTCGCGCCAGTGTGTAAAAGCCTTTATGGCGAAAGTGTCTTAGATACTCCATTTATTATAGAATTAGACAAATAACGGCTAAATAACGACAGTTATTGTATAATATTGTTGAAATTACAGCACTTTAAGAGTTATTTCTTTAATGTAAATGTTAAATAAATCTATTTACCATGAAATAACGGGAGTTTATAATACGTTTATATCAAAATAACGAAAGAGTGATAACCGTTATTTATCTAATATTATAATAAATGGAGTATAATTATTTTGTAACTGTCAATTCATTTATCAATAATATCAATGCAAATAATAAGTTTAAATCGTTACCTACAAAATTTATCTTTACCTAACATTTAGGGATGGTTGATTTTTCACGGAAATGCTTAGGCCACGTTAACTGGAAGAATGCGAGCCGTTTAAAATTGGTAGGAATCGAAATCCTACTATCCTGCTAATATAGTTAAACAGATATTTCATGGACAAAACATAAAATACTTTTCATCCTTGTATTACGTTCCCTTGGGGTAATTTCCAACCTCCGCGAGGGCGAAATCCATAATAGTTGATATTCGGAAGTAAGGTTTTTAGATAATTCCCACACTATATCCCGCATTCAGTTATGAGTAATTTTGGTTATGTGTAGAATGTTACCCAATTTACGCAATCGATCGAGTTGTATTCTAGTCTACAGGCGGGCGTGATAAACGGACTATCATTGTTTTGTTTTGTTACAAACTAGCTGATGCCCACGACTTCGCCCGCGTGGATGTCGGTTATTATATACTAAAACCTTACCCGAGAACCACTCAATCCATTGGTGAAAACAGCATGAAAATCGGTGAAGTAGTTTTTGAGTTGATCGCGTACAGGACGACAGACAGACGCGGCGGAGGACTTTGTATTTTAATATGTAAGGATTACAAATACAACACGGAAGGATTTTGAGGAAAACTCGTAAACCCTAACCTAAATAATATGTTTTAAAAATTCGGCTGCCGTTGAACTACTATAAACATCACGCATGTATTTTCTCGAACGGTTAGGCAGAGATATACTTATAGTACACCCACATTTCGCCAAATCTGTGTTAGTCCCATGTGGGAGATAGGTAAGGATTGAAAAATAGAATATTTAATATAAAAAACCGGCCAAGTGTGAGTCGGACTGGCGCACGAAGGGTTCCGTACCATTTTCTATAAAAACTGCAAAAAAATCACGTTTGTTTTATGGAAGCCCCCTTAAATATTTATTTTATTCTTTTTTTTTGTGTTTGTTGTTATAGAGGCAACAGAAATACATCATCTGTGAAAATTTCCACTGTCTGACTATCACGGTTCAGCCTGGTGACAGACGGACAGATAGACAGCGGAGTCTTAGTAATAGGGTCCCGTTTTCCCTTTGGGTATGGAACCCTAAAAATAAGTCTGTTGCAGGCGATGATAGTATTTAAAAGTTTTTTAGATAAAGGCATAGTTGCGTTATGAAATGGAAACTGGAAACGAGGAAATACATTATTTTGAAATATTAAACCATTTAAGTTGAGCCAGTTAAATAATCTAAAAATGCATTATTAGTGCCAGTCACCAAAATCCCGCAGCTCGAAGGGCTGGAGTAGCCCTTCGAACTGCGGGATCTACATCCAAAAGATGCAGTGACATAGAAAAAAAAATCGTTATACGAGATTTAAAATGTTCAAAATTGAACTCTTTGCAAGGAAGTAATTTCGTACTGTTGTGTAATTTGAATAATGATTGCAGTGCATAAGCCCCGAATTCTTATGGGGGTACACATAATGTGAAACTTAACATGAAATTTAATAATATACTCGTACCTTATATTATATATACTTAGAAACGAACATGCCGTCCAAATATAGTTAAACATGAAATGTAACACAACAACTAGGCGAATTTGTTTCAACATTTCATGTTACTTTACATTATGCCTGACATAGATTAGTAAAACTTAACAGAAATTAGCTATCCTAACTTAAGCAATGCAACATGAAATTTTTTAACATAACAACTAGGCGAATTTGTTTCAGCGTGTGTTACATTACATGTTACGTTTCACCAAACTATGCCCGGTATTAAACGCAACGTCTGTTAGTCTATATATGCTTTCTCTATCATTTTAAGACTAGCAACAGAAACACTTTTATAAACGCCTTCGTCTATTTTGTCTAGTATCGCCAAGATATCAGGAACAGATTGTAAATTCTAGCACATATAAAATTTTAAAATCTTGTAATTTATAGAATTTAAACGATTATCTACAACTGTATTAAATCCTGTAACATACCTACATTTTGTGTTCATATTCTTTATTATGTGTAATCAAATAATTCGGTATGCATTATTTTTTCATCATCATCATTCATCATTTCAGCCGAAAGACGTCCACTGCTGGACATAGGCCTCCCCCAAGCACCGCCACTTCGACCGGTTCTGTGCTTCGCGCATCCAGCGCATTCTCGCGGCCTTCTCCAGGTCATCGGTCCACCTTGTGAGAGGGGCCTTCAAACGCTACGTCTTCCAGTACGCGGTCGCCACTTTCGGCCCCATCGGCCATCCGTTTTGCGAGCAATGTGCCCTACCCACTGCCACTTATGTTTGGCAATACTTCGGGCTATGTCGGTTACCTTGGTTCTCCTACAGATCTCTTCATTTCTGATTCGATCTCGCAGGGAAACACCGAGTATAGCCCTCTCCATTGCCCTTTGAGTGACTTTCAGCCTTCTAATGAGGTCCATTGTGAGCAACCACGTTTCAGTGCCATAGATCATCACTAGCAACACACACTGGTCAAAAACTTTTGTCTTGAGACACTTTGGTATATGAGACGAGAAGATAGCACGAAGCTTCCCGAACGTCGGCCGCCCAGCCGGGTCGGATTGGACGATTGACTTCTTTCTCGAAGTTGGACCTACCTAACTGGACAGTTTGTCTTAGGTAAACGTAATCGTCTACAACTTTATCTTATGTTAAGGATTAAAAAAAAAACATAAAGAAATTAGTATTGTAGTTTGTTTGTGACACTTATTGATATTAATGAATGGCAACTTTTCATCAGCCGAATTGTTTCTATATTATTTTGGCTATTAAGTTGTGGTATAATTCTGATCAATACGATAATACGAGATACATTTTGACTGTATAATTTCCATAAATATTATTCTTTTCTCTCATTTATATGTAGGTTTGGTCGACAAATTTTGACTTTGGTGGACTTTTGGGTTAAAACCATTACAAAACAAACAAAAATTACGTAACTAAAGTTACACTAATATAACAGCATCAAACCGTCACATTAATTTTGTAGGCAAAAATAGACCTTGCCGTTTTATGATGTGCAAGTGACACTCAGGCTTAGGGTGGAAAAGCAATTTTTAGGTGGATTACAATATTTTCTCCTTACAAATTTTTTATTTAATATAGGTACAAACAAAACCGCTGTATGAATATTCGGTGTCAATAAATACAGGAATGCAAAGAAAGATAAACATTCAATGCTACGTGCGAAATAATCGTTAATAAAGCATGCTATCTTATCCGTATCCATCCTGAACATTATAATATTAAGATACATGCTCGACAAAAAACGAAACATATATTATTGTGTAAAATATTTTGTGTCTATTCGCAGTAATTTTTGAATGTCGTGAAACGAAATGCTTCGCAAACTATTAATATTATTTATATTAGTGTCATACGTAGTTAGTGATGATTGTGTGAAGTACAAGTTTGAGCAAAATTTCAATGAATGGTTTACAAATGACCGGGGGCCTTGTAACTCAGAATTTCATGAATTTTGGGTTGTTGGCAAGTATAATGACATTGACTTGATTAATGAAATTGATCAACGTACTACTTTTATTACGCCTGCACCTTCATCTGTAAGTAGCTGTGTGTCGTCATGGAATTTTCCTATAAGCCCCGGCGGTAAGATTGAAGTGAATACTTATATAGAAACATCAGATGGTAATACTGAAGACCATATCTGGATAATGGTCCACCAAATAGGCTTACCTGACGGATTCTTAGGCTATGCTGTGAATAGGGCTGGGGAACCAGACTTCGTGTCTGGATGGTACACTCTGGAGATAATATTATTCGCCGAAGCAACTATTGATGGTGACGGCTATGTGAGTATTAATTTACACTGTTTTAGTAGGAGTCTGTCATTCATGATAAACGATTTGTCAACCTGCGTCTATGAAATTGCCATATTTCCTCGATTCATAGTTCGCCAAATTTTATATTACATTAGCTGATGCCCGCGACTTCGCCCGCGTGGATTTCAGTTATTATAATATACTAAAACCTTACTCGAGAACCACTCTATCCATTGGTGAAAACAGCATGAAAATCGGTGCAGTAGTTTTTGAGTTTATCGCGTACAGGACGCGAAGAGACGCCGCGGCGGACTTTGTTTTATAATATGTAAGGATAAGGACTATGACGCAGTGGTATACAATAGATAAACTACAGTCTGTTTTTTAATCTCATGGACTAATTTGAGGTACAAATGTCAATCCCCAAATTGAAAAAACGAACAACAATAACTTGATATGTCAAATTAGTCTACAAGATTAAAAAACTGGCCAAGTGCAAGTCGAACTCGCGCACGAAGGGTTCCGTACCATTATCTACAAAAAACGGCAAAAAAAAAATACGTTTGTTGTATGGGAGCCTCCTTAAATATTTATTTTATTCTGTTATTTAGTATTTGTTGTTATAGCGGCAACAGAAATACATCATCAGTGAAACTGTCAACTGTCTAACTATCACGGTTTATGAGATACAGCCTGGTGACAGTCAGACAGCCGAGCCTTAGTAATAGGTTGCGTTAATTGTGTATTAACACATGTCATGTCAAAGTACTTAGCTTGTTGAGAATCAATTATGTATTTCTGTAGAAGTTTCATTTGATTTCGATGGTTGCAGCTACGTCTACGGTTGTGTTTGCAATTGTCTCTGTGCGGCTACCCTAGTGGGTGTGGATAATAGGTGTTGTTTGGCCTATGCCAACTACTGGACCCAAACAATATAATATAATATAGATTTACCGTCTATACGAAAATAAGAAGGTGCGATAACACATAACATCACGCCTATATTACCCGAAGGGTTAGGCAGAGGTATAGTTGTAAATGGTTGCCCGCAATTCATTTTTTACAATTATACTTAGTTTGATGTACAGAATGCCTAGATGATGGCTTCGTTATGGATATTTTTAAACCCTGTATAGATCTCAACACTGTCTTGCTCAAAATTTGTAGGGAACAAAGTAGCCTTTGTAAACTTTTAAACACACAAGTTGACGGTTTTTCTCTGCTCCTAACCTAACAGGGGAAAACCGTATATTAATGTTAGAAAAAAGAGTAACGAACTTTGACTTATTAAATTAAAACTAACTGTACTTTACTTAAATACATACAGTGCTGTATAGAATAATTATGTAAAACGTTTTTATCTTCATTGAATTGACTATTTTGTTGTTGAATATGTTTTAGTAGCATAAATAACGTTCAAATAATGAAGGTTACGGGAATACTAAAATAATTTGTTGTTGTCTGTATTGTGAATGCAGTGTGCCTAAAATAGGCATGTATTTTGCATTCCAGCACGCCGTTGCTAAATGCTAGCCCCAGCGGCAGATTTTCGAACTCCGTATATCGTGCGTCTACCGCGGGTTGGAAAGGACTTGTCGCTCTCTGCCTGACCGTCGCCTCTTTTCCATCCATACATCCTTGAACATCGGCTTAAGTCAAACAACTACAAAAAACCTTAATTTCTTTGTTTCAGATATCCATCATGGGCATGGCGTCTCCAGGTTCTATTGTTTTAGTTGATTCATTCCGTTACATACCGCCTGGTATGGATGAAACCGTATGCCAACTCTACGAAGACGAACCAGAGGAAACAACGCCTGACCAAAACACGCCAGAGGACACAACGCTTGACCCAAACGAGCCAGAGGTCACAACGCTTGACCCAAACGAGCCAGAGGACACAACGCTTGACCCAAATACGCCAGAAGACACAACGCTTGACCAAATCCCGCCAGAGGACACAACGCTTGACCCAAACACGCCAGAAGACACAACGCTTGACCCAAACCCACCAGGGTACACAACACTTGGCCCAATCTCCCCAGAGGCCACAACGCTTGACCCAATCCCACCAGAGGACACAACGCTTGACCCAATCCCCCCAGAGGCCACAACGCTTGACCCAACCCCGCCAGAGGACACAACACTTGACCCAAACACGCCAGAGGACACAACGCTTGATCCAAACCTGCCAGAGGACACAACTCTTGACACAAACCCGCCAGAGGACACAACTCTTGACCCAATCCCGCCAGAGGGCACAACGCCTGACCCAATCCTGCCTGAGGACACAACACTTGACCCAAACACGCCAGAGGACACAACGCTTGACCCAAACACGCCAGAGGACACAACGCTTGGCCAAATCCCGCCAGAGGACACAACGCTTGACCCAAACACGCCAGTGGACACAACGCTTGACCCAAACACGCCAGAAGATACAACGTTCTACCCAAACACGCCAGAGGACACAACGCTTAACCCAAACACGCCAGCGGATACAACGATTGACCCAAACACGCCAGCGGACACAACGATTGATCCAAATACGCCAGCTGACACAACGCTTGACCCAAACACGCCAGAAGATACAACGCTTGACCCAAACATGCCAGAGGACACAACGCTGGGCCCAATCCCGCCAGACGACACAACGCTTGGCCCAATCCCGCCAGAGGACACAACGTTTGACCCGAACCCGCCAGAGGACGCAACGCTTGACCCAAACCCGCCAGAGGACACAACGCTTGACCCAAATACGCCAGAGGATACAACACTCACCCCAACCCCGCCAGAGGACACAACACTTGATCCAAACATGCCAGAGGACACAACGCTTGGCCCCATCCCACCAGAGGACACAACACTTGACCCAAACCCGCCAGAGGATACAACGCTTGATCCAAACCCGCCAGAGGCCACAACGCTTGACCCATTCCCCCCAGAGGCCACAACGATTGACCCAAACACGACAGAGGACACAACGCTTGATTCAAACACGCCAGAGGACACAACGCTTAATCCAAACCCGCCAGAGGATACAACGCCTGACCCGAACCCACCAGAGGACACAACTCTTGACCCAATCCCGCCAGAGGGCACAACGCCTGACCCAAACACGCCAGAGAACACAACGCTTGATCCAAACCCGCCAGAAGACACAACACTTGATCCAATCCTGCCAGAGGACACAACGCTTGACCCAAACATGCCAGAGGACACAACGCTTGACCCAATCCCGCCAGAAGACACAACCCTTGACCCAATCCCGCCAGAGGGCACAACGCTTGATCCAATCCCGCCAGAGGAGACAACGATTGACCCAAACACGCCAGAGGACACAACGCTTGACCCAAACGAGCCAGAGGACACAACACTTGACCCAAATACGCCAGGGGACACAACGCTTGACCCATCCCCGCCAGAGGACACAACGCTTGACCCAATCCCGCCAGAGGACACAACGCTTGACCCAAACACGCCAGAGGTCACAACGCTTGACCCAATCCCGCCAGAGGACACAACTCTTGACCCAAACACGCCAGAGGACACAACTCTTAGCCCAATCCCGCCAGAAGACACAACGCTTGACCCAAACACGCCAGAGGACACAACGCTTGGCCCAATCCCGCCAGAAGATACAACGATTGACCCAAACACGCCAGAGGACACAACTCCTGGCCCAATCTCACCAGAGGACACAACGCTTGACCCGAACACGCCAGAAGACACAACGCTTGGCCCAATCCCGCCAGAGGACACAACGCTTGACCCAAACACGTCAGAGGATACAACGCTTGACCCAAACATGACAGAAGACACAACGCTTGGCCCAATCCCGCCAGAGGACACAACGCTTGACCCAAACACGTCAGAGGATACAACGCTTGACCAAATCCCGGCAGAGCCAACTACCTTAGCGCCTGTTGGCGCTGACAATACCAAAGGTTTTTGGACCCCACTTACAATTACAATGGTGGTACTTCTATCGCTCATAGTATTAGTAGCAATTTGTCTGCTATTTTACGAGCTTGGGTGGAGAAAAGCTAAATTGGGTGCAGGAGTTGTTGATTATATTGATTTTGAAGACCTTCCAAGCGCTTTCAGAGTACCAAGAGTAAAAAATGTATACTCTGACGCCAACAAAAACCCATTTTCAAAAAGTAGTGCATATATACCTTGATAACAAGATATATTGTATGCATTACTTACAAGGTTTTTTTTATATCAATTTCTGAAATATTTAGACTTTCATTTAGTTTAGGACCAAAGAATCCATATTTATATTAATTTTACTCATCACGTCCAAAAAATATAAAAGCATTTTCTTGCTTACCCGTAAACAAACGTATAGACGTGAGTCCTTCTGAAGATACTGTGACTACACTGATCAAAAAAGTTTTCCACCTATTTGAAGGTTGTCATCTCGTTGCTTCTTGAATAACCAAAGATAAAAAAACCATCCTAGAGAGAGTCGGTTCCAATTAAGGTTCGAAACCAAACTAGACTGAGCAGTCTGTAGAACGTACGCTGACCTACTGGAACCACTGTACTGCACGTTATTAATAACCCAGCGCTTGCTCCTACACCAAAGGAACAATTTGATCTGCATTTTGTAGTCAGCTACCTAAAGTTTTTTATTTGCAAATTCTTAACTACGAGTATATCTCCAAATATTCAGCTACATCCGGTTAGACTGGAAGCCGATCCCAACATTGTTGGGAAAAGCTTAGGCAGATGATGATGATCTTCAAGTTGAAAGCAACTAATACCTACTTTTTTTTAAATTAAATCTTCAATTGATATCACGGTATGCTAATTAAAAGTTTATTTTTCGTTAAGATCGAACTGACTCCCAAAACAATATTTAAAAAAATTGACCTTTGAATAGCGGTCCCTGTGACAAACGGACATAAAAATCATCATATAAAGAATCCGTTTTTCCTTTTTAGGTCGGAATCTTAAAAATATAACAAAGGTTTTCTCTACATCCATAAATCTATCGAAAACCAGTTTTTGAAGTAGTGTTGCAATTGTTTATTTTATCAGTGTATTTGCAACGGTTTTAGGAAATTATAGGTTGTTTATTAATCAATTTATTATTAAGATTGTATAAACAATAACAAACAAAATGTTACACACGCTCTGTCTTACCTGCGCAGTATAGTTTTTGGGTACGTACAGGCAAAAACGCCGGCAATACAAAGCATGTAGCCTGCAGCCTAATTGCGTTACACACTTTCAATCACAATTTGAGGGTTTTGAAAGATATTGATAATCCATTTCTTCAAGGTTTGAAAAATTCGTCTGCGAACAACGTAAATAGTACAATTAATGTTGTTGAGCTCATAAATGAAAGGCATGGCGATAAATTGTCAGTCTATGTGTGTTACGCAATTACTGGGCTCATACATAATGATATTATACAATAATAGCACATAATTTGACATAAATATTTTCATGCTGAATGGCAACATATTATTATTATGGCTGATCTTTGTACTGTACTACCACCTATTGATGTATCCATCTACCCATATTTGCAAAATTAATTTGTTCTATTCTATTCTACATAAGCCATCCTAGAAATTATAATCATCATCATCATTGTAAATATAAATAATAATAATGTAAATTGTATATATATTGTCATATTGTAATAGAGCGACAGAATTCTGTATATGAATTTGTGCACACTAGGCCGATTTCAAGTTGCATAGTGCATTAATCTATGATTATTCATGATCGAAGATTTGGAGTCTAGAAATTTTTGGATTATATCCATCGCTGATCTCATTATGCGTAGAAATTACAAAAGAGTTGAAAGATGTAACTATGTATAAAAAAGCAAAGCAAGCTGACTTTTATCGGTAGCCTAATTAAATCGGACCTAGATAACATATAGGTGTTGTCCTGACTTCATGATTTCACATACAAACAAAACCGCAGCATTAATCAAGGTCAATAAAACAGGAATTTGAAGATATATACTGTATGCTACAACATTATCGTTTATGAAATATACTATCTTATCAATAATTATAAATAATTAAGATATGTGTTCGGCCAAAATATATTATTATTGATATTTTGTGTACATTAGTTGTAACTATTAGATGTCTCGATAAAAAATGATTCGCAGAGTGCTTATATTTTTGATTTTGGTGACTCACGCTGTCAGTGATTATTGTGTTAGGTACACGTTTGAGGAGAATTTCAATGAATGGTTGTCACATGAGTGGGGTGGGGCTTGTGTCTCCATGCCATATTGGGTTGTTGGCAAGTACAGCGATTTGGACTTGACTGGTCAAAATGAACGCAGTACATCATTTATTGCGCCTCTTCCCTCATCATCTACCCTTCTAGAAATGAGTTGTGTGTCATCATTAATTTTTTCTATGAACGTCGGTGGTACGATAGAAGTGAACATTTATATGGAACCAACGGATCCTAATGACCAAGTCATTGTAATAGCCAACCTGTTAGACATCACTGGTGATGACAGAGTAACAGGAATGGAAGCGCATTCGGCCTCGGATACAAGCTTTGTGAGAGGATGGCGCACACTGACGATGACCTTAACCGGCTCAGATACTTACGACGGCTACGTAAGTATTTTTTGTGGTGTTTAAATGAAAATGATAATAATTGTGGTTCAGTATTCACATTTGCATGATTTATTATCAATACTGATTATCCAGACTCCTGCATTGCCTACCATCTTTGAGAGTTTCCACAACTTTTTGGCGACGTCGTAGTTAAATGACTCCCATATCAATTTTATGTTCCGTTTAAGTTCGTCAGGTATGTGTATATTCACACACATCTTAAGCTTTATTGATGCTCGATCAGATTAGCATCGGGTACTGTGAGAGCCAGTCAAAGAACCTCGGTAAATACCCGGCCATGATTTTTTAAAGTTCACTGAACTTGATTTAAAGATACTATGAGGAAACGGTTAGTGGAAGCCGACCTCAAAAATATAAAATCATCTATATCTTTAAACATAATAAGAACGTAGCAAAGTCAAAACTGTACATTGAATACTTTTGAAAATAAGTAATTACTACGGAGTCGGAACGATTCTAATGCCGAAAATATAGTTTTAAGAATTTTTGTCTGTTTTTCTGTTTGTCCGAACTTATTTTCTAGCATCACGCAAATACTACCAAATAGATTCTGTTCAAATTTTGCATAAATATTCCCTAGGTCAGTCAAAATGATTATGATTATGGTCAATTAGTGAAAATGATTTTTGTAAACATTTCTCCGAATCAAAGGAGAATGATCAGTTCTCGTTACCAACCGAGATAAAGGAGGTTGAGCGATATCTTGGTGTGAGGGTATGTGTGAGGTGGCAAATCCAAAGACGGCGAGGGTTCAAAGGGGGTTTATTATAATATTTAATTTATAAGATACGCGTACACTGTTCGGTAGCTAAGCTAGACTGATGAACCAAAACAAAATGCATTCCTAACATATTTTAATCCAAATTGTTGGAACGTTCGAAACACACGGCTGCCCTCTAGCCAGCCTGTACCACGCGAGGTTGCGCCTCGCATCCAAACTCCTTACAGTACCTATCAGAGTTGTGACCTTAGCTGGTATATGTAGGAACGCAGGAGTTTATTAATTCACACAAAAAGTGAGAGTTTGTATAGAGGATAATCTTCGAAACTACTTATCCAATTCCCAAAATTATTTTATAAACGGAAAGCTATAGATTTGCCCAGTGTCATAATTATGATATATTTAATGTTAAAAACAGAAATTTCATACGTCGCCAGTAGAAAGTAGTTGATTAATAAAAAATATGGCGTAACTTCCTCCGAACTTTCCACCCTGTATTCGTATAAACCTGTCAGTTCAACTATGTGTTTCACCCTTACTTTCTTTGTTTCAGATATCCATCATGGGGATGGCGGCTCCAGAATCTATTGTATTGGTCGATTCATACCGTTACATACCACCTGGCATGGATGAAAGTGAATGTCAACTATACGATGAAATTACTACGCCAGATCCAATAACCGTTGATACTCCTGATCCAATCACTACCCCTATCCCAGATTCAAGCACTACCCCTATCCCAGACCCAATCACTACCTCTACCCCAGATCAAATCAATACCTTTACCCCAGATCCAATCACTACACCTACCCCAGATCCAATCACTACCCCAGAGACAACAACTATCACAACTGTGACGGTCACCGAAACAACCACACCGACAACGATCATGGATACTGAAACTGGTTCAGATGACACAGGTGCGCCTACATCGTATCCATGTCCAACACCATCTATGGACAATGAAGATACCAAAGGTTTTTGGACCCCACTTACCATCACAATGATGGTTCTTCTATACCTTATAGTTTTAATTCTAGTATGTCTGCTATTTTACGAGATTGGACGAAGAAGGGCCAAAGCTGCGGCAGCTGACGATAATTTTGATTTTGAAAGCCTTCCAAGCTCTATTAAAGTACCGAGAATAAAAACTGTATACCACGATGCCAACACTAATCCATACGCAAGAAGAAATAGTTGGTAACCAAAGCCTGCGTTATCAACTGTTTCGGTCAAAGAGGAAATAGGTTCGATCTTTTCTCCATACAAAAAGTCATAATTCGAGGTTCGGCTCTCGTCTATTTCCTCTTCCAATATTGGACCAATTTTAAAGATATTTTATAAATTGAATAAGAAGGATATTTACTGTGCCCCTATGTTTTTCTTTTTTCATTACTAGTTGTCAAATTTGTACAATAGGCCTCTGATGATAGCGGTCCAAACAATAAAGGCAATTTAGAGCATTTTCTGAGGTTTCTAGTGCTTTTACAGATAATTTATCATGAAAACGGAAAACATAGGGGCTTAGAACTAGTTGAAATAAAAAATCATTGCTCTAAGGTCATAAACCAGAGAGAAAACCGGCGAAAGCGTTTGTATGGAGAAAAGACCGACCCTATTTCCTCTTAAGACACGTATTTATGATATAAGCACAAGCAAAGAATCTATGATATAATATTATCGCTTTTATAAAATTGTTAGATTTATTTTTATTTTTTGTTTTCGTGGTCACTCACATATTCGTAAGTCATAAATATCATAACAAAGACACTGCAGATGTTGGTATTTAAAATTCGACTTCCTCGTCTCACAGATATTTACGTAGCTATAGACATCGCTCATGCGCAAGCCAAAGTACCTTGTCTAGAAAGTAGGAGTGCACTTATAGCTGCAACCGTACCTACCCACTAGGAATCTTCAACGGCTATATCAAAGTCAAAGTCAAATAATTTATTTCAATTAGGCACTTATAAGTCACTTCTGAACGTCAAAAACAAAGAAATAGAACTGATTCTACTATTCCAAAAGGCAGTTTTCGCATGGAGAAGAATGGGCACGAAACTCCAACATTTATCTTTTAAAAAATTTGCAATATTTTGTATACATCAATTATACCGGGTTACTGGTAACTCGACGTATTCCTTGCAGGACGTCATAGTAGGGTTAAAATGCAACAAATTAAGCCACCAAATGTTCTACCGAAATTCAGTAGTTTTTGAATTAGTTAAGAGTTTTAGTTTTTAATGAAAATCCCAGATTAAACCATTTGAAACCAATTTAAAAATGATTTACGGCGCGACTGTACTGAAATTTAAGTTATTATCATAGTTGACGCCGTAGCAGACCTTTGTTAATAATTAAAAGTTCAATAATGCCTAAAACTTTGGCAAATATCACTAACAAAACATTTAATTTTTTGTAATTTTTAGCTCTAAAACTCTTAACTAATTCAAAAACTACTGAATTTCGGTAGAACATTTGGTGGCTTAATTTGTTGCATTTTAACCCTACTATGACGTCCTGCAAGGAATACGTCGAGTTACCAGTAACCTTGTATAATTATATGTGAAGACGATGCACCCAATAAAAGATTAGGTACTGTAACACAAAAGGTAAAAAGAATTAGAAATGGAGTAATGACAAATAAATTAATTATGTGATAGATACATGGTGCTCACATATTACAAACATTGTAAAACAATTAAAATCAAAATATTTTATTTCACATAAACCTACATGGGTACATATGAAACAATAAATCACAAAAGAGATAATTATACAATAGAAAGCAATTGTTTTTGTCCTTACAAAGTATTAAAGGGGTAGTAAAATCGTAAAATATTGTAAGAAGTGTTTTAATTAAGTCATAACCTAATTATATTATACTCAAAGTAACAGACCTAAAATTGCGAGCGGAATTGTCACTAAGTATTTAAAATACAATGCAAGTAACTATTATTTTAGATATAAGTACATACTATGTCACTCATTTTATAAATTATCACTGAATTATATTAAACCATTATGTACTCGAATACTATCTTTTTGTAAATATTAATAGATACTTATTTGTAAATATAAGCAAATTACGTTTTTTATTAGGACTTTTAATTTTTTCTCAAGAAATTAATTAAGCGCCATCTAGTGAGAACGCTATGAACATATGGTATCTTCTACCCACAAAATGGAAAGAGAACAGTGTTCTGTGTATCCTACCAGTTTTATATGTATATAAACCAGCAGCATCTTATTCTACTTAGCATTTTCCCAACTTAATGAGCATCAGTTCCCAGTCTAACCCGGATGCAGCAGAATACAAGTATTTTATATTGCGCGACTGCCCATTTGACCTCCACAACCCAGTTACTGGGTAACACGATACCTCTTGGTTAGTCTGTCAGCTTGTATCGGCATATAATAATAAAATAAGAGTCGGTGACGAGTTTTGGGTTGGTAGTTTAGACACGAAAATTTTTTAACCTGGTAGAAAAAGCACCAAATGACTTCTCCCGTTCTGGGCGAAACGGGAGGGCGAGACAGACTTTTACTGACTAAAACCCACCCGTGTTCCTTCAGTTGCCTGTTGCCAAGGGCCCCGGTATCCCGTTCGGACATTCACGCAAATTTGTTTTCTTCCTGAACTGATAGGTTAGATATTTAACTAACGGTAATGAAATGTTTAAAAGACCATACATGACATCTCACCTGTTTTCCATGAAGGATTAGGCAGAGGTGACCTATGGCACACTCATATTTTGCGAGAATATTGCCACTAACCGGGCATAAATGCAGACTCAAGACTGCCAATAACGAATTCCGCATGGGAAAACCCAATACCACTTTGTCCGACCTGGAAATCGAACCCAGAACAGGACGTCATGCTCAGAAGAGCGTTTGCGACCGCTAAACCAATGAGGTGGAAACGCCATTACCAATAAATAACAAATTAATCAATCTGCCTAGCCTTTTCCTAACTAAGTTGGGGTCGGCTTCCAGTCTAACCGGACGCAGCTGAGTACACGTATTTTACATGGAGCGACTGCCTATCTGACCTCCACAACCCAATAACTGGGTAATACGATACCACTTGGTACGTTACGTCGTTACGGGTCGTCAGAAGCCCGAGCTTCGACTTTCGAGAGGGCTTCTGACGTAACGACTGTCAAAGATCCATGTATGACAACCGGGACCAACGGTACTTTCCGAGGCACGTTGAAGTCTCGATATGTAAAGATGGATAAATAATGGCAATAAATAACAAATTAATAAATTTTTTTAAATACAGATGCTGTTGATGCAGTTTTGAGCGTCATTGAAATATCAGATTACGTAAGCAGTATAAGAACAGTCCCAATAGCCCATACAGCACAGAAATATTGATGCAGAGAAAAGATACTTCAAGTTAAAGTGAAGCTTTTGTTATCTTATACCTTCACAAAACAAAAAAAATCATTTGCAACAAAATATCAAAAGAAATTCGGCGATCAAAAGAACCAATAGAGATCTCTTTAGATACATTTTATACCACACAACGGCGAATATTTATTTTAATCGACTTCAAAATCTGTCTTGGGACTTCTGAAAACATTTACCTATAGGTACCTAATCATTTATAAATCTCTTGTTTCCTGTCCAGCCTATCTCACCATTGTATCAAACTAATCCTAGATGTACTATCGCGGTCTAAAAATGTTTATCAGTTTTCAAATTAGATTCTTTAGAACACCGTGTGCAGTAAAGTCTAAAATGCTATACCTAAATTTTAAAGTTGACACATTACCATGATAACATTTAAAAAAGAAAATAGTTTTGAATTTTGAATCATCGACCTTGTGACATGTGCATGCAATTATAAGCCTTAAGGTGGTAAACATTCTCAGACCGCGACTGTACCTGCTCTACTCGAAAATAATACCTTTTCTTAAACATGCTTGGAAATTGGAACATTATTTTGACAACCTTCTTTAAATCGAAGTTGTGGTCGAATCTATGCGAGCAAGTCGGAAATGTTTGTTTGAAAATCCATATCAGTCGTGTTTAGCGGCCAAAAAAAAAACAATAAAAACGCATATCTGTCGTGTTATTTAAAAATGGAACAAACTTTTTACTTGCAATACATGGCAACTACTTATCAAAGATTTTATTTTTTTGATTTGGTTTGCTAACACTGTTTGCAGTAAAGAAGAAACAAATGAACATATTGGCGCGTGAAAAATTATCATAGTTCGTCAGTGATTCTGGAATTTATAATTAATTTACTTATTTTAAATTTCCACGCATTATTTGAGAAAAGTATTATACAAGACTTGGCCGCAACCAGACATTAATGGACTCACGTATATGTGCCTCGGCTTGAACTAGGCCCACATGTTCACGATCGTTCATCAATGGCCAGTTGCAATAAGATTTTGAATCAAGTAGATACCCACAGAGCACAGGCAGTCTGCCTACACTACGAACAACCCATAAAAAACGAAACGAAATTACAAACTTCCGACACATTTTTTGTAAACACCTTGTCATTATACACAATCTAATTTGTTACGTGACTCGAAATACCTACTCGTTTCGTTATTTTTTTTGACAAATACACAAAAAATATGAAGCACGTACAATCATGAGGGCGATCTAATAAAAGTGTACCTACTCCATAACATCACGCCAGTATTCCCCGAAGGGATGGGCGGAGGTGTACCTATAGTACACCCACATTTCGCCAGCTATGTTTAAGTTCCATGTAACAGGGGGCGAGCCGATTGAGCCATCAACCAGGCACAAATCCAGACTCCGGGCCGTCACTGATAAATTCCCGACCCGGGAATCGAACGAAGGAACTCGTGCTCTGCAGTAACACTTCCTACCACTAGACCAACGAGACAGAAAGAAGAGAGAGGCAACTAGAGATGCAGTCGACAATTGATGTAAAATAGACATTATTGCAGTAAAAAAGATTTACTAAATTATTATTTTTGGACTTCTGCATTCGGTTATACTGGAAACCGTCGGCGACGTCAACATAGTTCGGAAAAGACTATGCAGATGATGACATGAGTTTTGGACTAACAAAAAGCAATATACTCATAGGCCGTTGGTCCCGGCTGTCATTCGTGGATCTTTGACAGTCGTTACGGGTCGTCAGAAGCCCGAAAGTCTGACAACCAGTCTTACCAAGGGGTATCGTATTATCCGGTTACTGGGTTGTGGAGGTCAGATAGGCAGTCGCTCCATGTAAAATACTGGTATTCAGCTGCATCCGGTTAGACTGGAAACCGACCCCAACATAGTTGGGAAAAGGCTAGGTAGATTGATACTCATAGTGCCTTTAATTAACTTGACCAAAAGAACAATGGCCTCTGCTTTGACTCAGTTATTGGCCTCGGCGCGGAACTTTTTGTTGAGAGTCTACAAAAAATATGCCAGTTAATCTTTTTTCCTAGAATTATTATGATGGTCACTACATAAATAATATAATATGGAACTATCAACAGCAAAAGTCGACGACTTTTTCGGTATTTTTAAACTAAATTATTACCTTGCATATAGATCACTGTTTTATAATAATAATATTATAAATAGCCAAGCCAATAGTCAACACCTGAGGAGTCTCTCGTTGGGCAGCTGGATTCAGAAAGCGGTACTTCTGGACACGGCTCGCATTGTTATGAAGTTCCTCTCTCACTGACCGCCGCCGCCGCGCCGCGCCGGTAGCTTGACCCTGTTCCCGATATCGGTAGGCTGCTATTTTTTGTATTTTTTAATGTTTTTATATTCAATTATTTAAAAACATTATTTATATATACATGTATAGTAATGAAATAAGGAAACAATGAATGATCAATGCGGTATATTCAGGACAAAAAGGCGATCATCATTAAAAGATAAAAAAAAGGATCAACTAAATATTCCCCATTTTCTAACTTACATACCTACTATTTTCTTCGGTAACAGTTTGTATTTGCCACCATCCATAGGATTATTATCATTAGGAATCCAAGTTTTCTTTATATTTGTTTATTTGTGTAATTAAAAATAATGCGTGGGTGAAGTTCACAGTTAGACCTTGATTCAATGAGTCTTTTGGTATTTCCCTCATTCGCGTCCATCCGTTAGTAGCCTTAGAGAAAGATATTTATAGTATGGCAAACTTGAAAAAGCTTGAAATAGACAAACTGGTAAAATCATAAGGATAACTTTATGGAAAATTCGCAAGGTGAGGTCGCTATGGCACCCACTTCTATCTATTCCTAAACTGGAAAAAAATATGTATTCATGCTTATACGAGAGCTATTAACCATAACGAGGTCATTGACATCGACCTTGACGATCATAGTAGAAGGAAACGCGATATTTTAATGCTGTTTTCCCTCGGGCGAATATTATGTTTCCTCACATAATGTACAGTGTATAAGGAGCTTGAAGCACGAAGAGAAACATAGATACCTAACTTGTTCTAAGTTCACATTATGAGGAACATACTACGCTATACTGTAAACAACCAAACACACACACCAAACACTATTTTGCAGCAGGTCAGTGACGGAGAAAATGAAGTGTCATACTTTTCATGTGCGCATTAACTGTTAACTATCATTTTATGTAACCTGATTTGAACATCATCTGCCCTGCAAATGACTAATACCCTGCAAACAAGCGAATGCACAATCTCCACTCTATCAAGATATCTTTGTGTAAACAGGGTTGGAGCACGGTGTAGCATTCATTTGTTCGTCTATCCATACTAAAATATAAAGAAAAGATGTCAAAGTCATTTATTTGCTTTAAATGTGGTAATACAAAGGTGGTAGATAAAATAGTATTCTTGAGCGATGACACATTTAGCCATATTTTGGTATTCTACGGTTCTATGTTCGTTTGATTTGAACATAAATTAAGAGGTCGCCCTATCGCCCATTTCGGGTAAAAGAAAACTCCATAAAAAGAAATTGAATAAAAACTCCACGCTCTGCTTGTAAATCTTGTAATTCAGCGATCACTAATGTGATGTTGTAGGTACACAACATACTGGTAACTGCTGCCTTCGCATACACGTTTAAGAACTGTGAAATACGTAGGGCTATTGTCTTACTTAATATAACAATGAGAGACCCGATTGATGCTGATTCCATCATAAAACGGTCATTACATTTCGTGCTATATATACCCCACGCCTTTTATTATAAACGTACCAACAAACCATGCTATTAATAACAGACACGCTATAATTTAAGTAACGTAAAACCCAATTATCAATCGTATATCATGCAAGAACCATGAACCGAATGCGTCATACTAACCATATGACCAAAATGTAGATGACCAAGCTTACGACGATTTGATGGCCATTACAGCGGAGACAGAAAACCCCAATGCCCTGTGTTCTTGACACAAATATTCGTAAGGCATAATAAGACGTAATAGCTGACAAGACAAGGCTCTCGTATGAATTTACAATGGGTCATGACGTAGCTGTGTGTGACAGATGAAAAGAATTGCCAGGGGTAGTCTTTGTGAACGGTGCAAGTAGGTAAAGCAATTATATTTAACAAACAAACTGTGATAATAGAGAGCTATTAAAAAAAATACCAAAAAAAAACCTTAGAGTCGTGAGGAAGTTCTTATCATTAAACGCGCATTCGATTTTTAGAACTCAAGAACCTAAGAAAACTCGGCAATAACCAAGTAGAAGTCTGTGTCTGCATCTAAACGCAACTGAATAAAGGTTATAGTGTTGAAGTTGCTAAACCTATGTTACTACGTATGAGGTATATCTACAAATAACGAACAAAGAATTTGTACACTTAGTGCTCCATACGCGTAGGTGTTTTTCTTCCCGGAGTTTGTGTACCTACTTGAGTATCTAAAAATAATAAAAAATTATTCACTGGCATAAGCTGGGTTACAAAAAAAATATGAAACCCTTACTCCAGAGCTAAGTTGGAGTACCTGTATTTCAGGAGCTGGAGCCGATTTGAGTAAAGCGCATACCTTGCACAGTTACACGTAAGAAAGGTCCTTTCATCTTACGAAGTTTAGCAAGTAGGTTAAATTGGCTGGTAAAATCTTGATAGTCTTGAGACGTTTTATATTACACCATCGACCTATAGCAGTGCAGGGAACCTTATAGGCTGATTATGATGCCCAGCACATCATAATTAGCCTATAAAGTTCCCTCTGCTGGGATACAGGCCTCCTCTCTGTGGGAGGGAGTGGGCCATAATCCACGACGAGCCCAGTGCGGGTTGGCGGATGTCACATATGTCTTCGAGTTTCTGTAAGACTTGCCGATGTCTTCACGATATTTTCCTAGTCTGCCTCAATCGCACGTCATTGAACCCGATCATCTGTCTCTCTCATTCTGCTGTCACCAACCACCCGAAAAAGAAAGACGCATTGTATCATCTCCTTGCCGTATATATTTGGAGTTGGCGGAATTTCTTCTTCCATACAAAATAAAATTATCTTACATATACTTAGGTACATAATTTACGATTTATGGAGAACCAATATAAATTTCTGATGACCACTCTCACTAATTTAATTCACGGATATTTATCAATGTAAATAATTATGATTTTTATGCTAAAACGTTCCAAAACGAAATTAAATTTTGATAAAGTAAATTGCCTTTAACGTGAAAATAATAAAAAGTATCACAGACTTTTTTCATATTCCTCCGTCACTTAATTAACGCTTAAAACGTCAAGTATTAGGAAAACTTCCGCAAAGGTTTTTTACGGTAAACGTAACTTGGGACAAAGGGAAATTAGGAGCATTGGCGAACAAAGCAAAGAGGCCGACCACAAAATAAGCGAAGAAATTCTACCACTGTACTCTGATATAGTGAGTTGTGATACTACAATCTTTACAAATCTAAAATCTTTTAAGGAAAGCCTTGAAAAGTTTTAGACTTTTCTAAAACTGATCCTACTGTTGTTTTATAACCTAAGTAAAGTAAGCCGTCAGAATTATAAACTTGACGCGAAGAGAACCTTCTAAAAGTCATATTGATGAGTTTAAGAGCTATATCGTAAAATCTACGTATCCTTACTTTTTTGGTTATCGCCAAGGTTCACGGTCAAAAACCTGACTAATGCAAAATATCCGGTCTTTGAAGCGACTAATTTAGACCTGCTCGGATGTAAAGACCGAAAAGGAACTAGTAGACCTTGACAGCCCCTTATTTTAAAACATATTCAAATAAAAAGTTAATGATTTCGCCTGAACGGAAATCTGGATCCGTCCGTCCCAAAAAATATCAAGAATTTTAAATTCGTTTGCGAAGTGTAAGAATTATACTTAACACTATTCCCCTAAACTCATTTTCGTTGTAGCACTTTATATGGAAACCCCATGTTGAGCAGAGAAGGCCGAAAGCGAAGCGATAAGTTATGTTACATTAATACTGTTTGTGTTTAGCGAAAACATACCAAGCAATAAACGATTCATAATGAAGTAAGAAATAAAATCATTAAACAAAACAGTTGAGAAACACGACATTGAGAATTACCCAGAAATAATACGTAACGTCAGATCGAGTTCTTGAATACATAGTAGTTAAGAATGTTGATCGCAGAGCGAAATATAATTGGGGCAAGCGAATAAAATTAAAACTCCCAACGAAGACTCCCCACGAACTCGCCAAGATAATTGGTCGCGAAAGCAGAAAAACAAGATAAAATTAATGTGCCACCATCAAAACACTTCAGCATTTCTTAATTAAGTACCCACTTAGGATGCTTTGTTTGTTATACAGAGTTGGGGATGCGGTTCAGTTTAATATATTTAGAGGGTGGTAACAAAGGTTTAGTTTCTATAAACAAGAAATAGTATTCTCGGGTTTTTTTTCTCTCAAGGGTAGAAAAATTCAATAGACTGTCATAATTATCTCATCTATAAACAGTAAACTCGGTCTATGGAAAAGTCATTACTCAGAAATGTTTGTTTTCCGATTGTTAATAAAATAATCCTCAAAGCTAGTATTAACTGCATTAAGTAAGCTTTAAAAAATGCGTTAGATAGACGCTTATTAAACCACATTTGATTTTAAGATTACATGTTAAGTATTAATCAACGTAGGTGAACGATTAATGTAAATATTAAGTAACTTAGAAATATTTTGTAACCTATACCTCTTGACTATTCCTCAAGAGTCATAAAAAACCCTGCCACCCTGTTACTAAATATATCTACCTCCACAACCCAGTAACTGGGCAATACGATACCCCTTGGTAAGACTGGTTGTCAGAGTTTCAGGCTTCTGACGACCCGTAACGACTGTCAAAGAACCAAGAATGACAGCCGGGACCAACGGCTTAAGGTGCTTTCCGAGGCACGGAGGTGTCCCGGTATGTAAAGATGGTAACCCATCCACAGACCAACCCCGCAAGCGTAGCTTAACCTAATGGATCGACCCGTGCGGCTGTTATTACTTAGCTACGAGCTCCCATTTATACCAAAAAAATGAATGAATCCAGGCTGACGCATCAAAAGCATTTTTTTACGTTACAGTTTGGGCTAAAAAAATAAAATAAATTAGGACATTCCTATTCAGAAAAAACGTCTCCCAAAGCCAGTGCCTAATATCTTTCTTTTAAATATTTAATTAGGCGACGCATTAATCTAACGTCTCAAAAGAATTAACGCTACTTAAAACTTTTGACAGTAGACGCCATTAAACGCGGATACTTATTAAACAGGCTCTTACAGGCTTATAAAGTCCTTTGCTCTTGGGTGTAAGAAATTCTGCATTATATAGTTATAATGTACCTATAGGCATTTTGTTTTTGTTCATTTTTAGAGTTATGTCGGTGATAGTACTATCTGAGCCTAACAATATGCAGCTGCAATTTTCCGAGTACTATCTTCAATCAGCGACTTAGCTATTTAGTTCCGGAGTTGCTGGATGGTTCCGGAGTTGCAGTTGCAGGTTGGTTAATTTTTTATATGTTATAATTTTACTTAAAAATTCCAAAAATTTACTTTATATAAAAGTAAATTTTTAATGTTTGTGTGTTTAAAAAAAAGTAAAATACAATAGAATATTGTTTATTGTTGTCATTAAAAAGTGTATTTACAACATACCTCTACAATACAATAGTAGAAAACTAGATACAAATAATATATTCCAACATGGATGGGATAAAAAGAAAACTAAACAATGGACCTACAAAATCGATCATTTTCAATGGCCATCGTGTTTTATCGAAGAAAAATATCAATATTTATTCAAATAAACCTCTTATGAGAGTAGGCAGAAACCCTTACATATTCTCGAACCCATACCCATACTCTCTTGATCCTTGCGAAAAAATTTATCTGAATGACTGTGAAAATTTACTCACGCTTTTTGAAATTTTCAGCTCAGTATCAGGTTGTATGGTAACAATAAAGTTAACGCCCGTAACAAGTACCTATGTATTTACCGAAGTATACCTCATACCTAACCATTAAATCTATACAAATAAATAAAATTAAAGTGTCATACAGCTTTTTACTAAATGCATATGAAAGTTTAAACGGTACTTAGATAAAACAAAAAAACTTATTTAATTTTTTTATCCGTTGTCTGTTTGTTCCGGCTAATCTCCGAATCGGTTGGACCGATTTTGACGGGACTGATGTGGCAAGAAGTAACTTAGGCTACTTTTGTTTTAGAAAAACAAGTTGAAAAAGACGCGGGCAGCAGCTAGAGTCAATAATATAACTCTCTAAATTCAAATTGCTCGATTGAATGACTATTCAAAAACACAATCACGAGATTTAAGACTAGTTCTAATCAGATATTGTACATTCCTGCTGATTTATAAGTTAGTTGGAAGAAATCACGAAGTAAATATATAGAACAGTAATTAATAGACCGATCTCAACACAATAGAATAATATTAGGATGTTGAGAAAACTTACGGGTAGCATAATTCCAGCACCAATATGAGTGCATTGCTGGGTTTAGTGGAAAGTGTGGTTGTGACATTTCTTTTCTGTTAATATGATAAGATTGTATCCGGATCATACAAATAATTAAACGATTATTGGAAATTTTTAGTAAGAAAACGATAAATCTTTAATACATAATGACAATTAATCCTGATTGATAATAATAATAATAAGCATGCTGACATGATTTGTTTCTGTGTTTAACTTAAGAATAGGTATAATTTTTGATAGGCAAAAAAGAGGTTTCGGTTGGAAAAAAGTTCCTTTCGCTATATATTACGAGCACAATGATATGAATTATCAACGTTTGAAAGAAACTAAATGAACAAGTGTCGTGACGGTTTTTTGTTTGTGTAAGTCAACCTAGTAGGTTGTAGTCTGCATAACCGGACTTTCCTGTGAGTGCCACAATAAATTAAGGCCTCCAACCAGGGCATAAACATATAAACTAAACGACTACACGTTATGGGTGCGGGCTCTGTGGAGTACGGACCTCGTCTTAGGGCGTCGCTGGGGGTGGACAGCAAGAGACAGGTTGGATTGGATTAATATTAATATTACTATCAGGTGCCGTATTAATAAGTAAAATATAACACATTTTGTCGGTCTAGCTCCTGATCGCCAAGTAAGTGTGCAGAGTGCAACGTGCGAAAAAGAACTTCATTCCAACAAACCTCCACGAAAATAAGAAGAAAGTTAAAAAGTACAATGACAAGGGTAAACAAAAGATTAAAGTAATAAAAACTAAAACTCAACTACGACTAAAAAGGTATAAACAAGACCACAGACAGACAAATTAAAAATCCGGAGTCACACGTGTTAGGGCATAAATCGAACAGATTACGTGTGACTCCGGATTTTTAATTTGTCTGTCTGTGGTCTTGTTTATACCTTTTTAGTCGTAGTTGGGGTTTAGTTTTTATTACTTTAATCTTTTTTTAAATTCTTTTGGGGTTATAATATATATATTTTTGAAATTTGCTCATTAAGCCCTTTCATTTGATACCCAACATGGTAAGATTAAACAATTTTTTTTTTAGGTCCTGAATTTAATGTGACGTCACATAGCCTATAACCAGCGGACGATCAAGACGCTTCCAACGATACCTCATTTGTCAAATTGTGATGAGTGTTTTAAAACAAATGATGGAACAGATGAACATACATACATGCATATCGGTCAAAATCATAACCCTCCTTTTTTTCGCCGTAGTCGGGTAAAAATGGGAAGTTTATCTAATTAAACAGTTTCCAGGTTACCTAGTAACTACGTACGCACAATTGACACACCTAGATATTCGCACTATGTAATTTATTACTGTATCGAGAGCGACCTGAATATAAACTCAAACTCAAACTCAAACTCAAAGCAT
Organism: Lithophane leautieri; assembly: GCA_949152455.1. NCBI lineage: Eukaryota > Metazoa > Arthropoda > Insecta > Lepidoptera > Noctuidae > Lithophane > Lithophane leautieri. Next base: position 3,701,790 of record OX424474.1, on the reverse strand, counting down.
TTATTTCAATTAAACCATTCACAGGCACTTTTGAATTGTCAAGGAGCCGGTCAGTCAGAAATATGAAGCTAGTTGCCCATTCCAAAGCGTAGTAGGTACCTATGGAGAAGAACAGGCAAGAAACTCCATGGACACTCTTTTAAATCAAAATATTGTTACAATATGTGGGTTACATCATTTATGTTGAAATTATACATGTGAGAACAATGTAGAAAGCACGTTAAAAGCGTCCGCAATTATTACATAAAACAATTCAGAAATTAAAATAAGCCATGGCAGCTAAGAGATGACCAGTCACAACTGACGGCGCCCGTTCACGAACATGACGCATGGATCAGCACCATTCAGCTCAACCATTTTGAAGGGAGCTAAATGATCCGACACACGCGCCACCACCAGCGAGACATTTCAGTGAGCATGACATTCCCAGTCGCCAGGGCACATTCAAGTCAATGAAAGACAAATTACCCGGTAAATGGTAGCTCAATAGTACATAGTACTCACACCTGTGCTATGCAATTATATAATACAAAGGAGATTGAGTTTATACAATGCAAGATGGTCTTCCGATCTTCAGCAGCTCCAACAGTATTTTCGAATGTTAATTAGTTAGTTGTGATTGTGGAGCAGGACCAGCATTAAGCCAAGCATTCTTATCAGAGATGTAATCCTCCAATTTATAATATATGCCTGCATAGTGTGCGTTTTATACAAGTTTTGAATTTCGACTCATTCAGTTGAAGTATGTGGGGAGGAATTTTATTGTAACATTTTAAACAGTACCCCATGAAAGATGAGTCAACTTTAGCTAGTCTGAAACCTGGTTGAACCAATAGGTCCCTATGAACACTATTTCTATGTTCAATATTATTTTCTAGTTACTTACTTGCTCTAGGATTGAACATTTCTCGTATGAGCTATTTTTCCTATTAATAAGTTAGTATCTAACCGGAAGGTTTTTTTTTTTTGTATCCATGTTCCATGTCTTTTCGACATACTTTACAGTAGAATTACTTCAACAAATTCCACAGTAAATTATTATTGATAAATAAGATCTAGGGTAGTATGCCAGGGCTGCAGGAAAGTCCGAAAGGGATACCGGGACCTTGGCAATAGGCAACTGAAGGAACACGGGTGGGTTTTAGTCAGTAAAAGTCTGACACGCCCTTCCGCTCCGCCCGGAACGAGAGAAGTCATATGATGATTTCCCAGCCTCAAAAAAAAAAGAAAAAAAAAAGGGTGGTATGCTCAATAAGTTTTGGAAAATTTGAAAAAAAACAAGCTTTCCCATTATATGAGCTCGTAAAACGTGATCTAGATATTATAGCAAATAGCTAGATACAGTTTTATGGACAATCCAATTGATGAAACAAATGATTAAACTCCTTGCTCAAAATTCTTAATTATTATATATATTTAAGTACCTATGTATTAACTTTCGTATTTTAAGATAACGAACAAATTGTATTGTTGTTTTAAATTGATTATGTATTTTTTTTTTTCTTTCCAAAACTGTATCAAATTTGTGATAGTAATATGTGGAAACGTAGTGGATTCTACATTTTCCTATAGCTTATGTATATCTAGATTTAACATAAAATGTATGATGGTTTGTTTTCCCAAATAAAATAAAATAAAATGGTTCTTACGATTCTGTATTCAGATCATAAAGGCTCCCACAAACAGGCGCGACAAGGGTTGCGCTGCCTGTTGCGCCTGAGATATCGCGCCAGTCTGCACGAGGCTTTAGGTAGAGATTTAACACCTACTGGTGCGAACGGTTCTATAATTAAAATAATATCGGACACATAATCTGCTACGTCATTTATGTATACCTACTTACCTATTGTTATTTACTAGTTTTATACTGAACAGAGGAACACCAGCCAACACGAGTTTCAAAGCTTGCTCCAAAGAACTATGTATTAGCTCATAAAACAGAACAATACGTAATAACGTACAGAATTAACGGGTTTTTTGCTTTACTTATCCGGGAGCGCCCGGATGAACCTAAATGTGTCTTTTGTCTACCCGGACCTAGACTGGCAAGCGTGTGACCATGTAAAATGTGGTTTTGGAAAAGTCCCGGAAAATGATGTGGGTACAATTTTATGATTTGAATATTGATATTTTAATCCATCATTATTATCGCTATTTGGATATCATGTGGTATAGGGTTAAATTAAATTACCTAGTGAAACTCTGCAAACGTGATGGGTAGCGATTGGTATCTGAACCAAATAAAATAAAAAAGATTTGAAGTTTTTTTGGGGGGTAACGACCGCTGGTAGTTTTGTTACTTGAAGTATGAGTCAAGAAATCCAGTTTTCTTTTGTTTTATCGTGTTTAGGTATCGATGCCAAACACGTCTGTGAAGTTTACACAAAAAAAAACTGATTTTTTAACCAATATTTCAAGTAACTACACTAACTAAGGTCAATGAACCAGAAATAAAAAATTATCAAATTATTTCTTTTCGTTTAGATATCGATACCTACCCATCACGTCTGAAGAGTTCCGCTAGCTAATTTCAATTGACCCTGCATCTCTTAAGAGTAGGTAACAAATTAAAATTTGAAGTCTTTAAGAAGCAGCTATAGATGCACTATGTGCAGCACTGCATTATATCCTCCCCGACTTTAAAACCGCACGTTTTTGCTTAATCATAAAGAGTAACAGTACAAAATAAAAAAACATTATCCTTTAAAATATCAACAAGGTTTTTGTTAACCCTACCATGGAGTGTCCCGGGCAAAAATCACGGGAGCAAACGAACAATGGGCTCGTAGATGGCGCATTTCCTCCGCGGGAACTAATTAAGTGGATTCTATTCAGGTAATAGTTCCGTTTCTGTACTAGTACCTATCTACGTATTCACCGATTCGTTCAACTTTGTTACCAGGCAAATCAGTCGTAAATGTAATTGTAGGGTGAATGTATTGTTCCAATTCCTGTTGGTAAAGTTACGAGTACCATGCGTGCAAGCTTCGCCCATTAAATTTGAAGCCAACAATTACTGTGATGAACTTCTCAGGCGTATTTAGCGTAAAGCCTGGAGTACACATGCTATGCAAATCAGCGTACAATAAGCTCATTGATTACAGAAAGAGTATGAGTATTTTTAGTAAGTTTTAGGTCGTAGGTTCGAACCCTGACAGGCGCTTTATTTTGTGTAACTAATTTCATCACCACTGCTATCAAAACGGTGAAGGAAAACATCGTGAGGAAACCGGCATGTCCAAAAATCAACAATTCGAAGACATGTGACATCTACCAACGCGCACTGGGCCCGCGTGGTGGGTTACAGCCCACTCCCTCTCACAGAGAAGAGGCTTGTGTCCCAGCAGTGGGAACATTATAGGCTGATTATGCTATGAGTATTTTACACACTCGGAGAGCCTAATGTTAGTGAGCATTCCACCTTAGTAGCCAACAAGTCTGCTTTTTACACGACTACGGCGAAGAAAAAAGGAGGGTTATGGTTTTGATCGGTATGTATGTATGTATGTAAGTATGTTCATCTGTTCCTTCCTATCTTCTAAACTACTCATCACAATTTGACAAATGAGGTATCGTTGGAAGCGTATTGATCTTCCGCTGGTTATAGGCTATGTGACGTCACATTAAAAATGGCGCCGTCTAGAGGAACTTAAAAAAAAATTGTTTAATCGTACCATGTTGACAGACAGACAAATTAAAAATCCGGAGTCACACGTAATCTGTTCGATTTATCCCTAATACGTGTGACTCCGGAATTTTAATTTGTCTGTCTGTGGTGTCTTGTTTATACCTTTTTCTTCGTAGTTGGGTTTTAGTTTTTATTACTTTAATTTTTTTTATTACTTAATTTTTTTTTAATAGTATTTATACTTATTTCAGTGTTTTGTTATTGGATTGCTTGCTGGAGATTTATTCGGTACCTATACAACCAACCATTCATTTTAAAAGTTTTTCTAAGACTTCCTACAGAAATGGCCTCTAAATAGGGGATTTTCTTTACTCATTAAGAACAATTATTTTATTATTGTATACACGGTGCGTTAAAAGTAGTTTATTGAGGCAATAGTGTTAGCCAGAGTACCTACCTATTAAATCAATAAATTGGTTATCAATATCATCGATCAAAAATCTATTTAATCCAGATTATCTTAGGTGATAACGATCTACTATCAAAATTGTTGTTTTCCTACATGAAAATTACGCAAGTGAACGTCATAGCTATGTGGACTCTGTCATGTGTTGATTATTTTATATAATTCTTATTCATACTCATTCGATACGTACATAAATAAAAGGTATTTTGAACAGGCTCTGTCTTTAATTTTCTTAGGTATGTAATACATAGAGTAATGCCCACAACGACATTTTTATTTATTTCACCGCTCATTTTACCATAGTTCAGTTTTAATTTAGTTTCGTATTTTACGCAAAATGTTTTGTCGAACTTGGTTGGAAAATAATAATGAACAACATTAAGAGGGCGTATACGAAATTTTGCTGATTCTGCTAATTTTTTGGATTTTACAGATATAATGCTGTAAGATTTATTTAAAAGGTTTTTTGCACAATATGAAAAATCATTTCAGTTATAATCTAATAAGTGAAGAACTTTTTTATTTTGGCCTGACTTTTTAAGTTAAAACAAAACTGGACAGATTTTAGGTTTTTCAGTTTCGGGCAATGGGACATTGACAGCAAGTCACACAATATCCACCTCAGGCGATTTTAATTATACAAGCATTTTAATTATACGTAGTATAGTTAACATAACCATCTAATTATAAATATCAAATTTCCACACCGATTAAGGTAGGTCCGGATACCCGAAGGACCGCAGTACCACCTACACTTCTGCATTAAGATCTCGTAGAGCCTATTACGGCATTTTATTACCTCAATACTGTTCAAACCACTTTATTAAGACTCCGAAGCTCCAAAAATGACTTGCAATTGAGCAATACGTGTAGAATATTAGAATCATCTAGGACCTAGGTGTTTACACAGGTACATAATACATACACCTTGTAAGAAATCAATAGCCGCAAACCAATGAATCTTAATTGTTGGTAGACTGTAGCTATATATGTATTAGCGTGACACCACCACCACCACCACCACCACCACATTTTGACTAACTGACCGACTCTTTAACAATTCAAAAGTGCCTGTAAATGGTTTAATTGAAATAAATGCTTTGAGTTCGAGTTTGAGTTTGACACAAATTAGACTTTCTTTTTACCCGACAACGGCGAAGCAAAAATATGTATGTATGGATCTTTGTATGTATGTATGTTGATGTGTTCCCTCATAACTTCTAAAATTCTCATCATAATTTGATTGTCTGCTGGTTATAGGCTATGTGACCTAACATTAAATTGACTATTGCGCCCTTTGAGGACAAAAAGTCATGAACTAAAATTATATGTAAATCGTAATAATTTTCCCAAATCCGAGTAAACAAATTCATAACGTTTCAGCAGATAATTTAATAATTCATTTATTATAATGTGCGATAGCAAAACTATTTATAATTAGGTTTTAATTCATTGATTAAATAATTGTGTGATTGGTTGGCTCAAGAAAAACATTTCCTCCTACAAAATCCATCTAATCCAATTTTCCAGGAATTTTCGTTATGTTTGTACGTCAGTAGGTATGTAAGCGTATAATCTACTCGTAATTACGATATTGTTGTGTCAGTTTAGAATTGATGTGGCTCTGGCTACATAGATATTATTTTAAAGACCGTACACAAGCGCAGATGTTCGGCATTTGGTATGAAGTTCATGTGATATTTTTTACATACTTATTTAAGACAGGTTGGTGAGATGTCATCCGTTTTGGTATAATCTATTTTATAATTTATGAACACACAGTAAAATACATAAAGGTACGGCATAGTTATAATATGAGTACAAAGGAACTACTTATTTCTTAAAAAATTCTACCAGCAGACCAGACCTGCGAAAGGAGAAATCAGAAAGAAATGTAGACACAGTCGTGAGTCAAATGTAGAAGTAATCATTACAGTAAGGGAGCTTGGAAAGGTTAAATTACAAGCGAGTTTTTTTTAGACCTTGCTACCGGATTACGTCACTAATAATGTCCATTTACGGCCATTTTCTTCATCAAAAGTAACAGCCAAAGTAACAGTCAACTGTTCTTTTGCACTGTTCTATTTTCAATTCTCGGCGCTCAGGCGAGGGTTGTAAATCCAATAGCGCGGAAGAACAGTTGACTGTTACTTTGGCTGTTACTTTTTATGAAGAAACTGGCCGTTAGACACTTCCAATCATTCAAATGATGTCACGTACTTTTCAATACAACTAGTCTGCGGTAGGTAGCGCACGCGCAACCAACCTTCATTACTTACAGGGCCACAATAAACATTCAATTTTTATTGGATCCTTTCTTTCATAATGTTTAGGTACTTAACCTCCTCGATGTTATGAAAAACATTTTTGGAAAATTAAATTAATTGCAGACTTTTATTCCGAACTACGTTCCAAACAAACACAACAATGAATTGGTAGCGGAAATAGATAAATAATATATTAATTTGCTAAAATTACAAGCCACTATGTGGCTGTATATTTATTCGAGTTATCTTTGCTTTATGCACGTGTTTCTGTGACTAAAATCCCAATTTTATTTATTTTTCGTTTACGTCAACTCCTCATACGAGTATTATTAGTTATTTTCAAGGATCATTTATAACTAGAACTGTACTACACAACAGATTACAAGGGCCTTTGTAACTAATTATGTAACTATTTATTCAATTGGGTTGCAAATACATATTAACTTGCCTTGTATGTAACTACACGTAGTGATTGGCCTTTCGACGGATTTGGTAGTACCAAATAGGTTAATAAAGGTGAATCAGAAAAGTACCTACCTACCTACCTATATTTCTTGAGTCACCTGTACGAATCATAATTGCACGATTACTTAAGCACTAGATTCGGAGGCAATACTGCAATACCTGACGATAAACCGAATGACGTAAATTTTTCATATGAGGTAGGTACCTATCATACAATCAATCTACCTAACGTATGCCCAACTATGTTAGGGTCGGCTTCCAGTCTAACCGGATGTAGCTGAATACCAGTTTTTTATATCGAACGACTGCCTATCTAACCTCCGCAACAGCTACTGGGTAACAAAATACCCCTTGGTAAGACTGGTTGTCAGACTTATGGGCTTCTGACAACCCGTAACGACTGTAAAATTTCTACGAATGTTAGCTGGGACCAAGAGCTTAACGTGCTTTCCGAGGCACGGAGGAGTCTCGATGTGTAATGAATGGATGGTCACTCATCGACGAACAAACTTCGGCAAGCGTAAGTATCTTAACTGTCGAGCGACCCGTGTCGTTATTATTATCCAGCCACGGGCCGCTAGGTAGCTATCAAGCACTTATACATTATTCATAAAATAAATTAAACTACTTACTCCTGAATACGCTTGAACTTATCAATTAGTAGCAGAAGGTATGCTGTATGAATTCCCTTGTAAACTTATGGTACGTATTGTAATTACAAAAGTATTTACATCTCTGTCGAAGCTTTTGAGAAATACAGGTAATCCTTTGGAAAAAAATTGGAAAATTTATCAAAAATGTGTTTATCAAAACATACGCAAAAGAATTTGTAAGGTCGTCTGATAATTTAATTATTTTCGACAAGATATTTTTTTTTTTTTAACAATTTATTTCAGTTCCTAGACCCATATTAAGTACAAAAACAATACACTTTGCCAATTTAGTGTCACAATGTTGAATTACATAAGTTTTATAGTCGTTAAAGCTATGATGATTATCCTACTAATATTATAAATGTGAAAGTTTGTGTGTTTGTGTGTTTGGATGTTTGTTCCTCAATCACGCAAAAACGGCTGAACGGATTTGGATGAAATTTGGCAAACAGATAGTTTATAACCTGGATTAACACATAGGATACTTTTTATCCCGGTAGTAGGTTCCCATGGGTTAATTTTAGACATCTACACGGGCGAAGCCGCTGTCAAAAGTTCGTTTCATATAAATCTGTCCGACTTGGTTAATGATGAACCTTTATAGATAGAAAAGACCCTTAAGGAAAACCAGGAAGACCGACAGGTATTCAATCAAGTCATATTTCCCCGGTCTTCTTACTTCGAATACTATAATATTTATTTTCAGTACATCGAACACACATAATAGTCTTACATACTATGCCTCACTAATAATTCAGTAATATGAATTAGATCTTGAAACAAAACATACTTATATACAAAGTTGAGTCATTAGAATTGACATAGCAAAGTCAAAGTTTATTTTATTTTAATGATGAATCTATATACAAGGCAAGGGTGACTGATATATCAACGCACAGCCTAAACCGCTGGTCCTAGAGACATGAAATTTGAAGGGTGTATTCTTCATGAAGAGTAAGGTTCCACTAAGGAACGATTTTTCGAAATTCCACCGCTAAGAGGGTGAAACCGGGGGATTTCGTTAATATTAAAAATCTTATTCCTTGAGTTAATAGACTTCAAACTTGGCACGAATACTTATCTAAGTAAATTATAAAGTTTGTCATTTTTAGTTTTTATAAACTACCCCCTAAACGATGATTGCGGGGTGTCAAAGTTTGTATAGAAGAATTTTAACGTGCTGTCCGATTCACTCGAAACTCATAATTTATACTTAAAACCAAAAATAAGGAATAATATGCATTAGAGTTTTTCAAAAATCTACCCCTAACGGGGTGAAAATGGGTAGTCTACGTCACAGCTCAAACCGCTGAATGGTTTGGGTTGAAATTTGGCACACAGATAGTTATTAGGACCTAGGCGTGCACTAAGAAGGGTTTTTCGAAATTCGACCTTTAAAGGGATGAAAAGGGGGATTTCGTTTGTGTGATAAATCTTATTCCTTGAGTTAATAGACTTGAAACTTGGCACGAATACTTATCGAAGTAAATTATAAAGTTTGTCATTTTTAGTTTTTCTAAACTACCCCCTAAACGGGGATTGAGGCCTGTCAAATTTTGTATAGAAGAATTTTAACGTGCTGTCCGATTAACTCGAAACTCATAATTTATACTTAAAACGAAAAATGAAGAATAATGTTTATCAGGGTTTTTCAAATCTACCCCTAACGGGGTGAAAATGGGTAGTCTACGTCACAGCTCAAACCACTGAACGGGCGTTTATTAGGACGTAGGAATCCACTAAGAAAAAGTTTTTGGAAAGTCGCCCTTATTCCTTTAGTTATTAAACTTGAAACTTGGCAATACTTGCCACAGTAAATAATAAAGATTGTCACTTTTAGTTTTTTAAGCAATACTTCACATAGACGAATAACGGGGTGGCAAAGTAAGTAAAAATTTTAACGCGCTGTCGGATTAACTCAAAACTCGGTACGGTAGGTACTAATACTTAAACGCTCTTACATACTGGCGCGATTCGCCGCGCGACGCGACACTGCTGCATTGTTCGCCGTGAAGTTTTCTCAGAAATCCTTAAAACAAAAGCCTTATAACAAAAAAAATGTAAAGTACGTGTTTCGGGTTTTGTAAGTTAACAACTGACTTAACTTGAATAATACCTTCATTATGTAATGATACAATAATATTTAAACCACCGACTACATAATTATTATCATTATGTTGTAGCAACCCGCAGATATGTTTTTCATCAATAAAAAAACGGAAATATTGTCCGTGTTGCGGAAAATGGGATACATAATAAAATAGTAACTAAGTCAAAACTGTACATTAAATACTTTGAAAATAAGTAATTAGTACGAGGTGTGGGAATGAGTCTGATGCCGAAAATATATTTTTAAGTATTTTTGTCCGTTTGTCTGTTTATTTGGAAGTTTGTTCCGGATTGGCGCAAAAACGGCCCAACGGATATGGATGAAAGGCACACAGATAGTTTATAACCTTAACCCTAATTGCGTAATACACGATCCACAATCTGAATCAGTTTGAAACAAATTTCTAATCAATTGCTTCATAAGTTTGAAAAAAAAATCTGCTCCACAACGTAAATAACGCTATGAATGTTGTTGAACTGTCAAAATGAAAGATTAATCTTAATCGGTTACGAAAATAAGTTACGGAATTAGATAACTGGATTAACACATAGGGTGCTTTCAATCCCAGGCGGTGGTAAGTTCCCGTGGGATTTTTCCGACATCCACACGGGCGAAGTCGCGGGCAAAAGCTAGTAAGTAAATAAATATCAGATCAAATCAATTAATTGTAGGTATAACAAAACGCAAAAAATAATAAAATGCATGCATGTTAATGCATATATATGTATAAATGATAATTCTAAGAAATCATAACAAGACATTATCGTATGTATTAGTCCTTAACCTTAAAGGATATAAGGTAATGCGGGTAATGACATTTAAATCTACTATTGCGTAAAGTTTTCAAATGAAACCAGTATCGGCATCAAATGTTTTTAATATCTATATTTTATAATATGCTTGTAAAATTAGTATTTTGGAGTGTACATGACTAGGTTTTACTGTCCTGTGTCCAATGTTATCATTGATAGGTAATTGTAATCGCGATATCCGTTACAGCTTATTGACGATTCCTAGAAACAAAGAGTTAATGCGAATAATCCAACTTAACGTTGTAAATATGAACGTGTTTTTGATATTATTGTTATTTAATTATAACCTTGCGTATTAGAGATCCGTAACCATGAAGAAACCGTCAAATCCTTGATTTCATGTCATGAAATGTGTTTCACACAGTACACATTTAAAAATTAGCAGTTCCAGTTTATGCTTCACACACATTACTTAATTTCAATAATTTAAAAGTGTATTCTTACTGAAAAATAATAATGCAAAGGTAATGGATTTTCTGATGATGATCATTATACTTACCTACAATATATAGGCTGCGTATGCGCCAAAGAATAGTTATAAAACTTTTTTGAATCGTTGCAATTGACATGTTGAATATTAGTAGGAAACATATGAAATATTCCGCTAAAGATAAAATAAAATTCCCGGAGCAATTGTAAAAGCTAGAAAGCAATAAAATACGTTATTTTACAGTAGTAACAGAAAACGAGTGATTTACAAGCACAATAGGGGCAGATTGCGCGCTGAACAAGCTATTAAAAAGGATATTTTTTACATGATGTCATAAACACGAAAATATACTATGGTTTTCCTTTGGAAGCATCAAAGATAATCGCCTAAATACCGCTTGCTTTGTAAAACTGAAAGCTGCAATTTAAGCAAAGTCTTATTTTTCAACTTCAAAAATTGTCTGAATCAAACACATCCGTAGGTCTCTAAACTGCAATCAATAAAGAAATATTTATATTATTATCATCATTTAAAAAAATGTCTTTGATATATCCCGGTCCTTTGAATGGCGTACGAGGGGCTGAAGCCAACTTGCAGAGGCCCGTTAGACGTTTTTAATTAAATGAGGCACCAACCGATGAATTTTTTTTTTAGGCAGATATCTGTAGTAACTAATGTAAGTAGGACATGATTTGATTATAAATACAATTATCAATCCCTAATTTGCATTTTCCTTACCTGTAGCACTGTAAAAGAGTTAATGTAATAAAAGGTACGTTTTGCGAAAGGTGCATTTTGAGAAAGGTACGTTTTGCGTATGGGGTGCATTTCGCGAATGGTACATTTTGCGACTGAGCCCCAAAAACCGTAGTAGCAGGAGGGAAATATAGATTCTAAAACATCTTTAGTAACTAGTTACTGAACAAAATAGTCATTAATAAACATGGTGTTTGTAATGACTCTATGAACATTGAATAGGTACACTTTACCAGATAAGAACTAAGCTGCTAATTGCGCTAACTAATCCGGTGGCCGGAGCCCTGCTGTGACAGCCAATTACATACGGCTACAATACGTCATGATCTATCGGATTGGCCGTCCGGCCCGTTATCTGCTTTTAGTTAATTACCTCTTTAGTTTTCAGTGATATTCGGATGTTTTATGTATTTTAGAGACATCTCATTTGTGATTAAGTTCAAAATCAGGCGTAAACTGGGAATACTGGGATATGGAAAGTCACTGCAATAAAAGGCGTCTGGAATAAAATGTATGATTGACCAATACAAGTATTTTAGACACTGTAAATATGAGAATGGAGCAATGCTAAGGAAATCGAATTACACATGAAGAGGCATTGAAAAGAGCATCTCCTATTGATACGAAAGCGGAAATTGACATTAAAAGACGAAAAAAAAAGAATTTAAAAAAAACAACGCGACTCAATTTACCCAAAATAGCACTATAATGGACGTTAAAAAATAGAAAATTGCGTAGTGAAAAGCCTTCGCGGATGGTATCGCCAGGCAGAATCATTTATAAAAGATTGCTTCACAATAAAGAAGAAATTCAGAGGAAATCACGGACTTTTGGCCAGCTGTATGGCAGAACATGGTAATACAAAACTTATATAAGTCATATTTTGAAGAAATCTAAAAAAATACCGAAATAATTACAAAAAAAATGTTTTACACCAGAATCCACGTCTGAAATTAAAAATTGGTATTGACCAGATCTGTGCTAGATAGTGTGTTATCGTTTTTCTTGCTAAAAGGTTTACCCTCGAGGTCATCAGTTCGTAACTGTCATGAATTATTACGATGATAAATATGAATGAAGTGATTAACAGCTGTTTAGATTATAGGTTCAAACGAAGACAAGCATAAGTAAGCCTAGTTAATGTGAGAATTGGCTGAGATATTTAGCTGAGTTGAAATTCATTTATTAATCTTCCGAACCCCGCAAAATTATTTATTTAATTGTTAGTGGAATTACATTCCCTATATTCATAACTAGCTGTACCCCGCAGTTTCACCCGCGTAGGTTTCGATCCCGTGGGAATATAGGGATAAAACGTATCCTATGTCCTAATTCAGGTCATGGTCTACCCGTGTGCCCATCGTCTCCTCTCTAGAGTAGGGAAGGCCGCGGCGGCACGGGTCGGCGCCGGCGTCTAACGGTTCGCGTATTGCATTTCGTGATAACTTCGAAATTAAATGTCTGATTCGAATGAATTAAAAAGCATTTTACTGCTACATAAGTACCCTTGATGTTAAAACTATTTATTTGAATAAGAATTAATATTATGTTGATAAAACTTCTTCGCGAATAATGCATTAATTTCGAACCAACTTGATTACCATAAAAAAGGTTATAGTGAGTCAATCTTAAAAGATAGACATATGCTGTCGCGCACTTTTTTTTATAACTTTTAAAGAGGAACAATTCCATCATACATGACATTTGCGTAACTTAAACCGTTTACGCAGCGCACGCAACGGAAGCTCTTAAAAAGGAATAATTTTCATTTATGCTCCGCTCCTATTGGTCGTAGAGTAATGTTATATAGCCTTCCTCGATAAATAAACTATCCAACACAAAAAGATTTTTTCAATTCCAACCCGTATTTCTTGAGATTAGCGCGTTCAAACAAACAAACAAACTCTTCAGCTTTATAATATTAGTATAGATTAGGTACCGAGATACGAATCACAAGCTTGTCCATATCTGCAAATAGTAAAGAAAAACAACCAGCACGATCATAATAAATCTGATCACGTGTAAGTAAAGTTCAACTTTATGATGAAGCCTAATATCTACTTTAGGATTAGAAACATCATATTTATGAAAGCATTTTTATTATGTAGATACTATTCAAGAGTTAAACATTAGTGTGATTTTTGAGGTATACATAGTGTATCAGAGAGGAGCTCGTGGCTAAGTAATAACAGCCGCACCGAGTCGATCCATCAGGTTAAGCTACGCTAGCCGGGGTTGGTCGGTGGATGCGTGACCATCTTTACATACCGAGACTCCTCCATGCCTCGGAAAGCACGTCATTCGTGGATCTTTGACAGCCGTTACGGGTCGTCAGAAACCCGAAAGTCTGACAACCAGTCTTACCAAGGGAAATCGTATTACCCAGTTACTGGTTTGTGGAGGTCAGATAGGCAGTCGCTCCATGTAAAATACTGGTATTCAGCTGCATCCGGTTAGACTGGAAGCCGACCCCAACATAGTTGGGAAAAGGCTAGGCAGATTGACATAGTGTATCAGAAAGGTGTGGTCAAATTGGAGGATTTGGTCAGACTGAACAACTCTGTCCATGGCACCAACATAGTAATCGAGAAAAAATATCTGTTATTGATTTTAAAACAATTTAAGTTTCTCTTCACTTATTATCATGACTTATCTTGTAGGTAGCTTTATCATATTGCTTATTAATTGAATATCATTCTATACAGGCACATTTTTGTGTCAACGCCTGTTATGTCATACGTATTAATAAATCACCGTTTGTTATACCGTTGCTTTGTTTGTGTACCAAACAAACTATGCACATAAATAAAACAAAAAATAATCTATTTGCTCAATGAACAAGTGCTATATTTATTTTACACGGCGAACGAAAAAACGTAGCGACGAGACTCTACTAACCTACTTTATAAAATACTTACTACAATAGTTCCTTGCGCGCAAGCACATGTAACTGTAATACACAATACAAACGTTTATATTTTGTTTTTTTTTTTTACCACCGTACCCTTCGTGGCCTTAGACCATGGGTATATATCATTCATACGCATAGTCCATTTGCACGAAACTTACACTAACTACAAGTTAAATTAAATTTAAAATTTAAAAACCCCCGACAAAAACAAAGCGTCTAACAAACGATTTTTTTATTTTTTTTTATTTCTAAGAACACTCGATCTAAAATCTAAAAATCATAATCGGTTCAGCCGTTTAGCAGCTACGATGACGCAGACAGACACACAGATGCACACGTTAAACTTATAACACCCCTCTTTTTCTGTAGGGGGTTAAAAAGGAAAACCTTGGTTCTCTGCGACGCTTCTCACTATCTGAAGCCATAGCAAGGGAGTCTGTAGCAGGGATGTTGCGGATATCCGCATCCGCGGACCTTCCGCATCAATTTGGACATCTGTATCCGCATCCGCAATCATTAATGCGGACGGTCATGCGGATGCGGATGTAGCACAGGTCGCGACAAGCACAAGGCGACTGGTGCGTGCCGTACGCACGTGCTCATTGACGCCAAGATTTCGTTCGGTGACAAGATCCGACGCGTTTGTTAACCGACGAAAAAAAAAGGAGGAGGTTCTCAAGTCGACCCGTATATTTTTTTTTTTTTTATGTATGATCTCGCATAACTTTTTAGTGGGTCATCCGATTTGAAAAATTCTTTTTTTATTGGGATCGGTATACCTCGAAGTTGGTCCCATTTAAAATTGGAAACTATAATCCACCCCTAAAGGTAGAAAAAATGGGGTTGATTGATTTTTCACATACTGAATTTTCAACTGTGAACCGATTCTGTTGAAATTTCGCACACATACATAGTTCTGATGACACAACCACTCATCATCAACTCCAGGTCTTTAACCTGGAGTAACCCCCTGGAGTACCCTGGAGTGGATGGTAACTCAAAAGTGAAAAATAAAAAACTTTTTTACAAAAAATTAAACCGACGAAAAAAGTACTGAATAGTGCAAAATAAATAACATTAATTTCGGAAGTCGGTGGCAAAAAACGAAAATTGAAAAGCGAAGACACCGACTTCCGAAATTAAAGTTATTTATTTTTCACTTTTCAGTTCTTTTTTCGTCGGTTTAATTTTTTGTAAAAAAGTTTTTTTATTGTGTATCATTTGTGTCTCGTAAATCACCCATAACGTATTTAAGTGGCGCTTATTGTAGCCATTTTAGGTATAAACATTTCAGTTTTCCAATGTTATTCTGAAATTGTGAATAGCATTATGTGCTAAGCGAGTTTTCTGGAGCTGATAGATTATTAAAAAACGTGAATTTACAATGCCACCATCGGCGCAAAATGACATTTGGAAAAAAATATCTTAAGATCCGCATCCGCGGATTTGAGCCTTCAAATATCCGCATCTGCGGATGTGAAATAGTCTACATCCGCAACATCCCTGATCTGTAGATAGGAATGAGTCTCACTTAACATAAATAATACCAACCATCATGTAGGTACCTACTTTCCCATAATCTTGTATCAGTATCGGTTGAAACGAGAATCAATTTAATAGAACAAAACCATGACTAACCAAGCCATCCCTCATTTTAAACGCCTTCTACTACCGAATGTCTCTATTTAACTAAATAATTTTACAAAGTTCCTTACCTTGTACCTGGTCACTTTTAATTACTACATACACAAATGAATAATCCGGAAGCTAACGTTAGGTCATAATAAAATATGACTCAATACTCTAACGTTTAAGGCAGAATAAATAGCTATCTAGAGTATTGTGACCATTACGTCCAAGGATAATTGGTGGCGCAAGGATCGAATAAGATATTCACATTTTATTATGTCATTGTTGTTGATACATTATCATAATGGCTTAATAATATTGCGTACGTTTGTAGGGTATGGTAGACTTGTAGGGAATCACAACTGGGCTAATGTGTAGGTATAGTCTGAACGCGGATTCGTGTTAAGTAGGCACAGACAAAAGCACGTCTGTGGTAACACTTTGAAATTCAATTGGCCTAGCGTATTACGGAGTTTCAATAGAATAAGAGGCCGTCTATCTAATTGCGTAACTAATTTTTGTATTACTACGACTAATCTGTTTCATTTTGACAGTTCAACAACATTCATTGCATTATTTACGTTGTTGAGCAAATTTTTTTCGAACTTATGAAGCAATGGATTAACAATTTGTTTCAAACCGACTCAGATTGTGATTAATCATGTATTACGCAATTAGGGTGCAGATTATACTGGTTATGTTACCACTCACGTGTGGCCTAAGTGAACATTACAAAAGTTAAGTATCTGGCAATAACTGCATCTATGAATGTCGTATTTTAAAAGGATAGGTACTAACCTAATACCAGCAAGCAATTATGGCGATTATTCGGAATATAAAAGGGTATAACACGCCGATAAAATGAAAATGAAATTATGTCCATCGCAATAATTAATCAATTATAATTATTTTATATTTTTTGTATTCAAATATTTATAAATGTAATTTACTTAAGTATCTTACCTTTATTAGTGAATAAAGGAGATATTAATAAATAATTTAATTCAGGCAACAAAGTACCATAACATAAAGTATTTTAGGGGGCTAATGAAGATGTTGAGTCTATTTGTATTCCGTAGCGACATCTGTTATGTTAAATATGGAACTAATTAGGTACCGCTTAGGTATGTCGATGATCGTTGTGTGTGGTTATCAGACAGCAATAATGACTAATTGACTATATATTATTCGTTAAAACTAACACTCTCGTGCCTTTGCTTGTATCAAAGAGTCTTCATAGTTTAGCATAAAGTACCTGCTACACGTCCCAACCGCGCTCTGACAGAGGTGACATTGGTTTTTTACAACCGTGTAGATGATGGTTTACTACCAAATTTGAAACAACTCTTTCGGTCGTCAACCAAGGTCACCTCTGTCGGGAACGCGGTTGGCAATCGTGTAGCAGGTACTTTTAGAGTTTGTGAATCTTTAGAAACAAGACGTCCGCCACTACCGGTTCGGCACGATTAAAACGAACTCTGGGTTTCAAAATGGCAGACGAATATGGTATCGCTAAAACCCACGATTACATGAAAACAATCCGGGAATCGACCACAATAATAATAAACTCACTTACCTAATCATTTCTGCTATTGCCGAAGGAGGTCGTGATAATACTTAATAACTGGTTAATCATTTATATTCCTTGAGGTTTATCACTCAGATCTTTCTCTTCTCCATGTAGGTAAGTCGCCATTCCAATATCTACAAATATTTTAGTAAGGTTATTATAATGTGTCATGTGGCATGTACACAACGGCCTATGATGGCTAATTGAGCAGTCAATCTACGACATGCCTATGATGAAAATCCTATGTAAGTATGTGATTAATTTACTTATATACGTTATACTTATACATTACTGCAGTACTGTCTACAAACCTTCCTCTATGAGCCGGTCCCTCTTCGCGGAATCCATTGTCGTAGATATCACCAAACTTGGTGAATGGACTGGCGATTGCCAGCGTTTGTCTCTAGAATTAGATCGGAGATTATAAGTAGATAATCAAAAAGTCAACGTGAAAAGTTGTACGAACCACAAATAACACAAACACTTACCAAGTAATTTTATTTAATTCACATATCTATCAACCTGATTAATTTAAACTTTCAATATTTTCAGACAAAAACAAATGAAATAGCGTACAAAACAGAGCACCGCCAAATGACCGCCAATTTTTGATTTTGTATTTGTCAAAAAAAAAAAAAATCTCTTTCCATTTTCTTTTTTTTTTAATGACAATTTCTTATAGTTGCCATTGCTATTTTTTTAAAGAACGCATTTTTATCAATAAATTGATTCCTAACTATAATTTATTCGTATTATAAATGCGAAACTGAGTTTGTTTGTTTTTTTATTACGCTTTCACGCTAAAACGGTTCAACGGATTTAGATTAAATTTGACACATGAGTAGGTAGACCATGACCATGATGATGATGAGGAATAAGACATAGGATACCTTGTAGGTAAGTAATAAAATATGTTTTTGCACAAGGAAGTCATTGTAATAAAAAAATCACATGACAACCCTACCATTTTATCTCTTCTAAAACTAAATATCAAATTATATCGCAATCATAATGAAATCTTATCTGTTCTTCAAAAAAATTATTGAAAAAATAAACACACTCGCTCAAACTAGTTCTAATAACAAGAAAATAACTTCGTAAGATAATTATCAAATTACTTCCTAACTTTTCTATTTATTTCCTCCATTCGTTCTTCGCTAATGATTTCAAGTGTAGGCAAGGCTTCGTCAACAAACACGCAGGAAAAACGAAAGGAAAAAGATCCCGTTCAAATATGAACCGTATTAGGTACTTATCTTGGTTTATTATCATTCCAGATATAAATCTTCGTAATACTTACCTAATAATTATCTATATATAACGATATCATGATATTAGTAGGTAAATACTTATAAACCAATAGTTATTTTTATCAGCAAATAATTCTGAAATTCCTAAAAATTTTAGAAGGTGATTCTTTATTGCAGTCTCTTTCACAGAATTTGTGTGGGTCAAGGTATTCTGTTTCCAGTGAAAAATGATATAATTTTGTCGAATAAGTCATGATATACTTAGTGTTATTTTGGTCTTATCGCTAATGCGATTAAATTGAGAAAGAACTTTTAATATTACTTTGACACTTAATCTTTATACGGTCATTTTACCGGTTTTATATTATACCATTGCTTTTAAAAGTAGGTTCCTGTTACATTTTTATATTAATCCTTATCTAAATTAAAGACATTGTATTCCATGTAGACGCACCACTAATCCATCAATTTTTCTCGTAACATCCGTTAGATCAATCCCAAACAATGTGTACCTACAAACATTTATACAATCGCATTAATTAAAACTGACTATCCGTATTTGTATAAGACAAAAAACCACACACAGATGTGAGAATATAAATGCAGTGATCAACAGATCATGATCATTGTTAAACAGATCACAGTGTAGTGCGGATCACAGTGATCATGAATACCTTGGTGAGCGTTCGTTTTTTTTAAATAGTGCAGTGTATAGTTCTCATTTTTTAATTTGTTTATATTGGGTCCTTTAGAAAATACTACATACTTTCGTGTAACAAGTGAAAAAGTTTTTTTTTTCTAATAATATTTTAATTTTTGTCATGTTTTCGGCCAGTGCTTACGAAAACATATGCTTTAAAAAAACATGGTGTTCCTTTGCATATCAGTTAGCGGCAAAGGTATCTCCACTGGTAGTCTGTGGGGCCTATATCTCTATACAGAAAACAGCCTAGCACATTGATACAGATCAGATTATGAATCAACGAAAAATAAATAAAAATACACACAATTTATAATTAGTTCTTTATTTAAAACTCGTAATTAGGTTCCCACATTAGCGCTTATGATTCATGAGGAGGAGGAGCTCGTGGCTAAGTAATAACAGCCGCATGGGTCGATTCATCAGGTTAAGCTACGCTTGCTGGGGTTGGTCCGTGGATGGGTGACCATCTTTACATATCGAGACTCCTCCGTGCCTCGGAAAGCACTTTAAACCGTTGCTCCCGGTTGTCATTTGTGGATCTTTGACAGTCGTTACGGATCGTCAGAAGCCCGAAAATCTGATAACCAGTCTTGCCAAGGGGTGGAGGTCAGATAGGCAGTCGCTCCATGTAAAATACTGGTATTCAGCTGCATTCGGTTAGACTGGAAGCCGACCGACCCCAACATGGTTGGGAAAAGGCTAGGCAGATGATGATTAGCGCTTATGATTTTCATTTCACCACAATCATCCTACTTATGTTTTATTTTTAAAACTACGTAGGTATCTATGCCTAAAACAAACAACTCATGGATCAGAAACGTTATATCTGAAATCTAAGATAATTAGAGCGGTTTCTATTTTATTTAGTTCATTAATTGTTGTATCCTAAAGATTAGATTTTAGAGATAACGTATCTCTTCCATCATAAGGATTGTTAAGATTCTATCCGTTTCCGAATTGGGTATTCAATCTAGATAATTATGATTATCTTTCTTGAAAATCTAGTAATTAGATTTGATTTTTACATAACAATACATAGTCATTCCGACCTACCTAATGTAGGACAAACGTCACTGTAGGTAGCTATAGTGCTGTGGTAGGCACCTATTCTATTCTGCGAAATAGTATATGTTTCCCTGATAACGAGATATTTCTGAACCCATGTAAACTTATCTTGACTTATGTAATATGGCGCCTACCTATCACTTATGGGCGCCACGCATATTCTTACAGATTCTAAGATAAGTGGGCATTATCCAAATTTATGAATTTTAATAGAAAAGTTATGTTTGATTGTATCTTTCCTGTTATTATTTTCAATTTTATACTTACTAAAGTGTCTAAGCTTGTAGATAGTTACCTACCTTACACCTTCAAACGGTTCAATTCCATTGATGTTAACGATAAAACTAAAAATATAATACTTTGGTATATTTCGAAGGCGCCACGCCAGGGAAGCCCGCGAAATTGTCGACACTGCCGCGACACTGTCCTCCCATAACTATTAACACTGTAATTCGAAAATATTGTAAAAGCCAATTATCTTTTAAAAGAGTAACCATGGAGTTTCTTGCCGGCTCTTCTCCATAGGAAACGACCAATTGGAACCGTGCACCTAGCTTCTGACGTTTCATAAGTGCCCATGTAGGCTTATGTGAAATAAAATATTTTGATTTTGATTTTTTGATTTTTAAATTCAATTTTCGTTACGTTTTTTGCAATTTACTGGCCAGTATCATGTTGTATGTAGATCAAAATATGATTCGCGACCGTACCAAATATTCATGCTGGGGCTAAATTGCCGCGTTATCGCGAACTAAACTTCGCGCGCTCTCTCTCGCACACCGGTCGACATCTCGCTGAGCAACATAGAGCGCGCGAAGTATAGTTCGGAATAACGCGACAGTGTAGCCCCAGCATTTCAGAATTATCAATACAGCTCTATGAGTTAGAATTGACCTCAAATGTCATGATTTCATGAAATAGTCATTCAACAGGGTAATTCGAACATAGAGAGTTGTATTATGCTGGGGCTACATTGTCGCGTTATTGCGAACTAAACTTCGTGCGCTCTCTCTCGCACACCGCTCGACGTCTCGCTGAGCAACAGAGAACGCGCGAAGTATAGTTCGCGATAACGCGACAGTGGTGGCGATTCTGTTGTTCACAAACTAATCTAAGTTTAAGTTCAGTGCATCTTTTTCTTTCTATTTCATTAAGAAAAGGACAGAAGATAAATTTTAGTTTAATCCTGTCCAATTAATCAGCGCCTGTCACTACTCCGTTTATGTTTAGACGTGATTAAAAACTTGCCTACTAAAATTACGTCAATTTACGTCAGGCGCTGATTAATTTGACAGGACTAAACTAAAATTTATCTTCTGTCGAAAGGAAAAAATGCACTGAACTTAAATTTAGTTAAGTTTGTGAACAACAGAATCGGCACTAATGTAGCTCCGACATTAATGATTTTAATGATGGCAATTTTTTAAATAAGTAAATACTTACATCTATTGTAATTATGTTAAGGTTGCGAATCTTATTTTGATCAACACACAAACTGACAGTGACACTGGCCTGAATGCAAATTCCAATAAACGCAAGAAAATTTGAATTTCGCGGTTTTCCTTAACTTGCCGAAACACAACAATGTTGTTAATATTGTTTTTATGGCGACAGAGTTAGATAAGATGGTGGTAGCTAGCCAGGCAGACTTAGAACAAGCCCTAGCACCAACCAAATCAAGCAGAAAACAGAAGACCTCTGGGTCTGAGAAAGGTGGTCTATACCACAGAGGCGTTTTAATAGTCCGAAAGGGATACCAGGGCCCTTGGCAACAGGCAACTGAAGGAACATGGACAATTGGACACGGGTGGGTTTAGATTTACCAACATCAAAAAAAACAAGATCAAAATTGTACACAATCAAAGAATTTCTTTTCGATGTTCGATCCTATAAGTACTCTTCTTGAGGCTGACTGTATAATAATATCTACTTATTTGTGATAAATATGAATTAATTTATTCGGGAACAAAAGACCACAGGAAGGTTCATAACACAGTTGAATACTTACCTAGGTACTCTGGTACCAATATGTACCTTTCATAAGATTCTAAGAGAACAAATCGGTTTATTGGTTGATTCGCACAAATTATCCTGTGAATCGACATTTAATATTTATTTGTGGGCGAAACGACATCTCCAGAAAATGTGCCAATTGCCTAATAAGGATTTCTGGAGTTGTCGGTTCGCTCACAAATAAACTTACTTTGTGCAAATAGCCCACAGCAAATAATAGGTAGGTATTATTTAAAAATATCGATTCAACCAATAAGCCAACAAAACTTACAGATACATAGGAGTGATAGGTTCAATTCTCTGAGAGGGCAAACTGTTATTAGGTTTTTCCATTAGGAATTTATTTATTTATTTATTTAAACGTTTCGCACTCGAAAAAGAGGTACAAAGGCGGACTTAATGCCTTAAGCCTTTAGGCTTAATTTCTCAGTAACAGCCCGAGTCTAGATTCATGCCTGGTTGATGGCAATAGGCTCACCCCCTATTACACGAGACTTAAACGTAACTGGTGAAATGTGGGTACACCTCTACCTAACCCTTACCTAAGGGAATGCAGGCGTGATATGTTATGTTATTTTTTTATCTGTAACCGTAGGAAACCAGAAAATTATGTCAGACAGGAAACCAAGAACATCTCTGTAAACGAAGTTACCATCGCTTACACGAAAACTTAAGGAAGAGGAGTGTGAGGACATGCATTGTTAAGTTTAGTTTAAATTGCTCGGTGCATTGAGCAATGTGCCTTTGTTCTCAGTTACGAATGAATTAATTGTTGGAGCAATGTGTTATTGCAGATAATGTATAGAGCCAAAATACAGCTCGAGGCTAAGTAAAAGCAGCAGAGGAGCTCGTGGCTAAGTAATAACAGGCGCACCGGGTCGATCCTTCAGGTTAAGCTACGCTTGCCGGGGTTGGTCCGTGGATGGGTGACCATCTTTACAAACCGAGACTCCTCCGTGCCTCGGAAAGCACGTTAAGCCGTTGGTTAAGCTGTCATTCGTGGATCTTTGACAGTCGTTACGGATCGTCAGAAGTCCGAAAGTCTGACAACCAGTCTTACCAAGGGGATCGTATTACCTAGTTACTGGGTTGTGGAGGTCAGATAGGCAGTCGCTCCATATAAAATACTGGTATTCAGCTGCATCCGGTTAGACTGGAAGCCGTCCCCAATATAGTTGGGAAAAGGCTAGGCAGATTGATTGTATAGAGCCAAAATACAAAAACTGCTTTTAAAATATCATCAGGCAAATTAATTCAGCAGTTATTTGACTAACTAAACATTATCATTCTCCTGCCCTTGTCCCAATTTATTTGTGGTCGGCGAAACATGTCCCTTTCTTCCAAACTTCTCTATTAGCCGTCATCTCGGTAGTCACCCCCTTTCTAGCCATATCATATTTCACACAGTCCATCCATCGTTTCTTTGGTCTTCCCCTACTCTTATGACTAACCAAACAACACCTTGAAATACCTATTAGGTACACACGGCTACACATCAAGCCAAACGTTTCCAGTTTATGCTGATCTCGCAATGTATCGGATTTCCGTACATTGCGAGGTCAGCTTACACTGGAAATGTATAGCTTGATGTGTAGCCGTGTGTACAATACCTAAGTATTTAAATTGGGAACATGCTAGCTAGATAAAGTAGGTATTTACGGTAAATATTAAGCCGCATATAGGCTTTATTTATACCTATAGGTAGGTATGAACGGAAACCTAAGCGAATGAGCCTAACTATTCTCAATTCTCACTGATTTTAGGCATTCACAATATGATAATTTCATGACTTGTTCTAAATTAAATGCCCATTAAGTACCATAAACACATCAATAATCCCAATTAATTTTATCATCTCCATCATTTTATTTATAAATCTAATTAAATCAAGGTCATTAAACGCAGCGATGGTTAATTTGGATTTTTTTTTCTCTCTTTTTTAGAACATAATTCTGCTGTCATGTTCTCTGGCCGTGACGGTCGCTCAAAAAGTGGGGGACACAAGCAATGACATCATAGATGGACAGAGGCGGAATACTGGAGGCTATGGGTTGTTAAGACCCGGTTTGCAGGGCGGATATAACCAAGGTGGATATAACCAAGGTGGATATAACCAGGGTGGATATAACCAGGGTGGATATAACCAGGGCGGGTATAACCAGGGCGGATATAATCAGGGCTACAATGGTTATAACGGTGGCTACGGAGGTGCACCGGGAAGCTCTGGCCAAGGATACGGTGGTTATCAAGGCTATGGGCAGGGATACGGTGGAAATCAAGGATACGGCGGTGGCGCACCCGGGTTTTATCCGGGAGCAGGACACCCTGGTTACCCTAGTGGATTCGGAGGTTAGCATATCAATTGCCATTATTCCTAACATACTAATAGCCAAACTTACTTAACTTTTCGGCCTTAAGAGTAGGACCGCTGCGCGCATTTACAGTGGATATAAATAAAAGGCATATTTTATACAAATTAGCTAGCGAAACTCCGCAAACGTTATGGGTATCGACACCTAAACATGAACAAACAAAAAAACAAAAATTTGAGTTTTTTTTTTTGGGGGCATCAGCCGCACTTAATTTAAGTAGGTAGGTACTTATATTGAAATATCTATCAATTGTGATGGGTATATCTAACATAATAATACTTAATGGAAACAGATTTTCTCAATTCATACTTCAAGTAAGTACCTAACAACAATATCAGCGGTCGTTGACCCCAAAAAAAAAAACATTTTTTATTTTGAAATTCCTAATTAATCCTACCAATCAATCTCACTTAATTTTCAACTAGATATACGCTCTCCAAGCTGACTCTCAATAAATATTCTAATATGATTTTTTTCTCTCATAAATTCACATTATTATGCCATCAACATAAAAAAATACTTACTCGAGGAGGTTGCATGTAAAAACCATGTAGGCTAACCCTATAAAGTAACTATTACAAACAATCAATTATAAAACCTGTCCACAAACGCTATACACACTGAAAATCATCATCAATAATCCCTAATCGAATCGGAACAAAGCCAATAATACTAATGATTTAGTCTTAAACCAAATTAATCACGAATATAATCTGTATGCTTAGGTAAAGGAGGCTACGGCGGCGGAATCGGTGGCTATCCAAGCGGACTCGGTCAAGGATATCGGGGATATGGCGGCAGTGGTGAGCATGGTTTACTGAATCTAATAGATAGATACTGAATCTAATAATAGATATTTATTTTACTTCGATGGCCCTAGTTTATCATTTACTAGCTGCGCCCCGCGGTACCCGCGTAAGTCTCGATCCCGTGGGAATATCGGGATAAAAAGTATCCTATGTGTTAATCCTGGTTATAAACTATCTGTTTGCCAAATTTCATCCAAATCCATTCAGCCGTTTTTGCGTGATTGAGTAACAAACATCCAAACACACAAACTTTCACATTTATAATATTAGTAGGATTATAACTTCCAGTTACAGCTTTAAATAGCTATATGTAAGCGTTATTTTCGCGTGTGCTAGCTGACATATATAGCTAATAATTAGATTTATTTTTTATGTTGCGTAATGTAAATGATTTTGCATACTTTTGTATAGAATCAATTGTTTCTAACTGAACAGACAGCTGTGCTGCTGGGGAGTTTGTTGCGCCACTTCTTCCCAGCTAAAGCACTAGGAAGTGGTGAAGGGTGGGCGTTTTGGGGGACTGTTTTATGTAATTTTGACGTTCGAAAAGTGCTAATTCTCAGCCTAGTTTGAATAAATGACTTTCGATTTTGATTGTTTACAGTAGAAGACTTTATAGGTAAGCGTACCGTATGATTCGAAGCTAAAGGCTGGTTTTTGCATTCAGTAGGAGTCCTAGGACCCATTATTATCAACTAACTGCCTCCCGCAGTTTCACCCGCATAAGTCTCGATCCCGTAGGAATATCGGGATAGAAAGTATCCTATGTCCCAATCAAGGTCATTGTCTACCTATGTGCCAAATTTCATCTTAATCCGCTCAGCCGTTTCAACGTGAAAGCGTAACAAACAAATAAATAAACAAACTCACTTACGCATTTATAATATTAGTTAGGATACTAGCTGCGCTCCGCGGTTCCACACGCGTAAGTCTCGATCCCATGGTAACATCGGGATAAAAAGTATCCTATGTCTTATTCCAGGTCATGCAGAACGGATTTAGACGAAATTATAATATTATAATTCTGTAAATCCATATTTGTTACGATCGCGAATCATATTTTAATCAACATACAACCTGATACTGACCCGCAAATTACAAAAAAACGTAAGAAAATTTGAATTTCGTGGGCTTCCCTGAAACGGTTCATATTTGTCCAAAACTCTCTTAAACTTACCTACTTACTAAGAACGAAGCAAATTTCTCATCACGTTTTTGTCTACCAGGTTACCGCACCAACCCCTACAGGCCCGGATTTGACAACGGATTCCCGGAACTCGAATACCCGGGTCCGCACCAATTCAACAGGCCTTATATGGGCCGGCCTTCCTCAACACCTTATAACTATCATACTGGCAACTTCCCGACAGGTTTAGAGGATCGTTATAGGTACAGTGACAACGTCAGCAGGTTCCTAGGCAGAAAAGCCGGAGAAATCAAGGAGGGCGAAGAAAAGTCATAGTTTTTAGGGTATATTAGTAAGTAGGTACTATTTTAAATTTAAGATCTGATAATGATTGTTGCACTGATTCTTTTTTGTATAAAATTATTTTTAGTTGAATTTGGTCTTTATTTACGAAAAACCTACCCGTTACAAACATAATGATCTGTTCGTCTAGTAAGAAATAACCATTTCAAGAGGAAAGTAATGAACCTGCAACATTATTGGTATTATTTTCCAAAGCTGTGTTGTGTACCTACACTGCCCAGTTGATAATAACTACTCACCACTTTCAAGAGATTGTCAGTAGGCATGTTTTTAGCGGACTGCCCCAGAAGGAGGGTAATGTTTTTCGAGAGTATGTATGTATGTCTATTTCTTTGGCACGCTCTGAAGCCTAAACGGCTTCATGGATTTTAACATACGAGGTGTAGTTAGGTTCGTCTTAATTATGGGAGTGACATAGGCTATATTTTTTAAATATATATATATTTCCTCTGCAAATAAAAAAAAGGGAGGGGAAGGTTTTTTTTCATTTAAATAAATTACTACAATAGTGGTATCAAACAAAAGCTAGTAATGAGTTAATTCCAAATATAAATAATAATAAAACTAAAAAGCTTAAAATAAAACAAATTATTTAAAAAACAAAAAACCCGACTGCTAAAACGAATAACCGCGGGGAGAAACAAAATTTACACCATATTTCAGGTTATTGTTTGTCCCCCCCGCCTACTACCTTACAAAAAACATAGCTCAATGCTTGTTTTTCTCTTTTCGGTAATAGGTTTTTGCAGTCTGGTTTTTTGTTTTTTTAATAATTTGTTTTTTTTAATAGCATCTCGTAGTTGACCTCTGAGGTCGTAACTGCTTAACCGATTTATCCAGTGGCTGCGGCCTGAAGCTACTAACTTAAAGCCTCAGGGCAGGGCAGTAGGCCTGTGGATCTCAAATCGTCTTTTATAACACCATTTTTGTTTTTTTTGACGGTGGGAAATCATCAAATGACTTCTCCCGCCCTGGGCGGAGCGGGAGGGCGTGTCAGACTATTACTGACTAAAACCCACCCGTGTTCCTTCCGTTGCCTGTTGCCAAGGGTCCCGGTATCCCTTTCGGACTTTCCCGCAGCCCTAGCAGGCATCGGTCCTAGTGGACCCCATCAATTGTGCTGACATCTCTTTGAGGCGCATCTTCTATAACACCACCAAGGAAGAGATGTGGATATCCTTTCCCAGACACCTGCTTAAAATTCCACACCACCTTTTTACCTGATATCAATCTGGCATAAATTACTCGCTGCATTATTGCATTATAAACCAGTTCGGCGATTCGCATCGTTGAGCATACTTCAATCATTTTGAATCACAATGGTTCATTCTGGTACAAGTAAAACGACGCGAAGGTATGAATAAGTTATTTGATTATATTACATTGAAGTAATCATTTAAATACATTTAATATTTTGATAATGTATTGGTCAGTTAAATTATGACTTCGGAAGCAGCAAACGGCTATCCTAGGTAATCATTATAATGATTAAAGTACCTGCTACACGGTTGCCAACCGCGTCACGACAGAGGTAACCTTTGTGGTTTACAACCGTGTAGATGATGGTTTATTACCAAATTTGAAACAGCTTTGCCGGTCGTCGACCAACGTCACCTCTGTCGGGGACGCGGTTGGCAACCGTGTAGCTGGCACTTAAATAATGCTAAATTATTATTCGGCTACCGCGTTGATTGACATTTGTAGACACTCTTCCGCCATTTATGAAAAAAAGTTGTGTCGATGACATACCGAGTTCTACGGTAACCAATAATAACCTAGGCACTGATATTGCATTTTATGAACGCCCGACATTCATTTTAATTTCTACCTTATAACAATGACATAAGAGTCACATGACGCGCACTCGCGTATTGCATTATCTATACTTCTTCTTACAAGAAGTACGTCATCTTTAACTTTATTTGCTATGCTGCTGGGGAGTTTGTTGCGCCACTTCTTCTTCCCAGCTAAACCACTAGGAAGTGGTGAAAGGTGGGCGTTTTGGGGGACTGTCTTATGTAATTTTGACGTTCGAAAAGTGCTGATTCTCAGCCTAGTTTGAATAAATGACTTTTGATTTTGATTTTGATTTTGATTTCAATCTTCGAATATTTGCTTTCTTTTCCTCGCCACACGAACAGCTGATGCCTCTATATCAACTATAAACTAAATGCCTATTTCTCACCTAGCCACTACTCTAAGCCAATTGACCACAATACAATCGAAAAATAACAATATTAATAAATAACAATAATAACATTACGATCCGCTGAACCAATCAGAGGAGATAGAGTTGAAGAAAGAAGCTGCGCCGGAGCGTGCGTTGGCGAAGTTGATAGGCAAGGAGCTCGTCATCAGATCTGATATGTCGGACCTCGACTTGTTGGGACTCGATGATACAGGCTTCTTTTTTACCTGGGAAAGGACAGTTTTATTAGAGGATAAATTAATAAATAATTTTTACATATAGGTTCATACAGGAGGAGCTCGTGGCTAAGTAATAACGGCCGCACGGGTCGATTCATCAGGTTAAGCTACGCTTGCCGGGGTTGGTTCGTGGATGGGTGACCATCTTTACATATCGAGACTCCTCCGAGCTTCGGAAAGCACGTTAAACCGTTGGCCCCAGCTGTCATTTGTGTATCTTTGACAGTCGTTACGGGTCGTCAGAATTAAGCCCGAAAGTCTGACAACCAGTCTTACCAAGGGGTATCGTATTACCCAGTTACTGGGTTGTGGAGGTCAGATAGGCAGTCGATCCATGTAAAATACTGGTATTCAGCTGCATCCGTTTAGACTGGAAGCCGACCCCAACATGGTTGGGAAAAGGCTAGGCAGATGATGAGGTCAATACATACAAATAAATGAAATTGAAGTGAGTGTTTGAAAGTATATACGGCACTAATAATATGAACCATTTTTTTTAAATCTAATATAATCTCCGAAACGGCTGGACCGATTTTGACGGGACTTTAACTGGCCACAGATAGCTGATGTTATAAGGAGTAACTTAGGCTACTTTTATTTTAGAAAAAGAAAAGGAATTAGGTTCCACGCGGGCGAAGCCGCGGGCAGCAGCAAGTACAAAATAAAGTAGTTTTTCATATGTCTGTGTGACCGCTTAATTCTTCTAAAGTCCTAAATAAATTTTGATGCGCTTATCACCATAATTAGAGTTAATTCCGGAAAGATTAAGTTGTAAAACCGCTGTACGAAGCCAAGGCGGGTCGCTACTCCTTTTATAATTTGATCACAGTTTAAGTGACTGTGATGTAGGAAATAATCGAGGTTAAATGATCTTGGCTACTAATCTTAAATGTATGTATGATACTGTAATTTTTTATTCAATCCCATAATCTGAAACATGGTTGTTCATTATAGTCAGTTCACTTGTTCCAGTGTGGGAGATTTAGTTTGATCGAGACCGCTGTACTGCGCCTTAGGAATGCGCGGCGAGAGGGGGGGAAGGTGCAGGCCGCTCATTCGTCAACGTTTACGGCGTTTCATCGCTCATTCGTCAACGCTGCCTTTCTCCTCGGCGCGCATTTCTAAGGCGCGGTGCAGCGGTGTAGGTCAAACTATATGCACACAGAAAATAAGATAAAATGTTATTAAACGCGAGCCTATAAACAGTGAAGAATAAAAAAGTTTTAAATAATAAGTTATAACAAACAAACACTTAATCACTCTTGATGACATTAAATGAGAAATTGTTATTTTAACCGTGTTTGCATAACATCACATTCGTTAGATATTAACACATTAAAAAAGAAAACCGGTATGCATAAACATTATGACTATTAAGTAGTATAAACAAAAAATGATTTAATGCTATTAGTACGCGATTCACAAGCGGAAAAAACTAGGAAACTAAGAACAATGGTTAACGGACTAGTGTCTTAAATTTAAATAATATGAGTAAATAAACTTAAATCAGTCATACCAGTTCACAGTATGAAGAAATCTTCATTCTGGACAATAAATTAAGAAAGTTCAATAAAGTAAATTAAAAACAATACAGAAACGCGCGTTCTTGGAAAAATACCTCTCCTATCTCCCAAAATGTAGTAGATACTTACTTAGTTCAATACAACTCATTCCTTGGTATTTTTTCATGTTCGTTATCAGAATTTATTTATTTTTAAGAATGTAGTTTAACATTGTACACACGGCTACACATCTATAGCTTGAATTTCCAGTTTATGCTGATCTCGCATTGTATAAGATTTCCATACAATGCGAGGTCAGCTTATACTGGAAATGTATAGCTTGTTGTGTAGCCATGTGTACCTATGACGTTAACAGTTTTTTAAGTTCTGTAAATTCTACCACAAGATATGGTGTACAAATATTATTTAAATATCATTTTTAACTAATGCAGTCAATTTTAAGATTTTTGTTGCTGTAAAATTTCATCACATTTTATTAATATGATGGTAATGTGACTGATTGCCTAATAAACGCCAGAAGTATATCAAAAGCCACGGTCCCACGGCCTGTCGAGGCCTGGCACGCGGCCACGTCTGTCGAGGCCTGACGCGGCCCTTGCCGAGCATTCCCACCACAGGCTTCATCGGATAGACGGTTCCCATGGCCTGTCGGCCAGGCCTGCCACAATCTGGCCTGTGAGAAAGCGGGCCATGGCGTGGGACCGCAGCATAAATATTACATAATCCAGTATTTCTTTAATCAAACTACCCATATAAGTGCCAAAATAAACATACACACATTTCTTAACAAAAATACTTACAGGCTTATCCTGTTTCTTAAGATGGCTGGGTGGGGCTGCTACTGGCAGCAAAGAGAACCAATGAGAGTCTCCAGAGGCCAGGAGAGCGGATGCCTTGTCTCCTGTACCTCCTGATAGAACCGGTTTGGTACCAATTAAGGCAGTCAGTTGGCCGTGGTGAAGGACCAAGCTGCCTAGGAGAGTCTGTAGGGAAGTATTGAAAATCATGATCTGTGTAAAGATATGGGAGTGAGTTTTGTCTAGTATTGAGGTAACAAAGGATAGAGATGGACTAAACTTCTTTCTTATGACTCATGAATATAGTTATAAATAAACCGATTTAAACCAAAATTCGTGGTTTAAAGCTGTAAATAAATAATTTTAAACCAAATCCATGATTCAAAAACCGTTTTAAACGGTTTATTTTCAACTATACTCATGAAGGATTCATCACACATAGAGGAATGTTGTAGCATCATGTAAACATTTGAGCTGTCACAAAATTCGGTGTTTAAAAAAAAACGTACGATTTAAAATATGTGGTGAGGTCAGGTGGTTTTAAAGAATGAATAGTGAACAGTCAGTTATTTTCATACCACTAGCGCCATCGCGTTAGTTGATTAGGTACCAATAATAAGTATGTGATATTTTTCATTATTGATTGAAATAAATTAATAACTAAAACGAAAAGTCAAAAACACTAAAGCCTGACTACGGAAAAACGATTTGAAATCTGAAAATATTCCAATCTGAAATCGAGTTCGAATCATTGTTTTGAAAATATACTAACCTGAACTCTTTGCACTGATCTCTTCAAACTGGTCTGTATAAATTTATAGAACACATCATAATCAAACGGATCGATCTTCTGTCTCAAAAACTCACAAATCTTTATCGACTGTTCTGTAAATATCTTGTTTTCTCTAGGAACTAATAACAGCGTCAAATGTCGAACATCCATCAGTAGTTGAAGCGCACACCTCTGATTTATATCTGTCTCGTTCTCTCTTATGACTTTTTCATAATGTGCGAATGTGATAGCTGTAACTCTTTCGATGAAAAGCGTGTGCGTGTCTATTGGTAAGGTGTGTGGGGCCACTTCGTCCAGTATTCGGCTGGTGGCGTATAGGTACTCCTGCAGTTTGAGAGACGGTCCTGCTGGGACCTTTATTGTAGACTCTACTGGATTCCCTTCTTCATCTTTTTCTGTGATTTTTATGACGTCCCATTGCTACAGAAACATGTAAACTTTGTATCAATTATTAAATATTAACTCAGATATTATTCGGAATTTGAGTGTCTATCAACAATACTAGTCCCTTTACAGTTATTTTACCTCTGACAGCAACCGAAAGAGCAACCCACCAGCAACCTAATTGTAACGAAAATACTTTACTTTGATTTTGACAATAATGTAAAATCAGTAGTAAAATAACTTTAAAAGAACTGAACTGTATTTAATAAGCGGAGCAACAGGTTCTGTAGTAACTTACCATCATCAAATAATCGATATTAGCTTCCAAAGTAAACGCTTGCGGCAAACCTTTGGTCAAATCTTCAACCTTGGCCAACACGATATCCACCCACTTGCCCCAACAGAACTGACAGTTTTCCTTCAACACTACACACAGATCATTCCACCTCTTCAAAGCATTATCGTCTATATTAAACACTCCCAAACTGTCGAGCTCTTCGGGAATATAACACTTGCGTAAATGTGGCATAAGGGTGGATATGGCCTGCGTGAAACGCGCAGTGTATATAGCAGTTGTCTTCTTTTGTAATTCAGTGGATTGTAAGGTGGGTTCTTCGAAGCATGCCTTGATGTATTGGAGCATGCTGTGGAGAAGAATATTGTATGAAGGTATCCTAGATTTTTCTAATTGCTCAGTTCTAATGACATTAAACATGCAATAACAAAGGTCTTGTCGGTCAGTTACCAATTAGAAAGTTCCTAAAACATAAAATATAAATTAAACAAATCGTGCAATGAAGTTTTGGCTTCCAAACGTTTATTAACAAAATCTAAATACGTACACAACCTAAAGCAAAAGTCCACCTTAAATTTAACATCACCTAATCACACCTAGTAATTACACATGCAAAAACCCAACATACCTCTGTATATTGCTATCAGAGACATCTCTCAAATACATCTCGATCAGATGCTTATCGCTGTAAATCTGATCGATATCATCTTCGTCTTCGTACGCAAACAGAAGCTTATCTTTGCTAGCCAAACTCTTCTTATCTTTGTACAGGTACACCCTCAAGTCTTCCAGAAGCTTCTGTAATTCATCGTCTAAACTTTGGCATAGTTTTTCTAAGGTCGGTGTGTAGCCGCGGTCTTGACGGGCCATGCCTACAAGAAAGAGGAAGAGATTTGATGTATGAATAATACAGATACTGATGAAATAGGCGAGCTGGTTGACTAGGAAGAGCAAGTGCACCTGTGTTTGCGCAGACACTCGTGCACTAAAATATTTCCTGCATACTTGGCTAGTCACGGTTGAGCTTGGCTGCCATGACCGATATACCTATAATTCTTATTGTAACCACCATTATTCCAATAATCGGAACCTTATTTTGGTGATTGGCCTTGCGCTGTTACGAATACAGGCAATCAATAATTGCATATCAATGGGCAAATCATTCATTGAAAATAAACATTCCTGCATACCTAACCAAGTATATCTTCAAAGATGAAAGATAGCAATAAGCCATACAGATGGCGCCGATCAGAGATCTTTGTCATGATGAATGGCGCTCAGCGTATCCATTGATGACGATTAGACAACACTGATACGTGAGAGATACGATCTTTATTATATTATCATCAGGTTTACATCTGAATCGGTGATTAATAATCACCAACACGGCTATCATAATCACTGATATTCACAGTCATTGATTATCATTATCACTGATTATTATCGCTGTTCCATAGTCTTTGGTTTAAGGGGTTTTTGAGGATTAATTAGTTGCAATTCCGTCAGTCTTAGCAGTATCATGAACTCATGATTCAGGCGAAACGTTAACCTCCCAGTACAACTTGGGCGAGCCCGTCGCTCGGCCAACGTATATTGGACCTTTTTGCGTGATTTGCGCGTATTTTGCCAATTCGTACTGGGTGACACATGGGAAATAAAGATCGTCAAGTCATTGGTATTTGCTCGTGCGTCTACCACCCAATTCAGATCTCTCGCAGAAAAGGTAAATTTTAGGCGTACCATTACGCGCGTCCAGCATTAACGTTACATTGGTTCGAAACAAATATCTAATCCATTGCTTCATAATATGTTCGTAAGTTACGTTGTTGAGCAAATTATTTTTTTTCGATCTTTTGAAGCAATGAATTAGACATTTGTTTCGAACCGATTCCTATTCTGATTGATCGTGTATTACGCAATTAGGGCGCAGATTATAAAAACGCACGTTTTTAATACTCTATAGGCGCTAATATGCATTTTGGCTATGCGTGAGTCCTTAGCTTAGGTACTATCGGGGCTTCTTATTCTGGCCATATCTTGTTCCGTCCAGTACCTACACGTGTGTATATGCGCAAACCTACCTAGGTTTATGTTTTTTTTTTGTGTGCTATGATTGCGCCATACAAGTTATTGATGCTTGTTCACGGGGATTAGCCTAACCTAGTACATGCACCCCAAATTGTACCAATAGGTACATACGATATTTGCGACGTTTTAAGCGCCCCCGCCTTGTAAGTACGTGACCAATCACTAAAACTTCTCGACCCTGATTACCGAACACCGGACGTGATAAACAAAATTATATCACTCAAACAACAAATAAAACTATCGATAATTTCCATTTCCAAGAAATCATGTCCATAATCAAATAGTAAGTCCTTTAAATATGTAGAACAATTTTCGATAATTTTTGACAAACTGTTACTAGACTACTGTGTTACCCGTATCATAGACAAGATAAAGTTTAATGTCATAATCGATCAGTGTCGCATGCACAGCTTACCTGCGGCACTGAACTTATCAATACTAAGAAATTACTGTAGGTTATCACATATTTGTTCAGTAGACATTCTTTACTGCATGTAGGTAAATAAAATTAATTGATAGCGTATACAGAGTACTGTATCTATATTTTTTTATAGACCACGTGTTCCATGTCAAAGAACCAACTGGCATAAGTATATTTATTTTTCGATTTGTTTTTGACATTAGAATCTCGATGTGTGTATCTAAGTTTCGAATTATAACCAATCATTCATATTTAAGCTATGAAATGCGAAGTTGTCATATTTTTTTTATGGTAAAAGTCAGTTTTTTTTTTCGCGGGGATTTTTTTACATAAATAATTAAATAATCGTGACTGTGTCGAATTATTTTTGTATGAAAAATGAAAATATAAGTATTCCAGTTGATTCTTTGACATGATCTCATTAATACCCTAGAGTTATGGAATATAATAAAAAATACGTTGTTTGTAACTTAAAGCATAAAAAATCCTAATTTTTATTCGCCTGCCAATACGTTTTGAGCATGCCAGTCTATGGAAATTACGCACTAATAAGACAAATTAATCTGTCATTAACAAAATATCTAAAGAAAAATCGATAAGTAGGTATGATCAATAACCAAATACGAAAAACATGTGTAGGTATTGATGTATAATTGAAACTAATTGCATTCCATCGCTATAATCTCTATCGACAATTACCAGCAGGGCTAACATGACACACGCGACAATTACTCACTCTCATATATGTAATTTTTTTCAATTTTCTCGTTTATGACAAAATACTCGACTCGTTCTGTCAAACTTGATGTTTTCTCTACAAACCCTAACATGGCACCCTAAGTTATCTCGACTTTTCACAATTCAACACGTGATAATCTCCCATTTACTCGTCCTCGATTTTGGCGACGAGAAGAGTACACAAAATTAGTAAACAAAACAAAAAAACTCCAAAATAACATGGCAATTTCTTTGATTGTACTTATTTTAGTCAACATTTTATTTTGTAACATATTAATTATTTCGTCAAGGAGCCAAAGCAAGCCCTTTTGGTCGCTTAAAAGAAAATACATAGTTTTAAACTACTATTTTTATTGGAACGAAAGTTCCTTTCGGCAGCCGCGAGAGAAACTGTGATGGAGGGGAGCTCTATTAAGTAGATGAGCATTACTTGAGTAATAACCAGTCACTTGGCCAATTAGATATTATGGCAATACGTCAGTCAGCACGTTCACAGATCGCCTCGCTAGAAACACTCTTACAAATCGTCAGTTTGATAACGCTCTAATGTGTGAAACCAGCTTAAGAATAATAAAACTTACCTTTCATCAAAGAATTCATGACTTTGATAACATCACCCCTGGACTCGATAACTGTCTCTCCAATAAGGTCTTTCCACACAAACCAGTTGATATCTGCTTCCTTTTCCACCTCACTATCTGAGGATACCTTTGTCAGGTCTATGAGGAGTTGTGTCTTGAACGCATCGTATACTTTGACCCATCGTCCGTGTATGATCGCTTGGACCCGAGAGGTCAAAAGAGGTTGGTAGTAGTGGCACCATACGTGGACCTCTGGTATGTCTAAAGAGGTGCATATTCTGGACCAGTTTTCGGGTGTTTCTAGAAAAGAAATTACGAATGAAGTTGTGGAGAATAAAGGGTAATTTGTGTTGCTAATGATTGGTAAATTTAGTTGCTATTTATCCATAGGCCGAATTGTAAAGTGTCAATGCCATCATTATTCCATAGCAAGAAAGAGATGAAACTATTCAAAAAGAATAGTGACGTCACTTTTTCGCGACGGAATAATGATGGCTGCAACGCGTCACCCATACTCACCCCTGGTAACTTTCGGGTAGTTTTACGTGCACTGGATCGCACCACGTCTATGGTCAGTTTCAAAAGTATGTGATGGAAGTGAAAACAAACCCTGTTCAGGTAAGTACTAAAAGGAATTAGTTCCACATTCGTCTGTATTAAGAACATCGACTTACTATGCCAATTATTTTATCCAAAAATTATTGTTACATTTAAAATACAATACACAATAATTGTAATTTTTTTTTATTGCAATTGAAAAATCATTGACGAAAATTGAGGTTACAAAATTAACCACAACTATCAAATGAAAAACATCTTTAATGTGATTTAAAATTAGAATTTCGGGTTTAAATATTCAAATCGAAGAACTCAATTTGTAAAAAGCCTTAAAGATTGGCACCCACAGGTACGTTTCCTGATCCATTTGTTTACATTTTCATCATATAATTTTGGAACAGCCTTTAGGTTATAAGTTTTTTATCTGGACATACAGAATACATGTATGTATAGGTAATCTATAGCGTGTTTGTTTCTGTTTTTAAAAGCGTTTGTGCCTAGAGAGCGTGAGAGAATGAGAGGAAAAAATGGCTACGGGGGAGACACTAAAATAAATTATAACTTTACATACCGATCTTAAACGCCTCCTCCCGAATCTCGTGCAGTACTTTGACCCTCGTAATGTTCTGTAACAAGATCTGCACATTGGTGTCTATGAAGGACTTCACCCACACGTTCCAGTCCTGAACTCCTTTTGTTATCTCCACCTTGGCTAGCGGCTGCACTTCTTTGTTTGATGACAGCCTGGTATTTTGAAAAAGGAATGGTTAAGGCTTTTTGGTGATCATTGAATTTTGTCTGGGTATAATGACAAGTAGGTCTACAGAAAACTACAACAAAACTTTTCTTTCCTGATGCAAGAAAGCTATCATACAAAATATGCCCATTGTAGGCTTATGGCCGGCGCAGGACTACGAGAGCAGAACAAGTATCACTGCAAAAGAAATATCGACATTATATCCGTCAAGATAAGGTGCAAAATAAATTAAGGGTTTTCATTGTATCTTTGCTTCGTACTTGGTCATTTTCTTTATTAATTATTATTTAGGCTTTTATATAGGCTACATATTAGCAGATAATATAACAATTTAAAGAAAAACATGGAAATTAAATTAAATATTCAATATAACCATACCGGTAGTTACAGATGGCAGGAGGCAGTAGTTTCATATTCGAAGGGTCACTGAACCTAACTAGTTCAATTAACGGCTGTGAATCTCTTTTGAATAAATCTTGTAACTTCGCTAGAACAGCGCCACCATCGTTATCTGTAAAAAGAAAAAAGTTAGAAGACTTTTTTTAAATAAGGGCTTAAGGTGCTAAGAAGGAGAAATAAAGCTACAGCCAACATAATATTATAGGTTTGTTCCAATTTAGGAGCGTCCTTCCGTGTAATTAATCCTTATGACATGATTAATATTTTTTAATTTACATGAATGTGAAGGCTATTTCGATCATTCTTTTCTTATGTTTTTTTTTTCTCAGTTCGTTTTTATTAATCATGGTCTGGCAGTTTGAGTAATTTATGTGGCCTATTCAAATGTCCTTTCTTTGGTATTGTTCGTAAAATCGTTGAGCTCCTTAAATTCTGAGATGAGCTGCACTGACTGGACAGGTCCACTCAATTTGTTTGGTTCTTTCCTCAAAATACTATTTCAGACACCAATCTACATGGTCTGACCAAGATTATGACTGGACTTTAAAAGAGACTGTGACCTCAATTTGTTTCGGCCTTTCTTCTCAGAGTAGCCAAACAGGAAACGCCGACCTCATCTAGTTTTAAAAATACGATTGACGTGTAAAATTGTTCGTACAAACCTACTTACAGAAATAAATCATTAATCATTTACTAATGTCAATTATCCACAATAATCAATGTTGCAGACATACACAAAGGGATACAAAAACCAAGAGGCTGAATTTACTAAAAACAAAATAATAATTTTATTTAAATTGAAAAATTGCGTTTAACTTTCCTTTATTGTTATTGATAGGCTCGCGTTTATCCACCATCTCAACTTACCAACAAAACAAGAATACACCAAAACAACTGTCTTCAACACAATCTTGACTCCATTTACAATTTTATCTTTAATCTGTGCTTTAACATCTCCTTCTAAGATCTGTGCCAGGTCAAACTGTAGCGTGGACTTGAGACTACTGTTACTATGCAGGCCAATCAGGGTGTTAAGTAGTTCCACCATAGACTGGGAGTCTAGGAGGTATAAGCTGACGAGGCAGGAACAGGCCACCTGAAATAGACATAAATAGTTTCAAAAAGTTAACTAGAATAAATGGTAACTAATATTTTGGTAAGCTTCCTAGAATTAATAAATAATATTGGAGCGACTTAAGAGGAAATAGGGTCGATCTTTTCTCCATACAAAAAGTCATAATTCGAGGTTCGGCTCTCGTCTATTTCCAACTCCAATATTGGACCAATTTGAAAGATATTTTATAAATTGAATAAGAAGGATATTTACTGTGCCCCTATGTTATTCTTTTTTCATTAATAGTTGTCTTTGTACAATAGGCCTCTGATGACAGCGGTCTAAAAAGGCAATTTTGAGCATTTTCTGAGGGTTCTAGTGCTTCTACTGATAATGTATCATCAAAACGGAAACATAGGGGCATAGAACTAGTTGATATTTATTTTACTGTAAAAAATCATTGCTCTAAGGTCATAAACTAGAGAGAAAACAGGCGAGAGCGTTTGTATGGAGAGGGGACCGACCCTATTTCCTCTTAAGCACATAAGTACTGGCACTTGCAGAGTTCAAGTTAAAATAAATAAAAAAATATTAAAAAAAATATATATAAAATATAAATGATTTTATTTCTGTGGTAGGTTTGTACAAAAACTTTTACACGTCAATAATATTTTAAAAAACTAGATGAGGTTGGCGTGCGCCATGGTTCATAAGTCCTTGGATGGGCATCTACTTAAAACCACTCCATGAAGATTTCCGAGAGCCAAGAACACATTGAACATCAGGTTATATGCAAGACATACACTGCAGATAATGCAGACAGAAGTCAGGAGGCCATTTCAAAGCCACATCTGTGTTGACTAGGAACAATTGGTATTGAAAAGGGCTTGACTGACAATTTATTGAAATTATGAATGTAACTCATTAATACCTCAACACTAATCTCGACATCCTGCAGCTTCTGTCGGCACACATTTATGATGGTCTGGTTGAAGTTAGCTATGGAGTTCCACTGCTGCTGCACTAGTCTCTGCAGTGACTGCATCTCAGGCTTTACAGTCTTTCCGCCTATTTGTAGTTGTAAACCTGTCAAATTAAAAGTTTTGTGTGTAAAAATAGAATAGACATAGAA
The DNA here is from genome assembly GCA_949152455.1 of Lithophane leautieri. Taxonomy (NCBI): domain Eukaryota; kingdom Metazoa; phylum Arthropoda; class Insecta; order Lepidoptera; family Noctuidae; genus Lithophane; species Lithophane leautieri. Next base: position 3,660,445 of record OX424474.1, on the reverse strand, counting down.
ATATTTAGAAACCTATTCCACTTAACTATTCCTCAAAACTCATAAAAAGCCCTATAAGAAATCGACACGTTTTTCACCTCTCAACGAGGCGTCCTCAGGGTGACGATTGACCAGTCGCGAACCAGAACACGACGTGTTGCCACGCCGAGCGATGGACACAGTGACAGGCACAGGGTTAAGTTACTAAATATATCTACGTCTATGTATTTTATAATGGATTTTCGCAAAATCACCCCTGAATCAATTAACTATCTTGAGTGAAAGCTACTCTACGGAGCAATCATACTGACAGCATAACCAATGCACTAATTTAGGTTCATTAAGATAGATGTTAATTAGTTATAGATAGATATCTAGTGCTATAATAACACAGAACCGGTCAAAGTGTTGGTGCTTAGGGGAGGCCTATGTACCACAGTGGACATCTTTTGGCTAAAATGGTGATGATGATGAAGCTTGATGCTAATGAATAGATAGAAATTTAGTGGAAGAAGACTACTACCCTCCCTCCATCTAGTGGTATAAGTAGGCAAAATATAATGTGTTGTAGTTCAAGTGGGTCATTGGGCTCAGCTTAGGAGCCTTGGTTTAGAGGTATGGAAAAAAAAATACTTTGAAAGATCAGCCAGTAAAAATTATAGATTTTAGATTTAAGAATCTACCAAAAATAGTCTTCCTATTTTAAACTTACCAGTATTAACATGCCTGGCCATTATGAACAACTGTGTGGCTTTTACATAGTCCTCAGACTCAATACTGGTCCATATCTTTTCAGGGATTTCCATCAACAGCTTCACTTGGACTGACAAACTATGCACTGGGTTTGTGTTAAACTGAAAACTATAACATAAAAAATAATAAGTATGTAGTAAACTTGTATGTTATTATTATTATTAATTCTACTAGTTATAGCCTGAGTTGTCCTTTTACAGAGGAATGGCCTTTCTTTGCTCTCTTGATTGTGAGCTAGCCAGCACAAGCTTAAGTTTGATGTTGTGCTTGACACTACTAGAATAGAATAGAATACTCTTTATTATGTACACCATAAAAATACAGATACAAATGTAGAAAATTTAACATAGGGTGACACAATGGGCGGTCTTATCGCTAAAAGCGATCTTTTACAGACAACCTTTGGATGGATTAAAGCTACTACTACTACTACTACTAGCTACTAGATCGGTCCAAACCTCCCTTTAGCTCTCATGTTGGCATGTAGTTAATAAGTTTTGATTAAGTAAGTACCTCTGAGCCTTTGAAGGTTTGTCATCAATCTTGAATCCCACCAAATGAGTGTTGTGTAAGTTTTTGCAAGCAGCCATCATATCACCAATGTGGTCCAGAGTACTTCCGGTGGTCTCTTTCATCTCTTCAATTGTGTCTGCTGCATGGATCAGGTCTCTGTATCTCTCACTGAAATATTTTCAAAGGTTTTGTTTTAATTACTGATTAATAGGCAACTGCTACAAGGTTAAATTGTCATTAAACTGGTGATTCAATATAAAATATTTAGGACAAACCTTTTCAGGTTAATTTCAGCAGTGGATTTGAGCGAAGTAGAAGTTTGGAATCTAATTATTGGTTGTTTTATTTGTCTTAGACAAGATGGAGATTTTTGCCTTGACCGGCCAACACACATAAGGACCTTAGTACCTTAACAAATCGCATGGGCTGTTCGAAAGGGCGATAAAATATAAGCTTCTATTGATTATGAAGAGAAGTGGTAACATAACTATGTAAATAGGTAATAATAATCTAAGATAACATTCGTTTGATGTTAATATTGACACTTACCCGACCATAGCTCGCAATTCCTCCCTTTTCCTTTCAATTTCATATTGCAATTTCTTCTGGACTTGGTCTATATCACTAATGTAATGGGCTTGAAACAAATGGTCAGGAACTATGTCCAATAGGTTAGGTTGAGACATCTTCGTTTGATTTACGCTTTATTTTATTAGCTTAGAAATTATTGCACATAGCGAAGGTACTAAGCTGTTCCCGTAGTATTTGATTGATATTTAACAATAATAAAAAATGTAAACAAATCAAGGATTAGCGATCGCCAAGATGCCAACACATCGGCCGTCAAAACAAAAACCACAGACAAAAGCTGTTTGATCTGTTTCTGCCACTTGTCAAATAAACTGACAATAAAAGATTCGTTCTGAAATTGTAACCGTAAAACACTCGTAAAATCGCGTTGGAAGTCTTCAACCGCCAGAGCACAGTAACTCTCTGCGAGAGCCTAGGCAATTGGTCGTTACACGCATTCGGGTACTCGAAAGACTACTCGGTTTCGGGCACCCAATACAATAATTACACAACGCACTGGAAAATGAAGCTGAACTAAAAAAGGCTGGCGTAAGGGCGTACTTGACCCCGTTTATGTACACTTGGTCGTTGGCCCGAATATCTTAAGCAATCGAATTCAAATTCTTGCCGCATGCAGTACCTCCTTAGCACGGCGCGGCAGTGCAGTTTTATTTCAAAGCACTGCGGTTGAAGTAGTAGTATGTAAGGATCGTAGCAGGTAGCGTTCTGTCGTTTCTGCCTGCCTACCAAGGAACTTATACTCATCTATGACGAGCTGCCTCGTCATTCATCTAGCTATCCCAACTGTGTAGCCAACCTAACCTTTGCCCCAACAGGCCAAGTACTACATTGAAGTCGGCCTTTATTCATTCATATTGAGAATTGGACATTTTGACCCTGAAAGCAAGCCGGACGATTCGCGCTGGACTCACGAGGTCGGAATCTCTTGACGGCTAGAATAATTTAATAAATAAAAGTGTTTACTAAATAGATAAAAATGCAGACTTCGCAGCGGTTTCATAAATGTAGTAAAAAGGTTTAAAAAGCCTATAAATTAGGTTCTACGTTTAGGTACTCGGGTCAGTGGGTCATCTTAGGGGTCGATTTACCGTCCGTAAACGAATGCAAGGTGTAAAATAAATAGGTATAGAAAATATAGAACATTACCTCGATAAAGTATCGATGTACAAGTTGTAGTTTGGTAAAACAGTTTTGGGATGTAAAACCAAAAAAACAAGAGCAATAAGGAATAAAACAAGTACTTTTATCGAAATAATAAATATAATCAAAGTACATAATACGATTCAATTTTGCAGTAAAATAACAATTAGATGTTTGTAATCAATCCGGTGTCGCATACTCGGTATACTAAGATGTGATTGAAGAAATAATATCACAATTTGCAGATCGTTATAATAATGAAATTCATATTTAAAGATTCGATTTGTATAAACTTTAAGTACAATAAAATATACTTTGATACAAAAATTTCAGTCAGATAGAAAACAAACTTCTTAGTACAATATGGCCGATATAACTTGGCAGGTCTGAACGTAGGCTCTGCGAACTTTCGCGCATGTTCTCTCACTCACACTCGCATCATGAAATAATTTGGATCCAAAAAAAAAAATATTACGTACCCATCTGCGCGAAGTCCGGAACTGCCAAGATAAACCGGCCGTATTGTACATTATTGCAACAAATTAAATGGAAATAAATTTTCGTAATACTTTCCTATAAAACAGTCTGAACTCTGAATTTTTAACAAATATTCCCCAATTTCCCAGTCCGTGTTCACAGAGAAACTACCTTTAAATAAGGAATAATCCTTAACTTCGTCCAACTAACTTTAGAAGAGACATTAAAAAAATACTTCCGATTACCGTTCATATATCCCACCACTTCTTAAAATTGTCAATAATTTATTAAAGAAACTTCATTTGTTTTGATAATTAAAAACTTGTTCACCTAAAATTGTAAAGCACGATTTTCTACTCAATATGAAATGTTTGAACAGGCACTATCTTTTTTATTTATACACAAACACTCCATTTTGGAGCCAATGTTAGGGCCTTCAGTATTTGTACATTGTTCGTACTCAAAACGAGTTATCGCCCTTAACAATCATACATTAGGAACATGAGTGGGGCCGACATTGGCCCCCGCATATAGACAAAATGCAAAGCCAAAGTGTGCGTATTTTGACGCTTCATCATGAAATCATTAATAAGGACGAAAATTAACAATACGATACGCATAATGATCAAATCGTCACATCACTCAGAATATCAGTCTGAAGGAACTTAAAATCAGAATATTAAAATAAATACTCGTAATAAATGGACCATTCACGAAACAAGATTCAACTTGGAAAATTAATAAAAATGATTTTCTTATTTCATTATAAAAATATATAATAACACTAAAAATATCCATGTTTAACGGTGCAACATTGATCTATTTGTTACATTAAAATTACACTTAATTCAACCATCTTTAGTTGACTGTACACATTGCTAATTACTATAAGACAATAAAATGCTTGGAAGTCTTGTTATTGCTGAATTTAATACTAATTAATAACTTTGCAACTTGCAATACTAAATTATAATACAAGAAAATTTTGAGATCGCCATGGCTGTCCTGGGCCAAATTAGATTTGTTATCATCGAAAAAGTAAGTCTTACAAATGCCTGAATAATATTTTGATAACCTAAATCATTTTGTGTTACTTCGAAGGTTCGAAAACGAAATTTAAAAAAAAGAAAACTGTTTAAAAATGTGGACTTATGAAAAGAAAAATACTTGGTATATTTTCTTATACTTTCCACTAAAAGGGAAACTATACATAATTTATTGCTGAGCATCTAATTATATAGCCATGTGTTATAAAGAAGAACATTTATTTAGCAAGGAACTCACGAACAGTCTGATTGATATGAAACCGTCACTACTGGACCGGTTATATTGTCCAGATCGTCACAGGCACAACTCCCGGGCACCTCACCCAGGGGTACTACTCTAACCTAACATTATAAAGAAAGACTGTGAGTTTGTTTTGAAGCCTTACTATATTTTGACCAAGAAGTTTATAGCCAAAGAAGTCATACAATATCAAACTAAAGAAAAAAAATCCTAGACGTAAGTCCTCTCACACTGCTGTCAATATTTTCTCCTTCTAAATTAAGCTCCAAGAAAGTTGTTCACAAGAGATTGAGAGAACCTTCTTTGATTTTCAGTTTAGTACATACTGTTCTGTTAATTTCTGAGGATTGGATCCTGCGGTAATAGGACTACTTTGTCTATAAACCTCTTGGTAATGGCTATCTTTTCCCATATAAGCCACTTTTCCCGCCGACATAAGTCGGACAATAATTTTAATTTATCCTTAATAAAAACAGTAACAATGTATACAGCCAACTGAACCTCGATATAAAACCGCTCTCTTTGCACTGGACCTCGATCAACGTTCATTTATTGCCTATGCCTTATGAGATTACTGACACTGACACTTCAGTACAACACTTCATAGACAGTCGCCTTCTTGTCACCAGAACCCGTCACTATGAACTTATCGTCCGCTGATATATCACAACTGAGCACCGATGACGACTCCTTGGACTGCAAAGAGAAAGACATTTTTATCAATTCACAGTCTCGGCTTAAACCATGGAAAATTATGAAAGCTTTATCTAAGAAATTGCCACGGCACATGGTGTGAAAAATCTGAGGTTTTTTTTTACATGTCGGAAAATAATGTCACTGGAATAACTCCATGGATTTAATTTCTCTGTAAATATTGCCGATTCTGTTATGCAGCCACTATTACATACAGGCATAATAGAAGACAAAGTAAAAGTAAAACTTCGATATACTTTAGGCGGTACTTATTACCGTATCAAGATTTTCCTCAAATAAAACCTACTATTTTCTACCATATTCTTGTTATCTACAAAACTCTAATAGCTACATAAAGCAGGACGAATATCTATAATTTCTAGGAACATACCTGGAATATACTAGCTCCATAAGGCGTGCGCCACGCATTAAGTAGGTTATCCTTCCCTGTGGACACGAACCACTTGCCGGCGGCCGCGAACTTAAGAGACAGTACACACGACTCGTGCAATAGTAACTGATAGCGATCCGGCTTGCCCGCGTGAAGGACTTCTACGTGTGAGTTCTCCATGCCTACTGCAAGCCAAGAACCTGAAGGAAAAAAATCTCGTAAAATAAATATATTTTAGTTGGACGTCAGGAGGAAAAATGTAGAATCAAAGCATTTATAGTAATTAATGTATGCACTTGCATTTTTTTTTTTTGCATTTTTTGTATGTATGTAATGTATATTTTAAGACCTTTTATGTATGTTCACAAATAAAGTTTGATTTGATTTGATTTGATTTAATTACATGGTCTGCACCATGTAATTAAATCAAATCAAATCTTTACCTCATCATCAATATATTATTTAAACTGCTTTCCGGCGACAGTCTACAACGAGTTCAATATCTAACCATCGCAGCTTGAGAATGTCCTTGCTTGTTTACTCTTTTAGAGAGAAGCTTACGTCTAGCACTAGTCTACCCCATCACGTTCCTGGCCTATTTCTATCACCGTTTGCACTCTCCAGTGCCTTAGCGGGGCAAGGCAAAAATTTTATGAGGGCAAGATACATTTTGTGATTCCCTCTGGGTCAGTACAGATTTTTTTGGGAAAGGTCGAGTTTTGTAGAAAGATTTTTTCAAACTTAATATTTTTTATGTGCTGACGAAAGCTGCGAGAGGCCGTTGACGAAGGCCCACGTCATCCACGCTTTGCGCCGCTTCTTCTGCTTTCTTCTTGCTGGGTTGCTGTTTACAAGATAGTATATAACGTAACTGACCAGTAGGACAGTATCCGAGCGAGAAGATCTGGCTGGAGAAGTCGTGTTGGTGCAGTTGCCGGCCCTCGCGCAGGTCCCACGAGCGCACCGTGTTGTCGAGCCCGCCCGTCCACAGCCGCGTGCCGTCGCCGCTGATGTCTATGCACGACGCGCCGTCCGTGTGACCTGGGCATAAGCATTATTGATGAACGATAGATCATCACTGGCAGCTAGATCTCGGAAAAATCACGACAGGCTATGGTATGACCAATTGAGCCCGTCCTTTTTTCAGGATAATATCTCAATTTTCAAGAATTTTAACGCTTCAAACTTGTGGTGCTAAAAACAGCAAAAGTAAATTGAAATAGTTTTTACATACCTTGGAATTGTCTAACTAATGTTTGGTTCTGGAGATCCCATACCGCTATGTTGCCATCAGAACAACAGCTAAAGCACACCTGTTGAATAATACGTATTTTAATATCCCAATTTTTTTTTTGATTATGTCAGGCGTAAACTTTATATTGGAAAGGAACAACACTTATTGGTAGTGTGTCTGTCTCGCATAATGTGGCAGTATTCATTGTTCATCTACTAAAGTAGTAGTATTTAGATATATTTTATGTAGGCACATGAAAAATTTGTAAAGGAAATGGAAATCGTCTACCTACAAGGTTGACATTAACATAAATAATTATTTGCCGACTTAATTTTTTTTTAAATATTTTATAATGTTTTTAAGTATATTTAATGTTATATTATTCCGATAGTAGCAATTAATAAAGTTTGTGTGCGAGCAACACTGTTAAGAAAACTCGTCTATCTGACAGAATTAAAGTCTTAAAGTCACTTGAGCCGCCATGATAGAATGCTTCGTTTTGACAATCAAAACTTAATTACATTATAAAAATCACCGAAATATTAAATTTTTGAGGTAAATAGGTTTACTAATTGGTTTTTCAAAATGCGTCAACTAGCCTATTACGTAGCTGAAAATGAAAATTCAAAGAAAAGGGGAATTCGAATGTAATGTGTATGTAAGTGTAAGCTGAAAATTCTCAGAGCATCAACAATTAGTAACAGGGAGACTCGCTTGTTAGCTTGCCACATTACACCCAATAGCAACTTTTCAATAGAATTTTACTTACCTTGGAGACAGGACTTACAGCAAGCAGCAACTTCACTGAGTTAATGTAGTTGTCTCTTTGTAATGTAGTGTACCTTAGAGTCAGGACTGATAGCGAGCGCGTAACACGCAGGCGCGGAGGACGTGAGCTCAGCGCGCATGCGCGGCGTGGGCGACGCCAGGTCCCAGATGGACAGGTTGGACGCCTCGCCGCCCACGATCAGCGTGCGCCCGTCCGGGAGCAGCTTCACTGAGCGAATGTAGTTGTCTCTTTGCTGGAATACGAATTTGGTAACTTTATTTAGGAATGTGTTGCCAAGATATGAGAATATATTGTTGTGGAGGTCAGACAGGCAGTCGCTCCATGTAAAATACTGGTATTCAGCTGCATCCGGTTAGACTGGAAACCGACCCCAACATAGTCGGGAAAAAAGGTTAGGCAGTTTTTTTCTTGCCATGTTATGACAGATTTCATGGGAGAATGGTAAAAGAAAACATTTTAGACTGAACCCCAAGTAAAATTTCAGTTAGTAATCCTAATGATCTCACGGGATAAAATGTTTGCATATCTTGTTCTAGGCAATTCTACTGCTGCTAAAACTTGTCAAGGTCGTTTTCTGTGTAAAATTTCTCAGACATCTGGAATTTGAATTGATTCGGTTTATTTTGTTCGACATTGGAAAAATCTGGGCGACCAATAGCATAGAATACTCTTTATTATGTAGACCATTACAGGGGCAGAGTACATGAATCACACTTAACCATTTGGGGAACAATATAAACAGAAGTATACACTCACCAAACAATCAAGCTGTGACAACGGTTCCAACGCAGCCGGCGACCCTGGGTTGCTAATATCCCATAACTTAACACACCCTTTCCCTCCTGTATACGCATGTCTCGAGCTCCCAGACAGTGACAACGCCACTGCACAGACTACTTCGCCGTGAGGTAACGCGGCCACCGCCCGGGCCCCGCGCGGGACCCCGGCCCCGCCCAGCGCGTCCGCCGGAAACCCCACGGGCTGGAGGGGCCCACCGCACGAGTGGTACGAGTAGGCCCTGTCGGTTGGAACATGTTGTAGTTGACTGATGAGAAAAAGTAATATTTTATTACGGAGGCAACGTATAAGCTCACATACGCTCGGGCGGATTTTTTAACGCGAAGTTTTTGACCGTGCTCTGGATTTTCAACTCTCGGTGTCGAACAGAACGTTGGGAATCCAACAGAGTGCATTCCTAGCGCGTTGAAAAGTTCACAGTTGAATTTTCAACTCACGCCACTAAGCAGAGCGTTGAAAATCCAGTACGCTTCAAGAAATATCACATTAAAAAGTGCGCAAGCGCGAATGTAGGCTTAATCGGCAGATTATCATTATATTTGAATTTTGAATCTTATACTTAATAAAAATCTTTAATTCATTCATTCAATCATTCATAGATAGTTGAGTAAGTGGCGCTGGAATGTAAATTGTCTGAATTTATGAAATCTAGTACAGATCTACTGTTAATAAAAAAAAACAATTACCGTAAACTGTAAGCGTTTCTTCAGAATCTTAACATTTATAGAATTTTTCATCTTACAGTTCTAATAAAATGACACTGAAATGATAGTTATACTCAAGAGTAATTAAAATCGGTCTAAAAATATAATAAACATAACATCACGCCACCTATATTTCGCCAGTTATGATTAAGCCCCATGGCATCTGGCATTAATGCTGAAATGAACCTTTTTGGCGCAGCCGTGCACACACTATTGCTGTAAAAACATTTATTTTATTTTATTCTTTACTTTGTTATTTATATTTTGTGTTCATGAACTGTATCCAAATAAACGTTATTCTTTCTTTATTTCTTTCTTTCCATGTAATAAGGGCGTACTTATTGTTACCAGCCCGGCACAGATTCAGACTCCGAGCTGCTATTATACAAATTCCTCATAGAAATATCGAATAACACTTTTCCCGACCTGGCATTCGAACCCTCACCAATCCACATATTTTTCCCTAACTTGTTGTTTGTGCGTCTGTGTGTTTTCTTTTTCTTTATGGGTCACCTTAAATACATACATACACAAACTCACTCCTTTTTCCCATGGAGGTGGGCAGAAATTACAGAACGTTACTCGCTACGATCGTTAAGTTCCTAGACATCTGGTAATACCATACACGCCGAATCACCAATAAGGTCACTATTATGTTATGTATGAGAGTCTGGACAAAATCAAACTGGTTGCTAATTTAGTTGTATATTTTATTATTTGTATGTCATAGATTTTTACACTCTGTGATTGCTTGGAATCACGCACTGACTTATTAGTATTACTTGTAAAGATGTTAGGAATATTGTAATATCGTATACTTTTACAATGTTTGTAAATATGTGAGCACCATGTACCTATCACATAACTGATTTATTTGTCATTGCTCCATTTATAATTTTTTTTTGCCTTTTGTGGGACAGTAATCTTATTGTAGGTGCATCATCTTCACATATAATTATATAATTCATGTACACAAAATATTGTAAAACATTTTTGAAAAGAGTAACGGTGGAGTTTCTTGCCCATTCTTCTCCATACGAAAGCTACCTTTTGGAATGGGCAACTAGAATCAATTCTATTTCTTTGTTTTTCATTGATGTGCAAAAGTGCCTTTTATGTGCCTATTTGAAATAAATTATTTGACTTTGACTTTGTTCTTTTAGGGCGTTCTCTCCCGGCGTTTCCATTCACATCTGGTTTGAAACTACCTGTTGTTAGTCGCCTTCCATTCATCCACTCATCATGACCAACCATCTAAGCATACTCTTTTCAATTTAGGACACTACATGTTCTTTCTTATTCAAAAATACTTGATTCAAAATGTGCTCACGGCTTAGAGGGCGCGATGCCGTTGGTTCTGTGATGCTGGTCGTAGTGCATGGCGTGCGGCGCGGCGTGCGGCGCGGGCGCGGCGGCGCGGTAGGCGGCGTACGCGGGGAAGCCGTACGCGCCGCGCGCGCCGCCCGCGCCCGTCGGCGTCGGCGCGCGGGGCAGCTTGCCGCCCGGCGTGCCGGGCTTCTCCTGACGCGTATATTGGAGTGTAAGGCGCTGAGCAGACGATGGACAATTTGTCCGCAGACAATTTAGAATCTTACGGAAATCTAACGCGCACGTAGGACAAAATGCCGGGATTTCCATACGATACCAAATTGCCCTTCGTCTGCTCAACACCTTCATTAAATTAGAACAGAGTATGTTTGCATCAAGTGATGACGCCGTCGAGCCATCAAATACGCGCATCCACGGTGTTTACGACTAAAAGAAACTAGCATCGTAAAAAAAACACAATCGTCTTGCTACTACAATCTGTTCCAGAACTTATTAATCAGAGTGTAAACAAACCTGTTTAATTCTTACGCCATCACTCAGTAAAAACAATTAATAACACATAAATCCATATTCAGAAGGTTTAAACTTTTACACCACTTTTTCCAACAATTATTGGTTGAATAACATAATAACATAGATATGTTGTGTGCGGCGCAGCGTGGGAGACGTCCAGCGGACTGCGTTATTCTGAGTTGATTAATTGATCATATTTTAAAATTAATTGACGAGAAGTTTATTAAGAGGGGTTTTAAAAATACCTCAATTATCCAAAAAAAATAAATGGTGATTTTAAATTAGAACGAATAATCAAATCAAAGCACTCAATTTGTAAGTGGCACTACGAATTGGCATCCACAGGATCGTTTTCTAATCGATTTGTTTACATTTTCATCAGATACTTTGAAACATATTAAAGTTCAAGCAGAGCTGGTTGATGAGGACGTTAAATTAGAACGAAGTATTTTTGCTCTCAATACTGTGGACTCAACACTGAAGTACTAAACGCAGGCGATATTCCGCCAAACTGGTAGATTTAGCAAGGTTTTGTTTGCGTCCTATAGCAACTTGCCCCATAGAAACGTTCGCTATCACTGTGGACTTGATGGCGGTTTTATTAAGAAAACAACTTTCAAATGAAATTTTCGCAATATTATGTAGCTACAAGTCTGAAATCGCCAATCCGCCTTCAACAAGATTGGTGAGAAATACTCACATCTATGTGAGAAAAGGCCTTTACCTTGCAGTGGGATTATCATCTGTCAGACTAAATTAAACGATAAGTTGGTACAGTCTGTTTTTTAATCTCGTAGACTAATTTGACGTTTCAAGTGATTGTTGTTTGTTTTTTCAATTTGGAGTTTGACATTTGCATCTCTCAAATTAGTCTACGATATTAAATAACAGACATTAGAAGAGTTCATAATAATTGTCAGTCAGCACATTCATTCAGCCCTTTTCTTAATTTAAAAATATTCCTGAAACCACTACCTCGACTTACTACGTCTTTGGAACTCTTTGGTGTGAAGCGACAGAAGGAGCCAGATCTCGAAGGAGGTCGCGAACCGTTCTCTGATCGCTCGCCGCCCCAAAGATTAATTTAAAAATATTCCTACATACCACTAGATCTAATAAATAGTAAAAAATATCCGAAAGGAACCAGCTCACGTCTTTGGAACTCTTGCGCGTAGAGCGACTGGAGGAGGATCCAGATCTCGAAGGAGGTCGCGGACCGTACTCTGATCGCTCGCCACCCCCCAGCTTAATTTAAAAATATTCCTACATAGCACTAGATCTAATAAATAGTGAAAAATATCCGAAAGGAACCAACTCACGTCTTTGGAACTCTTGCGCGTAGAGCGACTGGAGGAGGATCCAGATCTCGAAGGAGGTCGCGGACCGTACTCTGATCGCTCGCCACCCCCCAGCTTAATTTAAAAATATTCCTACATAGCACTAGATCTAATAAATAGTGAAAAATATCCGAAAGGAACCAACTCACGTCTTTGGAACTCTTGGGCGTAGAGCGACTGGAGGAGGATCCAGATCTCGAAGGAGGTCGCGGACCGTACTCTGATCGCTCGCCACCCCCCAGCTTAATTTAAAAATATTCCTACATAGCACTAGATCTAATAAATAGTGAAAAATATCCGAAAGGAACCAACTCACGTCTTTGGAACTCTTGGGCGTGGAGCGACTGGAGGAGGAGCCAGATCTCGAAGGAGGTCGCGGACCGTTCTCTGTTCGCTCGCCGCCGTCCGTGCGCACGCTAGGTGACCCTCGCTCCTCCTACAATGTTGGAATTGTAGCATGTAATATTGTATACACTGCTACAATGATCTTTTGGCGCTCGAATCACATTGACAGGGGGGCGCAGATGGTAAAAATTAGTGCAATTGATTTTTTAATGTCTCTTGAAATGCATTCAATAAACAAGATGGTGGCATTAGTTCCGATTTCGGCCACACGCCAAAATAACTTTGTAGGACGATTCTATGGTTAATTCTATTTTATTTGGATCACTGTGTCTATTCGAAGACATGTGACATCTACCAATCCACATTGGGCCCGCATAGTGGATTACGCCCCACTCCCTCTCACAGAGAGGAGGCTTGTTGCCCAGCAGTGGGACCATTATAGGCGGATTACGCTTCTACTGTTTATTGTTTCATACACCGGCAGCAGGCATGCTCACCATTACATGTGATAAATCGTTAAAAAAAAGTATATAAAAAGCTTGGTGATCTCATTTTAAAACTTATCCTTTAATGTATATGCAGTTTGAATGGATATAAACATGCAACTTTATTTATTTCAAATGTCTGACGATCAACCATTTTATTGTTCAAAAACATTTTTACATAGTTAATTTGTCTATAACAGTACTGACGAAACACTTGTGTGTAACTGTGATTAGCATTTCAATAGACATACACTGAATAGAATGCAAGCCTTTTAATCTTTCAAACGTGCACACAGTTAAAATAACCATCAATTATACACAATGCACTGCAAACGAAAACAGGAAAACCATCTCAAAAATACACAATTCACAGCCTTGAAATCCTTTGCACACTACAGAAAACACAACCGTTACCATCTTACCTCATTGGCCACATCAACCACAAGATCTTGGTCACTTTTTTCAGCGTCGCTGTCCTAGAAATGTAAATAAACAATTAATAACGGTATTGATAACAGTATTTAATAAGGAACCAGCAACAATATTAATTGACAAGTATTATTACAGCCATCGTTATCAGCAACGTATTTTATAAAGCATCTGTATAAACAAGCGGTTGGAACAGACGGTTTTTGCTGAGTTGTGACCATTTGTATTTGATTCAAACATTATGATTATGGATACGATAATATTTTATTAGACATCCCTCATAAGAACCCTAGATTTTTTTAAATAAGCATAAGTATACAAATCACATTTTAGAGGTAACGCACGAGTAGGATTTTTGTTTGAGATCCTCAAAGAAATAAGGTGCAGTATGGTAGTATGTGTGAAACAGAGTTTAATGTAAGATCTCATTCTACCATATACTGAGAAATAAAAATAAATAAGGCGGAGTATAGGAACACTCCGAAATAGAAGGTACATTTTAATATAGACAAGGTGCCGTATTATGATGTATTAATGCTACCATTTTTCCATTGTGAGAGAGAGACGGAGGTAGACAAGGCCGCTAGCACCGTCCCGTTTTCGCAGTTTAATAATGATGGCATTAATACTTCATAATACTACCCACGGACTGTTGTTTTAAGTGCTTCACTTCTTCGTCTAGAAAAGAAAGAGAGATAATGAAGAGGTTTCAATATTTGTAGTGCTCATTTGGCACGCCTTTTTTTTTTTTTGAGGGTGGGAAGTCATCCTATTACTTGTCCCGCTCTGGGCGGAGCGGAAGGGCGTGTCAGACTTTTACTGACTAAAACTCATCCGTGTTCCTTCAGTTGCCTGTTGCCCTGAGGGCAATAAAAACAAGATCTCTACGTGTTTCTGTCGTCCCCACAATATGAGCCATCTTACCGTGCATTTCCACTGGCGAAACATTCACGACGAAACATGTTGAAATCTCTATTGTCTGTCAATGTTCCATACAATTTTTGACAGGAACTAGACTTCAACATGTTTTATCGTGAATGTTTCGCCAGTGCAAACGCACGGTTAGCAAAATATAATTAGACCCTCAAATGATATCATCTATTCCAAACCAAGCAACAACCGCCTAAATCAAACACAAGGAGAGAGAAAAAAAACACAAAAAGCAACATGAATGATTTGGAAGCCGACACATACACTACATAGACTCACATGGCCGAGTACCTTCTCCTCCTTCCGTCGCTTTACGTCGAGAGCTTCGGGTTCAATCGGCGAGCGCGGCCGGTACTTCTGTTCACGCTCGTGAGGGGATACTGAGCGCCTTTGCTTTATTAGGAAAAGTAATGACGTGTTTGATTATTTATTTTTATTATACACTAGCTGATGCCCTGTGGATGTCGGTTTGTCAGGTAAAACCTTACTGGAGAACCACTCTATTCATTAGTGAAAAACAACATGAAAATCGGTGCAGTAGGTTTTGAGTTAATCGCGAACAGGACGACAGACAGACGCGGCGGAGGATTTTGTTTTATAATACACTAGCTGATGCCCGTGGCTTCGCTCGCGTGGATTACGCTTATTATATAGGTACTAAAATCTTACTCGAGAACCACTCTATCCATTGGTGAAAACAGCATGAAAATCGGTGCAGTAGTTTTTGAGTTTATCGCGAACAGGACGACAGACAGACGCGGCGGAGGATTTTGTTTTATAATACACTAGCTGATGCCCGTGGCTTCGCTCGCGTGGATTACGCTTATTATATAGGTACTAAAATCTTACTCGAGAACCACTCTATCCATTGGTGAAAACAGCATGAAAATCGGTGCAGTAGTTTTTGAGTTTATCGCGAACAGGACGACAGACAGACGCGGCGGAGGATTTTGTTTTATAATACACTAGCTGATGCCCGTGGCTTCGCTCGCGTGGATGACGTTTATTATCTACTAAAACCTTACTGGAGAACCACTCTATCCATTGGTGAAAACAGCATAAAAATCGGTGCAGTAGTTTTTGAGTTTATCGCGAACAGGACGACAGACAGACGCGGCGGAGGACTTTGTTTTATAATATGTAAGGACGTAAACACAATAAATATGTCTGGTTCTTTGGTCTAGTGGTCACAGGCGCTACTGCTGAGAATGAGGTCCTGGTTTCGATACCCGGCCGAGCTCCCATAGTTCACGGACCGTTACTGGTTAAAATTAAGACTTGTATCTTTACCAATAATGAAGTAAAGACCTCCTATATTCTATTGGGTAATAATCGTCCTAATAATGGTTTACCCGTGCCGCACCGGTCGACGTCATTACGTCAGCGCCGGCTGTCGCTGAAAACCAGCGCTGGGGCTCTGTCCTGCATAGGGTCGCAGCATAATGCTGAGCGATAGCCGTTTTGCGTGAATGTGACGCATGTTTTCCCCATCCTTTTGTATTTTTTTTTGTGTTTATTTTCTTTTTTTTGCGTCATGTTTACCGCAAATAAACGTATTTTCTTTCTTTCTTTCTTCTTTCCTAGCTTTGCAAAGTAAACCCTTCCATATGAAAGTAGCTACCACAGGTAAAATTTGCTTACGAATCTACTTATATGCCTAGTTTGGTAATAAAAAAAGCTACCATTGGTTAGGAAAACGATTCGTTTTAGTTTATAGGAACCGAGCATTAGACAAATCAAGATAAATAGTGAATGCAACTTACCTGTTGCAGTCCCCTAGAGCCAAGTCGATCATCGTCCCGGGGCGGCGGCTGGCCGGGCAGGAGCGGGGGCGGCGCCGGCCCGCCCGGCAGCACGGGCGGCTTTATGTCTGCGGGGGGAGGGAGCTCCACCTAAACAATGAAAAAAGATTGTTAAATCAATGTACCTAAAGTTGAAACTAGATTGCGGTCGATCCTAGACTGACGTCGACCAGCTGGCATTAATCACCTCAAAAATAAAATCAATGGTCGATTGAGGAACGTTATCCAGGTACCAGTTAATGGTGAAACATGTAGACTTAATCCTTACTAATATTATAAATGCAAAATAAACTCTGTCTGTCTGTCTGTCGCGCTTTCACGCCAAAACTACTGAACCGATTTAAATGAAATTTGGTACACAGATAGTCTGGAGCCTGAGAAAGGACATAGGCTACTTTTTATCGACATACCACGCGGGTGAAGCCGCGGGCGGAAGCTAGTCATAATATATGAACATCCGTGTTTCTGGCTAATAAATTACTTTACTCCGATGGAACGCAAAGTTGCACCATAAAGATGATTTCTGAGTTCACACCCCAGAACACGAGAAACGTGTGCATGTGTGTATTTGTGCCCGGTTGATGGCAAAGGCTCACCCCTATTACATGGGACTTAAACGAAACTGGCGAAATGTGGGTGAACTACAAGTATACCTCTGCCTAACCCTTCGGGAATTACAGGCGTGATTTTATTTTATAAGCCAAGGTCAGTTTTAATGAGACTTCTATTATGCTGAACTGAGAAATCAACGCCATATTCGACTTATTTAAAACTAAATCGGGCTTATTCGCAACAATAGGGCTCACCTTATGCGCCGGCGGCGGCAAGTGAGGCGGGGGCGGGGGCCCGGCGCCGGGCGCGAACAGCAGGCCGCCCGCGCCCAGCAGGGCCCCGCCCCCCACGCCGTGCGACAGGCCCGCACTCGCATGGATTTGCTGCTACAAAAAACATTTATATTGTAAGAAGTAAAGGTATTCTACGGAGTATTAGTAAAGTGGATTGATGTTCAAGATATTTTTTTATGTATTTAGTTAACCAGGTACCTACTACAGACTAAGGATGACTTAAGAATATGTGGACCGGTGTCTATATAATTATTTCGCTGGCAAATCTCATGGAGTGATTTTATTGGCTGTTAAGTCAACCATGTAACAACTAACTTGAGATTTTCCAGTAGATTTGCTGACAAGCGTTAGAATGGGGAACAATGAAGGTTTCAAAAATCAGTGGGTATTTATGATAAGTCCCAGCATGTCGTGGTTGCTGATAGTTTGATTGATTTTGGTAGGATCAATGGTTTGATTCAAGTTCATGTTTATGCTTATCCCAGACTGTTATTAAACTTATTGAGGTCAATTCTAAGTCCATAGTATCAATAACAATAGTCCCCAAGATATATCATGCAGATCCTTCAGGTATGATAATGTGCGATTAATGGACAGACATGACGCTTCTCCAATTCATTCATAATCTGACCCAACTATAAGATTTGATGGTAATAATGCCTTCCCATTGTGAAGTTAATCCCCAATAAGTAACTAAGTATATTTTATCAGAATCCAGCTAAATATGTATGGTTTATTAAAGTCGAAAGAGACGAAAGTCAAAAGAGTCAGTGATGACGAAATGTGGGTGTACTATAGGTACACCTCTGCCCAACCCTTCGGGTAAACAAGGCGTGATATTATGTATGTTATTAAAGTTGTAATCATTCCAGAATTTCGCTTTAGTTAGTAAAAATTCCCTACTATGTAAGATCTCTAGACAAACATTTTCTAATTTGCAGCTACGTCTATTATGCTATGAACACAAATGACTGTGAAATAATAACCACATAAATATAGAGTAATATAATACATGTGTTAACACAAAGATGAAGCAAGAATCTATTAGAACACACTATTTATATCTACTTTTATTTTAGACACAGGAAGTATAATTCCAATTAATGAATACAAGCGTGCGCATGAAATTAATTAAAAACTCAGTAAAAACTACTAATATAATAATTAATACTAGCTAATTGATTAATTTATTACAAAGTAATTACACTTAAATACGCTAATTTTCATTTACAAACTCCTTCAAGGGTATACTTTTGTATTCAAAGTTTAGGTATAGGAATTATAAATAGATATATTAAACATAGCGATAAAAGAACGATGTTATAATTTTCGCTTACTTTGTTACCAGCATGTTGAACACAGATTGATTCAATCATGTTGATAGCAAAACAACTAAACAAAATGGTTTACTAGCAACGATGCGTAAATCTCATTCGTCATTATAATGAGAAATTAAAAAACAAATGTATAATGTATAATATAAATATGGCGTACACATCATAAAGCACTAATTATTGCATGTTGGATGCAACATCTACGCGCGACTGGTGTGCTTGCATACAATGAAAACGTGAAGTTAGGAGGTGTGATTATAAAACATTGAAGTCCAATTAGTTTTTCCAATTACTGTGACATAACTTATGTTAAACGTCCGCCTGTGATTATGTTAGCTTGTGCATTCTCTTGATTGGTACCGCTTTATTGCGATTAATTTTTGCATTTGATGGCATTACAGCAATCAAGGTGTAGCACGACTAAGATGATTATGATTATAGTTGTGTGCTGTTTGAAGCCATGATTGTTAGAATATTCTTAACTTTAAGAACATTTTGTATGTTGAATTATGAAGAGCCAGTTCCATTCCTGAAAATATGATATCCCCAATATCGAAGATCATTCGCGTGGTCGACCATGCATGAGTACCGATTATGATAATGAAAGTATAAGTATGTAAAATATAACAACCAGGCTAAATTGGTTCATTGAAATACTTCTGGCCCTTTTAGAATATACTTTCACCTGAACAAACAGCATTTTCATTTTTCAGATGAAGTAACAATGATTATAATTATGAAAAACAAATCCACTCTGTTACTCAAATTTCTTATTAAAAATACTAGATGACGTATGTCTACAGTACAAATTAATAATGACATGAGAATGCAAAAGCTGACGAGTAATTTTGTGATGTAATTTGAAAAGAAATCAAAGTGGCAACATAAAATAATGCAAAATGTTAATCACAACATATATCAATGTACCAAGCACTGTATATCTTGACTTACAAGCAGTTGCTGCAGGCCCTGTTGTTGTTGTTGCTGCGGACAACGTTAACAATATATATGCTGTTGTTAATAACCTACTCTCACTAACGTAACTGCTTTGTGGATACGATATGTGGCACTATGCTTCTTTGTTACTACCTAGATTGTTAATTAAATGAACAGGATAGGCTATGAAAATGGTACATTACACTTAGTATATTATTGTCTACACTATCTCTGATTAATGGACATTATAACTGCTCCTAACTTTATGCAACGATTATGTGTGTAGTAAGTAGACGGTTAGGGCATCGCCTATGGCCCTTTGGTGCTAATTCAGTAAAACGATAACTAGGTATTGCAATTTGCATAACAACTGGAACTTAACTGTGCAACTATTTTGTAGTAAAAATGCACTAAATACTTATTGCACTTTTCAGTCTCCTTGATGCTGAATGCATGTCATTGCTTTATCTGAATTAGAAAGTATTTTGGCTGCATAATCTTGAGCCACAAGTGTTATAATATTTCAACTTTATTGCTCTAGCTATGAGGAAAAAACCATATTTGGTAAACATTCATTTTTACCAGCAGCAGGTGCATTGGTATGGTATCTTATTAGGAATTGCATCAAAATATTATTAAGTAAACATAAATTTCGACTTACAGAAATAATAACATTGTTGTTCACATAATTTTGGAAATTCGCATAAAATATACAAAATTTAATTTAGAAATGAATCCATAGCTTTTGTTTAGATTGATAGATACATTTTTATGTGTGGATAACAATTTATCCTAGTTTTATAAAAACTAAATAAAATAAATAAGCAAAATAATTAATGGGCTAAATTAATGATATTATTCATAACACTATACAAGCCTTTAAGATGAATATTTTTTTTAAATATATTTAGTTGCATTTTTTTATAATTAAGGTATAAGTTATCTACTATGGCATGTAAGGTAGCTTACCCCGATGATGGCATTAAGTTCAGACATGGTGACTTGTTTAGCTCTTTCCACTGCAGACGCCACCTGTTGCTGATGCTCCTGTGCGAGGAATGGAAGCACCTGCCCTATAATAGCGCTTAGTCTCTTTGCAATTTCTGTCTGTAAATGCAAAAAATATTTATTGGAATATTGTTTTGAATAGAATACAGTATACGTTTTTGGATTTTAGTTTGTTATTTACCTGTTTATGCATCTCCACATTGAGACCATAAGACATTTCATAATACTGAAAGAGAAATAAAAATAATTATTTGTTATTCAGTTTATTTTACATAAGTAAGAGAACTGGTAAATTGCCCGATGAATGTATTTAAACTTTCTTAGTTACGGTACCTCAGGGGTCACATCTGAAGTGTCTGATAACATTCAAGACTAATGTCTCTATATTTTCATCAAACTGATTTATCTATAACAACTAATTGGCTTCATTATTGTAAATGGGCAAATAATTATCACCTATATGCCTATTATGGTTATAATATTATCTTAATTTTCCTTTTAAAAAAAAGGCCTACTTGTTTGTCAGACCTTTGTATTTTAAATACTAAGTTATGGTTTATGGTTAGGAATGTAAATCGCAATAGGTAACAAGCCAAAGAATTGTAAATTTTAAGATTGTGATTTAAAAATGATGACAAAGTGCTAAAAAAAAATTTGCAATTATTTAACATATTGGAAAGTGTTTGTCCTGTATTCCAGTTAAAATTAAGTTCTTAACCACCATAGATTCTTAAAAATAGTAAAGATACTATTAACAACATAGGATAAAACAATAAATTAATACTGCTTATCAGTGACAAAGTTTCTATATTGACTTAATTTCACAACATGTTTAATAATTACTGTTTGAGAACAACTAAGCTGTATGTAGGCTAACATCATTATCTAGCCCAAACATTCAATATTTGAACAATTATTATCTGAGTTTCTCTCCTATCCTTATTTATTTCTGACTTAACAGTGATATTTGTTCACAAATAAACTTTCTTTATCTTCGGCTACATAAAAGTTTAATTACCATAACATAATGCCTCTGCATTTCCGTCTTCTCACTGGCCAGTTTCTCACATTCCAATTTCAAACTGTAAACAATGAATTGTAACTTAATCTCAAGATAAGATAATGATTAAGGATAAAACAGATCAAATTAGAATAGGTTAGCAATGTAAATAAGAACTCAGCATGTACTTACGTATGGTATTGAGCTTGTAGAAAGTTGAATTCTTCTTTTATACGCTCTAGAGTGTCTGCTATTGTAAATTTGATAGGTCCTGCTGGCGGCTGAGGTCCCTGATCAAACAGAGACAAACAATAATAGGGTCCAAGCAGAATCTACTTCAGCAAGCAACTTTGAAGGGTTAAACTTCTGCTATAACAGAATTACATGAAGTTGAAAGCCAGTGAAAGGTAGAAAAACAACACAAACCCTTACCGCGGCCGCCGGGTGCCGCGTAGCTGTTGGATACATCTTAACAAAAATCTACTGCAATATCTCCAGTATACACAATCAAATATAGTTCTCTTTTGATCCGTTTGCTAACACCATCGGCACCATCTCCTATAACACCGTCCACCGCTGCTATAACACACCAAACACCGGAGAGCCCGACTTACGCGCTAACGACAATGATATGCACAAACTTTGCCTCGAAACTTTTGAATTATCGGTCATTATATTGACATTTACAACTTTTATGTACAATTATCAATCACCATGCAAATAACGCGGTTATTGTAATTTAACATGTATTTCGAGAAACAGTCAACAGATTTTCGCAAATTTTTTAACCATAAATCCACGCCGTAATTTTTGTTCGGCTGTCATGTCATCCATCATCATTCATCACAAGAATGGCATTCTCGTCGAAATTGTTATACATCGTCATATTTGTACGCTGTACATTACTGGTTGGTATAAGTCATAGACTTTCTTGGCCTCTTTCAGTAAACCGAGAATATCAGTTGATATTATTAACATTCTTTATGTTGGTAGTTGAATTCTTCGGCATCCGTTGGTCGAAGGTTGGTCCTTGGTCGGTCCGTTTGACTGTGCGTTTGCACTGCGGTTTGCTGGTTTGCACTCTGGCACCTGGCACTAGGTGGGCACTGGCATGGCGAAATATTCACAACAAAACATGTTGAAATCTCTATTTGCTGTCATGTTGTGTACGCTGCGTTTTAAGCGCGCGCCGGGCGCACGTTCGGCGCGGTGTCTGAGGCGCACGCTCAGTACTGTCAGTACGCTACAGTACGTATTGAGCGCGCACCAAGCGCGCGGGCTGTTAGTCCGTATTTCACCCGTATTATGTGGTCTGCCGTTTTGGTAAGCAGGGTTTCTTAGCTTGCTTTTGACTACATTCATGATCAAAAAAGCTATTTCCACATGGCATTGCCAAAGGGCAAACTCAACACGGACGTGATTAATTTCAAAGTGAGGTGAATTCCCCCAATACCAATTTTTTTTTCCAAAATCATGAAAATAACCTATAATCTAGCACTAGCAGCGCAGATTTGCGTTCACGCGTCAAGGGCTTGCGGGCACTCTAAGCGCGCCCTCGACGCGTGAACGCAAATCCGCTTGAACTGCAGCGTTTGCTATAATTCGTTATATAGAAATTCATATAATTTTATTGAGCGCCCAAAACGCAACGTACAAGACGCAAGCCTCGGGCGCTTGTTATGACTAGTCCATAAGTCAAAGCCCGCCTCCAAAAGATTTAAATCTTTAGAATTGCCGTCATCGTATTCAGTTATAAGAAACAGTTACAAGAAAAAGTGTCCATACTGAGAAGAGTAAGCTCGTACATCATTAAATAGCGTTTCCATGACAAACAAGTGTAGTCACTGCGTCATTGTGTATCAGAGGTGTCAAAACGAAACAGGAAAGCGATCATTTTTTTACCAAGTGGGGCGAATCTAACGATCTATATCTTTGCTGCTGTCATAATTTTCATGACAGCCGACACAGCTCCCGTTAGTGCGGCCACCGCTCTTCTAGGAAACCGTACTGGTAGCTCGTCTCTATAATACGTTTAAGAGCGCTTTCACAATTTTTCTTGAATTTGAGCGTTTTACTCGAGTTTTGACGTGTGATTATGGCTTAGTTATAGATTCAAAATTAAAAAAAAAATATGCCCGGGAAAGTTTGATTATTTCTCTTGGAAATGTTGGTAATAGATATTTCAATTTGTGTACAAAAGTCAGTAAAAACCTTGTCTTTGCAAAGGATGTTTCATAAAATTTAACTTTTGGGCGACTTTTGATGCTTTGTTACATCGAAGATATAGTAATTTAATCATTTATAAAAATGTCCATGGTACAACTGTCTCTTGAACTTGGAAATGCATAAGCCACTTTTTTATGTTTAATTCAGTAATACACCAAAAATAATTCCGTAAAACAGATCGATATTGAGAATTTTTCGTCCTAAATTATATTTTTTATCTATGAACATAGATTCCAAATTTAAACAAAAAGTGTTTAATAACAAGGGTCAGTATGTCACCTTGATTGAAAAAAAAAATTAGACGTTTTTAAAACAAAATAATATTTTTAAATAATTGTTGT
Source organism: Lithophane leautieri (assembly GCA_949152455.1). NCBI lineage: Eukaryota > Metazoa > Arthropoda > Insecta > Lepidoptera > Noctuidae > Lithophane > Lithophane leautieri. The sequence continues at coordinate 3,636,235 of OX424474.1, read as the reverse complement.
ATGCAATGCTAAAAATCAGTATAAATCTCGGGACGCACGGAGTTTAGCTTTAGTCCGCGCCGAGCGCTTTCAGAGGGAGGACGTATCGCCTGCTGACATCGCGTCGTGCGCCTGTGTGCGCCGCGTAATCTCGCCAAATCGCGAAAAATATAGTGCAACCAACACATTTTGATACGTGAGTTTTTTTATTTTAAATTGATTATTATATGATTGCATTTTAAATATGTAAGTATGTATTTTCTTCTGATAAGTACTCTAATGTGAATGAAAATGAACATACGTAACTATAGTTGTTTTTTTATTTTATTGTTTATTTAATGTAATCTCCAACTTAAATTCAGTTAATTATTTTCAGACAAAGTTGATAATAATGGGCAAAAATAAAAATAGAACTTTTGGTGCCGTCAAAATAAAAAATAAAAAGTTGGCTGATAATTTGAAATGCGCAAGAGAAGCTCATCGGTAAGAACTTTGTTTTTAATGTTTGAAATGTTTACTTTATATTTATTCTGTAATATTGTAGGTAACAAATATTTACATAGGCCGCCCATTGTATATTTTGTAGTGTTTGTTTTTTCCTTTTGTTATATATTTTTGTGGTGTACAATAAAGTATATATAAATAAATAAATAAATACATTACAACACACGCCTTATACTCTTTTCACTTTTTCGCGCTAGAAACTTCTCGATGTCGAGGAGTATCTTGTTACCCGACTACGGCGAAGCAAAAAGGAGGGTTATGATTTTGACCGGTACGTATGTATGTATGTTCATCTGTTCCGTCATATCTTCTACTCATCACAATTTGACAAATAAGGTATCGTTGGAAGCGTCTTGATCGTCCGCTGGTTATAAGACGATTTATTTGACGTCACATTAAATTTAAAATGGCGCCCTGTAGATGCCACAAAATCATGACTAAAAAAATATTTTTTTAACCATTCCATTTTGGGTATCAAATGAAAGGGCTTAATTAGCACATTTCAATAATATAGATATTGGTGCCAATTCTCTTGTCACAAAGTTGTCTAAACTAGATTATAAATCACTAAAATTTATTTTATTCCTGTCAAACGATTTCCTATTCTGAAATAGACTATAGTACCATAGCTTAACTATATTTTAGTTTGACAGCACTAAGTTGGCACGGAGTTATTAATTTAGTGAAAATGTTATTTTTTACTATTTTTAATTGCGATTAAAAATATGTGGAATAAAATTAGATGTCATGAATTAAAATTCAAACCGACACAGTACTGTATCTTTTTTTAATTTTCGTTTGCTTATATCTCGAAAATGGTGCGTCCTATCGCAAAAACAATGAAAATTTCGACCCCCTTTAGGAAACCAATAAACCCGCACTACTCAACATACTGGTAATTTTTTTTTTTTTTTTTCCTTATTTTCCATACAAAAAGTGAAATATTCCATAAAAAAACACGTCGAGGACACAGTAATTGCGCGCCACTGGCTCTAAAAAAAAATTCACGGGGTAGGGAAAGCAAGTACCAAGTGGAGGCACGATTGTCAAATTCGATTTTTGCTGTCAATTTTTTTTTTTATATTTAGGGAGTTTGTTTGGCAAAGTAGCTCCAAGATTCTCATTGCAAAAAGTAAGGAATTTTAGTGATAGTTTAGTTAATAGTTATTTTAGTTCGGTGTACAAGTGAATCGGCACCATTAAAACCCCAATTTTTTATTTTCAGTTTTAGAACTATAACCCAACTACGACAAAAAAGTTAATCAACTAAAAAGGTATAATCAAGACATCACCGACAGACAAATAAAAAATCCGGAGTCACACGTTAGTTGTTCGATTTATACCCCAACACGTGTGACTCCGGATTTTTTATTTGTCTGTCGGTGATGTCTTGTTTATACCTTTTTAGTTGATTGACTTTTTGTCGTAGTTGGGGTTTAATTTTACAACTTTTTTTTTGTTGTATTTTTATACGACTGCTCAAAAAAGGTCTGTTATCTGTCTTAGGTAAGTACTATTATGCATGTTTATATTTGTACGTACGGTTTTTATTCCATGTCATCCAAAAAACATGTTTCCTATTCATAGGCAAATACTCTCGAAAAAAGCTGAAATGCAGCAGAGGCAAATAAATTCGCCAAATGAAAATATTGGTTCTGATTTAAAAAAGGTAAATTTTGCCCCACTTTACCTACAACATTTATTTCATGCGCTATTTAATTATATTACTGCTACCATACAGGAAAAGTTTTTATCCACTGCGGAAATTTTGACATATTAACCTTAAACCAGTTTTATTAAACATAATTTTTTTATTTTGATGCGTCTTCATACAAAAAAATTAAAAAATCGTTAACGAAAGATGTTTATTTTAAAAGTGGTTGTATGGCTAACCGGCGCCGGCGGCGGCGCGCGGCGATGCGGAACGCGCGAAAGTACCTATCTATCAGCTGTGCGGTCGCTCGATTCGCCGGCGTAGGTATTTACGTGGGTTACTGGCCCTTGGATCTCGCTCAAAGAAATCAAAAATGCTTTCTTCGATTTCGATCGCCAGTCGGGGTCTGCCAGACCCTCGTGCATGATTCGGGGTTCTGAACTGTCCGTGATCAAGCAGCCTTTGAGTGGCCGCTAAAATGGTCCTTTCATTAGGGACCGCGGGGTTAAGGATTCCATGGGCTCACATTAGAGGTATGCTCTCCGTCGCATACATTCTGCGAGCTGCTCGCAAACTTTCACCACTCAGTACATACACTCGCACCATCTCGTAAAACTCGCGGTTACTGAAGTCCGACATCGTGACCGGTAGGTACAAGCACGACACACGTGCGGCGCGGCGCTTGCGCGGGAAGGCGATTAGACGCGACGTCACACGACAGCGCGTGCGATGAGCGAACTGTCGGCCACAGCGCCCGGCGCCGCCCGGGAGGGGGTTGCACCCCCGTGCAACACCGCCGCTAGTGCGCCGGCCGCCGCACGCGCCCATTGATATTATTACGAATAGTTTGTGTCCATATTTTGCTGATTTAAAGTAGGATAAAAAAACAAAAAAAAGTATTGAATAAATAATGGAAATGTGTTCTATTACTGATACTGAACCACCAAAAAAAATTTGCGCACTGGTCAAAAACTTTTCCTGTATAATATTTATGTACCTACATTTATCGGACTATTTTACTTTTACAGAACAATGACAGCACACTTGACCCAACGACAGTTTTTACAGTGCATTCTGACGGAAATACAAATAACATGGTAATTTATCCTAACTAACTATCCTATCCTAACTAATATTATAAATGCGGTACGGTACGTTTTCATATCATGTAATATATTTAATTATTTTGAATAGCTATATTCTTTTCTGCAGATTTAAATACTCTATGAGCTACCGCATAATTAATGGACTTCTTTATTTCTTACAGGATAATGAAAGCACATTTCGAGGAAAGCACGGTCTATGACCCTTCGCAAAATATTATTTAAATTTATTTTTACAATTATACTTTTGTAATCTGTCTTTGTTTTTTATTTACTATTTTTACTCATCCATAAAAATTAAATAGTAAGTTATCTTGAACGATATTTACACATTTAAGGATTGCATCACTATAAATAGTGATGAAGTCTTTAAATGTGCATATTTTATATAACTACCTACTAACCTACCTTCGTATGCATTTTATACTACTATCCAAACATTATTATAAAATTATTCAAACTGTAGAAACAACATCATATAAGTACTAAAATGTCTACTTACCTGCTGAATAAATTACGTATAAATAAAGAAAATTGGTAGTTACATGCTACCAGTAGCAGTTGCATGCTAGTTTGCCGCTTTAGTTGTATAAAATATAAATAAGAATCCAAGCAAATTTTGATGACCCTATCGTAACTCAATAGATAAGTCGTTCTAGGTAATAACATTCATCGATTCAAATAATATTTCAAAAAATATAATATCAGTAATTTTATTTATTTCGATAGTAAAGTGGAAAGGATCAAGTTTGTTTGTTCCTCGCGTCCGACGCATTGCGGTTTGCATGTGTGTAGCGTACTTCACTAGACGCACACGAGCGCATATCCGCTACCGCGCGCCGTCATATTTACCTAAAACTGTGTACTTCGATTTTGTAATAGCGCCCTTAATGAGTATAGTATAGGCGAGTCTAATTCATACGCCTAATCAACTTACTAGTCACTTTTAGTGTTTTAGGTTTTACTTGAACAGTACAGACAAACAAACGGTACATACGCAATGGGGATGAAAACTGTCAAATTAGTTTCGCATAAATGGTGATCAATGTTCGTTACTTTGACTCAGCTGCCAGTGCAAACGCACAGTTAGTAATCGCTAAACATACATAAAGCTGTTTCAGAAAGCTCTAGGAGAGAGGCTTCTAAAAAATCGTGTTGCACCACTGTTTGGGGTTGGGCCATCCTGTAAACCATCTGTAAACAGACGAATTATTAAGAACCTCTTTTTAGAAGAAGTGGGTTAAATGTTTATTACTCCAATCTAAGACACCAGTTTAATTAAAAAGCAAAGTGTAAAATATATTTTGTCTTTGGTTATATTGTAGATATTTTGACACTAGTCTGTGGACACTAATTTGTGATTGTGGCAGAATTGGCAGATCGTCGTCGCGCTGCAGCTGTTTGTTGAACGACTGGGTTTGCAGTGTCGAAGTGTTTTGAAATAAACTGACTGGTTGCTTTGTTTTATCGTGATACAGTGTATTTTCAATGATTATATTCAGAAGAAAGTGCTGTTCCTGAAGTGATATTCTGTTTTTGTGTGTTTTTTACGAAGCAAAGAGAACCATCATGGATTTCAAAACAGTCGTTTTCAACGCTGCACGAGATGGAAATCTTACGCGACTGAAAGTAAGTATTTTAAAATTATATTTACCGAGTATCTATCTAGTCAAAAGACATAAGGGAATTTAAATTCTTAGTTGGTGTATTAAAGTTGATGGACTTCGTTTTTTTCTGCATATCTGTAGAAAAGAAATAACAGTTACCTACTCAGTTCCACGTTTCTAATAATTGCCAATTCGATGCAGCGTGATTACAGATGGAATAACAGGACAATCGTGACATTTGCGATTGCTTCCTGTTTACGTGATATTCCGTATTTTATCATATCGCCGTTACGCATTTGAATAAAAAATATCTACGTAATAAGTAGGTGCTGTCGTAATGTAGGTAGAGAAGTTTTCGAATCACTATTTTGGGAATGGTCAATTTGTTCGAAAAACGGCTGAAGCCCCCTAAAATGACATTGACATGAAACTATTATCTTGAAATTTCTCACTAATTTAACCAGCAAACATGAGTAGATGGGTTATATTAATGTTATCCATTTATTTATGTAACCAAAAAGTAATTGTTGCCTGTACAGTATGTGTAATTTGCTAAACATACAAGTGAAGTGCTGTTATCAATTTGTGTTGCTTTTGTGAGCTGCTAGTAAAAGTATTATTTTGTTCTCATACTTGGTCTTGAAAATATTAAAGACCACTATGAGCTGTAACTATTGTCTTCTAAAAACTAAACTACATTCAAATGTACTGTTAAATTGGCTTAGTACCTACAAGTGATTATGTTAAACCAAGTTTTCCTCTTGCCTAATTTTGTTCAGATAGGTACATTGATAATGGCTTTCCATGTTTTCATTATTAGTAAATAACATGGGTTTATTCATAAATGTTCCTTAGAGTTAAATAATGATTAGCGACTGTTTAACCATACATTTTTGACATTTGAACATTACTTAACTTTAATTAATGTTTATAAATAAACCCCTCTAAGCTTACAATTTTAAATTAAGCACATCTTGTCATAAATATTACTTGTCCTTCAGGCAGTGTCACAGCATATTCACTGGCAGGAAACTACTTCCTAATAAAACAATTTTTTTTTCTTATGGCTTTGTTCAGAGCCCATTCTAGATTCAGATTCATTTATTTGCGAAAACATGTGTAGATAATATAAATGGTATGATGCTTCTTATAGGTGTTACAAGGTTTTTTTTGGCTCAACATGTTTGACCATGGCTGGTGTACAAATTAACTCTGTGTCAAAATAGGATTCCGTACCACTATCTATAAAAACAGCAAAAAAATCAAGTTTGTTTTATGGGAGCCCCCTTAAATATTTATTTTATTCTGCTTTTTAGTATTTGTTGATAGAGCGGCAACAGAAATACATCATCTGTGAAAATTTCAACCGTCTAACAATCACGGTTCATGAGATACAGCCTGGTGACAGACGGACAGCAGAGTCCTAGTAATAGGGTCCTGTATTACCCTTAGGGTACGGAACCCTCAAAATTAATAGCAGTCTCATACATATGACTGCACCGATACCTACTTTCTTGCAATGTGTTGCTCTGGCAGGTTGCCATTTCACAAAATTTCCAGTTATCCCTACTTGCAAAAATAGAAAGTATCCATTTTGTTATGATCGTAACTTAGTTGTTACAATATTCCAATAATTTTAATGAAATGAAATTGTTTATTCTGTAAATGGGATATCAAAATAAATACCACAAGTCATATTAAAAAAAAAGTTAGATGGAGTCAATATTTCCTATCTGACCACCCCTGAGAAGAAATGACGAAACCAACTCAACTCATTATCGATATTGAAAGTCCCTATTCCTCTTCCGCATTAGACATAGCATATGTCGCAGACTGCCATACTTTAAATGGAATAATGACATTGCCTGCAAACAAATGGATGTTTTTTTAACACATTTTCAATGTGCATTGATTGAGTTAATAACCCCCCCCCTACTGATTAAGTAGAGAAAACTCATTTAGTTTTGAACACTACAGCTGCTTTTTCCACTCTGACACTCTGTATGAAACCAAGTTAATTTCTGTAGTTACCAGAGATAACTGCTGGATAGATTGTTTGTTTTGTTATTAAAAGGTGTTTTTTTTTGTATTATTCCACACTGACTTTTAATTCTCCTCCAATACACCACAATACTCTTTTGTTTTTGTTAGTTTTGCATCTAAGTCAATAAACATAAGCTGACCAACTGCCTATATGAAGTCCATCTATCTGTTGAACATAAACTTCTTGCGAGATATTCCACATTTATTCCATTCACTTGTTTTCCACTACCTCTATGACCTTTTTCAATATTTACTGTTTTGTGCACACGGCTACATATCAAGCTATACATTTCCAGTATAAGCTGACCACACATTGTATGGAAATCCTATACCATGTGAAATCAGCATAAACTGGAAATGTATAGCTTGATGTGTAGCCTTGTTACATGCATATGTATGTCACCATAACTCATAAATATTTCTACAATTTTAAATTATTTATGTAAGTAAGTACCTATAAAAATGTGTTTGTTGAATGTCATTGGCATAATTATCAAATGTCAGAACACTGTTTGTTTATTTCATTCTTAGCATAATATCTATACATATAATAAATTATTGTCAATAAAATTAATTTTATTTAATGTCGTTTGTGTAAAATTTAATAATCCATTTGTTGCTTATTGTTAGATAATTATGTTTTATGACAAGGAGTTTATGGAGTGTCTTGCAAGCTTTAACCCATTTAGCTTCACATTCTCGGATGCTGTGTCATTATTGGTGCCCTATTTAACACAATGTAATGAACTTGCATACGTAAACTCAAGCCATCTTCCCATGGGGGTAGAAAAACGCCACCTGCTATGATCCTTACATACTTCTAAAGAACTCATCACCAAACTTACATGTTGCTGACTTCAGTGCTATAGGCTAGGTGCATATGTATCAGTCAGGCACAGAATAGAAATGCACTACTATTAAAATATGAGAGTTCTTTGTGCGTTTTCTCATACATATATAAACACACACCTAACATGCGATTTATAGTTTAAAGTTCACTTGGAAAAGATAAGTGTTAGTCAGCTTTGTTCTTACCAAGTGGCTTGTTTAATAACAAGGATACAAAACAACATGCAATGAGATATCATTCAGGTATTTAACCATAATGTAAATACTTTTTATGTTGTCATTTGAGCATCAAAATACACAGAAACTGTCATAAGAAGAATTAGCTAGTTCTTCATAAAAAAAAATTGTCAAGTACGAAAATTCGCCCTTTTTTATTAATGCGGTTCAATTCTGTTTCATGTAACAATAATTTTCATTGTCTATGAAGAAAAAAATCCGCACAGCAGAAGTTGGTGAAAAGTAAAAAAAAAACATTCTTTTAATTATTTATTTATAAGGAACACCAACTGTATATTTGATTTTACATAGGATCTACGTTTTCTGTAATTTCTACCATCATTGCCACTCATCTTTGTTTAGATCCATATAGTACTGTCCTGAAATGTATCCGTACCTGCATGATGGAGGCCATATTGAACATTTATCTCCAATTTATAATTTTTTTCTTTGTTCCCTAACAAAGTTTCTCCATATCTGTTATGGATTCGGATTTCTCCCTAATATTTCAGTAAAAAAACAACACTATAAATCTAAAAATAATCCCTCCAGTAAAATATTAAATAGAATGTTAACATTATATTAACACTTTTCAATAGCCACTGATCATGTTGTATGTATAGCGTTCTTCTGTCTGCACTGCAATTCTTTTTATACTGTATCAGCTTAAAGATAATCAGCCAGTTAGCAAGACAGTAGCGGGGCTGTCTGCCCTAGGTATGCCAAACATGAGTTAAAGTATCACTGTTCACCATTAGTGTTGGTTGATTTTACTGCAACCAACTACATTAAAGGAAAGTAGTAAAGTAAGCAATTCATAGTCGTACTCTCGACTTTCCCCTATGAGCTAGAATAATTAGATAAATATTTTATCTCAAGTTTCCCCGTACAATAATTGCTAGGCAAAATCTTCTATTGTCTCTTGTGTTATCTCACAATGTCATCCCATGTTAAATGTTCTGTACTATATTCCACTACACTTTTTAATGTTCAAATTTTATAAAGGTGTTTTGTTCAATAAGGTTCCATACCAATGGATTCATAAGTATAATATATCACATAACCAGTTTTTGTAGTTAAACATATATTTTTTCCAATGATGTCAAACATTATTGCTTTCTTGAGCTTCCTCTGGCTGTACCAATTAATGAATGTCGTATCTTTGAATTAAATGAATGTACAATGATGCTGTACAAGTGTTCTCTAGAATATCTTACCTTTACTGACTTCCCAAGTCTCAAGTCTGAAGTTTAGTACCTACTTAGGTACCTACTTATGTAATGTAATGTTCCCGAATGTTCAATTAACCGAGCACGGTGCAACTTACCAATTAACAACACCTCCTAGGCTTTTTAATTTTAGAAGATTTTGTACAATTTGATTGTCAAGGGTTTTCTTTCATCTTTGTGGTTTCAGTCCTGTTTACCACGGTACGTTACTCCGTAAAACTGTATGAAATTCAAATACCGCCTCAAAATTAATGATCTTTCAGAGAGAATGCTGGCAATCAATCTATTCTTATTTCAGTCGTGGAATCATTTGTTATCCGTAATGAGTCGGTGTCACTCACAACTTCCTACATTATCTAAACGACGAGGAAGTGAAACCACTTCCTTTGTGCAACGAAAGTAAAGGAGACTTTCCACTTTGCACACATGCACATTGCATCGTTCACCTGTAGGTAAATATTAAAGCTTGCAATAATTTCGTGCTATAATTAAATTTTACACATAATTACTAGTACTTACCTAATAGTAACATTACATGTTCACATTGTAATAGGGTAAATGACATTAAGTTCGACAAGGACATTTTTCAGAACATCCGCCTTGTTGGTGGAGTTAATCATATTTTTTTCGTCCACAAGAAGAGTCCAGGTCATACTTGTTCGACATAAGGTCAAGGTGGAGGAAATAAACATTTGGACATGCTGTATGTAAGTCGGAATATTTATCGTCGCAACAATACGCAAAAAGATTTTTTTTTCTAATTGAGCAAATATTGCGTCTTTGACTTTGTTCGCCATGACTAGAATCATTGTGTAATATCAATGCTACGTTTTATTAAAACATGACACAGGCAGCGCCGTCGTCTGCGACTTCGTAATTGCCTTGAACCAGCCGCGCGATATGCTTATCTACATAACTATGTGCGCTGATTATTCCACTGTCTGATGGACAATAATAATTCTCTGTAGGGAAAGTAGGTGGTAGAGCGTTGACCCCATTTGAGTTGTGTTTACACACAGGCACCACTGTGGGCGTACGTACTCAGAATTCATGATCGAACCAAGAAAATTCAGTGTTAGAATATTCCAAAAGTGAATGGCGCAAGAGAAATCACAGATTTGTTTGCTCCCAAGTTTCTATTTTCGGATGATTGAGTAGCTTGAAGCGATGTTACTTTTTTTAGCGAATTGCACGAAGGAGCTCAGTCAGAGCTCTATGAAACGTGTATGTAAACTTACGTTACTCGTGTGTTGACTACGGCAAAGCCAAAAGAGGGTTATGATTTTAACAGGCTATGTATGTACATCTGTGCTCTCATAACTCCTTAACTACTCGTCGTATTTTGACAAGCGATGTATCGTTGAAAGCGCCATGTTGTTGCGCGGGTTTAGAGGCTATAACATGGCGTCACAAAAATCCAACATGGCGCCTTATAAGCAGATGAAAAGTGCTACCGAAAAAAAAATTAAGGTTAATTTATCATGTTTGGTATTTAATGAAAGGTCCTATGCAGTACTTTCTGAAAATATATTGGTTATAATAATATGATAATACCCATAAACCCCAAATTTTACCGTTGATTTTTTGTGCTCTAATTTAAATATCAAGAAAACTTGTCACAGTTATATAATAGTATCAGCCATAGAAATATTTCTTATATCTATGGTATCAGCTGTCGTGTTGGACATGAATTACTCGCGAATTTTGGATTCCGCGAGTGCCAAACCTCAATCAGCGTGGTAGAACACGCCGTTGACTGATGCTCTATTAATATCAGTTCTCACCCCGCTACGGATGTATATGTGTTGATATATTTAAGACCTAAAAATTGTATAGCTCAAATGCCGAGAAAAGAATCTACGCCAATATCTAGAGGAGTAACACTGCGCAGATTTGAATAAGTAACTCAGACGACCTCATTAACGGAAAGTAATTTCGGTAATGGAGGCACAAAAGTTAATCTTGCCTCGTTTAGAAATCAACTAACACAATTTTCTGGCAAATTTTTCATCAAAGAAGTAATTTGACGGTTAGTTTTAGACGGTTTAATATCCTTGTGCTTAATATTTATATAAGAAGGAGCATCGACCTAAGTAAGAGCTGGTGGTTGTCAATGTTTACTTTCGTATTGCATTATATTACGGACGGTTTTCGCTATAAGCTTCGTCCACACATACATACCAGAATAAAACATTGCTCCACAGCATCTGGTGGTTCGATACATCTATTCCACGTGTTCCCTTTACGAGATTTAAAATAAGTATCGCGAACGGATTTAGAGCGTTGCGTTGCTTACTCATCCCGCATGCGCGAATGCAACTTGCAAGTCTTGCGACCGTCTTGGTTTACTCACAAAGCGACGCGTTAAAATTAAACCACAGTTATGGGATAATGGTCCAATTGAAACGGCCAAGCGATTAATGGGCCAAATTAAGGAGACCAATTAATCTTGATGAGTTTGGCTCAAGTTCTTAACAATGAAAAGGTTTCTTTTCTTTCTTCAAATTCTAAATTGAGGTTAAAAGGCAAGTTATAAAAATAAAAATTAATTATAAAAGTTTTGGCGTTTCTTGGTAAAAAGCTTTTCGGGCCTCCTTATATTCTCTGAACTAAGCCGTAAGGAAACGAACGATTCTCAATACTTCTGAGGCCTTAGTGTTTCTTTTAACCATCTCGACTTTACACATCGACCGCGTTCGCCGCTCCGATTGGCCCCGAAGACAAGTGACAATCGCTTCCAAAGCATTTCGTATTTCTACAACGGCTTTCAATAGGATTGACATAAGCTTTTCGATGGGTTATGTTATTCCTATACATTTTTGCCTTTTCCATCATCGTTATCGCTGATAGAATGTCACTTTGTCTAGAACCTCTGGGACAATTCGTCACTTCATCGTTTGTATATTTTAGACTTGCCAAGATCTTTAGCTTGTTAGAGTCGAGTTACATGCAAGGCTTCAAACACGCCTGTATTTCCCCGAAGGGTTAGGCAGAGGTGCACCTATAGTACACCCACAATGCGCCAGTTATGTTTAAGTCTCATGTAATAGGGGGCGAGCCTATATCCATCAACCGGGCACAAATCCGGGCAGCCATTGATAAATGCCAGATTGAAAACCCAATAACACTTTGCAGACCCGGGAATCGAACCCTACCTCATGGTCAACATTTGCAACCACTACATCAACGAGGCAGTCAAATCATTAGGTCATTCATTACTTTTGCGCCACCTTATACAGGTATAGGCAGAGCAATGGTTTGGTGGCCCAGTGGTAACAGCCCCGACTTACGAGTCGTAGGTCCTTTAGTTTAAACCCAGACAGGTAATTTTCTTTGTGTTATTTATTTCATCACCACTGCTCTCAAAACGGTGAATGAAAACATCTTGAGAAATGCCCTAGAACCAAAAATTCGAAGACCTTTGATATCCATCAACCTGCACAGGGCCCAAGTGGTGGTCAGAGGAGGCCCGAGTCCCAGAAATTGGAACGTTAAAGATTGCTTATGCTATGCATACAGGAAATGTAGACAATGACAAAATTCAACAACAATGATTCAGACTACTCGGTTCCGGGGCATACGACGTTGTTTTATTTTATTCATGTGAAATATAAATGTTTTAGGCATAAAATTAGACCACACGCGTATTTACAGCTTTTCCTCTATTTCGTTTTGTCACCGGTCATTGCCGGTTCTTTGTGCCGATGTGACTCACTCGGTCACTCGCACTCAATCTCCTCTTCACCACGGAAGATGGAATGAGGAAGGACAAAGTTTTTGTTGCCCCTCAATATGTTTCTTAATAGGCCTTTGTTGATCTCAAACATTGAGAATGATTTTTTGTGCGCTTCGTTTATTTGGCCCACTGCCAAAACAATGCATAAAGACATGGCCATCACAGTTCCAAACAATTCCGTCTCAAATCAGTTTATTAGGTTAATGAATATACGGGGTATTAATTATATTTATTTATGTTAATAAAATTCGTTTTGTAAAAGTTCTTAGTATGTGTTGACGTTGTTCTTTGCGCGACATTAATGTGCTCGTCTTCGAGAAAATACGACGGAAACGCACGCTTAATCATCATTGGTGTTCGCTGCATTGTAATTATCACTTTCTTTAGAATGTAATGGATATTTCTCCTATAATTAACCCATTATGCTTTTTAAAATCATGCTTTGTTCGGTAAGGGTCTAATGAGGGAAACGTTGCGTTGGCACTGGTGCAGGTCTGCAGCCAAGGTCGACTCTAAAAATACGGTTTTCCGTTAGTAAATCTGGTTCTCAGAAACTGCTAGACTAGCATTGTATTGTATTCTTTGAGCACGTATACCTTAACTCGTAACCCTTGTCAGAAAGCTTTGCCTTGGCCAACAAGATCGTGACTCACAAATGTTCTAAAAAAACTGTCTGTAGCTGTGCCACCTTCAAAAAGTTCTCATCGTCTTCCTCAAGTTTGAAAAACGTCGCAATAAATTTCTTTGACTTATTTTGTTTAAAGCTTTCCGCTTTATTTCAGTGTTTGGGTACTTAGAATCTTATATTAGCTTCATGATTAGAATTTCCAATAGTGTTTCGATGCGCTTAGGATAGGAGTGGCCAATTTTAGGTCAGGTTGTCTAATCTGAATGATCTAACGCAATTATGTACATTCAATTGTTAAAGCAACAAAGAATCACGAATACCGAGATCATTTTGTATGTGGCTCTATTAAAATTCCGTTACAAAACCATACCGTTAGTTTTATTCTATGTTGAGCGGTATTGTAGCTTCGTGTTGCAATTTAGCTCTGGGCTGAATTCCGTTAATAATGATGTACTTACATTCATGTATTTATATTTGTACACGAGTACAATTTCGTTGTAAATTCGTCCAGTGATTTGTATGTTACTATCATAAAAGTTTGGCACACATTATATCCATAGCGCCTGTAATTTGTTTAATGGCAGTTGCCAAGTATGATGAAAATTCATGTTTATCTGTTCATGCCCATGATTTTCTTTTAGAGCCATTTTCTTACCAACGTTTTGTACAATCCTGAGTCCCTGACGCAGTAAATTTAAATGGGTGGAGAAAATAAATCCTTTTGTACTCCTGCCTGCATAAATCTCAGTCGACTGAAATGGCAACACAATTAGTAATCTTCGCGTCGCTGATGCCATTTGTATATTTCACTGCAATTAGGGTTAAGTAACATTCGTTCAGTTTCGAAATCGAAATGACTGTAGGAGTATTACTATTGATAGTGAACTATTGGCTCACACTTATTGTCAGGTGATTGGATTAGCACAAAAAAATATGTTTCTAGTTATCTTCTTCATTGTAATGATTATGTCAATAATGTCAGAGGTGCTTTGAACTTAACTGATGTCTGATAAGGACCGAACGATCGGGAGATTGAAATTTTGGTCGATTCATTGATTTGTTATGTCAATAAATTGTATCAAATATGCACTGTTATAACACGAGCTCTATTGAATTCATACGTAAATAGAACAATATTTAAAGAGCCTTTTGCATCAAATTCGGCTTCGGAAGTGTTTACGCATTGTTCTATGTTACATTTAGACTAACAGTTGTGCAACAAAAACAAAACGATTCAACCATTGGCACATATACGGATATAAGTGACGATAATTTATGTAAATCTGACCGTCGTTGTTTTAGAAGGTGGACAAGTCTATTTACACATAATGCTCCACCAAAAGAATTTCTTTTTGGAAATAGAGTTGATAGAAAGTTATAAAACGAAAACCCAACTACGACACAAAAATTATAAAACTAAAACCCAACTACGACACAAAAGTCAACTAAAAAGGTATAAATAAGACATCACAGACATACAAATTAAAAATCCGGAGTCACACGTGTTAGGTTAGGTTAGGGCAAAAATCAAACAGAAAATGAGTATGTACTAATTAAAATTAAGCCCTTTCATTTGTTTTCATATTTTATTTTTTTTAGTTCATGACTGTCCTCTATAGGGCGCCATTTTCAATTTAATGTAACGCCACATAGCCTGTAGCCAGCGGACGATCAAGGCGTTTCCAGCGATACCTCATTTGTCAAATTATTATAAGTATTTTAGAAGATATGAGGGAGGGGAACACATGAACATACATACATACCGGTCAAAACAATAACCCTCCTTTTTAGGGTTCCGTACCCAACGGGTAAAATGGGACCCTATTACTAAGACTCCGCTGTCTGTCTGTCTGTCTGTCACCAGGCTGTATCTCATGAACCGTAATAATTAGACAGTTGAAATTTTCACAGATGATGTATTTCTATTGCCGCTATAAGAAAAAATACAAAGAAAAACAGAATAAAATAAATATTTAAGGGGGCTCCAATACAACGAACGTAATTGTTTTGCCGTTTTTATAGATAATGGTAACGAACCCTTCGTGCGCGAGTCCGACTCGTACTAGGCCGGTTTTTTCTTCGCCGTAGTCGGGTAAAAATAAGATCTAAGCGCTTTTTGTGTGAGCAGATGTGGGTACAATGAGGAAAATGGGTAGATGTGCTTGTGGTGCATACCACTTTAGCAGGATTTATAGCCAATATTTATGTAGTAACTCCGGCACGTGGCTTCAAGTGCTAGCCTAGCTCGAGTGATACATCATAACGTGACAAGATAAAGAACATGAGCCACGGTCTGCAGTTGCACCTTTTATGGAATGAGCTCACTGAGGAGTTGTTTACGAATTAGGATAGACTCCGTACTCGTGATAAGCCTGAAAAGGTATTATTATTATGTGTAGTTTACAATTAAACAAAATGCTGCCAAAATCATTGTGTAATCCTATTTCTTCCAAGTGTTGTTGTAAAATTATGGTCATGAAGGTAATTGTAATCAGTTAGCATCGAAAAACGTTGAAGGAATGGGGGAAGGCCTTTGCCCGGACAGTTCAAGGTAATAAAGAAAAGTTTGTGAGTGGGTCTGTACGCCCTGAGTATGCCGAAGTACTCTTCATTTCAAGTACTGCGAAGAAATCAGATCCAACATTTTACCTTTAGTCTTTTGTCGTTGCCATCACTGCATCAGTCAGCCTGTCAACTCCCTCTATTGTTTAGCTGTGGACGTTTATGAGGTGCTGTGGTCTTTCACAGAAAGTTAAACGATCGGGCATATTGACATAATCACTAAGCTTGACTGACAGTCAGAATGGTTATCGCTTATCGCGTAACATCTTATTATTAGCCCAATGACTTCTTTGTCTGGCTTTCTGATATAATTCTAGTATTTATCCACGAAAAGAACGTATTTATTATATGTATAATGAGATGGCTAATGTTCGAAGCTACCAGGGCTTTATAGAATTCAAGTCTCAGAATTTAATAGAGAGATTGGTTTGAACTTCTGTTTAGCAAATAGGTCGAAATTTCGTCTATTGTGACTTAAACGATGCGGTGTAGTTAATGTTTTCCTGTTTACATACTGTGATTACTGTGCCAATATTGAGATCGTTGACTTAATAATAGCTTTTTGCCTGTTTGAAAGTAGGATAATTATAGTTTCACAGGATCTCAATAATGAGGAGCTAGTGCTTTTAACAAAAGTACTTATAAAGATGGCTGGAACATTAACGTCTAAAAAAAAATTTTGTTTCCTCGTGTCTTGGGGTATCCGAATCACCCCCATGTATGATCCGCGATTTGTCATAGGTACGAGTTATGATTTTTTTTCTGAAATTTTGAGAATTTTCCACATGACCAACTTAAAAAGAATTCATCGCGATTTTTTTTTTGCAACTGATTCTTCATGAGTAGGTAATACTTTTATGCAATAAAATAATCAGCTTCGTAATTGTGATGAAAGTTAACAAAATGTTGGACTTTTTGAATGAATTATGAATTAAATTTTCAATTTCAAATTAAAAATCTAAACAGGTTCATGGTTCCTAAGAAGGCTTCATATTCAAAGGTTTTCATAATCAAATAAAAAAAAGTAGTACTTGTGGCTACGTTGGCTAAAATCGGGCTTCAAAGACAGCGAGGTGGATAATTCCTAAAATAAGGCAACTGACAAAAAAAAAACTGCCCATTTTCTCGTTCCCAAGTCGAAAATTCAGAAAAAATCATAACCCTAAAACTATGAAAAATCGCGGAACATACATGGGGGTGATTCGGATATCCCACGACACGAGGGACTTATTTTTGGAGGTCAATATTCCGGCCACCCTTTATAGTCTGTATATGCTGGAATATTTTTTTCAGAAGGTCGTTAACGATATTCAGTAGATAAGATAAGAATTTGATAACAGGTTAAGTTGATATTTTTATGCAGTTTCAATGAAGTTTAGAAATGACGTCGAGTGGCAGTTATTTTGTACGATCTGCACGCTTAGCATGACCAATTGACCATAATAGAAACTGGTTTTGTCGACGGAAAAATAGACAAAATGACAGATAAACAATCACAATCTGTCATTTTCTCTATTCTTCCGTCTTCCGTCGACAAAACCCGTAGAAAACCCGTTTCTATAGTTGTCATGCTACGCATGCTGTTGATACATTGTCTCGTAGCAGTAATGTAATATACAGATTGACAATAACAAAACGAAAACAAAGCTGATGAGTTCTCAAAAATATTGGGAAATACCTACAGCATATTACGCAATTATGAGTCCCGCAGACAGGCGCGACGCGACACCGGTAGATCAATTTCCGTGAAGTTTTCATAGAAATTGTTTCATAAGAGTCGTGCCGAACGTCGCGCCTGTCCGCGGAAGGCTTTATACTGCTATGGCATTCAATATTATGAGAAGATAAAACAAAACAAGTTAGAAGTGCGCTCATATTTTTGCTGTAGCAAAACTTGATCGATTGCGTCTTACTTATTGCGCTAACCGTGTCGAAAATGTAAAGCAATGTTGTATTTGTAAGAGTATTTAAGATTTCTTATATAATTCTTATGACGACTGTAGGTTAAAGACTCCGCCAATTATTTTCTTGTACGTGTACTTCCTTTTTTTTTTCGTACATTATATTCGTGATTCATAATAACTTTGCGAAGCTTTGTTTACGTCAAATTCTGCGAAACTGTAATTTGGGATGTTTGTTGGCATGAATCATCACTCATCGTGTACGCTGGACTGGAATATTGAAGACCTGCTCTCAGACCTGTTTTTGGTACCAATAAAAACGAAACCCTACGATGCAAAAGGTTTCGTATTGGAATATTCCTTTAAAAATTTTAAAATTGCATGTGAGCAGTTAATCAATACTTTGTCATCAACGATTTATACAACTTTCCATTCGCTGTATCGCGTCAATGCATACATTGATAAAATGGCAAACACTGATAACCCTCTGACTGGCCAGTAAGTTTTCGCGATACGACCACGTCAGTATACATTTCTAAGATAATCTATAAGTTATCGCTATAATACTATACCATCATATTTATAGCACATGAGCTGTCTCTCTATTACTGACAAAAATGCTTGCACTGACTGGACAGGTCCACTAATATCTGTGTGGTTCTTTCCTCAAAATTCTTCCCTCATTTCAGACGCTAATCTACATGGTCCTCATAAGGCCTGACCAAGATTGTGTCTGGACTTTAAAAGAGACTGCGATCTTTGAGTTTATATCGGCCTTTCTTCTCAGAGTAGTCAGATAAGAAACGCCGACCTCCTTAGCTGATTTTTTTTAATCATTTTTAATTTGACGTGTAATAAATTTCATTTCATTTCTCCGTTCTTCATTTTCGGTCTAGTCATTACGGTAAGGGATAATGACCATCCACAAAAAATTGCCAGTTTCACGGCCAGATGTTATCTGTTCGAAACGTTTGCGCAAAGTCGGGACAAGGACAGATGGGCTCCTCAAATTAAAGGACTGGATGAACCGAAAAAGACCAGCTATCGAGGACAAATCGATAATTTGTGAAAAAATTTGACTGTACGCTTTATGAATTTGTGTATGAGCACTTATGCCTGAAGGAGAACTGAATGACAACAAACAAATTTATCTTCAGACAAAATATCTGGTTAACGACCAAAATCTTGATTGTTTGTCATGTTATCTTTAGATTCATTTTATAAGCACGGTCCAAAAATTACTTTCAAATTATGTATGCTGTAAGATGTTGCTGACTGTGTATGTAGGACTAGCATGTATACTCCTTTCAATTTGGACTTTGTCGGTTATAATTACTTACATAACTATAATATTATGCTGCAAATATTAATTCCTATCCATATAAATATAATTGAACAGATAACAAGCGTTGGTGTAAATATTATGCTCGTGTCTCGCTTCTTGTAATGAGGAGCGAAAGAGACGGCAAACGCCAACATTGCTTGAAGATACAGGATCCTGATAGACCGTAATTTAGGACGTAAATGCCATCTTTAAAATTTACGTGGCACGAATGTAGCCCCTAAGGTAAACCACAAAGAGCGTGTTATGGCTTGATGGAGTATTTTATGGTAATGTAATTACAGTTCCGACCTTTAAATGCTACTTGATCAGTTGAAGGCATTGCCCCATGTTTGACTTTGTTATAGGTCCATAAAAAGTTTTTATTAGAAAATTAATAATGCAGATAATTATGTTTTAAAATAAAAGATATTCCTCGTCACTTTGATTGGATTTTAATTGTCGTTTGTAATTTATTTGCGGATCTTGAAATAGCAGAGTGTATGTGTAAGTACCTTTTTTTTTGTGGGTGTGTATTCTTCAAATGACATCTCCCGCTCTGGGCGGAGCGGGAGGGCGTGTCAGACTTTTACTGACTAAAACCCACCCGTGTTCCTTCTGTTGCCTGTTGCCAAGGGTCCTATTGGTGTATAACATACTATGTTGTTTACATCAGTACGTTATCAAAGACGCGAATACGCGATGTAAACCACATACCACCTATATAAGTAAGAAATAATTAAATTAATGTAAATAAAGACAAATTCGCCAATTACACGTGTAAAACCACTCCAATTATGACGCACTGGCGATGGCGGTCTGGCGCTAAATCTATAAAATATATCTCTCAAAACCTTTCTTACAAGAATAAACTGAATCTTCCGAGACAATGGAAAAGGTCAAACGTGTGTTCAATGCCAAGGACTCGTATCGATCGACATAAAATGTACATAAGCGCCTATGTACTTACTACCTCATAAAACATCGCGTGACGTGCCCACGATGCAAACAATTTTTTCAGAAAAGAATTTCGATCTCAGATTCTTTCAGAATATTTTTCTGACGTTTCACTAAAAGAAACAAGTTTAAGTTACATATAATTTGTACACACGGCTACACATCAAGCTATACATTTCCAGTTTATGCTGATCTCGATGCGAGGTCAGCTTATACTGGAAATGTATAGCTTGATGTGTAGCCATATGTACCTGACCTTGTTAGAGAGCAAACATAAAGTTTATGAGCTCAATTACTAAGAAATAAAAACTAGAAAGAGCCAGCATAATTTTTTTTTCTTGACAGCAATGTTTAGCTGATTGTTTCCGCATCAGGGTAGTATGAACCTGAGTGATAAGTGCTTTGTGCTAACACTGAGGCACTATTCATCAGCACCCGACCGTAATATGCATCGCTGAATATGGGCCAAGACTCGAAGAAGCGGTTTATGATGTTGTTGGAGGCTACAAGCCAAATTGTTTGTAACCTTTTGAGTTTGACCTAATTTCCACACTAAAAATATGTATGTATTATCGTCTTTATATACATATATAATTCTTCTGTACGTGTGTTTGTCACCTAACTGCTCCTAAACGGCTGGACCGATTTGCATGAAATTTTGTGTGTATATTTGAGTGGGTAGCTGGATGGTTTGTAAAGACAATTGGACCTGGTAGGTGGCGCTGTTCGGACAGGATGTCTGCCGGGTCCGCTAGTTATACAGTATGTTATCTAACGAAGGGTGTTCTCGATAACCTGCAATAGTAAAGCGTCAACACATTAAAAAAAAAATACCATTAAAAAGTTTATTTTTTTATAGTAAAATATTCACAATAAATCTTAAATTGATACGGATAAGAAACACTCTGTACACGCACACTTGTCACACTTGTCTTTCTACGTTGAAATACAAGTGTGCGTGTACAGAGTGTTTCTCTTACGTATAAATTTAATAGTTTTGTGAATATTTCACTACTAATATTTTTTTTTTAATGTTTTTTTTTTGCATGTATTTGTGCTATACTATTGCAGGTTAACAATAACGCCCTTTGTTAATTAACATACTTTATACAATTTCAAAATCAAACAAAAATCAAACATTTCATCTGCCTATTTCTCCTCTGTTTCAACGTGTTTACGTGCCCTCGAATATTAATATTTTCTTCCTGAGAACCTCCGATATCATCATCCAATATCTTCAGAATTTTCGTCTAAAATTGTACATCGATCCCGTCTCTAGCGACCTCTAACTCCAACTCAAATATACATTTACCGCGAATTTCATGAATAAGGTGGGTGGAAAGGTCGTCCTTCGTAGGAAATTGAGCGAAACTTACCGAATTGGGTGAACAAGATTAATACGTGAGCCTAGTTGTATAAATAAAAATTATTCCTACTATTTGTTATTTCTAAATTACCTTGTTTCTAAACGTTTAGCGAAGTAACAAAAGGATGCCAAGCCAAGACCGGTTTCTTTACAGTAAGAGGTTTTTCTGTGCTAAAATAAAATGTATAATATTTTATGAACCAATATCAAGCAGATACTTAGATTTTATCTGCTTGATATTTAATGTCATCTGGTCAATAGAACTTCGCTGGTGACCTTGAAAATATTGGTTGGTGACAAAAAATGCGAATTTGTGGCGCCACAGTGCGTCGATCGATTTCGTATTCTCGTCTGAAGACTCTTACTGGGCCAATTTGATTTTAATTAAGCAACGTAATATGACTATTGAGTAAGATGTTACAAAAACTTTAAAAAAAAAATTGACCGACTTAAAAAAAAACAAAACAAAAAAGGACTACTGTACTAAAACCAAACGACAAAAGTACTTCTTTAATAATAAGAGAAAAATAAAAAAATAATTTTAATTGCGCAAGTCGGTGTCTTTGCTTTTTTGGCCACCGACTTCCGAAATTAAAGTTATTATTTTTCCATTTTTTGTGTAATTTGATTTTTGTAATCACCATGGGTAGACCAACTAAAGGAGCCGCCCGCATGAAGAAAAACAGAATTAAACAGACTAATACTGCTGAAAAAGAACGCCTATCTAAGAATCGCAAACGGAGTGCTATGTCCGGTTCCCAAGAATCACCGTTAGCTCTTCATGCTAGGTTATCTCAGATGAGAAATTACATGCATTCTCATTTGTCGCAGGAGTCGCCAAATGATAAGATCTGCCGACTCAATCTTATTCAAAAACGATTAAGTGGCGAGTCGTCTGGACAGCGCAAGTATCGTTTAGATGTTATACGAAACCGGCTGGGCTAATGAGACTCCCGTGCCTTCTCAAGAATATAAGGGTGAACACTATACATTTGCTTACACTGTATAGTTCCCCTCATCATCATATTATAAGGTGACCATAATCAGATCTGAAATGTCACTTACAACCTATATGGTTGCAAAGTTCTTATCAATATAAATGAATTAAGTCCAAACACAAGGTAATTACTGTGAACCGTTGAGGAGTTCCGTTAATCGTCCTTCGTCTTCATCATCAGACCCTTAACGACAGTCACAACCCATCCAAGTGTAAGGTTCTTATCAATACAAATTAATCAAGCCCAAACACAAGATATCTGCTGTAAACCACTGAGGAGTTCCCTCGACTGTCTTTCGTCTTCATCATCAGACCCCTAACGACAGTCACAACCCATCAAAGTGTAAAGTTTTTATCAATACAAATTAATCAAGCCCAAACACGAGGTATCTGCTGTAAACCATTGAGGAGTTCCCTTGACTGTCTTTCGGCTCCATCATCAGATCGACTCCAGACCTTCATAAAATTGTAGTGCTGTAAAATACTGAATGAATAAATTAAGGAATGCACTAGTTGCCCTTACGATTTTTGAAAGTTTCCCTCGATTTCTCTAGGATCCCATCATCAGATCCTGACTTGGTGACAATGGGACCACCTCAGAAGTATAAGCTTTTGAACAAAAAAAGAATTTTTGAAATCGGTTCACAAACGGCGGCGTAATCGGTGAACATACTTACATAAAAAAAAAAAAAACAATCATCCGAACATAGTACCTCCTCCTTTTTTGAAGTCGGTAAAAAGCAGTTTTCATCTAGATTGCAAAAAGGTTCAAACAAGCTCTCTTCATTGTAGAATTTCATCAAAATGAATGAATGGAAGGGGGAATCTCTATTCTATGAATTCTGTATCTGACGTGATCACGTGACATCTTTTCGTCAAGAAAACACGAATTTGATGTTTAGCAAGAT
Source organism: Lithophane leautieri (assembly GCA_949152455.1). Lineage (NCBI taxonomy): Eukaryota > Metazoa > Arthropoda > Insecta > Lepidoptera > Noctuidae > Lithophane > Lithophane leautieri. The sequence continues at coordinate 3,612,675 of OX424474.1, read as the reverse complement.
GTTATTTTCCATAAAACTGTAATTGTTGCTAACATGTTTTTTACGTTGAAGTTTAATTTGTGCATTCCTCTTGTTGCAGGTAAGTTGAGACCGGCCATGTCCGTTTACATTTCATCAGGTAGAGTATATTATGTAGCTGTTATACTCCATTTGAAATAAGATTAGACATTTAAACAAACTTTTTTACAGTCCGTTCAACCGATTTCGACTTCTATACCGTAGGCATAAGGATGGCATTAAAAGCAAAAAAGGTTACACAATACCAACTGTCTACTGCAGCTGCCATTTGTCATACCACCAACGCAATAGAAGTCAAAATCGGTTGAACGGACTGTAAAAAAGCTTATTTAAATGTCTAATCTTATTTAAAATGGAGTATAACAGCATTCTATTACTTTCTTCAGTAAATATATTGAAATAAAACTATATTTTATGTAATATAATACAAAAATCCTGTTATTTATCAACATTTTGAACTTTGTTTTCAACATTGATAATCTCAATAATTTTGATGTGCAGTAGCCAGCACCAAGTCATGGTAGATATTTGATTGATAATGTTAATTAAACCAAAACAACACGCGGCGGGTTCCTGTCATAATATTTTGGTGGTAAATATAGAGGACTGTTAATTAAATGCTCGTTGTTTACTATATATGTATAACTATAGCGAAGTTTCAAGCGGTTAAGTACACACGGCTACACGTCAAGCTATACATTTCCAGTATAACATGACCTCGCATTGTATAGAAATCCTATACAATCCGAGATCAGCATAAACTGGAAATGTATAGCTTGATGTGTATCGTGTAGCCGTGTGTACAGTCACGAGCAAAAATATGTATACACTCAGCAAAATTCGATAAAGATTTTCTCGTGGAATAACGATTGCAACTTTGAGATGTTACCTATTTCATAATAATATAGGTTCCAAAATACAATGTTCCGTAAAACCTAAAATTACAATCAAATACATTAGGAGAAAATCAGTTTTAAAAGTTGCTAAGTGTATACATATTGGTGCTCGTGACTGTACATAATTTTATTCATTATTTTATTTATTAAGGGATAATAAACAACTACAACATAAATATTACAAATACGATTAACAAAACTTAAGTATTAATGCTGCAGTCCACTGCATTATCCGCAGATAAAACATGTTTCATGATCAGTGGTTGCCACTAGACGAGCATATCCAAAATTAACACTTATTTTGAAATAAATAAATAAATTTCTAAAGCGAGCTATAGCTACAAAACCAAATCATAACAGAAACAGATGAATTTACTTAAATTAAATTATGCAATAAATAAACAATAATAATACGATTACAATAAAATTAAGATAACATTTTTATAATATTAGATTTAAATTTATTGTTCGAGCATACAAATATATCAATCTCAATGAAATTTTAATTATAGGATTCCAACATTCCATGAATAGGGCAGCGTAAGCCTGAGTCCGTACGACAAGAATTTAGCGTGAACAGAGTACGTGCACGAACCTGACGCACATGAACTGTTCGGGGGACAGAATAACAGTTGGTAACTTAGGTTGGTAAGTACATAATGCAACCACCGAGGATCAATGATCCTAATTACGTATACCTACCTACACGAACTAATACATGCAAGCGTAGGTAATGACAGGTTACTAATCCATCACCGTATAATTTTAACCTGTTTTCTATAACGTCAAAAAATAACACGAAATTATAGTTAGGTTTAGGTTATTTTGAACAAACATCTCGAACAAACTTAATTATAATTTCTTGTTAGATTACGAAACTTTACAAAACATCAACATACATCTGAGTCTGACTCTTGATAATAAAATATTTTATCTTTTACAATATTATTATCATATAACTTTATTTATATTATTAAATTCAAAAGAACAATATAAAGACATCACACTAATGAGATGTTTTTGTTATACATTTTTATATCGAATCGAAACAAAAAGTAGAGTCGACCATTCCTCTATGCTACCGCGCGGTACACCTGCGTACCAAAAACCATTGTAGTTAATTAGAATGTCCTTGAAGAATTAAAATATATGAGGCGTACAGTGCAATGCACAGTGGGAATTAAACCGGCTCGGTCACGGAGGTCACCGAGCCATGTGTGGACCGCGGAAGCACCTGCGAGCGCGTGGCATGACCGTAATGGGAGACTCCACTCTTGACATGGATACAACGTCGATGTATGCCGAACGATATCGTTCGGTAACCTTCTTGGAATCAAATAAATAAAATCAATAGCCAGTAGAGCTTGGAGATCGAGTTACATAACAAACAAGCGAGCGTGATGCATTCTTACATCTAGTAGTTTAAATTTTATTGTTGTATCATTTTATCTCTTAGAGGAAAAAAACCGAATATAACATTCGAATTTTCCTCCCACAACCTCAAGAATTTTAATGAACCAAAATGGTAAGGTGTTCACTAATTTCAAAACATGTCTTTAAGAAAGAAGTCGGAATAGTTCAAGCTGTACAAGTGAAACTGTTGCCTCACCCACCCGTCACAACAAAGCGCTTGACGTACAAACTCGTTTCCTAGTCGAATGCCGCGCGTTACAAACACAATAACTCACTGACATACATGGTTGGGCACGTAATTACATTTTCCTTTAAAGGAGCACTAATAATATCTAGTTTTCTAAAGTTCTCGCACACTGTTGTTCTTTCACTCGCACGTGTAATAATGTATGAAGCGTAAAAGAGACTGAGAACATCATCGCGGAAGAGTTTATTTATCGATTGGACCTTGACAACCTTGATTAATGCTCGTGTGTCCTAATAGTTACTGTCTGTGCCTATGGTACGGTTTAGGTTCCTCGACTATTGTACTCTCCGTCTTTGTTGTTGATTGGTTCTCTTTGACTTCATCGAGTTTATCATCATTACCCAACACTGCAGCAGGGCGCCCCACCCTAATTGCGTAATTCACGATCAGTCTTAATCTGATTGAAGGATATTGCTAATCCATTAAATTTAAATCCATACCATTTGAATTTGTCGATTGTCGAAAAAAATGTCAGCTCTGCAACGTAAATAACGCAATGAATGTTGAAGAACTGAAACAGATTTTGATTGATCGTGTGTTTACGCAATTAGGGTGCGGATTGTATAATTTGTAGCTTCAATAGCAATGGATTGATTAAATTATCAATGATGGAAACCACGTTACCCTTCGTTAGCTTCTACAACTTGGTCACGATGATAAGCAGCTGATATGAGGCTTTTGTTTCCCTTTTATTCTCGCATTGTTGCGTCAATGAGTGGACGCACTAGTGTTTGTTTTTTCACAATCATTTATTGGTTCCAAATGTTAAAAAAAGAAAGAAAATACGTTTATTTGCGGCAAACATGACGCTAAGAAATACGAATGCACGAAAAATAACAAATTGGGGGAAAATATGCGTCATATGTGTTCCAATGTGTCATCATTAATTTAATGTTTATTTATTTTTAGCACCAAACATAGTCTGTTACGAATTTACGATTAACATTAGCATAAACGCGTTAACATATTAAGGCTCCCGCAGACAGGCGCGACGCGACTGTTGGGACAATTTCTATGAAAACTCCACGGAAATTATTCTACCCTACCGGTGTGGCGTTGCACCTATCTGCGGGAGCCTTTTAGCTAATAGAATATTCACTTTATCTTAAAGTTTTAATATATAGAGAGTTTTGTTTCTAAAACTAAAGTTTTTCATCGGAGAATTACTTATTATTATCATCGTCTTGCTCTAAAATAATTTACTTTGGATCGGCGCAACACGTCTTGTTCTTCCGTACATCTCTATTAGCCGTCGTTTCAGTATTCATCCGCCTTATAGCTAAATCGTCACCTTTCACACAAACCAACCATCGTTTCTATCATTAACTATTTACTGTCTGTCACTAATTTGCCCAGCAAGAATGTCGCCGATTTAGGTATCGTATTCATGTCATTTATTGTTCGAGTTAATTGCCTATTCATTATTTTTTTTGAACACCTTTATTACCTACTAGCTGTGCCCCGCGGTTTCACCCGCGTAGGTCTCGATCCCATGGGAATATAGGGATAAAACGTATCCTTTGTCCTATTCCAGGTCATGGTCTACCCGTGTGCGCATCCTATCTTCTCTAGAGTAGGGAAAGTAGCGGCGGCGCGGCGCGGCGCCGGCGTCGAACTGTTCGCGTATTGCATTTCGAGATAACTTCGAAATTAAATGTCCGATTCGAATGAATTAAAAAGCATTTTACTGCTACATAAATACCCTTGATGTTAAAACTATTTATTTGAATAAAAAATATTATTATGTTGATAAAACTTCTTCGCAAATAATGCATTAATTTCGAACAAAAGGATATTGACCGATATGGACCAAATGCTGCCCAGACATGGGAGTGCTTCCAAATGGTTCCTTGCATCAATAAATACATAAAAAAAAATAAAAAAAATAAACGGTCCCAGGGTTAATAAGATAATGCCTGAGAGAGGTTAATGTTTTTCAGGTAGGTCCCTACCTAGTTTTTTTTAATTATTTTATTTTATTATTGGAAAAATGAGAGCGTCGTTGAGTTGAACTCGTTGATTTTATCTTTACAAGTGCTATAGCCTCACATGGTGTCCAGGGTCTGACGACGAAGCTGGAGGGTGGTCACGGGCACTCCTCAAGTAAACCAGATAGCCACGTCGTATGTGGTTTCATTGGATAAGTATTGAAAAGTCCTATTACACTAGGTGGTGGTCCCAGGTCCAGGGTCTGATGATGGAGCCGGAAGGTATCCATAGGAACTCCTTAACTAAAGAAGACAGCACCATCGTGTTTGGACTCGTTGAATGTATATTGACAAGTGCTTTACACTAGACAGTGTCCAGGGTCTGATGATGGAGCCGGAAGGTGGCCAAGGGAACTCCTCAACCAAACAAGATAGAGCCATCGTGTTTGGATTCGTTGGATTTGTCTTGACAAGTACCTAGTATAGTCCAAGGTTGTATCCAGGGTCTGGTGATGGAGCCAGAAAGTACCCATAGGAACTCCTCAACCAAACAAGACAGTACCATCGTGTTTGGACTCGTTGGCTTTGTCATGACAAGTACCTAGTATAGTCCAAGGTTGTATCCAGGGTCTGATGATGGAGCCCTGACTACCGTTAGCTTGGACCCTGTTACCGATACCGGATATTTATATTTTTCAATGATTTTTTAAATGTTCCAAAAAATATTTAAAATACAAATGATATGCATACCAATGAAATAGTAATTTGTTATTTAACATAATTACAGTCATTACCTATTTAATAGAATGCGCCATCGGTTGGTTGTTATTCATCAATAAAAAATACTCAACAAAAAATAGTTTGTCTCAAAACTCCTGGGATAGATTTTATTGAGCTTTGGTTTACAGACTAGTATATGTCTAAGGACCATAATGCACTATGTGTCCATTCTGGGCAGCACTTGGTCCAACTCCCATATATGGATGGTCAATGTCCTTTGATTATTATAAAAAAAGGTTATAGTGAGTCAATCGTAAAAGATAGATATATGCTGTCTCGCACTTTTTTTTAGAACTTTTAAAGAGGAACAATTCCATCATACATGATATTTGCGTAACTTAAACCGTTTACACAGCTCACGCAACGGAAGCTCTCAAAAAGGAATAGATTTTCCGGTTTTTGCAACATTTTTCATTTATGCTCCGCTCCTATTGTTCGTAGCGTGATGTTATATAGCCTATAACCTTCCTCGATAAATGGACTATCCAACACAATTTTCACAGTTTCAATTCCAACCAGTAGTTCTTGAGATTAGTGCGTTCAAACAAACAAACTCTTCAGCTTTATAATATTAGTATAGATTTAATGTAAAATAGTCTTCCGGTCGTAAAATATCTTAATTTAGAGCTTTAATTGCTTTAGTAATATTATTTCTCGCTGTCCATTTGGCCTAAATGAAGATTATTATTGGCTTTGATATTAAAAGCGCTCTCTGGTAAGTCCCTACTTATTATTGAGAAACTTCAGTCAGTCTGATTTGTTCTGCTGTATGAGATAAATTGCTTTGATCTGACACAGTGCTCGAGAATGGCTGGTCGTTTACTTTTATGATTAGTATGGAGGTACCGTCACGATTGTCTGCCGTCACCAGGAGACCAGAGCTGCAAGTAGGGCGCTTTGTGTTGTGCCAGTTGATTACTTTAAATATAGCAACAATCAAGATGAATGTTGCAAAACTGTGTCACCATAAAGTATCTAGTATTTTTTTTTTTACTTTTTCTGCTTGTTCTGCTGAAACTCTTGTCTCGTTTTTATCACTTCCATTCTCTGGTATATTTTATTGTATGGATTCCATCCACACCTTCCATCGTTACACTTCCGACTAGATTCTTTTCATAAACCTCACACAAAAAGGTCGTCTCTAGTTTCTTTGATCCAACATTCAGTACCAAACTAGCGGTTTTATTGAAAAGTTTATCGGTAAATTGACTAAGGTTTAAATAGAATCATCGAGACGTGAAATGAAACTTGAACGAATACTGAGTGAATCAATTTGACGCGGCTCCAACGCTTCCGCAGTTCTCGATAGGTGAAAGTGGTCTAGAACGATATGATTAGGTGAGCTACGAGCCTGTAACGCTGCTTCAAATAGCACGACTCGGAATATCTATGAAAATAAGAAAATGGGGAGTTTCTAATCTAATATTACTAATCGTCTTTGCTGTAGCATTGGAAAGAAAGTTTAATTCGATTAAAGAGAAATCAGTAAGGTCGGTGACAGGGCAAATGAAGATAAAGTCTTCGAAATTCATCTACTTAGATAACTTTTTAAACTTTGTAATTGATTCTGATCCTGACAATGAATGACACATGTAAACTTTCAAATACGTAGTCCAAACTCCAAAGATGGCAATTAAAAATAAACAAACCTGAATGTCGCGCGCTTAAAATAAATAAAAAGTAATTCTTTTACCCTTGAACTTCTTTTGTATTTGTACATTTTGGGCACAACGTCCTTTTCGAAGGTCTTGAACAGACTTGAACTTTACAAAGTTGGTAACATCACAACGAAATCGTCCCATCAAATTAGTAGTGAACAATCATTTACGATATAAGAATTGAGCAATTATTTTGTAATATCTTTTTTTTTTATCCACTTGATAATAACTAAAATAGTGTCGTAGTAGTAATAGATGTTTGACAGTTGTTACGGGTCGTCAGAAGCCCGAAAGTCGACAACCAGTCTTATCAAGGGGTATCGTGTTACCCAGTAAGTGGGTTGTGGAGGTCAGATAAGCAGTGGGTGGCTCCATGTAAAATACTGTTATTCAGCTGCATCCGGTTAGACTGGAAGCCGACCCCAACATAGTTGGGAAAAGGCTAGGCAGATGATGAGATGATGCACGACTAAAATATCCGTTCATTCAACGGTTTCTTGAACTTATTCAGAATATCTCGACCTTCTTCACACGAATCTTCTCGTGAAGTTCAGTTAGTTTGATGTCAAATGTTATGTTTGAGCGTGCTCCATCGGCCTTGGTCTACTAAACAGCAAAATTGAAATCAATAGAGCACTAATCTTCTGAACGATTAACCTTTCAATCGATGATGAGTCCAATTAATGAGAAATCGTCATTTGGCTGGTTCTATTCAAACCGGCTTTAAAAACAATCTTATAATCGAGTAGTTTGTAATAGAATTAAACGATCGACTTAATTGATAAACACAGAGGCGTAGCTAGGGAACCAAAGGCCCTGGGGCAAAACCAACTGGCCCTCAAAAAGCCCTATTGTACATGACTTATCTGTTTAAAAATTGTTTTAAATGTTTTATGTATGTACACAGCCAAAAACGATGAATTGATTTATAAGTTGTAAAATAGTACGATTTAGAAAAACACCTATTGCTTTTGGTAGGCGTCTTTCGTAAAAGGCCAAGGCTGTAAATGCCTTTTATCAAGAATTCGACTTTTTTCATTATCACTTTATATCTTGTCAGTCGCAACCTATTTTATTGACATTCCGAAGGTGCGAGAATTTTTAGCTAGTTCAATACGAGGTTTGCTGGTCTGGTTCCGAGGGCCCCCTGAGCTTAGGGGCCCCGAGGCACTGCCCCGGCTAGCCCCACGGCACGCCACTGGATAAACGGTAGGTAATTACACTAATTTACCGAAACCTAAGATCAAGTATCTAGACGAGTTAATTAAGGAAAATATGATAAGATAAATATCAGTCAGTATAAATAGCTTAGTTGCTTCTGCGCATAATGAAGAGTTAGTAACGTAAACGTAATGGAAATGAACCGATCTAAATACACCGGATTTGTGTTGCTAACAGATTTCAGTGTAACTAACTAGTATACATTCAGTTTGTGAAGATGTATAGCTTCATTGTTTGGCTTCATCATTTACAACTGTCAGTCTGTGGCAGGAGTTAGCGATATATCTAGAATATTATGGAATTTCATTAAAAGTACTGAATTTAAACTTTTTCGGCTGCTGACGTTTCAAATGTTTCAGTCAACATGAAATGGAAATGGAGATTGCAAAATGTAATCAAGATAAATGCGTTCGCACTTACCTTCAGAACTATTTATTCTGCGTCAATCTTATTTTTTACAGTTCTTGCGGTTGCCTAGTAAACAAACGGCGCCTATTAGTAAATATAAAAATAGTATTCTAATTACACAGTAGCCGGATTAAATTCTTGAAGTCGTTTCAAGTAATTGACATTGGCATTATTAAATATACCCGTGCCATAAATCAGATTATCGTGTTTGCAGTCGCACAGAGATAATATCGCAGATCTGTGTTACGGAATATTTTTGATTAAATTTTGTTTTTCTGATTCTAATAATTGGTCATTTTTGACGTCAATAGATAACTAGTTGGGACTAGATATAAAAATATTTTAAGTACCGATAAGTAAACTTCCTACTCTGTATTTTATTTCTCAATTATTATTAGTTATTACAATCATTCGACAGCTCTTTAGGACTTGGAAGTTTAAAAAAAAACACAAGTGATAAAAAAAAAATATGATAAAATATATGTAAAGGAAGCAACTTTAGTCCATTACTAAAGTTATTCTACACCGATAGATCGTTCGCAAAATAGGTTTTAGTGATTTTAACATGTCACAACTACTTATTATTGATTTGACCTACATATTTATTTCGCATACATATTTATGTTGGTTATATAATTTCATAGTTCACACATTAACCTTTCGGAACCTTGAATTTAATCAACAGATGAATGAGTCACACAGAAAGCCATGTGCACTAACATGGTGTTTAGTTGATTTTCATAAAAAGTTGCAGTTTCTTTTTGTTCTTTTCGTAGCTGGTTTTTTTGGGTTCCGTACCCAAAGCACAGATTACTGAATAGTTACTACGTAACCCAAAGGGTAAAACGGAACCGTCCGTCCATCCGTCTGTCTGTCTGTCTGTATATCTGTATATCTGTCTGTCTGTCTGTCTGTCTGTCTGTCTGTCTGTCTGTCTGTCTGTCCGTCTGTCCGTCTGTCCGTCTGTCAGTCTGTCCGTCTGTCACCAGGCTGTATCTCTTGAACCGTGAAAGTTAAGACAGTTGAATTTTTCACAGATGATGTATTTCTGTTGCCGCTATAACAAAAAATACTAAAAAACAAAATGAAATAAATATTTAAGGGGGCTCCCATACAACAAACGTGATTTTTTAGCAAACGTGATTTTTCGTGCACGAGTCCGACTCGCACTTGGTCGGTTTTTTTATTATTTCTGATGTGCTTTTAGATCTTGACTGGGTATTCAACAAAAAGCCGTCTATTTAGTAACGAGAGTCAATTAAAGTTTACTGCTTATTCTACGAACCAGCTTTTAATTTCCATATAATCCGTGAAAGTTCTGTTTAATAGTCAATGGATCCTCAAGAAAAGCCGTACGGATTAATGTTCCTTATGAATCTTAATGGTAAAGGTCGTCAGTTAAGGATCTTCCGCAAACCAGGTATGGTGAAAACACGTTTTGTGAACTTATCCACTCGGGGGAGGGGGGGGGGGGGGGGGTCGAAGTGTCCATCAGCCGGCATTATCCGGGTTCCGCGCGTGTTTCTTAATTGGTAGCTCGTTCATATGTAGTTACTAATTAGGAGGTGCCTTGCCTGGTTGGTTTGCCTGATTAAACATGCCCCTGGCTGATAATCAAAAGAAAAAAACCGGCCAAGTGCGAGTCGGACTCGCGCAGGACGGGTTCCGTACCATTATCTATAAAAACGGCAAAAAAAACACGTTTGTTGTATAGGAGCCCCCTTAAATATTTATTTTATTCTGTTTTTTTAGTATTTGTTGTTATAGCGGCTACAGAATATCACGGTTCATGAGATACAGCCTGGTGACAGACGGACAGCGGAGTCTTAGTAATAGGGTCCCGTTTCACCCTTTGGGTACGGAACCCTAAAAAAGGAGTGTCCATGGTGTTTCCGGCCCGTTCTTCTCCATAGTACGTTCTACATTTTAGAACGGGCAACTAGCTTCAACTTTCCAAGTCGAACAACACAATTAAACAATTCAAAAGCGCATTTAGTTTAAAATATTTTTTATTGCTCTCTTTATGATTAAACTCCGAGGCACTTCATTAGCCTCGCATCCAACCAAAATATAGCGTGTTGAACACTCGTCGTTGAAAACTGAGTCGATTGTAATTGTTCAACATCGCTACGTCTATGGCATCGTTATATTTATGACGTTTGACGTCTACGTCAACCCTATAATTTCTCTTAGAACTTTGTACTTTAACTGGCCTCTTGTTGTGACTTTCATGAATGTACAAATGAGCCTATCTCTGGTCGCTAGGTCGCTGATGAAAGCTCACGAGTATCTCCTAAGCGCCCGCGCCGTATGCTTGTGGCGCCTAGAAAGCAGTTTATATCGTGGGTGGGTAAGATAGGGAACTACAGTATTTATTAGTAACGTGAAAGTTGACAATGTTTAACCAACTATTTACGAGTTTATTCAAATTAACTCTATAATCCTTTAGGTATAGAATAAAAAATATTGATAATTGCTTATTTGCAAGGTTTTGACTCAAGGTGTTGCGCGATTGTAGACGAGGCTTTGGTGCGAACATATCGGTATTGATCTAGACAAGAGAGTGATTAATAATGTATATGCCAATTTAAAAAAAAGGTGTTTTGCTGTTACAATAACAAACTACGCGAAGTACCTAGTAAGTGTTTGGATAAAAAATGTTTCCTATTACTGCGTATATTGCGTAACTTTGTATAATGTATACAGTAGGCCGTGTTCTGTTCCAGTTTATACAAATTCTACTGAAAATAAATACTTCTAATTTTATTTTCTGCCTCGCTACAGCTTGCTTGCTTGCTCAGTGGTTTTTATACGGACTTGTGAATTAACCTTTTCTTGTAAATTTTGACATTCAAATGTGCCTTTTAGTGCCTATTTGGAATATATGATTTGACTTTGACTTCGACTTTGACCGTCATAATGACTTGTATTTTCGGATTTGTAAAGAAAAATGTATTCACCACTTTACTTGTGACTTTGAACATCCTTCTTTAAGATTATAGTCACTTCCAACTAAAAGTGTATTGACACCGCTTGGATAAAGCTTTTTTACAAAATGAATTGCAGTATGCTCCATTTTAATTAAACGAACCCAATTTCAAATAACTTTTTTTCGTTGTGTCATTCCGGTCGCCTCGGTCACTGTCCTTATACAAAAAGGTATCTATTACACGCCCCATCGCCCGCCAGCTGTATCTTCGCCTGGGTAAGTTTGAGGCGGTTCAGATGATCACTCGATTTCATTGCCCAAATTACTTTGACCGTTCATATTTTTTGCGCTTTAGAAACAGACATGCACCTCTATGTATTATGTGCTAGGTGATGGCTGATGTGGACAATCTACAAAGCACGACGTTGATCTTCTGAACTTACTCCACTAATAGTACAAAGTAGGTACCTAATTTTATCGCGAAACTGACACCAAAACATTGATAGTAATATGAGGTTTGTGCCGACATTATAAGTTACTAGCTGATGCCCGCGAGTCTGCAATCTAGGATGAAAAGAAGCCTATGTCCTTCTCCAGATCAAAGTCTACCTCTATGCCAAATTTTGTCCAATCGGTTCAGCCGTTTTAGCGTGAAAGCCAAATACACTTATGTAAATATATATCTATAATATATAGTTAGGATAGACACTCATACCACACTCATACGATAGAATCTTATAGTAGACTAGCTGATGCCCGCGGCTTCACCCGCGTGGATGTCGGTTATTATATACTAAAACCTTACTCGAGAACCACTCTATCCTTTGGTGAAAACAGCATGAAAATCGGCGCAGTAGTTTTTGAGTATATGGCGTACAAGACGACAGACAGATAGACTCAGCGGTGGACTTTGTTTTATAATATGTAAGGATAATTGCCTGCACGGCAATCATCGCCACTTACTCGTAAAAAAATACCGAAACACGTGAATGATGCTGGTGTTGCACGTGTAACATTGGTTAATGGCCGCAGATAATACTTGGCCACGCAAAATGATAATTAAAGTAAGTTGGACACGTCTTTGTAACAGACGACTGATGATGCACTTTTTTTTGTAATCGGCGCTTTGGACACGGTACCGGTTTACGATTCGTCTTTGGCCACGATTGACGACTTTTGTTACTAAAATAAGACCAGTGGGCCTAAAACGGCCACATTAGCAATTCCTCTAAAAGCGATTCATTTCCTGAATTTCCATCTGTCATTAGCAATTCCTTTAATGTGACACAAAAGCAATTCATAATGTGTGGAACATTTTACGAATCTCCATAGAAATCTATCAAACAGATGAATTATTTCGTAATATTAATCGCACGCAGATTATAATATGAATTGTCAGTTTGTGACATTTTACGATGATTCATAATATTTTCCTATTATGATTCTGCCAAAGGGGCTGTTTTAAACCCCCAGATGGAAGGCACCGAATAACACTGTCATACTAAACAGTTCCATGATGGCTGCTTGACTGACAGATGACCCACAGGCTTCCACTCTTCACGAAAGTTAGGAAAATTTCATTTGGAGGATACGTTCAGTAGAAGATGAAGAGGGTCCACTGATGTATGAAGTTTGTATGGTTGAAGTCGCGGGAAAACACACACCAACAGAAACAATCATAAAATTAAATTACTTTATTTAATTCGCTTACTAAGCTGTTGAGCAAGTGTTCTCATTGCCGTGGAATAAATATAATTATAACAATAAACGCAATCGTTTACTTATAATTATGTAAAGCTCATACGGTAAATATACACTTCAATTAAAATATTGTTTGCAATTAATTAATGCCGATGTGATGACGGCGTCATTTTAATATTTACATGAGAATAAAATTCTTGCAGTATGTTTTTATGTTGAGAAGTGATATTTACAAGTTTTCCAAACAAAACTATGGGAATTTTTTTATACAAGACACGTGTTACGATGATGTGTCTTTGCCGTGTGTTTTTTTATATCTCATAACCTGTAAATAGCACTACATGAGACATATTTAATAGTACGACCAGAGTTTACGGTTTCACAGCTATACGTATATGTATGATTGATGTAAATGTTAACCTGCAAATTATCTACATCCTGTATAAGTGATATAATGCAAATCATTGTGACCTATTGCAAACCCAAAAATCTGCAAAGTCAGCAAAAATATTAATGTCTTTGATCGGCCGTGTGCTTACTGACTACAGTGATAACGTTATGTAACAGAGTTTCAGTTCTTTCAGAAAAGTAAGATTTTTATGATAATCAGTTTTGTTCAAGTACCTACTGGCCTGTAGTAAAGAATATTTAAGCAATAGTCTGCTTTAAAATGTCGAAAATATTAGCCATTGTATAAGTATTGCCTAAAATGTCTACAGAAAACTTGAAATTTTATCTATGTTGTAATCGGAATTAATGATCAGTTTTGTATGAGCTGTGTGGAAATATCTCTTTTTTAGGGTTCCGTAGTCAACAAGGAACCCTTATAGTTTCGCCATGTCCGTCTGTCTGTCCGTCTGTCCGTCCGTCCGTCCGTCCGTCCGTCCGTCCGTCCGTCCGTCCGTCCGTCCGTGGCTTAGCTCAAAGACCGTTGGTACTAGAAAGCTGTAATTTGGTATGGATATACATATAAAAGACGCCGACAAAGTGGTAAAAAAAATATTTTTTTAGGGTACCTCCCCTACTTTTAAAGTGGGGATTCTTATTTTTTTCTCGTCAATCCCATGGTATGGGGTATCGTTAGAAAGGTTGTTTAAAAATAATGGGAGTTTGTGAAAACAATTGGATTCAGGGATCCGTTTGTGGAATATGAAGCTTTAAAGTGCAAATTTTTATTAGAGTCAAGTGTCGTCGTCGTCCCCCCGCCAGCTAAATGGTTGGGTTTGGAAATGTGAAAAAATTCACGGCAGTAGTATATATAACGAAATTAAAAGGAAAACTATCACCGCTACGAAGGCTCCACCAGTTACCGAGTAATAATCGACCAACTTTAATTTGCAGTTGCAAAAACATGTTCTCCCATACATTCTGTATCGGAGAACCAGTTTTTCAACTACAATGTTAAGCTTGTTGGATATATTCATCCCAACTACGGAACCCTTCATTGTGCGTGGTTCGACATGCACTTGGCCGGTTTTTATTTTGACAAGGTACCTTTTATAGACACTTCTAAATAATTACAAGCTTATTAACTTTTTAATGGATAGGTAGTCATAATTAATCTGTGACACTGTCGTTAAACTAGTTAGGAGTTGGACACACCAAAAAAAAATACTGACGCAATTTTTTTTTGTTGATTTAACCGCTGGCATTCTCTTTAGACACTGATGGCTCCAATACTTGATAACCCTCCTATTTGCTTCGCCGTAGTCGGGTAAAAATTATAAAGAAAGAACCATGTTTCAGTCAGTTGAAAAATGGTTAGATTTGAAACTGACATGATTGATACCTTTACCTATCTTATACAAGTACAAGTATTCAGGGTTACTTATTAGATTTTTTTGTATTGTACATGAAAGAAAATAATTTACCAAAATCAGTATTTATTCACTTTGACTGTACCCATTGCACCGAGTTCCGGGGACCAAGGGGTCCCCGGAACTCGGACCGGACTTGGGGTTGTAGACCTATTTGTAAAGACCAACGAGCATGATGACCTATTTGTGAAGACCAACGTCACAACTCCGCGCCAGGGATGACCTACTTAACTGGGAACTAGGATATTGGGCTATTTTATTTTCACGGTCAACAAGTTCTGGTACACACGGCTACACATAAAGCTATACATTTCCAGTATAAGCTGACCTCGCATTGTACGGAAATCCTATACAATGCGAGATCAGCATAAACTGGAAAAATATAGCTTGATGTGTAGCCGTGTGTACCAAAACAAGGTTCTACTTAGAGAAAAGATGTGTCAATGAATTTTAGATAACTGTCAATAAATAGATTTCACCACCTTCTCTAAGGCATAACATAAGTACTTAGTGAATTTTTAAGAGGCTTTGTATACAGGAGTTTAAAACATTCGTATAAAAACCTGCTCTTCACTTACGACGGAAAAGGAAGTAAGCAGTTTGCCTACATTTCCTTTGCGACGTGCTTATAGAGTGCTGCAATTAAGAAACGGGTTGAGCCAGTAAGCAGTAACCCTACTTTTATATAGGAGAGCCATACAGGCACCAATTAACATAACGACAAGGCGACAAGTACGAGACGAACAATTATGTAGTACATGATATAGTGTGACTAACTGCTCTCAGAACAGCTGCATATACATAAAGCAGGAGTCACTAAATGGCGGGACACGGTCGGAATCCGGACCGCAGACGTATTTTGTGCAGACCTTAAGTAAATTTATATCTTGACTTACCGATGAACATCTCCAAGTTTTAATAGCAATAGCTAGGCTTTGCACCAACTTTAGGTACTCCAGACTTCAGACAGATGGTTCAAAGTAAACATAAATATTCAGGTTTCTTTTTGTTTTATTTCTTAATTGACGTTTTTAATTTTGGTTGTAGTAATCGTCTAAGGAACGGACAGTGACAGTCATATTATTTTTTGCCAGCACTAGCAGGTAGGAAGGAATTCCCGTGATAAAAAGTTCACAATCTTGTCGCAATTTCATCTCGGCGACAATCAGTGCCAAAAATGTAGGTAATTACAGGTATTTTTTTACCGACTTCTTTAAAAAGGAGTAGGGTCTCAATTCATCTGTATGTTTCTTTTTTTTTGTTTGTATGTTACGCGATTACTCCGCCAATTATGAATCGATTTTGATGATTCTTTTTTTGTTTGGTAGGTCACGCTTCAGAGGTGGTCCCATATACATTTTATTAACTTTGCTTGCGTAGTTTTTGAGTTTGCTTCAATAATTACATATTTTTCCCACTTAGTCTATGTAGACTCTACATAGACTAAGTGGGAAAAATTATCGTAATTATCTACATTGTAGACGATATCTTATTGACTCCGTCACTATTAGGTAGTGGTATTCGAATTTCTGTGGGGCAGGTACCACAACTAAAAAAGTGAAAAATAACTTTAATTTCGGAAGTCGGTGGCAAAAAAAGGCACCGACTTCCGAAATTAAAGTTCGGTTGATTTTTTTTCTGTAAAAAGTTTTTTCAAATTGAAGCTATGATTAGAATGAGACCGTTTTAAAAAATACTTACGGGAAATGTCCCTCTGGGCTAACAGTAACAGCCCTTCCGAGTATTCCAAGAGTTGTTCTTGATACATATAGATCGAAGGTGATACTTATTGTTGTTGAGAGCGCATACTACAACTGCAGAAGAATGCGTCGTGAGAACTGCAAATAAAAATTCTACCGGTGTCGTTTTTGCGAAGATGAGTGCACTCACGTAAATCGAAACGTGTAGTTAAAAGACAACTGTACTGCATTCATTTTAAAGTGTATTCTTGCATCTACTCCCTCTGTATGCAACAACGTGTCACTGAGGCAAAATGTTTCAAAAATAAATAAGTTAACA
Source organism: Lithophane leautieri (assembly GCA_949152455.1). Lineage (NCBI taxonomy): Eukaryota > Metazoa > Arthropoda > Insecta > Lepidoptera > Noctuidae > Lithophane > Lithophane leautieri. The sequence goes on along the minus strand of OX424474.1, from coordinate 3,595,640 downwards.
CAAGACACAAAACAATGCATCTTGTGAAGTTTTCCTCGTTTTTGTTTTCCGCAATGACATTAAATAATGGCTTTTGTTCGTAATAAGTGTATGTCCAGTGCAATTAAAACAAAAGCGTGATTAATCATGACTAGGCTCCAAGTGGCGCCTACATTCCACTAGATATCTGTGTAGAGAACTTAGATAATTAAATGCAATCATTGCAAACATTCATTCGTCATGACAACCGTGTTTAGGCTCCCATAGACAGGCGTGACGCGACTCTGGTGGAACAATTTTTATGAAAACTTGTCGGAAATTGTTCTACCAGTGTCGCTTCTCGCATAGGTATCTGCCGTAGCCTTTACTGTAAAATTCACAAAAACGTAATTATTGCCTACTTGTTTTATATTTCAACAAGGAAGGAAAACTTTAAATAGCATATTTATTTGTAAACTTTATGATGAATTGATGATGAATGTAATGTTATATTTATAAAGTTCTTTGCCGACTTGCTTCTGAATTTGACCAAATTTAATTTCTCTCAAACCACAAAAACATAAAGATTGTATATTTGTGACATGTGGCTCGTCTAGGAAATAACCGTTGTCAATCACTGTCTACAAATTAACACAATCATCATTATCCATGATTGATGTTTTGCTTTTGATAACTAAGTAGGTTTAATGAGACAAATGATTTCTTAAACAAATATCTTTTTACTTTTGTTGAAAACACAAAACTTACTGAATAATGCATGCCGTATGTACACAGCTTACCGCAAATATTTAACAATCTTTTAACCTGAAAAGCTTAAGCATACGAGTAAATCAATAATGTAGAGTTGTTTTTGACACGATATTTATCAGAAATCAACAAGAAATAAAATCTAGAACGTGGCAAATGGTGTCAGTGGTTTTATCGATAAACAATAGTAATTGGGATGTTTTCAATCGTATTTCATGAGTACTTATAACTTATGAACTGGCTCTACGTACACGCTGTGTTACAAATGATTACACACAGCTTACCGCAAATATTTAACAATCTTTTAACCTGAAAAGCTTAAGCATACGAGTAAATCAATAATGTAGAGTTGTTTTTGACACGATATTTATCAGAAATCAACAAGAAATAAAATCTAGAACGTGGCAAATGGTGTCAGTGGTTTTATCGATAAACAATAGTAATTGGGATGTTTTCAATCGTATTTCATGAGTACTTATAACTTATGAACTGGCTCTACGTACACGCTGTGTTACAAATGATTGTAGTTCCGAGGCTCAAAGCAGACTCTTGCGACAGGTCCAGGTGCCGTATTATGAAGTATTAATGCCACCATTTTTCCAGTGTGAGAGAGCGACGGAGCTAGACAGGGCCGCTAGCACTATCCCGTTTTCCCAGTGGAATAATGATGGCATTAATACTTCATAATACTACCCCTGGTTCACAGTACAATATAGCCGATATAGCTTGGCAGTTCCGAACTTCGTGCAGAGGGGGCTGCGCAGTAACATTTTTTAGGAACGAAATGGTGAATAATGACATGAGGCGAGTGTCAGTGAAAGAACATGAGCGAATCTTATTTATGCGCCTATGTTCAGACCTGGCAAGTTATATCGGCCGTATTGTAGTTACTCGTAGATGCGTCAAATCTTGATAGTATTAGCAGTTATTCGTGCTGAATGTTTTTTAAGTAGCTAACGTTAATATTATCATATTTTCGATTATGTTAGTCACGACAATATTTGCTCATGATTTCCGCACTCAGGTGCATTTTTTGCCACCCAGCTCACTTGCTGATTTGCCTGCTAGATAAAATCTTTGGAGTTCGCTGTACAGAAATATAAATATTTATAAGTTCTAAACCAGAAGTCTTAGATTTGTACAGTGACACTTTCGGTTACTATGGGCATATGACATACGTGCAGAGCTTAATTTTTCAGTATTGCTTTATTTTATACCTACCTGTAAAAAATATTTGATTGATTGACTTACATGGATATGTGGTCGAAATATGTAATGTTTTATTTACTCGCTGAACTATGAAAACTTCAACCAGCTCTGTAAAAAAATCTTGATAAGACGTTTCTGATAAACTTATAAAAAATAAATAGTTTATCGATCATGTAATGTAACCACTAGGGGGCGAGCCTATTGCCATCAACCGGGCACAAATTCAGACTCCGGGCTGCTACTGAGCAATTCCAGATGAAAACACCCAATATCAATTTGTTCGACCCGGGAATCGAACCCAGGACCTCATGCTCAGCAGTAGCGCTTGCAGCCACTAGACTAGAATAGTCGACGAATATTTCCAAATAATTTGATCGTATTAGGCTTCATAGCCTTCCTACCTTACCGTTGTCCACGAAGTAATGCTTTAAAACAAAATAGCCTATTTGCAATATCATTGTCCTCGTCTATAGAACTATTATTGATATCTTCAAGGTATTTGCCAGTCCATTGTGAATCGCTTATAATCGTTTTGAATATTCCATGCACTGATCGACTAATCGATTTTTTATTAGCTTACTTTAAGAAGATAAAGAGCATTGGCAATGTTTGTTTAGTATTACATCATATACATAATTGATAGTTAACGAGAAACAGTTAATTGAGTCAATGAATAATATTGATCTGAGGTAAAGTACCCGTTTTATCGTATGTTTTAATTGGTACTTATAATATCAAGTGAATTATGATGGCGTTTGATATTAGATTGTTGTTTTAAATTCTCCTACTGTGTATAGCAAGTAGTGGTTGGATGAAACTTCAAAGGAATCGATTGCAATCCTCGGAAACATGCAATTCATAATTCATATGGTTCGTGAGCATGAGTCAAAGGACTTTGATGACATTTGCACGAGTCAGTTGGAAGTCGTTACAATCATGCGATTGCCAGAACGATTTCCTTTGTATAATACCATTTTATATTATCTAATATCCGCTCTAAAGTTGCTGATGTATATCAGGTGTAAAAAGAGTTTATAATATTTATTATTTAACATCTTGAACCTTAAATTGTTGAAACAATCGTCACCTGTATTTTGAAAATAATCCGAGAGTTTATCAAGGTTTGAGTTTAAATTGCAGTTAGAATCTGTAATTTATGACTGAACTTTTGTTTCAACTTAGATTGAAACTCTCCAGGGTACACACGGCTACACATCAAGCTATAAATTCCAGTATAAGCTGATCTGACATTGTGTAGGATTTCCGTACACTGCGAGGTTTCACATTTGAATGAAATCTGCTTTAGGCCATCATCTGCCTAGCCTTTTCCCAACCAAGTTGGGGTCGGCTTGCAGTCTAACCGGATGTTGTTGAGTACCAGTTTTTTTAATGGAGCGACTGACCTCCACATTCCAGTAACTGGGTAATACGATACCCCTCGACAAGACTGGTTGTCAGACTTTCGGGCTTCTGACGACCCGTTACAACTGTCAAAGATCCACAAATGAAAGCCGAGACCAACGGCTTAGCGTGCTTTCCGAGACACGGAGGAGTCTCGATATGTAAAGATTCACGGACCCATCCACGGCCCAACCTCGGCAAGCGTAGCTTAACCTGATGGATCGACCCGTGCGGCTGTTATTACTTAGACATGAGCTACTCTGAAAAAGAAAAAAAAAAAAGCAATCTGCTTTCAGTGAGAACAATATCAACAATGCTATTACTGTCACAGTCTGTGTATGCATTATATGTGCTTTTCAGATTTGATGATCTGATAATGTAGGTACATACATACTTATGTATTCACCGTTGTCTTACGGCACACGGTAACACGTATCAAGTGACTCGTAGTAGTTTAAATGACTGTGCAAATATTGAACCAGTAACATATAATCTACTTACTATAAAATTACATGTACCGTCTTATGTACCTACCGGTATATATATATATATAGCGACCTTTAGACGCTGTGCCAAGTCCGTTTTATCACCGAGCTGATGTAGACAAGTAGTCTTTGTAAAGGTTCTTGATATTTGGTCTTTGTAAATCTAGACGTAACGTAGCAAATGCTTAATATTCTGTGCAAGTTCATTAACTGGTATGAATTGACGGAAATGAATTTTAAATTGTGTTTACTTGCAGTCTATGGCCAATATTATTGCTTTGGATCCTGTTATTGCATGAGCACGATAGTAACATTTGTAACTTTATATCGCTCACAAGATGTTCCAGTTCACGTGACGTACCTCTTAATGTATTTTTCTTGGTCACTGGTCTCACATTAACGTGTGAATTTGCACCCATTACAAAATGGATCAAAACAATGCCGTGTGCACTGTGGAACACGATTCGCTCAACAAAAGACAATTAGATAGAGGTCAATGTCGGCTCCCACGTGTGTGGACGAAAACGGCCCAATTTGCGACAAACGGCACCTACGCGAATATGGCAGTCCAATGCTTTGGACTTGAAATTAGTTTAATGGCAGATAAAAATATGCTTACATATATTGTGTTTGAAACCTCTTTTGTGAAACAATAAAGAGTTTTTAAAAAAAAAAAAAAAAACAACCGACTTCAAAAAAAAACACAAGAATAACTGAAAAATAACTTTAATTTCGGAAGTCGGTGGCAAAAAACGAAAATTTAAAAGGAAAGACACCGACTTCCGAAATTAAAGTTATTTTTCACTTTTTTTTTGAAGTCAGTGGTTTTTTTTTTGTTGTGGTACCTAACGACTAGAACTCGACCCCAGCATGGTTGGGAAAAGGCTAGGCAGATGATGAGTTGTGGTACCTACCCCACACAAATTCGAATACCACTACATGCTATGTAAATAACAGTGACGGAGTCAAATAATGTATCACCAGTCGCCAGCCCCATGCATCAATAAAATGTATCTTCCAATATCTATTTCAATATTGAAGTATAATATATGAAAACAAGGACCATGTGTAGCTTTAAGCTGCACAAATTTTATAGAATCTTTTGTAAGATATTGTTTTTGTCGTACGTAATTTACACGAAGACTCGTAAATCGTAAGATATGCAAAGAAAATTCTAGACGAGGTTCCCTCTACATTTGAATAGCAAATCATTCATTAAGGGCCACTGTTTATTTCAATTCCACAGTATGTATTTGCACAGACCAGAGTAATGAAAGTTATTGTTCTGGTTACTGTTAATACTGCTGGCCAAAGAACCTCCGAACAAGACTTACAGCAATTTCGGTCCAGGGGTAGTGTGGGCCATGTTTATTAGTTTCGTTCTCTCTTCATTCTCTACTTCATAACTCATCGAACATCTGAGTTCTGACTACTCTTGAATTGGCACGTATGCTTCAGTGCTTATTCCGCTATCTTCTCCGACGAGGACATGCCCGGAAGAATAACTGCCATCTCAAGAGTAGTCTGAGAGTAGATGATAATTATGTAGTGTTTTCAAACCTACTATTTATGTAATGAGATGAGAGAAGAAAATCTCGTGTCCGATCTAATTGGACAATTTAATTATGTTCTCTAGAATTGTGATAAAATTAACCTAGTTTAGTCACAAAAAGCCTTCATTTTCCCTTTTGCATTGTTCATTATAATAAAAACAACAAAATATTCTATCGTTAAACATGATCCCTAAACTTGTTCTGAAGTTTTAATTAATGTTGAAGCAAAAACATACCTTTGTTTAGATACAATTTTGGAACAGAACAGTAAAAAACTCCTTACCACACTCTTGTTTAAAGTTTGAAACAACTGGATCTTTCTAGACATATCTTTTTACAACAGTATCGTATCTTAAACAGTGTTTTCATATCGTTCGCAGGGTTTCACTTTCATCTAACTATATTTTATCCTTTAATAAACTTAAGTTATTCAAGACGGTTAATTACACCGGTATTGTTCGGAAAACATTTAGCGCTTTCACTATGAATAACTCAGAGTGAAATCGTATTACAATAGGCGAAGTTCTTCCGAGTGGGCTGTACTGTGTGCCAGTCTAAAATGACCTCTATGCCTTCTAAGCCGCGTCTAGAACAATAAAAAGTGCATCATGTTGCATTCGACTGTTTTATTTTCAGCCGTTAAATGCACGTTACGTAGGCTAACATAATAAGAAACTGTTTGAATCAATATAAATAACGCGTTGAAGATTACAGGCAACACATTTTTAATTGATGAGCAACTGCAGAAGTTTTTGGCAGTTTATCTACTATTAATTTACATAAACCGTCTAGCTAGCCGGACGATGAGAGTGTGCATGAATCACTATCGGAGATATTATTAATTCGGTCGTTGTCTGAATATTTTTTTATCAATAACACGGTTAATGATTTTGGTCATGACTCTACTCATAGAAAGTGAGCTGTCCTACAAATATTGCTATAAATATTGCAAAAATTTCTAAACATTGTGTTTTTACTATGTTGAAAGTTATATTTATGTCAGGAATAAACTGTCACATTGCAGAGAATGAGCAATAAATTAAACATAGACTAGAAATGGCAGCTCATTCGAAGCTAAATATAAATAAAAGAAATTAGCATACATTTAACCGGATTACTACTAACTCTTATCGTGTCAACACTTTTTATCACAATGACTAAGCGATAAATAAAATCCAATCAACTGAACTGACTGCAATATTTTCAAACTAAATAACCAGAGGTAGGCGTCCTGTCTCTTTCTTTTTAACCCCCGACGGAAAAAGAGGGGTGTTATAAGGTTAACGTGTGTATCTGTGTGTCTGTCTGCGCCATCGTAGCATTCGTAGCTGCCAAACGGCTGAACCGATTTTGATTTTTGTTTTTGTTTCATAGGTGATTGAGTGTTTTTAGCTATAAAAAAAAACGTTTATAAGATGCTTTGTTTTTGTCGGGGGTTTTTTAAATTTTTAATTTAATTCAACTTGTTGTATTAATTTTATTTGATTTTGTAGTTAGTCCTTTCTCTTCTCCAAATTCAGTTCGTTTAGTTGGCTAACTTTTTTTACTTCAGGTTTTACGGTATTGCATTTGGAATGTCTTGAGTTCCAACTGTCTGACAAAGAACTGCGTTACCGGCCACTGACACGTGGCCATCGACTTCTAATACTGCTGAATCATGATTAGATACAGATTTTTTGCAGGTATGAACTAGGCACGGTTGCTTTGACAAAAAACCAGGCTTTGTTCAATACTTGAACCGATAACGCCTTCAGGTGTTACGTGATATATCTTGTTACGGTTCTTTAGCAAGGAAACTGTTAATACGTTATTGTTATTTAAAAGGGCTTACACTACGTTATTCGTTGTTATATTGTCATGTAACGATTCCGGAAATATGTGTATGTTTACTTTCTTCTTCTTCAGTTGATTGCTCATGACTGAGTAGACTTTCTCGCTAGCTCATAGCTGTAACCATTCTGCAAATTATATATAGTGATGTCAGCGGAACTTCATTGAATTTTATGTTCTTGAAATATGATTGCTTACATAATTATGTAAGATTTGCAATAGGGTCTTGTCCTACATTTGCATATTACATTATGTGATGAAATGATTTAAGATAAACGACACTCAGATGCGTAGATTTTAGTTGACGATTTTCTTTTCCTGTGGTCTAGAGGCAAGCATTAAATATGGCGAGTTTCAAATTCTCGTCCATTGTATAACAAAGTTTCCGTAAACGATGATACAACACACCAAGCACATACTTACCAAAATTGCTATTCCAATAATATAACGGCTACAAATCACAGTTACGTCACGTAACACAGCCCTTACCGCTGTGACAAACTGCAGCTGAGGTGAAATCGTGCCGTAAGCGTTTACGCAATCGACACTGTTGCTAAGCAGGAACTCTTACTGGCTAGATCTCTAAAATCTGGCAACATTTCTGGGTTAGTACTAACCTCCTGTAATTTAGATAAGGTTAACAACTAGAAAGTGATTTAGATTAAGCAAATGGCAATGTCTACTTGTAGGGAATGACTTGATGATGAAACGTAAAAAGCAGTTTCATAAGAGTTGTTGTTATTTCAATATTTTCCTTATTTTCACTCGCATCTAGGTAGAGGAAAAACATTACCCTCCTTCTGGGGCAGTTGCCCCAGAAGGAGGGTAATGTTTTTCGAGAGTATATATGTATGTATGTAAGTCTATTTATTTGGCACGCTCTGTAGCCTTAACGGCTTGATGGATTTTGACATACGAGGTGTCGTTAGGTTCGTCTTAATTGTGGGAGTGACATAGGCTATAAAAAATTATATATTTCATCTGCAAATACAAACAAAAGGGAGGGGAACGTTTTTTTTTTTAATTACAAAATTTTTGCTCATCTGTGAGGAATTGCAGTTTGTGATCGTAATATCGATTAATTGCGCAATTTGTAACGATTTGGTTGTTCCACGATCTATCTATGAAATGTCGTTGAGGTTTTGTGCTGTAATTTAATTAGATACGATTTGATCTGTTGATGCCATCTCAAGCTAAAAAATTGACGTAGATATTTAGAAATCCAAAATACCGGTTATTTTATATTGCTCCTGATAAAATTGGTAGACTTTTCATAAACTGCAAATGCAATCTGTAAAATATCATAAAACATTCTATTTGTTTGTCTGTGTCTGTCTACCAAATCAGACAGCCCGCATACATTATATTGAGTACCACTTTCCATTGACGGCACTGATAACAATACAAAACACGTAATACTTTGACGTTTCAGTTTTTTTTTTTTTGTAGTTAATTTTATTTCGACATTTTCGTTTTGGTCGAACGGATTATGGAGATAGAGGTATTATCGAACCTCAATCTACAAAATCAGCTGGAATTGCCACGACCCGGTGCCAATAAGTAAAGCGAGTCGTGGACAATTCACTTCAATAAAAATAAATTAAACTGTTTGTTGTTGAAAAACATCATTTTGCATGAACTTACTTGGTTATGTAATAACATCATCAAAAACCTTATTTGGTCTTCCTACCAATATGGTAGGAAGTTATCGTGTTTCCATTTTGGTAGAATTACCAAAAAAAAAGGTAAGTTCAGCAACACAGACGGAAAGTAGCGCGCGGAAGTTGATAACCGGGCCACTGGGTAAGGGGGAATGTCCGTCGGGGTAAACGTGGACCGATTACCCAATTAAAAGGCTGTTTATTACAACCGAAGGCATACAGATTATCATAAAATATTTTTTTTTTTCTTTAATCCCTCGTTTACACTGCGCTCGGTGGTGGACTGAATTAGTCATCGTTTTGAGAATCGATTCATAATGTGAAAGGATGTCGATTTGCATATTATAGTACTCAGCAGATATTGATATTTCATTTACGCAGTGAGTATCGATTCCGCTGTAAGCATCTTATACAAATATAGAATGGTTTGCGATACAGTTATGCCCTTTTAAAAGTAGGTAACTTATATAGAAGTACTAGCTGTGCCCCGCGGTTTAACCCGCGTAAGTCTCGATCCTGCGTAAGTCTCGATCCCGGGTCGAAAAAAACAATTACGACCGATTCTCAGACCTACCTAATATACATACAAAATTTCATAAAAATCGTTCAAGCCGTTTTGGAGGAGTATGTCAACTAACACTGTGACACGACAGTTTTATATATTAGATGTACATTTGAATTATTAGTTTTTCTAAAACACTGAAATGTGTGTCTCCTTTAAATAGCGCTTGTCAAAAAGCTCAGAGAAACATTTACTCAGCATTCTGCAACCATAATCCTCATGTTATGAAAATAGTGAGTAGGTAGTTTATTTTGAGAAGATAGATTGACGTCTCTTGCTCGATATAGGACAGGTAGCGGTACATCATGAAACCGTAATGCATGCTTAATGTATGTCTTGTTTATATTAAGACTCATTGTTAAAAGTAAAACGTGTCGGGTTATGTAAAATACCAGAGACTATGTCTTCCTCGCAGTATTATTGATTTACTCTCGGCTGCTGACGTACATCGAGTGATTTGCATTTTTATTGCGGATTTACATTTGGAGCTAAACGAATTTGTTAATCATAAACACTCGTTTGACAAGCGATTAATTACTATTCATGTATGTAAGACAAATTCTTCGCAAGAGTGCGCTTCAAACTAGGTGGTGTTGTTCGTACGAGTATCATACATAATTTAGCTAAGAATGGACACATCTAGCGTTATCCTTATTAATGTTGCATGCGATTCCTAGTATTTCTATTTCTACCAATCAATACTAGCTGTCTATGTTCATGAACAATATTGATCTAAAACCATGTAGGACTAATTTGGTCCTAAGAGGCGTCAAGGGTTAAAACGAAATGTATTATGAAAGAAAACTTTAAACATTGAACGATGAACATGCGTTTTCAACTTCAATCAATCTGCCTAGCCTTTTCCCAACTATGTTGGGGTCGGCTTCCAATCCATCCGGATGCAGCTGAATACCAGTATTTTACATGGAGCGACTGCCTATCTGACCTCCACAATCCATTAACTGGGTAATACTATACCCCTTGATAAGACGTTGTCAGACTTTCGGGTCTTTCACGACCCGTAACGACTGTCAAAGATCCACAAATGACAGCCGGGAACAACGGCTTAACGTGCTTTCCGAGGCACAGAGGAGTCTCGGTATGTAAAGATAGTCACCCATCCACGGACCAACTGGCAAGCGTAGGTTAACCTGATAGATCGACCCGTGCGGCTGTTATCACTTAGCGACGAGCTCAAGTTTTCAACTTGTTATTAATGTTAATATCTCTAGTGTTTCTACAAATGAACTCGAGCGTAATTTAATTTCTTATCAAATGAATAATGATCCGTAGCACTTGTCGGGTTCGTTGCGCTTGCGTTACATCCGCTCGAATAGTCGTTTAATTAATAACGAAACTGCTCTAAACTGGCTCGTGTTTGGCACGGCATTTCTGCACTGTATTGACGGAGGAAAAATGTCGTAAGGAACACTTACATTCAATGTCCCTTACGACATTTTTCCACCGTTTGAAACTTCCATCGTTGTGTGAGTGTCACTTTTTTTTTTTTATTACTTTTCTCAGAAGCAGATATTTGTATGATTGGTTTGCAAAATATTACTTAAAAAACAGTCAAAGTATCTTAACCCTTGCCAAACGTAGTACGCTTTGGCACTATTGCTTGGCAGTTGGGAATTGTAAACAAGATTTAAAATTCTCGATTTCATGCATCTAATTCTGGCTTACACACAATAAAACTCAGAAAAACGAAACAATGTCTAACGATAACACCTGATTTGACTGAAGAATGATGAATTTGACGATTACAACAATTAAACGAATAATTAATTTCCTAAAGACGTCCGCATAATTAGCTTAATTGCATGCGTTTTGCACCGAGCGTGGCCTGCTTGATGCAGTTCGAAACCACGACACGATTATTTCATCGCTCGAACGGTGCGTTGCCGTTGCCGCAATTTCGGTTGCTTAAACAAATTACGATTATTTTTGCCATCCGAATTGTACAGCATTTAAGGAACAAGCGGCAAGCGAATCCGAAAGTAATCCTAACTAATATTATAAATAGGAAAGTGAGTTTGTTTGTTTGTTACACTTTCACGCTAAAACGGATGAAGTGATATGGATGAAATTTGGCACATTGGTAGACCATGACCTGGAAAAGGACATACGCTGCTTTTTATCGACTTACCATGCTAGCGAAGCCGCGGGTGGAGGCTAGTAAGTCATAATAATAAATTATTTATTTTAAAAAGTGTGGTACAGTCTGTTACAATAAATATAAATTTACAAATGAGGCATCAATCGTGAAACTAAAAGAGTTACAAATTACAAAATTGAATCCGGCGTCCTAGCTAGGAAACGTGGTACCTGCACCTGTAACCTAACCACCATACCAACATGTAACCTGTATTCAGGCTAGGCTAGGTCTTAAGAGTACTATTACAAAATTACAGTAGTTGTGGTTTTATAATTTATGGTGATGAAGCGTATCCATGTATTACGAGTAATTTCCTCATTCTAAGACTGGAAGATAATCTACTTAACTATGAATTTAAGTTGTAAGAACCCACTTAAGCGATGAATGCTGCCGGAAGACCGTTTACTAGTAATTTACTTTATTACAGCTGAGATTTAAGCATCCTGCTTTTTTTTTTAAATTATATTTTCCATTTTCCACGTCACTTCTCTTGTTTTTTATTTCTACTGATTTGGTTTTTTAATTGAAAATAATAACTAGTAGTAAATGATTAAGCATAATGGTAATGAGATTATTATGCAAAGAAGACCTGGTTTATTTAAACATTTATCAATTAAATCTTTTAAATTATTGCTGTTAATATGTTTGTGACAGACGCGTCTGCACAGATGCATGGCGGAGCAACTGTTATGTTGAATGATCTCTGAGGATAGTATAATAAACTAGTTGCCCGTCCCGGCTTCCTACAGGTAGCACTAAGTACCTGCCCTACCTACCCTAGGGGTATGAAAAATAGATTACGACCGATTCACAGACCTACCGAATAAACATATAAAATTTCATAAAAATCAGTCAAGCCATTTCGGAGGAGTATGGCAACTAACACTGTGACACGAGAATTTTATATATTTGAAGATTAATGATAATCATTGAAAATTGTAAAAAAAAAAAAAACGCTTCAGCTTGAGTCTTGCACCGTCACGTGACTGGTACCACTGTACCCCGCTCGTTGTAATCAAATTGTGATATCGCCAACTATTTTTAATAAGGCATTCTTTTTGTGGCATATTAATCAAGTGTTACGTATTGCAGTGTACTCTATTTACGTTTTGCAAGCCACAACATGGCCACGAACTAGATATAATCGATATTTAATTATATAATCGGAGTCGGACCTTCGCAATCAACTCCGAATTATTTCTGCTTTGCTCATTTGGGCCAATGTTTTGTTCACAACATCTTTTTCGTATCATGACGTGACGCGTGTATGGCTTCTGTACTATGCTTTGAAAAAGTAGAGCTCTTGTTTTTATGAATTGGCCAAACAAAGATATTTTCTTCTCTGGTGATAAGTTAATCAATAAGTTACTGGTTACATTATTTACAAATGAAATCAGAAGCATATTCTAAAATCTTATCCATAAAACAATATTAATTGTTTTCTTCCATCATACTCTATTATATTAAACATTAGATTCCATTTCGTAAAATATGACGATATAATAAATACATAATGTATGAGATATCAGGCTGACAACGCCGACACACAATTTATTGTCAGCTTCCATTAAAGTTTTCCATCAGACTTGTTGCCTTTGATATTCGCAAATCTTAATAGGATCAAGCTCTTTATCTTGTTTGTTATACAAAGCTTTTATACAGTACTAGCTTCCGCCCGCGGCTTCGCCCGCGTGGTATGTCGATAAAAAGTAGCATATGTCCTTTCGCAGGCTCTAGACTATCTGTGTACCAAATTTCATTTAAATCAGTTCAGTAGTTTTGGCGTGAAAGCGCGATAGTTACTTTCGCATTTATAATATTAGTAAGGATGTATTAAAGTTTTTTTTTTTAAACCGTTTATAGCAATGATGGCCCAGTGGTAATGAGAGCAGTGGTGGCCCAGTGGTAACGGTCGTGACTTACGAGTTGTACGTCGAAGGTTCGAACTCTGACAGGCGCTTTACTTTGTGAATAATTTCATCACCACTGCTCTCGAAACGGTGAAGGAAAACTTCGTGAGGAAGCCGGCATGTCCTAGAACTAAAAAACTCGAAGACGTGTGACATCTACCAACCCGCACTGGGCCTGCGCGGTGGATTATGGCCCACTCTCTCACACCGAGAGGAGGCCTGCATCCCAGCAGTGGGAACATTAAAGGCTGATTGTGTATTTTGGAATAAAAGGTCCATAAGCAAGAAGCTTTTACTCCACCGACCTTCTTTTAATACACGCAAATAGATATCTTTCTAACCGACTTTTACACCCCATTTTCGCCGAAACCGATACGCAATTTCATCCACTTTACCCAATTACATACATTCCCACATCATCTGAACCTTGTTAGTGGAATAACCTTTTCCAACCAACATTAAAGTGTATTAACACAACCTAGTAATTACACATCTGTGTTACTGACTTGTTTTATAGAACATTATGTTCTTTTTATAGGCCAGTCTTTTATGGGAGAAACTTCATGCCTGTTAAGAGTAATGGGCAAAAATATACTCTATTTTAATTTGCGTTGAATGTAATATTCCATAAATTTTCTTCCCTTCTGAATAATAATAATTATCATTTCCATGTTGACGTCACTGCCCGACTGTCCCATTTTTCGAGGGAAAAGGATTTTTAGTAAATAGTTGTTTTGGCTTATGGGTGAACACTGGCCAATATTCTAAATTTATTTAAAAAAAAAGGTTTCCTTTGCTATCAGAACACGTTAAGGTTGCTAAGTTATGTACTTTACTCTTAGTCTTAGCAAGCTCCGCGCGCCTGGTCGTTTAGGCATAGCTATGAACGTGTAGGCGTTTCTTGACGCGAGTAACTTGAAGGTTCAGGCGTTTATGTTGACGTAAAGCGACAAAAATATTTATTAATCCGATTAAAAATATTCATTCGATTGTTTCGTTTAAGTTATGCAGTCTTTTTACCCGACTACGGCTGAGGCAGCTTAAAGCAGTACAACTAACATGAAGAAGGTGTGGCATCCTCTAGACAATTAACACTTGGCTAGAGCCAAATGAAATGCTTGTGTTAAGCCTCGTCTTCACTTCTTAAACTGATCGAGCAATCATTCGCTCTCACGTTAAATGTAAAATTTATATTCTTTTATAACACATTTTCTGACTATTTTCTCATAAACAATAAATGTTTTTTCAGAACAAGCAGGATTATAGAGAACTTTTTAACGAACTAAGTGCAAACAACTAATGTGTTAAGTAAGACTAATTCTAGTTTAGTTTTTATTTAGTAAGTCGACCCACGTTCAAAGCGTGGGCCCAATTCGTACGTGAAAGTAGGACTTCAAATTGATCTAATGACCACTATAAATAGGCACTTTAAGAATCATTAGCAGGTTTCATCATTGTCTTACATACGTAACGCCAAAATAAGACTTATATTGTTTGTGCGAAGTGTTTGCAGTTTAGGAATTGATTTTCAAATTCGTTTCTGTAGGTAACTTAAAATATAAGTTATTTCGGTCAACAAAAGGTCGGGTTAACCTCAAAACTAGCTTACAATGTTATTGAGATTCAAAAAATATTTTGGCGTGTTTTGCAATCTATTGTAAACAAAATAAAAACTCGGCGGCTCATACTCGTTACTGCCCTTTGAAGTTGCCACAACATTTTACGAGTACTTAATGGTAATGAACCTGCTTCACGAGAATATCATTAACTTCATCAGTAACATTTAAGACTAACATTTAAGGCTGACATCTAAAGGGAATGACATAAGAGCGAGAGTGAGCTCTTTTGAATCTGTGGCTCATTTCGTAAGTATTTACACGATTCTTTGTGTGGAGCCTTTAGCTTGACATAAGTGGTTGATACCCCTTATGTGCAGCGTAATGATGATGAGACAAAGTTTTTTTAAAGGACATTGATTAATGAGGAAAGATTTGCTACGCCTTTTACTCTTGCTTTGTGTCTTTTGAATAGAGGAACACACACATGAAATATTGATAATCTTTGTTCATGAAGATCTTCAATAAGTAACAGACTTTCTTCATTCCCATGACTTCCAATACCTAGAGGCGTCAGAATGCATTTGTTTCATGCCATCGAAAGAAAAGGGAAATTGCTTGGATGACAGAACATATCCTTTGTAGAGGTCTTTGTAAGGTTATTAGAGTATATTATGCCAATCGTTTCAATAACGCAAACTCTGAAATTGAAGTCACAAGAATGTTACAGTAAATAGAAGATACTTTAGACGAAACTAAAGAGAAATCTTAAATCAAATCAAAATCAAATCACTTTTATTTGTTTACACAGGTAAAGAAATACAGATCTTGAGTTTGGTTAACAGAACGCTATGTTATGCCAGGAGGCATACAAATATGGTGTGCATCTATCTAAATATTATGAATTTAATTATTTTTTTAGAGATGTTTGAAAATCATGCATAATTAAAATCTCAAAATAAATCATAACAATGATATAATATTATTTAAAATTTGAACGATGTCAGATTTAAATGAGGAATTATTTGGTTATAAATGTCAAAAAAAAAAAAAAAAACCAAGTCCGAATAATTGAAAATGTCAAATGTCGTCATGTTTGCCGCAAATAAACGTATTTTCTTTCTTTCTAAAATGAATACAAGTAGTTCATAGTCGATAAGCCATTACCTACTGATAAAATGAAGAAATTGGCGTTGAAGCAGCACCTATAACTCCATTTGAAATAAGATAAGACAAACCTTTTTTAAAGTCCGTTCAACCGATTTTGACTTCTATTGCGGTGGTGGCATGACAAATGGCAACTGCAGTAGACAGTTAGTATTGTGTAACCTTTTTTGCTTTTAATGCCATCCTTATACATACGGTATAGAAGTCAAAATCGGTTGAACGGACTGTAAAAAGGTTTGTTTAAATGTCTAATCTTATTTCAAATGGAGTATAGAAGGTTTTAAAAGACAAGAAGATATGAGCTAGATCATATTAATGGACGCTAATTAAAGTGACAACATGAAACGCAAAGTTAATAAGGCCACATGACATCGCTAAAACTGCCGCGGAAAACAGATTGCTACAGTGTTTGCTTACTGGCGACTGCATAAAATTTACATGGGATTTGATGGGATGGCAAGAGTAGAGTACTCGAGTTTGAGAATACGATACTTTAATTTATTCTGATGTGTGCGGTGCAAAATTCGCTGTGGAAAAATCCTATTGTACTATCGAGGTCTAAAAATGTTTATCAGTTTTAAAATAAGATTCTTTACCACACTATGTGCAGTAAAGTCCAAAATGACACATTACCATAATGACATTTAATAAAGAAAATAGGTTTGAATTTTGAATCATCGACCTTGTGACATAGATGTGTGCATGCAATTATAAGCCGTAAGGTGGTAAACATTCTCAGACCGCGACCGTATCTGTAGACGTATTGAAAAGCAGACCTCAGCATTGTCGTAATTGACGTCACAGTATGAGTTAACCCGTGGTTCAACTAGCTATTCATTTATTTTATGCTGATGCACCGCGTCTTGTGCTAGACAAACACTGACATCTCAATTTTCATTAGTATCATTTTAAACCAATTGATCGTCTTTAGAGTTGAAAGAATAAGGAACATTTCTGGTCCTTCAGGTGTACTTGGCATTTTAACCAAAGTTTGAACAATTATTTATCAATACAATACAGATAACATCCGTTATTTAATTAAAACAATTATAAATTCCACACGAATGAAGAAAATACTTGAGTTGTGTTTTAGGTTTGGTGTCGTTTAAATTTATCACTTACTAGCTGATGCCCGCAACTTCGCCCGCGTAGATGTCGGTTATTATATACTAAAACCTTACTCGAGAACCACTCTATCCATTGGTGAAAACAGCATGAAAATCAGTGTAGTAGTTTTTGAGTTTATCGCGTACAGGACGACAGACAGACGCAGCGTAGGACTTTGTTTAATAAATTGTTTGTTAAACAAGGAATAAACTGCTAATAGGTGGTTCACTTATACCGTATTATAAAAAAACATGGTATTGATCTGGGCTTATGTTATATTATAATTAACTAGCTTCCGCCCGCGGCTTCGCCCGCGTGGTATGTCGATAAAAAGTAGCCTATGTCCTTTCTCAGGCTCTAGACTATCTGTGTGCCAAATTTCATTTAAATCGGTTCAGTAGTTTTAGCGTGAAAGCGCGACAGACAGGGACCGACAGACAGACAGACAGACAGACCGACAGACAGGGTAACTTTCGCATTTATAATATTAGTAAGGATTTAACATATACCTCAGAAGATTAACTATTAATCGCCTGCCCATCACATACATCGAATTTCAACCCACCTAATTCCAACCGTGTTTTCTGCTCGTGAATAGAACTAAGTTTCGTATTTTCCTTCTCTGTCCCTGAAACCATTTCTAAACTTGCTCTAAACCTCAGTTACTAGTGAATATCCTTGGCCCTGGCTTAGGAGTCCACGGCCAATTATTCAAACTTAATAAGATTGCCTTCGAAGCCGCAGCAGATTACGATTTATGGAATTATATGAAAGTATTGGTTCTGAACTGTAATCTAGTTAATCCATTAGAAGTTAAGCTACCTGGGCGACCGAGCTCTGAGGCTCTAGACAAAGTGACATTCTATCAGCGATAACGATGATGGAAAAGGCAAAAAATGTATAGGATTGACATAAGCTATTGAAAAGCTTTATGTCAATCCTGTTGAAAGTCGTTGTAGAAATACGAAACGCTTTCGAAGCGATTGTCACTTGTCTAGGCCCTCTGCTCGGCTGAAATAAAGGAGGTAATGAATTTACCCAGATATGAGACATAGCTAGATCGATTTTTCGCCCCTTATATTGCAACATGATTGCAACTCTCATCGAAATCGTTAGAGCCGTTTTCGAGAACGTGATTACAAATATATATTTATTTATTTTATTTTACAGAAAGCTTACAGACTAATAACACGATATATACCTATATACATATGTAATACTAGACCAGACTCCTTCAGAATTATATCATAGGGGCGTGGTTAATGATGGAAGATGTGTCTTACATATCTTCAGTAGATATGTAATCATGCCTTTTTATTATCATCTAAAGCAGTAATCCGTCCAGTCACTTTAACCTTCTTTGCAGCTCATTCAGAGACTGGTGCTAATGCTGTGGCTACATTGTCGCGTTATCGCGAACTATACTTAGCGCCCTCTCTGTTGCTCAGCGAGACGTCGAGCGGTGTGCGAGAGGGGGGAGCGCACGAAGTTTAGTTCGCGATAACGCGACAATGTAGTCCCAGCATAACAACCACATCAGAGCCTCAGCTGTCAGGGTTCCTTTCATAAGACGTCCTTGTGTTGAACAAACATTTCAGTGCATTACATAAGGCAGAATTAAATGTTGACACACTATTACGTGGTTAATGTCGAATGTTAAGTAACGATATTGTATGTGTTTCTTAGTGCCGTCTGCTGATAATACAGTCAGGTTGTTCGGTGTATCCGTTTTATTGGTCTGTGTGGTAATAAGGTGTTTACGTTTGTTGCTGGTCTGGTTTTTGGATCGCTCCTAAACACAAATCTTTCTACACAATATTTCATTATTTATATCATTTACGGAGACGCTAGCGAGTTTTGCCTGTGGAAACTCATGGTAAAGCTATACTGTGATAATGAAAGAGCCAGTACTACTTGCTGAAAACTTTTTACAAAAAAAAGAAGTTTTTATTTTTCACTTTTTAGTTGTGGTACCTACCCCACACAAATTCTAATACCACTACCTGCTATGTAAATAACAGTGATTGTATCAAATAAGATGTCGTCTATGTAGACTAAGTGAGAAAAATACTTAATTATTGAAGCTAACTCAAAAGCTACGCAAGCAAAGTTAATAAAATTTATATGGGACCACGCGGGAAGCACCAGCTTTCAAATAAAAAAAAGAATCATCAAAAGCGGTTCACCCAGTCGAAAGTTCTGAGGTAACAACAATAAAAAAAAAAATACATACGAATTGATAAACTCCTCCTTTTTTTGAAGTCGGTTAAAAATAAACTCAATTGAAGCTTGTTAAAGACTTGGAACGTTTCAGTAACCGTCGTAATAGATTGAACTAAATGAACTGGTCCATTGTCTACTTTTCTTGTAGAAAAATAAATCTGAGCTGAACCAAATCACTTGTTTAATTAATGCAAGAGCGCTGTTTCTCTGAAGACGTTAAATAAATTGATTATAAGATAATCGTTAAAAAATGGTTGCGTGATTAAAATTGCATGCCACTAAGTTTTCATCATTTTAATAAGTACTCCTTTCGTTTCAGGCTATTAAAATACTAATAATATAATATAAAAATAATAAATAATCAGTACATATTATAAAAGTCCTCCGCCGCCTCTGTCTGTTCGCGATAAACTCAAAAACGACTGCACCGATTTTCATGCTGTTTTCACCAATGGGTAGAGTGGTTCTCGAGGAAGGTTTTATTGTTAGTATATTATACTAACCGACATCCACGCTGGCGAAGCCGCGGGCGGGCGGGCATCAGCTAGTATACTATAATATAAATATGTATAATAAAATGTCTTTCGTCTGTCTTATCGAGAACATCGTCAAACACATAACTAGCTGTTTATTTGCAATAGATGGCGCAATTTTCTTGTTTGCCATTTCGATAGTAATTTAGGTCGAGTGAAAAACTTTGTTAGCGTTCATTATCTTCACGTTTTTGTCCTGAAAGTGAAAGGAGGGCACGGCTAAATGCTATCGTAGACTGGTTTTCTTGAATAATTTAAAAAACTTTTTTACCATGTAAGTAGCAGGATCATGTTTTTTTAAACATACTCGTAGATCATCAATTTGATTTAGCGTTTTACGGTAAGTCTGTATGTCATACATTAGACGGTTATCAGATTTTAGTTTTAAAATTCTTACTAATATTATAAATGCGAAAATAACTCTGTCTGTCTGTCTTTCGCGCTTTCACGCCAAAACTACTGAACCGATTTAAATGAAATTTGGTACACGGATAGTCTAGAGCCTGAGAAAGGATATAGGCTACTTTTTATCGACATACCACGCGGGCGAAGCCGCGGGCGGAAGCTAGTTGTTGTTAAATGGCTAGAAATCGCTCGCAGCGTTGTCCTATCTATACTAATGCTCTGTTCCATAAACAAAACCGAAACGTTATGCTTACCAATGGTAGCATTTTTTATTGCCAAACTGGGCATTTACATAATTATTACACACAGATTTGTAAGCTAATTTAACCTGTGGTAGCTTGGAAGGGTCTACTATGCAAAGCTACGAAGTATTTGCTTCATTATTGATAAAGATACAAAAGTCTTAAATTTACCCAATAACGGTCCGTACTTTATAGGAATCGGCCATTAGCGAGTTAAATACATGAAGCCTCTAACAAAATAATAGTTCACAATGAGTACTGGACAGGAAAAGGAGACAAGACCTCGAAGACAACACGATACGTCACAATAGAAATCTAGACTGACAAGACTATTCATCATCTGCCTAGCCTTTTCCCAACTATATTAGGGTCGGCTTCCAGTCTAACCGAATGCAGCTGAATACCAGTATTTTACATGGAGCGACTGCCTATCTGACTTCCACAACCCAGTATCTGGGTAATACGATACCCCTTGGTAAGACTGGTTGTCAGACTTTCGGGCTTCTGACGACCCGTAACGACTGTCAAAGATCCACAAATGACAGCCGGGACCAACGACTTAACGTGCTTTCCGAGGCACGGAGGAGTCTCGATATGTAAAGATAGTCACTCATCCACGGACCAACCCCGGCAAGCGTAGGTTAACCTGATGGATCGACCCATGCGGCTGTTATTACGTAGCCATGAGCTCCTCCTGGCTCCTACTGACAAGACTATTACAAAACGTAAAAACCAGACAGACAACTTCGATCTAATACGATCTTTTCCTACTTTAATACTACTAACTTTACTTAGCTAATAATTACAGAACTTCATCTCAAATTTTACCTAAGTAAATCAGCTAAATACTGTGGCGAAAATTACGGACTATGTACATAATATCCGTAACAATTCCTAACGTACAAGATGGCGGAGCCTGCAGAACTTGGCAAGTAAACCAACGCATTTATATTCGTGACGACAGCAAGAAACCTTAGATGTGCGCAATCTGGATTATCGGAACTGGGGATCGCTGAGATACCTTGGCAGTCACATAGATGCAACGTCACACACATAAATCTACTCAAGCAGAACAACATTTTTTATTTGAAACCAAAACAACAACGTGTTGTCGGTAGAAACTACCTCTGGCCTAGAAACTTGGACGTGAATAGACGAGGGAATCCGGAAGTATCACTCAACTGCACGGGTTGGGTTCAAGTTCCTTTCTTTTTAGAAATGGACAAGTGCAGCTGGTTCTTTAATTGGCAGAGCTCGAGAAAATAAAAGCAATGAATGGAAAACTGTATTTAAGTGTGTCAGTGACCGTGTATCAACTCTGCCCGAGTTGTCGGTGACCGGTTGACCAATTCGTGGTTTATTATTGTAGCTTCCTCCTGAGTCCCGTGGTTCATTCGGCTTGGCACGATTGCTTATTTCATGTACTTGCATGTTATGCGATTATCACCTGATGCAATTTAGATTTTGAGAAAACCCTTTGATGTCAGAAACAAATGAACAACAAAAATGGATACGCATAGCCAATTTTTTTTTTGTTCCTTTTTCTACTAGTCTATGCACGCGGCTTCGCCCGCGTGGAGTTCGGAAATTATCCGGCGGGAACGAACTGCCGGGATAAAAGTATTCTATGTCCTAACCCAGACCATGGTCTACCTGTATGCCAAATTTCATCGAAATCTGTTTAGCCGTTAAGACTTGAAAGCGTAACAAAATTGACAAATTTTATAATATTAGTTATGATTATCAAAAACATAATTAAGTACAGACACAATCATTAGGCAACAATACTCGACTGTGACGTGTTAACATTTCCAAACTTGCAACTGATTACCGTCTTCTGCTAAACCGGTTACCTACTTTGATATATCTAACAATGAGCGACGCGTCTGATTTGCATATCGATTTAAGGCTCCGATCATCCGAAAAAGCAATTGCTACACGCGCCGTTGCAGCATTGGAAAGGCAAAAGTATGTTATGTAACCTTTTTATTGTGTAAGCGTTCGGTGAAAGAAGTTGTCCCACCACTAGCTGCTGCAGTATTGCATACGGCATGACAACGGGCGGTCGACTCTGCGTCCATTCGCACCGCGAACTTCGTCCCGAGTGTAAACGAGTAATCGCTGATCAAACTAAAGTTTAATACGGTTGTGCAACCCGTCTATTTGGATCTGTTGTTTGTGTGTGCGAATGATTTTATGTATGACGTTTGATTGTTTTTATTTTTTGTTTAGATTTTATTTCTGTTACACACTATACAGTTTACCATTTTCAAGTGTCTGAGTTTTATATACTTAAAAGAAATAGAAACGTATTTTGCCCAGTTAAAACAGTAAGTAGGTCTACAGGTAAGACCAAATAAAAAAACCAAGACAGACCGTTACGAACAATACAGTGAAGCATGCCAAAACTACACCTTGCCTCTGTGCATACACGCTCACACGCACACATTTACAATCAAACTACACCTCACCAACTGATCACATGTTTACGAAACCGGCCTCACGTCACTGTTGACAGCGCTGTCTTGGTTTTTTATTTGGTCTGAGGTTAACACCAACTTGAGACCACATGAGGCGTCAGGTATTCGAGGCGTAGTATCTAAAATGATGATGTTGTGATTATTAATCACAGCTTTTGTTATGGTTGGTGAAATCGGTCGAATTTGCAGAGTTTATAATTATTTGTAACACGATCTCGTGTTGCGACATATTGGATTTACACAGCAAACGATTGCATTATGCAAAAATTTACACATCGGCCACTGGAGTTTGTGAAAAGATTTTTGCAACGAGAACATCAGACGTTCTAATTTGTCCATTAAGCAAGGCTATTCAACTTCATAACAGGGTCTGACTGACATCATTCATGATTATGAACAATAAATATAGCAGTTTCGTAATAATAAACGTTATATAGCTAAAGTTAATTAAGGTAACGGTGCGGTGGAGTAAATTAGAAAGCATGAGGCATTACTGTGTCCAGTAGGTACGATGCGGTTCTAGACGAGGTAGTAAATAACTAAAGGGACTTTGACTGTAGTTATAGTACCATTTTATGAGTACATGGTGCATTCTGCAGCTGCACCTTACTTCACGTCATCACTTGTTTAGTTTGTACATGAGCTGGTTATGGCTGCCTAGCTCTACTATTGACTAATAGTCTAAGATCTGCAGAGGAACGACCTTTACCCATCTGCATAATGAATGAAAAGTATTTTAAGTACATCAAAAGTATGTAAAAAAATCGCTAGTGGGTTGGCAAAATAAATCCAGGCCAGACTGTGATTAATAATAATCTCAAAAATTAGTTTTTTTTTTTTTAAATTGCACTTATTACTTTAACGATTAATTCGTTACAAATGTTTCTCTTAAGAAGCATTATCCATTGATATATCACTTATGGCTCTTGGGCGCCAAGAAAATTCGAAGTAGACACCTATTTAGATAATTAACTCTGAATTGACTAATAATTAGCAAAAGTCGAGTTACTAGCAAAGGTTCTCCTTGAGAAGCTCTTTCAATAGGTGTACATCTTGCAATGTTTTTAATTAATATAAGTGTGGCCAGGAATATTTTAGCCAACCCACTCGCAATATATTTTCTAACAAACTAAATTTGATTTCAATACTAAATTCATCAATTGAACAGATTGGTGGAGAGCGTTCCTCTGCGGATCCTCTACTATAAGTAAAAGTTTCCTCGATTCAGTAGGAGGCAGCATTTGCTGAAAAGTGAACAAAAAGTAAACAAAAGAATGTCATAGAGCCAGAGACACTAAACATTTCCTGGTATGTCGAAACAGACCTATTTATAAAAGTAAATAATACCTAATTGAGATGTGTTTGCGATACCGTCGGAGTTGCTAAATATGAGCCTTATTCTGAAGAAACTCAGTCAAGTCTTCGGTAAACATTTTTTTCCTAGTCACTTATCTCGGCTAGTTGAAACTATGACACAAATTGCGCCACATGTATGTGACATTCGTGATGCAATTGATTTCGCACAGCACACTCTACAAAAGAGTAAGCACTCTCGTTACAAGTAATGGATGACACTGAATAAGTTTTAGCTACCCTCGAAAGACTCGAGTCAAACATTATAAAAATGACTCCAAATGTAAACACCACTGACATCTTCATTGACATCCACGTGTTTCTTGTTAGTAGAGGCCGCCATCATCGTCTGCGATCCCTACAAACATCCGCTGTTTACTTACTTTGTTTACATAATATACAAAGCACACGCGGCTTTACATTACTATGTAGATTATAATTAAACGATATTCAGCGTAAACAATCTCTTGTGTAACGATCATTATGGGCTATTTTTGTTCGGTACAAAATGTTTTCCAACCCGGTCCTCTCGTTTCCATGATGTTTATATTAATGTGAC
This sequence comes from Lithophane leautieri, assembly GCA_949152455.1. Classification (NCBI taxonomy): domain Eukaryota; kingdom Metazoa; phylum Arthropoda; class Insecta; order Lepidoptera; family Noctuidae; genus Lithophane; species Lithophane leautieri. The sequence goes on along the minus strand of OX424474.1, from coordinate 3,570,520 downwards.
CTCTGTTTAAAGTAACATGAGGTCGAGTTTGTCTTGAGCTGTTTCCTAGTATTGCCTGAAGGTGAAGCCGTTCGTGTGGTTTAGAACTAAGAACTGTAATACTAAGCAATAACAGCTGCCAATGGCCTCTGCGAATGAATAAATATCCGGTAGATAATTATCTCTTAGCAATACTGCTTTGGCTAGTTTATGAAAATTTAAATTTTAAATGAACTCTACATTACACCGAAAACTTATAATAAAGCAATAAATTACTAGTACATTAGGTATACAGGGTGGAAAAAAATCAAGGCATATTATACCAGCCGGTCGATTCTGTAAAAATCTCGCCGTGAAAACTTAGGTGAAGTGAGCTTGGAGTGAACTGTCACTGCCTTAGCATCAGTAGGTATCGATGACAATGACAGCTCACTCCACGCTCACTTCACCTTAGTTTTCACGGTGAGATGGTTTACCAGAATAGCAATGCTGGTGTGGGAGTCAGGCATACAACATCAGGCATAAACGACTGACCCGCGCGGCGCGGGTCAGTCGTTTATGCCTGGTTGCCTGGTTTGTATGTAGTATGTACCCCAGGACCACAAACATAAGCGTTTAAAAGCAGGTTGAAAATTAATGCTATTACTGTTAAATGAAAATCAATCGTTATTGAAGTAAGTACTTACTTCATACAAATTTTCAATTCGTTGTCAATTACTTACTGTAGTCTAGAGAAAAAGTAGGTTGTGGTCTATTGACCCGGACACGTGATTCATACTGATGGCCACATAGTCAAACTTTTGCGACTGACACATTTTCTAAACACCAACTCAATCAATCGAATATTATCCTTATCACATTAAGCTTAAGACACATATTTTTTAAATCGATTAGCTTGATAAATGTTCGATTGCATGAGTAATTACAACTGCGTAATCCTTTAGTTTCTCATTAGCCTCGTAACAATCATGTTTTATAGTTAACTAGCTTCCGCCCGCGGCTTCGCCCGCGTGGTATATCCATAAAAAGTAGCCTATGTCCTTTCTCAGGCTCTAGACTATCTGTGTACCAAATTTCATTTATATCGGTCCAGTAGTTTTGGCGTGAAAGCGCGACAGACAGACAAAGTTACTTTCGCATTTATAATATTAGTAAGGATTAATATTCGATCCATGCCTTGTTTATGTTACTAATTGGAAACCCAAACACCGCCACTTCGACTATTTCTGTGCTTCGCGCATCTAGCGGATTCCTGTGGGACATTGGAAACACATCACACACAATGAAATCAATGAATCCTTACTATCCTTACTTACTTTCCGTACTATTCCTTACTAATATTATAAATGCGAAAGTAACTCGTGTCTGTCTGTCTGTCGCGCTTTCACGCCAAAACTACTGAACCGATTTAAATGAAATTTGGTACACTGATAGTCTAGAGGCTTTTTTTTTTTTTTTGAGGTTGGGAAATCATCCAATGACTTCTCCCGCTCTGGGCGGAGCGGAAGGGCGTGTCAGACTTTTACTGACTAAAACCCACCCGTGTCCCTTCATTTGCCTGTTCCCCAAGGTCCCGGTATCCCTTTCGGACTTTCCCGCAACCCTGGCAGGATAGTCTAGAGTCTGAGAAAGGACATAGGCTACTTTTTTTCGACATACCACGCGGGCGAAGCCGCGGTCGGAAGCTAGTTTTGAATAAGTGAAAGGATATCCTGATCAATAAAAGTGACTTTTGAATTATATTTATGCTTCACAATCCCCGGATGCCAGAATAAATAAAAATAATACATTTAACCAGTTTACCAGAGATAAAACCTAAAGAACACCGTATACCTTCATACGGAAGTAAAACCGGTATATACAGAAGCTATACATGGACATGGAAGACCCATTTCCTCATAAAAGCACAGAAGCCTTTAAAACATAATTATGAGAAAGATCAGAGATGCCCAATTAAGTTTAAAATTTATCCTTCCCTTGAAGGTGTAAATGACCTGTATTGATGTGCCGTTACCATTTTACCGTTACCAGTATTTTACCATACGGGAATATTCCCAGTAAGCTTCTATTATTACCGGTAATATTACCTAACGCTGGTAATATTGTTTAATATTGTCTTGTTGATTTATTTAAGTAAAAAAATTACTAAGTAACTTGATAGGAACAATGAGAAAATACCCAGAAAGTTACTGTATGGGAATTGACTCAGTAATTTTCTCGAAACTTACTCGGTAAGTTACTAGGAATACTGGGAAAATAGTATTTAAAATTAACATTTTGGTAGCATTTAAACTAGTAAAGATAGAAGTCTTATCGGCCCACTCTAAACGCAAATTAAATTTAAGAAAAAAAATATTTTCCCCGATATTACTCTAAATTTTTTACCGACTTCAAAAAAGGAGGAGGTACTATGTTCGGGATGATTGTTTTTTTTTTTTTTTTTTTTTTTATGTATGTTCACCGATTACTCCGCCGTTTGTGAACCGATTTAAAAAATTCTTTTTTTGTTCACAAGCTTATACTTCTGAGGTGGTCCCATTGTCACCAAGTCAAGATGTGATGATGGGATCCTAGAGAAATCGAGGGGAACTTTCAAAAATCGTAAGGGCAACTAGTGCAATCCTTAATTTATTCATTAAGTATTTTACAGCACTACAATTTTATGAAGGCCTGGAGTCGATCTGATGATGGAGCCGAAAGACAGTCAAGGGAACTCCTCAATGGTTTACAGCAGATACCTCGTGTTTGGGCTTGATTAATTTGTATTGATAAAAACTTTCACTTTGATGAGTTGTGACTGTCGTTAGGGGTCTGATGATGAAGACGAAAGACAGTCGAGGGAACTCCTCAGTGGTTTACAGCAGATATCTTGTGTTTGGGCTTGATTAATTTGTATTGATAAGAACCTTACACTTGGATGGGTTGTGACTGTCGTTAAGGGTCTGATGATGAAGACGAAGGACGATTAACGGAACTCCTCAACGGTTCACAGTAATTACCTTGTGTTTGGACTTAATTCATTTATATTTATAAGAACTTTGCAACCATATAGGTTGTAAGTGACATTACAGATCTGATTATGGTCACCTTATAATATGATGATGAGGGGAAATATACAGTGTAAGCAAATGTATAGTGTTCACCCTTATATTCATGAGAAGGCACGGGAGTCTCATTAGCCAGCCGGTTTCGTATAACATCTAAACGATACTTGCGCTGTTCAGACGACTCGCCACTTAATCGTTTTTGAATAAGATTGAGTCGGCAGATCTTATCATTTGGCGACTCCTGTGACAAATGAGAATGCATGTAATTTCTCATCTGAGATCACCTAGCATGATAAGCTAACGGTGATTCTTGGGAACCGGACATAGCACTCCGTTTGCGATTCTTAGATAGGCGTTCTTTTTCAGCAGTATTAGTCTCTTTAATTCTGTTTTTCTTCATGCGGGCGGCTCCTTTAGTTGGTCTACCCATGATTACAAAATTCAAATTACACAAAAAATGTAAAAATAATAAAACTTAAAAAAAAAAATTGACCGACTTCAAAAAAAACAAAACAAAAAAGGACTACTGTACTAAAAACCAAAAGATAAAAGTACTTCTTTAATAATAAGAGAAAAATAAAAAAATTACTTTAATTTCGGAAGTCGGTGGCCAAAAACTAAAATTAAAAGCAAAGACACCGACTTCCGAAATTAAAGTAATTTTTTTATTTTTCTCTTATTATTAAAGAAGTACTTTTATCTTTTGGTTTTTAGTACAGTAGTCCTTTTTTGTTTTGTTTTTTTTGAAGTCGGTCAATTTTTTTTTGTAGAATGTTACTGGTAACGCTACTGGGAAAATACTCGACTGGAGTAAGTTACCGGTAACGGCACATCATTACTAGAGACGTGATGATAGTAATCAATGTTCAACGGTACTCTCAGCATCATTTACTTTAATGAGGAAACCAATGAAAGATCATTCTGTTCACATATTTTGAATTTCCTTCCGCAATCATACGTGCAAACCTGATGCGTCACACTACCAGCCTCCTTTGACTTCTATAGAAATTACGCAACGAAGATGTATGTAATAATAATAATAATAACCCCACCGCCGTATCTCTACGTTGATGTCGTGGTGGGGCTTGCGCGCTCCGAACTCTAGGTCTGTGCTGGTAGAGTTTACTTTGCCGGAACGGGTCGAGGATGAGGAGCCAGATTAAGAGAGATACAAAAACCCGCAGGGCAGCATGTGGCGAGCTGTTGGGCAGTAGCGACCCCACGGACCCTACCTCCCGGGAGAAGTCTTGTTCCTCATCTCTGGCTTGCCTTTATTGGCCGGCTGGAGTGAACACTGACGAGGAACAGAGCTCCCACCTCATTCTTGCCTTGATTGGCCGGCTTGAGTGGAGATTCGCTAGAGCAAATGTGCTCGGAGGAAGGAAGTATTCCAGTAAGATGCTGGTAGAGATCTTGACCGTACTTCCGGGATTGTCCTGATAGCCGTGGAATACCTCTCCACTCCTCTCAAGCACCTCAGGAAGTGTTGCCTCCTTGTCGCTACGTCATGCGTCACTATGTGCTAGTGACCGTTTTCGGGGGCCCATTATTGAGTGTGCAAGTCACCCCCTGCCATTTTTATCCGTGTACTCGTATATATAAAACATTGATCAGGCAGGGGCCATAGTCCTTCCATAGTTCCAGGTTACCAGTCCACTTTAGCCACCCAAATCCATAGTTCAATATCATTGTTTTGTTTCCATATTATCTTGCAATAGTCCTACACCACCCGGGGGTTATCCGTGGGTGCCCTTGCATAGTGCAAACAGGGATAATCGTCGGTTGGTGCCCCATTTCATTATGGATGTCTAACGGGCCTCTGCGAGTTGGCTTCGGCCCCTCGTACGCCTTCCAACGGTCCGGGGACCCCAGGGTCCCGAGATATGTTAAAGACATTTTTTGATACAAATAAATTGACTCAAATAAATGATTTCTTTCTTTCTTTCTTTCTTTCTTTAAAATAATAATAATATTTTATTCAAAAAATAACAAGGCATAAAAATAGGTACAGTTTTGCTTAAATGTAAATTATGTTTCTAAGACTTACGTGCCTGAACTAGGTTATCCTGTGTTTCAGGCGAGAAGAGCTAAAAATAGAGTTATAAAATAAAAAAATTATAAACAAGTTAACTAAATTCTAAAGTTCTTATTAAGTTTCTAAATTTGACGAATACTTAACATAATTGAAATTTTTACATAAGTATTTTAACACAATTAGTAAATTCTCTGTATCTTCGTAAGACATACTTTGGAGAGCATCTTTGAGAATTCTCTTACAATTTGTGTAGTTCAGGTAATAAATTTTGGCTTTCGAGTTAAGTCTATTATAGAGAAGAGGACCGAGGTACAGGTAAAATTTGGACACAAAAGGATGTTTTGTTGTATTTTGTGGACAAACTATATCTTCACGTCTTTTATTAGTATTTGCAGTGCTATAGGGAAGAGCTGTGTGCTGCTTTAATACAATACCCATTATAAATAGTTGTCGAACTGTTAATACTTCACACGATTTGTATAGGAGGTTAGTAGGGAAAAGGAAAGGGCGGTAAGTAGACACTTTGAGAATCGCCCTTTGAGCTCTCTCGATGGTTAGTAACATTGTTTTACCCGCTCCACCCCATGTGGTAATACAGGAAGTTAATATTGATTGACATAGAGCTAAGTATACTTGTCTAACGACTTTTGGGTCAGCAATATAGCGTAACTTTTTAAAAACAAATATCAACTTGCGAATTCTATTATTTAAAGCTTGAATATGTTGTTTGAACGAAAGTGTTTCATCTATTATAACACCAAGGTATTTAGTTGTATTTGTCATTTTAATGTTGGGACAAACACATTGGTTATCTGTAGGAATTGTGCAATAATGAGCATATAATGTCGAGGTAGTGCATGTTGATGTTTGCTTGCGCATCGAAAATTTAATGTAATTTGTCTTGTTATAGTGAATTGTATTGAAGCCATTTAATAACAATATTGAATCCATGTTGCGCAAGCTTGTAGACTTTTTCCATGTAACAGGCACGTATGAATATTATTCTTAAAACGTGAGTTTTATTCCACCGATCTCATTCAATTGAACAATCAAACCCGTTTTGTTGCCATTGTGACTTGAATGAGGCCTCTTATTTTTTTGTTTTGATGAGCACTATCTTATATTGGTTGAAAAATAACAAAACATTCCCAGCCCATTCTCTGATATAAGAAATACTTTTTAGGATTCCTTGAGGTCGCAAAGTTAATGTCAAGGATTATATTTTATAAGAATAGTAACAAAAATAAGATATAGACAAGATGATTCACCCGCTGCTGCACTGGCAAAAAACCCGAAATCAATCATTTTTTTTTTTTTTTGCTTTTTTCACCTCCAGTTTTTCTTACTTAGAACAATCATATTAGAACAATGCAATAATTGTGAGTCTTGTTAATTTGTTCAAGAGTCGGTGTAATTTTTTTTAATTGAAATTTATCCAGGAATGCTACTTTTTAACCGACCTCAAAAAAGGAGGAGGTTGTCAGTAACCGACTTCTTGTGGTTATCGTGTCACCTTGCCTGTTTTGTATAAGTCTTGAATGTCATCCCATTATTTAGTCAAAAGCAAAAAATATAATACTTGCGTCAGTTTGCTCTATATCTTGTATCTCACAGTGTAAATAATAGAAACTTGTCGTTATAATGAAAATACATTATGTCTACTAATAAAAAAAAACATTGTGGGACGACATTGGTGTCAATCTCACTTATTGTATTTTCCTGTTTTTCCGGAAGCGAGAGATTTCATTGCAATGTTTTACGTGTGTATCATAAACTTTAATTGCTCCTTAAAAATTCGCTAACTAGCTGTGTAGTTAATATATATCAACACGTGGTGCTGATATTAATTTTATTTTTCATGACTAATAGTATTACTCTACCTTTTATTTGTGACACTATGTTATTTAGAAAAAAATAATCCTTATGATGAAGCCTTTCGATCGGTATGATAAAGCTACTGGTTGATTATTTTTCTCATGTAACGGGTTCGATTCCCGGTTCAACCCTGTAATTATTTAAATATCTATGAATGCAGTTTAAATTCTTTTTTAAATTCAAATAGTGTCTTCTTTCAGTAAAATGTTCCATCTACAATATTCAAGGTACTTTTCCTCCATGTGGCATATCCGTGGGACGCCCTGTATATCCATATAAGTTTTCCTTGGGTCTTTGTGGACTACACATAGTTGATGGCAGTTTGAAAACTATTCCATTATCAGCACCTGCATGAAGTAGTTACAATAATAATCACACCAAAATCCTTTCAGGGTCGCTATTATCACGTATCTTTCCATGGAGAAACCCCGCATAATTTGTAATCTGTTTATACAGATTTAGCAGAAAATGCACAGTTTACTCAGAAAATCCACGTCTTTCTGTGGTTTGCTTACCATATATATTTATCCGTGAGCTGTGGACGGTGTCATTTAAATACAAGTTGTCGAGACGCTGGCACGATATTATTAATTAGGCCGCAAGATCAAATAATAATTTAGGTACAACTGTGTTCATATAAAAAATATACGTTTTGAAAACTCTAACAAAATGTGACCTTGAAGTAAAATCTAAACATTAAGAATAAATAATAAATCTTTAACTATTACCTACTTAAAATCTTTAATATTTACAGTGTTAATTCTTTAAATATTTCAAAGGATACTAGAATGTGAATTTTGTGGACAAGGTGTGTCGTGATATAATAACATTTAAGAGACTATACGGTGATCTGTTGATACAAAATGTCTGCTGGTGTGTGGGATCTGATGCCGTCGAGGTGTCGGTGGATCGAGACGCTGCGACACTGCGGCAAAACGCTGTTGCGGAGGCAGAGGCGACTGCTCAGGAGGTTGAAGAAGGTATACTTCTGATAATTGATAAACTGGATTTGTATGGAGGACGAATCGGCGTAGGCAGCATTGTTATTAAGTTTGATCGGTGCGTCACTAATCTTCTGACTGTAGACACTGCTTTCCTTAATACAATATTAGATCTTATATCAGCAATAGTGCTACAATAGCTACGACTACAAAAGCGAAAAGTTATTCTGATCAGAAATTCAGAACACATTAACCATGGACAGCTAGTAAACGATGCAGTAAGTACAAAGCGTCGCTCACGTTTAACTTTCATATTTAATGGGGTAAATAGAACTAGCCAATAACAGCGAGAACTAACTATAACTTTCGAGTCACGTCCAGCAGTGTATCGAATTTTAATATAAGCCAGTCTACACGTAACTAATCCTCTATTTGTGAAAGTAAGACCGGAACAATTTCTTCACAGGCATTCACAAATTCTAACCTTTTCAGTAATCCTGCGCATGCTACTTATTAATTTATGACTGTCTTCGTGAAGAAACAAGTAATCGTAGGTGAAGTCAGGCTGCAAATGAGTTGTTTTCTATATGGCCGACTTTAAATCTAAAATTAACTGGCAATGCAATAAATAATTATCTAAGTACCTACTAACAATAGTTTCTAAGTTTTTTGTATACTAACCTTTGGATCTAGTTGGCCTAAAATAAATAAATTTGAATTTGAATAAATCGTTTTTTGGCTCGATGTATAAACGAGTTAAACTTTACTTGACCTGTAGTACCAGTGGTTTTCATGATTACCAATAGGTTGGGTTTGTGATTAATATTCATGATTTATGCTCTGATTAAAAATGCTACAAGGATTTTACTCTGTATTCGTTTTAGTTTACTGGAAAAATTAAAAACGATTGCTACAGTTTTCATTACGCTTGCAGCTACAAAAATATTATTTCTATGATTTACAAATTCATGAATTATAACAAATAACGATTGTGCGAATATTTTTATTGGAAGCCATGATTAAACTTTATCCTTTCATTTATGCAATTATTCTTTTATGACAAACGAAGTGATTTCAATAACAGTTTTCATAAATCTACTTTAAACATGACACCGAAAGAAAGACATTGGCTTTTTTCATATTTATTTTTACTTCATGAAAACTGTATATTGATTTAATTATAAATTTTTTGCTTGTAGCATTTACATATTAAATAAATGAATATAAATATATAATATGTAAAATAAATAATACTTTATCAAAGTTATTAAACTACAATGATATTAAAGGTGAAATTGCAACATTAAAAATGAAGTCCAGCTTCAGTGTCAGTCATTGTCGCTCTGTTCGCGCAACAATACAATACCAAATTGTGAAATATCTTGCTACTTTATTTTCATTTGTTCATTGTCTTTGCACTATTTAATTAGCTCCGATGTCTTATTGATGAGTCAGTATCGTGTCTGATCAGTGCTCAGATTAACATCTTTAGAATTTACTATGGTACTTTAAATAGTCCATTGTTTTACTAATCGCTGTTGTGAACCATTATAAACACATCGTGTAAGTCATATGTTTTATTTATAACAAGTCTTTTATAAGAATTCATTTGCAAGATTTTCATCTTGTTTTGTAAGTAAAAACATCTTATATGTATCTTTTGGACAAGTTTTACGAAAAATTTCTTCACTTCCTAAATATTTGTGCATTGAAATTCATAATTTTGACTGTCTGATTATACTTCATTAATCATCTCATGCACTACGTTATCGATAGTGAAGTGTTATATTTGCTACGTATTTGCATAAAATCTGTTCATAAGTTGCTAAATATCTTCGTGGAGGTGCTAAACATCTTAATTTTTATTATCGTCTTTTCAGACAGTTATAACGTTGTCATGAATTTAGATTACATCGTTATTGCCAGAAATATGAATCTACTCGAGAAATATCAATGAATGTAGTAAAAACAACTGTTCTCGGTTTATCGGATTGAGCATTGAATGTTCCTATGCTTACACACCCAGGCTCATTACTTTCGAATAGGCTTGTAGAAAATAATATCCATGTTTTCGGTACCTACATTGATTTTTTGTAAAATTATATTTGTTATTTCGATATAAAATATCAAGTACGAAAATGTATAAAAAACGATATATTTTCAATAGCAACACCGTTGTCGCAACTGACTAAAACCGCTTGAATTCACAGCCGTGAATTTATATGAATGAAAAACTTGAACCTCATAAATAAAAATTTTTTTTTTGAAAACTTCACCATTATATCGATGTCCTTTTTTCGATATATCCAAATCGATATTGATATTTTTGAAATGTCGATACCTTTTGGCACTTCTTGTATCCCTTCTTTCGAATTAAGTTCTACATTTCATTGCCTGCCTCTAGCTATACTGGCACAATAATAGCTTCAAGCGGATTCAAAACCGCTAGTTTACCACTAAGAGCATCGTTGACCTATTTCGATTTAGTCTGCACACTACTTGTGCCACAAGGTGAACATCTGTGTTGATACTCTTGAACTGTTCCAATAGAGTATGTTTGTGTATCGTACCGTATCTACCAATGGGATAACCTCAACTTCTCATCACAATATGGGACAATTTTACGACTTTAGCAGTAGCCACTTGACATTGTTTGCTAGAAATAGGAATCTAGAAAGTAAGCCATCAAAATTTATAAATTGTAAGGATTATTTTTAACATTTGAACAAATCAACAAACAGACATCTTGACCCGCAGTATTCCAATGTGAAAACCTCAAAGATTTTTGGGATTGTGAAAATCAAAAAAGCGGTAATGGTTTATCGATTCCACTTTCGTCATTGAGGATTATATTTTATCCTTCGCTTATTTCAAAGGTAAGGTAGAATTTATCAGTAGCGCCATATTGTTATACTGGTTGAAGCATTGAACTACCTCCCCTGTATTAATCCAAAACCTTCATTTACTTGGCTTCTTGCGTCTCTAAGGTCGTCCCGGTCAAGGTTAGGTTCGTAATAAATTCCACTCGGAACTCTAAATCCTTCAGAGTTTCTCGGGTATCCGTGAAATGAGATCCTGGGGATGAAAGTAGGATCGGTCTTTTTACGAAGATGTAACTCGTGCGTCTGTAATTAATTTAGATGAATAATGAATACATTTTGAGGTAGCAATTACGAAAGTATGGAAAAGGGACATTTATTTTTATAATTTTTTATTAATATAATAATTTTTATTATAAAATATTTTTTCAACTTTTGTAAATGGGTGAAGGACCTCAAAATTCATTTGTAAAGTTTGTAATTCATAGTGACGACGTATTTGTAATTTTTCACATGTAAGTCCTCTCATTGTCATTTTTTAATGAATGCTACCTCTTACTAAAATATAAAACTGTAGGGATAGCTTTAAATGCTAAAAATAATCTTAAACAGTTCTAAAAATATAACGTTCTACAGGTGTTTTTACCGGTGTATGTTTTGCAAGCGCCGGGCAGCGTTGCGCCACGCGTCGGCGCGGGCGCTTGCCAAACTTCGTTGTTATTATATCTGGAGATTTCACTTTTGCGAATCTTGATACCAAATACCAGCTGATGACACGATTGTCAATTGCCTTTTAAGATTTGTTTTTCAACATCATATTCTCTCAAGATTGTATATCTTAGGAGCATTATGAAATTGAGATGCGCAAGATTTTGTGCATGCAGGAAAAAAGATACAGTATGAGCATTTACTGCGAAGACGTGCTTGGAATCCGTAACAATGTCTTTTTTTGGAATTATTAACTGGTAATTATGGCCACAAAATTAAACGCCATATTACAGCGTTATTTATTTTGTTAATGTCAGGTTTTTACCGACTTCAAAAAAGGAGGAGGTACTATGTTCGGGATGATTGTTTTTTTTTTTTTTTTTTTTTTTTTTTTTTTTTTTTTTTTTTTTTTTTTATATGTATGTTCACCGATTAATCCGCCGTTTGTGAACCGATTTAAAAAATTCTTTTTTTGTTCAAAAGCTTTTACTTCTGAGGTGGTCCCATTGTCACCAAGTCAGGATCTGATGATGGGATCCTAGAGAAATCGAGGGGAACTTTCAAAAATCGTAAGGGCAACTAGTGCATTCCTTAATTTATTCATTAAGTATTTTACAGCACTACAATTTTATGAAGGCCTGGAGTCGATCTGATGATGGAGCCGAAAGACAGTCAAGGGAACTCCTCAATGGTTTACAGCAGATACCTCGTGTTTGGGCTTGATTAATTTGTATTGATAAAAACTTTACACTTTGATGGGTTCTGACTGTCGTTAGGGGTCTGATGATGAAGACGAAAGACAGTCGAGGGAACTCCTCAGTGGTTTACAGCAGATATCTTGTGTTTGGGCTTGATTAATTTGTATTGATAAGAACCTTACACTTGGATGGGTTGTGACTGTCGTTAAGGGTCTGATGATGAAGACGAAGGACGATTAACGGAACTCCTCAACGGTTCACAGTAATTACCTTGTGTTTGGAATTAATTCATTTATATTGATAAGAACTTTGCAACCATATAGGTTGTAAGTGACATTACAGATCTGATTATGGTCACCTTATAATATGATGATGAGGGGAACTATACAGTGTAAGCAAATGTATAGTGTTCACCCTTATATTCTTGAGAAGGCACGGGAGTCTCATTAGCCAGCCGGTTTCGTATAACATCTAAACGATACTTGCGCTGTTCAGACGACTCGCCACTTAATCGTTTTTGAATAAGATTGAGTCGGCAGATCTTATCATTTATCATTTGGCGACTCCTGTGACAAATGAGAATGCATGTAATTTCTCATCTGAGATAACCTAGCATGACAAGCTAACGGTGATTCTTGGGAACCGGACATAGCACTCCGTTTGCGATTCTTAGATAGGCGTTCTTATTCAGCAGTATTAGTCTCTTTAATTCTGTTTTTCTTCATGCGGGTGGCTCCTTTAGTTGGTCTACCCATGATTACAAAAATCAAATTACACAAAAAATGGAAAAATAATAAAACTTTAAAAAATAAATTAACCGACTTCAAAAAAAACAAAACAAAAAAGGACTACTGTACTAAAAACCAAAAGACAAAAAGTACTTCTTTAATAATAAGAGAAAAATAAAAAAAATAAAAAATAACTTTAATTTCGGAAGTCGGTGGCCAAAAACTAAAATTAAAAGCAAAGACACCGACTTCCGAAATTAAAGTTATTTTTTATTTTTTTTATTTTTCTCTTATTATTAAAGAAGTACTTTTTGTCTTTTGGTTTTTAGTACAGTAGTCCTTTTTTGTTTTGTATTTTTTGAAGTCGGTCAATTTTTTTTAAAAAGTTTTATTATCAATGTCTTTATTTCAGGTTTACATTTTAATCTGCACAACTGCGCAATGAATATTCATATTATGCGCATCTACATATTAGGTTTATTATGTCGTTTATTTCATAAATTCACTTATAAATTACATTTTTAAATATTAGAATATAAAAATATAAAAACATTTAAAAATATAAAAAATAGAAGTCCACCGGTGTCGGGAGCAGGGTCCAAGCTACCGGTGGTTAGGGCTGCAGAGACAGGAACCTCCTCACAATGCGAGCCGTGTCAAGGAGTACTGCTTTCTGAATCAGGCCCTTGATCCAACCGCCTAACGAGAGCCTCGAGAGATGTTGGTCGAGGCTTTTGGCCATCAGGCCATTGGCCGTTACGACAATCGGCACAATGATAGCCGAGTTCACATTCCACATGTCGACAACCTCGTGTGCTAAGTCGAGATATTTTATTTGTTTCTCTTTCTCAGCTTTCACGAGGTTCTCGTCATGTGGGATGGTAACATCGATTATCATTGCGCGGCGCGCTAATCGGTCTATCACTACTATATCAGGCTTATTGGCAACAATAGTCCTGTCGGTAATGATAGACCGATCCCAGTACAACGTAACATGGTCATTTTCGAGAACTGGGTCGGGCACATACTTGTAATACGGAATTAGGTTTATTATTATTAAAGTAAAGAATAATAAATATATCATAGCCTTCGGTGCTTACGCTTTTTGCTAGTTTTTTTATTAGAATATCATTATACATAATTCCAGTTCCCTCACAATCGTTTAGGCAAATATTTGATGTGATTTAAATTCATACACATTATCCTCGTTACCATTTGTATTTGCTTTGTCTGTTTAGTCTTGTGTTTTACGGCCATTAAAATAATATTCTGTACTTAATGGTATATTAAAAACCATTACAACATTGTGGTTCAAAGAAGTAGAACATAACATACCTATCGGTAAATGTTTCTAATAAGCGATTCACTTAATTATCCATTGTTAGTGAACTTGTGTGTATCCGATGTCGAGACTGAAACGAACACATATCAAAATAGTTTCATTTCCAAGAAAATTGTATGACTTGGCAGTTTGGCCTGTGCCAAATCTCTTATCATTCACATACAATTTCAAATAATGGAAATACCTAGTAATTTATCTATTATGCAATTTTTTGAAATCTTCATAATCTATAACCCGACAGCCCGACTACACCTACTGAAGTCTGAGGCCTTAGCCTGACGGCACTGATTGTGCCGATCTTCACACCCCTGCTGCGCCAGTCTCATCCAAGTTTGATCGGCAATGGCAACGGCAACAATGTCAACCATATAACAATATAACCCATTTATCATTCATTTCAGCCCCGAATCACCATGGGTTGTGTTCCTTCTTTGTTTTCTACCATAATTCACCACGGTTTCATAAGTCCCTCGTCCTCATGACCGAAGATCTCGCAAGCCCAATACGCCTTTGGTCGTCTCTGGTTTCTTTGGACTTTCGTTAAGGGAAAGAATATCTACATTCAAAATAATTATTAGTTATGCTCTGTTCTGAACTTTCTTTTTCTTTATTTCCAGGCGTACCTACACAGTTGGCGCTCTGCGGACGAGCTGAACATGTTAGTGGGTGCAAAGGTCGGCGGCGCGACTCCACTGGTCATCGCTTGTAGAAATGGACATTACGACGTAGCCGAATACCTCATCGAGAGGTGCAAAGCGGACATCGAGCAACCTGGTTCAGGTAAGGTCTCTTACTTATTATTTGGACGTCATTTCTTTCACTCAAGATCCTGTGGGAAAGACTTGCAATACGTTCTGTATAGCTTCATCTCTTTCCCACACTGCAGAAAGATTAAAATAAGACTGTTATAAGAAGTGGTGACGTTGAGTTTCCAATTCCATTTATTGTTTTGATTTGAAATTGAAGAAAAAGTGGTAAAGCAATTAAGAGTTCGAATATACACCGTAAAACCCGTTGCCAACCAGGTCTAAAAACAATGAATATCAAACAACTAGATATTTACAATACATGTATTATCTCAGAAAAATTCTTACCAAGAGTATTCAAACGAACATAACACTCACCTAATATAAACAAGTCAGTCAACGTAGCACAAGGCGAGCTAGTTTAACGCAAAACTAGAACTAACTATGGGAAAAAAATGCTTACTTTTGAAGGAGCACAACTTTATAATAGAATACCTTCCTGTGTAAGAAATCTACACTCGTTCAATGCATTTAAAACTCAACTTAGTATATAATGCTGATCGATTACTTTTGGAGAAATAAAAGCATTTTTTTTTTTTTTTTCAATTAGGCACATAAAAATCACTGTTGAACGTCAATGAAAAACAAAGAAATAGAATTGATTCTAGTTGCCATTGGATGGGTATCTAGTTTTGTAACTGATGACGACGAACATTGAGTAATCTATGTATGTTTTGGTATTGTTCTCAAGTAAGTGATATGTATATGTCTTTATTGAGAATATAGTTTCTTTAAACCTAAAAGCAGAATAAGTAATATGAGAACCATATGAAACAAGTAGGGTTTTTTGCCTTTTGTTTACATTATGTAAACATCTTAATCTTCTCACTAAAATGCACGGTCATCGTGCCCTTAAAATATATTTAAAACATTGGGGTCACTGCTTTAATTATGTAACTAAAATAACTCGTTCTTTGATGTTTTACATAATCTTTAACATGCATATCAGTGTGATTCAAATCCAACAAAACAGACAAAATGTTCGCATGATGATACTCAGTATGCATGACTAGGTACTTACATACATTATAATTTAGTACGATACTTTGAAAAGGATCAAAGTTGCAGTTTTATATGTATATTGAAAAGGTTTTAATTTTACGACAGCACAATAGGAGAGGGGTCATTCTAGGATAAACTTTTGACTTTGAAGTTATGTGCGTACATTGTTTCTCAATAGCACTATTCCATTGTGTCGGTGTTGGCATCGGGTCAGGAGGTCAAGACCTTCGGCGAGGAGTTTCGCCGTCATTCCCAGTCGGCGAAACGTGTCGGTCAATCAGGACCTTAATAAATCACTCGTTAACTGTCGTGTAAATACAATTGTTTATCATTCTGCTTTAAGCCCGAATAGTCACGCGTCGTCGCAACGGCTTTCCAATTGCGTCAATAGTTTGGCCAGAAGCCATTTTACTACAAATTGTTCAGCTGAAACTGTAGTGGCAAATATACTCCTTTGCAAAAAAAAAAGTGCACCTTATAGTCATTAGCTTTTCTATAAATAATATTAATATTTTAACTATGTCATTACTCTTTAGCATAAATGACTAATAATTTCTTATTATCAATGAGAATATATTTGGCTACACCACTCTTTCAGCAGCGCTATAATTTTACTAGCTCTGATTGCTTTCGCTTGCTCTGCCATTACAATCGACACAAAGATATGTTTTAAGTTGCAATAAGGCTGGATTATGCGACAAACATAAATTATTTTATTTATTTAAACCAAAAAAATTATCGGAAGTCGGTGGCAAAAATCGAAAATTGAAAAGTAAAGACACCGACTTCCGCAATTAAAGTAATTTTTCACTTTTTTTGTGTTTTTTTTTGAAGTTGTTTTTTTAAATAAAATGATTTTTTTATTTTATTTCATTAACCAAAACGGACAGATATATAGACTAAACCGGCCAACTGGGAGTCGGACTCGCATACGAAAGAATTCCTTACCACCGTAGAATATTTATCAAAAAACGTCGAAAATACACGTTTCTTTTATAGATGCCAATAATAAAAATAATATAATAAGTCCACATGTGGGATGTGGACTCTGCGATCTTTGTGCTATAGTCGTATCAGCCAATGGCTTAAGCGCTAAGAGCCTCGACCAACACATATGGAGGCTCTCGGTGGGCGGCTGGGTTAAGGGCCTGATTCAGAAAGCGGTACTCCTGGACACAGCCCGTATTGTTAGGAGGTTCCTCTCTCTGGAGCCCTGACCGCCGGTAGCTTGGACCCTGTTCCCGATACCGGTGGGCTACTATTTTTTAGATTTTGAAATGTTTTTATATTTTAATATTTAAAAATGTAATTTATATATTATAAAACAGTCCATCGCCGCCTCTGTCTGTTGTCCTGTATGCGATAAACTCAAAAAGTACTACACCGATTTTCATGCTGTTTTCACCAATGGATAGAGTGGTTCTCGAGTTAAGTTTTAGTATAAAAGAACCGACATCCACGCGGGCGAAGTCGTGGGCATCAGCTAGTATGAAATAAAGGAAAATAATAATATTTTATTATTTGTAGTTTTTGCGGCAATAGAAATACACAATCTGTGAAAATTTCAACTGTCTGCCTTTTACGGTTTATGAGATACAGCCCGCTGGCAGACAGACCGACAGACGAACGGACGGAGGGACAGCGGACGCTTAGTAACAGGTTTCCGTTTGGCACCCTTCGGGTACGGAATCCTAAACATTAATCAATTTAAAAAAAATAAGAAGATTATGACATCTGCCAAACGTTCCAACTTTCTAAAGATTCCCTTATGTGTAGCTGACCTTTGTGGTCTGTCTGACTTAACCTTTGGGTTATAGAGAAACGTGAAAAAAGTCATTTACATTTTATACATAATTGCATACTTAACTTCGACATAAAGATTTATAAAATACTAGCTTCCGCCAGCGGCTTCACCCGCGTGATGATAACTTTATAAAATATAAAGTTAGCCTTTATAGCAGTACCTGGTCGACCGAGCTCTGCTCGGGTGAAAATAGATAAAAATATCGTCCAGCACGCGTAGCATAACTGCCATAGAGACTGGTTTTGTCGTTGGAAGAATAGACAAAATCACAGATAAACAATCACAATCTGTGTTTCTACGGTGGTCATGCTGCACGACACGTGCAAGTGTACCAACGTTGTATTACATCCCCGAGGCTGTGAAGATAGAGATAAAGGAATTTTCCTAGATACGAGACCTAGCTAGATCGATTTTTCGCATCCGTAAAGCCTATATAACCGAAAACGGCTATATTTGTATTGTATATACAAATTTACAAATATACAAATTGGAGGAGCTCGTGGCTACGTAATAACAGCCGCACGGGTCGATCCATCAGGTTAAGCTACGCTTGCCGGGGTTGGTCCGTGGGTGGGTGACCATCTTTACATACCGAGACTCCTCCGTGCCTCGGAAAGCACGTTAAGCCGTTGGTCCCGGCTGTCATTTGTGGATCTTTGACAGTCGTTACGGGTCGTCAGAAGCCCGAAAGTCTGACAACCAGTCTTACCAAGGGGTATCGTATTACCCAGTTACTGGGTTGTGGAGGTCAGATAGGCAGTCGCTCCATGTAAAATACTGGTATTCAGCTGCATCCGGTTAGACTGGAAGCCAACCCCGACATAGTTGGGAAAAGGCTAGGCAGATGATGATATACAAATATTGCTCATTCTACAGGTGATGCTTTTTTGTCGGTCCCGTAGTTTTTGAGTTTATTCATTAGAAACAAAAATACAAATCTTTTCTCATTATAATAATAGTGTAATTTCTGTGCCTCAGTAGCAGTAGTCAATGTGCCAATTTCTTTTGAAACTTTCAGAAGCAATTGGCACATTGAGTATCCTTCAGCAATAGTAACCTAGTTATATTGATGTTTACAGTCTGCCGAAACTTTCTAGAATCTAATTCAGTACATCCAATCAAGAAGATCTCAGTATTATTTCTGCTCCAATAGTTATAGTCTTATTCACTTTAGGAACAGATTTCCACAATATTCCCGAGCGACTTATAAGCGTATAGGAGTCACAAAACTTTTCAAATACAAACAACGTATTTCTTTAAGCTTTCATAAAATATGACCTTTTGTTTATTTCAGAAAAGTTCAGAACTTATATTAATCCCAGCGCCAAGATTTTGCCAAAATTATTTTACTTTCTTTTTATAAATCATTGGCCGATGCGGTATCAGATTTGATTTCAAATAAGTAATTTGCAACTAAAACTTCGAATGCATATCCTCCTTCATTTTTGAAGTTGGTTAAAAAGATGGATGATTATGCTGGCATGTCTCCAAAAGGTTGGAATCCTACTAATATTATAAATGTGAAAGTTTGTGTGTTTGGATGTTTGTTACTCAATCACGCTAAAACGGCTGAATGGATTTGGATGAAATTTGGCAAACATATAGTTTATAACTTGGATTAACACATAGGATACTTTTTATCCCGATATTCCCACGGGATCGAGACTTACGCGGGTGAAACCGCGGGGCGCAGCTAGTCTAAAATAATCCTCTTTTTTGTGGACTTCTTAACACCATGTCAACCTTCAAACCCTAAATAATTGTGGTATAAACAAGTACAAATCGATTACTAATAGACTCATTGTTTACATGCCCTTGCCCTTAGTCTTCGATCAATAATGCATTTGAACGAAGGCCTTAGTCCAATAAAGACTAATCTAACCAGCCTGTATTTTCCCACTGCAGGGCAAAGACCATCTCCCTTTAAATCTAACCAACCAGTAACCAACCACTTTTTGTACACTTCATATTATTTAACTCCTCTGGCCATGAAGCCATGTTCCACGATACATTCTATAAACACGATCGACAGACATACTAGTACTTACAGTCTCGTCCATAGCTAACAGGAAGACGCTACTGCCCATTGTCGTGATGATCTCTTATTTGCCCTTTGCCGTGATTTACACAGATTGTCATACAGCTAGGCTCTGCAATATCGCTGATTTCTCTTTAGCTCGATTTTTATGGACTTTAACTGGAGTTCGTGTATTCGACAATGTTATTGGGAAGGATTTCACTTGAATAGATAACTTTGTCGAATCAATGTGAATACTTCAGATACTGGCATAAGTCAATCAACAAGTAGCCAGGAACAAAACCAAAGTGGAATAATTTAATTTCAATTAGGCACATAAAAGGCACTTTTGGACGTCAAAATAAGAAAATAGAATTGATTCTAGGTGTCCAAAAAGTAGTTTCGTATGCAAAAGAATCGTCACAAAACTCCCTAGTTGCTCTTTTAAAATGTTTTACAAAATTTTGTACTTACACATAAGTATTTATAGTTATGTGTGTAGACAATGTACCTACCTACAGTAGTATAACCCCCAATATAAATATCTGTCATTATTTCCAGTGACATTCGACGGAGAGACGATAGAGGGCGCCCCCCCGCTATGGTGCGCCGCGGCCGCAGGTCACTTGCCACTGGTGAAGCTGCTGGTCCGCGCCGGAGCCAATGTCAACTCCACCACACGAACCCATAGCACCCCCCTCAGAGCCGCCTGCTTTGACGGCCACTCTGATATCGTTAAGTTCCTAGTCGAAAATGGCGTCGGTGAGTTTTTGATTTTATTTTTGGAATTTCGCAAGCTGCTCCTTCTATAAAACTATACTGTCAGTTGAGAAAAAGATTTTGGTGGAGTAATATTAATACTGCTCCTGTTAAACCTTCAAATAGGCTAAATGTGCTACTCAAAGGACCTAAACAGGATGGAAGCAGAACAGCAATTTCACCTGCAGATCTTAATTTTACAAAAGGATTGCCAGAAATATGATCGTTAGTTTCGGCTATAGCAAGCTTAACTTGGTATTTCTTTACACCTAGGAATACCTACCAGCATCCTAATTAATAACTGACAAATGCTTGCACTGACTGGACAGGCCCACTCAAATCATTGTGGTTCTTACCTCAAAAGACCATTTCAGACGTTAATCTACATGGTCCTCATATGGCCTGACCAAGATTATGTCTGGACTTTAAAAGAGACTGCGACCTCTGAGTTTGTTTCGGCCTTTCTTCTCAGAGTAGTCAGATAGGAAACACCGACCTCACTTAGCTTATTTTTTACTATTTTATAATATGACGTGTAAAAGTGATTCCAATATCCTATTTACAGAATAAATAATTTCATTTCATAATTACGTAACACACAATCAATCTTAATCTGAATCATTTTGTAGTACGTAAATAGCAACATCCATTGCTTCATATGTTCAAAAACTTTATCTGCTCAAAAACGCAATGAATGTTGTTGAGCTGTCAAAATGAAACAGATTGTGCTTGATCGTGTTTCAGAATTAGGGTGCAGATTACGTTTGCAGTTTATCGATATTTTATCACGAGTAAATCTTTAGATATCATTCTTTATTTTATCTGTTCTAAACATACATCTTTCAATTTCCAGACATAGAAATAGCGAACCGTCACGGCCACACGTGTCTAATGATCGCTTGCTACAAGGGCCACATCAGAATCGCCAAGTACCTACTGTCACTAAACGCGGACGTGAACAGAAAAAGCGTGAAAGGCAACACGGCGCTACACGATTGTGCTGAGAGCGGGTCTCTGAACATACTCAAGATGCTGTTGGGACATGGAGCTACTATGGACGTTGATTCGTACGGTAAGATTTTCTTTTTAAAGGAGATATGTAGAAAATTTAGCAAAAAGCTTGGTCCTGGGGCCTTATTATGACGTACTAGCTCCACCCGCGGCTTCGCCCGCGTGGTATGTCGATAAAAAGTAGCCTTTGTCCTTTCTCAGGCTCTAGACTATCTGTGTACCAAATTTCATTTAAATCGGTTAAGTGGTTTTGGCGTGAAAGCGACAGACAGACAGAGTTACTTTCGCATTTATAATATTAGTAAGGATTAATGCCACTATTTTTCCAGTGTGAGTGAGAGACGGAGCTATACAAGGCCGATAGCACCATCCTTGTTTCGTTGTGGAATAATGATGGTATTAATACTTCATAATACGGCTCTTCCTACCCAAAAGACCATCATCTCAACCGAAAGACGGCCAAAGGTAGATAAAGACCTCCCACGCATGTTGACATCAATCAGTTTCGCTTTCCGCATCCAGCGAATTCCTGTGTGGCGGTACCTACATCGCCACATTAGAACTACGCATCAAAGACCTGACGTCACTCAAAAATCCTGACGTCACAAAAATCCTGCATCGCGCAATTAGAGTTTACCGTGCAGTGAACATATATACAAAAATCCAATATCAACCATTGGGCAGTTGCCCGCCAGACACAACACCCGTCTGGTTGGAGGATCCTCCCTTTTCTATGGTGGATGAGTGAACTTTACACCCTGTTCCTCATACCCCTAAATTGGTGACCCCGAATATGAACGTCAACGCAGCCTTCGTGCAACTACTCCAGCGTGACGTCATCATCATCACTCCCGCAAGCTTTCAGTGAGGCGAGTCACACAGCCAAGCCAACACCCGAGGCGTCAACGGGTATCCTGACCACCAGCATGCAGCGAACGCGCATTCCTGGTCATCACCCGCAGCCTCATCACCCCGACCCACTGGGGAATCACTTCAATAAACCCAATCAACTCAATCACCACAATCGCCGCAAACAGTTCCGACCCACTGCGAACAATGCGGCACCCGGTTCCGACTCACTGGAACCACAACTGGCACTGGCAAGAATCACAAGATACAAGACTCAGCCCACTATCGACTTTCGGTCTCCGGAGGGGAGTGATGTGGCGGTACCTACATCGCCACATTAGAACTACGCATCAAAGACCTGACGTCACTCAAAAATCCTGACGTCACAAAAATCCTGCATCGCGCAATTAGAGTTTACCGTGCAGTGAACATATATACAAAAATCCAATATCAACCATTGGGCAGTTGCCCGCCAGACACAACACCCGTCTGGTTGGAGGATCCTCCCTTTTCTATGGTGGATGAGTGAACTTTACACCCTGTTCCTCATACCCCTAAACCTGTGACTCTGAATAGGCCGTCTGTCCACCTTGACATAATAAAACGTATACATATATCATCAATATGCAATCCGTACATTCCCAATCGGCAAAAATGATGAACTTAAAAATTTTCATTCCCCTATAATTGACTCCTCTAGGGCAGAATTTATAAATGGTTGAGGCTGTCCTGTCTGTCAGTGAATTAATGAATTAAATTTTTATTAAATAGATTGGTATATTTTTGCAGGTATGACGCCACTCCTAGCAGCCTCAGTGACGGGCCACACGCACATAGTCGAGCACCTAATAAACGCGGAATATGGACTAGTGACGAGACAGCAACGCATCGACGCATTGGAACTGCTCGGTGCGACCTACGTGGACAAGAGACGCGACATGGTCGGCGCACTCGCGCTCTGGAAACGAGCCATGGATGACAGGTAAAATACTCAACATTTATCAAAAAACTAGCTGTTAATTAACGTAAAGAAATAAATATGGTAATACGTAGCCAGAGAAAAAGACTGTCTTCTAAAAAGGAAAACTTTCGTAAGTTGGATTAAATCGAATTTTCGAGTTATAAGCGAAATATGATACAACCAACACGCGTAGTATGAGGACGGAAGAATAGACAAAATTACAGATTGTGATTGTTTATCCGTCATTTTGTTCTTTCGTTGGCAAAACCCGTTTCTACGGTGGTCATGCTAACAGTCAGAACAGTCAGTTCAATTACCACTTTATCTACTGGGTTATATTTTTATCGCGGCCTGAGCTATTTTCATGTTGTTCGTGCTAATACGAGGAAAGTCGAAATGCCTTGAAAATTGAAAAAATCATCTACTTGGCATAAAATAACTAACGTTACTATTATCATTGTCCAGATTCCCTGCGGATGGAAGCGAGCCCATTCCGAAGCCTAAAGACATCCCGCGCATAGAAGCCTACGACTACGCAGTGGAGCCGAGCAACTCGCAGCAGCTGGAGGAGATACTCGCCGACCCCGACGGCATGCGCATGCAGGCCTTGGTCATCAGAGAGAGGATTCTCGGTGAGTTTGGTCGCAAAATTGAAGATTTAGAAGTTTCAGTATTAAAATGATAACTATCAAATTTTAAATGAGGTTTCAAGTCTTGAAATTGATATTTGTTATCATTTTTAACACCACTGAACTTGAATTTTCATGTTCTTATTTTCGTCATCAACCACATTTAAATTGCCGCCATATTCGATTTTCGATATTCGAGAACCGACAAAAATTAGACCAATGGTAATCAATGAGCAGTTTTTAATATTCGCCATCTTAATTTTTTCCCTCGTCTGTCCCCAGGCCCGGCGCACCCCGACACGTCGTACTACGTGCGCTACCGCGGCGCGGTGTACGCGGACGCGGGCCGGTTCGCGCGCTGTCGCCAGCTGTGGCACCACGCGCTCGACATGCAGCGCGCCGTGCTCCCGCCGCTGTCGCCGCTCACGCAGTCCTCGCTCTACAGCTTCGCCGAGCTCTTCTCGTACATGCTGGCCGAGCGAGCGCGCCCTCCTCTCAGAGGTATGTCATAATGTCTATATAAGGCACCTGCGATTAACCAGAACCGAGTAGTGCTAGCAACTTTGTACCGAGTTGGCGAGCAGCGAGCGAGTGCGCGACGGCGACAAGCGATTACTCGCTGGTGTGGTATATACCAAGCGTTAGTCTCAGCTAGTGTCGGCCGCTATTTTCAACTCGTATTCAAGTTGTGATTTAGTTCATTTTCAATTGACCAATAAAAATGCTTGGTGTTTGCTGACTCCAACCACAGTCATTATAATACAAACATTATTATAACTACCAATTTCTGCCCCACAGGTCGCATAGTCCCCCCCGTGACCTTCGAGGACATTGAACCCGTATTCAGGAAGGCATTATCTGAGATACACCGCGGTATGGAGCTCCTGGATTCTAAGCTCAGCATTGACCGCGAACAGACCTTGAGCACTTTACAGAGGGTGCTGGTCATCTCCTTACACCTGGCGGCGTTAATGGCGCGGTTACTCGAGGAACCAGAGTGTACTGAGGAGATCTCCAGGAAGATACACAAAGCTGTTTACTCACTCGTTAAGTTAGATATTACGGTGAGTTTGAGAATCATATTTATTTATTTATGTACTTACATATATAAAATACATAAAGATAGAAGAGTATAAAGGTACAGAAGTACGGTACCTAATTAGAAATAAGCAGTATCTTCCATATTTCTTGCCATTCACAAAATATTTTATGAATATAATGGTATAGTGTCAAGCGATTTTAAACCATGTATGATGCAAAAAGTACCTTGTCATACTCTGCAAATTATTACATCAAAAAAATTGTGTACTAAGATGTCGCGGGATGAAATGAAGATAACAAACATAATTAGGAAAGAAAAGAAACAAATTAAATTTATTTAACCCAGGTTAAGGTACTCTATACACACACAAGAAAAAACAGAAAATAATTTGAAACAGTGTTGTGTGCTTCACGACTGTGCTTTGATTCTTTTATTGGCTCGTGGCGGGGAAAACAGGCGTCCTAGTCGCGTATGTGTGGTGTAATAATATCGCAATGTGTGCGCCAGGTGCGGCAGGGCCGCTCGGCGCTGCACGTGGCGTGCTCGGCCGAGGGCGCGCGCGGGCGCGGCGCGCGCGCCTGGCTGCCGGCGCCGGGCGAGGCCGCGCCGTGCGCCGCGCAGCTCGTGCAGCTCATGCTGCGGCTGGGCGCGCCGCCCGACGCGCGCGACGCCGACGGGAACACGCCGCTGCATTTAGTCTGCAAGGTATACGACTCACGACCTACCTGGCGTTTTTTCCCACAAAGACAATTTTCAATGAAAAGGTTTCTCTATATTAAAAAAAATCACACCATTCCGTTACTGCGTGAAAAAAAGACAAACCAACTAATCAACCGACACACTGTCGCATGTATAATATTAAATGAGAAAAATTACGTAGATGTAACACAGTTTGCTGGAAAGTTCGAAAGGTATATAACAGGCAACTGAAGAAACACGGGTGGGTTTTAGTCAGTAAAAGTCTGAAATCATTTGATGATTTCCAAACCTCAAAAAAAAACCTAATTCCTGAGTTCGCCAGACCATCGTGTTTAAACAAGGAAGTGAAAACGCTAAGAAAAACGACCTAATACGGATTCAATGCCCAATAATAACAGAAAAATGGTTGCTTCCAGAATCAACGTATTCTTTACTTCATATTTAGGGCGAATTCGACCAAACTTGTATATCTAATTTTTTACAGTTTTTTCGAAACAAAACCTAAGTTCTCTCTTAAAACTACCATAAATATCTTTAACATTTCCAGCTGAACCCGTGTCCCGCTGAAGTGGTCCGTGAGTTACTCTCACACGGAGCTCATATCGACACAGTGAACTACGAGGGCGAGACGCCCGAAGAGATCCTCAAGTCAACGCAACAGAGCCTTAGCGCCATCGTCAACCCTTTGCGGTACACGTCACTCAAATGCCTCGCCGCACGTACCGTCAAGAATTACCGACTTCCATACAGACATGTGCTCCCTCTGTGTCTGTATTCCACCGTCATTACTCATTGAGCGAGACATGAACGTGCCGCGTGCGACACCGCGCTGTGATCCAACCTAACGCTAAGCAGTATCGACCTCACAATATACTAGACAGCGTACACGCTTACCGTTAACATTTACCATAAACCCGGGCACGATCTTCAACCTCTGATTGGTTCAAAACCATTTCCCGTGTGTGTTTCCATTGATGTTGTATTGATGACGTTTGATACGTCAGTGACACGTGTCCTCCTGGCACTATAGATTTTGAGACTTGGTAGTTTTGTTTGAAACGTTATTTTAGCATTTTAGATTGGAATGATCAGTGTATATTTTAGGATCTTTTGAGGCTACATTATTATTCTTTTAATTCGTTGTAATACCACCGGATTGAATACCTTTCCTTAACTGCCATACGAAATAGACTAATAAGGCAAAGGTATGATTTCGGGTTTATACTAAAATTGAGAATGTTAGATTGATGTAGGTAGTCAAACAAGCGACTAACACCAACGTGTAGTGTAAACTGTAGTCGGATCATTGAAATATCAGTTTTAGCATAAACTTGGTGTTACTCTGATGTCTATTTTGACACAGTATTTTAAAATCGGTAGCTCAGCTCAAAGCAGAATTTATATAATATATTATTATGTATTGTATCATTATATTTAGTAGTATAAACTTCATAATTCTGTGAATTTATGTTTTATACTTAGTTTTTCTTTATAATTCCTTCTCATAGTTTATAATTATTTCAAATCTATAATGTATCATATTGATTTATTATTATTTCATAGTTATTTTGTCCATTGATCGTCCATTTGAAGTAACGTATTGTTTTGTATGTGTCAAAAGTAAAACTAATAACGTCCTTATAATTGGTAGTAAAAAGGTATATAGAAATTAAATTTCAGTGCTGTGCCGTACGTGATTTGAAATAGATGTAATTATGTACATTGGAATAAGTAAAATGGATGTTTTAATATATAATATTTATGTATCTGTAAATTACTGTTTGGCGATACGTCTGGGTACATGGGAGTTTTAATGCTATGTTATATGGCCACTGTTGGTACAATAGATCATTTTAACGTCACAAATATTATTATTAAATCTTTTGAATTGTTTTAGAGCTCAAAATAAAAATCATTATGTTATTTTGATTACTTTTTGCGTGATAACCTGCATGCATACTGATAATATATTATTAATATACTTTGTCATCGTAAAGTTAGATTATGTTACACATCACAATGATTATAAATAGATGAAGTGCATTATTAGATAGTGTAATGGCACTGCATGTACTTACTGTTTTGCTTTGTACTGAATTATAAGACTTTTGTTCTTAAAACGATACAGCCATACTTAATTTTAATAAGTGTTTCTGGAGGTTAAACTCTAATTATGTCTTCATCTGTGTATAATCGTTGACATTGCCACCAAGTGATATTCGCTTTTAATATTTGACTGTTATCGTAACGCTAGGCGCCCGCGCAGACGCGGCCTGGACTAGACTCAATAGTTCGAGTGTTTCCACTTACACCTCTCTAGTCCTCTTACTTTAGTAAATCCTTGATTACTTTAAATACACATACAATCATACTCCGTATGTCAGTGATCATCGCTTGACACATATATCAATGTAAAAACAAATTAGACATAAGTAGGCATATTAGAAATTAATGGAGATACGTAGAAATTGGTATTGTATATTAGCAGAATGGGTAACGACAAAGTAAACTATTAGTACTGAATTATAATGAAGATGTTGATTATGTTTGTAACAACGGCATCGTTCGCTACTTTGTGTGTATTTCCTCATAGTATATTATAAATTTAGTAATATCGCGTGATTATATGCTAGTTATTTTTGAAATTAATAAAATGCTTTAAAATATTTTCTTTTTTAATTTTCATGAATTTATTCTTAGTAGTCAACCCATTGCATAGAAAAAGTACTCATATTTTATCATGATGTCACAGTCAAAGTCAAATAATTTATTTTAATTATTAAAGGGGCATAAAAGGCACTTTTGAACGTCAAAAACAAAGAAATAGAACTGATTCTAGTCGCCCCTTCCAAATGGTAGTTTTCGTATGGAGAAGAATGGGCAAGGAACTTCACCGTTACTCTTCTAAAAAATGTTTAACAATATTTTGTATACATCGATTATATAATTTTATGTGAAGACGATGCACCTAGAATAAGATTACTGTACCACAATAGGGGTTTGTGATGACTAGTTATTCTAGGAGCATTAATACATTTTTTGTAAATGAATTATAAAACTCGGGTGTGTAAAGCGAATCGAATGTCATATGAGTTATCATAAGGTTCCTAATCGGGGACACATTACATAAACACTCGACAACATTGTTGTGTCTTAATGATTATGTATGTACCTATATGTAACTTTAAACTATGTAGCACATAAATATAAACGAAAGGGCTTCTTACAAAGGTCGGTTATGTTAAAGGTACTTCTAAGATAACAAAAACAACAGCTCAGTTGTTGTTCCGTTTAAGTAACAAACAATACACGATTATAATATTTGTACATGCATATAAACATACAACATTGATAAAATATAAAATGGTGGCAGATTATAAATAAACATTGTTGAATCTGCCTGTCAGTTTTGATCCAAAAAGTAGCACAAGAAACATCAACCTTGGTACAGCTTTTTAAGTTCAGGTGAGTCATCGATCAGGGTCTGCATTTCCCTCAATGAAGCGCCCGGGAACATCAACCAGATGCGTTTAGCGGTCACCAGGTTGCTCTTCAGAACCTTAGCCATAGTCTCTCCATCAGCATTCTTTATGTTGCCCATCTTCACTACTAGTTCGACGGGAAGCTTCTTCAGTTGGTACTTACGCATTCCACACAATAGAGGCCAGAATGAGAACTGGTCGATAAAATGCTCAGTGCCACTTACGGCAGATAGGTACAGCTTACATTTGTCATTGTTGTTGTGATCCCACACCAGGCCCAGGACCTTTGCCTCACTTGACTGTATGTTCGGGAATTTCTTGCGATTCTCGTAAGCATACCCGGCGGCTAGACCGACCAGACGGTTGTAAGTGAACTCGTAATCTTCCACTTTTATGTTTTTAGTCGTCTTTTTTATCAGGAGTGGAGTACTGGAAAAATAAACAAAATTGTCATAGGATACATTTTAAGGGACTTTATTTTCTTGATTGTCTTCGTGTTTTACAGCCCAGCCAACAATGCTGATTTAATTACTTATGTAATTAAGAGTTGTTTTTGTGGTTTAGATGACATCGTCATAACGAAAACAAATTCTAGGTACCAGCAACTTACGAGCCCTAATAAATTAACCTTTAGTAGGCCCAAACATTTCGATCAACATACAACGTATACAAAGTTGCAATTTGCAAAACAACGTAAGAGAATATGAAATTTCACGGATTACGTAGCTTAGAATCGCTACTATTTAAGGTTGCACTAGTCATCGGCTCGGACTCGTTGGTGCGCGTGGCTAATACGCATACTACATAATATTATGTATAGTTTTATTTATTTATCTAGTCTTTATTTATTTATTTGTATATTTATTTAGTGATGACATATACGACAATTTACAACGAAAATGAGCGCTTAAAATTTCATAAGCAGACCTTCGGGCGTATAGATGTTATGGAAAGACTACTGGACTCAAAATAAAATTATTTGAACTTTTGAATAAATAAATTATTTAGGATCCCTATACGGTTTCCATTTTGTCATTTTCATACTACATAAGTTATTTATTTACTCCTAAAGATGAGTTAAAATTAGTGTTGAAATGTGGAAGTCTCGACGCTCATTACTTCCAAACTAATGTTATAAATATTTTTTCCAATTCTGCTTACATAAAGGGCTAGACAAGACAAGTTGATATAATTTTTAGTTTTGAACGTACACCGTCAAACAGACGAGTAATCACCATACTACGTTTGTATGGAAGAATGACCGACTAGCGTAACCTTACAATTCCTACTGCTGTTAGGTACTGCAGCCGAAATTGCAGTTTAGTGGTCACTTCAAAACTTACTTGCGTTCAAGATTCATTCCTTCAATGACGATAGTCTTGCCAGGTTCCACAGAGCTAAGCTTCTTTCTCAGCTCGTACCCTTGCGCCAGCAGACGCTCAACGTTGGCATCAATTCTCAGGAATTCCGCATCCTTGTACACGTTGTAGAAATGCGGCCCATTGAAGGTGGTTGTGGAGGGAGTCTTGGGCTCAGACGAGAATTCGAAGTTTTCCATGACTGTTGCTGAACACAAAAGGGTCAGTTAAAGGTAGGCAAGTAGATACTTATTATAGACCTAGAGGCTATGGTACAAGTTTCGCCGTAATTGATGGCCGCTCTGAACGGTCGGCGGTGGCGGTGGGAGCGAAGAAGTGCAAAGAATATGCTATTCTCTTATGAGAGAAGTGCTTTGGTTTCCTAGGAAAGGAGGAAAGGGGTGGGTTCTATGTGCCTAAGTACCTACTATGGTAAGTCTCTCGTTATTCAGTTCTTGAGTACCTAGATCTGCACCTATACCTACATTCGAGATCTAAAAATACCGAAAAAAAAACTTAAAAAGCCTAAAAAACCCGACTGAAAAGAGAAAAACAAGCATTATAATTAATAGAATTTTTGGTGATGGACATGGATGTAAATTATAAAAATTCCGCCATTTAGATTTTTTTATAATTTTAATATACCCAGTGACACTCGCGCATCAAAATCGGTTCACCCGTTTAGTAGGTGGTTACGAGGGAACATCAAGACGGACATACAAACACGTAAACCTCCTTTTTTGGCTTCGCTGCAGTCGGGTAAAAAGAAAGATTCTGGGTTAACGCTGTGTCAATCAATCAACTCAGTCTATCGCAGTCCACTGCTGGACATAGCCCTCTCCCAGGCTGCACCACAACACCCTGTACCCCGCCTTCCGCATCCAGTCTGTCCCAGCCAGCCAACTTTTTAATGATGTGTCAGTAGGAATTTAGTTGGTAAGTACTAGTGATGGATTAATTAGCATTCGCATTCATTGTTAGCTTGTGAAAAATCATTTAGCATTTAGCTAATGAAATTTAGTTGCGAAATTTCGTGAAGTGCTAAGTGAATTATCGCTTCGTACATTTTCATTTTCATTAAAAGTGCGAATTAAAATGAGCGTTCACCATTTTAATTCGCACTTTTAATAAAATTTTCATACTTCATTATTATCAATTATCATCATATTAGCTATTAGCATAGCAATAGCAATTATCATGCTAAGACTCAATAATTCACATGCTAATGAAATTAATGAAAAATCGCATTAATTGCCATTACTAGTAAGTACTTAAGTCTTTATAAAAATAAATAAGTACAATAAATAAAAACCTACAATAACGTAAAAATAAAAATGATCTAAACAAAAACATTCTGTAGGTACTGCTCATAGTTAGAAGAAAGCATATTTCTATGGTAGGTACCTACTCCTCTACATTACATCCTATACCATGAAAGATGATAACATCTTGATTTATTTACCTAATAGAAAAAGTCCTAGTCTTATTTTGTAAATAAATAAACAAAGACTTGTGAAGTAAGTTCATACAAAGGAAGCACAATAGGTAGGTA
Organism: Lithophane leautieri; assembly: GCA_949152455.1. Classification (NCBI taxonomy): domain Eukaryota; kingdom Metazoa; phylum Arthropoda; class Insecta; order Lepidoptera; family Noctuidae; genus Lithophane; species Lithophane leautieri. The sequence goes on along the minus strand of OX424474.1, from coordinate 3,538,377 downwards.
CCAAAATGATAACATGTACACTACCGAAGTAGGTACTTAACAGCTGTTATCCAAAGTCTATAAATAAAACTAAAGGATAAACTTTTTAAATGTTTATGATATTAGCAAAAAAGCATTGAAAAACTTACTTTTGTTCTGGACCCTGGACACAGGAAAATGACACTATTGAGACAAGGTTCGTCGTATAATGATTATTGTAACTATATAATATTTTATTTATTTATGGAATGACTAATGGACGGCCAAAGTGATTATGCTAAACGATTTGAAAGAGTACGCCATGAATCGACTTAAAATCGAATATATTTAGTATCGATAAATACAGTCAAATGTTTACATTTTTCGAACTAAGTCAGTTTTTTTAATTTAAAAAACGTCCAAGCTAGATTGTATTAATTCAGTCGCCAATGAATACGTCAAATGTCCAAAAATATCGGTTTTCCAAACAAATGTTTTTATTGAATATAATTTATTATTCACAATTTTTAGGTTAATTATATTTATAGGAAAGTATCTGTATCGGCCTTAAACAAACTTAGAATTAGTTAGTTTTTCGCGTATTTAGTAAGTTGTATGATAAATCGCCTAAATATGACTGCCTTATCGTTCGTTTTGTTCTCTATGGTTGGTTTTCCCCTGTTGTCAAGGCTAAAATAGGATCTAGACTTGGCATGTTTTATTTTTTAATGGTTTCGCACAGTTTCTGCATTGCCAATGTCACGTTTAGTTCGAAGAAATAAAGGTAGGGAAACGAAAATATTTCGTGACATTGATAGATGTACCTTACACCATAGATTGAGTAAGTTTATCGTCTAGCTTACGTACTGTACACCACAATGAGTCATTGTCACCACAGTACTACATTATACTATACTGAAAACTGTCACTGTGCTCGTGATCACTGTGTGTACTGAAACCCGAACCGTTTCGGGTTTCTTAAAATAAGATTACGAACAATATTATAATAATTGCTTTCGCAAGTTCGTATTAGAGCGTTATAATACTGACGATTAGCCAGCGTGTTCCTAGCGAGGCAATCTGAGAACGTGCTCCCAGCGGGTGCGAAGCGAGCTAACTCCGATTACGCGACGTTTATTACGCGTTTTCACAATATTGTACACTCTCTTGTACAGTGTATACTCACGTGAATCGCTCTCGTTACGCAAACGCGGCGAACACGTGGCGTGCTCGCTACGCACACGCAGCGACCGCGTTGAACGATCGCCTCGCTGATAACTCCTTCGCAAATCGCCAGTGTGACAGGTCCTTCAAACGCTAAACATTGTAAAGATTCCATTTCCAGTTTAAGCTGATCTCGCATTGTTTAGGATTTCCATACAATGAGAAGTGAGATTCTACTGGAAATGTATAGCTTGATATTATGTAGCCGTGTGTACACTAAACTTTAGCATTACCATTAGTTTATGGTGTGTTACCCGCGTGGATGTCGGAAATTATCCCACGGGAACGTACTACCGGGATCTATGTTCTATGTGAAGTATTCTATGTGTTAATCCAGGTTGTAAACTATCTGTGTGTCAAATTTCATTCCAATCAGTTCAGCCGTTTTTGCGTAATTGAGTAACAAACATCCAAACATACAAACTTTCACATTACATAACATAACATCACGCTTTGTATCCCCGAAAGGTTGGGCAGAGGTGTACCTTTAGTACACCCACATCTCGCCAGTTATGTAATTGGGGGGAGCCTATTGGCATCAACCGGACACAAATCCAGACTCCGAGTTTCACATTAAGTGATTCTTAATTTAATTAACGAATGAAGAAAGTATAATCATTAGTTAATTTGTCAAAATAAAGTAACTCGTTAGTACTTACATTATTTTTACAAATTAACCTAATAATATTTACTTTCTGACTCAGAAGGTAAATATTATTAGGTTTATTTCCAGTGGTGTAGTTACTTTAAATAGCGCCATCTCTTATCACTCATACAAACTCGATTGTGCCTTTGGATTGCACGTGACCCGTGAGTGGTTGTGGTTGAAGCCATGTTTCAAAAATACACGGTAGGTGTCTATTGTGTCCTAACTCTGATTCGTAACACTTAGGTAGGTAGGTACTTACAAGATAATTTATAGTATCCTAGAAACAGAAAAAAATCTACTAGAAAAATACCGGTGTCGTAAAAAGGATGAGTAGGTATTAATTGTGAATGAAATAAAATAGTGAGCACATTCAATTTTTGCAGTCGGTCTGCTAAAATAGAATAGAATAGAATCTGCAGTCTGCTATTTATACCAAACTCAAAGCATTTATTTCTGAAGGTAGGAGTTTCCATTAAGAACAATTAACTCTTGCCTAAAATGGTTTACTAATAAAATTATAAAGTAAGTAGTGTCCGAACGAAACAGTTATGATTACATTATTTTCTGAAACCCATCGTATTCCATGAATTTCCATGCTTGTAACAAATACCTAATCGATTTAGGGCTGATTTTGCAAAATGTTAAAATGACCGAACGTCTAGCCCTTACTTAAATAAGGGCTTTACCAGACATGCTACTAAATAAGGGCTTTACCAGACATGCTACTGTTAGCCTTACCATCTGCGATTAGCGATTTACCTACCTAGTAGTTTTTCAGAAGCTTGATACAGCTCGAAACACCGCATCATTTTAGCATCAGCAATCAACAATTGAATCGCTTTTCGGAAGCTCGACACATCGACAACTCTATCTCTCTGCCAAACAATTCAGTATCATTAGAAAATGAAATTTGTAAACCGTAGGCTTAGACCAAATAAAAAACCAAAACAGAGCGCTGTCAACAGTGACGTGAAGCCGGTTTCGTAAACATGTATGCACTTAGTTTGGTGTAGTTTGATTGTAGTGTCAGTGTAAATAGTTGTAAATGTGTGTGTGTGAGCGTGTATGCACAGACCGGTGGTGTAGTTTTAGCATGCTTCACTGTATTGTTCGCAGCGCGCCGTCTTGGTTTTTTATGTGGTCTGAGACCGTAGGTACACAAACGGAACGAGTCGCCGAAGTAATCGCTGAAATGTGTGATTTTGGTACGCAAAGGTCCAAAGAGTTTTCTAATTTTATTTGAAACTGTGTCGATTGGCATCACAGAAAATAAAATGTGAGAATTGACGTTTTTCCGAAATCACAATCAGTAACTGTAATCAGCAATGACTCCAAGAGTTACGGACAGTCTCCTAAGAACGTTGAGTGTATTAGAAGCAAGACCCAACGGGGGTTATTAATCCTGGTATCCTACTCTGTACGTGGTCCGACACGCACTTTGTAAATACAGCCTAGATTAAATTTATTTAACAATTTTACGATAGGTACATATGTATACCAAGCAGAAAATACATAAACGAGTATCAAACCCAAGCTAACCATGATTAATTGAACAATATAACAACGGCACACCTTTTCCACCCTTAACTTAGCATAGACAGAGAACCTTCAAAACATGGGTGGATAAAAATAAAAGCCTCATAAAAATGTATGAGCGGCACGAGATGCGCAGCTAACAAGAGAAGGTTTATCGCCACTGGCTACTCGCCCCTCGCCCCCGCAAGTCACCTCTCGCCACATCGCTAGTTATTCCGCGTCACCGGTAATTGTGACAAATGAACGTGTTTCGTTATACTTACAAAATAGTTATAGGCGAGCGAGGAACTAGGGGTTTTGTTGCAAATAGATTTGGTGGAGAAAAGGAAAATGGATTTGCAGATATTTAGAATGATGTTTTTCGTGTTTGTAGAGATAATAGAACGCTATTCGCCTAATAGAGGTTTTTTTTACACCTGTATATAGTCTGTCTAGATAAGTAGTTTAACTGTCTCGTTGGTCTCGTGGTCGCAAATGCGACTGCTGAGCGTGGGGTCCTGGGTTCGATTCCTGGGTCGGACAAAGTGTTATTGGGTTTTTCCATTAGGAATTTCTTAGTAACAGGCCGGAGTTTGGAAGTTGGCGGTGTGATACCCCTGCTGCCTCGGAAAGCACATTAAGCCGTTGGGTTTGTACTTGAACTCTCTCCGGTCGTGTCGGGTTGCCGTCCCATCGGACTATGAGAGTGACGAAAGAGAGAGTGCACTTGTGTCTGCGCACACACTTGTGCACTATAATATCTCCCGCGCCGAAAGCTATTCTCCGTTGAGATTGGCCGCCATGGCCGAAATATGGTCTGGAGGACTTTAGTATAGGCTAAGGGGAGTACCCCAGAGAAGTCATTATGATAGTTCTTTCACAAAACTGCGGAAATGAGAGTTAGATTTGAAATAGTCTTTTTCGAGTTGTGGACCCAGCATTGACCACGTGTACGGTGTAACTATACGCTCCACTAGGCTAAATGTTCTATGATTTTGTGAGATTATTTTCATTACTCTGAGGCTAACACAAAAACTTCGTGTGACACAGAGTTCACAATGCAGTGGCGATCGTTAGTTGGTAGGTACCTAAGTTATGACCAAGTCGATAGCCGGAAAATCTTTGTAAGTAAGTAATTACCCATGCCACTAAAATCAGTGGTTGACGATTATTATGATCTTGATGATCGATTATACGTGTACATGACTGAATTAGGTACCTCATTACTCATTACGTAAATAATAGCTACCTAATTCAGTTTATTTCTAATCACCGACATTGCACATAGCTTGTCCAAATAATCCAATAATTTTGTTTGAGTAAAATCAAAATATCTAAATCTACCCACATTACGATCTATTCTGAAAAGTTCTTTACCGGCTTGTTAGATTCGTTTGCTGAAGTTTACTAGAGCTTAAAAGAACTTTAAACTTAGTCCTCAACATCCGTGGCATTCATAATACAAACCAGTCTTGTCACGTGAACCATGCAAACTGAATCAATAGATAAGCAGAAACCTGAGAAACTATTGATCCATCCATTGATTAACAATGGATCCATCATATATTTAGAAGATTTAAGCCTATTAGCCTACATGAATAGTTATAACTTATAACAGAATTAAAGCAACTAGATTACAAAAATACTTACGATATAATCCAAAACCATTACAACCAATTATAATACAATACATGACAACTCAACCCTAAATTGCAATCGTATACAACATACGTAACATTCAGGCACGTGGGTCAAACGGACCCATTCAAAAAACTAGGCACGCGCCATGTCGCAATAGAAAGACGTCGTTAAACAAAGAGGCTATTGTGCCCGAAACGATCCCGGGTGGGCAGTTATTGTACAAATACGGCTGATTCGCGGAATTCGCAGGGAGACGCTTAAAATTTGCGGGAAAAAAAGACGCGCTCGGGTAGATACGGCCGATTGTGCCTGATAGGGTTGATACTCAGGGCTGTTTGTATTTTTGGGGTTAAATGTTTGACGCTTGTGCTAACAATAGTTCGTTAAGAATGGTAAGTATTTTTTATTTGATGGTAGTTTTTGTAGACGTAGTAGATGATGGATAAAAGCGATGCCACACGGGCGATACCAATGTGTTGCGTTGTCGCAGGGTTTAATAGGTGTGCGGTGCAACAGGTGAGCAAGCAGCGCCGACGCAACGCATTGGCAACGCCCGCCTGGCAAGATAAGTTTGTCTTTCATTGCATGACTCATAACTTTTACCTTATTATGATTTTAAACTAATTTCCATGATCAAAATCAGTCTGAATATATTGTATAATGTTACACACATTTGCGCCGTTATTAAAAAAAAAAAAAAACTGTCCTATCCGTAAACCTACGACATCCTCCAATAAACAAATAACAAAAAACAAAAAGTCCCGAAACTGCCATTCGACAACCCTAATGTGTCTCCATTCTCTGTTATTAATAACGGCAGCATATTACAATTCAATTTAAGCGCCCCGCCCGCGCCCGCGCTGCCGGCTCCAGCCCGTAATCCTTGCGTATAATCTGCCAACAGATAAACTGAACACAATTATATTAAAAGCCAACATGAAAATTTTGCCAAATCTCTGACAAATGCTATTACATCGAAGTCTAATAGCATTGTCAGCTGTTACACAGGTATTAACGGGTTCCATGCGCTGATTTAAAAATTTTACACGAGTTTTGAAGGGGTTATGATAAACGTGTATCGTATCTATTTTCTTAAATTAATGTAAGTGGGTTAGGTAACTATCCTTACATATTATAAAATAAAGTCCTCCGCCGCGTCTGTCTGCCGTCCTGTACGCGACAAACTCAAAAACTACTGCACCGATTTTCATGCTGATTTCACCAATGGATAGAGTGGTTCTCGAGTAAGGTTTTAGTATAACCGGCATCCACACGGGCGAATTCGCGGGCATCAGCTAGTGTTCTATAAGAAAATGTTAACGTTAACGTAACCTACTTACTTATGTAGGTAATAAGTAAAACTTTAAGTAATGTTTACATGTGGTAGACTGCGATTTTGCCGATTATTTATTTTATTATTTATGTACACACAGTAAAATACCTACATAAAGATATGACATAATTATGTATAATAAGAGTAGGACAAAGGTACTGCTTATTTCTTTCCGTTCTTATTTTAGTAAAGAAAAATTGCTGCTTTTTTAGATAAAAAAATGACAAGAATAAGAAATTATGTATGGTATATATTTCCGTTCCTGAAGTAAACAATCTGATATAGTTACAAGTGTTCACGGTTGGCAGGCTGCGGGTATCGGTTCTCTCATTTAACGTAATCGGTTTAGTATAACCAATGCTATTTGTCGGTACAGTGGACGCGCCCTTACGTCGGGCATAAGTAAGTGCTGCAGTGATTGTTATGGCGACTATACGTGTAACAGAATAAGCGCAAGACCTGAAAGTAGTTTGCTCAGAATCGGCTTCTGAATCGATTTCCGTCATTATTTATATATGTTAATATTTCATGAAAAAATCTTTTATTTAAAAGAAATTAGAACCACTGCGTCATAACAAGGTAATAAGATATTTTATTTAAGGAAATTTAATCCTTATCTCAAAGGAATAAAGCCTATTTAAATGCATAATCAAATTTGTAATACGCTCATAGCTATCCTATGTGTAGTGCGCGTTAAATAAAATAGTTAATTTAAGGTGTGGTTTAATTAAATTAAATTACAGATATTTTTTTTGTCTTATAATTTAATATTCTAATTGGGGTGTATGAGCTCTTGCGTTTATTCCGTTACACGTTGTATATTTACGTACTTAATGTAAAAAGATATTGGTTAAGGTTCTTGAAAATAATTATCAGGAACGGTACTGTCTGAATCGCTGGACAAAGAGGAGAATTTTAGGCAGTAATTGGTGCTACGTAATCGTGGTTACGTAATAACAGCCGCACGGGTCCATCCATCAGGTAAAGCTACGCTTGCCGGGGTTGGTCCGTGGATGAGTGACCATCTTTACATACCGAGACTCCTCCGTGCCTCGGAAAGCACGTTAATCCGTTGGCCCCGGCTGTCATTTGTGGAATTTGACAGCCGTTACGGGTCGTCAGAAGCCCGAAAGTCTGACAACCAGTCTTACCAAGGGGTACCGTATTACTCAGTTACTGGGTTGTGGAGTTCAGATAGGCAGTCGCTCCATGTAAAATACTGGTATTCAGCTGCATCCGGTTACACTGGAAGCCGAACCCAACATAGTTGGGAAAAGGCTAGGCAGATGATGTTAGGCAGTGATTGGTGTTATCTCCCCTCTTCGTTTGAAGCTATAGGAAATAAGTTACCGTATGTAGGGCGAATATTATTTATTTCTAGTCCTACTTATGGTAAGCTTAAGGCTTGATCGAAGTCTTGAGTAAAATGTATGAACAATATTGTCAAACTTTTTTACTTTTATTGGTTGAATACGAGGCTTTTGGCTACTTTTGTTTAGGTGTATTTAATGTATTTTTAGGGTTCCGTAGTCAACAAGGAATCCTTATAGTTTCGCCATGTCCCTCTGTCTGTCTGTCTATCCGTCCGTCCGTCTGTCTGTCCGCGGCTTAGCTCAGAGACTGTTAGTACTAGAAACTGTAATTTGGTACATATAAATCACGACGACCAAGTGGTAAAAAGAATCGTAATAAAGATTTTTTGTTACCTACACTCAAAGGCTCGTGCAAACTGGCGCGATATCGCGAGCGTGACAGGCAGAGCAACCCTTGTCGCGCCCGCGATATCGCGCCAGTCTGTACAGGGCTTAAAGTGGGATGGTTTTTTTTTCTCGTCGATCCCATGGTGTGGGGTATCGTTGGAAAGGGCGTTTATTTTGTTGAGTGTGCGTTTTGTTTGTGCAGAATAAACAATTTTTCTTTTCTTTTTTTTTAACTTTGTTGTACTTTCATTGCTCTAATAACACGAAGGCCTAATAATGTCACAGCACCAGCTACATATTTCTATTGATAACATTACTCGCCATTCTAAATGCGACAGAGATTCATTTGATATTATAAATGTGCTAACATAATTACTTAGTTTAAATAAGAAATAAGGCCGTCCCCTGTTCCCGCTAACTCTGGCAGACATAACTAAAAGTGTGAAGGCGCTCCACGACGAGGCTCCAGTTAATTGAATACCTGCCACTACTACTGGAACTGGAAACGTGAAGACAGGATTTACTCGTCCACTAATAATTATGTATAATAAGTGTATTATTATATTACTTGTATTATTTTTAGTTTTATGTATTTTGCTTTCTGTCCAATCTCTTCCAGGTGTGTAACCTGGAAGAGATTTCTTTAGAAATAAGCATCATCATCATTAGACAGTTGAAATTTTCACAGATGATGTATTTTTGTTGCTGCTATAACAACAAATACTAAAAAACAGAATAAAATAAAAAATTTAAGGGGGCTCCCATACAACAAACGTGAATTTTTTTGCTCGTTTTTGCTTGATATTGATAACGGCAACAGGTAGACGCTTGAAACATCACAGAATATTTAGTTATATATTCACTTTAAAAATAAATAATCAAATTAAAATAAAACAAATATTTAAGGGGGTCTCCCATACAACATACATGTTTTTTTTTTTTTGCCGTTTTTATAGATAATGGTACGGAGCCCTTCGTGCGCGAGGCCGGTTTTTTTCTTCTCTGTTTATTATGTGGTTGAAAAAAAAATAAGACCGAATAACTATCGGACAGTATGAATGAGGATGGCTATAAGAGTAGGGGAAAATTAATGAAACAATGGACGGACTGAGTGAAAGATGTTATGGCAAGGATGGGCGTGAGTACCGAGATGACGACTAATAAGAGACTAGAGTAGAAGAAGACATGTTGCGTCAATTCCAAATAAACATCATAAACTGTCAGACATGTAAGAATGTCATTTCATGACTATTTCTACTGTAGCGTGACGTCAGGTCCGCATTGTGCCAAGGCTTGGTCGTTTTAAAGGAGCATTCTTCCCAACCACTGCAACTAGAAACCTAGAATTAACAGTGGCCACCAAGAAAAGCGCCGCCACCAAGAAAGTCACACGACGAGTCCCGGAGAAATGACTCATCTCACTCATCGGCCGTGGCCAACTGCGATGAAAATACCTACCGCCATACAAAACAATACTTCCGAGTGTGGACAAGTAGTAGCATCCTAAGAGCAGCAGTCCGGAAAGTTAAAACGAGTCCCGCCTCCCCCACCCCCCCTCACTCACCCCACTGTTTCCCTCCAACGCGAAAATTTTACACAATTCAATTAAGAGCAGCATTGTTTTCGTTTTTAAATATGTCTATTACAATAAAGATTACATGTTTCCTCATTTTTTAGGTAAGAGTTCCTCGGTTTAGCTTGAGAATATAACGTAATTTCTTAATAGTTTTTAGAAAGGCTTTGTGTTTGACTATTTCACCCAATGGTTTTATCTAATGAGCAATGATCGGTCAATGATAAAGCACTCAAGACTTGCATGGTCCCAGGATGGAGCTGTATCGGGAAACAGATTCCGGCAAGGACTTCCACTCCTTCGCGGTACGCACAATTGAATGTATTGTATTTGCAAATACACCCCTTTGCAAAAAAAAACGGCCACCTTAACAGTCATTGACTTTTCTATGGATAATATTAATATTTTTACTATGTCACTAGCATAAATGACTAGTAATTTCTTATTATCAATAAGAATATCGTTTTTTGACTACACCCCTCTTCCAGCAGCGCTAAAATTTTACTAGCTCTTAATGCTTTTTTTGCCATTACAATCGACACGAAGATATCTGTTTTAAGTCCTAATAAGGCTGGATTATGCGACAAACAAATTTATTCTACTAAAAAAATAACGATAAGTTAGTTTTAGTTGCCAGGATAACCTTTTAACCGCAAACCCGCAAAAAGTTAGTAAAAGTCACAAACTGAAAAAGGGATTATTATTGTTTTAAACAAAAGTTTTGAATTTGGAATTAACTTTTTTTCATACCCAGACTCTTTATTAAGTGCCAGTAACATACTTTGGCTATTAAAACCTCTTTACAACTAAATTAATGAAAAAAAAAAAAACCTGCCCGTTTTTTTTGCAAAGGGGTGTAGTTTCTTCCGTAGTTATGGGTAGATGTTCACCATAGTTGTGTCGCATCGCCGAAAATCTGATTGTCCTATGGTGAAAAGGGCTCGGAGAAATTAAATTGTAAAATACTACCGTCAACTCCGAAATTTCATCAAATGAACGTTTCTTCCTCTATTGTCATGATTCTATCAACAGGATTCGGGTAAGTAAATGATGCTTCTCCTTTGTCAATAATATTAACAAGACATGTAATTAGGTAAATCCAACGAAAAGAGAAGAAAATAATGTGCCTAAAAGCACAGACGACTATCGTCGAAAAACTACCACCCTGTGATCAATCGTTTATTTTCATTCGACAATTTGAAAAAATTTTGCTAAACAAACTATGATCACATGCTCCCATAACGATAATTCTATGTAATATTTATCAAGTTATTTAATATTAAAAGAGCTTAATCACTTTGTGTCCTTTGTATGTCCGTAACCCGAACCGGCCGGCGGCGCGCGGCGGTGGGTTAGGCCCTTCATTAGTTAATCTATTAGCATTACCTAGAAGCCGCACTTTGCTCGTGTCACCGCGTATTTTGTTTTAATTGACGCTAGTATCGTTTACCTTTTAAGTTATTGGTAAGTAAATATTGGAACTGATACGTAACTAACAACGAGTATACTTGCAAAAAGGTGATATAGTTGGGAATGGTCAGTTTAAATCTGCTATTTGTTTTTGATGTTGCTCAGGAGTTTAAAATGGTTCTACAAATACAGAAATCCTACGATCGGCGATTTTGCGGACGGACACCGACGAGCCCGGACGACGGACCGTGGGAAGGTGTAGGTGCGGGTATCGCAGACATCGGAAGCGCCTCGGTGCGCGGTGCGTGGCGGTCTGCAATATTGCCGACCGTGGGATGCCACCACCATTAGAGATCCATTATGAATTTCAATTAAATCCATTATTTAAGATTAATTGTCAAAATAACCTTCTGTTAATTAAGCATGTTCCGAATGATCAAATTAAAATGATTAGTATTATCTAAAGAAATTATGCAAATAGAATTTAGAATTGTAAGTATTTTTGTAATTGGATCTACAGTTGTCTGTTGAATAAATAAATTATTAATATGTCGTTTATTTTATTTTTGTTTCTTATGTCCTAATTACAATTTTAAATATTTCTTAAAATATAAAAATAATAAAAACATTTAAATACTTACATATTTTTTAAATATTTTTTTTTTTCTTAAAGTAAAAACTGATGGATACAGGGAGTACATTAAAAAAGCTTCAACAATGGACTCTTAACTTACTATTTTTGAGAAAAGACTGAAGCACTGTTTACTTACATCTATGATAACAAATTATATTATCTTGAAAGTCAAACAGCATTACGTGACCAACAAATATAATAAGGATTAAACACTGGGGTGAGGCGTATTTATAGTAACAAATAGAACAGACAGATATTAAAAATAACAAATAACAATTGTTCGTAACAAAAAAACATACCTATTACTTAAAATAACAGATCCTCAAGACTGTTACCGCGGCTGTTACTGTTAATACATTATAACAATCCCCACACAGACTGTTACCGCGGCTGTTACTTACGTATTTATCGTCTGTATAAAAATAACAGGCTGTTATTTAATAACAGATAGATACGATTTTCGACTTTAATTAAAAAGCAATATAGAAGAAATACAATTGAGATTTAAATACGTATTTATCGTCCGTACAAAAATAACAGGCTGTTATTTAATAACAGATATTTAAATCTGTAATTTTTTTTGTAACAGTGATAACAAATATCAAATTCAAATTCATTTATTGGTGTGATTTTTGGTACATTTTACATGAGATCTTAATAATAAATAATTGGTTCCTCAAAAAATCTACCTTAAAGGTGTACACTCTTTCACATCATTATCATCATCATCAATTAGTAATTATTATAAAAAAAGTCTTGTTTAACCTATTACAACCCATGCATGTCTAGTTGCTACGACTGCTACGAGATGAAAACCGTAGCACTACAAAACCTACGCGTTGCCTACGCCATTGCTACGAGTAGGTACTGTAAGAACCCAATTAATTCAGTTTATCGCTACAAGAAGGCTTGTAAATTGTAATGTAAATATTTTGTGGTTTTTCCTTATTCACATAGTGTTGTCTTAAAAACCAACTTAATAATCCTTACATACAACAAAGTATTTATATATATATATATTATACAACAAAGTAAGAAGTATTATATAAAGAAGTATTATATATACAACAAAGTATTTATATATATTATACAACAAAGTGCTCCGCCGCGTCTGTCTGTCGTCCTGTACGCGATAAACTCAAAAACTACTGCACCGATTTTCATGCTGTATTCACCATCATCTCGAGTAAGGTTTTAATATAATAACCGACATCTACGCGGGCGAAATTGCGGGCATTAGCTAGTTTATTAATAAAAACATAATAATTATAACGTTTCTTTCATACATTTTCTGCTTTATAAAAATTGAGAATTATGTCGCATTGTCAGATAAATAAAATAGGGCCCAGATAATAAGACAATATGAATCTTCAAGTAATTCCGACATTATTTATTTACCGCAAACATACATTGCCAATAAGTCTTTAAGCACCCAATTAGTCGAAGCTCGCACGTGTATTCAAAATATCACAGCGATCTTTAAAATCTAAATACACGGAAAAAATCCGCTATTAATTGGTGCCAACGTTACACGCTTCGGGCGTATTGTGCGTCTACGTACAAGGAGAGCTTACTGTTGATGATTAGAAAAAATAATACCAATTACCAAGAGGAATTAAAAATTGTGTATCTTTATAAATTGTTCTTGGAATTCTAACCTTATGGTTGCAAATTAAAGTGTATTTTAGAGTGTAGTTACGGATGTTATATGATGGTATTTTTGGCGAATATCGTTGTGGTCGCGGGCATATAATCCTTTCATTGTAAATATTTATCCAAATAAAAATGTGGTTGGTGATTCAATGTGATGTCTTACCTGGGATTTTAAGTAGAATCCTAACTATTATTATAAATGCGAATGTGAGTTTGTTTGTTTGTTTCGCTTTCACGCTAAAACGACTCAACGGATTTGGATGAAATTTGCCACGTGGCTAGACCATGACCTGGAAAAGGACATAGGATACCTTTTATCCCGATATTCCTACGGGATCAAGTACTATGCGGGTGAAACCGCGTGGCTCAGCTAGTTATTTATAATCCTCACATACTCGAAACACTTTGAAATGGCCGTGTTAAGCCACGGCCGTTTAAACCATTCCAATATTCTCCAAAATATCTCAATATTATCATATCAAATAACAGTTAACAAAAATGTTTGAATAAAACTGAGACGTTTGTACCTATCTAATTTAATACCAAGTTTGGTAGCCTGGAAAGGCAAAAGTTAAATTGGGTACAATTTAGGCAACCTTGTGTCAATTTAGGAGTATGAGGAACAAGGTGTAAAGTTCACTCATCCACCATAGAAAAGGGAGGATCCTCCAACCAGATGGGTGTTGTGTCTGGCGGGCAACTGCCCAATGATTGATATTGGATTTTTGTATATTTGTTCACTGCACGGTAAACTCTAATTGCGCGATGCAGGATTTTTGTGACGTCAGGATTTTGTGTGACGTCAGGTCTTTGATGCGTAGTTCGAATGTGGCGATGTAGGTACCGCCACATCAACAAGTAAGATAAAAATTTATAAAATACACAATAACCACACAAATCATAGCAACAAAAGCACCAGTATAAGTAGCATTCATTAATTGCAGTACATTTTATCGTTTATCAATGAAAACATCTGACAATAAAGCGGGGTGCACAATGATAGCAACGTAAGGGCTGGTACACACTCGACAATGGCAAACATTCGCGGCGTGACGACACTTCATTATATCGGTATTGAACATCGCCTGTAGTGAGGAGATTGCACAATAATACTAAGTATCGATGAACTTTAATAAAACGTATCGGAAAATGAATCTACGGGATCTAAACACATTGTTGAAAATTGCCCGTAAAGTGAGGAATAGATTTAGTTTTATCTAATTTAAAAACTTACTTTCTATTTTATGTCAAATATTTTTGCAAGAGTTGATTTGACATTAGAATCTTATGAAATGACAATAATTACAGCTCCAATATTTTATTATACCTAGATTAAAGGTGTCAAAAGTGACGATACGATAAAATAAGTTCTATTTCCCTAAAATGGAAGTCACGTAATCCTAACTATCCTAACTAATATAATAAATGCGAAAGTGAGTTTGTTTGTTACGCTTTCACGCTAAAACGGTGGAACGGATTTAAATGAAATTTGGGTAGACCATGACCTGGAGAATGACATACGCTACTTTTAATCTTGGATTGCAGACTAAGTCGTGGGCAACAGCTAGTAAATAATATATTTCAGAATACTTCAAAAGCTTTAGAAAACTACAATATCCTATCGACATCACAAAATACTTTTCGGCAAAACATCGATGCAACACTTTCCCATCACTATTCCGTGAATTCCCGTCGCAGCAGGGGTGCACAACCCTTCATCGCGGCTTAATTCTATAATTGAGGGTTAAATCTCTGGCAGCCGGGCTTCCTCATTATCACACCATGTTTATATCTTAGTACTTAATCGTTCACGCTACAGGCGGCGAGGAACCCTATATTGATGGCATTTTCACTATTGCGTCATAAAAATATGTGATGTATTTTGAGAGGAAAGATTGGCTATATTGTGCAATGACAAGTCGTGTGCCCGGTGGGACTTCCCATCAACAAAAATGACAAACCTACCAACCAACAAACCAACTTATACCAACTTTCATCCCCTATTTTTTTAAACCGAATTCTTCAAAATGGAGGAGGTTCAATTCGTCTGTACGTTTTTGACATCATCTTATTTGACTCCGTCACTGTTATTTACATAACAGGTAGTGATATTCGAATTTGTGTGGGGTACGTACCACAACTAAAAGGCGAAAAATAAAAACTTATTACAAAAAAAAAAAACAACCGACTTCCAAAAAAAACACTAAAACTGTGCAGAATAACTTTAATTTCGGAAGTCGGTGGCAAAAAACGAAAATTGAAAAGCAAAGACACCGACTTTCGAAATTAAAGTTATTTTTCACTGTTTTAGTGTTTTTTTGTTAATCCTTCGTTATTGTTCACTCTCGGTTTATATGGAATTCTTGTGCAAAGTTTCATGGTTCAGCCCCGGTGGTTTAGGCTGTGCGATGTCTGTCAGTGAATGAATTAATTTAAGATTTTATTAAGTAGATTAATAATTAGATGGTCTACTATGTATTTTTTCAATGTTAAGGAAGGTTTGTTTTTAAGGAAAGGTTGCAGACACCCGTATTTTTTTCTTTTGCAAAATCTTGAATTTTTTTTCTATACAAACGTAAACGCCAAAATTTTAATATGAAACTGTCTAATAGACGTCTGCCAATCCGATATTTTAATTATGCCTAATAATATGGAGTGAGAGCCATGCCACACGATGCGGTGCGGCGCCGCACCGCAGGTCATTATCGGTGCAGCCCCGGAGAGCACCGGACGGCGCGGTGTGCCATACCATACATTTTTATATGTAGGACGCCGCAGCGGCACCGCTCCAGCGCCACCACTGCATCGTGTGGCATGGCTCTGAGAGTCTATGACGATAATTATGATACCCTTGGAAAAAAAAAACTTTATTTCCTAAACTGTGCAGTAATAAAAAAAGAGGTTTATTGGAATTCAGGATAGAAGGTTATTTTTGTTTTAGGTTTTTATAAATGAAATGTTGGCAATTGAAAAATACATGATGGGGCTATGGCTTTCTATGAACCGGCGATACCAAAGGAATAGTTAATGAGTTGCCGAAAGACTCAACCGGTCATATGTATCAGTATGACAAATCTTTTTCCTGGAAAAAATGTACAGTCAAGGAAATTTATAATTGTTTATCAAATGGCTTGCTTTCACAGCAAGCCAATTTAACATGTTATAGCCATTTCATACTACTGTCAAAGAATGACAGTTCTGATTTGAATTTACTGACAATATGAATTGGTAGAGTACGACACAACTTAGATGTAGTAATGTTAAATAATGACATGAATATTTACTTTGTAAAGTATTATATTATTTTAATTATTGTGAATGTGAAGACTATGTGGATCTCTCTTTCTTTTCTTTTTTAGTATTAATTTTTCCTAAGTTTTAATTAATCATGGTCTGGCAGTTTGAGTAATTTATGCGGCCTAACCAAATGTCCTTTCTTTGGTACTGTTCGTCAAATCGTTGAGCTCCTTAAAATTGGAGTTGAGCTGAACGATTATTGACAAATGCTTGCACTGACTGGACAGGTCCACTCAATCTGTGTGGTTCTTTCCTCAAAAGTCCATTTCAGACACCAATCTACATGGTCTTCACATGATCTGACCAAGATTATGACTGGACTTTAAAAGAGACTGTGACCTCTGAGTTTGTTTCGGCCTTTCTTCTCAGAGTAGTCAGATAGGAAACGCCGACCTCATCTAGTTTTAAAATTGTGATTGACGTGTAAAAGTGGTTGTACAAGACTACTTACAGAAATAAAAATCATTTATCATTTAGCATCGGCAAAATTAAAACCGATTACCATCAGTACTGAGGGCGTCTTCAAAATCTCCAATCTTTATTACTGCTTTAGGTGAAAATGATCTTTACGCAAACGCAATAACTTGTAATGTCATAGAACTAAATAAATTCGTAAAATTGAAATGAATGAATGCAAATTTTCAATTTTATGCTTAATCTAAGTTGAGTCGTACTGTACTCATTTTGTATACAATTAATTTCCCTGGCTTTACTTGAGACGTGTTTTGGGTCATCTGCTCCAGTGATGGGTATATGTGGTTGTCTATCTGAGTATGTAATGGTTACTAGCATGAGATAGCAGAGAATTATGATACCAAATCAATTTCCTTCAAGTATTTTTCGCGTTTGTAGAAAACCTTTCTTTACGTACGTAAGTATTTTCTTATTTGTTATAAATATTATAATAATAAAATTTATAATTTATCCTTTCAAAGCTCATCAATCGCCACTTTTACTTATCGCTTCTAAATATCAGTATTTATTAACATTACAAGTATACCTCTGATCCTCACAAACTCAATACTAACAATCCCGGTATCAAATACCTCTATTATGCCACTCATAGTACTACAGACTCCAGTTGTAGTACTTACAGGTATTCAGGTATATTATAGTGAACGGTATAGAGGTAAGTGTAAGGAGGTAGCTGATACTTCCACGGCTTTACTTGTAGAACGCGAGGTTAGGTAGTGTAGGTACCTCACTCGACATAGTATAGTTGTGTTTATATTTAACCTTATTATGCTTTGGAAACCTGATTTTCAAAGGTGTTGTAACTGTGATTAAGTTGGGACGAAATAATTAAAAAGATTTTTACAAAAATCTACTTAATCTAAATCTAAATCTACCTACAGAAATTACGAAAAAAAGTATGAACAATAAAATGTAAAAGTAACTTGAAACTTAAATCTTGACTGGATCTTAAAACATAGCTACATTTAAAATTAAAAAATAAACCCTCAATATCATAAAACACAAACCAGATTAAAAATGTAAACCTGAAAAAAAATCTCGGCTCGATGAATCGAACACATCAGAAACCAGCAATCGTAATAATCTCTATTTTAATCGAACGAGTCGGGCGCGAACGAATTATACGTTTATACTTGTAATTTCAATCACAAAATTAATTCTCTCGTCGCCCGCCTTAAATAAGTGCTGGGGCCGTCCAATCGATAAGTTGAGGCAGGCTGGGCGGGCGGGCGTTTGAGGTAAATAAAGTTCTGGGCGGGGGCTGATTGGTTGGTGCGCTGGTGGGCGGGGGCTGGCCGGGGCGTGGTGCGATTGGTTGGGGTTGAGAGAGGACAGTCTCGTGACTACCGCGACGGTGCGCGGTGTACTACGCGCTCGAGTAATGTTGTGATTTGTGACACCGGCCGAAATCAGGTATGATTTTGTTGTTGTTTAAAACCAACAAATAATTTGATATAAATTAAGTACAAGAAAAAAATTGGTGCCAGTATATTTTAACAAAGAAAAAAAAACGTACCTAACTTAAAAAAGTACTTTTAAAATAATAACCCCCCCCAAAAGTAATAGTAAAAGTATTAACTAAAATAAACTAACAAAACTTTTGTAAGCAAGCTACGATATCTCGTAGCGCGCGTAGCACCGTAGCACGACGGCTACGGAACTTATACGCTTCAACTTCTGCAATATATGTATTAAATTTTTATTTACACTTTCATCGTCGTAGCATCGCATTTCGAGATAAATATTGCTTTGTTTTTCTGTTGATCTGTTTATGTATTTTTAGTTCTTTTAACACTATTTATAGTTCCTGTATAAATAGAGAAGGAAAGCGTTTATTGTTAAGTTTCTTCAATATTTTTATCAGACTGTTCCAGAAGGTTGTAAATGTTTTACGAGACATTTTTAAAAGGAAAATATGCGGCTTTAATAATTGCAGTGTAGGCTCGTCAGCTGTTTGATAAGTTTATTGATTAAAACAAAAAGTAAAACTGTAGTTTAAAGTATCAGGTTAAATGTAGTCTGTTTCTTACGTTTGATTTGTTATGGCATTGACATTGGCATATTTTCTATTTCCTGCGATTGGTTGAGTTTTTACTAAATACTAGCTGATGCCCGCGACTTCACCCGCGTGGATGTCGGTTATTATATACTAAAACCTTACTGAAGCACCACTCTATCCATTGGTGTAAACAGCATGAAAATCGGTGCAGTAGTTTTTGAGTTTATCGTGTACAGGACGACAGACGGACGTGTCAGAGGACTTTATTTTATAATGGTTAGGATTTAGTAACTTGGTACTAATAAAAAAAAATTGTGCGTCGATGAAAAATGACCAAAATGGCCGATTTTCCTGCAATCTACGCCGTAGCCTAAATGCAAGCCTTTTCCTTGCTTAAGATGTAAGGTGTCACGAGGCACTTTATCCATCTCAAGCATTCATGATTTCTCTCATAGAAGTACTCTACTCGTATCTTGAATTCTGTTCATTGTAATCATGTTTATCATTCCGAAAAAATATAAAAGTACATACTTAACATTATTCCCTTTATGTCTATTGTTTGTAGTTGATAAAGACAGAACGTTTTTTAAATAAAGGTTTTTAAAAGTTTGTGAGCCGTAGCGCAGATACGAAATGAAATGAAATGAAATGACATAAGAACTGCCGGTCGATTCTGTAAAAATCTCGCCGTGAAAACTTAGGTGAAGTGAGCTTGGAGTGAACTGTCTCTGCCTTAGCATCAGTAGGTATCGATGACAATGACATCTCACTCCACGCTCACTTCACCTAAGTTTTCACGGTGAGATGGTTACAGAATAGCAATGCTGAAGAGCTTTAAAAAGTCAAACATTGTGGCCGTGACAACTCTTACAACGCGTCAGGTCATTTCATCAGAAAATAAAATCTTTCCGGTCCTATTAGGTACTGGGAACTAGGGTAATTACTTAGCCAGAATTACACATAATGCTATCAATCAATCTGCCTAATGGGGTCTGCTTCCAGTCTAACCGGATGCAGCTGAATATCAGTATTTTACATAGAGCGACTGCCTATCTGACCTCCACAACCCAGTTACGGGGCAACACGATACCCCTTGGTAAGGCTGGTTGTCAAACTTTTAGGCTTATGATTACCCGTAATGACTGTCAACGATCTACGAACTATAAACGGGACCAACGGCTTAACGTGCTTTCCGAGGCAAAGCGTTCCGTTCCATTTTAGCGTGAAAGCGTAACAAACAAACTCATTTTCGCATTTATTAGATAAAACTACCTTTCGACTGCGGCTTCGCCCGCGCGTTATTTCGATAAAAAGTAGCCTATGTCCTTCCACAGGGTGCCATCTATCTCCAAGATTTTTTTTTTCAAAATCCTTTCAGTGGTTTAGGCTTGAAAAGGTAACATACAGACAGACAGACAAACAGACAGAGCTACTTTCGAATTTATAATATTAGTATAGATAGGATAAACTACTTTTTGTAATTAAAGATAAACTACTTTACGATTTTTTTATAGACCGTATAAAAAATGATTTAGTATCGTTGAGCAATACAATATGTTCCGAAATCCCTACCCCAAAAATCAAAACAAATCGTAGAAACAAAAAGCCACATCTCCGTAAAAAGTCATTGCTTCCGTAGATTACATTTTGAACAAGACAGATAAGCAGAAGATTTAATTTTTGTCCCTCCTTAAATATACATGGGAGTGTTACATTGTTTAAACAGGGGAGGCGATGGGCCCTTGGGAGCCTATAATTGAAAGACAAACAGGGGACGGACGATTCGCGACGAATTCATTATTTCTACATTAAGTTGATACCGCTTCGGGTTGACGTCATACGGATTAGGTTTCTTAGATAATCATTGGAGGAATTTGGTCCGTGGTTTTAACGGTTAGGAGGGATTAGTTTGTTTCTGTTAATTTTGTTGTTCCGGTTTGTCATGGTTGGTATGAAATAATTATATGGTTGGTTGTCATAATCAGCCAATAATGTTCCCATTGCTAGGGCACAGGCCTCCTCTCGGTGAGAGGGAATGGGCCGTATTCCACCACGCAGGCCCACTGCCGGTTTGTAGATAGCACAATGTGTCTTCGAGTTTTTTGGTTCTAGGACACGCCAGTTTCCTCGCGATGTTTTCCTTCACTGTTTTGCCAGCTTTGGTGATGGAATAATTTACAAGTCGAATGTCGCGGCCGTTAACCCTGCTCCACTGCACTCCACTACGTTCGATTGGCCATATTATATTCACTTGTAAAGAAAATCGAAAAGAGTCCATCACAGTGATCTTGAAATGGGCTTCGTGGATAACCGCCATTATTATATTTTGTGGACGAGGCCAACAGTTTGCTTTCTTCCCTGACTACCTACCTACTTGATAAGATTTTTGTAAGGATGAGAATATAGTACCTCCAAGTTTAAAATAATCTCCCCAGCCCACTTCTAATAGAACGTTCTTATCATTTCGCCAATTCCAATTTCCTCGGCGTTCGCGCCTAATACAAATCAGTTGTCATTTTGATTTGACATTTAACTTTTAAAATGGCGTCGTCTTCATCTAACTTTCTTTTATGAGTTTTCCTCGAGGAGTGTTTCGTAAATTGTGTTTATAAAGCTGTTTCATTGTAAATTCGTTTGTTTGGCTGTTCTCGTGAACTGGATTATTGGTTTGTAAATTCAATAGGTAGGTACAATTGATTTGTTTGAAGCAAATAAATTTTAAATAGCAGCGATTGGGATAATAATCTGTAGATACCTACAACTACTAATTATAAATATAGAGCTTACCGCTTTTTAGTGCCATATTAATGTTGGTGTTTAACTGAAGAATTAAGCAAAAATAAAAAGACGTTTTATCCAAAAGGGTTGTCTGTCGATTGGCGGGTTTTTATAAAAATAGGCCTTAATTTTCTCTGCTTTGCAATAACAGTACCTACCTAACCAAAGTAGAAATAGTACTTTATTAAACAAGGGAAGAAAAAACCTATTATTTATGCATAAGTCTCCACATATCTGCGTAATAAACTTAATAGGGGGGGGACGAAGTTAATAAAAAGTGGGCATCTTCTACCAAGTAGGTAATTTTCATCAAATCAAGTCTACAGATGTCATTTCGCCGGCGCGGGCGATTCAATTACTTGTATAAATAAATTCGGAGACAATTTACATGTTGATGCCTCTCGTTCACGAACAAGAAGGGATGCTTGTTTAAACTTTCTCGTTACCTTACGATAAGTTGATTTTAGAATGACAAATTATTTAGATTTTATTTTTTATGTCAACTTCTATAGAACATCTTCGAATAGCATTTTACAATAGGTACCTTTTTACCTTTGATGTAAGTATTATATTCTATCAATGCCTGTTCCTTCTCTCTATGAGAATTGGCGTTAGCTCTGCAGTGAGTCATTTAGGTACTGGCCAGTATTATTATACGGAATATGAAATGATTATTTGAATGATAAATGTAATTAAATCTTTTATCTACACCCATGCTATAAATCCTCTATAAAAGTTTCTGAAACAGTTAGCTTAATGCCAACATTAAAACAGCCAGTGTCATAGTAACCATAATAACATCCAAACGGGTGTTATAATGTTGTACTAAATTACATAATACAACTCATTTAAAAAAAGATCATTTTCATGCAGGCGCGTTTCACTAACAAAGCAATTACTTAAAAAAAATAAAGCCCAGTAATTAAAAAAAAAACAAAGCACAATAATTTAAAAAAAATAACATACAGGTAGGTTATTCGAATTCTAAATCATGTGTGTCGTATTCCTCCATTTTTGTTCGATATTAGTATTGCAAACCTTTTATAGACGATTCATATCATGGGTGTAGATAAAGTCTTTGTAGGTAAATAATTAGGTATTAAAACACTCATGTGATACTATATGATACTATGCGATAAACCCACCTTCGTGTTTTAATACCTCTTTTTATGTAACAGTTTCATAATTAACTATAAGTTAAGAAATAATAATATAATTATAATAAATTAATGTCATAAACACCCCAATAATTAGAAATGTATGATTAACGTTACATTTTTTAATTTTTTATTGTAATAGATATTTGCACATCTATTAAGGTAGGATATGGTCTAAAGATCGTCTCTATTTTATGTATCACCTCATGTACCTACCCATATTCAAGCAAATAAATGATTTGATTTGATATGATTAGAAAAAAATCGTGGTAGAACTGAAATAAGACGATTGATGTGCGTGGGAGCAACAGCAGCTAATTAACTTTCAATGCCAGTGAAAATCCCTCGTCTGGGAATTTCGGATTTACCAGCTTTTCTTCGAAATATTCATGCATATGAGATCTCAAAGCCTTCATAGTTAACAATATAATATAGGTAGCTTTATCATTCCCTTATCTTAATAAATGTTTCATCAATTTGCTTTCTTTTTTTACTCCATAAAATCGGAGAGATACCTATCTTTTTGTTTCCATGCAACGAAGTTATTCATTAACCTATTAAAACGTTACATTAAGAAAAATCGAACCAAAATCAAACATTTAAATCCAACAACTGTTTAATTTTCAACAAATTAATTTACCAAATTAACAATGGATCGGGGATTAGTTACGAATTCAATTGTGCGAAAAATCTGCGCAGAGAAACGCGGCTGTGCGACCCGTGTGTCAACACAGCTCATTGTGTTCTGAGCGTTCGAGCGATGAAACGAACGCGCCCTGATTTAGAACTTTATGGTGTGCCAGGAGCGCCACAGAACAAAAAATGCGCTTTAATTTTTTTAATTTAGTTTCAGAGATAGAGTTTTAAAATTTTACAAATGATTAAATAAATAAATTGCTCCTGTAAAAAGAACACGTCCATATTCAACAACGGAAAATGAGGAAATCGTATGGTGAACCGTTGATTCCACCTTATGACTTTAAAATTGAATTTTTGACATAATCTTTCTAATAAGAAAGGTACTAATTAATTAGTAACACAAGCAGGTCAACACTTTTAACATCACCGCAAACCAAAGCTCTAAAAATCTAAGCAAACATTAAAACATTTACCTACCAGTTAACGTTGACAAAGGCTCCCTGGCTCCGAGACTACAACTCAAAGCGCTGATTAAATATGAATCGACGAATTAACTCCATGTCTTTGGCTGTCGACTCAATTAAGCGAACAAAGTAGCAAAGTAAATAACGTTGTCGAATTAATTTTGTACGTCATCTTTTGAATTTGAAGCGGGTTGTTTAAACTATGTATCTATTGTACGGAGTTACGGTTTATGTGACTGGGGGTACGTATCTTGGAGGGGCTCGTGGCTAAGTAATAACAGCCGCACGGGTCGATCGATCAGGTTAAGCTACGCTTGCCGCAGTCAGCCCGTGGATGGGTGACCATATTTACATACCAAGACCCCTCCGTCGGAAAGCACGTAAGTCGTTGGTCCCGGCGGTCATTATTGGATCCTTTGCAGTCGTTACGGGACGATAGAAGCACGCAAATCTGACCACTAGTCTTACCAAGGGGTATCGTATTACCGGTAGCTAGGTGGTGAAGGTCAGATAGGCCGTTGCTCCATGTAAAATACTGGTATTCAGCTGCATCCGGTTAAACTGGAAGCCGACCCCAACATAGTTGGGAAAAGGCTTGGCAGATTGAATGGGGGTCGTGGTTTGTTGGTAGATTACGTGATGTAAATAATTGCTCTACGTATTAAAATAAGAATGAAATGTTCGTTCTAGTGAAATCCTTATTGGTACTCATATTGTACTTTGGTGACGACAAAGAAACTAATTCATAGTGAATCGATAGGAAATCAACTTAATTATAGTTTAGGGGTATGAGGAACAGGGTGTAAAGTTCACTCATCCACCATAGAAAAGGAAGGATCCTCCGACCAGACGGGTGTTGTGTCTGGCGGGCAACTGCCCAACGGTTGATGTCGGGTTCTTGTACATATGTCCATTGCACGGTAAACTTTAATTGCGCAATGCAGGATTTATGTGACGTTAGGATTTTTGTGTGACGTCAGGTCTTTGATGCGTAGTTCGCATGTGGCGATGTAGATACCGCCACAATAGGAATCGGTAAACCCCATTCAGTAGTGCTACTATGGTTTTATTAAAACATGGACTAACAAGTTATTTAGAGATGATTTAAAAGACGGAGTATGGATGTTTAAATGCTCGAGCGTACCCCCCCCCGACACGGAGAGTGCGGCTACGTGGGTTTTACCGCGGTAACGATAAATTGCGCGTGAGGTAATAATACAAGATCAGGTTTATTGGACTCCCATCAGTCTGTGGAAGGCTGTCCCTTACACCCTGTATATTATAATAAATGAAGAAGAAAATACCAAATCAAGATCATAAAAAAACACCAAAAATAATCCCAAAACCCTTCAAAACATCAACGTACCCGTGACGTATTATTTTGACTTTTACAAAACGGTCCGTTTCGTTACGTATCATAAAAATAGCGAACGTAAACCCCTCGACTACTGACTAGGTAACGGACATCGGACCGTAACAATGGCGGACGGCGGACGGGACTGACGGCGGACGCCGACGGCTGTCTTTATAAAGATTAAATAGTATTGCGCTATACAAAACGGAATCTCAAAGGAACAAGTTCGAACCATTCCTTGTCCGGATTTTGGTAGGGTGACTAGGATGTGTCTATGAGATAGGGTTTTGAGGTTTTACAAATATAAATAGCAAGACGTATTAAGGATCAAACCGTGTAGGGACCAAATTTCAAGAATAAAAATTGTCTGTCAGTGGATGAATGAATTTAAGATTTTTATTAAGTAGATAATAAATAATTTTATTTATCAATTTATCAACTGGCTGATAAATATTTCAACTTTGCGAAGCGAACTGAGTGCTTTGAATCTGTAACGGGGTAATTTCTTCTTAAATATATGTTATGATTTATTTGTAAGGTGAAGAATATATTGTACTTCCCGTACTTCTAACAAAAAAACAATTTCACGGTCACCCTACAGTCCCCTGCACTTGACACACAGATTCGAATGTCCCCTTTAGTTACGGATTATCCGGGAAAGTGCACAACATGTTGTCAATGCGGCGATAGTTGCGGGCACAAGCCGGGTACTGTGCGATTTGTGCGTCAGACGTTTATTTGGACACCCGATGATAGCTGTTTGAGTGACACTATTTATTTATTGTTGGAGTTAGAAAATACAGTTTTATATCGAGAACTAGGTTTTATTTTTGAAGGTTTGTAAGTAAACTTTATGGGTGTCTCACTCCGTGCTAATGTTGTATAAAAAATGCTGTAATGAGAATGGGGTTTTGGAAATTTTCTATTTCTCAAGAAAATTACTAAGTAGTTGTTTATGTTTTGTATTTCCTGGTGTACAATAAAGTATACAAACATAAATATAAAATATACTCGTTAACGTCGTGGTTTCGTAGCTGTTTTAAAAAGTATAATGTTTGTAATAATGACTTAACTCTATCTTTTAACATTATCAGAAAACGATTCCTAGAAAAATAAAACATTAAAGACTGAGAAGAAAATAACAAGAAGGAAAGAAAAAAAAGCTCAGAAACATTAATTGGCACCTATTTTTACACAACCAAATTAAAAAAAAGAAACAAAATAAGAACCATGAACGTATTAAACTAATGCCGACAACCATAAACAAAATAAGAACCATGAACGTATTAAACTAATGCCGACAACCATACTAAAAGAACAGATTTCTTCCAAAAACGATTAGTTCCGTTACAAGTGTACACATGTGCTCATCCCCATGCCATCCCGTGGGGGATGACCCCCACGTATCACCGATATCAACACCATATGGCCCCCATAAGGGATTTATAATTACAAGTGTATTTTATTAAATGTAGGTATTGTCCGCGAATCAACAGGAATTGTTGTCAGCTGAACCGTGAAATGTAAAAAATGATTAATATGGTGAACCTAATCTGCATGCAGTGAATGAAAGATGAGCGTCTAAGGGTATTTATATTCTATTTGGTGTTTTTTTTGGGCTTTTTTATTTGGTCAACCATGTTATGAAGAAACATATTAACAATGTTAACATTTTAAATCAGACGAAGACTAAAACAAGGAATCCGAAACTGACTAAGAGCGACAACATTAATAACAGTATAATGTTCCAATATCCATTTCGTCATAGCCAAAAATAATAACTAATCTATTCACAAAATCACCACAGAAACAATTGAATGTACTACAAAAGGAACATATGTGATCATTACATTAACGTAACGTCGTTTAACTTAATCAATTATTTTGGCGGGCTTGCTCCTCAGCCCACTGTGCAGGGGTGACACAAATTGACTAATCACACCCTATAATGATCCTGCCGGTATGTCACCGCGGCCCGTCCTTGCCAACCCTACTTTGATTCCTGATTTTAGGCCAGTTTTAAGTGGTAATTTATCATTTTAAAGTGGTGACATGTTTCGTTACAGTGTTTTATAATGTTTTCAAGGGTGAATATAGGTCAGGTTTGTTTTTGTTTGCAAAATATCTTAACCCTTCTTTTGGAAGTATATGTAGAGTAGGATTGAATTGTATTTTATGCAGAAAGGAGATAAAATGGTAACTGTAAGATATGAAAAGAAAAACCTTATTTTATCGATTATGAAACTACGCTAGCTAATGACACAATGATTTGGACAAGCGTCTATTTTTTTTGTCGTATTTGCAAAACTCCTAATTACTTTTGGTGATCTCGTGAAATCACAAGTTTTTAAACAATGCATATCACAACTTACTAAACTTCACAAAGTAAAAGCTAAACAAGAACTTGATCTTCGAAAAAAGTAGTAAAATGAGGGTCTATAAGGGGCGGTGCTTCATACATTATCGCTCCCCTCAATATGCCCAATTGATATTCGATACACTAAATTCACACGCAAACTGCCTATTTGTATACAAAACGATCACTTTTGTCCCAAATTTATTCGAATATATCGCACTGTGCAGCTTTATTGTGCGGCAAAAGTAAATGAAGTCATTTTTATTGCTTATTTGTTATATTAATGGGACAGAATGGCATTCGGTAATGATTTTTGGTTTATTATGGCATTAAATGACCCAAAAAAGTGTAAGGTACATTAATAATGACTGGTTTGATTAAAAATGGATCGATAATGTGTTATTTGAGCAATCAAGCTCTTATTGATTCGTTTTAGTATAAAGATTAAAATAAAATATAGTACATTTAGCTATTCTGTAAAAATCTCACCGTGAAAATTTAGGTGAAGTGAGCACGGAGTGAACTGTCACTGCTTTATCATCAGTAGGTATCGATGACAATGACAGCTCACTCCACGCTCACTTCACCTAAGTTTTCACGGTGAGATGGTTACAGAATAGCAATGCAGTTCAGTAGTTGTAAATATCGTGATAAAATTTTCTTTTGCTAATAATTATTAATCTTTATTTAATTTTTTTTATAGAATGGAGGCTACTAACTTGGCAATATCGTCGCGAGAGACCCTCAAACCTAGAGCAGAACACAAGGCTTTGCAATTAAGTGGCAAACCCAATCAGGTAAGAGTTTATTTAATATTAATTATTTTTTCAAATATACACATAGATCCAAGTACCTATAACTTCTATAAAAGTAGGCAGATGGTATTTTAATATAACTTATTAACTAGGTATCTACTGCATCTACTTGATGTTTTATATTAGGTATATTTACAGGGAACAGGCCTTTGCCCGGGAAGCAGGCTTACAGTAACAGTAAAGTTTACAGTGATGCAAAAACAAAAAAAATGTTTTTCCAATATTATAAAAAACTAGCTTCCGCCGGCGGCTTCGCCCGCATGGTATGTCGATAAAAAGCCTATGTCCTTTCTCAGGCTCTAGACTATCTGTGTACCAAATTTCATTTAAATCGGTGCAGTAGTTTTGGCGTGAAAGCGCGACAGACAGACAGACAGACAGAGTTACTTTCGCATCTATAATATTAAGTAAGGAAGTAAGGGTGGGGCCACTATGTACATACATAGAAATAGAATTGGCTTCGAATAATTTAAATTTTGAGTTACAATATCACAAATCCACAATCCTTGTTTTTGCTATATCTTACTGTTTATATGGGTTTCAAAATGCACATTACTACTACGCTTATTAAAACTTCAGTTAGATGTAACTCCAACAGCCTAGTCATTAATCTATTTCAGGTTATTCTTACATGATTCTAAATCTCTCTTCTCTCACAGGTTGGCACCGTTCTCCTCTACGGAGTACCAATAGTCTCCCTCGTTATCGAAGGGAACGAGCGCCTCTGCCTGGCGCAGATATCGAACACTCTGCTAAAGCAGTTCTCGTACAACGAGATACACAACCGTCGGGTGGCCCTGGGTATCACGTGCGTGCAATGTACTCCGGTGCAGCTCGAGATACTGAGGAGAGCTGGTGCCATGCCTGTGTCGTCACGACGATGTGGTAATAACACTCATTATGGCACTCCATATTCCGGCCGAGAAGAAAATTCCCCCTGTAACGCTGTCAGCTGGACACGATTATGAACCAATAAAGCTTAAATTCGTAAATAACGCCTTCTTTGGTAGGTACTCCGCTGGTCCACCTCTGATTTTGCATCACAGTGATTTTTATTGGTTGCTGTCACATGTAAATAACTGTGGAAAAAAGTGTGTATAACTGACAGGTTAGGAAAGCATTCTCTCATCGGAAGGCGTGAAGTAGATAAGTCGGTAGAGCCAAGTACCAAGTCCAGTTCTTGTCTTGTAGTATGTATCGTGTCGCTCCATGTAAAATATTGGTATCCAGCTGTATCCAGTTGCCTGGTGCAAACCTGTTTCTCTTTCTGTTTGGCACTAAAAATAACCTGTTCCTTAAATAAGCCAGTCGACAGTTCTAGACGAAACTCTACCCACGCCAGTCACACTTTTGATAAATAAGTGAAAGATCTTTACTGTTTGTACTTATTGTGTAGTTTCTTACATTATTGTTATTTACCTGAACTTCAAACAGGAAAACCGTATCTAGCTCTTATTAGTATTTTCGGCATATTTGGGTTATTCAACTTCAGTAGATTTTGTACTGTTTTATTGCCTCAACCTCATGTCTGAATAAAAATAAAAATCTCCATTAATGTATATGAATAATTCTAAAATCAAAGCATGTTTTACTAAAATATCGTTATCGCCCAGGTATGATAACTAGACGAGAAGCAGAGCGACTGTGCAAGTCATTTCTCGGAGACAATGCTCCTCCAAGATTACCGGATGACTTTGCGTTTGCTGTTCATCACGAGTGCGCTTGGGGTTGCCGTGGAGCTTTCTTACCAGCCAGGTAAGCATATAAAAATGGTGGTAATCGCTGAATTTGTGTGTTAACGACTCTGTTAGAAGGCAACGCTGGCAAACATAGTGAACCAAGCTAAGAGATTGGACCACAATGGTAAACAGTTGTGAGAAGTGGAAAGAAGGGTCAGGGAGGTCTTTTTCCAGCAAAGGGCACAGAAAATCTTCGCAAAAAAATGTGACAATGTCATAATACATTATAAAACGGCATTCATTGACATGTTAGTAGCACTCCAATTGTTTAACACACTTTTCTATCACAATCCGAAGGCTTTCAAGAAAAAGAGATTGCGAGTGTGTTACGCAATTACCCGGCAGATCTTGTCACGTTCCGGTTAGACTGGAAGCTGACCCCAACATAGTTGAGAAAAGGCTAGGCAGATGATGATTCTTGTAGTTCTGCAAATCTTCTGAAATTCTAGGTTATGTTTAGAATGCTAACCTAGAACTATACCATAACATTACGCCTGTATTCTCCAAAGGGTTAGGCAGAGGATCTATACCTAGACCTAGTAAAATTATGTCAAATACCTTTTTCCTAGGTACAACTCGTCGCGGGCGAAATGCATCAAGTGTGCCTACTGCGGGCTATTCTTTTCC
The DNA here is from genome assembly GCA_949152455.1 of Lithophane leautieri. Taxonomy (NCBI): domain Eukaryota; kingdom Metazoa; phylum Arthropoda; class Insecta; order Lepidoptera; family Noctuidae; genus Lithophane; species Lithophane leautieri. The sequence continues at coordinate 3,507,388 of OX424474.1, read as the reverse complement.
CCAAACAAATTCATATTCCACTCCCACCGAGTTGGTCCTGGTGATAAGTACATCCAGCCTGATGCAGCCAACTTCAACTCTTGGAGACGGCACATGAAGCTCAGTGGGACCCCTCCTGAAGAAGTGGTCCATGCTTGGGAAGATGTGAAGGCCATGTTTAATGGAGGAACGAGAAAGAGGATGCTGTCGGCTGCTAGGTGAGAGCGAGATGGATAGGTTTTTGGTTGTTCGGTTTTGAATGTTGGGTGGGTGAAAAGGTTTGGTTTTGAATTGATAATGTGCTGTATACTGGATAAATTTCTGTTTAATATCGAAATATAATTTTCAATCTTTTATGTAAAGAGTGCCAATTATATACATTTTTTTTTTTTTAATGTCTTACGATTCTTTAGCTTTATACTATCTTTCTGAAACCGTCTACAAAAATCTATTTAAATAGTTCAGCCTTAAATTGTGCTTCAGAAGAGTGCCTCTTCGCAGGCCAGAGCCGGAAGGCAGCACAGAGGCCAAGAGACCAGCGGCCAGTCCTCCCAGCGCCCATGCACCCGTGCCTCGCCTGGCTGACTACGTGTGGGGGGCCAGGCTGCCTCTGCCGTATGCTATACCTTGGTTGAAGCCCACTTTGTGGACGCCCGGTAAGTTACTAGTAATTTTTGAGCTTGGTCGGTTTTTTTTTGTTACTGTGGAATGTTACCGCGCACGCACACTGTGCAAACTAATTGTGTGATTCGGGCAAGAAAAGCTTCAATTAAAAATAATATTGCGACCCCCGTTAAGCTCTTTTCGAGAGTTAATTGATTTAGGCGTGACTTCGCGGAAATCAGTTAGTACAATAGACGTAGATATATTTAGTAGGTAACCTATTCCGTTTAACTATTCCTCAAGAGTCATAAAAAATCCTGTAAGAAATCAACACGCAGAGCTCTGCGCCCAGCGCTCGGCGTAGCAGAACATCGTGTTCGGGTTCGCAGCTGGTCAATCGTCATCCTGAAGATGCTTCGTTGAGGGGTGAACACGTGTCGATTTCTTACAGGGTTTTTTATGACTCATGAAGAATAGTTAAGCGGAATAGGTTGCTAAATGTATCTACGTCTATTGTAATCTTTTTGATACTTTAACACATCAACAATATAAACTAATTAGACAGTGGAATTACCAATATCATTGAAATAGGAAGAATTCGTTTGGACGAACTGTGAAAGAAGCGATTACTTACCACAACTATCCTCTACCCAGGTGCATTAACAGCATTGAGCAGCGTGAACTCGATAGAGGAGCCCCGAGCTTTCCGTCCGGTGAGGGGACACAGACTAGAGTCCCCGCAGCTGTCTCCTGTCATGTCACCACCGAGGTCTCCAACCAGGTAAGTTGAGATGACTGAAATTCATGAACCTTACAGAGTAAGCAGTAGCTCTAATTAATAACGCAAGTTAACAAAAAAAAAGTGTAAAAAAAATTTGTAACTTGAATTTTTTTTTATTTTTTTTTTAAGTTGGTCTTGCAATCGGTTGTAAACCTTTAGCAGACTTGTTGGGCGGATATTGACTGCTGAGGTCCATTCTTCCAGCGAAGAATCTGCCTCTCAAAACTCATTCAGTAAAGTCCCATATATGATGGCGTTTGAGCCTTTTCATAGATGTTGGTTCACTTAGGGCTATGGCTAAGATGTTGGTATGTGATGTTATTCGGTGCTTATATGAGTGTATTTTGTGTTCTATTTCCTCTTTTATAGTTCTGATTTGTAGGTGCTCGTGTAATTCTGAGGTCTTCATGAACCAAGGAGCATCTGATATAATTCTGAGAGGTTTGTTTTGAAACCGCTGGAGAATTTCCACATTTGAGTTCCTCGCCGAGCCCCACAGCTCGATTCCGTATGTCCAGACAGGCTTTAATACTGTTTTGTAGATGAGTACTTTGTTTTCCAGTGAAACATGTGATGTTCTTCCCACAAGCCAGTTCAGCTTTCGGAGCAGGATGTTAAGCTCGTCACGTTTTTTCGCTATGTGGTATCTCCACGTTTGCTTCCTGTCGAGATGTACGCCGAGGTACTTAGCTGTTATCCCGTGTGGAAGAGTGTCATCTCCGAGTTTAACAGGTGGGCAGTCTTCTTTTCTTAGAGTGAATGTCACATGCGTTGACTTGGTGGCGCTAGCTTTTATCCTCCATTCTCTCATCCACTTACAGACTTTGTCTAGGTGATTTTGTAGCATCAGTGAGGCCATATGAGGGTTTTTGCTATTGCACAAAGCGGCCGTATCATCAGCGAAGGTGGCAGAGAGAACTTCTTCTGACGTTGGTAAGTCTGCTGTGAAAATAAGGTAGAGAGTTGGACCCAATACGGAACCTTGGGGTACGCCGGCCTGGATGTTGTAGAATTTCGAGTACGCGTCATTAACTTTTACCCGGAAGAATCTGTCTTCCAAATAAGACTTCAATAGTACATACAGGTTATGTGGCAGTTGTTTTTTTATCTTAAATAACAAGCCCTGGTGCCAGACCTTGTCGAACGCTTGCTGTACGTCCAGGAATGCAGCCGAGCAGTACTCCTTTCGTTCCAGCCCGTCTCGTATCTTATTCACCACTCTATGCACCTGCTCCACAGTTGAGTGCCCTATTCTGAATCCAAACTGGTGTTGTGGGATGATGTTGCTTTCTTTGAGTATTTCATTAAGTCTACGTGCAGCGACTTTCTCAAATAGTTTAGACATAACAGGTAGTAGGCTTATTGGCCTGTATGACGACACCAGATGCGGTGGTTTTCCTGGCTTTGGGATCATAACAATAAATGAATGAATGAATGAAACTTGAATTTATTTAAAGCAATTATTTTCGTTAATTGTAAAAGATAAAATAAAACTGAAAAAATGACCAAACGGTTTGGTACTTTGACCCGGGAAGGACCAAACGATTTAGTACATTTTTCAAGTGTGAGATTATCAATTAAAATGTCTTTTTTGCGTACAAAATGTGACGTTTTCTACCTCAATTTAAACAAAAGAGTTTTATTTTTTTAACTTAGCATATCATCTAGGTCACCGATGTCATCATCGCCGCGCCGGTCATCACACACTAGGTCACCGCTACGGTCACCCCCGCCATCATCACCGGCAAGGTCACCCAAGAGTGACCGAGATAGTGATGAGAGTGTCGATATAGAAACGACGGAGGAAGATCAGCCTCGAGATGTGGTGAGAGACTTTAAATATTTATTGAAATGAAAGCTTCTTCGATTTTTGGTAGGGAAAATCATATGGGTTCGCGTCACCGACATGCTGGTGTTCACTGTACATAGGTACTGTGAACATCTGCATTTATAAGGGTGGTTTTTTTATACTTCGAGCCCATAAATGTAAGTACAGAGGCGGACTAAATGCCATAGGCATTTTCTCCCAGTCAACCTTTGTTTGATGCACAGCAGTGACATAGCGGTAGGTGCAATTACAAAACATTGACGAATAAAAAAAAATTTAAGTATACATAATATTAACGGAGTTTCAGTTATTGTATAAAGGGTAGAGCCACCTTTTGCTGTATTTCTGATTATAACACAGTACGAAGGAGCTCGTGGCTACGTAATAACAGCCGCACGGGTCGATCACTCAGGTTAAGCTACGCTTGCGGGGGTTGGTCCGTGGATGGGTGACCATCTTTACATACCGAGACTCCTCCGTGCCTCGGAAGGCACGTTAAGTCGTTGATCCCGGCTGTAATTTGTGGATCTTTGACAGTCGTTACGGGTCGTCAGAAGCCCGAAAGTCTGACAACCAGTCTTACCAAGGGGTATCGTATTACCCAGTTACTAGGTTGTGGAGGTCAGATAAGCAGTCGCTTCATGTAAAATACTGGTATTCAGCAGCATCCGGTTAGACTGGAAGCCGACTCCAACGTAGTTGGGAAAAGGCTAGGCAGGTTATGAGGATGACGAAGGACAGAAATACTATGAAATGTTGAAAATAGATTGTGTATTAGTCTAAAATCTGTATTAAATTGGAAATTGCATAAACGAATAATGCAATATTGTAGAAGTCTTAATCCTAAGTGCTTACTCATCATCATCTGCCTAGTCTTTTCCCAACTATATTGGGGTCGGCTTCCCGTCTAAGCCTGAGCCTAAGTGCTTACTATAATATATAATTTAGTTTTGCTTTAGATACTTTGTTCTTCTCTGATCGTACCTATTCAAAAGCAACTAAGTACTAAGGAAAGACTGCTCAATACTCGCGAATAAGTCAGTAAAAATAAGTCCAATCCTTTTATAACTTACGTAAACGTTTCTCAAAGATGCAATTTAATAGTATTGAGTGAATCGTATTATCCACTCGAGTTGGATTTTTCTGAGCTCGAGCGAACGGAGAGTTAGATCCAATTTAAAAAGTTGGAAGAGGAAAATTTTTCCAATCACCTTGTCTGTAACTCGGTAATCGTTGCTATTAGTTTTTTTGTTCACCTATTTAGACTTCAAGGTGCTCTGCTGGATTTTGTAGAGGACGGATTTGTGATGTAATGAAAGGTGGGATAAAAACAGATAATGTGACGCTTACCTGGTTGTGAAACTTTAAGAATTTAGGATTTTCTAGTCAGACTGTTTTGTAATAACTGCATAATTATAACGATATGTTTGGAGAGGCTCATGAAATTTAATCTACTATTTAGTTAAATGAAAAAAGCGTCTGTAAAACCATAAAAAGTACAGAAGCTCGTCTCGGGTTCTAAAGCGAAAGTACCTGCCTAATTGACAGAGTTATTTATTCAAATAACAACGCCACCTTTGCAAGTTGTGTAGAATTCCTAATAATACATAGAAGAACCTGAAGCAATGGTCTCAAATGTTCTGGGTTCTCTGACTCAATCTCTAAAAGAGAAATGGATTTCTCAATGGCTTGTTCCGAATTTTGTAAAGTAAGTAATTAACCACACAGTTTACAAATAAATAAACTCGTAAAACAAAGAAAACTTGTGTAATTAATGTATAGATTAATTTTATTCGCCTAAAGATTAGCCATTTAATTTCAAGCGGTGTCCGTCATCCTCCCAGAGGAGTACACTGGCGGCCATTTTACAAAATGGCAGCCATTCGAGGCTTTTGCACGTCGTAAACTCTGTAATTACTGGCGGGACGAATTCAAATGAACTTCATTTCGGTTTTAAATAAGAGAAAATGTTTAATTTAGTAGCGATCGGCTTCGTGGACCCAATTAATTGCGGATTTACGTTTTAGTGTCCGCGCGATACGAGTTTTTGGGGTTTTCTTTTTTTATATTGAGCATTGAGTAAGCTTTGGTGCTTTGGTTTTCACGGACTGTAATTAGTGGATGTGCTTGTTCTTCGTCTTTACAGGACAGACATTCTATTATTCAATACCTTTGGAAATACCAACGTACCTACTTATTAATTTATCTTTTAGCTTTTAACTATAGAGGTATGAGGAGCAGGGTGTAACAGGGTGTTTACTCATCTTCTATACAAAATGGTGGATTCCCCCGACCAGACGGGTGTTGTGTCTGGTGGGCTACTGCCCGACGATTAATGTTTTTTTTTTTTTTAACTATGGCATCTTGAAGTGTGATTTCGGAAATCATAACTTCTTAACCGGACTTTCCTGTGGCTGCCTTAAGCTTCTACACTCAGGGCCTCCAGCCAGGGGCATATATAAACTATTCACGATTAATGTCGGGACGTTGTATATTATATACTCGTCACGCTGTAAACCCTGCTTGCGCGATGCAGGATTTTGCGTAACGTCAGTATGATGCGTAGTTTGTATGTGGCAATGTAGATGCAGCCGCGAAAGCGTAAGCAGGAAATTCAAAGTTAAGATCTATCTTCTAAAGATTCAAATCACTGACTTATTCACTTGAACTCTCAATCTTTACTTGTTTTTGACTTTATCGAACCACGAAAAAACATGAACATTATAATATAACCTACGTTGAACATTATATAACATCACACATTATAGTCCCCGAAGAGGCAGGGAGAAGTGCTTAGTACACCCACATTTCACCAGTTATGGTTAGGTCCTACGTACCCCAACCTTAAATCACGTCACAATATTGAATAAACTCCCAAATCAACATCAATAACACAGTTCTAAGTAAATCCTGCAGGCTCTGTTCGTAAATAAGTTATTTACCAGTGTTGAATGGGTATTAGCTTGTAAACAAAAGGCTGTTGCCTCTAATGATTGACGTAAACGTTAGTAATTAACGCGCCTCGAGAACCCTACGATTAATCCCTTCAAAGGACATATTAGGGTTGGCACAGAGAGAATTTGTTTATGTTGGTTAAAATGCTATTTTGTTTCGGAGTAAGTAAAACTGATGGATTTGGTCGGAAATAGTGTTAAATTTTCTTGTTTATACATATAGATGAAAATGTTAAATTAATGTTTATGTTATGTTATCTGCCCAACTATTGATTGGCCTTTAGAAGGCGGATAACAATTAAAATTCTATTGTGTCTCGTTAGTGACAGTTGGAGGTTTAATGTTTTTTGTTATGTATAGTTATGTATATGTTAGCTGCGCCCCGCGGTTTGACCCGCGTAAGTCTCGATCCCGTAGGAATATCGGGATAAAAAGTATCCTATGTGTTAATCCAGGTCATAAACTATCTGTTTGCCAAATTTCATCCAAATCCATTCAGCCAATTTTGCGTGATTGAGTAACCAACATCCAAACACACAAACACATAAACACACAAACACACAACTTTCACATTTATAATATTAGTAGGATAAGTAGGATTGTGAAGTGCAATAAAGTAAGTAAGTTATTTGACCTGTATTAAACAGCTCCTAGTGAGTAAACTTTTTGTGTTTGCTGACATTTTCAAATAGACGGCAGAAATCATTTTACTTCTTTGTAGATTGAAGTATTTAGATAACTGAAAATACATACGTTGCATTCAATTCAATAATTTTTGAATGAATAATCTTTTCTATTTTTACATATATTTTACCAACCTATTTCTGCTGGATAGCTTGATTGATTTGACACTTCGTAAATTGCCACAAGAGCATAATTATCATTTAAATCATTTTAAAACTTTTAACGACGCAAACATTTGTCATGAAATTTAAAATATTCTTTGTCAACTATCAAATCAGTCAACTGATATAGAAATAGGCACGTAGTAATGATTGCAAATATGATGATACACAGCAACAAACTTCATCATGTATCACAAATCGGTCGACTTCATCAGTCTAATAGCAAAAAGAGCCTCAAGCCAGATCAGTCATCATCGACCTTACGTATACCTATTACATCATAGTTATATCAAAACAACTAATATAGATTGCCAAATCAGAACTGGGATTAAAATGTAATCGCCAAATCGGATCCAGGACCGGCAGACTAGTCTAGATGGAATCGGCTTAGTGTTCACGCCCGGGGCTCTCCGCTTATTGGATCGATCTATTGTTCGGACATAAGGGCTCTTTGTCTATATTGGATGGATGTTGGCTTAAGTATTGTATGGGCAGGTGTAACAGTATTGTGGGTTGAATTTTAAATGATTGATCGTGTAGAGAGGTGCACTTGTTAGCTAAATGTTAATGGTCGTTTATGTTGTGGGGTTTTTTGTTGCAAAAGGACTCGAAGGACTACAAAATGTAATGTTGTATTTCAAGGATCTAAATTGAAGAGATTATGACCATTATTACGTAAAACAGCTGTTTTAAAGTAAGTAAGCTGTTAAAAATAATCCAGCAAGCAGATTTTTTTTCACATTACTCTCTAGAATATCGAACATTCTTTAAAAAAAAATACAGTGATTAAGTTACCACTCTTTAAGAGTGTACCTACTATTAAAAGATCAACAAATAAATGTGATTAAAAATAAAATCGTTTGAGGCAGCCCTGACACGCGCGCTGTTCAAATTAGGGCGCGTTCACAAACAGGCACTCGACACTCTATCATAAGCCTCAATACTTTAAATCCTCGTCGACAAGTTATTGAATTAAAACGGTACATCCCTCTGTTTAATAAATTATTAGTGGACATTTGAGAGATGGGCTCTTTTTTGTATTTATTTTGAAAGGTCCTTAGAAAGTGTCTGTTTAAAAACGAAATGTTTTACACATAAATCGATTTATAGCTCATACTACGATCCTGTTTTGCTTAAATAGGTTGGTATTTATGATGATTAAGATTGGTATACGCAACAGGCCCCAAACGTTTTTAAAGTTCGATTTGTCGCTAGTTCAGGCAAAGACAAACACATTTTTCTTGGTAAAAACGTACCTAAAGGAAACCGTTAGCTTCGGTTTCCTTTAGATACGTTTTTTAACATTAAATACTTAGAAATAGAGTAAAGAAAGACGTCTACGAAGAAGAAATAACCACTATTCTAACACCACGACATAGGTATCTACTGGTAACCACCAAAATACAAAGTAAACACCCAAAACCGTACCTATCTCTTCAGAAAGACGAATGGACGTAATCCTCGGGGCGAACATTAAAGAAAAATAAAAAGAACACCCAGTTTCGTACCAACACATAAATACTTTTGTACCGTTAGTGCGAGTTCGGTAACCGGCTCACGTCCCTAATAGATACTTCAGACGGATTGTGCCAAACGATTCAATTGTAGTACTTGATGTTGGTATAAATCACTCGCTGTAGCGTTCCACTTTGTTTTAGGCACGTAGTGATTATGTTTGGGTTTCGTGATGCGTTACAAGTATACGTGGGATTTGTTGAGTGAATTTTCTGATTTTGTTTGGTCCTTGTTTTCGAATTTGGTTTCTGTTGAAAATGTTGGCGGGTTGCGTTCTGCAGAATGTGTAGTATCTGGTTGATTTTTAGAGTTGTCTCTTTTAATTTTAAAAGCTTTTTCTTTCCAAATTAAGTTCGAATTCTTCTAATGCTTTTGAATACTGGCCGTGTCAACTTTTGTGACACAAGAATGAGTCATTTTATTGGTCCTGTTCCGATCCGAAGGACCAAATGACTTTCACATTGACAGATTCAAATCAAAGTAAATTAGAAGAAGATTGATCGCTTTTCTATTATTCATAATTTCAGATTTCGATGAATTGTATGCGTTATTATAGCCTAAGGCAATGCCGTACCTCGTAATTGAATTTTATTAAACAATTGATTGTACGCAATGCAACAGTGTCGCCCCCCGGGATGGCCTACGTCCCGCGTCCCGGGTCTCGGGGGAGACTGACGTATCCCAGTTAATTACACGCTTCACACGCTGACGTCACGACAATGACGTCGTTTTGTATTAATTGTGTTTGAACTTCGATCCGATGTTGGTTGTACCCTAATCAAAAATTAACTTTGTCTGTCGTGTGTACAGACATTTCCATTGAAATAGAAAGAGTTGTTTATTTTAGCTGCTGCTGCTGGCCTATAACTAGGCTTTGGGTTGTGACCTTAATATCATTCTGGCTATACAACGCGAATACAGCTTGGGTGTTCGTTTTTCCAGCGAATGCCAGATGGCTCACCGTTTTTTTTTTGGTGACCTGCTCCTGAACTGCTTAAATATTACAATAGCTTGAGCTTTGCATACTAGATGTGACTGTAGCACTGTTCGGAAGCGAGTATTGTGTAATATTTTTAGAGTCTTTCAATACGAAAACTACAAGGTTGATTTATTTTCTGCATCGGGAGCTGGAAATTATTATAGAAACTGGAAAATGCTTTCACTCTAAGTATAAATTGTCATGTTATAAGTGGGCGATTCCTCGTAAAGTGTTATATAGATCTGCATCTCGAGAACCATAATATTATAAATCAATTTCCAAATAATACAGTTTAAATTTTTTTTTAATAGCCTATTTTGTGTCCCACTTCTGGGCAAAGGCCTCCCCTTTTTCCTTCCAAATCTCACTGTTTTGTGCGATTTCTGGCCATGGTGGCCCCGCAAACATAATTAGATCGTCATACCACCTTCGCCGCGCTTTCTAATATCAGAGGAATAAATCCACTAGGAAGCCAAGTCTTTTTAAAACCATCCTTTTTATAACTACCCACATAAACGAGTCGCATTACTCGTTCCAAATATAAAATTTCTCTTCGGTAAACAAGTGACACTTAGAACAAATTACTCTGTTTAAACAACATTACATTTCTTTTATTAAACAAAAGTCCGTAGCATCAATAATTCAATGATATTCAAACACATGGCAGTTACAATCGAATTATTTTTGTCTATACATTAGTGACAAATAGATCTCTTATCGGAATAATATTAAAAGTTGGGCAGTAATTGCTGTTGGATAGTGTTTTATATTCACGGGAATCGAAAATCGTTTGGAACAAAAGCGGCTTTGAAAGCCTTTTCAAATGTTGTCACGTCTGCAATGAGGTTAGCCGCTGTGATTGGTTGACATAATGAATGATTTTACAGTGGGTATACCTATTAGAATTTATTACCTATACTAGCTGCGCCCCCCGGGTTTCACCCGCATAAGTCTCGATCCCGTGGGAATCAAAAGGGATAAAAAGTATCCTATGTGTTAATCCAGGTTATAAAACCATCTGTTTGCCAAATTTCATCCAAATCCATTCAGCCGTTTTTGCGTGATTGAGTAACAAACATCCAAACACACAAACACACAAATACACAAACACACAAATACACATACACACAAATTTTCACATTTATAATATTAGTAGGATAGTAGGATTTTCTGAAAGCCGATATCAGATTATAGAATTATTTTAGAATTATTTTTTATGTCAAAGTTTTTATAATACTATAAATTATATGTTAAGTTTAAAAAATGTTCTCAAGTAAGCAAGTGAAATTCTTGTAATTTCATAATGTTTTTTTTTTATTTACCTGAAGTTTTTACTATAAAACTTTGGAGAAGAAAATACAATCAAACTGAATACGAAATCAGAATGTTCCGCTACATTTAATCCCACAAAAAAACATACCAAATAACTTCTGTTACTCATTTCTATTCCATTAAAAATACAACAAAAACCTAACAGATTCGGCATGTGCCGTTATTTAAATGTCGTTGTGACATTTCGATATTTTTTTTATTTACCTCATTTGGGATTTGGCATTTTGGCCCGCCCGTTTTTATTGGTAGCGCCGTGTGCGGAACATTAATTTTGTTGTTCGCTTGTGGGCCGCGGAAATGTATGCCCCTAGTCTTTTGTTAGTCGTGACGTCATTATTTTTGCGTAAATGGTTTTTTTTTGTTTATTTTTTTATATTGTGTATTTGATTTGTGTTGGCATGACAGTTTTCTCACATATGGCTGTATAGAGGTAGATTTGAGAGAAAAATCTAACTTAGATTTTTTTTTAAACAAATAACCTTTATTTTATTGAATTTTTTGTAAAATATGAAAGATAAATTGTGTATAGGAATTTTTGCTTGTTCTACTTGTGTTATTTTCAGTTGCAAAATCATAATTTAAAGACTCGAGAGTTTGTTGGCTTTAAATAATGACTTACTAACTGCTTTATAATAAAAAAAAATGCACCGAAATAGCAAGTGTACTTTGTACGTAAAACAAAAAAAATACGGATAAACAGATTACATCTATTGTCACTTCGGCAATAAAGCCTAATTTACCCATAATAATCTGAGCATTCAACAAATCTAAGCCAATAATTACCCATATCTAGAACGAAATGCCTTTTGAAATCGTAACTAACTAATAGAAGGTTTAATTCGAAGTACTCATTGACACGCGACACATGGAACTATGTTAATCGAACTACGATATATTATTTAACGTATTACGTGACTCGACGCCACGTAACGGTAATAATTATATGGAACCGGCGATGAATAGTTTAGTAGGGCAGACCATAGAGTTGTCAGTGTGTAGAGAAGTTCGGGAGGAAGTTGTGTGATTTTGAAAACGTTCGTAGGCGCTCGTAGCAGTGTGCTACGGCGTAGCTACGTAGCAAGTAACGTTTCGTGCGGGAAAGTCCGAAAGGGATACCGGGACCTTGGCAATGGGCAACTGAAGGAACACGGGTGGGTTTTAGTCAGTAAAAGTATGACACGCCCTTCCGCTCCGCTCAGAGCGGGAGAAGTCATTTGACGATTTTCCAGCTGCAAGAAAAATAAAGGCAGGCAACTTATTCAGCTGTTTATTTCTTTGAATACTGACTGAGGACGAACAAATTCTTGCCTAAATGAACATTGTTACTCACACTCGAGAGTCTTTTAAGTAAAATTCGAGTTTTAATACACCTACATATTTCTTCTTTTCCCTTGGTCATAAATAGACACGGGAAAGACAGATTAATTTACAGGAAATCAAAGCGTTTGTTAACGGAGAGTATTGATAAGCCAACTTTAACATCGTTAACGATAAGGAACATGAAATGACTAACGGCACATGAAGTTTCACTAATTTCTTCCCGGATGTCAATGACAGCAATAACATTTAATCAATCTGCCGTAAAGTCGGGAAAACTTATTTACATGCCAAAATCCGATGTTCTATAACGTTGTTGTTCGATGCCAGAAACCATTTCTGTACATATTATGCAACAATTCAGTAAAATACTTACTTCCCACAAAAAAAAAGGTCCTAATGTACGAAAATTTCCACTCAAAGTTCTAAGCCTTTCCGTGGTCAACATTTTATCGCTAGTGCATTGGCTTTTAAATCAAACAACAATAATTACTGTGAGCTTTGTTCGTAATGTCACTATCTGTTCGCTCGCAAACTGGTCAGCGGTGCTCAACATTTGCAGTTTGACAGGTGTCAATACAATACTGACACTACCGCAACTGTTTAAATGGTTATGAAAGATTTAATTGTATTTTGTGAATAATTAAATTGCGTTTTAAACTACTTATGTACTCGAAATTAATTGTACCGTACTTTTCTTACCTAAGGGCTTTTAAGAGTGCGTGGTTTTGTTTAAAAGCCTATCTTGAATTGTGTCTTATAAATGGTACAATAATGTTTCTGATGTAATTTTTAGTTACATCAAAATGCTTCATAAAAGTTTTATACACGTTTGGGGCGCAGATAATATAACATTTAAAACCGTGTAAGGGTCGTTTTGTGGTCGCATAAGGGACATACCTAGCATCCGTAACTTACAACCAATTGGTTTTTACATAAGTCACGAACGTTCTATTTAGAATACCACCTTCAATTCTTTACATATGTATTTTTAAATGCGGTTTATGTGTCATTCTTTATAGTGATACGATCGACCCGCCCCTGCTTCGAACAGTTTTTACGGCTTGAATCGACTCGACTTCGTTGTCTCGACATCGAGATTTCTTTATTATATGTTAGTTTAATACATACATAAACTCACGCTTTGTTCCCATGGGGGTAAGCAGAAACTATAGAACACCACCTGCTACGCTCCTTACATACTCCTTGCTTCGTTTACGTTCAATAGTTGTTATCAATCTACGTTAATATTAATTGCACATAAACCCTCCGAAATAAATTCTCTGAATGATGGTGCAACCACATCAAAATCCGTTGCGAAGTTTTGAAGAACAACGCGGTTACACAGACAGACACGAAGAGCGTCTTTAATTTATAATAATATGGTATAGATTTTACTACTGTGAAATACTGTTTTGTTTTTGTAGTCCCTTCCCTAGGATAATCCTATGGTAATGACTACTTATTTAATTATACAAATCAATCAATTTGCCTAGCCTTTTCCATAACTATGTTGGGGTCGGTTTCCAGTCTAACTGATGCAGCTGAATACCAGTATTTTACATGGAGCGACTGCCTATCTAACCCCCACAACCCAGTAACAGGGTAATACGATACCCTTGGTAAGACTGGTTGTCAGACTTTCGGGCTTCTGACGACCCGTAATGACTGTCAAAGATCCTCGAATGACAGCCGGAACCAACGGCTTAACGTACTTTCCGAGCCACGGAGTAGTCTCAGTGTGTAAAGATGATCATCCACGCACCATCGCAAGCATAGTTTAACCTGATGGATCGACCCGTGCGGCTGTTATTACTTAGCCACGAGCCACGAGATTAGTCATTCATCAATAAAAAATGCAACAAAAAACTTTGACAAACAATAAATATCGTTGTAATGGCATAACAGTAGTTATTAGTTAAGTGATAGTAATGAAGGGGTAGTTTCAAGTGCCGTGCCCCATCAGATAGATAGGCTCTCGTGACTGTAATCGAAAACGCGCATTTTCGTCACGAATCGTGTGGAGTACGCCGATTATTGTCACTGATTTTTTTATGAATGCACTGCATGCGCTATTTTAGATAAGAACTTTCCATGTTCTCTCTATAAACGTTGTGAAATTCCGATGTCAATAAGTTATCGGCCTTTTTTACAAGATGGAACCGCTGTTGTTGCCAGCAAAATGCATTTTCTTAGATAGATTTATTTGGTTTAACGAGCTTTCCGAGGTACGGAGGAGTCTCGGTATGTAAAGATGGTCACCCATCCATGGACCAACCACGGCAAGCGTAGCTTAACCTGATGGATCGACCAGTGCGGTTGTTATTTCGTAGCCACGAGCTCCTCTAGATTCTCCGCTAAATTAGACATTAGACTTATTAGACGATATTTGCTTACGTCACTTCTGTCACAATTACTGTGGACGTAGTACACTGCGAAGATATGGCTTCTCTTGCTAATAGGTCTTGAAAATAGAATGCAGTGGCAATGTAATGGCGTTTTATTTTGCGAGATAGGATAATTAATTCTAAATAAATTACTTTTTACCCGACTACGGCGAAGAAAAAAGGAGGGTTATGATTTTGACCGGTATGTATGTATGTATGTATGTAAGTATGTTCATCTGTTCCCTCCTATCTTCTAAAGCACTCATCAAAATTTGACAAATGAGGTATCGTTAGAAGCGTCTTGATCTTCCGCTGGTTATAGGCTATGTGACTTCACATTAAAAATGGCGTCCTCTAGAGGACATAAAGTAAAGGAACTATAAAAATAAAATTATTTAATCGTACCATGTTGGGTATCAAATGAAAGGACTTAATGAGCACATTTCAAAAATATATATATTATAAGCCCAAAAGAATAAAAAAAACATTAAAGTAATAAAAACTAGAATCCAACTACGACTAAAAAGGTACAAAGAAGACACCACCGACAGACAAATTAAAATCCGGAGTCACACGTAATCTGTTCGATTTATGCCCAAAAACGAGTGACTCCGGATTTTTAATTTGTCTGTCTGTGGTGTCTTGTTTATACCTTTTTAGTCGTAGTTGGATTTTAGTTTTTATTACTTTAATTTTTTTTACATCAATTTCCAAGATGACTCTTTCTATTCTAAAAACGAAATAGTGTTCATCTCTTAATAAAATAAACCATGAATATAACCGTTAGTGGAGGTTGGTTGGCAAAGACATGCATGGGGTTTGGTTTCCGCACTTAGACCCTAAGGTGGACCATTGTGCGTGCCAAAAAAAAGACATGCATACTAACCATAAATATTGTTTTATTTTATTTTATTAATTTTGTTAGTTTTAATGTTTGTTTTTATTGTTATATTTCCTGTGCGTGTCCCAAATAAAATATTTTTCTTTCTTTATTTCTTTCTTTAAACCTCTACAAGTCTACAGTATCTAGTAGGGCTTTTTCGAATTACGTACTTATGTGTTAAAGTGATGTTACCCCCCACAGGCATGCACCTGGCCAATCAGCAGCGTCCCAACTCCTCGACCGGATGAGAACTGCTGGAGCGGCCTGGTGCCCAAGGTGGAGAGGGATGAGGAGTCTAGGGTCGAGCCGTGGAGGCTGCCCGACCTGCGACCCTCACTGCATTATATGCATGATCGTGGTAAGTGTAAGTTATCGAGCCATTTTTCTAGATAGATTTTCGTTTGATTACAGATAGTCTCAAGATGATTAAAACTGTTTGAGCAATAATGTCATATAGTATCAAGACGATTGAAACTGTTTCACACGTAACAGAGATATTTTGTGGTTTAATCTAAAGCATCCGTACATATTATAAAACAAAGTCCTCCGCCGCGTGTGTCTGTCGTCCTGTACGCGATAAACTCAAAAACTACTGCACCGATTTTTATGCTGTTTTTACCAATGGATAGAGTGGTTCTCGAGTAAGGTTTCAGTATATAATAACCGACATCCACGCGGGCGAAGCCGCGGGCATCAGCTAGTTTAGTATAAAAATACTCGCGACCCGCTCCTGCTTCGCACGGTTTTTACGACTTGACAACACATCAAGATTTCTTAGTTATATGTAACTTTAAAATTAACTTGTTATACACATATACCTTCCGGAATAAATTGTCTAAACGATGGTGAAAACCTCATCAAAATCTGTTGCGTGGTTTAGAAGAACAACGCGGACATACAGACAAACACGAAAAGAGACTTTAATTTATAATATACATATATAGACTCCCGCAAAAATGACAAACTCCCATACAAACTTTCATCCCCTATTTAACCCTATAAACGGGTAAATTATCAAAAATCCTTCCTTCGTTATATGGAACCCATGTTACCCACCAATGACTATATAGCCTCTCTGTTATTAAATAACAGCCTGTTATTTTTGTACGGATGATAAATACGTATAAATCTCAATTGAATATCTTCTTTATTTCTTTTCGTTAAAGTCGAAAATCGTATCCAAAGTTTTAACAGTAACAGCCGCGGTAACAGTCTTGAGGATCTGTTATTTTAAGTAACAGATATGTTTTATTGTTAGGAGCAATTGCTATCTGCTATTTTTTTCTCTTTGTTACCCACCCATTAAGAAACCCATGTTCAAAATTTTATGCTTTTAGACTCAGAGGTTTAGGCTGTGCGTTGTCTGTCAGTGAATGAATTTAATATATTTATTAAGATAATTTTATTTTGCCGCGAGCGGCCCCTTTTCGAAACAATCTGACTGTCAGTGTCCTTGTCCCGAAACCGTGTGTCATAATCATAAAAGGCCGGGGTGCACTGGCCCAAGACCTGGCAAGGCTGTCCAACCTAACTGTATCCTGCAGCAGTATCAACTGTATCTTTCAGGAGTGGCAACTGTATCTGTCAGCCTTCCTTGTGACTTGTGTAAAATATTTGTAACTTTTAGAGACGGGTTGTAACAGGTTAAACACAGATATCACTGTTACTGTGACAAAAAACTAACAGATCCAAATATCTGTTATTAAATCACAGCCTGTGATTTTTGTATCTGTTATTAAATCACAGCCTGTGATTTTTGTATCTGTTATTAAATCATAGCCTGTGATTTTTCACGATAAATACTTATGAAAATCTCAATCGAATATCTTCTTTATTTCTTTTGGTTTAAAGTCGAAAATCGAATCCTTCTGATATTAAATAACAGCCTGTTATTTTTGTACGGATGATAAATACGTATAAATCTCAATTGAATATCTTCTTTATTTCTTTTCATTAAAGTCGAAAATCGTATCCAAAGTTTTAACAGTAACAGCCGCGGTAACAATCTTGAGGATCTGTTATTTTAAGTAACAGATATGTTTTATTGTTAGGAGCAATTGCTATCTGCTATTTTTTAATATCTATGATTTCTATCTGTGACGATAAATACGCCTCACTCCTAGTACCTTTTATTTCTTAATTTTCCGTGGGGAAAGCCTCATGGATACCCTCCGTCTTGGGAGAAGGGAGAAGAAGAAAGAAGAAAATGAAAGAAAGAAAATACGTTTATTTGCGGAGGGTTATGTCGGACTCCTACTGACCAAAACCCCACTGTTCCTCCTGCTATGAGTCGGGGGCCCGGCAGATGCTTACATTACTTGGAAAAATACCTAATGACCTGAATGTCCCCCAAATACACGATGCACAAATTCCTTACATTTTTATTCCATTCAATGAAGATATTCATATCAATAATAGGTAGATACGTAATTAAATAGCGCGTCCATATTTACTGGTGTAGAAGCCCTAATTGGCAGTACCGGGAGCCGCAATTATATTCGGCTTATGTTACTGGTACCCCGAGACAAGGATCGATATTCTCGTCCACTTCACTTAATTGTGAAGTCGCGAAACGGAACGGTTCATTTGCAACTCGTGGTGCAGGATCTTTATCTACCTACTTGTATTTTTTTTTCCGTTATGTTTTGTTTTTTTTATGCTGAGATTATTTTTACGTCTATTGTGATTGACATGAATTTTCCTGTGCTAAGGTAGGTATTATTTTGGTGATTAATGTAATCATGAACGTAGGTAGGTACATCAGTAGATAGTTCGTTTTTGAAGAAAATAGACGAATGCACGGTCCCGTTGCTACTAACAAAGAACTTGGTCCGAGTCGCTACGGACATCAGCTTTCGGGACTTCTAGTGTAAACTCTGATATCCCTTATAATTACGCAAAATTGGCTTCTGGTAAAGTGGGTTTATGTCAGGGTTCGGACTCACGACCTTTCACTCGCCATTCCGCGCATAATCCTTGAGTTATTGCCTCTACAAAATAGCTCAAATTAGAGATGAACTGAGTAGCCGCCCTCTCGTATGCAAAAATTAAATGAAATCGTTACCTTTATCCTAAATAAACATGCGAAAGTTGAGTTTGTTTGTTACGCTTAAACGGCTGAACGGATTTGGATGAAATTTAGCACATAGGTAGACCCGGAGGACATGGGCTACTTTTTATCCTGGATCGCAGTTCGTGGGCAACAGCTACTTGTTCATATTTTTTTATTTGGAATCCACCTTACAGTACGGTACCTATATATCTCCTAACATATTATAAAAAAAAAGTCCTCCGCCGCGTCTGTCTGTCGTCCTGTTCGCGATAAACTCAAAAACTACTGCACCTATTTTCATGCTGTTTTCACCAATGGATAGAGTGGTTCTCGAGTAAGGTTTTAGTATATAATAACCGACATCTACGCGGGCGAAGTCGCGGGCATCAGCTAGTGTAATATAATCTAGGAATAGAATCTTTTCCAATGTTTAACTTCATTTAACCAGTAACTTACCTTGTGACTTCAAAGATCTCACCCTCTTTGCATGTAAAAAAGTGTTAAAAAAATGGCAATGTCCAGGCAAATCACTGTCCATTCCAAGGTTGCCTGGAAGAGATCGCGGAAAGCGATAAGGCCGCCCATTGTATATCTTGTAGTGTTTTTTTTTTTCCTTTTGTTATATATTTTTGTGGTGTACAATAAAGTATATATAAATAAATAAAAAATAAAAAAAATGGCTATTAGGTCTTTCATACGACGAATCTGAAAGCTTTCTCATAACATAACTCACACTCGGAATCACACTAACACTACACACTATCACACTCACACACACCCACATACCTACTCACTACACTCCACATCCACACGCACATACGCCCACACCTTATTTTGATTGTTATTCTATAGTTTAAGTTTTAACCAATATGTTCCTATTTTGTTTAATACAATTTAAGTTTTGTCATCATCTGCCTAGCCTTTTCCCAACTATGTTGGGGTCGGCTTCCAGTCTAACCGGATGCAGCTGAATACCAGTATTTTACATGGAGCGACTGCCTATCTGACCTCCACAACTCAGTAACTGGGTAATACGATACCCCTTGGTAAGACTGGTTGTCAGACTTTCGGGCTTCTGACGACCCGTAACGACTGTCAAAGATCCACAAATGACAGCCGGGACCGACGGCTTAACGTGCTTTCCGAGGCACGGAGGAGTCTCGGTATGTAAAGATGGTCACCCATCCACGGACCAACCCCGGCAAGCGTAGCTTAACCTGATGGAACGACCCGTGCGGCTGTTATTACGTAGCCACGAGCTCCTTACAATTCACAATTACACACACCTCAGACCAAAAAAGGTCTGAGACACACACATTATTATCACAATTTAAGTTTTGTATTGTGTTTAAAACAAGTTGTATGTTTTATCTTTGATCTCATTTCAAATTTTAACTAAGATTTTTTATACCTAATTGTTTGCAACTAATTACCTATTAGATTCCCTAATAACAACACTATTAAAAATTTAATTATGTATCACAACTCAGGTCCCCAAGATATAGACACTGCCTAGTTTGGGGACCACCGCATTACCAAAATGATTGTCACCGATAGTTACAGATAGAATTAAGTAACACGTCAAATAATTTTAAGGTAATAATTGTAACAATGTTCAAATAAAGTTTAAAGTTTATTTAAAATTTACCTTGAACCTTCTTGGAACTACACGTACTCAATGATCGGCTTGGCCGACTAGTCGGTCTTTTTTAACCAACTTGTCGGCCTGTCGGCTCATCAGCCGAAGTCATAGTCGGCCCATCTCTAGGTCAAATAAGTACTTACCTGACTTTATTTTCTATTTTCCAGATAGAGACTGCGTTGCCTGCGTCGCGCCTTTACCCCTGCTGCCTCCGCCCGCACCGACGCCGCATTAGCCAATACTACCTACAAGAAATACATGTCTGTAGTCTTGTTTAATTGTAAATTAATACACTAAAGGAGCCTCCCACTAAACCGTACCCCATGACCGTGCTAGGAATGGTGTAGTGGGCAAACTCCTTTAGGTTAAGATTTCACGGTGCGATTGTTCAGTTTCTGAAACGAAAATTATGGAATATGGACGCGTCCAAATTAAACGCAAGTCAAGTGATACGATTGGCTGGTGATAAATTATTCAACCAATCACAGCAGTTTACACGCACTTGACACTTAATTTTGCGATAATTTTCGTTCGACAAACTGGCTGTTAGCTGTGCCTGCATCTAGTAATGCGGGGCTATACCCCCTCCGGCGGGAGCTACTTTTCCCACATTTCTCCACTATCAACCCCCAAAAGGGCACGAGATAATAACGCACCGTGAGTTTGTTCCCTGAGCTGTCTCAATTTGCCAAAATGACTAGTCGCTTACTTATCGGTTTAATCATTATAATCTCACCTTCATTATATTTTAGAAATTACCTAATTTCATGTAATAATTTTAAATTATAATTTATTAAAGAAAATTAAATAGTCGCCATGGTGAACGTATTATTTTGTAACAAAAACAAAGTTAAACTACTAACATGTCGGCCGCTAGAGGGCGTTGATTTATATTTAAACTATTTGACAGATAAGCCTAGTGTTGCTACATTGTAAAAATCTGTGAAAAAACCATAACCACAAAAAAGTTTCCATGGTGCACTGCACGTTAATAAAAAGCGTTGGATCTAGTCACCCAAGCACGAGTAATCAGAATCTAGTCCTATCTAAGTAGGTAGTTTAGTAAATTAAAAATAGTATTTCGTAGTGTAACATAAAAAAGCAATTGTAATGAATTTAATTCATTGAGTTATAAACCCTAGTTATAAGAATGTAACCTAGTCAACGACTATTAAGTTGTATCTAATAATGTAAAAAAATGTAGATCGCGCACTTTTAATCTAAATGATTTCATTGTAAATAGCTAAATATTTGTAGTAGTAACTATTTCATAAAAAATACTGTATACTTACATGAAATGCTGCTTCTACACCAGTAAACAATAGTAATTTAGCTCGAAAGCAGGGTTGTTATAAATACATTTTGTCATAAATTATTTTAGATTACAAATATCACAATTTACTAAATAATGTATAGTGTAATTACAGTATCGAAATGTAGTGGTAGCAGCACAAATAATAAATTATGCAAAAAAAGTTTTATTTATTTTCCTTCCCCATTGTAATTTTAGTGTTTGGTCGATTGGATGCTCGTGGGTTCGTGGCTAAATAATGACCATCCATTACATATCGAGAGCTTTTCGAGGTACGCAGGCTTCAAAAAGTTAGGTTATACCATTGGTCCTGGGTGTCATTCATAGATCTTTGAAAGTCGTCAAGGGTACTCAGACAGAAACCCAAAAGGCTGACAACCAGTCTTTAACAGTCTTACCAATGTGTACATATCATAGTTACTGTACTCAGTAACTGGGTTGTCGAGATTAGTTATGCAGTCGCTTCGTGTAAAATACTGGTATTCACCTGCATCCGGTTGATTAGACTACTAGGCGACCTCAACCAACATAGTGTTTTGGGAAAAGGCTTGGCAGATTTATTGGTCGATTGGATGAAAATAAAACTTTATATTTCAAAGTTAAATTAATTAATAACACATTCATATTAACCAACCACGATACTAATGGTACCTACACTACACCACTGCCTATATTGCTGGGGCTACATTGTAGCGATATCGCGGACTATACTTCGCACGCTCTTTGTTTCTCAGCGAGATATCGAGGGGTGTGCAAGAGAGAGCTGGCGAAGTTTAGTTCGCGATAACGCAACAAATGTAGCCCCAGCATACTAGATAATAATAAATAATAACAATAAATTTATTAAAAAAAAAAAAAAAAAAATTGGTAAAATACAGTGACAGATGAGTGAGTGTACAGATGTCTGGCATGAGGTATTAAGTTCTTTGTAAAGAACCTCTGAAAGCAAAACTTTTAACGCCATCTATTTTGTGTATGAGGCATTACTTTGCAGCAAAAAAGTTATGGTAATAGTAAGCCAATGCTTATGGCGAATACAAATTATGAATCTACTACAATAATGAATGAATATTATTTTTATTTTATTTTATCCCGGTATACGACCTACATTTATTTTATTGGGATAAATCTTATAGATTATTTATTAATGACAGTACAGTGCGCACATTGTATTGATAAATTCCAATGTTTTTTTAAATCAATCAATATATTGCTGGCTTCTTGAAGTCTTGAAATAAACAAGCCGCCGTGTACGTAAAATGCGGTAGTGGGGCGCGTCATTTCAGAGTGGACAAGCTATACGGTGTTCTTCACCTCGTATATCCCGTGTCAATTTTTGATCTTAAAATTTTGGGCACTTTGTCATCATCAGCCTACCCTTTTCCCAACTAAGTTGGGGTCAGCTTCCAGTCAAACCGATGAATGAACAGAAAAATTAACCAGCTAAATACCAGTATTTCACATGAAGTGCTTGCCTCACTGACTGTTAATAAGGCTGGTTATCAGACAGACTTTCGTGCTTCTATATATACTGTGACGACAAACTGGCTGACGACAAAGATCTACAAATGACCCGCCCAGGACCAACTCCGAGACACGTAGAGATCTCGATATGTAACCGTGCGTTTGCACTGGCGAAACATTCGAGACAAAACATGTTTAAATCTCTAGTTCCTGTCAAAAATTGTATGGAACATGACAGAAAATAGAGATTTCAACATGTTTTGTCTTGAATGTTTCGCCAGTGCAAACGCACGGTAATGAATGATCCTATCCACAGACCTACCTTGGCAAGTGTAGCTTCACCTTCGATCGACCCTTGCGGCTGTTATTATTTAGCCACGAGCCATCTTGGGCACACTATAGGTGTACATTAGCATAGACAATTTATTACCCAAAAAATATTTTTCTGTGCTGGTACTGCTGGCAACACTTTGATACAGATGTCAATGTCAAAACTGTAGATGTCAACACGTCTTGTCTATTCCTTTTCCTGTTAAATTTTCTCCTGAGAGGTTGGTTTCGTGTTTGTTATAATCTAATTTAATCGTGAAAACTACTTAGTTTTGAATTAAATCCAGTTATGGTGTATTTAAGGACAGTGTATTCTTGTTGCTCATGTGTTTATTTTATTAAATATGTGAAAAGCCGGAATGTTATAAAATGATAACCTATGTTCGAAAGCGTTTGAGGCATACGCCGCTCTGTGTTTCAGAAACTAAACATGGGGCGTTACTCGAAGGAGCCTGATAACCCAGCGAAGTCATGCAAAGCGCGTGGCTCCAACCTCCGTGTTCATTTCAAGGTAAAACACCAAACTGTTATTTGTATACAAGTTATTGATTCCACATGGACTGACAATCCTTCACTGTAATGTTACCTACATTACATGTACTATGTAGCTAAGAAACTATAAACTCACGAAATTACCGCTTTGACCAGAGTGTTTGAATAGAAAAACAAACTTGGGCGGTAATCGTATCTTAGTCTCTTAGTCTTAGGTTACTTTGACTTTAGACTAGCACTATCGAGCAGTGGTTTACTGTTACCTTACCGCCTTTGAATCTTATGAAATGTCAGTTGTTCTCTTGGATATTTAGTTTCCCTTCAATGTTGAGTACGATAACCTCAAAAACAGCTACTAGTCAAATTATGTCAGGAATACTGTGGTAAACAGGAAATTACATTCCCCTTTGTCAAATATTGAAAATGTATTTTCATGCATCCATGTAAACAGTCTGATATTGCAAGTAAGAAACAAGTAATAGGTGAATAATTTCAATTTATTTGTTTCAGTCAATCCTCTGCAGGAAATAGGCAAATCAAAGTTTGTCTGGTGTCATTAAAACTAATGTCTTCCTTTATGTATCTTTCAGAACACATATGAGACAGCCATGGCAATCAGAAAACTGCCCCTGCGCCGCGCTGTACGTTACCTGAAGAATGTTACAGAGAAGAAGGAATGCATTCCATTCCGCCGTTTTAATGGTGGTGTTGGTCGTTGTGCACAAGCCAAGCAGTTTGGCACCACACAGGGTCGTTGGCCCAAGAAGTCTGCGGAGTTCTTACTCCAGCTGCTGAGAAATGCTGAATCCAACGCTGACTACAAAGGCTTGGACGTTGACAGGCTTGTCATTGACCACATTCAGGTGTATATTCATTCTGAAACTATTTATTTTATTTATAATAATGGTTAATATTTTATGATATTGACTTTTGAGAAAGTTTCTTTGCAACATTAAATAAGGGCCAATGTTTTGTTTGCATTATAATTCAATAGCATGAATATTAATTCTGAAGCTATATTTATTTATTATAATGGTTAATATTTTATGATGATATTTCATTTTGAGAATGATTCTTTGCAACATTAATAATATGGGCCAATGCTTTGTTTGCATTTCAATTCAGATGATAAATAAAGTTAGGTATTGTATTTATTGACCAAAAGGATCTGACTGGGGTCAGTATTTCAGACAGGAGTACAAAATACTGTTTAATTAAAATGGTGTAAAATTACACCACCGCCACACACCATGTTAACATGGTGACACACCTTTGCATTGATATTCCACTTTAATTGATTGAATGGGATATTATTCATTATTGTTTGACAACAGAATCATTCTAATTTGCAAAGTATTTAGAAAAAAATGGTTTTCTATTTATTTTTTGTGTCATAATTTTATGTTTGACAAATATGATTTCTAAAAGAATTCTATTATACTTATTGTGTATGCACCCTAGTTGGTATCAATTGTTTTGATGAGATTCATAATATGATGACCATTCTTTAGCGCTGATTCCTCTATGGTTTTTTTGCTTGCGCTATTGCATTTACTCGTGACTGCTTATTCTAGGGCCATTACAAACGTAAAGTTAGAGTTATAAATAATTATGAAATTGATAATACCACAGTAGTTACGCGCAACACTAGCACTGCTCCTAAAGGCATATCATGCACTAGATGACCAAGACTCCGACTAGTCTTGGCCGTCTAGTGGTATTGCTGTGGCTAATTGGCCATTGTGACCAAATGCGCGAATTGCATCTGTTTCTATAGTTTACCTGAGGCCCTAGACAAAGTGACATTCTATCAGCGTTAACAACCGTTGTAGAAATACGAAACGCTTTCGAAGCAATTGTCACTTGTCTAGGCCCTCTGGTCGCTGCAACCACTGATTGTGGTTGTCTAGTGCTTGAGATCCCTTAGGGTTGTAAGTTAAGCAAGAGGTCTCATGAAAATGTTTTATGATTTTAACTTTGCATTTTTAATGGCCCGAGTATACTGGCAGTTGTAGTAGTGAAACCAAGCATCAATTGTTCTAATTTTTTTTTTTTTTTTTATACAAGTGTATTAATTAAAGCTAAGTTGATAAATATTGCCTTCTTGCTTGTCAGTGTTACCACTTTCTCGTAATCACTGTTTTCAGAAGGCATACATCAAGAAGTGGTTAACATAAAGAAAGTTTTTTCTATGGAAGTTTCTTTTCTCAATCACTGACATTTTTACCCCTAATAGCATAATCTTGACGAAATTCTTTGATGATTTTTCTCAACTACTGACAATTCTACTCAAACAGACCAGATTTGATGAATGTAAATTATAACCTATCTTTTCACTCTGCAGGTTAACCGCGCTCCCTGCCTGCGCAGACGCACATACCGCGCGCACGGTCGTATCAACCCTTACATGTCGTCGCCCTGCCACATCGAGGTCTGTCTGAGCGAGCGAGAGGACGCCGTGGCACGCGCCGCGCCAGCTGACGACGCACCCGCGAAGAAGAAGCTGTCAAAGAAGAAGTTGGCTCGCCAGAAGGAAAAGATGATGAGAGAATAGATGTTTAAGGGTTAATAAATGATTTTACAGTCAATGTTCTTGTTTAATTTGAACAGTTTTTGGGTGTTTTCACACTATCGATTACTGAACGTGCTTCGAACGAGTGCTACGATGAACGCGGACGCGACTGGCTCGCTCCGCACTCGCGGAAAGCACGTACACAATTCGTCACGCTGGAACACATTCGCAAATCGCCAGTGTGATAACGCCATAATACCTGCTAATGAGCGTCTTTATAGTATTTTTATTCAACTAAGTTATGATTGAAGTGTGTTTATCAATTTACTATAGGGTTAAAACTGCCAGAGGTATTTATAAAAGTAACGCAATTTTTTATTTATTCATAAACATTCAGTAACGATAAGGTACACGATAATACTATTTTAACGACGGATCAGTATCACTACACATGTGGATCAATCATTTTCATTATTTTTATGGCAAAATTCTTGTTTGCACGCTTATGGTCAGTACACACCGAGACGCGACGCACTGACCCTTAGTTTCCATGTCTCAAATTATATAATTCAACGTACGCTTCGGCAAGACAGTTCTCTAAATAATAGTTAGCCTCAGCTAACTTCTCAGCGTGTTTGGACGCTTCCATTCTCAACTTTTTTGCTTGAACGATGAGCTTTTTCAATGCCTCATTCTCGGCTTGGAGAGAAATCAGTTTGAAGTCTACAATTCCACGCATTGTTTTTATTGTTGCAGCCTACTATTGCTCTCCCGAAGCTTACAGGCTTCTTGTTTCACGTCATGTATCCTAGTCTTTAGATACGTATTTTTTTCCTTGAGGTCTATAGCTCTTGACATCTCCTGATGCTGCTTATCAGTGGCTTCGAGTAGTTGCTCTCGAAGGATTTTGTTTTCTTCCGTGGCCCTTTTTATTGTTCCATTTGGTTCAAAAGTTTTCCTTCTTACTGAATGAAGTGGTTTTTGCAGTTTCATATTCTAAAAACACATGGCCTTACACTTGGAAATTTAGTTTGCTTAATGATTGGTTTTGAATTATTTTTCATTTTTGTACATTACAGACTATAAATTAACCATAAATTGATCGAAGCAAATACTTTTTGCAGGCCTTAGTAGGTAAGTAGATAAAGGAATGAGATTCTAGGTGGTAAATATTTTCCAAAAATTCTACTTATGAAAGTACTTGCAGTTAAATTAGCCTAAGTCTCATTCAGTGATCAGGTTATCGCAAACCTTCATAATTAGGTACTAGTGTGACCGAAAATTTGGTTTAGTTTTTGGCTAGTTTCGGCCAAAACAACCAGGTTTCGGCCAGTTTCAGTTTCGGGCAAAAAGTGGCCGACCGAAACGGAAAGGTGAGAAAGGACTCACCTTTCTCACCGTCAAATTATCGTCCATTAAGAAGATCTACTTAAGGGTTCCGTACCCAAAGGGTAAAACGGGACCCCATTACTAAGACTCACCGCTGTCTGTCTGTCCGTCTATCACCAAGCTGTATCTCATGAACCGTGATAGTTAGACAGTTGAAATTTTCACAGATGATGTATTTCTGTTGCCGCTATAACAACAAATACTAGAAAACAATAAAAAAAAAATTAAGGGTGCTCCCATACAACAAACGTGATTTTTTTGCTCGATTTTGATCGGTATTGATAACGGCAACAATAGACGCCTGAAATATTCACAGAATATTTATTTATATATTCTATTTAAAAATAAATAATTAAATTAAAATAATACACATATTGAAGGGAGCTCCCAGACATGATTTTTTTTTGCTGTTTTTGTAGATAATGGTACGGAACTCTTCGTGCGCGAGTCCGACTCGCACTTGGCCGGTTTTTTCCTTTTGAGGTACGGATCGGAACCCTAAAAATTACGAAATAGTTAAGAATAACTACTTATGAGTATGAATGTGGATGGCCTTAGGAGTAGGGAAAGACTAAAGAAACGTTATGTAGGTATGGATTGTGTCAAAAGCTTTATAACAAAACGTCGCATCCCACCGGGGCGTACGCGCTGTAACGTTATTTTTAACTTTTTTATCTTTTTGCTCGGCTCCTAATGGTCGTAGCGTGATGTTACATAGCTTTCCTCCAGAATTGGGCTATTGAATGCAAAAATATTTTTTTGTAAATCTGATAGGTAGGTAGTTCTGGAGAATACCCTCAACCGTTCTGTCTCGCTCAACTGTTGATTGGCCTTTAGAAGGCCGATAACAATTAAAATTCTACTGTGTCTCGTTAATGACAATTGGACGTATACAAACAAACCTTTCTCAAACATGCTTGGAAATTCGAGCATTATTTTGACAACCTTCTTCGAGATAAATCAAAATTGCTGTACTGGTAAAAAACAAGTGACGATGCAGCCAGTAAAGTTACTATGAAAATCCATATCTGGCGTGTTTAGCGGCCAAATAAATTACTATGAAAACTCATATCTGTCGTCTCAGTTTGAATTTCCGCGCGTTGTTTGAGAAAAGTACTATACAAGCTTTGGCCGCAATCAGGAATTGATGGACTCACGCATGAGTGCCTCGGCTTCGCCTCGGCCCTCATTTTCACGATCGTCCATCAATTCCCTTATTGCAGGCCGCGACAGTAATGTGTTATTACTTCTTTATAATGTTAGTATGGAAGTATGACTCTAGTTTGACATTACTTAGGACTTGCTTCTTACTCCCAGCCCTATATATATCGTAGCTCCAATTGTGTGCACAATTAAACTTGAACGTAGAGAGTTGCCGTCGAGTTGCCATCAGTTCTTTAGTCGTCACCGCAGCTGCACGCATGTCGTACGCGCGCACTGCTTTGTTCTACGCATGCGCGCTTGCCGTTAACGCGGTCTACGCTGCGCCTGCGCTGCCTGCCAGGTCCGATAATAAAGGTAAATGTTTTATTATTTATAAAATAATTGGAAATTAACATTATTAGAAACATAACTGGCGAAATGTGGTGGTAATATAGGTGCACCTCTGCCTAACCCTTCGGGGAACACCGGCGTGATGTTATGTTAAGTTTAGGTATATTATATACCTACAATATTGTTAATGGTGTAGAATTTGTAGAAGAAAATTATTGCTTCCGTAATAGAAATCAGTAATCTTAAACTTAACTAAAGGTTAAACTTAATTAAAGCTTAGATGACAAAAAGATTATGGTGTACCGCTATGGAGAAAACGATTCCCATATTTTATAGTATAATTATAGTGTTGTTTTCTAAAAGCTATACCTGCGTATATCCAGCTCCTGGTAAATAATAATTATTCCAACGTTTTTCAAAGACGCAAACGAAGACGCGAAGCGTTTAAAAAAAAAAAAACAAATAGCAGTATTTTTTGGCTTGTTAATTTTTGTCCCATTGCTGGGTAAAGGCCTTCTTTCTTCTGATGATCTTGGTCTTTTTGGCGACGCATGGTTCTGTCGTCAACATTTTTTTAACATAGGTAGGTGTACCTAATTAAACTAAGATCGGTAAACGCATCAGGAGTGCTTTTTGCCGTACTTACTTTGATTTTTTTCGCTTTGGGGACCAGCCTAAATCGGTTTTTCAGGAAAATCTACCACTATGAGCCCCGTTGACCATATAATTTTCCAGCTCATCAAATTAATGGGGACATCGAAGGAGGCCATACAAGGAGCTGTTATTTCTCAGATCAATCCCCTCTTGTTCTTTACTTGACATTGTTTCAGATATAATATTTTCATATTTACCAAATACTTAAAGACCACTTAGTGCGTATTTCACCAATGACACTGAACAAGATCAGCACATCTAAACCGAGTTCAAGAGCTGTCAGTGTCAATATTACAAAGAAAATAATGACACTGAAGTTCAAGGAACATAATATGAGTACTCACACTCATACTCACATTTATTGAAGTTCGCCCTTATAGATCTCCGGGAAATTCAGAGTTTCATGATGTCAACAAAAACAGTTACTTGTTCAAATTAAGAATAGGATCTGTAAAGAGGATCTATTGTAGGTATCATTATTATTGATAGCTTAAATCCTCTCAAAGTCACAACACAACCTCCACACAACAACAAAATTGAGTCCCTAGGATTCACCTGGATTCATAGATGTTTGAAAATATTTCTACACTCTTTGGGAAAAACAAATCCATTGAGGTGTAGCTAGTATCGACTACGGGGTGCTGATGGCAATATGATTCTAAACGAAATTAATGACAGAGATCGCCCTAATGTAAGTGATAATAGTTAATAAATTATTAAATCATTCTTTCTTCCTCGTCGTACCTTCAATGCTGAGGATCGCTACCACCTACGGGGCGTCTTGGTCGGAAGTTATGCGGTCTTCTCCAGTACACGTGTGGCTCGGTACATGCTGCCTCCAACAGTCTTCTTGGTCGTCGTCTTACCATCTTGCTGGTGCACTGCCATTAGCGCGTTTTGTATCCACCCGGGCCGGAATCATAAGCCTTTTCAGACAATGTTTAGGTGTTCGTTCGCCCTAATAGTCCTTCACAAATTTTGCAGCCAGAATCACATCAATCTTTATGACTCTGTAGCACGCAATCCGCGTGCCTACACGCATAAAGCGATCAATCACAAAACGCACTCCGAGTATTTTTAGACCCGTGATCCATTTAGATCATTGACACCAATACTGTATCTAAGTGAACTCAGGAGCATGTCAACGATCCTTGCGGCGTCTTTGATCGCTTGACCCATATTAGTAGTGCACTTACCGACACACCGGACGTTGGTAAACGTTTGTAAATCGTTACAAGTGTGATGTGATTTTGACCTATTTAAGATTGTTTTTTGGTACCATTGTTGAATAAAAGAATAAGACAAAGCTACGTCTTAAGAATATGGTTTTAATTCGGACAGAACTGAAGCCGCAGGAACCCATTCCTGATGAGTCAACTGTACCCCAGGCTTTATACCTCGTAATCTATTCAATCTGATCCACCATGAGTCTTAATACTAGAAATTCATCAATTAGGTAACTAAATGTGGTCTCCCAAGAGTGTGTAGCTTCTGCCATCGAAATCGAAATCAGAGTATAGACTTCGACCTTAACGTAACCCTTCAAATAGGTAAGTCTCGTTATGTTCAGTGGCGTATTTTAAGATAAGTGCCCCGTAATTGAACGAGAGAAAAAACAGGAATAGTCTTCGATTTAACGGTGGTGAAAGAACTAGTAGTATGCGAGAACGAGCAAAGCGAGCTGGAAAATTTTAGCACCTCGGATAGATTAGACTTTCTTTTGAACGTTCATGCAGATTTTGAAGTTTCTTTATCGACTTATGCATAAAAGAAGCGAGCTCGAAACCTCTTGCACCCAACACAATTAGGTTACTTTCTCAAACCATTCCTCAAAATAGGTACATAGAAGTTACGGGAATGCCTATAAGATAAGAAGTGTTTGTATATAGAAAGGGCGGGCCCCAGGCCAATATAAGGCCAATATATAGGCCGAGGTAAATATGCCAGTAGTTATCGTTGTTTAGAAATCCAACCAATCATGAACTCTGCAGTACATAACAGTTAGGAAGATGATACCACTTTATACCATTACAAATCGTATTTGTATGCAGGTCACTGTCATGACACACTGCGCGAATTTCGTCCTCCCGAGGCCCACTTATGATGTCCCATTTCCTTAATGTCCATCGCAAATTGTGCGTAGGTTACCAACACTTGGCCATATATCGCAAACTATTTCGGGAGTCTAAATCCGGTGTTGTTTTAGTATAAAAATATGAGATTACATCAGGATTATCTTCAAACTGATGTCATCGTATGGATAAAATTTATATTCCTTAGGATTTTTCCGTGGTCAATTTCCGTCGACCAGAGTGTAGACAAAATGTATCTGCAACAGTAGGTAGGCTATTGAATAGTACTGGTATTCTGTAAAAATCTCACCGTGAAAACTTAGGTGAAGTGAGCTTAAAGTGAGCATTGAAGTGAGCTGTCATTCCACTTTGGCAGCACACTTCACCTAAGTTTTCACTTTGAGGTGTTTACAGAATAGACCGGCAGGTGTTATTAAATACCCTCTCAACTTTCCTTACAGAAATAGAATTTTCAGGCGTATTATTAGGGAATAATAACCAAATAATAGAAAGGATAGGTAGGTAGTAATTTAATTAGGTTAAAGAATCAATGATAGCTTCACGAAATCCCTGTTATAAAGGGCTACAATAGAGATGAGTCGGTCCCTTCACGAAAACACGTATTATTGCAAAATTGATGCGATGAACGCAGGAAGTTCTCATGTCATTCATAAAGAATACAAATTGTCCCATCTGTTTACAATTCTGCAGCCGTCTAAGGAAATATTTTATAGCCCGTTCATAACTAAAGTACTTCACAGCCACAGTCATAAAGTTTCCTACTACGTCTCGTGAGGAATCACGTTTGCAACCATCTGCAAATTCACTATGAAGATTATTGTCTACTCTTTTCATTTTGCGTCTAGTCTGTCTACGTTTCCTAGCTAGATGTCTGTTGAAATGGATAAAATGCCAGATGCTATTTATAATACTATACCCAAGTCGTTTTAGCGTAGGAATAGCGGTCATTGCCCTTACCCTAATATCTCTCCGTAGGATCCCAACCAATAAACTATTTATGGTTTTTCGTTAGGTATTGGAACATGATTTTTCGTTATTGGAACATGTTGAAGATCACGTGATTCAGGACGTTAACGGACTTAATTTTCAGTTTTTGAAATAGTAGGTGTTTCAATGACCGCTTTTGCCACGCTAAAGCGATTCGGCTATAGATGAAAATGTCTGTATCTTGAATATTATCTGATTATTGAGAATCTAAGGAACCAAGTCAAGAAGGTCGGATATGGTGGCATCTACCTACTTTGGGATGTCAAGTCAACCGTCCTGGCAGATATCCAAAGAAAGAAAGGAGAAGATTTTTTGGTGTCGAGGTGTTTACAAATAAGACCCTTGTTCCTGTTAGCAATTCAGCCACTTAATCTGCATAATATCTCACAAAGAGACGTACACGTGTTAGTCACGTTTGCATCAATCTGCTTCTCAAACATCTCCTACGTCACTATGTTTGTTTTTTATGGTGCATTTAATTTATAAGCACCTAGTACACCTTCCAGTCCAGTCGAGATATTGAATATTGTGATTTCGGATAGACATTCAAGAACAAATCCTGAAGTATTTTCCCTAAAAAAAATTTCTTAAAATACAATCATCGGCTTGTGTAAATATGCCGATGATTGTATTTTGAAGAATTACCAGCTTTCTAACGCGCCTATTAGGTCTGTTTAATTAAGGAGCTTTTGGAAGTTTCAAAATTTCATTATGTTCGAAAGAAGAAAACATTGCTAAATTTTTTGAATGCGCTAAATAGCTTACCGTTTTTTGTCGCATCAAGTCCTATTAAGTAGTAGTACAAGAAATTGGTACAGAAAAAATAATGAAGTTGGATAAAGGCTTCTTGAATGTTTTATACTCTAAGGCTGCCATCAGAAGGACTGCATTGCAGCAACCGCGCGCAGTCGATATATCGACTTCGTTCAGTCATGATATCAACTTTAAGCGGTCGGCTGCAGTCGTGTGAAGTCAATATTAACTGCACATAATCGTGACTTCAACTTTACGTGGTCGGCTACAATCGTGTAGTGTCGACGCACGCTGATGCACGCTAACCATCGCTAACCGCATACAGTTAGTGTGCAGAGCATAAATGCACACTAACTAAAGTTGAAGTCACGACTGTATGCAGTTAATATTGACTTCACACGTCTGCAGCTGACCGCGTGAAGTTGATATCATGACTGGACGAAGTCGAACGTATAACTGCATGCAGTTGACTATATCGACTGCGCGCGGTTGCTGCGATGCAGTCCGTCTGATGGCAGCCTAAGGTTGCAAGCTCCTGCTTGAACTCACGATATCATACTTTTGATTGACAATTTCGTGAGAATGTGTGTGAGGGCCAAACATTTTTACTTATTGTTGGGTCAGGGATCGTCCTGTTACTTTTAAGGACTTTGAACTTCTGTCCCACACCTGGGACCCAGGTCACACGATTTTATTTATGATCTGTATCTTATTGCGTCCCGAATGTAATTTAATTTGGGGAACTATCTAGGTAAGAAATGAAAAGAAGACAAGTCTATCTTACGTTTGTCAGAAGCGAACAGTTGTTAGAAGTTGTGCAACACCAATTATGGTCAATATCCATAAATCTGTGGCGTACAACTATCCATTTTTATGCACATCAGCTTAAGTGATAAATGGTGGTTCCTAACAAACACAACCGGGAAGTAGCCGCGGCGTACATGTAGACCAATTGTCAACATTAGATTATGAATGTTCTCTGTATGGAATTTGTAACTTTCAAGCGAATAGAAGACATAACATAACATCATGCCTTGTTTCCCCGAAGGGTTAGGCAGACGTGTACCTATAGTACACCCACATTTCGCCAGTTATGTTTAACTCCCATGTAATAAGGAGCGAGCCTATTGCCATCAACCGGGCACAAATCCAGACTCCAGGCTGCCACTGAGAAATTTCAGATGGAAAAACCCAATAACACTTTGCCCGACTCGGGAATTAAACCCAGGACCTCATGCTCAGCAGTAGCGCTTGCAACCACTGGACCAACGAGGCAGTCAAAAGACTTCGTTGTTCTAAATTAATGATTGATTTTAGGAATTTTTGGACAGCGCATTACGTTTATTTCCTCGGAAAAGTCTCATCAAAAATATGGAGAAGAGTATTCTCTACTGAGTAAGGAAAGACTGTTGCTGTGGACGAAATAGCTGATTCAGTAGAAATAACGTAAACTACAACAAAAGATCATGGAATATTTGCTCTAGATAAGTCTAGAATGAAGGACTCTGCTTGATGCAGGTTCTTTTAATCTTATTTTGTTTCTTTGGTCTCCTTCACTAAAAGATGGTTCAGTTGTATGGATCCGTCACAGAGATGGTTACAATTGGGAAAGATGAAAACATGTGACATAATTTAATATGCAGGAAGATTCCAACTCCATATTTTAATAACATTGTAAGGCCTGTGACATTGAATGTGTTGTCTTCCTAGTCTATCACCGGGAATTTATTATTATAGCGGCCCTACCGCGTCCGCGTTTGAGTAATAACCAGCATTGATTTATACCCGGTAGAGATTATCTTGTCGGGGCAATTAGGAAAGATGGTTGTCATTCATTTGGGCTTGTGACTAAGAAATAACAGTCGCATGGTTCGATCAATCAGGTTAAGCTACGCTTGCCGCGGTTGATCCGTTGATGGCTGACCATTTTTCCATACCAGACCGTTAAGCCGTTGGTCCCAGCTGTCATTCGTGGATCTTTAACAGTCGTTACGGGTCGTCAGGAGCCCGAAAGTCTGACAACCAGTCTTACCAAGGGGTATCGTGTTACTCAGTAAAAGGGTTGTGAAGGTCAGATAGGCAGTCGCTCCATATAAAATATTAGTATTCAGCTGCATCCGGTTAGACTGGAAGCCGACCCCAACATAGTTGGGAAAAGGCTAGGCAGATGATGGTTATCATTCATTTTGCTAACATGCTATCGTAGGTTTTGTGAATGACGCGAGAGGCGCAGAACCAGGAGTTGTGGCGAATCTTGGGATATACGAGGTCACAGTGGCTACATTGCTAAAAAGATTTTAAAAAATACATATAATTTGTATAATTTTGTAATCACCTTTTAAAACACTTCATTTTGATACCTCACTCGTTAGATTTGGGTTTTTTTCTTTAAACATTCATTTTGGTGCTAATAATCCGCCTATTTCATTTTTATAATTTTAATATACCTCAGTGACACTCGCACATTATAGACGAATCTAACGATATCATTCATCAAAATCGGTTCATCCGTTTAGTAGTTACGAGGGAACATAGGGACCGACATACATACATACAGGTCAAACACATAACCCTCCTTTTTTGGCTTCGCCGCAGTCGGGTAAGAAGGCATATTTGCCGATATTATCACCGTTCATACAATTAGGTGCGTCTCTTACAATACGCAATACAATCTGGTAGGCAAAATCTCAACGCATTTAAAGTAGCAGCTACTAAGTAATCAATTTAATTTAATTAACTTAATTTTAAATAATTATTCACAAGAACTTGTTCCAGGATCGAAAATGGTGCAAGAAGAAACGATAGTGGTGCGAAGGTTGCCGAACGCTTACTTCTATCCGTTCAGTTTATGGCCCTTACCGAAATATCAAATCAGAGGTGAGTAGAGAGAGTAGGCTACATACCTCAGACCAAATAAAAAACCAAGACGGAGCGCTGCGAACAATACAGTGAAGCATCCTAAAACGATACCAAAGCTCTGTGCATACACGCTTACACACACACATTTACAACTATTTACAATGACACTACACCAAATTAAGTGCACACATGTTTACGAAACCGGCCTCACGTCACTGTTGACAGCGCTCTGTCTTGGTTTTTTATTTGGTCTGAGCCTAAATACCTATTTAATGCCACATTGTGTGCCGATGTCTAAAATTTTCCGCCTAGTTGAATAGGTATTTTGGAGTCCCAAAAACTGTCCATTCTTTACGTAAAAATTTTAATTGGAAGCCGGACCATGTACCTATCTAGAACCTTTTAACCATTAAAATGCCAATTACCATTAAAATGGTTGATGGTGGGATCGAGACCTACTAAACAGGCGCTATTGACTTGACAGGAATTTTGAACTGTCTAACCTCGTGTCCTATTTAAAAGCCATCGTCACGCTTGTACAAAATCCTTTGTACTTTTTGCTGGGCGAACCTGAACGCGTGGTCGCGGCGATAGAGGCCGCATCGCCGCGACCCCTAACCGCCGCCGCTGGAGACGCCCTGGGCGTCGGGAATCCCAGACGGATTCCCGGCCACCATAGGCGGGGGCTTGCGGACGGCGAGCAATGGGTAGCTCGCCGTCCGATAAGGACCAGGCCTGGGTCGAAGGCGCGTCGTGTTCCACGCGCGCCTCAAAGAGATGTCAGCACAATTGGCGGGGTCCGCTAGGACCGATGCCTGCCAGGGTTGCGGGAAAGTCCGAAAGGGATACCGGGACCTTGGCAACAGGCAACTGAAGGAACACGGGTGGGTTTTAGTCAGTAAAAGTCTGACACGTCCTTCCGCTCCGCCCAGAGCGGGAGAAGTCATTGGATGATTTTCCAACATAAAAAAAAGAGGGCGCTTTCCGGTCGAAAACTTTCCGAAGAAAAAGAAACATAATTATGAGCGCGACGATCGCATATTCTCACGCCGATCGCTTTTATATAGGACGCGGCTACGATTTTTTTCACCGAATACCAGGGCCGAGGATACCATATAAGCCGATTTCTATCGGCTTCCCTTTTGAAATTCGGAACAAAACCACTCTATCGTCATTGAAATATGACACAGTCAGTAGTGTTTAAAGCCGAATATTGAAAATGTTATCTCAGTAGTGTTTAAAGCCGAATATTGAAAATGTTGTCTTATCCACTATAGGTGAAATTATTGAGCACATTGTATATTTGTGTAACGTAAGTATTTTTTATATTTCCGCAGATAACGAAGATTCCCACGAGTCGTTTCCTCATAGAAGAAGTTATAGCATTAAGAGACAAAACGAAAGATAGTTGAACGATGCTTAGTTCCTATAGTTAATTTTGTATTATCTATAATTTAATCTACTGCCAAAATTATTCCGGTTAAAAATCAATTTATATGTATACATTACAACAGAACCATAATTACGTAATGCAAGATCAACTAGAATTGGAATCGGTTCGAAACAAATGTCTAATCCATTGCTTCATAAGTTCGAAAAAAAATCTGCTCTACAACTCGTCAATAACGCAATAAATTTTGTTGAACTGTCAAAATGAAACCAATTAGTCTTTATCGGTTACGAAAATAAGTTACGCAATTGAATAGCAGGTTAGAATGCTACGCTGTGCTACGAAGAAAAGCTAAGCTGCTAAGAAAAGCTACGCTACGGCAATAAGCTACGCTATGGTTCCACCATTAGCCTCCTAAGGCTGCAATCAATATTTATTTTGGTAGATAACCGTGCTACCCAACCTAAATTTAATAGAATTATAAGTAGTCTGGGCAACAGTCTCCACACGGTACTTGCCTGAGGATGGGTCGGCGGCCCAGGAAGAGGTGACGAGACGATCTAGACCGCAAGGGTTGGATCGAGGTGGCCCTGGAGACGGATGATTGGAAGGATTTGGGGGAGGCCTTTGCCCAGGCATGGGACAATGTAAGTTAACAAAAAAAAAAGTAATTGTCTGATAGATAATCGGTTTAATATGTAGGTACTCATGTAAATAAATAGGATAGGTCATTTACGATAAATTATTTAATTAAGTATACTTAAGAGGCATTATAATAATTATTAATTAGCGTTGTCACTTTGTCAGGGTGATTATTTTATTTTAATAAATTATTTTTAAATATTGTTTCGTTTGCTTTACCTTAGACTCTAAGGCCGCTTTTGTATCCTCCCATTTCTGAAAAAAATATTATTGCTGTAAAGTTATGATCAATAAAACATGGATCTAACCTTTGCTTATTCAGTCATTTCAGTCAATTTCTGTATTCGCTTGGCATACCTACCAGATACCTACTGCCTATGACAGAACTACCAAGTACAGTCGAACAAGCTATTTGGTATACAGGCAAAAGATATTCATTTTCCACTACACTGCCAAAATTCGTTTTAATTGTTGTATGTAATTTAAATTTTAGAGCTTATGGCTAAAGAGAGTGACGTAAAAGGATTGTTGACTTCTGAAAACACTCACAAAATTGTTTAAAGTAGTTGCAAGCTATCTGCCTGTATACCAAATAGCTTGTTAGACTGTACCTATCTCACGAGGAAGATGAAGAACTTTAAGCTGTACTCAACATACAAAGAAAATAATAACTGAGTACATTAGTCAATTCTTAAACTTAAACTGCACAAATGAATAGAAATTTTGTAACAAGTATTCTTCAAAAATTCGCAACATCAGCATCACAGTAATGCCATCTATGTTCTCGCAAACAAAACACAACTTTGCGAATTCGTGCCTCTCAAAACGATAAAGGCGTAGGTCCACTATTGATTACGCATGCGCGCTACTACCCTCATCTAGGCTATCGGTCAGCATCTCGCGAATTGTAAACATGTTCCTTTAAAAATAGACGAAAAATATCACAAATATTAACCAAAAATGAAGCTGGGATTCGTATTTATATTGTTAAGTTTTACAAGAAGCTGTTTTGGTAAGTAAAGTGTTTTCTTGTTATTTTGTTGTAAAATTGTAATGGGTAGTTGGTACTGTCGTGTATAGAACTATGTGTCGATTCGAGTACTGTTTTGGAGAACAGTTGAAATTCATACCTCTGTACCTATTAAATATTGTATTGGATTTATAAAGATAAACGACATAATTTTTATGAGTTTAGTGTATATGTGTAAGATTCATCCCTTTCATTTAGATAAATGAGATTATCGTTTTAGTAGCTCAACCTCAACGGCATAATCTTTCTCTGTAAACATTTTATCCGTTTATACTATAGAGTCTACAATATAAACGGATAAATTGTTTATCTGTCTGTCTATGGTATAGACAGACAGGCAGTGGCTCAATTACAATTCAAATCTCAAATGAATTTGAATATTTATAATTGGTCGTTGATATTTAGGTCAACCAAACCGAACAGCTTTCAAGTTTTGACAGCCTACTTGAATTAGCCAGACTAACACTGTTTGTCCACCGCACCCGGAACGCAAACGTCAACGACCAACAGATGACGACGCCGAAGTAGTGTCAGGACATTAACTATTGCGTCGTCAGCCTGTTTCTCGGTGACGTTCCCGTTCCCGGCGCGGTGGACAAACGGCTTTAGAAGTCTGTGCTCATTTTTCCAACGTATTTTTCCAGGTGTAAAGCTACTCGAAGCAAATCCAGACGTAAAGCGATTGTATGATGATTTACTAAGTAACTATAACCGTCTCATTCGACCAGTGACCAATGTGAGTGACATACTGACTGTCAGACTTGGACTGAAACTATCACAGCTCATGGAAGTCAACCTTAAAAACCAGGTCATGACCACCAATCTTTGGGTGGAACAGGTGAGTTTAATTATTTACACACTGTTTGAATTTTTATGTAAGTAAGTACTCTACGTAGCTACCTACTCGGCGCTGATTCTCTTGTTTGTGTAAAAGTATTGCTATCTCTTCCTAACAGGAAAGCCGAGAAAGAGACTGCGAAGGTTTCGAGATACCGTACAAGTTTTAAATGAGTTAGAGTATTTTTAGAGATGTGTTGTAAGAAAAAATAATACTAAATTAATCTTTAATTCTTCAAGGACTTTCTAATTAACTACAATAGTTTTTGGTCCGCGCGTGGCTCGTCCGCGGTCATACAGGTTAATGAACTTTTAAGTCTTAATATCTTCCGTCTCTTTCTTAACTTAGCTGACTAGCGAGTAAAGGTTAGCAATCTAACGTAAGTTTAGATGTTATAGCACGGAATCCAGGTCACTATTTAATGCAGTTTCTTGTTAACGTTAAGCTGCCAAAAGCGAAATTCAGGCCCACATCAAATTATCCAAAGTCAAAGTCAAATAATTTATTTCAAGTAGGCACATTAAAGGCACTTTTGAACATCAAAAACAAAGAAATAGAACTGATTCTAGATGCCCCTTCCAAAAGTTTTCGTATGGAGAAGAATGGGCAAGAAACTCCACCATTACTCTTTTATTTAAAAATATTTTACTATATTTTGTATACATCAATTATATAATTACATATGAAGACGATGCCCGACCCGTAGTCTTAGACACTCAAGGGAGAAGACTCGGTGAACATTTTGTAGTTTTGCGCCTGAATAAGTAATAAAATACCTAGATGGAGTGACAAAAGTGGCACACTTTGAAGATGTGACGATTATGTTACAGAAATGGTTTGACTACAAGCTGCAATGGAATCCGGATGACTACGGCGGCGTTGAGATGCTGTACGTACCATCTGAGCACATCTGGTTACCTGACATCGTGCTTTATAACAACTGGGATGGCAATTACGAAGTGAGTCTGACTTCAAGTAAACTTATAAACAAACAATAGATAATATTAGTCTTCATGAATCCCCCAACCACAGCACTTATCCTTACTAATATTATAAATGCGAAAGTAACTCTGTCTGCCACGCTTCACGCCAAATCTACTGAACCGATTTAAATGAAATTTGGTACACAGATAGTGTAGAGCCTAAAAAAGGACATAGGCTACTTTTTATCGACATACCACGCGGGCGAAGCCGCGGGCGAAAGCTAGTAGGATATATGTAGACGGAGTCCTACGAACTAAAACTTCTAGTCTTTAAGGTCTATCGGCTGAACATGAACATTAGCACGATGAACATGACATTTTAAAACTGTTACAACTTTGAGTTTAAAAAAAAATAGCTGTAGGCTCCACAATAATAAAAATATTTTCTACTTTAAAAATGCCAATGACCACACCATCATTTTCTTAAATTTCCAGGTGACACTGATGACGAAAGCCACCCTGAAGTATACTGGCGAGGTGAACTGGAAGCCGCCTGCGATCTACAAGTCCTCATGCGAGATCAACGTGGAGTACTTCCCCTTCGACGAACAAACCTGCTTCATGAAGTTCGGATCTTGGACTTATAATGGAGCTCAGGTATATAGTCCAATTTCTTTGCCTGACTTTGCACTCACATATAATTTTAATAGTAAAGTATTTTGAACATGGAAACGAAACGACACAGACGAATTTAAATATTTAGTGGGTTTGGTAGGGTTGTAGGCACGCAGATGCGCTAGTAACCTTAAATAAGTTAGTTAAATTAAACTAGACGCTGCTGATGAAATAGGTAGCTTTTTTTTTTTGAGGTTTTGAAATCATCAAATTTCTTCACCCGTTCTGGACCCAGCGGAAGGGCGTGTCAGACTTTTACTGACTGAAACCCACCCGTGTAACTTCAGTTGCCTGTTGCCAAGGTCCCGATATCCCTTTCGGACTTACCCACAACCCTGGCAAATAAATAAGTAGCCTGAGTTTAGCCTTTGCTAAATCTGTAAGCTCCCTACCCAATTCTTATTAGAGTTAAGTTATAGATACCATTGCGAAATGTAGCAACCGATTGAGTGAAACATGATGAGCCTATGCATTTGACTCTTTTACGAATTTGCTTCAATCAGAAAATTTACTGATCCATGTGATATACATTACAGGTGGACCTAAAGCACATGGACCAGTCACCAGGTAGCAGTTTGGTACACGTTGGCATAGATTTGAGTGAGTTCTACCTGTCAGTAGAATGGGACATACTGGAAGTACCAGCTACGAGGAACGAAGAGTATTATCCTTGCTGTCCCGAACCGTTTTCAGGTAAAGTATTCATCTTAAATTTCTCTTGTGATAAATAGTGCCTTTGGAAGGGTTGATTTCATACAAAATTCTGGCTTATGTGGTGAAGTGCTGATTTTGCTAACTGCGTTCAAATAATTTGTCAAAAAACAAAGCAACACTTATGATAAGATGTAATTTAATTAGAATATGACCTGAAGTTTGCACAGGTTAGAAGTAAATAAGTAGAATCATCCTACTTCATAGTCAGTACAGAATTTACAAAATGGAAGGAAAATTCCTATAGACAGAGCTAAAGGCAAAAAGGTTGCATGATAAATATATACGCAGAAGGCATAGTAAGCTGAACAATAAGAGATTATGAGCAAACAGGCACACGCCCAAAGTCGACCTAGATATACGAAATAAATGCGACGATATTCAAACATTACCCAATATAGGAGGGGGCACAATCTAATTTTCTAAGACGTTGGAACACAAGAGCTCACTGTGTCTGAAAATTTTAATGTTGTGCTAAAATCAAAACAAAACTAGATTTCAGACACTGTTATAGATGGCTTAACATTTGATAACCTCTGTTCCCTTTTCAGATATAACATTCAAGTTGACGATGCGACGAAAGACATTGTTCTACACGGTGAACTTGATCATACCATGCGTTGGACTTACGTTCCTAACTGTACTGGTATTCTATCTTCCGTCGGATTCCGGAGAAAAGGTAATTATAGTTTATTTGTAATGTATTTTATTGTGTGTGGTAGACGTAACGACATTCCATTTAAAACTGGGGTTTGTAGAGGTTACTACTTTCTGTATCGCTTCTCTTTTGTTTTTTAGTTCTAACCTTTTATGCATCAATTTGACTTACTCTTTTTGAGAACTGTTTTCTATACTTAACATAATCTCTTACTTATTACTTAGTTTAATTTGACCTGTCATTGATAGAGTGATATTGTTCTCGTATGTAAATTAACAGATTTTCTTCTGTTTCGTAAACTAAAACAAAAATTTGCATTTTTCGTACTAGTTTTTTTTCTACGGTATCTATTTTTAATGTATCATCTTGTGGGATGTTAACAATATTAAAGGAAGCTATAACACAAGTGTTTTTCTTGGATTAGTCAAAAGTATGCAAAAAACAAATTACCATTACATTTGCGTTTACATTGCAGCTATTGTGTGATGCTAGCGCAGATTTTTCGAAGATTTTTGATGACATATAAATGATAATGCATTAGATGCGTACGCATTTAAAATTCTAAGAGAGAATACATTAATATTTCTAAGGTAAACACTTGTGCGATAGTACCCTGATAGATTTTAGGGGGTGGAAGAAAACGACGTGATTTTCAATCTACATTAACATTTAACTCAAGTTTATTATAAAATTGCAATGGAATGTCGTTACAACATAGCTTTCTATGTAAATGTGAATGGGATGTTTCAGGGCATGTTCATATATAGCCTTCAGTCCGCAATACCATCCTTCATGCCCCTCATCCATTGGTAATGGTCTTTTTTGAATCACTAGCTAGTCGTGTGCGTGTGTTAGTGTCTGGATATTGTTTATGTATGCTATTGTCTTTCCACATCCCGAGATTATTTAATTGCAGTGAATCTCGATTGCTAGTCCCAAAAAATATATATTACTTCTATATTTCTGTATGCTTTTGATTATACCCCGTCAAATTTATTGGATATAGTTATCCTTTTTCCATAATATGAATGTTCTCCTATTAACTTGGTTGATTAATTTTAACTTAAGCTTGTGCCAAAACCCCTACGCTATAGGAAAATTATAAATATTATTTAATGGATCCGTGCTGTCTTAGGCTAAAACAAAGGCTCCTCTTTAGTCTTTTATTTAACCTCTTGATATTAAATTCATCCCTGTCCATTCGTGGATCTTAAAGTTTCCAATACTC
This sequence comes from Lithophane leautieri, assembly GCA_949152455.1. Lineage (NCBI taxonomy): Eukaryota > Metazoa > Arthropoda > Insecta > Lepidoptera > Noctuidae > Lithophane > Lithophane leautieri. The sequence continues at coordinate 3,462,857 of OX424474.1, read as the reverse complement.
TGCCCAGTTTCTTAAATATTAATCTTGAAACCAATAATTTACAGAGCAAGTACGAGTATTTTCTTTACTTTTAAGATACTGTATGAGCTGAGTAAGAGTCATTGTAGTCTTTATAACTTCTTTCTGATTGGAAAACAAAGTAGGAGTTTAATTCCCATATTTCTGAAATTGAGCCTTCCTATTACTGTAAAATCTTTTAAAATGACTCCACGATACCAATGAAACTTCTCAATTATTCCCAGAGTAACCATTATCATTGCATGATCCCAAGTATATCACTCATTGGTTGTACAACACATTCCATGATTTGTACTTTACTCTTTTCTAAGTAAATGTTAGTGGAAAGACAATTTATAATTAATCAAATGTAATGTGATAGCTATAGTATGGATTTTCGTGCACTGATTTATATACAGGTGGAATTAATTTCTGACTAAGGTTCGTTGAAAACCCCATCAGGACAAAAGTGAAATGGTAAGCGTGACAATGTGAGTAATCTATATCAATTAATTTGCCGACAGAGAATTGGACTGCGATTTTGGAAATTTTTGGCTTATACAGACATTTGGCTTCAGCACTAGTAACAGTTTTAACAAAGGCTTTAACTTAGTAGTCATATTACCTCCAATGAAAATTACATCGTCAATTTTATAATTAAATCAAGTTAATCGTCTGTATATGCTTTCATTTAGATGAACGTCACGTCAAGGAACCTTAAGATCACAAGCTAATTCCACATTTAGTGTGCAAAAAACCAAAGAATTGAACAAAATAACTCAAAAGAGACTTCTCTTCCTTAGATATCGCTCTGCATCTCCATCCTGGTGTCCCTCACTGTGTTCTTCCTTGGTCTGGCTGAGATAATTCCGCCAACATCCCTGGCAATCCCCTTGCTTGGGAAATATCTACTATTCACGATGATACTCGTCTCGCTCAGCGTTTGGGTGACTGTTTGCATACTTAACGTGCATTTCAGGTAAATATTCTTTTTTTCTTTTCTCGTAGATATCGTTAAGCATCTCGATTTTGGTGTCGCTGACTGTATTCTTCCTGTTGCTGGCTGAAATAATCCCGCCCACGTCGCTCGCTATACCTTTATTAGGGAAGTATTTGCTGTTCACCATGATTCTGGTGTCTCTGAGTGTATGGATGACCGTTTGCGTTCTCAACGTTCATTTTAGGTGAGTAAAGAAAGTTAGTTAGCTTCCTTTCTCACTGTTTCCACTTCCTTGATAATATCTCTGGCAATACTGTCGCTTAGTAGATTGTTGTTTATTATATGAATCTTATTTTTAATATCAAGGTAAAAACAATATCATAAAAATCTAGTGGCAGTGCATAAAACCTTATAAATAAATATGGTGGTAAAAATATCTTAAATTTTTACTTAGCTTCGATAGTTGCTAAATAATTTTGAAGCTTTTACAACTAATATAAGTATTATGTGCCTTAGTTTATGGCTGATTGGTGGAAAACCGGCCCTGAATAGTACGTAAATAAAATCTGCAAGCTGTATATAAATTGTTCACCCAAATTATCCTTAGCTTATTGTCTAGCAAAGTATATTGCTTGTAATAGTAGATACAGATACGCACATAATGCTAGTAAAAAGGGTAGATCTTAAAGTGTTCCTACCCTCAGAATGAGTCAAAATAAACGCTAACAATACACATGATCATCACGACTCATGGTTTAGAACAAGCATACATCCCACAAATGCGTGTATTACTACATGAATATTTGAAATAATTCCTAAATACTGGTATTCAGCTGCATCCAGTTAGACTGGAAGCTGACCCCAACTTGCTTGGGAAAAGGCTAGGCAGATGATGATGATGATGATTTGAAATAACTTCTCGGTCATCAGATGTTTAGATATCCTTAAACGTCCCTTATCTATACGGAGCAGTCGTGGGCTTTATTGCAAAACAAGTACTCGCATTACAAGGAAATCATGTTTGCTTGTAATTATATCGTGTCCAGCGTGTCCTGTTGCCAGCAATTGCAGGAGCTGACGGACGCTACTGACGTGCCGGCCCTTCTTCATAGGAAACGACCAATTGGAACCGTGCACCTAACTTCGGACGTTTCATAAGTGGCCATGTAGGTTTATGTGAAATAAAATATTTTGATTTAGAATGATGGTGCCAAACTCGTAGCCAAATTCTGGGCTGATTCTATATAGATTGCCATCGACACGCTAAGAGGGAATAATTATACCTATTACTACAAAGCAGGGATTTTGTGGAAATCCGCATCTGCAACCGCGGAGCTTCCGCATCGATTTGGACATCTGCATCCGCAATAATTAATGCTGGTGTTCATTTGGATGCAGATGTAGCACAGGTCGCGATAAGAAAGAAAATAGGCGGGGCCTGGACTGGCACGTGCCGTACGCACGTGCTCATTGACCAATAGGAGCATAGATTTCGTTCGTTGACAACATTGTTCCTCGTAAATTAGTCGTAGCTTGTTTAGTTGCGCTCATTGAACATTTCAGTTTTCGAGTGTTATTGTGAAATTGTGAATATACAGCGAGCATTGTGTGTTCAGCGAGATTTCTGCAGCTGACTGATTATTTAAAAGTGAATTTACAATGCCAACGCCGGAGTAAAGTGACATTTGAAAAAAAAAACTTAACATCCGCATCCGCGGATGTGTGCCTTCAAATATTCGCAAAAAAAACTACAATAGTACCTACCTAATATCACTAATACAGAACTGGTATTCGGCGAAGTGGTTTGTGTTTGGTGAACTCACATGAAAAGAGAGCATTCGCTTTGCATAAAAAACAAAATGGCAAACCCCTAACCCTTAATATTTTTCTTTTTCTTTTAATTCAAGCACAGTGCTTCCATTGTAAGTCAAATATTCTTACCAAAATAAAACTGTCTACTAATTTGGATTATTAAAAGTTTCAGTTTGTACATTTTCAAGATTTTCTACTTATCCAAAAATCGATACCAAGCTTAACTAAAATATTCCATAAACTAACAAAAAACCACAAAAAAATGTGATAAAAATATTCCGGTAAACAGCGTTCGCTAAATAAAGGAGGACGCATAAATCTAAAGGTTCATTGTAATAATGTCACTTCGATAGCGGGACAATGGCGTGAAATATGATATGGTTACACTCTAGTTTAGAGAATGCTCTTCATTGAATGCATACGAAGGACGTAATAAGAATTTAGGTGTTGAGATATGAGATGTGTTTATGGGGTTTTGTAGCGTCGGGGTTTCTCAAAGTTTAATAAAGCCTGTAGATGGTTATATTTGGAAGGTGAATTTCAGGCATATTTTAATGAATAAAGTTGCTGGTAATACAAATAGTTCTATCACAACATAAACTATTGGTTTTGTATTTTGTAGGCAATTTTCCACAAGTACATATGTTTTTAGGTAGTTTTTGATTTCACAGCAAACAAACACGGTAAGTAGATGTAAGAGTAAGTGACATAAAAGTGACTGTAAGTGAAAAAAAATGTATTCAGTGCAGATTAGCAAAACGTTGACATATGAGGGCGAATTTCACCAATGAAACTGAACTCGATCAGAACATATGCACTGCGCTTAAGAGCTGTCAGTGTCATTATTGTTGTGGAATATTGACAATGACAGCTATTGAACGCGGTTTAAATGTGCTGATCGCGTTCAGCTTCATTGGTGAAAGTCAACCTAATTGTCTTTGATATCAACAAACTATATCCAACGCAACTTTCTAAGGACGCCCCTAGTTCTAATAACCTGGATAAGACAAGGCAATAGGCATCCTAAATGCTATGCTGTGAATCACAATTCGCCTTTACGCACCAAACCGAGCCAGCAACACCAAAATTTCCAGCTATCACATTTAACTTCTGAACAAAGGTGTATACTGAAGCTATACGAACATCGAATGCAAGTCGAACTACCCACTCATACTCGTTACAATAAAAATTAACCGACTGCGCTCTTGTAATCGCGTTTCTACAAATGGTTTCAGCCGTTGTGCGTAGTGACGTGCCAACTATTGCCGGCTATTCGAATGGAATGGGATTCGAAATCGACTGTTTAAATTTGGAACAGAACGTTTGTTTTCTTTATGAGTTGTGTACGAATTGGGATGGTAGGATCATGGAGCTGGTAGGTACTTCTTAGCTAATGGTGATAATGATTGAGCATCCAGTTTCATCGTGTTCAAACCAAAACCAATTATGTACACGAACCAGGGGGCTTAAAACAGTCACTTTGGCAGAATCATAATAGGAAAATATTATTATGAATCATCGTAAAATGTCACAAACTGACAATCCATAATATTATCTGCGTGCGATTCATATTACGAAATAATTCATCTGTTTGACAGTTTTTTATGGGTATTCGTAAAATGGTCCACACATTATGAATTGTTTTTGTGTCAAATTAGAGGAATTGCTAATGACAGCTGGAAATTCAGGAAATAAATTGCTTAAAGAGGAATTGCTAATGTGGCCGTTTTAGGCCCGCAGTGCGTTTAAAATATTTTAGTGGAAGAATTTTTCATTCTGAGGTCTAATTCAAAACATTTGCAGGATTTCAGAGAACTGTGCATTATCCTAACTTATATTAGAAATGCGAAAGTGAGTTTGCTTATTTGTTTGTAACGCTTTCACGCTAAAACAGCTGAACGGATTTGGATGAAATGTGGCACATGGGTAGACCATGACCTGGATTAGGATAGAGGATATTTTTTATCCCGACATTCCCACGGGATCGAGACTTATGCGGGTGAAACCGCGGGGAACAGCTAGTTTGTTATAAAATTAATAAAGACTGGTTTTTGCTTATTCAGAAAAATTAAGTAATCTGTTTAAAAACATTTTTTGGGCGGAGCAATCCACTTTCTTAAGATGCTGAAAGCCGGAAAATGGAGTGCCGCCGTGACATCCTTTGGGAATAAATATTTGTGATGTTTGTATATTATTTTTAGGCGCTAAATAACGTTCAAAGACAATTTCAGATAACCAACTTTCTACATTACAATAATTATCGAATTATTCGAACGGCACATCCCTATTCCAGTGCTTCGAATAAATCTTCCGTTTTCATTGTTATTTTGTCATTACGGTAATAGAACATTGTGTGTGTGATATATGGCGTGCAAGATAGCATGATAAGCTATTAGAGCTCCGAATAATTTGTGCTGCTGTATAAAATAAAGCGGTATTTCATACGGTAATTAACGAGGCAATTTGAGTTGGATCTTTCAGCGCTTAAAGCGATGGATTGTTAAATGATCGCTACATAATGAGATTGTTGTAGCGTATGTATGTTATCTTGTCTGAGAACATGCTAAGATTAACAGAGGTAATTTTACAATGATTTTTTATTTAGGTATGCTTTTTACTCACTAGCACCCCTTAGTAATAGACGAATAAACTTTAAAAAAATCATCCATGCTCTTAGTCTGAAATTTTAATCAGCAAGATGACAATTTTAAAAAGTTACTGACGTTATCCTAGAATTAAAATAGACCGCAACGTAATTAATGCATTTAAAATAATTTCCCAATTAAATACTCAACTAATGCTTAGAATAAATACGGGGTCAAATTAAATTAGCTAGCTAAACTCCGCAGACGTGATGGGTATCGATATCTAAACAAAATAAATTAATTTGATAAAAAAAAAACTGGGGTCATCAACCGCAATTTAATTGAAATAATATCAGTTTAAAAAATCAGTGATAGCCTAATGGTGTGACTGCTGGACTGCCAAGTCATAGGCCTCGAGTTAAATTTAATTTGACTCTGTATTTGTTCTAAGCATTAGTTGAGTAATTTAACTTGGGAAATTATTTTAAATGCATTGATTAAGTTACGGTCCATTTTAATTGCATTGATTAATTAAAAATGGAAACACGTAAATTAAGGTAAATGTATAAAGGAGGATATTATCGTTGGTTTAGATAAAATAGGTACTTAGAATAATTACGCTTTTTCATTGTCCTGTACCTTATATCGCTTTGAAAGTCACCAGCAATCATTTAAAACTAAATCCTAACTGATAATATAAATGCGAAAGTGAGTTTCTTTGTTTGTTTGTTACGCATTCACGCTAAAACGGCTGAACGGATTTGGATGAAATTTCACATACGGGTAGACCATGACCTAGCATAGGACATAGAATACTTTTGATCCCGTTAGTACGTTACCGTGGGATAATTTTCGACCTTCACGTGAGAAAATCCGCGGGCAAAAGCTATTTGATTGATAAGATGAAATATAAAATCCCTTGATTAGTTGACACGTAACACGTAGTCCAAAAAGGTACCTACTAGTACCAAGTACTTAGATGAAAAGAAGAAAAAATAGTTCAGATACTACAACATTACTTCTACCTCAGCTTCATATCCTCAAATTCCACAATAGGTCACCATCAACCCACACAATGTCACCCTGGATGAAGAAGCTGTTCCTCCAGCTGATGCCCAAGCTCCTCATGATGAGGAGGACCAAGTATTCCCTGCCAGACTACGATGACACCTTCGTGTCTAATGGGTACACCAATGAACTGGAGATGAGGTGAGATTTTAAGCGAAATATCGTAATTTTTTATGATACAGGGTCACATTAAATTATTTGGCAAAACTTCATAGACTTGATTGTTATTTATTTATTTATTAAAACTTTATGCACAAGTAAAAAAACTACTGTACAACGGCGGACTTAATGCCTGAGGCATTTTCTACCAGAGATTTCCTTTTTTTTTTCTGTTATCGATATCTAATCATAATAAAACAAAGGGAAGGGTTCCGTACCGTAATAAGATCGAGCAAAAAACGCCAAAAAACACGTCTTGTATGGGGACCCCATTAATTATTATTAACTTTTTATTATTTGTGGTTATAGCGCCAATAGAAATACACAATCTGTGGTCATTTCAACTGTCTACGTATTACGGTTCATGAGATACAGCCCGCTGATAGACAGACGGACAGCGATGGCTTAGTAATAGGGTTCCGTGGCACCCTTCGGGTACGTAATGCTAAGGAGTATATAATTCCGTACTTCTCATAAATCGTGTGTCCCATTGCCGTGACCCCGAACAGCAGTAGTGAGTAGGTACTTCAAAAAAAATATAAGATTACAAAATTATAATTTTTTTTTACTTTGCCATTAGTCTTTAACGATTTCCGTCATGTCTGTGAAGTTTTTTCAGTTAATTTAATTTGAACCTGTATTCGGACATTTCTTTTATTGGTAATAATTGAAACTATTCTCAACAACTAATATTTTTTAAACTTTCAAGCCCTTCCGATGAACGGCTGCAAAGACTACTAAGTAGCAATTGTAGTTCAAGGTAAAATCTACCTGAAAGTGTTTGTGCATCCTTGCATGCATGTAAACGTGACAAACCGCCAGCTTGCTTCCAATTCTAAAAAAAATTTTCATGAATTTTTCCTATCTCTCCATAAAAGTGTATTCAATAAATATGGCTACGGAACTTCCTTGTGTACTGTACTTTTTTCAGTGAAATTGGAATTATAACTACCAATATTAAGGCACATTCCATAGCAGCCTACGGCTAAGCTACGCACGTGTACTTAGCTTTGCTTTACATGTGTATAAAATTGTAGGCGGGATCGTCCACTGCCGCCCTTTGCCAAGCTAGGGTGCTTGTATATAAGCGAGGTTCCTGGTAAATCCTACTATCCTACTAATCCTACTATCCTTCTAATCCTACAATCCTACTAATCCTACTATCCTTCTAATCCTACTATCCTACTATCCTACTATCCTACTATCCTACTATCCTACTATCCTACTATCCTACTATCCTACTATCCTACTATCCTACTATCCTACTATCCTACTATCCTACTATCCTACTATCCTACTATCCTACTATCCTACTATCCTACTATCCTACTATCCTACTATCCTACTATCCTACTATCCTACTATCCTACTAATCCTACTATCCTACTAAACCTACTATCCTACTAATCCTACTATCCTACTAATATTATAAATGTGAAAGTTTTGTGTTTGGATGTTTGTTACTCAATCACGCAAAAACAGCTGAATGGATTTGGATAAAATTTGGCAAACAGATAGTTTATAACCCGGATTAACACATAGGATACTTTTTATTCCGATATTTCCACTGGATCGAGACTTACGCGGGTGAAACCGCGAGGCGCAGCTAGTATATGATATATAAATAATAATATAATTTATTTCTGAGTATTTGGTACATTAAGGTCTTAATATTAATAAACAGCTTCTTATATACTACCGTTGCCGGTGTAGAAATATAAAAAATAAAGTATGTAAAATTAATATAATTAAATTTTAATAATAATTACAAATTAGTTTAAAATGAAAATACGTTTTTTTTTAATACGATGTCATCCTTTTTAATTATAATAGAAAATAAAATATTAAAAAAGCAAGACAAGATAGAGAGACAAGAAGATAAGTCGGTCAGGGGTCGTATTATGCCATTACTATTCCACTGCGAAAAAAGGATGGTGCTATCGACCTTGTATAGCTCCGTCTCTCTATCACTCTGGAAAAATGGTGGCATTAATACGTCATAATACCCACAAAGAAACTAGCTGTTTCTTTCCGAAGATCAACCTGCAGCCATCTGTAACAGAGTTGGGTCCTAAACATCGCTTCTTTATGCAAGCACCCACAAATGTATGGCTGGCAAATAAATGAACCGCCCAGTGAACGTACGACTTTATACTGGTGGTTCCATGACCAGGCTAATTATCACTAACATTGAGGATTGAGATCCCGAACAAAAGCAAGTACATATCGTACACGCACCGATTAAGCCCAATATAAATATCGATGGCCTGTTAATGTGTCGAATTGACGATGCATCATCGCACATAACAATGCGTTGAAAGCGCTCGTTCGATGGAATTGTTCGGTTTTATTTAAAATCGTTAAATAAAAAATAAAAAAACGAGATTTATCGACATTTCTGGGGTGAGGTGTCACTTCTCTACGTGTGATACCGGGATTCTCCATGCAGATGAGAATTATAACAATGACATTATTTACGTCAGTCATTAATCATTTTCATAGAGATTTGTTTCCCTCCACAATCTGTGTTTTGAACACATGTCGCATTTGGTTTCCGTATCCGGTACAAAATAATGTACGGTAGTTATTTATTACTCTACTACACACCTTGGTTTGGTATTTCGGAACACCATGGTAACTGAGAATTTAATAGGAAGTCATAAAAGGACGCCGCGGGTGGTACCCTGAGCAAAACGCCACTCTAGCCGCATTTTTGGTAGTTTTTAGGAGCTATCTACTTCTTATTTAAAAAGAAATATCAAATAATAAAATACATTAAATTTCTACATAATCTTAATTCCAAAATTGTGCATTTCTTTTTAAAGAATAAGTATAATATGTTTCTTTCCTTCCGACGAAACCATAAAAATGAGAAATAATCTTTGTTATCATGCATCTCCTCGTAAAGTAAACATTATTTAATTTTGCTACTGACACTAATGGATAGGCAATTTAATAATGTAAATTTTGTAACAATTTTTTTTTTCAAAATACCTATTTTTGATTTTATAAAGATTTTATCCGAAACTTTGGGCGTATTCACTACTGTAACTCACCGGGATTCAGTCTACAAAGAGAGAACGAATTTATTTTGTTCAGGGTACCGCCTTAAGGCGAAAGCGTCTGGGTAGCCCTCGAAATTCAAATTTTCTAACGATTTTTGCAATTTACAGGTCAGTATCAGGTTGTATGTTGATCTAAGTATTGAAAAAATATGATTTTACAGAATTATAATCATTAGACAGATTCATCTATTCTAATCATATTTGTTACGGACGCGAATCATATTTTAATTAACATACAACCTGACACTGCACTGTAAATTGCAAAAAACGTAAGAAAATTTTGATTTCACGGGCTACCTTAGCGCATCCCCCTTAATGTTTAAGAATTTAACTACAAAAAATGATTTTGTTTAAAAATCGAATTCAAATCAAAAGATTTTGATTTTGCGTAAACTCATTGAATAATGCATCTACTCGTATATCGGCAAATATCAAAGCTTGAAATGGCAAATGACAGGTCATGAGTTTGACCCTACTCCCCCCCCCCCCCTCAATAGTGGTAAATAGGGGGAGTAGGGGGGGAAACAGAAATACTCAACCACATAGCTAGTAAAGCAATGGGGGTGGAAAGTAATTAGTCTTTAGAAAATTACTAACAGCCTGGCGTTTATTTACTTACTGTCTCGCGTTATTCCGCAATGATTTTTTTTGCATTGCACTGCGTTTCCTTTGGCGTCCGAAGCTCATTTTTCGATGTTTCCTTCCTCATTTAAGTAACAAATAGGTTTTCCGTTTTCCTCATTAATTGTATCTTTCATGGTTTTACTTAAAATGCTATGATGAAGCTCTTTGGAAAGACTTAGAGACTTTTGAAGTCGTTGTTGTATTTTTTTGGTTATGCAACATTTAGGTTATGATAAAGTTCGATATATTATTTGTAATTAGTGAAATATGTAAATAATTAAAAGCTACCAGTCTCCAAATAATAATAATAACATGTCGTGTATTCGAGTTATGTCTATTTAAAGAAATGAAATAAGATTGTATCTTGATGTGTTTCGTTAGCAGGGACAGCTTGACGGACGCATTCGGTGATAAAGATAACGGTGATTATCGCAAATCACCAGCTCCTGAAGACGATATGCTGTCTGCTGGTGGTGCTCACCAGAGGCCTTCAGGTAATCTTGCATTCATTCATCAAATTAAAAAAAATCCAATTGATTCCCATTTTCTTTTATTTCATCCAATAAAACTTTTTTGTTTTTTGAGTGTATTTAGTCATCAAATGACTTCTCCCGCTCTGGGCGGAGTGGAAGGGAGTGTCAGACTTTTACTGACTAAAACCCACCCGTGTTCCTTCAGTTGCCTGTTGTCAAGGTCCCGGTATCCCTTTCGGGCTTTCCCGCAACCCTGGCAGGCATCCTTTTAAAAGCCTGCTTTCTTATATATGTTCTCAAAGATCTCTGTTATGATAATTCTGATCTTCAATCCATCTGCCAAATGTAGGGACTCCCCCTTTGCGTTCATTAGTAGACCCGTGTTCAGCTTCATCAGAGAAAGTTTTGTGGTATTATGTATAGAAATTAGAGGACACTGATATGTCTTGAAGGTGGTGAAAAAACTAGTATGTATTTAAGTTCTTGGCCACCAATCATATCTTATTTTGTCTGAACTTTTACTTAAAGCGTCAGTTTAGATTCTTTCTCGTTTTTTCCTATAGTGACTGAATCAGAGAACATGCTGCCTCGCCACCTGTCTCCTGAAGTGGCGGCTGCTTTGAAGAGCGTCAGGTTCATAGCACAACACATCAAGGACGCTGATAAGGATAATGAGGTTAGTGACCTTTTGTGAAAACTGTTTAGCCCTGCTCCTCGCTCCGCCAGCGTGAAATTAGTTTTTATATTTTGGGTGAAGAATTTTACCATAATTATGTATTAAATTGTAATCTGAATCTTTTTAGTCAGATTGAGGAAGAAAGGAGATCATTAATTTTGAGCTAAATTATGAAAGAGCCGGCCAAACAAAAAAAAAGATGTATAAAGATATATTCCGTTAGAACATGTTATTCTCTTCACTTTTCAGTATCGGACCAAATCTGTAGGGCAATTCCCTGCGCTCGCTCTTATACGATTTTGAAAAATACTGTTTTCAGTATATTTTAGTTAAAATAATTAATAACAATCTAATTAAAGTAATAAAAAATGAAGAGAAAAACGTACTCTTTCGGAATATTGTTTTTTTTTTGTTTGGACTTTCACATATAGCCCAAAAATGTATGGACAGTGAATGATGTCCTTTCTAAAATCTGCGAAGTATAATTAATTTCTCCTTTCGCAGGTCTGCTGGAAGAAATTTCTTAAGAAATAAGCAGTACCTTTGTACTCATATTATAATTATGTTGTATCTCTATGTATATTACTGTGTGTACATAAATAATAAAATAAATAAATAATTTCCATTTATTCGTAAATCAAGAGATAACAAGTATAGCAAGTTATCTACGTGCACTACAGTGTTAGTCTGTTCTGCATAATTATACGTGTTTTGTTATTTGTGACATGCAAAAGTTATAAATATATATATTTTTAATTACTGCTCGATATTTTTCCGTATTTAATTTTTTTTTAAACCACTTGCTGTAGTAAAAAGCTTCACTCAAAGGATTCTCGTCGAACAGCCATGAAAAGAAAACTTAAAAGAAAAGTTTCGTTTCACTCAAAGATCTTATGAAAACCTCTAACTTATTTTCCGACGACGCAAAAATCCCTAGCGAAACAAAAATTGTCTACGACATGAATTTATAACAAAACCACAGGGAAGTCTTAATTATCATCGAATAGTAATAAAAGAGGGATAAAAAAAACATTTTGCTTGTATATTCAGGGGGACATTTAAATATTCATTTACAGTCGGACTCGTAATGGTTCGGTGAACAGGAAGAGTAATGGCGGCGATGTCGAGGTCACAGAACTGACAGCTACCGGTGTTCCTCTTGTTATAATTACGTCAAAGCGTTTGTTCATCAATGTTCTGAGGTGTTTTGTGTGTTAGTTTGATTTAGAAGTCAGTTTTCATGAGTAGTGTTTGATTTCAGGCAATACTCTAGAGTCAACAATATGATCCTTTCCACAATTTGCTTATACGCATGTTTTGTAACCATTGGCACGTATTGTTTCCATAAAACAGTCTTCTTTTTGAGTCAACGGTACTTTTTTTTTACGGAGGGGGTAGTTGTACTTTTTTGTAATATATGACGGAGAAGTTGTCTTTTTCAATAATATCAGCCATATTTTAACTACTGTGGGCGCGTTGGTACTCGTAGCGTTGGTTATTGCACAAATGAAAAACCGTTTTCTGTTCAGATCAAATTATAATTTAAAATCAAATTAATCACACCCTGTAGGTACACGACACAACTATACGGAACGCGCGAGTTTCTGAACGTGTTCACAGCTCGACTGCCACTGACTAACTCTGCTTAACCAACCCCGGTCGAGCGTTATGTTGTAGACTCTGTCGATTGCCGCTAGGCAGCGCTGGCGTCCTGATTAGTCAACTTCGTAACGTATTTCCGACATTACTTGGGCCTAGTAGGTGGCCAAGTTAATAGCACTTTCAGTGGCGTTCATTTCTTTAAACAGTGCTGAATGACGGCTTTGATTTCTGAAATTGATTATTTATTGCACATCTTATTAATTATACAGCTGTAAGTGAGAAAATTAACTGTATATTTGTCAAGCATAGATCAAGCATTGTCGTGTTCAAAAATTCGATTTTGCACTAGCGAATTCTCACTATTTCGACATCACGAAACCTCAAAGAAAATAACTATTACCACACAGTTTACATTAAACTCGCCCATTCGTATAGGTACACTTCCGTGCATTGAAATTCTGGTGTTATAAAACTGAATTACTCATAGGTTGGTGGTTCATTGCAAGCTCGCGTGCACTGTACGCTATCGTGTACCGAAAATCGTAAACCTGCAACAAAATTACGAGGGTGTAATAAAAGAATTGAGAAATGGTACCGTGTGTTTGCACTGAGTTGTAGTCTTCGCAAAAGGCTGATAAATCGTACGTGTTGGCTAGTTATTAGGTAGCGTGCAGCTTGCAACAGACTCTCCTCTCGTGTTGGATTTTTTGTATCTCTAGGTATACTGGCGAAATTGGTTTGCTCTCGATACATTTGCGCTTTGATTAAAGTTTTGGATTACATTACTCGTACATTCTCGTTCTTATTATTATTTTTGAGCCAGATTGAGCCTATAATTCTGTTCTTCTACTAATTGAGTATAACTCTACCATAGATATGAATAACATTTACAGGGTGTTGTTGGTAACAGGTTGTATATTGTATACTGCTTCAAGGATCTGTAGGCGTATGAATGACATTTACAGGGTGTTGTTGGTAAACAATAGCGTATTTTTTTTTTTGCGAATTTTTATTAATAAGTAAATCATACATTTTCCGTCACGCGCCACAATAACCATAAGCGCAATAAGTATTTATCTTCTAATTTCTAATAAAAATCATCCCTCAACTTTTTAATCCAAATACCAGGACGACATAAAAGCAAGCGGGACACAGCCACGCACAATGACGCGACAATCAGCCAAAAAATCGTCCAATTTTCATACCTCCTTCCAGCTGATCGAATTCATTGGTTCCTTGCCTCGCTTTGCTGGTTTCGTGGACGTATTAAGGCTCAATCGACAGAACGTCTCTGATCGTTAATTCCAATTTAAATATTCAATAGGTATTGGATGAAGCATTAAAATTTTGTCGTTCGTTTGTTGAAAATTCCATAAATCGATGTCGGATAATTATGTATGTCAGGTTTAAGGTAACGATGTTGTGGTCTTGTTTAATTTTATTTTGGGTTGTTGGGTGATCGGTCGATTTTTTTGTTTTACTTACACAAAGTGGAAACGGCAATACAACGATAATTAAACTGCTTATATATAATGACGGTCCCAGTCTGCAAACGAATATTCAATTAAATATATAAATAGTTAGTCGCTAAAGCTGGCCAAAATGGAACATTAGCGAGACTTAATAAAATGAAATGACGAAAGATTCCCTTATACAATCTGAAGAAATTATAGGACAAATAAATGAAAACACTGGCACAAGAGTATTTTGGAACTGTCGACTAAATTAAAAAATGGAAATTAAAAAAGTGATTTTACAAACAAAACGATGGCCCGACTATGGATTTTGCCGGCCATTGTAGTGATGGCCCGACTATGGATTTTGCCGATCTGCCGATCGATATTTCGTTTGTTTGAAAAATCACTTTTTAATTTCTATCTTAAGTTCCAAAATGCTCAAGCATTAGTATTGCCAGTATTTTAATTTATTGTCCTATAATTTCTTCAGATTATATATGGGAAGTTAGTATTAAACATTTAGTTTTTATTATGTCTCGCTAATGTACCACTTTGGCGCCGCAGTCTCATTAATGTGACAGTATACCAACAATTGGCGAAATGTCATTTTTACTTTCCGCAATAGAATTGTGCAAGCCTTTTTATATTTTGCCTTTTTACCATTTTGTCTATGTTTCTTCTTTATTCTTTTTTATTGTCATTATACTTTTGTTTCCTACCAAAAAACCAGCGCCTTTCATTTACAGCATTAATAAGAATGATAGGTAAATACTCAGTATAATAAGTATTACATAATAAGATCAACATCTAGTTAATGTTGATCTTATTATGTAATAGTTAGTGGAATAATCCATAATTATAACATACATAACGTCATAACAATTCACATATACAAGGATTTCAAAGTTATAACAGTTCAAAACCTTTACAATACCGTTAATATAATCTCGAAAGCTCCACAATTTGCCAAATTGCTACACAAACAAATAGATCACTTAATAATAGCAATTAATTTCCTGCCACTATCACACATTTACTGAGCTAATATTGTAGTTCCCTTCTAGTGAATGTGAACGAATGGTCTCGAGAGACCGGGAGTGATGAACGAATGAATGTTTTATTACCTGCGTCTTGAGATAGCGGTGACGAAATAAGGAAATGGGGGAATAAACGAATTACGGAAACCTGTTTTATTTAGTAATGGAACTATGTAAAAGAAATTAATGAAATTGATTTACGAGATAAATACCTACGCTCTAATTTTTGCGAGGATGGTGTTTAACGTTTTTTATTTTATTTATGACCTACATCCATGTGTTAACAACCCAACTTACCGAGGGTAACAAAATAAATATTAAACATGATTCAAAAAAGCCTATTTGAACCTTTACCGTTTGTAAAACCAATCCAAAACAGTAAACTCTTAACTTTAAAAAATACTTAAACCAGTCAAGATAACTTTTATATTTTACACTGTGAGTGCCTGACAGCAATAATAAATTAAAACGATATTAAACGTCAAACAGTCGACTGCATTTAAATTCGGAATGCGCCGCCAGCCTGAATGTCACGTCAAGTGTCAAGTGACATAGTCCCGCTCATTTCCCCTGTAACCCGCATTTGTGGAAACTCTGGCGTTGACCTACTGAATGGAGTTTAATTATAAGTAGGCTGTGGAATGACCGAACGAAATTTTTTAATGCTGTGTTTATTAGGAGAACTTTTACTACTTGATCACTCATTATACAGGGTGAAATTTAATTCATGGGCATCCTGATAAGGGGTTATTGTACCTACTCATTATTATGAACAACTTTCAATATCGGACAAATAGTGAAATTGCTAAAAAAAAATCAGCTGGTTTTGACGAGCTATGCGAACATAAATGTAGGGACAGCAGATTTTTTTTAATATGCCTAATATGTTTAGTAATTGCCTATGCTACTCAGTCATAACATAGTATTCTACTGGCGAAAGAATTTTCAAAATCGGTCCAAAAATACAAATATTTTCTCTCTTAAATATCTATAAATATCTTAACTAAAGTAGAAGAATATCACTTTAGATACTTACTTACTATTTTGACTTTTTGTAGATATTAGTGAAGATCAAGATCTTGATAAAAAAAAAAAAAACTATTCTGTAATAAAATTCAATATCGAAGCCTAATTCCGGTCAAAAGGTAATCCTGTAATAATCTATTATCTTTTATCAAGCTACGTATATTCGACAGCTTACCGTGTGAACTTTTTCTACTATTCCCTGTGGCATTAATTTCCACTAATGCGGACAAAAAGTGTAAGATAATGTTCAGTTTCTTATCCGAAGACGATGAAGTTGGAACACATGTGACGTCATTACTTCTACCTGTATTTATGAGAATTTATTACAGCTAGGTAGACGAGTTTTCTTGTAGAATGAAGGTAATATTTATTAAGGTGTTTTATGACTAAATTCTATGACAGCTAAGTTCTACTATACCATAGACAAGTGATGTTGGAACGTCTGGCGTGAATCGAATTATGAATCTAATGTTACATAGTTACGGTTTTTTTTTTCTATTTTTGGTTTTTAACAGACTTCCAAAAAGGACGAGGTTCTATGTTAGTCTGTATGTATTTTTTTAAATTAAATATTATTTTTTATTTATTTTGTAATTCCCTAGTGGGATTTATATACGTCCGTAGGCATGTCTGTGGCATCACATCGGGCCCTATCTGAATACCAGCGCTGCGGTATTTATTTTTAAAATATCGCAGCATTATGCTGGGATAGCCTTTTTGGCTTCGCACAAGTCGTTATTTAAGTATTTGGTAGTTTTCACCTACTGTTTGTATTTCCTGTAAAAAAAAAATCTAAAACATGTGACATCTTTAAAAACCGCACTGGGCCCGCGTGGTGGATTACGGCCCACTCTTTCTCTCAGAGAGGGGGCCTGTGTCCTAACAGTGGGAACATTTTAGGTTAGTTACGTTCTGTACTTTTAGGGTAAGCAGGATACAGAGAAGAAACTGACTTGTGTGTTATTCCACTATCAGTGTATCATGGAGAGCGTGTTTAGAGCATTATTACTAAAAATACCACAAAAACACTTCCATCACTAATAAACCAACCAGATTAATAAAGTTAATGGCGTTTGGTCGTATACTTCGAATCGCTCCTCGGGGACCATTGTGAGTGGCGAGTGGTCTAACATGGACGTAATGACTCGTACAAGGAAAATATTCTAATATACTTCTAATAAAGCCTATTCATCTTTATACAGGCGGTTATGTCAAACGCCTAATATATTTCAATTTTAATTTAATTCTTACTATACAGTCCGGCCTTCGAGCGAATGTGCTCTTGACACCTGTCAGTTTCATACTAACGAATATGTGTTTTGCGAATTTGATCCTTATTACTACTAGAAATTGTCCAATGGAAAGGTGGCATGAACGCATTCTCTCGATGACCGAACTGTTATAGAGAAATATGAAGATTCTCAATCACACAGATCGAACATGTTAACACACAGGATACTTTTAATTATACGGATAAGTTTTATCATTTAGCACAAAAGTCAGGGACACACAATTTGTAACCCTATTTTACTAAAGTATATATGGTACTTACAACAAAAAACATTTTTTTAAACTTTCGTCTGTCTGTTCTGGCTATCCGACTGATTTTGACGAGACTTACGCTGGCAGATAGCTGATGTTATAAGAAGTAAGACTAGATTTATTTAAAAAAAAAAAGAATAAAGCTGACTTTTCACTATGCGACATAATAAGTGTATAGTATATCCCGAGGTAACAAAATTTTTTATAGTTTGAGAAGTAATAATACAGGGTGACTGGATCTGGACCCGCCATAGCAAATTCGCATATATAGGAGGTAATTTACTAATTATTGAACCTTTGGAATGGTAAAGTTTTTTTTTTTTTTTTTTTTTAAATACTGAAGTAAAATACACGAACGCGTATTGCCTTATTTTTTAACCCTAGTTTGAGGGAATTTTCGAAGTGTTTAAATCACCAATGTTTATGACTACCAACAAATAATAAAAAAATACTAAAATTATGAATGTTGGAAAAATCTCAATAAAATATAAAAATTTACACATCTACTAAACTATAAAACTTTAGCTAGGGAAAGTAAGGTCTAATACTTAGCAAATAACCTCCTCTATATGCGAATTTGCTATAGCGGGTCTAGAACTAGATCCAGTCACCTTGTATATTACATCTCAGTGTAAACGGTGGCGATATTAATTCATGTCTCGAGATGTAATATAATATATCTCATAGTGAAAAGTCAGGTTACGGGACCACGCGAGCGAAGCCGTAGCTAGTGATTACATAAAATAACATTATGTTGGGTTAATTTTTTCAAAGTAATTTTGTTTCGGTTAGAAATAACAGCTTTATAGGATAGTGTTTCGTATAGCATCTCGTTATTGAACTGGCAGCATCAAAATACATTTATTTTTATTTGTGACTGCTGATGTTTTAAGCAACTTAAACAAAAATATTTTCTTACTAAAAGTGTACATCATGAAATAATTATTTTATGTAAAAATATCAAGTTTCTTTACTTGTGGTACTTGTCGAAGGAATTGGTCCATCGGGATGCCTGAGTAGATCGTTGAGTGCTCACTTTAAGATGGCGACAATAAGGCTTCAAGGGAAAAAAATATAGAAATTGTGGGTTTTAAGTACCTACTTAAAAATACCGATAGCATCGATTTCATTAATGGACCACCTTGGTTTGATGTTATTACCAATTATTGTGGTTTTAATAACAATATTTTTACAAATAGGTATCTAATGTTTTAAGGAATATTTTTAGTCATAAGCTCTCAAACTAAAGCTTCAAGTCAACGTATAAAATAAATAATAATTACAGGCACCTGATAAAAAGAAACTAAACTACCTAGGTACTTATTTTAAAATTAGTTTATTCCACTATTAAATCATTTATTAATCGAACTTAAGAAGAAAAAGATGATTAAAAAAGTACAAAGTAATTTTGCACTACTTATATATATCCGGCTTAAACACATCACCATGTACATAATTGAGAATTTTAGATTGACATTTTAATTTATTTTATTTTATTGTTGACAATTTTAGTTATTTTGCGCAGTGAAATTTTATAAATCACATTTTTATTTTGGGTTTTTATCTGTTTGGAATTTATAATAGTTTGAATTTTTGTAATTTAATGTATGATTTGTATATGTCTATGTACTAGAATGATGTCTGAAATAAATAAATAAATAATTATGTACAATCAGAAAAAAAAAACAATACTCATTGTATTTTTTAATCAATATTTTAAAATATTGTTCAAAAATGGCAGTAGCGTCAGCAAAATAAATTATTCTCCCCACATAATACAAACCGAAAATAAAACACAATTAGCGAATTCAAAACGCAGCGTTTTAGTAATGCCGCCGTATTATCCTCGAGACGAGCATCGAATAGGGACTAAATCTAATTACGATCTCTCATTACTGGTTACGATGGATGAAATCAGCACATTTAAATTGCTATCGATCCTTTCCTCCCTAAGGAGCTATACTGGCTTCGTCTCCTCGAAGGAGTAGATACTGCGAATGTGCCGAGATGAATTTCAAACGATTTAGTGGGAGAAGCGGCGCCTGGTTTTTTTGCTCGCAAGTGCTTCTAGATTGCGTTTCGAAGTTTCTTTTTTTAAATAGATTTTGTTTGTGTTCAGCCAGTTGGTGGATAAGTATTATAGACTCGGTTCCTATAAACAAAAACGGATCGTTGTGGTATCCAAATGGTAACTTTTTTATTGCCAAACTGGGCATATAAATAGATTCGTAAGCTAATTTTACCGGTGATAGCTACTTCCATATGGAATGGTCTACTATGCAAAGCAATGAGGTCTTTGCTTTATTATTGATAAAGATAATAAAATAAAATGCCTTTTAATTCTTGCAAGAATGTTATCTACAGTGTATGAAGTAAGAAAAAAAAAAGTATAATTAAAGTATTTACAATCTTATTGAAAAATTATAAAAAAATCTTATGCAAGAAGCCATCCTTGCGGGAAAGTCCAAAAGGGATACCGGGACCTTGGCAACAGGCAACTGTAGGAACACGGGTGGGTTTTAGTCAGTAAAAGTCTGACACGCCGTTCCGCTCCGCCCAGAGCGGGAGAAGACATTTGACGAATGCCCAGCCTCAAAAAAAAAAAAGTGGATATCCTGCTCTAAAGAAATCCATTTATCTCTATCTTGAGCTATTTGTGGCCAACAGGAGCCAGCTATTTTTGTTATTTCGTCTGCCCATCTCGTATGAGGTCTGCCTTTGAGGCGCTTGCCGTATGGGCCCTTCCGCTTTTTTACCCTGCTAGTCCATCTATCATCCTCTAGGCTCGCTATGTGCCCTGCCCACTTCCATTTTAGTTTTTTATCTTTAGCTTTGGAGGTGTTCCTGATTTTTGAGTGACGATTTTTTTTATTTTTTTTTATTAAGCATGCTTCGTTCTATTCCGCGTTGGTAAAAATACAAGAGTCGTAATTTTAACCAATAACGGTCGGTAATTTATAGAAATCGGCCATAAGTAACCTGTTTACTTACTGGTTTAAGTAAACAGGCATGTTATGAGGTTACATAACCTGAATAACGTTGATTGTCCATATTCAGTTAGAAGTTAATTTGACCCAGTTCGTTCGCAACAGAAACTTAGTAGAAGGTATTCACGTGAGGCTGTTCCTTTTGGAGTTGTGATACCAATATCAGAATTTGATAGAGTTCGCGGTAACCTTCATCATTATTTTTTGTGTCCTGTCGTATTCAAGTTTACATAAAATAGTTTGAATTCTGCAATATTTGATGTTACGCTGTGTTTACTATAAAAATATTTCTTACATCGGCTGCGTGTCGAACGAATACTAAAAACATTTCGAAGAGGTAATTACAGTAGACTCCGAAAGGAGTCTACTGTACCGGATCAAATAAAACACCTCTTAATAGTTTAACTAAATTATAATAACTCAAAACATCAAAAATACATTTTATATTAATCCTGCCCGCAAGCCAGCCGAGGGCCAACCCGACATTTTATCCTATTCTAAATACAAACTGCTAGAACATTCGAATCAAGCCTTTCTTAACAGCCAGAACAATTTAAGGTTGCTTAATGCATAAAACCTTACAGTACCTAGTAGGTACCTTTTCTTGACAACGAATTGAAATCTATTTTACTCGTTCACTGCGAATTAATATGAACAAATCCTAGACTCAAGATCGTGGTGGTATTTACCCTCCAGAAAATACCCAGAAATTATCTTATTTGCGCTCCCAAACGTACAACGTAAAATGTCTTATCTACGTTAACATAAATAAACATAAACACTTGAATGTAAAACAATAAAATTAGCAACACAACTTACGTCACGTAGCACATAAGTAAATTAGTGAGACGCAAGCTCCCCGGCTAGGCCGAGTGCCAACACCGCTATTGCCGAAAACCGAATTGTTATTCCGAACACGTTTTTACGTCTCTGAGATAACCGCACTTCATTTTTGAAACGACGATATAAATAGCACCCGGAGGCCGAATAAATTTTAAAAAGCATCTCGCCGGGTGATCCTTTTTCGTTCGCGAATTAATATCAGTTTTTTTTTCTGTAAATACATATTCGTTTCGCTATTGATATTTGTACGGTTTTGTTTGAAGTTCAATGGACTGGTATTGTAATTTTCGGTGATCCATTTCATTCATTGGATTGGAAAAAGTAGGAATTCACTGCGATTTATTTCTGTGTCATAGGTTGAATAGGCAGTTTTGAGTTTAATTTCTAGAAAAGTCCCTGGAAAAGCCTATCGTGATGTTGAATTTAAAAATTCTAACTCCCGACTGATTTATTATAACTTTATGACGTATTATAAAATTTATAGCTGCTGTAGATTTGAGTCGTTTGAGCTGAATATGATTATCTTTCTTCACGGTACATAATATATTTTATGGTTTAAGACATAATATTTATGTTTATGTAATGTATTCATGTTTTTGTTCAATCTGATGCATTAATAAAGAATACCCATAGTGGGTATATAATACATTAATAATAATATAATTAATTAATCAATTATTTAACATAAGAAAATTGCCAATATTAAAAACAAACGAGGTTCCTATTACAAATAAAGAAATTCTCGTATCATTTTTCTTTAGAAAAAATACAGAGAAAAGAAATACTTTTTACTCAGAATATATCCTTCTTTTGTTAGACCTGTAAACACCGAACAGATAACCCACACCCATTCCTTATAATCCTAAAGGTTCCATATCCGATGCACCCACATTTCACTTTTGACAACTCAACAATCATTTTCACGCATCCCTATTGAGTATTGACCTAATAACTCTCTCGGCTTTCGGCGTCCATCGCCAGCATTATTCGGCGATCTCGGTGAGCCGAACACCGAAAAATAGTCTATTCGTCTATTCACTTTGTTTGCCATCTGAACCCTGTATTAATGGTAGTTGCTCTTATCTCTACGGAACCGACAAGGACTGAATTCGAAATAGGATGAAATATGTAATATTGAAGTGTTTTTGCGGTATTTTTTCGGCCTGAGCGTTGAAATGCTGAATGTTTGGGATACTGCTTGTTTATTTGTTGTTCGGTTTGTTCGGTGTTCGTGTTTTTCGAGTGAAAAAATGTTTTGAAATGGATATTTAAAAAAAGCTTTCGGGCGTTACTTTCTAGGCTTACGGGATGCTCTATAGCGTTAAAATGTGTGTGCTTTAACACTTTTAGCAATCGTTTGTATTTTAGCAGTCGTGTGTCTACGGTCAAAGTTGTTAGAAAGAAGAAAAATAGAAAATCTGTTTATTTGTGGTAAACGACGTAAAAAAGAACACAAACACAAAAAAAACACAAGTTGGGGAAAATATGCGTCACATCCACGCAAAACGGCCATCGCTCAGCATAATGCTACGACCCTATGCGAGACAGAGCCCTAGCGCGTTGACTTGATGACGTCGACCGGTGTAGCATACAATGAGATAGGTATAAGATATAAGAAACTCTAACTCTCTCTCTGTTACTTCTAAAGAAAGACATATTGGGCCTTACCACAAAAACTTAGACACTTGTTCAACGCGTGTTTAAGAGGAAATAGGGTCGGACTTTACTCCATACAAAAAGTCATAATTCAAGGTTCGGCTCTCATCTATTTCCTCCTCCAATATTGGACTGATTTGAAAGATATTTTATTAATTGAATAAGAAGGATAATAAGTGTGTCCCTTTGTTTTTTTTGCCACCCGGTCGCTTAGTTGTCAAATATGTACAATAGGCCTCTGATGATAGGCGTCGGTCTAAACAGGAAATTTTGAGCATTTTCTGAGGGTTCTAGTGCTTCTACAGATAATGTATCATCAAAACGGAAAACATAGGGGCATAGAACTAGTTGATATTTATTTTACTGTAAAAAATCATTGCTCTTAGGTCATAAACCAGAAAGAAAACAGTCGAGAGCGTTTGTATGGAGAGGGGACCGACCCTATTTCCTCTTATTGTCAGTTTTATGTCAAACTCCATACAGAAAATAATGTCATGTTTATAAGGTCTTTAGGGTAAACAACTGATAAACACGGTTTTGTGGTAGTAAAGATAATCTGTAAAGTACGGGAAATCCTAAGTTTCCATGGTAATGGAAAAAAAGATTGTTTTAATTTAAATAATTTAACATCACGCCTGTATTCTCCCAAGGGTAAGACAGAGGGTACCTATAGTACACTCACATTTCGCCAGTTATGTTTAAGTCCCATGTAGTAGGGGGCGAGCCTATTGCCGTCAATCAAGCACAAATCCAGACTCCAGGCTGCTACTGAGAAATAAAACTGCTAAAGTGGCTGCTATTTTAATTTAATAACCATAAAATATATGAAGGCAAAGATATAAGATAAAATATACTTATAGATAAAGATATTAAAAAAAAAACTATACAACGCGTAACGTAATAAACGCAAGAGCTCATACACCCCAATTAGAATATTAAATTATAAGACTAAATAATCTGTAATTTAATTTATTTAAACCACACCTTAAATAACTATTTTATTTAACGCGCACTACACATAGGATAGCTATGAGCGTATTAAAAATTTGGTTATGCATTTAAATAGGCTTTATTCGTTTGAGAAAAGGATTAAATTTCCTTAAATAAAATATCTTATTATCTTGTTATGACGCAGTGGTTCTAATTTCAGTTAAATAAAAGATTTTTTCATGAAAAGTTAACATGTATAAATAATGACGAAAATCGATTTAGAAGCCTGAGCAAACTGCTTTCAGGTCTTGCGCTTATTCTGTTACACGTTGTATAATATAAATAAAATATATAATATAAAACATAAAGATATAGATATAATATCCTAAGAAACCTTCACATTTCCTTGAGTAGAAGAGTCCCAGCCACATCCTACGTATCACAAATCTACGTCTAAATATTCCCAATACATTTATACTTTCGGGAAAAACTGCACGTTGCAAGTGCGGTTGCATATTTGCTTGAAAAGCTTACCCATCCCAAGAGGCTGTATACCAATGTAAACACGGATCGTATCCTGAAATCCTCCGATCCTCTTCGCGGGATTTCGCTCTGTAACATACACATTGCAGTTTATGTTGTTACGTGAGCTCCGAGCACAGAGATAAGTAAGCAAGCTATGTAATACAGACAAAAATGTCCGCTTGTGTGCTGAATTTGAAATTTTGGTACATAGTTTGGATTTTTGATGAGACATGTGGGAGGTTTGAGTAAGCTGAGACACTGTTTAAAGAATCTTTGGTAGAGTCTTCAAAATTGAGGACTTTTAATTTATTTACGTCTGTTACCTACAGTTAATAGAAACCATGGATAAACTGTGTGAAAGATGATATGGCTAAAAAGAGGCATAATGTTATTGTAGTTGCCTATAATGTTCTCATTACTGGGGCACAAGCCTCCTCACTGTGAGAGGGAGCGAGCCGTAATCAACCACGTGGTCCCAGAGCGGGATGGCGGGTGTCACAATGGAACTTTTAGTTCTAGGACATGCCGGTTTCCTTCACTGTTTTGAGAGCAGGGTCGCCTTGGGTCTAATTTAAGTGGATGTAACGTTTGGATCCATAGATGGAATGATGCAACTGGGCGGTCCACAGAATGATTTGAATTCATAATCAGTCTAAAACGAGTAATTACGTGTGTGGTCTATACTTTACCTACCTCATCTGTTAACTGGTTACGGCTTAAATTAATTTTTGAATAGTTTTGTTTTTTTTTTACTTTCAATTACGGACGATTGTAACGTGCACTTTTTTCTACATTGTACTCACATATATAATTTCAACATGAATGATGTAACCAATATATTGTAACAATATTCTGATTGAAAAGAGTGTCCGTGGAGTTTCTTGCCCGTTCTTCTTCATAGGAACCTACTACGCTTTGGAATGGGCAACTAGCTTCATCTTTCTGACTGACCGACCCCTTGACAATTCAAAAGTGCCTGTAATTTGTTTATTTGAAATAAATGCTTAGAGTTTGAGTTTGAACTATTCAATCAACTATCAATCAAATTTTCAAATTTCGTTGTGAACCATAACAATTATCGTTCCATACATTCAGGTCACCCGTATCCAGAAGTTGTGTGTCGCCGCCAAACAATGCGGTTACATGTGATATGCGGGAGCTATGCCAGTGAATATTGTATTTTTATTTAACTGTTTTGGTACACACAGTAGGTATTACGTGCAGAATCCTTGAAGTTGTCTGTATTTGGTAGGAACAGTCATGGACTTTAATTGATGAGCCACTTGGCACTGTTCGTATTTTAGCCGTGTAATGCAAACCCGGCTTAGTCAGTTATACTCGTAAATCCAGACACGGAAAGTCATGTCTTCATATTAAAGAAGAAGAAAATTATATTTAATATCTTTACCGGTTGGCTAACTTGAGAGCCAGAACTACAGACTTGACATCAGAGTCACTACCCAAAGTCAACCAATTGCAGGACTAGCAACCGTAACCTAGCGACGATTGTTTTAGCGTAGCCATAGTAACGATAGTGTACGGAGACATTTTAATTAGTCATTTCGACAAATTCGAAAATAGAGTCTCTGACATCGACATTTCAACTGTCACTGTCTTCGGATAGGTTTTCAGAATTATCGAGTTAATGAGCTCTGATTCAAAGGAGGTCAGTATCAAATAGATTGGATAAACATTGTATTTATTTATCATTAAGAACTTATTAGTCAATCTCTATGGACAAGACTATTTCCAATTACTAGTAATTTGTCATCTTGTGTACGACCATGCGATTTAAGTTCGTGTTTAATCGTGTAATCTCGTGAATGTATGAAACTGCAAAATTGAAAAGTTGGCTCATCAATTAAAGTCCGTGACTGTACATAAGTATGTATTATGTACGGTCTGCAGAGTCATATAGAAGTTGAAATGGAGAAGCAGAAGCAGATGTAGAATAGAATTATGCATTGCCGTAGCACTAGAACAAAAACACAAAATGTTACCTTTGTAATTCTTTTATATATTTTCTATTATTTGGGGGGCTTGTGACTAAGTAATGATAGCCGCACGGGTAGATCGATCAGGTTAAGCTACGCTTGCCGCGGATGGTCCGTGGATGAGTGATGTATCTTTACATACCGTTGGTCCCGCTGTCATTTGTAGATCTATGACTAATTTTTTGATCTTATCAACTATGTTGGAGTTGGCTTCCAGTCTAGCTGGATGCAGCTGAATACCAGTATTTTACATGGAGCGACTGCCTATCTGACCTCCAACCTTGTAACTGGGCAATACGATACCCCTTAGTAAGACTAATTTTCAGACTTTTAGGATTCTAACACCCATAACGACTGTCCAATGTTTTCTAATGACATCCGAGATGAACGGCTTCACGATGCTTTCCGAGGCACGGAGGGGTCTCGACGTCTAATGGACCCCAGTAAGCGTAGCTTAAAACCTTTGATCGACCCGTGCGGCTGTTCTTATTTAGCCAAAAGCCCCTCTCTTTCTTTCAATTAGTATAATTTCGAATTCCAGTGAATTCTTAAATGCTTTATTTTTATTGACTTCAGTTTTTATCACATCAAAAACAGCTTTCATAGTCTATGGAATATACAAAACATCAAATCAAGTTTCAGGAAATTCAATAAATCACCTATGTAAACTAATTGGCCGTAAATCTTCTGAATTCATTTAGTCTAATATTTCTGGTCTAAGCACCAACGTTGAATGCTGTCTGATTGAAACTAAAACGCAATTTACTCCAGATTGATTCATTTTCTATTGGAATGAAGGCTAATAAATGGTCTTTGAGAAATTGCTTAGTTTCTGGAATTACCTACCTACTTAGCTTGTGAATTTCAGATATAATAGCAGTACTAGTCAAGATAATTTTCAAATGACACGTGCGCAAATATGGAAGGAAATGGAATATATTTGTTGATTCACACAGTCGTAATCTGTACAGTATGTAACAAAAACCCTGTCCGATCCGAAAGGGGCACATATAAGTACTGCAATACAACACCATACGTAGTTGGTTATCTACTGTTTTCTTTGTGTATTATTATTAGTTTTTTTTTGTGTATTAGTATTAGTTTTATTTTGTGTATTAGTTTTTATTGCATACTAGCTGTGCCCCGCGTAGTTCTCGATCCCGTGGGAATATAGGGATAAAATGTATCCTGTGTCCTATTCCAGGTCATGGTCTACCCGTGTGCCCAGCCTCTCCTCTCTAGAGTAGGGAACGTCGCCGTCGCGGCGGCACGGTGCGGCGCCGGCGTCGAACGGTTCGCGTATTGCATTTCGTGATAACTTCGAAACTAAATGTCTAATTCGAATGAATTAAAAAGCATTTTACTGCTATACCCTTGATGTTAAAACTATTTATTTGAATAAGAATTAATATGATGTTGGTAAAACTCCTTCGCAAATAAATTTAATTACCATAAAAAAGGTTATAGTCAGTCAATCTTAAAAAATAGACATATGCTGTTGCGAACTCTTTTTTAGAACTTTTAAAGAGGAACAATTCCATCATACATGATATTTGCGTAACTTAAACCGTTTACGCAGCGCACGCAACGGGAGCTCTCAAAAAGGAATACTTTTTCCCGTTTTTGCAATATTTTTCATTTATGCTCCGCTCCTATTAGTTGCAGCGTGATGTTATATAGCCTATAACCTTCCTCGATAAATGGACTATCCAACACAAAAGTTCATATAAGTGCATTGAATGACTATTTCATGAAATCATGACATTTAGCACTTTCATGAACTTAGAGAGTTGTATTGCTGATGCTAATGTTTATAATTCTGTAACCCCATATTTGTTACGGCCGCTAATAATATTTAGATCAACATACAACCTGACACTGACCTGCAAATTACAAAAATTTTAAGTGAATTTGAATTTCGCGGGCTACCTTGGCGCATCCACCTTAAGTAATCGCACAAAACCTGAACCATAGCACTTATAAACACATTTTTTGCGTGCGTTACGTTGCGCACTACCGTAAACAGCGATATTTCACACCAAAATAAAAGTAGTTTTTCAGTTTTTATTTTATTTTTGTGTAATATTACTTAATTTGATGTACAGAATGCGTAGTCGACAGCTATGTGATGGGTCTTTTTACACCCTGTAGGTATGTATACAAAATAGATAATTCCTTTAAATTCGTAAAACATAATAGAATAGAAAACGAAATTATTCACGAAAATTATAATTAAGTACCACACTATCAAGTCGCATTGCGGTTTGATACATAAAGTAACTCTCGGAGCAGTATAAAAGCTTTCACGTTTGCCATCAAAAACTTACTGAACATCCATTTTGATACGAAATTCCGTATTAGGGGTCAAAGTACGTCAAATGAACCAACAACCGTATACCAAATTGCTGAGAGTGCACGGTTCTCTGGGGACACGGCGGCGGTATCATGGGTTTCCTGCTGGATCACTGTGTTTTAGTGTATGGGTTTTTTGTTCCAGATTTTACTGTGTTGGTGCACTGTGTTTAGTTCAGTGTTAGATAAGGATTGCTGGAAACATAAAGTGCATTGAATTGGGGCTGTATTATCGCAGCGGGCCTCAATAAAATACTTTGTTGGTTACAGCTAAATAAATAGCAGGGTTTTATTTAGATAAAAAAATATTGTAGAACGAAACACGTTGAAGCTGTTTTCACGTGTTACTGTTGAAAATCAATCTGCCTAGCCTTTTCCCAACTATGTTGGGGTCGGCTTCCAGTCTAACCGGATGCACTGAATACCAGTATTTTACATGAAGCGACTGCCTATCTGACCTCCACAACCCCGTAACTGGGTAATACCATACCCCTTGGTAAGACTGGTTGTCAGACTTTCGGCTGTCCACTTTTCGTTTTCTGACATCCTATAACGACTGTCAAAGATCCACAAATGTCAGCCGGGACGCTTTTGACGCCTGCTTTCCGAGGTACGGAGGAGTCTCGGTATGTAAAGGTGGTTACCCATCTACGGACTAACCCCGACAAGCGTACCTAGCTTAACCTGTTGGATCGACCCGTGCAGAATTTATTATTTAACCATGAGCCATTTACTGTTATATGAAAATGATTAAGGAGTCCTAATATATTACTAAAAAACCTGTTTGATATCGGCTTGCCTCGTAATAAAAATACATAATTATCTCTAATTACATATTATAAAATAACTTTTTCACAAGAAAATCTATCTTCCTATCTCAATTTTAACGCTTTTATACCATTGCATAATCCATTGCGCTGCACCCCCACAACTTGTACTATCTAACCGCGCTATCTACGAGGGAATGTATGAAAAATTTCAGTGAAAAAGTCTGGTTAAAATAAATAGGTTCCCGGACAGCCGCTGTGGGCCGGCTCTATGTACTTGTATCAAGTAGACTATGTACTTTCATGGTCGGGAATGTACGATGTAATAGGTATTTTAATATACATTTTCAGTGGTAGAATGGTGGTTTTTACTACCTATGGGCTATTCTTATTGCACTTGTTTTTGCACTGTTCTTCTATTTTAGGATGCGCAAAACTAGTTGTCTAAAATGTTGTCTTTTCTGGGTATCTTTTGTAAGTTGAAGAATGTTCACTTTCGATTTTAAAGAGCGGTCGAGGGACTGTCAATGGAATCAATATTAAGGAAAAAATAATAATCGCGCTTTATGTTAAAAAGAAGTTTTTTTTTTGTGATGATGTTTCGATGTTGAAAGTATAGGATTTAAAAAATACGTGTCGTCTTTTATTGAGCTCCACTTTTCTACAGCTTGACTCTTGAACTAAGCATACCAATTGTAGGATCGGTAAATAAGTTTCATTCATCATCATTTGTGTAGAATAAACAATTTTTCTTTCTTTCTTTCTTTCATCAACACTGAACGAGTAAAACCGTTTTTTCCCGATCGTCAACAGTGTTGACGACAGTATTACCGATCGGGAATACTGGGCGTATCTTTGTGCATAAATCTTGAAAAAAAAAAAGTTTTAACGTTGTTACAAATGAAATGAAAATATCTGAGTTTGTTTCTTTGTTACACTTTTACGCTAAAACAGCTGAACGGATTTGGATGAAATTTGGCACAGGACTATGACCTGGAATAGGACATAGAATACTATTTATCCCGATATTCCCATGGAATCGAGACTTACGCGGGTGAAACCGCGGGGTGCAGCTAGTTACATTATAAATGCGAAAGTGAGTTTGTTTGTTACGGTCTCACACAAAAACGGCTGTACGGATTTAAATCAAATTTGGCACAAGGGTAGACCATAACCTAGAGAAGGAAATAGGCTACATTTCATCCTGGATCACACACAAAGTTCTGGACGCCAGCTAGTTAAAATATAAAACTAGATAAAATGTCTAGGATAGCTTTGTAATAAAATTGCATGCTACAAAAGCGAATAAGTAGGTAAAGTGCCACAACAAATTTTCTAGCCCAGAATAAAGGCTAGCGGACAGCGACACAAATTGAGATATTATCTTCATAATCAGCTTTCCTGACTTCTTTGACTACAAAGTGTTTATCTACAAAAGTACAAACGTGTCGTATTGTAAACATAATCGCTTAGGCACGGTTAATCCCAAAGGGGAAATTGTCCCTTGATACGCTTCCCCCTGTTCAAGACTCCAGAGGCCTGTTACGAGAGGAAATAATGAAAAAAGGCAAGGAAACTCCATTTAGATGATAAGGTGTGCTCAGACGTGGCGACTTTCCTAATAATGGCGGTTGATAGCCACTTTTTGTTGCAAACAGTGAGTGACGTAATGAATTTGTGAGATAAATGGAAGAGGATGAATTGTTCTAGTTGCAATGATTAATATGCGGAGAATTTGTTAGATAGGGACTCCTTTGTTAGGTATACTAACGTTGTCGACGTTGTGGCAAACCATGTTCAGTTTTTGAATAGGTACACTGGCTGTCAAAACTTAGTACCACACTTCTAAAATTGCAATAACTTTTAAATTACACAAGATATATTTTCGAAATAAAAAGGATTACGAAAAGATTTTTTTATTTTTATATAAAAACATTTATAGCCGATAATCGTCTTTTAAGGAATAAAATAACATTATAAACAATAACACTCCTTACCCAATTGTTGCAATTTTTGACTCTTTTTGTTTCTGGTTTTGTTTTCACATTTATTTCTTGATCGATGAATTTTGCATCAAACGCCAAGGTGTCAAAAAAAAAATATAAATAACGCGTAAAACTGTAGTTATAAATGTTGTTAGAGTTTTTTGCCAGTAAGTTAAAAATGGCTATATTTTGGTTTAAGTTAAAAACGTTACTTACGTATAATAAACTATAATTTGCAAGGAAGCTGATGAAATTTGCTATAAAACGTTTTTTATTTTAAAACTCTGGCTTTTACAGATTAGGAGAAATTGCAATTTTTAAAGTGTGGTACTAAGTTTTGAAGGCCAGTGTAGATATAGATTGAAAAATTTCATCCAGAGCCTTTTATTACGGTCTTTTCGATAATAATACCAGTTTTATAAAGATTAATTTCACATAGCAGTTATGTCGGTATTTGAGATAAAGTAGGTAGATTTGTTTTTTCTTAATATGTCGCGATCGTAGACAGAGTATTCTATAGACTGCTGGATATCTTCCATTGCATTCGCACAAGAAAAAGAAGAATATATTAACGTCACTAGCAAAAAAACGAGACAGAGTAAAAATATTTCTGTCCTTGTTCGCGTGTCGGCTGAGCACATCATTGTGCACAACAAGTTTGACGTTTGTGGCGGTTGCAGATTGGATTATTATCAATAACACCAGATTAAACACAAAATACGATATTTTAGTGGTCAATTCGATTATATTTCATTTGTGCAACTGTGCAAAATGGTGAGGTGCAGTGTAATAAATTGTAAAAGTGATAGTTTGATGAAGATTGCCGGATTGTCCTTTCACTCGTAAGTATTTGGTCTTTTTAAGTATTCGATCGCTTTGTGTTCTACAATTTATAATCAAATAGTCGCAGTAATGTACTAACTAATTTGTTTAATGTGTAAATCTTATAAAATCGTGAATTGAGCAATATTTTTAATTTCGTTTTCAACATTCAGTGTTGCCACTTTTTGACGGGGAATTTACCTTACAACATGGGTAATACTGATTTTTTAATGCAATGTCAATAAAAATAAAAAGAACTTAATCTCAGACCATACAATATTAGTAATACACACTATTTATAAGCTATATCTAAGACGGCCCACCGACGAAATTTTTTATTAAATTTGCAGATTTCCAAATAAACCCGAAATAAGAAACATGTGGATTGCTGCTACTAATAGGCCTAATTGGGCTCCAAAAATGAGTTCCCGTATTTGCAGCCAACACTTTGATCGTAATCTTTTAATAAAGAAAGGAAGCAAAACTTTCTTATACCCCGATGCTGTTCCGGTAATAAATATGAATATATCATGTGATTGCAAAGATTGAATTTTATTACAATGGTTATATTTTAACAATAAATTTCATTAGGTTACAGAGTCAGTGAATCGAGGAAACACTATGATGATTAAGAGCAGCGAAGCAACATCCACGGAAACATTAGCGGGGATTTCAAAAACAGTTAAATCTACAACTTCTGTAAGTATATAGGATTCAAAAATTTACAGCTGCATAACGAGCAGAAAGTTGTATGTAGGTACATAATTTTGTTTCAATAATAAGTTTGTAATATAATAACATTTTCCTTATTTATTTTAGTATTCGTCACCTGAGTTAACGCCAAGAACATTGAAACGAAAATGGCAGAAAGACCAAGAAATATCAAAACAGCGTTTGAAAAAGCTAAAAGCACTTCGAGAAAAATCTAGGGGGTTAACCAAAAAGGTGGCAGATTTAGAACATGTTCTTACAGAATTAAAATCAAAACTGCTTGTTGGTGAAGAAGATTGTGAGTTATTATCATCGATTGATAATGTTAACAAAGATTTTCTGAAAAAAGTTGTAAATCCGTCTACTAACCGAAAATATTCTCCATCCCTCCGAAAGTTTGCATTATGCTTACATTTCATAAGTCCGCGTGCATACAATTTTGTAAGAAAAACTTTCAACTCTTGTCTGCCACATCCGTCCACCTTACGTTCTTGGTATAAAAGCGTTGACGGTAGTCCTGGATTCACTAAAGAATCTTTAGAATGTGTAAAGTTCTTAGTGAATCGTGCTCAAGCGCAGAGTAAGACTTTATTTTGCGCATTAAGTATAGACGAGATGGCGATACGTAAGCATGTCCAATGGGATGGAAAGAAGTGCGTAGGGTTTGTTAATTTCGGGGAATCATTAGAAGGTGACAGTGTGGCTGTTGCTAGAGAAGCGCTAGTATTTATGCTTACGGCAATCAATGATTCCTGGAAAATTCCCGTGGGTTATTTTTTTGTAGATGGTTGTAATGGCGGACAGAAGGCAAATTTAGTAACACAGTGTTTGGAGTTGCTAAACTCTTGTGGTGTTAAGACTATTTCATTAACTTTTGATGGGTGTCCCGCAAATTTCGCTATGGCCAGGAGTTTAGGGTGTCTCTTAGAACCCTCAAATGTCACCAATCTTAAAACTTCATTTAATGTAGGTGATCAAGAAATTATGATTATGCCAGATCCTGTTCATATGCTCAAGTTAGTTAGAAACACACTCGGAGAAAAAGAAGAACTTTATGATTCAAGTGGCCAAAAAATTGCTTGGAATTACATAACCAGACTTCACGAATTACAGCAAAATGAAGGACTTCATTTAGCCAATAAGCTGCGTAACCAGCATATAAATTTTGCAAAGCAAATAATGAAAGTAAAGCTTGCAGCGCAAACTTTCAGCAATTCTGTGGCTGAAGCCATTGAATTTTGCAATAAAGACCTATGTTTGTCTGAATTTGCTGGATCAGAGGCTACCGTAGATTTTATCAAAAAAATGAATATTATATTTGATGTGTTAAATAGCCGGAATTTTAACACATATGGTTTAAAAAAGCCGATTTATAAAAATAATATCAAAGAAGTAGAAACTTTTCTTAATGAGATGGAAACCTATTTGATCGGCCTTAAATTAGACAAGCAAAACATTTTATTATCTAATAGGAAAGTCGGCTTTTTTGGGTTTCTTATTTGCATAAAAAGTGTCAAAAAATTATACAATCATTACATACTTTCTGACGCCATGAAATTCCTGCCCATATACAAATTAAGTCAGGATCATTTAGAATGTTTTTTTAGTTCTGTTCGCGCTAGAGGTGGATTTAATAATAATCCAACCGCAATTCAATTTGAAAGCGCTTACAAACGCCTGGTTGTTCACGGTGAAATAAAGCACATAACATCTGGAAATTGTATTCCACTCGAAGACATTAAAATTTTAACATTTAGTGAAATCCGCTATGAAAAAAAAATCAATCTATTTACTAAACAGTCTTCTGAACATATAACTGACACGGATGAATCCTTAGGATGTGATCCTATAATTAATATAGATCATGATTATCTATCTGATCCTTCTAGGCTTACTATTTATTCTAAAGAAATAATAACCTATATTGCTGGTTTTATTGCAAGAAAGTTGAGGAAAGTGATTAAATGTGAGGATTGTATTTTGGCTTTGATCACAGATAAGTATCACGGAATCATTGCCAGGAGAGACAAAGGAGGCCTTATTTATCCTTCTACTGATTTAAATAAAGTCTGTGAATTGGCAGAAAAGATATTTCGAGCGCGTTCACACAAAGGAATTTCATTTTATACTGAGAAAAATTTGATGCCAAAACTTATATTATCGTGTTTCAGGGAATGCACAAGTACCAATAATATCTTTATTAATGACCATTTCAACCGTCAGCCTTTTATAGGGAATCACAGAACTCTCCTCATTAAATCAATTGCAATGCATTACTTCGAAACACGTATTCACCATGGTACCAAACAATGTTTTGAACCCAAATCGAAAGTAAGAAATATTCATACTAAGTTAGTCCTTTTTCAAGGACAATAATTTGTTTATTTATGAATAAAACATTGCAGTCGCATCATTGCTCATGTTTTTTTATTTCTTATTATAGAAACCTGAAATAATATCCTCATAAAAAAAAACTAATTTTGTTAAGAATATTGGGTAAAGTGTACATCACTTGGTAACCCTAAACAATTGATGTACCTTTTTTTCTGTCCCTTTCGATGACACAGATTTCGTGAGTCTATAGAATATTCTGTCTACGGTCGCGATGGTAAAGAAACAGACTGTTAATATTTTTTTGGCTTTCAAAATATTAATAACATAAGAATAAATCAAATCATTTTAATTCGGACAACTAATAGATCCATAAATTGTTAGTAACAAGACTATTGTTAGTAACTTAAACTAAAGACGAAATTAATACAACATAGACATTTTTTTTAGTCTGATCTAGATTTTTTTTTTAAGTCTTATACCAACATATCATTGTAAATGCATAGTTGCTGATCTGTTTCCTCGTTTGAGCGCGTCCTACAAAGGGGTTCAATTAAATGCGCTCTTTTAAGCACAAGTAAACAACGTTTGTTCACATCAAATTGCCTCTTTAGAATAATTGGTCGCCATTTTCTTTGGGAAAACTTTTAAATTATAGAGGAATCAAAGATTAGGTTGAAACTTGAGGAATTTAAATCGAGTGCCATTTTAGTTGACATTCATGATTTAGATTAATAGGGTCGAAATTAATTGGAAAAACTTTTGGATTTCAGTTTATTTAACTCTTATTACGATAAGATTCTGGTTTTAATTTGAATAACTGATGTCAGTCTTTCACAGTATGATTACTTTAGTTTATTAACTGTTCCAGTACCAATCTTCATTCTTTTTCGTGTGACTAACCTGGTATCAGAGTTTTTTAGCCGTCCATGGGTCTCTGACTTGGCTTCACACGCCGTGGAGAAACACCTCTCAGACATGCCGGTTTTCTCACGATGAATACTTAATAAAAAATACTATGAATTACCTCTTGTAGTCTTAGCACAGTTAAAATTAACTCATGATTATGCAATGGTAAACTTTATTTGTATATGGAACCATGCTTTAAAGAAATTACATTGTCAAAGAATGACGTGAATTAATAGTGCATCACTATTAATTTTAAAAGAATGAGGTGAATTAATAGTGCATCACTACAAATACAGATAGATATAAATGTATAAATTTAACAAAGGGCTGACACAATGGGCGGTCTTATCGCTAAAAGCGATATATATATATATACGAGTATATATATTAATTCACCTCATTCTTTGAAAACGTAATTTGCTCAGTACATAAGGTATTCAGATGAATTCTTTTACCTAAAACAGTATAAATAAGTAACTCTGTTATCTCTGCATAGAAAACAGCGTAAAAAATCAAAAAAAAAAATCAAAAGTCATTTATTCAAACTAGGCTGAGAATCAGCACTTTTCGAACGTCAAAATTACATAAGACAGTTCCCCAAAACGCCCACCTTTCACCGCGCGTATATGACGCGCTTCAAAATCTCAGTGTATATCAGTACCTACGCAACAATATTGAGTGCACGGCCGTAGGTACGAGTAATTATTCCAAGGTCACTGCCGAGACATAATACTGTTACTTTATTATACAGTGCCTAAAACCTTATCGAAAGTGCTGATTTGTTCGAATCTTTCATCATCGTTTAGAGAATTTATCCCGGAATGTTTATGTGTATAATACGTTAACATATAAGTTATATATAGGGTGGCCGGAAGACAACAACACACACAGACAGGAAGGTGCAAATTCTTAAAATTAGTCAAGTGACAAAAAAAAATTACCCATTTTCTCGTTCTTAAGTCGAGAATTCTCAAAAATTCATAACTCGAAAACTATGAAAAATCACAGAACGTACATGGGGGTTATTCGGATACCCCAAGACGCGAGGGACTAAATTTGTTTTTTCAATTTTCCTTGTATTACTAAGAAATCTCGATGTAATAATGCCAAGTCGTAAAAACCGTGCGAAGCAGAAGCGGGTCGCTAGTTATGGTATATTTATGTTTTTTCCCCTTTGTTCACAGGTCGTCGAAGACTGGAAGTTCATGTCAATGGTCTTGGATCGTTTCTTCCTCTGGCTGTTCACCATCGCCTGCTTCGTAGGAACCTTCGGCATCATCTTCCAGTCGCCGTCGCTCTACGATACCAGGGTACCAGTGGACCAGCAGATCTCTTCCATTCCTATGAAGAAGAACAACTTCTTCTATCCTAAGGATATTGAGACTATTGGTATTATTAGCTAGATTAAAAATGTCATCCTTATCATTCCAAATGCCCTTATCCCAAATTGATTTGGGGTTGGTCACTGATCTATCTTGTATTTATTATTTTTCCTTCATGTTACTTTATTAAGGGCCTGTCTCATCATCATCGGATAAGTTATTTGGCAAATTATTTTTAATTTTTTCTGATTCCTATTTTGAAATAACATTAGACATTTAAATAAGCCTTTTTTACAATCCGTTCAACTGATTTTGACTTCTATTGCGTTGGTGGCATGACAAATGGCAGCTGCAGTAGACAGTTGGTATTGTGTCCTTATTCCTACGGTATAGAAGTCAAAATCGGTTGAACGGACTGTAAAAAGGTTTGTATTAAATGTCTAATCTTATTTCAAATGGAGTATAGGCAGAGTTCTAATCGAAACCGGTCGGCGCGTGAGTACGCTATTGTCGCGCTCCTTCATACGAGTATATAATTATGATTATGAAGTACTTGAAGTACTTCTACTTGAAGTTATAAGGTGTATCTTTTCATACACGAAATCTCAATCAATTGTACTCATCATTATGAACAACTTTCAATATAAGAACAAAAATGAAGTCGCGAAAAAAAATTATCAGCTGTTCCGTACATTTTGACGAGCTATGCGAACATAATGTAGGGAGCAGCAGATTTTTTTGTGTTTCCAGTTTCACTGATTTAGTTTACTAAGTGAGACTACATGTCACGGTGCATTTTTCTACACATGTTTAGTTTGGAAAAATGCACCGTATAAGACATCTTCTGTGTCTAATCATTGAATTATATTGCTCAATTTATTTATTTGTTAAAATGTGATGAAATTGTTTTCGCACGAGGTTTTTTATTAGGACAATTTATAAAAAAATATGTAAATTTTATATTTTGTTTCTCTAAAATAAGTAGTAAAATTATTGACTTCCCGTTTAAAAAATAATGCAGTGCTTTTTAATAGTTGCTTCAAAGAGAAATGACTTTTTATTAAATAGTGTTAACTTTTATTTTACAGTGTAATAAAGGATAATATTATTATAGCAGTGGTGGTAATACTGCTATTTTGTGTATACCCGTAATTAATTAGGTAAAATAAAAAATAACCGTCTAAACTTATTTTAAAAGATCAGTGTAAAATAATTCGCAAAAAAGAACGGAATTTAACTCTTTTACTTTGGTGTGTATGTAAAGTTAGCTGTAGACAAAATTAAATACCTTAAGTACCTACATAGATTATTATACGAGTAATTATCTCGCAATACTAACATAATAAGAAAATATAGTAACGTAGATAAATGTATTAATCATTTATTAAATAAATTTTGGAGGAGGAAGGAATAATTATTTATTGAGTAAATTATTTAGTAAAGTTTTTATTATAAATGATACGTATGACAGATTGTTAATACATAATATTCTGTTGTTTTTTGAGAATAAATATTAAATAAATGAGTTTCTGAAATAATTATATAATTACGGTTACCGTTATTTGAAAGAAAAAGCGGGCAAGTGCGAGTCGAGCTGGCACCCGAAGGGTTTCGACCGAATAAACACGTTTCTTGTATGGTGAACTTTTAATTTTTAGCTTTATTGTATTTTTATTATTTGTTGTTATAGCGGCCATAGTAGTACACAGTCTGTCAAAATTTCAAGTGTCTACCTATGACGGTTTAACGGCAGATATGGTCCTGTGATAGACGGACTGACGCCCGGACGGATGGACAGCAGAGCCTTAGCAATAGGGTGCCGTTGGCACCCTTTGGGTATTTTATATTTTTTTATACTGTTTTCAGTTTAATTTAAATAAAAATATTCAAAATCAATTCATTACAAGTCGGATAATGTAACAATGCACTCGCATGCCGCATGCTTAGACGAAAATGGAAATGATTAATAAAAACAAAATCACCAGCTCACTATGTAAACCATAAGGAATTTTAACAATAAGTAACTAATGTATATCTAAGTATTTAAATAAAATAGAATATATTTTAATGTAACGGCTGTGAATGATAAGTTTTAAATTTTATAAACTGACAAGTTTAATAAATTAATGTAAAAAAAATGTGTACTGTAATGTACATTGTTATTAACATAAAGTTTAGAGCCTAATAAATACTTATGATGATAATATTATAAGATTGTTTAATTAATTTCCTTTCTTAAGAGACTAGTCTTTAAACAAAGCCATGGTTTCATGCTCTCCACGGGCTTTCTTCCTTGCCTCGGTCTGAAGAGCCAGCACCATTATAATGTCATGCTTTTCGACGTCATCTGCGGAAAGGGTGTGTGTTTTATTCCTATGTCACTCACCCTTAAAGACAGTGGACATGCGATGCACTCTTGCCAAACAAGTTGATAGCAATCATAGTTCCACACCGGTGCGTGACCCAAAGATAGCTAAGATCTATTTAAATCCTTGTTTCCAATATTGATGTTATTTCCAATTAAACAATCATCAACTTTATGCTAGTGAAAATAAAGTTGATTTTAGACTGACTAG
This sequence comes from Lithophane leautieri, assembly GCA_949152455.1. Taxonomy (NCBI): domain Eukaryota; kingdom Metazoa; phylum Arthropoda; class Insecta; order Lepidoptera; family Noctuidae; genus Lithophane; species Lithophane leautieri. The sequence continues at coordinate 3,422,084 of OX424474.1, read as the reverse complement.
TACCGTTGAAAAGTCTTACAAAAATATGAAGGTGTAGCGTAAACCGAACCTTATGTGTAGGCATTACAGTTGTTTTTCCTAAAACACGTATTTGTTTACATGTTTGGCAAATAAATTGCGAACGCAGAATAGGCAGAAAGATTCTGCCTATTCACAACCATTCGACAGACTTTCGAGTCGAAAATGACACATTTCCGGTTACCTGATTTACCTAGTCCCCGACAGCAAACAGCTGAAGAATAGCGGTCGTCTATTTTGTTTACACTGTCAAAATTTTCTGGTTTCGGATTCGTGTATAACATTTAGAGGACTCCTTCGATAACGATTGATGTTCGATTCGGCACGGAAGCGTATCCATATTTTTTTATTTTTTATTTCGAACTCAAATGATTCATATTGTTGTTAGTAACACTTATAAACTACGTTAGTAACTTTTCCCATTACAAATGAAAAAAATAAATAAAATTAGAATTTATACAGGATATCGAAATTAAATCAAATGACAACAAAATAAATCAAATTAAAACAAAACTAATTTAAAAACCGATACTTATAATTAAGTCCGCTTCCCGCTGCCTGTCCAGTACTCCAGGAATGGGCAATCACCTTTAAAAAGCTGTTGGTGCTCCCGCGCATCCTTTTCATCAGGGAATAGGATTTCACAGGGAAAAGGTATAGAATGGTTGTGAATAGCTATGCTGGATTCCGTTTTGACTTTTTAACTAAGGAACCCTAAATATAGAACATTATTTGGTCACATACGAGACGATAAGCTGACATCTGGCAACTAAGAAGATTATCCAGAAACAAAAGAAAAACTATTTCTTCTTCTAAATGCCTTTATTGAGAGTGAGGTAGTTGTACAAGCCTTGTGATGTAATCGAACAGGCTGGTGGGACAGAGATCGATGTATTTGTCGCAGTCACCGCGGTGCCCGTCTGCCTCTGCCTCATAGTACTCGTCTTCTAAATCTTCTTCCTTGGATGATGAGGGCCTGGAAAGAAGATACAATATTGTTTTTCAGAAACTTCAATAGCGGCTCCTGAATTAGAACCGTTTTCAGTGACTCTCTTATGTAAGTTTTAAAGCTAAAAAAATTCTCAGCCTTACTTGAATAAATGATTTTCTTATTTTGATTTGATCAAAAGTAAGTTTGTTAGATAATTCAGACGTGGTACTTTGTAAATTGAGGCGGCCCCGTGACTGCCCATGACCCTGGGACTGTACTGTAGACGTATTGATATGTGTATCAATGTCTAGACGTAATCTTTTCAGCACGCGTAGAATGACCATCGTAGAAACGGGTTTTGTCGACGGAAGAATAGACAAAATGACAGGTTGTGATTGTTTATCTGTCTGTCTCTTTAAATTCTCTATCGGTTAAAAATACAATAGACGTAGACATAATTATAGTAACGTATTCCACTTAACTATTCCTCAAAAGTCACAAAAAACCCTGTAAGAAATCGACACATGTTTCTGCTCTCAACGAGACATCCTCAGGATGACGATTGACCAGTCGTAGCAACACGTCGTGTTCGGGTTCCGTGAGGATGCCTCGTGACTCTTGAGGTATAGGTAGTTAAGCGGAACAGGTTACTAAATATATCAACGTCTATTGTATTTTATAATGGATTTCCGCAGTCACGCCTGAATCAATTAACTATTCTATCGGTTGATGCCCAGAGATATCGAAGGAAACAAGATGAAGCAAGTAGTTATGAGCTTATTATGAGGTAAGAAATTGTGGAAAAAGTTTTTCCATCAAGAAAACACATTATTGCAGTCGGGCACTGGTCTAATAAAGCACGGGGCAGCTTAAACAAGGCCTCAGTTGGTTTATCATTATTTCAGTTCAAAGACGTCCACTGCTGGACATATGCCTCCCTCACTTCAACCGGTTCTGTGCTTCCACATCCAGCATATTCCTGCGGCCTTCACAACGTCATCGGTCCACCTTGTGAAAGGCCTTCCAATGCTAAGTAACTAATAAATGTAGTGAAAGATGTAATAAAAGTACAGTACGACACAACTTCGATAAAGCATCGGCAAAATTCGTAAAACCGATCACCATCCGAACTGAGTGCGCCTTCAACATCTCCAATCTTTATTACTGCTTTAGGTGAAAATGGTCTTTATGCAAACGCAATAACTTGTAAAGTTATATAACCAAATATATTCCTAAAATTTAAATGAATGCTACGTCTAATTTGTGTCGTAATGTACATAGGTATGAATTATAGTGTATGGTAAGTAAGTAAAATGATAAAGATGTGATAGCTATCTTTCTGGACACCACATACAAAAGTCAATATTTCCTCACATTCTGTTAAAGAAATGGAAAAGAACGTCGCTTTTTTCTCGAATCTATCCACCCGTGATAATTTGATTTCTGATTTATTCAAATCACATAATTCCTGAGCGAGACACTTAGGTATATTCTTGTGTGAACAGAATTTTATTAATATGATCATTGTACGCAGGAGTTCCCTTTGTCCATTTCATTTAATATTTTTACCTTTAGTTCAGAATTATGGTATTTCTTTATCAACATGAAAATGTACCCGTACTTGTCAGTGACAGCGCAGCACTGACATCTGTGTACGTCACTGTCACTGACGAGTACGGATAGCGTCGTACAAAATGTATGCTACAATATATTTCACTGACATTTATAGATACATTACTGATCGGTACGTGTCGGCACTGTGCCGGCACTGTTGTATGCTGATAGGCCTTTAACGGTCCTTTGCCGGTAATTTCATCTATACAGGCTTGTCAATAATGATAGGAATCTGTATGCTGTGTTGCAAGTGCCGATCGGTAAGTATTTGGAACTATTTGTATACAAATAGTGACTTGAAATAAAGGTAAGTGCTGAACTTACGTGAAAATGATGTGCATGATGTGTCCAAGAATGCCGTTGTGGTGAAGTGGGGTCTCAGCTGCTTCACAGATGTTACGCAGCATGCATTCTCTGCCCTTCATGCCATATCTGGAATTCAGAGTTTGCAGTTATGTAGCAAATTACAAAAAACGAACTGGTATAGCCCTCAGGCGTCGTTCACGACCGCGGGCGATGCGATTAGTGACACACGTTATATCAAGGAAGTTGCACGCGCGTCGCCTTTTTCTATCTGTGGCTGCGTCCTATTTAAAAGCGATAGTCGCGCGAATACGCGATCACGTTGTTCAGGTTCACCGAACAAAAAGTGACGACGATCGCTTTTAAATAGGACGCGGGGTGTCACTCCGCAAGTCGCGTCACGGTGACTCGTGATATGCTGTAAACCACTTCTTTTATTTTTTTTCGCCGCACCCGCTGTCGCAAGACGCGTGTCGCTTGAGCGTGTAGCTCCTAGCCAGAGCTGGGGTTAGCCACAATATATTAATATGGTATGCCACAGCCGCCACAGGAAAATATATCGTACCGTGTATATCAGCCTTAAGGCTAGTAGCTTTACGGAGGACAATGGATGACAGATTGTGTAGTGTTGTGCACCTACTAGATATGCAATTTATCTTATGGAATAAAATACTCACTCTTGAAATCGATTCTCCAACACGGTGTAGGTCAATTCCCTTGATATACTACGACTTTGTCTCGAGGTAACAACCTGAAATTGATAAAATAAAAGTCAGTACACATGGATGAACAACTTTAGTTATGCTTGTTCACTAAATACTCCGACTGCGTATAGTTCATTCAGCCCTGTTTATTAACTGAGCCTATCACAGTTCACTGCTGAACATGGGTCTCTCCCAAGTTATGCCATAACATCCGGTTTTCCGCCTTCCGCATCCAATGGGAATTAACTCCCTATCAAAGTTTGTGGTCGCGAGGTCTACTGTTCGCAGAACTACTAGTATCGTTTAGGTGAAATTATACCAGAATAACTTACTTTAGACAGCACAATTGATGCTAAGAAATAAATAAAGTGCCTAGTAACTATGGCACCTGTCCTGTAGTAACTGAAAACGAGTTGGTGAGCAGCGGGCAGCGAGTGTGTAGTTCCAATAGTTTTGTCGCTGGGCTATCAGCGAGTGTCCGAGTGCGACGGGCGATTACTCGAACAACTAGCTCGACCGCTGGTTGGTGTCTCGGCGTGAGTTCTGACCGCCAAGCGAGCATGGCTGAGCAAGTATCGCTGAGCGAGTATTATCTTTGATAGCTCTTGTCACTCAGCGACAAACTAGTGGAACGAGTATTGGCTGGCGGTGTGAACAGTCAGCAATCAACTATTAATACATGCATCTCTTTTGTTTACACGGCATGTATATCTATGGTAGGTTGCTTGAGCGAGTAAATAGCCATTAGTCGCTTCTTCAGTGGGAGAACTGCCTAAGCCTAGTTTACTTACAGGTAGATTAGGGAACAACACTTCATCGATCTCCGTGATATTGTTCAGGGTGCTGTAGTTGGACTCGAAGTTGTAAGAAACGAATACGTTCTTATTTGGTATGTCAATCGGTACAGCTATGGCCAGGAAAGTCTGAAAGTAGACAGAGTGACCATTAAATATCAGTCTTTTATGATCTGTAGACAGAGTGACCATTAAATATCTGTCTTTTATGAATGTTTTCTCAAGTAGTAGCACACCACTTCTTGGTGAACGGGCTTGTGTTATAACCATACTGGGGTAGTATTATGAAGTATTAATGCCATCATTATTCCACTGCGAAAGCGGGATGGTGCTAGCGGCCTTGTGTAGCTCCGTCTCTCTCTCACACTGGAAAAATGGTGGCAATAATACTTCATAATATCTGCTTCGAAGAAGCGTTGCTGCATGTATCTGGTTTGAAGAGTATGAGACCCGCGCGGTCATTGCGTAACACACAGAAGCAATGGCTTTCATTTTGACAGTTCAGTAAAATTCATTGCGATAAATACGTTAGTGAGCAGGCAAATTATTCGAACACATGAACCAATGGATTAACAATATCCTTCAAAATCATTCATATTGTGATTGAATTACACATGTGTGTTACACATTACAGCTTTAACTTTGGAGTGGCAACGCCCCAGCGGTGTTTTTGGCGGTGACCAAAAAGGTGAGGTGAGTCCTTCAACCATGAAGTTAAAAGACTTTCAACTGATAAGGAAATGAATTAAATAAACAATTTTGACGATATTTTACCCCGTAAAGACTCGTTGGAGGGAATACGAGTGCTCTCTTGTGCTCTGACTTCGCTGAAGTAGTGGTAACTATGAGGCACCTGAAAGAATTAATACAGTTGTTTGTAGAAACTTTAACATTGAAGTTATTTTTAAAACATTTCAGTAACTTTTGATAATTTATTAATTACATTAATAAAACACGACAAAACAATATTATGTTTTCGTTCGCTGCTCGTTAAAAAAGGATGCAAAGAAAGAAGCTAAGTTAATAAAATTATTATAAATAAAAAACATTGTAGTTAAAGTACTTACAATGTAAACAAAATCTTTATGCACTTCATTGTGACCAGTACCATAGTATATAACACAAAATATAATTATGTAGTATGTACACACAAACACGGCTACGTATACACTGGAACTAAAGTTTTTTAGTTGCGCAGGCGGCTCTAACTGTTCCACATTTTATTGAATTATCGGGTGCTCGCTAAATTAGAGTGCAATACTTTCCACGAATTGTGTACAGAAGTTTCATTCTGTTGGTAGTTCGTGAAATAAACCTACCTGTATTTGCTAAAACAATCGAAATTTGATGAATGTATTATATGAAATCACTCAATAGATTGTGGTCTTTTGTTGGTCTGTTTATCTTTAGTGCGAAACATGCATTGGCACCTTTTTTACCGACTTCAAAAAAGGAGGAGGTACTATGTTCGGGATGATTGTTTTTTTTTTTTTTTTTTTTTTTTGTGTGTATGTTCCCCGATTACTCCGCCGTTTGTGAACCGATTTAAAAAATTCTTTTTTTGTTCAAAAGCTTATACTTCTGAGGTGGTCCCATTGTCACCAAGTCAGGATCTGATGATGGGATCCTAGAGAAATCGAGGGGAACTTTCAAAAATCGTAAGGGCAACTAGTGCATTCCTTAATTTATTCATTAAGTATTTTACAGCACTACAATTTTATGAAGGCCTGGAGTCGATCTGATGATGGAGCCGAAAGACAGTCAAGGGAACTCCTCAATGGTTTACAGCAGATACCTCGTGTTTGGGCTTGATAATTTGTATTGATAAAAACTTTACACTTTGATGGGTTCTGACTGTCGTTAGGGGTCTGATGATGAAGACGAAAGACAGTCGAGGGAACTCCTCAGTGGTTTACAGCAGATATCTTGTGTTTGGGCTTGATTAATTTGTATTGATAAGAACCTTACACTTGGATGGGTTGTGACTGTCGTTAAGGGTCTGATGATGAAGACGAAGGACGATTAACGGAACTCCTCAACGGTTCACAGTAATTACCTTGTGTTTGGACTTAATTCATTTATATTGATAAGAACTTTGCAACCATATAGGTTGTAAGTGACATTACAGATCTGATTATGGTCACCTTATAATATGATGATGAGGGGAACTATACAGTGTAAGCAAATGTAGTGTTCACCCTTATATTCTTGAGAAGGCACGGGAGTCTCATTAGCCAGCCGGTTTCGTATAACATCTAAACGATACTTGCGCTACGACTCGTTTTGAATAAGATTGAGTCGGCAGATCTTATCATTTATCATTTGGCGACTCCTGTGACAAATGAGAATGCATGTAATTTCTCATCTGAGATAACCTAGCATGACAAGCTAACGGTGATTCTTGGGAACCGGACATAGCACTCCGTTTGCGATTCTTAGATATAGGCGTTCTTATTCAGCAGTATTAGTCTCTTTAATTCTGTTTTTCTTCATGCGGGTGGCTCCTTTAGTTGGTCTACCCATGATTACAAAAATCAAATTACACAAAAAATGGAAAAATAATAAAACTTTTTTAAAAAAATTGACCGACTTCAAAAAAAAACAAAACAAAAAAGGACTACTGTACTAAAAACCAAAAGACAAAAAGTACTTCTTTAATAATAAGAGAAAAATTAAAAAATTAAAAAATAACTTTAATTTCGGAAGTCGGTGGCCAAAAACTAAAATTAAAAGCAAAGACACCGACTTCCGAAATTAAAGTTATTTTTTAATTTTTTAATTTTTCTCTTATTATTAAAGAAGTACTTTTTGTCTTTTGGTTTTTAGTACAGTAGTCCTTTTTTGTTTTGTTTTTTTTTGAAGTCGGTCAATTTTTTTTTAATTTAGTATTCGGTGATTATCGCTCTTGGGTTTAAAAAGAAACACGTCACATAATTTTCATCTAGATACCAAATCTTCTGTATCCACAGTGCATTATAAACAGTTGAATCTACTGTACCGTCAGTCCTGTTAAGTGACAATAGTCAAGTCAGAAGGGAGGTGACCATGCAAAGGTTCTAATTGACCCAGAATACAAGGAAAGTGACCCAGAATGTGCACCTTACATTATGTTGTCATAGCAACACGAACTTTACGAAACAAGTGCTTTCTTTGAATTTCAGATAAATTCGAAATTCGAAATCACGCTTCAGGGTTTAATACCATTTTGACAACTTTGTGTTTCGACTACCACACTCCCAAATCCTCCCGAATTAGGTATTAATGTTGACGAAAAAGAGTTTTAGGGTGAGTGCGGTTGTGTTGGTGTTGTGTTATAGATTAATTAAACCTTCTGAACTGTAGCGTTGAATGGTGTAAAACAAAAAAAAAAAGATTAAATCCAGTTTAATTGATGTGGCGATCAATTGCCGTCTTGCAAAAAAAAACTTTAAATTATCACCAAGTAGGGTGAACACCACCGATTAAGAAAAGTGCAATGAATCGTTGGTAAAAACAACTGAAAAACTGTGAACACCTGTACATCAATTTTATTCATAGCTCCAACATAACTGGTCCAAATATTCAAACGGAGAGTAAAATTTATCTCAACTGTGACTCACAAATTGGCTTCACGTCGACTTGACAGATGTAATCGCGGAATTTACGTGACAAAAGCCCCTCAGCAGACATTATTGAGGGCTGTTTACACGCGTTTAGCTGTAATAGAGGCATTCGTCATGTAGGTGACGCATCTTAAAGGATTCTGGATTTTAAATTACGTCATGATTTTGATAGGAATCGGGTGTATTATTGTGGTGACGGGGATCGGCGGTAATTACGTAACACAGTCATAATCAATGCTATTATTATTCATTTTGACAGCTCATCAGGTCTGAAGGAAAAAAGAAAAGAAAGTAAGAAAAATAGGTTTATTTGTCACAGAAACACGTGCATACAAAAAGATAACAGTACTTAATCAGCAGAATTAAACGAAATAGATCTTAGTAGAAAAATGAGATCAGGGGGCCTACAACGGCCACATTAGCAATTCCTCTAATTTGGCACAAAGCAATTCATAATTTGTGGACCATTTTCGAATCTCCGTAGAAAACTGTCAAACAGATGAATTATTTCGTAATATGAATTGCACGCAGATCATTATTATGAATTGTCAATTTGTGGCATTTTACGATGATTCATAATATTTTCTTAATATGATTCTGCCAAAGTGACCGTTTTAAGCCCCAGGAGTACATAATTATATAAAAATAAATAGTCGGCAGCTGCATGTCATGACTGTGACAAGAAGGCTAACACTCAGTATGATGCTGTGCTAACCTACAGCACAGCACTGATTTTCAGTGGTCACCCGAAAAAGACGTACGCAAATCAAGTCAGGTTCAGTGATTTGTACTTAATAAATAGGTAAAAAAATTGAAATATACAGTACTTAGAATAACAGGCAGTATAAATAAGTGTAAAATGTTATGTCATATTCCATCATCAGTATCATCCACCGCCCGACTTCACCCACTGCTGGGCAAAGGCCTCCCTTTTCTTGTGCCCAAACCCCACGGTCCTGGGCCAGCCACATCCAGGTCTACTCGGGATGGCAGATTTCATAGTTGCAGATATACATTATTATGTATCTGCATGTTTTCAACAGTGCCTTTCTTACAGCAAAGCGTACTCCCAAATACGAAGGAGATGAAAATTTTGAAGTTCTTTGTGCACACAAGTTTCCATAACAATATCTTCCCCGGTCCCAATATGAAACCTCCTCAATAGAATCTACATAATAAAGTGGAGTTTTCCTTCAAATGTCAAAACCACTCGTGACGTCAATACTTATATAAGGTTTTCCTTTATTTCCCGTTTCTATATATTTTTGCAGAACATCGACAATTTGAGGTTCGGTCCCGACAAATAATTGCTCATTATTTTGTTTTTTTTTTGTTTAGAGGTTAGGAAAGAAAAACAATAATTATTAAAACCTAACACTATTTAGTTACGTTTAATATTAATTTTCTTTCAGGTTTGGTCAGATACTTTTGGTAAAAATGTTTTTTTTGAGTCCTCGGCGAAAAATATAAATTAAATAGGATTGAAAGAAAAAATGAAAACAAAGTCATTCCATTTTATATTAATAATATGCTTGCATTTTCAGTTATGGACCCCTTCCGTCTGTGTCATCAAATCAGGTTATAGGCCCCATAATAATTATTTTACCAGAACTATATTATGGTTGTGCAAAATTTCAGCTGAATATTAGAGGAAATCGGCGAAAAGTCCATCACAAAAATCAATTGGCAGATGCACGAAGTAAAATATTGTAAAGAAAAACTAGAACACAAATCCTGGTTTAAGCGTGTGTTTATCCATAGCAATATCCAGAGCGATCGCAAGAGGCTTTGGCCGATCATGTTCAATTACTGCCTTACAATTACGATGGGAGCCGTATGAGCAGATACTGGTTGGTAAAACAGGCTCAAATGTTTCATTTTTTTTTCATTTTCATTTGATTTATTTCAGTAACAATTTTTACATTGTATCGAAATTTTACACAAAAATTATAAAATTAAAAATTAAAAAAATTACAATATAAATCATAATTAAAACGGCATCCAATCAATCTGCCTAGCCTTTTCCCAACTATGTTTGGGGTCGGCTTCCAGTCTAACCGGATGCAGCTCAATACCAGTATTTTACATGGAGCGACTGCCTATCTGACCTCCACAACCCAGTAACTGGGTAATACGATACCGCTTCGTAAGACTGGTTGTCAGACTTTCGGGTTTCTGACGACCCGTAACGGCTGTCAAAGATCCACGAATGACAGCCGGGACCAACGGCTTAACGTGCTTTCTGAGGCTAACGTGCTTCCCTACTATAATATTATGTATGTCAAAATAAAAAATAAAATAAAAATAAATTAAGATTCCACCATTAAGTCAAAAGTAGGTAAGTGTCAAAAGTGTGTGATGTACCTATGTCAAATGTTTAATGGGTTTTCGTATTGGTTTCTCTGGTGCATTATAGGAAGGCAAAAGTACAACAGCTTACGATAACTTCTGGACTGAATAGGTTGCTGTCTTTCTTAGGTTGTGAGTTGGAAACCTAGATTGTAGATGTAGACTTTTGGGTTTAAAGAATATTTATTCTAATGCTGGGGCTACATTGTCGCCCGCTCTCTCTCGCATACCGTTCAACGTCTCGCTGAGCAACAGAGTGCGCGCGAAGTATGTATAGTTCGCGTTAACGCGACAATGTAACCCCAGCATAAAAGAACATACATTGCTCACTTAGCGAATAAATACATAACTAAGGTAAGTGTAGTCTAGTCGCTAATAGTTTTTTTTTTTAATTCAAGTATGTGTCGCTTTTTATGTACAAGACTGGTTTATGTCGTTAACGTTTTGCATAAATATAATCAGCCTATAATGTTCTCACTACTGAGAACCCTCCTCTCCTCCTCTCTTCGAGAGGGAGTGGGCTTTTTAATCTACCACGCGGGCCCAGTGCGGGTTGGTAGATATCACATGTCTTCGATTTTTTTGGTTCTACGACATACCGGTTTCCTCGCGATGTTTTCCTTCACCGTTTTGAGAGCAACGGCGATGAAATAATTTACACAAATTATAGCGCCTGTCAGGGTTCGAAACTACGACCTACAACTCGTAAGTCATGGCCATCACTGGATAGTACATCACAACAACCCAAAACAATATCGAAGCAGGGTTGCTTCGATATTGTTTTGGGTTGTTGTGATGACTGCTTGAATTTAGGTTTAAATATGTTAAAGGAGGATGTGCTCCTGATGTCTGCCTACTGCTACTTTTGAATGCTATATTGCTACTATTGAATGCTATACTGCTACTTCTGAATGCTATACTGCTACTTTTGAATGCTACGAGTATATTCAGTTTTTCTAGGTCTGTTGCCGAGAAAAGGAGTAATGTCCTTTCTCGGTATATTAAGAAGGGGCCTTTGTCATTACCAGAAACGTGTTGCTAGTTTGTTGATGTTGAGTTGGTTATGCCACTTGTCTCTCCATCATAAACACGAGGAAGCGGTAAATGATTCATAATTTAAGCCTATTTTGAACAAAAAAGTTTTCAGTTGAATTTGCGTTGAGAAAATTACAAACTGTAAACAAGAAAATGAAAACGCCAACAAGGCTTGCTAGTCAGCATTGCAGCTCAATGCTCGGTAGAAGTACAAACAGAAATTACCTACAAACTGGACCAACGAGTGGCCGCGTGGCTCAGCACTCCTTGTTTATACGATACCTCGCTGAAATCAGATAGCCTGTTGAGGATAGGTAGGGAACTGAGTGGGCAATAAAATTGCAGCTGTTTTTGTGTAGTTTGTCTTTTAGAGCCAATTTAGTTACGACTAAAAGATCATTTGCTTTTATTCGTAACTGAATTGGCTCTAAAATTGAAGATTACTAAATGTTCAGATTACAGATCCTGGTGGCTCTTATAAATGACAAAATTTGGTTTACTCTAGATCAGTTTTTGTTTTATGATCAAAATTAAAAATAAAATAGTGTTAAAAAAAAATTGTGGTCGTGAGACTACACAGTTTTTTAATCTTTCCTGTCTGAGTGTATCATATGGTTGATTTAATCATACACATCAATTTATGCAAATAAATACTTTACTTTACACGTCACCGACATTTATCAATACTTGCAGAAATTGGAATCCCGGTTTTTCAACCTTGGCGAATCAAATATCGTCATCAAAAATGCCATAAAGCTGTATCATGGGCAGGTATGACATTGTCCAGTCAGCGTAGGCAATTTTGTGGCGCGCAAATATTAACATGTGTGTGACGTCAGTGACAACGACACGGTGGGGCCCAATAACGATATTTTGATTGAAAACTGATTGCCACTGGTGATAGTGTTTTGTTTTATATTTTTCATATTTGTTTCTCAGGAGAATGATTTATATTGGTATAGTACCCAGGGGACAATAAAATATGATGGGAAGTCTGTCCAATCTCTAGATAAGAGGAGTAAAATATAGGAAGCTATAAGGTATTCAGCTGTTTTTATTTCCGAGATTAATCAGCAGCACACACCGCCATGTCATAAAAACCGTAGTTTTTCCACGGGTAGTAGATAATAAGCATATTTTTATAAATTCTATCCATCTCGTCACTAGAACATCAGGTATCTTGTTCTTTGAAGAGTTGTTTCCCAAGAAAAACATTAAATACGATCTTCGATTGTTTTTATTCACACCACGTTGTCAGCGTACAAAGAAATAGTTTCTAGAAGATTCGATGGACAGTCCTTAGTATATCTTTTGCACTTCTTATCCAAGCCGTAGTACTCTGCTTCGTAGAAACTGTCTGCTATGTCATCTTCTGACATTGAAGCTGATGGTCTGCAAAGAAACCATAAATTCGTTATAATTTTGGAAGGACAAATTCCGTCATAGTGTCAGTGTTCTCGATGGATTTCAATAATTTAATGTTCAAGGGAATTGGAATCTCATCAAGGCTTACAATAAGGCTCAAGTTTCTTAAATGCAAAGAACACACATTCTACCGAGAGGAGCTAAAAGACAAGGCATTACAAAAAAGTGATACCACAACAACAACTGTTGAGGTTGAGCAACATAAGATTTGAAAGCACTATTTAAGAATCAGGCTCTTAAAATTTTGGAAGAATTATTGGAACGAAGTTCTTTAACGCGGCTTGTAAACTGGCAGAAATCGTCACACAAAAAGTGTAAACACATTGCGGCTATCTTCTATTAATTCAAAGAAAAAGAAAGAGAGACTGAGGGTGAGGTCAAACAAACCCAAGATGGTGGTTACGAAAATTAAAAAAAAATCGTCTTAGGTCTCATTTTCATAGTTTTCGAGGGTGCTTAGCCGATAGTGAGGCCAAGATGGCGGCTGCGAAAATTATGTTTTTGTTTGAGAAGGAACTTCATTCCTGACGGAGGTCCCCCGACAGCACACGTTCAATTTTTATACAATTAAAGACCGCTACTTACGTAAGAACTAAGTATATCAGGTCTCCCATTAGTCCATTGTGTAAGAAGTGAGCTTGAGCATTCTCGCAGATAAGTCTGAGCAAGCATGGCCGTCCTGGACACCCGTGTCTGAAATAGAAAATACCATTATGAAATCTGTGAAAGCTGAAAAAATCCTGTGGTGGAGTTAGAAGATGGAAAAAGTCAATCGTAAATACTATAAACACAATAATTTCATCTTAAACACTATCAGTTCTTTAGTTAATATCATACATATTATTGTTACTAAATGGCTAGCATGATGGATCATGGAATGAAAGTAACTAAGATAGAATACAGCTGTCAGTCGGAAAAGGTAATTGTAAGGAAGTGGATTAATTCATAATGTTTGGGTTCCATGACAGTAATCAGTTGCCTTTATGATTAGTATTTTATGATGCTATTTATGTCCTTTTCCTTATTATTATCGTTCCATAAACTGCGATGTACATCCCATTTCATGCAAAATTCTTATTTTTTGTATAATGGCAGATATTTTAGTTACAAAGATATTCATCCTCACATTTCTCACCTTGGAAGGGGATGACCTATTTGGCTGAAACCACCAGATTGAATAAGTTAAGCTTAAAAAGCATTGAGGGATGACTTTTAGTTTGAACTCTAAAACAATGTAAACTCTACTAATACTTCAAAAGCAAGCACAATGTATTCGAGTAGTCTACTAGGATGGCAACAGAATTAGTAGGTGTACCACTGTTCAGTGGTTAGTAACTACTGCCGTTCAACGGAACAAAGTCTCTGCAAGCGGCATTTAGTTCTCTTGTATTTTATGGGCTCCTGGTACTTAAGAAATTTGTTTGGTGTTCAGCTTACATAGAATTTTAGGAGCCACTTTGACGGAAAGGGCTTTTGGTCAGTGCGGTGCAGTTTTGCAGTGTTATATTTATTTCGTAATTATTAGCAGCACTAACTTTAAAAAATATAAGATCACATTGAAAATAATTGTCTATCTTTGTGCCAGAGCTTTGAGGGTCTGTGAGGTAACTTTAGGACATTGATATTGCTTAGAAATTTCTCAGGTTTATGAAAGTCTGACGGCATTTGTACCTCATATTGTATAAAATAATTATCACTGCCAGGCAGGTCACCGACCCAACATACTTGAGGAAAAGGCCCCAAGATTATTTGGTTGGGACATTTTTTGCTAAGAAAGTGATAACGGATGCATATGCTTTGGAAATTTATAAAACACGACTTACTTTTCAAGCATGGATTCTATTAGAGTGTAAATACTGCTTCGAGTCATCACTTCTTTTGGAACTTGAATACTGCGATCCTCCCTGTTTCTTGATGCCTGGAACAAAATCATTATTCATAAGAGTTTTAATAATTAAAATACATAATTATAAGCTTCTAAAATAGTGGAAGCAATAGTGTTCAAAGGCAGTTGGCTGTAGAAATTAACTTTCTTACTTCTTTGAAGATACCTAACTCCGAGTCTCCGGCTACCTAGTAGGTAAGTGCTCCTTTCTTTAAATGGCAATCTCTATGTGAAAATGTTCCTATTTCAAATATAAAACGTTACTAACAGTTTCAATATCTCCCAGTAAAGGCTCGAAGTAGGTAGCATTGTCCACGTTGTAGTAGTTGGCTTCGAAGAACCATGCCACACTGACGTACGTTTCTGGGTGGAGAGGAATGGATACTGTTGCAAATACCTGTGATAGAGGATGTTAGATTATTCTGTTGATCGTTTTGAAGCTATAGGTAAGAATAACTAAAGCAATTGTTTTTTTAAGACCTAGTAATTTTTTTTTTTTGAGGTTTCTTACATGTTATTATTTTGACAAATTTTAAATAAAATATACAATCTAACACTAACATTATGTACAAAGCGAAAATATAAAGGAAGAGCTCATCAATGATGCAAAGATGGCAATGCTATTTCTTTGACCTAAAAATTTGCCAGCCCTATGGTCACGTAGAGTCAATCAACCGCTGGGCGATGTCCCGAAATACTCGATGAGCACTCGGACCCCACGGCCCTAGTGCTTCAACCCTAAACGGCTCAAAAATATAGCTACCAATAAGGTTGTTATATACCTAAGCAATTGTTTGAAAGCCCCGTAAAGAATCTTACTGACGGGCAAGTCTTGTTACTATTTTAAGTTACTGGCTATTTTAGGCCTTGTAGACTCATAGATTACCATATTCTATTTTTTTAAGTACCTAGTTACTTTGGCCTGGTTAAGGTAGTTAAGCCTGGTAGGTCAGTACCTACCATATCTATTAACACTGTAAATTAAAAACATTGTAAAAGCTCATTATTTATTAGCTAATTATCTTTTTTTTTCTCTTTTTTTATTAGTTTCTTGCTAGCTCTTCTCCATAGGAAATTACCAATTGGAACCATAACGTGTCGTGCCCATGTAAAAAATATTTAATTAAGTCCGCCTTTGTAAAGTTTCTTTTAACTTGTATACTTGTTTATAGTTTTAATAAATAATATATAAATAAAATAAAATATTTTGAATTTGGGTTCCCATAGGTAAGTGGATTTTGGGCTGGGAGAAGAAAGTCTTAGTTGAAGCCCGGAGTCAGAATTTTTCACGGGCAATAGGCTCGTCCCATGTTACATTGCGAAATGTGGGTGTACTGTCTTAGGGAAATACAGTTCAGGGAATACGGTCTTCATATTACTTATGTGGTAAGACAGTAAACAGAAAATGAAGATAAACTATATAGAGCCGATTTAACCAAAGCCAGATAACTTTTATTCGGGGAATAAAATTGACGTCTGACAGTTTTTGTAAAGAAAATCTGTCAAAAATTTTATATTTACTCGCTGGATTAGACGTTTACTAGGGATAAAAGTTTGGTCGAATTCGCCTTTAATGGAAGAGAAGTCTTCTTTTTGGCGAAAATAAATAAATCTAATAATAAATACTCACGCCCCACTGTGTGGCCGGTGTAAACAATAAATATCTTCTCTGTCTCTTCTTTGTGACAGTTTGTTCACAAATTACACTTAATAACACTAAGCTCCTGAAAAAAACACGTGTAAACATTATTTATTTGCTTGTTTTTGTTCCTGCGGATAAATATTTCTATCGTCCATCTTTGGGCAAAATTATCATAACGGTTGAATTATTTTCGATTCTTTGAAGGGTATAGTTTTCCCCTTGGGTTTTGGTTCCGGCGTCGATGGTTAGTCTCCGCTGAGATTGGATGCCATGGCCAATAGATCTGAAGGACTGTTATATAAATTTCTGCTTTGGCTTAAACTAATGTTTATTTTTATTATCCTCGTCAATATATGTATAAGCAGAAAGAAAGAAAAATTATTTAATATCGAAGTATAAGCCTCTATAGATTAGAATCTATATAATATAAGTAGCAAACCCTTTCATCTTTTACAATCACCGCGGCCGGGCCGCGCGCGGACCAAAAACTATTGTAGTTTAATTAGAAAGTCCTTGAAGAATTAAAGATAAACGTTGCAAGTTAAGTAGATCCCTTAAGATTAAACGTACACTTTTTGACGTTTAAACGTGACAATTAACCTTCAAAGCTCAATAAGACACAACCAAAAAACAAAAGATAAGCAAATTCATTCTCATTTGGATATTATTTGGGTAACAACAAATTTTACAGACATATCACAAAAATCACTTGAAAAAAAAAAAAACTTACGCAACAAAATACCCACTGATCAACATTATTGAAATAAAACATTTATTTCCCAACAAAACAGATTGTATTTTAAAGTCTTAAAGTAACACAAACACTGCCGCATGGCTTAAGGAACTCCTGACTACCTGATATTAGATATTTACCGAAGTAATTTGTCAAATGTCGTCGCCTCTTAATCTCTGTGCATATACGGTAAAAGCTTAGCTATATATACTGTAAGATACCTTTAAAGAAATAAGAAACGAAGAAAATAGATCTGTTTGAGAAGGCGTTGTTGCTTTTTATTTTAATTCTGTAACTCACTTTGGCACCGAATTAATATATTATGGGAGATGTTTATCCAGTAGTGGGATAATAAAAGTTGAAAAAAATGGTAATTTCAAAGTCTCTATGTTTATCTTTATGACATCATCATGCTCGTAAAATAGTATGTCTTAAACTTAAAAAAATTGGCTAGGTCCTGTCTTAACTATATTATAGATGCGAAAGTGAGTTTGTTTTTGTTTATTTGTTTGTGACGCTTTCATGCTAAAACGGCTATTATAAACGCAGCTAGTATCAATCGGCATGGGAAGCCGTCACCTCCTTCTGCGAAGCAGTAATGCTCGCGAAGGAGGAGGCGGAACGCGTGAGGGAAAGGCAAAGTTTGCGCCCTCACGCCCCTAACCACCGCCGTTGGAGACGCCCTGGGCGTCGGGAATCCCAGGCGGATTCCCGGCCACCATAGGCGCGGGCTTGCGGACGGCGAGCAACGGGCAGCTCGCCGTCCTATAAGGACCAGGCCCGGGTCGATGGCGCGTCGTGTTCCACGCGCGCCTCAAAGAGATGTCAGCACAATTGACGGGGTCCGGTAAGACCGATGCCTGCCAGGGTTGCGGGAAAGTCCGAAAGGGATACCGGGACCTTGGCAACAGGCAAATGAAGGAACACGGGTGGGTTTTAGTCAGTAAAAGTCTGACACGCCCTTCCGCTCCGCCCAGAGCGGGAGAAGTCATTGGATGATAACCCAACCTCAAAAAAAAAAAAAAGCTAGTATCAAATAGTAAGTAGTAGTGTACCAATTAGGAATTCAACAAAAGATAGGATCCATTAATATTAAAATACTTAAAACCTCATTTCACAAATCGAGCTTCAAATTCCAAAATCCCAAAGATTTAGAGAAGGAAATTGTGGCTTGTCTTAAATAAAACTTGTCGTTTCTTCCCGTAATTACACGTAATCCTTTGGATTAATTCAGTGCAGAATCTTGTGATACAAACTGTTGAAGACTTTTGTTCAATAATTAATTGGTTACACAGTTAGAGTGATAGTCATCGGAGTGTTCCCGGAAGTTTGGGACCCACTGTTCAAATGTTTCGTGTAAACTGGGGATGCTTCTGTAGGCAGGTACTTGTTTTGATAACAATTATTTTGTTTTGAAACTTATTTGTTTAAAATAGTTGAAGGTTATTTTGTCCCCCAGTGTATGTAATTAAGATTTCAGTAAATCCTCATAAATAATTCGTTCATACGACAATAAATGAAACCACTGACTATATAATACGTAGGAGTATTTGAGGAACTATTAAATAAATCCTAACATTGAAATAAAAAAAGTTATTTTTCTAACACACTAAATAGTAATGGATCAACTATGGATTTGCAAATCTTTGACTAGAGTTATAGTGACTATTATATATTATTTAGATATACATATTAGATTAAATTTTTGTATGTAGACTGGGAATATAATTTGATATTATCATTATCATCAGCCTATAGCACTCAACTGCTGGACATAGGCCTCTCCAATAGCACGCCATTCAGCTCGATTCTCGGCAGCTCTCATCCAGCCGCTACCAGCCACCCTGCGAAGATTGTCGCTCCACCTAGCCTGAGGGCGACCTACCTTACGTTTGCCGATTCGCGGTCTCCACTCAAGAACACACGTCTACCCCAACGGTCATCGGTTCTACGGCCAATATGGCCGGCTCATTGCCTCTTCAGCTTGCTTATTCTGTGAGCTATGTCAACAACTTTGGTTCTCTGCTGGATCATCTCGTTCCGTATCCGATCCTTCAGAGAGGCTCCAAGCATAGCCCGTTCCATACCTCGCTAAGCCACCTTGAATTTATGGACCAGCCGAACCGTGAGTGTCCACGTTTCGGCACCGTAAGAAAAGCAGTCTAATTTATTGTTGTATTGTCCATGTTTTACATTTGTATAAAATATGAACAAAACATGCGACACACCAAAAATATCCAACAGAAAAATGAAACGAATCAAACAATAAAGTCCCACCTAAAAAAACCCTAATTATATTATCAAAGATGTCCTAATTAAACAGATTGTTTTACAATCTACTTGTCTAATTTGTAGGACGAGAAAAATCACGAATAATTGAATTACTGCGAACATAACTCATGAAAGTCAAATTGGACTGAGGTGTATAATAATTTGAATGTGAAATTAGATGGACGGAACCGAAATGTATATAGGTACATAATATACAGATTTTAGGGTAGAAATATGATTTACTGTTGTTGTTCGTAGTAGCAAACAATAGGGAGAAATGGGGAGTGTTGTAAAGACAAGAATTTGTTTACAGAAATAAGGTATGATATTCTAGAATTTAGAAATCATTAGATATATGTAGTATTTAATGATGGTCCTAAGTATAATATTATAATTGCGAAAGTGTGTTTGTTTGTTACGCTTTCACGCCAAAACGGCTGAACGGATTTGGATGAAATTTGATATGGAGAACGACATAGGCTACTTTTCATCCTGGATTGCAGAAGAAGTTGCGGGCAACAGTTTAATAAATGAAACTCGTAGGTAAATAGACAATACGAACGTCCATACTATTAGGTCCCCACTAGCTAGATGATAAATAATTGTAAGTACATATTAAATAACAAAATGATCATGGAAGAAGTATGGCATACCTATGAAAAACATTTATCCCGATTCAAAAACCAAAATTGCAACCACAAAATATTTAATCATCCAATACCAATTAAACAGGAACAGTTGTGCTATTCTGTAATAATCTCACCGTGAAAACTTAGGTGAAGTGAGCTTGAAGTGAACTGTCACTGCCTTAGCATCAGTAGGTATCGATGACGATGACAGCTCACTCCACGCTCACTTCACCTGAGAATAGCAATGCAGAATGCAGAAATTGAAAACCATGATTTCGCATTAACGCAACCTCTTTCATAGCAAAATACGATACGATATACGTACAAAGGAGGAAAAATATCTGTTCAACATATTGCAGCGGTGGTGTACAACCGCAGAATTCCATTTTAACCCTTCATTTCAATAAATTGGCCAGCGTAGTGTAGAGAGGACTTAACTTTGATGCGGTAGAGAACGGTGGAACCCTGTAGTACTCTGCACATAGTGTGTGCAAATGTTTGCCGGGGAAATGCACGCGATAGTGGCAAGCTATAAAAATGAAGAAAATTCTAATGTTGAAAGTCGGGGAGGAAATTTCGTTATTATAGTGTTGTGGTGTTGAGACGTTTTTGTCTAGTCAATTTGAGTTGGGCACAGAAGTTTGGTTGGAAGTTTATATTGGTGAAGGAATTAGTTTTGTAACTATTTTCTTTTATATTTATCAGAAGTTTGGTTACTTGATGAGGGATTGACGGATTGCCTTTCATTTGAGCTAATTCCTGATGTTTATGTAATCTGGATAAATCATAATTGTATGTTAATTTAATTCAGTCATAATTATCATAATGTCCTTTATGTATTCTGAGATCGTAGGTTTGTCCTTGCAATTGTATTACTTTGAAGATCTCTTCAAACCTTTAAAAGTGCTTGTAATTTGTATTTCTTTGTATTAGGATTTTAAGCTGATTTACTATTTGTATTAAATTAATTATAAGTGTCTACAGCAGGATAGAAATGCATTCATCGAGTAACTGTTATATTTTTTTTACAAAAACAGAAGCCTATGCTCTGTTTTTGTAAACAAATTGTAATGAATATCTGTTGAATCGCCATGTGTGTTGTCTTTAGATAAATATACTAGTACTTAAAAAATATAAACCCTCATTTCAGTATCAAAATACAGACTACACTCGTAGAATAGGGTCGTTATGTGTAATGTTTTGTTAAGCAGAGATGTAAGTTTTACCTCGACTCCACGTTAGCAAGCATCTGGGCCGTTCGGTACAGGCCAAATCACTGGGAAAACATAACGGTTCATTAGTCAGACTGCCGTAGGCTCTGTGCAAACATTCTAACATTTTATCATAGACAGTATTGACACGCCGACGGTGCCGGTACGCTCAGAATCGACGTAAAAACGAAATAGTACGATGTTGCTTGCTCTAATTTTGTTCAATTTGCTTTCCCTGTTTGGAGTGGACGCGGGTAGACAGAGGCGCTACCTTGTGTACCCAGACGGTGGCCCGGCCAGAGCACAGGTACGTGCCCCCTGTCTTATTAGAACAAATCCATGTAAATTTACATAGCGTACCTGATTTAACTTGAGCAAATGATGTTTTCTTTGTACAACGGATAGGGCTTAACGAAGCAGTGTCGTTTTTTGTTCGTGAATTTAAATGCAATTAAGCTTCTGTCTGCGTTTTGAAGCGTGTTGTGAGAGTTTTTGTTTTTAATTTATTTCTGTTTCAAACGGATATGTTTTGTATCTAGTCGTCTGTCTGTACCTATACATTTGCATGGGTTAAACCCTGTACTTTGTTATCATCATCATCTTTTCTTCCGAAAGACGTCCACTGCTGGACATAGGCCTGCCCCAAGCATCGCCACTTTGTTAAACTCCTTCCAAATATTGTGCTGAAAATTTTAATGATGCTTATCAAATGCTTGTATTATTTCAATGAGAAAGTTACCTATTTATTGTTTACGTTCACTTGAATTTCAGTTCATTATAATTTTGTGTATTTATCTCATTCATTACCGTAATTTTATTAGAATTTAATTTCGTTATTTTCATAAGCACTCTGTTCTTAGTGAAAGATGCAATAATAGGTACTTTTTATTCTTAAAAATGTATCGCATTTTTACGTTTGTTTATTATGTATTTATGAATATCTTAAGTGACTAGTAATTTGTTTCTGAAGATAAGTGATTAAATGAATAGTTTTATGAGGTTTTTACGGCAGTCTTTTATGAAAGCGTACTGATAGATTTTATATTACTTGGATTGGATTTAGTTTTACATAAATATTATTCTGAATTTAACAGTTTTTATGATAAAAAAATAGAGTTATCGATCTGAACCGATTTACTGACCTGACCTAGAATAATCTAAATTGATTCTAACTACGGCCAACTTTCTCAAACTTTTCAGTTCATCATCGGTCTCGGTGTCCCGGTTGACCTGAAAGAGCAATCAGTTACCGTTGGTACTGTAATCAAATTCCAGTATGATTTGCCTACAAACAGTTCGGAGTATACTAGCAGGATCTACGGATTCGCCAACACAGTCTCCAGAGACATGGACGAAGACAATCCAACTAAAGACGTTACAAATGAAATAGATTCAGATGATTCAAGACAAATGAGTGAAACAGAAGATGCAGTAACGGAGGCACCTGAGGGAGACAACGATACATTAGTAGATTTGACTTTTGATGACAGACGAAAGAGGTCTCTAGTTTATTCTGAAGGCGGTGTTTTAATTACGGACAGTACTATTGTTAAGGATGATTTGTCTCTAGATGAAGCTATTAAAAAACAAGAGAAGATTGACCAGAAGGCTTTGGAAGAGGAGGAGGAACCTCAACGAATGAATAGATGGGACTTTTATAAAGTTATAGAGCGCATGGTTGAAAGGTAATAATTTTATGTTTTTCGTACCGGCTTTTTCAGAAATTGTTAACATTTTACTTTTATAATTATAGGTCCTATTAATCAATTTTTTTTATAATTTTTATACTGGACTCAGTTCTTACTACAGAAATATAGATTACAAAATCACTGTTGTTCGTGTTAAAAATACATAACTATAAAAACTTCAAAGAATAACAAAGAATCAAAACATAAAGTTTATGTTTGAAACAGACGAGCGAAAATAAAACTCCAAAGCAACCAACGGTTAGCTCGCACAAACAAAAGGAGAGAAGTAAAAAATTATTCTGAATATAAAACTTAAATCAAAACATCATTTAGTCCAAGTACTATAAAGAGTTAACAAGAATCGCTATGAAGGTATAATATTTTATTAAGGTAGGCCATTGAAACTTCAGGTACGGGTATTCAGGCCGGCCGTGCCTGCTTCGAACAATCTGCGAGGCTGCCGAGGTACCATTCACCCATGAAAACGGCTTGCTCGGCGAAATTGGACATATACTATTCACGTAAGTCACTAACGTTATGAAAGGATTTCGGTACTGCTTTATTTATGAATGATATATCATTCATTCGGGTGGAGTTGACGGGCTAAGATTGGAGCTTTTTGGTTAAGGAAAATCGTTTAATCTCGCGTTGTATGTTGTGTTCGGGGATTTTTATTTGAAGGGTGTGTAAATGAGGTAGCGCTGTGAACTCGGCGCATTCATTTTTAATGCTTCATATTTTGTTCTGCCTCTGTATTGAGATTTCTATGTTCACCGGATTAGCACTTCGCATTCATTTTCCATTTTTTCTTTCTCTGATAATTTGTGGTGATGGTTTTATTATAAGCGAAAAATGCATCGATATATTCCCTTAAATAGCTAGAAAAAAAATAATATGAGAGAATATAATACAATCAATAAAGGTTAGCAAACAAATTAGCGATATCGGAATAGCAATAGCTATCGACGAAAACATGCAATTCAAATGTAGATATTATGTAAACAACACAATACACACACAATACATTAAATAAACACTGTGAGTTCGCTTTACTGAACGAGGTTCTCAGTGAATTTTTCATAATAGTACCTACTGGGCTCTGCTGAAAGATTTGTTAGGAGTGATCATCGCACCTAATTGCCATATACGCTGTTTTAATCCATACGCGTATTTTTTGGTTCCTGATCGTAGATTCTTAAGTAGGAGACTATCTGAGTCTCTTTGGGATCGTATTACTCTAAGCTTCTAGACTAAAACATGTATTAGCTGACAATATTTTTTCCTATATTATGTAAATTACTTTTTTACATCAAGACGGAGGCTGGCAGCTGTCTGAATGTCAATTCTTGTACCTAAATAAATAAAGTTGCAATCTCATCTCAGCGTCAATAATGCCAAAAACTTGTCAAAAAACGTAGGGAAATTGTATTTTTTTAACAGATTGAGACTGTGATTAGAATGCAAAAGTTCTAACAAAAAAAATACGGGGATTGCCCCCTCTAGGCTTACTGTCTTATCCCGCTTACTTCATCCTTAATTAAGGTCTAGCACCCAAATTGTGTAACACACTTTCAATCACAATCCGAAAAATTTTGAAAGAAATTCATATGGTTGAAAAATTCGTCTGCTCGACAATGTAAATCACAATGAATTTTATTGAGTTGTCAAAATTAATGACATTGGGACTGAAAGTGTGTTGCGTCATTACCCTGCAGGTTACAACCTAACAGTAATTAATACTTTAAAACTAAAAATTCTTACCTTTCCTCTCAGGCCATCAACAACGAAGGATTCTCTCTCCCATCACACGGACAACGAGTATCATGCAGCTGAGAGGCTCGGCAGAGAGGTAGGGGTGAGCTGTGATAACCTGTTCCCGGAGTGTGAGGGCTCAGTCCTCAGCACCTTCACTCAGATAGGAGAGGAGACGCTGCACAAGTTTGGGTTCTTATAAATGACGGATAAATTAAAAAAAAAGAGGTTACGAAGCTATTAGTTTAGTTTTTAATGTTATTGTCATGGTTTAGTACGCTGCTGATACTCGTAATTATGTCATTTGGCTCATGAAAAGCAAAGTTTCCCAAGTATTTTGTTCCATAACAATGGTTTTTTTGTAACAAAAAAACCGAAACACAATTGACAGCTTAAAGAAAAAACCGAAAAAATCTGCTGTTCCCTACATTTATGTTCGCATAGCTCGTCAAAATGTTTGGAAGAACTGATTTTTTTTGCGATTTCTTGTTTGGTGTCTTAGTGGAAGTTGTTCATAACGATGAGTACAATGACCCCTTAAAAGGATGCCCTTGAATTCAATTTTACCCTGTATATGTGCTGTGTATAGTTGTAAAGTACCAATGTAACGTTGCTTTTCTTGAATCTAAAATTTTGTTACAAAAATATCAACTATGCTATTGCGTATAAGCCAATATGGCATTACAGCGTTTATGTCATAGTACTTAAGAATATGGGATGTAAAATATGATAGGGATCGATATCCAATTATTGATAAGGTACTTCCAAATGTCGACCTAATAATGATGCTTGACGCCTGGAATATCATTTAGTATCTAAAAATAATTTATTTTCCAAATAAAATATTGAAAAATATGTGTTTTATTTGGTTGTTCTCCGCTCTATTTACTAGATGGCTGTTATCTTGATCTCTGTTTCTTCAGTAAGATAGAGATATATATTTATATAGATAAGTATATACTTATCTAAAAATCATATGATTTATGTATGTATTTATTGTATATATAAATGGTACACCATTGACAACCTGCGGTATTGTCTCTCCTTCCTGTATGACCGCGCGCGGGCCGCGCGCGGACCAAAAGCCATTGTAGTTAATTAGAATGTCCTTGAAGAATTAATCCATTGAAAGGTTGTGTTTAAAAGATCGCTTTTAGCGATAAGACCGGCCGTTGTGTCAACATGTGTTTCTACATTTAAATTTGTAATTTTTATGGTGTACATTAATATGTATGTACACCATTAAAAAGACGACCTTTAAAAGGCTGGCAGCCAGCCTTCTAATGGTCTTTTTTCAAGTTAAACTTGGTACATTGAAATATATTTTGTCAATGACAAACGATTGACAAAAATAGCTTAATCAGCCTATAATGTTCCCACTGCTGGGAAACATGCCTCCTCTCTGTGTGAGGGAGTGGGCCGTAATCCACCACACGGGCCCAGTGCGGGTAGGTGTTTTTTGAATTTTTGATTCTAGGACATGCCGTTTCCCTACGATGTTTTCTTGCACCGTTTTGAAAGCAGTGGTGATGAAATAATTTGAAACAAAGTAAAGATATTCTTATAATTCTGAAATTTTTTGTCAATTTTAATTGACAGATTATATTTTAATGAGTCTTTGTTTATTTAAATTTAATTAATCACAATTTTATTTTGGGTTATTATCTGTTTTTATTGTTTTGTATTCACTTTCATTCGCCTTTAGTTTATATTACTAACAATCGTGTTTTAAATGCGATCTTGTTACCTACAATGTATGGATAACTTGGTTGTCCCAAATAAAATGTTTTATTTTTATTTATTAAAGTGCCTGTCAGAATTCAGACCTGCGACCTGCAACTCGTAAGTCATGCGCACTACTGCTCTTGACTGAGCTTGACAGAAATAGAATCACAATATTTTAATGATATCTTACAGTTAGCGTAAAGCCGATTATTTTGTAAGCGAACTTTTATAATATAAATCGCTTAAATTCCTAAAACCCGTAAACCCTTTTCGCTTTTGCCGCATTTAAGATAACAATAGAGGAAAAATAGTAAAAAGATTCTTGCACCCTATAATAACCCTCTCCAAGTTGACTTTGTGAATAGCGTGGGATGAAAAACGGATAATGCACTCTATTTTGTGGGTGATTCATGTGCTGTTTCCGAAAATAGCACGAAAATGAGAACCCTGTATATACCGGTCTTCTGTTGTGAAAATGAATGCGGTATCATTTTTATCCTGTGCATCCAGATTAAGGCACGTGTTATTAAAAAGTGCTCGCATTTGAGCATGCACTTCACCTACTTCAGCTCGATTTTCCATGATTAATTTATAAAAGAAAACTGTCGTGACGAAACGCTTATGACAATTGCGGAAAGTTTTTCCGAGATAGTAAAAATAATTGTAATTTACATTTGGACAAATCAATCATATAGGGGCTTGAATAGTGATAATAAAACCATAGTTAAGAGCTTTCAAATAAGGATCTACTTCTGGAAAAATACTGGTATTCAGCTGCATCCGGTGAGACTGGCAGCCGACCCCAACATTGGGAAAAGGCTAGGCAGATGATGATGATCTGGAAAAATATGGGTGTATACCTTCAGATGTGTGATAAAAAATACAATCTAAAAGTAAAAAAGTTTTATTTACAATCCCCAACTTCTCCATTCAGGCATTATCAAACATGAAGGATGTTACACACGTTCGGGTCGGCATGATTCGGCGCAGACAGCGCGACGAAATCAAATGTATATTTTGCCGCAGCGGTACCGAATTGTGCCGAATCAAGCCGAAGCAAACAAGTATGTAGCACGCCCTTTACAAGCCATTTAAAAAAAGCCGTCTGCATTGCAAATCACGCTAGATCATGCAGTTTGGTGAACACGTCTATGAAGGATAGTTTGCATCCTTGGTATAACTTAGTGCAGTCCTGATGTTGCTCTCCATCGCTGTATGCTTTGATGTACGGGTATGTATCATTGGTTTCTTTTAGGTTGTTGGTACCATCGTTCTTGGGACTGAAATGAAAAGAAACAAGTCATTTATAGCTACGGTTTTGCAACAAAATTCATAGGCGCATTTGCCTTCACTTTAGGAATCCCTTAAGAGTAAGAACAAAGATTTTATTAGTAAACTTGATAGATTTGTTATCTACGAAAATAAGAAAATACAAGCAGGTTCACCATATCCACCAGATAAGTTCAATATGTTCAGAAGCCGTCCGTTAATTCCTTTGTTGTACACAAGCCTTCATCTCATGAGGGTAGGCAGAAACTATAGAACGCCACCTTTTTGTTTTTTTAGTTTGTGTTTTTTTTTTTGAGGGTGGGAAATCAGGAGATGCCGCAAACGAACCAACGCCACCTGCTACGCTAAGAACATCACCCAATTAGGTCACTGTATGTCCTCCTAGTGCGACCCCTCTCAGCGTTTCCCCTCACATCTACATATATATACCTTTTTGTTATTCGGCTTTCATTCATCCTCTCAACATGACCAAACCATCTAAGCATACCCTTTTCAATTTCATATTGATAAATATTTAAATGTTTAACCTATTACTGAGCATACTCGTAGAATTTATGTATCCATAATAGAGAATATGCATGTATTTTTAATAATTTTTTTTCGATCGTTTTACAAGGCCAAATAATAGTTTAAAAAATTTCGACGGCAAAAAGCAATTTAAAATTTGTACTTGAAAAAAAGTAAAAAATAGCCAACCGACTCGGGCCATTTAAACGCCCTCTATTTGGCGCTTGGTGTGGTGACGCCACAGTCTATGACAACAAACAAACAATTGTCAAGTCAATGTCAAACACTTCTACAAAACACATTGACAATTTGATTGTTGTCATACATTGTTACGTCACGTTCGCTCTGACCAATACCGTCGCTTTTCAAGTATTAGAATTTCTCAGTCTTTTGGCAATAAGTAAAAAATCTCGCTCTTAAAGAAATTTTATTCAAAAATATCGACGGAGGCATAATTCTGAAGTTTGTACAAAGTTTGTACAAAAAAAATACTTGACCCTTATTTGAATCACATGCATATTTCCTATTGTAGTGTTCTCTGGGAGTCCCATATTCAGAAAACTATCTACCTTCGCGTAGCCTTCAATCGATAGACCAAATATGGCCGTTCAATACATACAGTTGAAATTGGAGGCATATATTAAAATCGCGACAGATAAATGAGCTAAATTGTGTTATGTTGTGTAATGTTATGTTATGTTATCTTAAGTTCCGATGAGGTAAATAAATTGAATGTGAAATATATTCAGTATATACCTTTAATATAACTGCATTGCCATTATTCAGATAACCTACTTGAACAGAAACTTGGACTTGAATTTTGACGAAGCAGGAGTATGATTACACACGTGGCTCCCTATAGTTTCTGCCTACCCTTTAGAGATAAAGGCGTGAGTATTAATATAAGTATGTGTGTCGTCCAGATTTCTCTACTCACATAAATACATACCTACTCAAATCACGACCGTCAGTCAGCCACCATCACAACTAAGTTGTAGTGCAAAGAGCCTTCGTGCAACATCGAGTATGTACTCATCAAATTGTCAAGTTCAAACTGCTAATGGTCGGAACTAGTTGAGTTTGAACTTGTCTACAGCTCGTGATGTAACTCTGTAGGGCATGTGGTACTATGGACTGGTCATTGAACTTTTGAAGTGTAGAGTCAGTCAGTCCTTTGAAGATTAAAAAAAGGAACCCGCACGTCAATGGTCGTAAGTGCCCTTCGGGGGAGAAAAGGGGACTTTAAACAGAACCATTATATCCAAAAAAATATGCCACCAAGTATCTTTCTAACATGCTAAGCTTGGCTCTTAAGCTAAGCTTATACTGAGACAGAGGTGAGGTCCACACAGAGCAGGACAGAACAGATTTTGTAATGCATAAACGTACTGACAGCTGGTCGCCACTTGTTTATGAGACGTAGTTAACGCGGCACAGCGCAGCACGCGTCGCGCAGAAATCTGTGCCGGCTCTACAACCAGACGCAGAGCAGGACAGACATATGTTTGCGTCTCACGTACTTGCACCGCAGCTGTCAGTACGTTCATGCATTACAAAATTTGCTCTGCCCTGCGCTGCGTGGACCTGCGTCACCTGCGTCTCGGCATACGCTTAGCTTGATCTTCGCTTGTTTTTTTCTACGAGTCGTTTGTTTTTGAATAGATATTTACTGGCTGATACTTACTTCAATACAAACATTGCTATTTCGTGCAAGAGATCCTCTTCATCATAAGAATGTAACGGTTCAGCTCCAAGCTGGCACAAGGTTTGCAGGACGCATGACTTGCCGTTGTGGCCGAATCTGAAAGAAAGGATATAGGTTGGTATAACCGTGACAATCATCTTTGATATACCTACTTCAAGCCAACGGCATCCTATTTCTTTTGATTTTCGTTGGCATAAGTCCAACATACTCTTCAACTCACCACAGGCGTAACCCGGGTGTTTACTATGGATATCTACGTGATAAAAAAGAGGTGTTCAAATGGTTTGAATCGTTCTCCGATTTAAAAATCAGCGCAATTTTTTTGAAAATCAGCGCTGTGCTGTGGGCCCCCTTAGCGCAGCATCATGCTGAGTGGAAGCCTTCTTGTCACAGTCATGACGTGCACATGCCGATTACTTATCTGTAAACTCGTGATCTCATATTTGTATTTAGATCTATTTTGTTAATTATTGCTGATTAGTTATCTTTTTGTATGCACGTGTTTCTGTGACAAATAAACCTATTTTTCTTTCTTTATTTCTTTCTATTTATCCACATTCACAAAAATAAATACACCCGATGTTTATTAAAATATCTCCACACCAGTAAACAGTAATAAATAACGAATTTTGACATTCACAAAATTGGTAGATTGGTATTGACGTAAGCAATCTACCTATGTGAAAATTGCTTCCGAAAGAAACCAAGTGTCGGAGTGAAATAAATCATGATTTTGATATCTTGCGCTACCAATCGGTTATTCGTGAATAAACAAACTCACAAACAAACTGTGACGTGAGCAGCGCCTTGAAATATTTTTGTTTTTACTTTTTGAAGGCAATCATTTGAATATTTCTGGAGCACGAATTTTTTCGGTCTTTTCAACGCTTTGGCGTTGTTAGTTAGAAATAAGCGAGAGGTTATATCAAACTTATGAAAATTAAGCGTAATTTAACAAAACTACTCATTGATTAATGCTTTTCAGTGTACTCGAGTTTTTAGATTATAACTTGTGAATTGTAGTTTGTACTATAATGTAATTTAAGAATGAATACGAATTAAATATAATTTACTAATTGCATGCATTATTGTAGTTAATTAATTAATTATAATTATAAAATCAAATAATAACTAAATATGTAAAATTGCACGCGGACAATAAAGGCATAATAAAAGATTGATATATTTATAATAAGAACCTTCTGTACTTAATTTATGCAAAGAAATGTTTTTTTTAAATATTTTTTCTCAGATTCCTTCTGTGTACGAGAGTGACCATCTAGGGGTTGGTTTAGACGAAACGAGCGGATTCATTATATCCCCAATCTACCAAATATTTTTTGTGGAAAGGTGGAAGTGATGGATGTTTTATCCATATGAAAAATATGTCAAAAATAACAAGAAAATAATTCTCTTTTCCGGTTTTCTTGTTCCGGTTCTATTTTCGTTTGATCGACACGCTTTTTGAGTTATGAATGGCCACGTTCCACCACGTTAAGAAATATTCTGGTCAAGTCTTGGCTCCATCAAAGAAGAACGATTCCAATTATTATACCTAACCTTTAACGCCTACCTACAACGCCTACCTTTAACGCGGAGTCGGGCGCGTCTTCGTGGACGAAGACGCGCCCGACTCCGCTCCGCTCCGTACTAAAGTACAGCTTACAGTACAGTAATCGCGGAGTGGAGCGAGATTTTTTTTAGAATTAAAAAAAAATATTGTAATTTTTCTGACAATAACGGCATTAACTTAATTTAATTCATTTTCCTATTTAATTGATTGTGATTTTGCGTTTTGTTATACCTACCATCTTGATCTGACATTTATTTAATTATATTCATCATAGCTATAACGACTTTATAACTTATGTAATTCAACATTGTGACACTAAATGGTTTTTGTATGTAATATGGGTCAAACCTGAAATAAATGAATTTTATTTATTATTTCAAGACTTCTAATATTAAAAATATTGTTAAGAATTTTATTGTCCTACAATTACCATAAAGTGTGAGCTCATGCCGCCTGTGACACAGATTTATCCTAGTACAGGCATCTAACATTATAATACCTTTGAAAATTATTTCTAAGATTTTATGCTATTATTTTGCCAATTTTTAATATTGATTAACAAATATTCTATTATAATATTATATTCAATACTGCAGGTCGTTTGTATGTGTCTGTGGTAGAATTTCCTTATGAAGTCATTGACCGGATGTAGACCATAATACAGTTAGCTTGATTAGATGTTTGTAGTAGTAATCCAGAGTAACCCATGTTAGGTTGCTAGGGTTGGCACCTGTACAAACATTTCGTAGACTGTAAATAGGTATCTAGGGTTGTTATCTAGGGTTTGTGCGGAGTAGTAGGGGCAATATGTATATCTTGGTTTTAATAGACGCCTTTACTAAATATATATACTTGAAAGCAGTAAGAAATACTAAGACTAGTACTTCTATTAAAGTGCGTTGGCAAATTGTAAAGCAAAACCATGATGATATAGGTCATTTTGGTTTTGACAAAACTTTAGATAAAATTAAATCCAATTACTGGTTTACTAAAATGCGACAGTTTATAAAAAAATACGTAGATTCATGCCTAGAATGCGCTTATGCAAAATCGTCCGGTGGGAAAAAACCTGGTTATCTTAACCCAATCCCAAAAATAGCAGAAAATACTGACGTTTACTTAAGAAATAAATTACAATATAAACAATTAATTAATAATTATAGTTATAAAATTTTCGTATAATAATAAAATAAATCTTAAATAGTCAGCCCGTCTTGAGCAAGCGAGGTGATCAATGCTCGCGCCTTCTCTGTATGAGAAGAGATATTTGCCCTGCAGTGGAATAATAATAGACTGGTATTATTTTTAATATATTTTGTGTAATTTATAATAGACTGGTATTATTTTTAATATATTTTGTGTATTTAATAATAGACTGTTATTATTTTTAATATATTTTGTGTATTTACACCAGTTTATATTGCAATAGTTTGTGCAAGATAAATGAGTACCTATCAGCATGAATAGAAGGGTTAAATATTTCATTGCATTCAGTTTATCCGTTCAAAATCAAAAGTCATTTATTCAAACTATGCTGAGAATCAGCACTTTTCGAACGTCAAAATTACTTAATTTTTATTTGATTTGTATTAGTTTTAAATCAGACTGTAATGTATTGTTTTGAACTGGTATTTGAGGTGGCATTTTCAATTGTATCGAACCTAATTTATATTATTTTGTTTGTAATTGAATTTTCTATTGATATTTATTCTGATATTTAAATATTATTATAATTATTTCATAAGGCTGACATATTTAATTTTATCTTGTGTCTACTTACTTTTCATTATTTGCATACCCATGCGATGGTTAAACATGGAGAACTTTATTACCGATATAAACAAAAAACATCAATGTACAGTGTACCCATGTTTGCAAATAAATAAGTGATGATGATGATGATGACAGTCCCCCAAAACGCCCACTCTTCACCACTTCCTAGTGCTTTAGCTGGGAAGAAGAAGTGGCGCAACAAACTCCCCAGCAGTTCGTTTTACTCAAGGAAACTAACTGTCATCCTTAACATCAACAAATATTTAAGTCGTGATTGACGTCAGTAATCATTGGTAAGTAAGTGGGTAGTTCTGGCCAATAGAGTACAGTACATTAACAAGAAGTGTTCAGTTGACATTATGAATTAACGAGGTGAGAAATGGAGTGATGATAAAATCATCAGAGAAGGATATGATTTTTTTGTCCTTTGTACAGACATATTATTATTTTACTTACCTTAGGATGATTTAATGAAATACGAGGTAAAATAAACCAGCGCAAAATGTCATCATGGATATCATTATCTGGATAAGCAGCATAACGAGATAGTCCAAATTCCAACCCCAGTCGTGACCTGATGACGTCATTAGTACAGATCCGGGTACAGTAACCCACGGAAGTGATAATTCCCTAACAAACTAGCACGATTAGCGACGCGGCATTCGCACTCACTTCAGTATTGAAATCACTTACGAGACCCGTGATTGGGCGATAACTGGATTATGGTTTGGCCGCCATTTTGTATTCTTGCGAAGCGCGATTGGAGTGGAAGTTATGTTAAGGACTTTAAACTAGGAAGGAGTAGATGCGATTATAAATGTTTTCATCGTGAAGGGTTCAAAGATAATGATATTACTTACCAAGATGCATTGATGTGTAGAGTGTGATTAGATGACACAAAACTCATACTACTGACGAGTTTTTGGCAGTTAGTCTACTTACTTCTATAGGCAACCAGCTCCTGTAATTCTACCATAAACTGTGTAACATTGTTCCACTGCAGACCTAAGGGTTCTTCTTATGTACAGAACGATCATTGCTCACCACACCATGCTTTCTACGCTAATGTTGGAGAATTTAGTTTAGACGTTTTCACGATATTTTCTTCATTTCTGAGTCACACTCTTTGAAAAAGTCTTTTTGATTTAATGTCAGCTTTCGAATCCACAAAATCCATACTATGTTACAAATTAGAAAGTTACTCTGTCTGTCTGTCTGTATGTTACCTTTTGACGTCTAGCCCACTGAACGGATTTCGACAAAGGTAAGGAGATAGATGGCATCCTGGGGAAGGGCATAGACTACTATTTGTTTCAAAAATAATCCTATAGGGGGAGATAGGGGATGAAAGTTTGTATAGAAAACCCAGCATTTCTTAGGTATCCCGGCAGTACGTTCCCGTGGCACGATATCTGAAAACCACGCGGGCGAAGCCGCGGGCAATAAAAAGTGAAAGATAAATAGATGTTGGGCAAGATATGAATGAGAAGTTCTTACCAAATCATCAATAAATTATCATCTACCAATATTATTATTACCACTGCCTCGTAGTCTGTCTAGTGGTCACTTTTCCGGTTCCATTCTCAGGTCGGGTAAAGTATTGTTGGGGTTTTCCATCAGGAATTTGTCAGTAATAGTTCGGAGTCTGGATTTGTGTCTGGTTGATGGCGAATTGTCAATAGACTCGCCCCCTGTTACATGGGACTTAAACATAACTGGCAAAATGTGGGTGTACTATGTCTACACCTCTGCCCAACCCTTTGGGGAATACAGGCGTGATGTTATGTTATGTAAATTGTAATCAAAATCAACACTACCGATCTCTAGCGAGTTCAAATAGGTAGGTTTAATAGCCAGAACTACCGCGGTTAACCCGATCCTTATGCAAACATAATTTAGCACAGAGGTTAACGGCAGTGTTAGTAATGTGCAACATATTGTCTGTGGCAATGTGTATTCCGTTACTGCACAGGTCAGCTATATTAAATTCTGGAATGATACAGTTCCGATTATATTAGACACTTAGAAAGCAGGAATTCTTATTTTATTTGCACTATTTACCCATCCCCATACTCTCTTCATTCTTCGCCATTAGACCAACTTAGCATTAAACAACAGCCGCAAACAGCAGTAAACAACAGTTAAGCTACTCTTGCCGGGGTTAGTCTGTGGATGGGTGACCGTCTTTACATACCGAGACTCCTCCGTGCCTCGAAAAGCACGTTAAGTCGTTGGTCCTGGCTGTCCTTCGTGGATCTTTGACAGTCGTTACGGGTCGTCAGAAGCCTGAAAGTCTGACAACCAGTCTTACCAAGGGGTATCGTATTGCCCAGTTACGGGGTTGTGGAGGTCAGATAGGCAATTGCTCCATGTAAAATACTGATATTCAGCTGTATCCAGTTAGACTAGAAGCCGACCCCAATATAATTGGGAAAAGTTTAGGCAGATTGATTATTGATTGATTGTGGTTAACAGTTACAAGATTAAAAAAGTAAAGTCCATCGGTGGGTATCTATAGCAGCCGAGAAGTCTCTGTCGCCATAACTGGAGACATAAAAATAGAGACGCGTACGCATCCGAAAGCTGAACGGATGCGCACGCGTCTCCATACAAAATCGTTGTTTTCTATGGGCATAAGCTGAATAGAGCTGAATAATTGTGAGTAGTCCATAACTCCGATTTCAATCGCGCGAAAACTAACGAGTATGTTTCGTGCAGTCTAGAATCACTTTACTAACCAGCAATATACATATGGAGAAGACAAACCGCGAAACCAGATAAACTATACCACAATATAAACAAGTATCATTTTCCTCTAATAAACGACACACGGTATTAATGTTGTCACAAAACTTACAACTACCCTCAACTACAGTGAACATGTTAAGTGACAATTAACTCGGTAGTTAGCTACGAAGACATTTTACTCAGGTGTACTAGGATAACATGGAACGTAAAGAGGGTGCATCTTTTTAATGGCTTGTGCATTTACTTTGTGAATATGAGCCTCAGACCAACAAAATAAGAAAGACGGA
Source organism: Lithophane leautieri (assembly GCA_949152455.1). Taxonomy (NCBI): domain Eukaryota; kingdom Metazoa; phylum Arthropoda; class Insecta; order Lepidoptera; family Noctuidae; genus Lithophane; species Lithophane leautieri. The sequence goes on along the minus strand of OX424474.1, from coordinate 3,385,890 downwards.
GCATTACGTACATCAAAAGTGAAGCCACCTTTTTATCTATGTGTATGTAAAAAGGGTTGTCATTTGTTAAAGTTTTTCCCTATAATTTGGGGAATAATATTTTGGGTAGGATAATATTGTACGAGTAAGATATTGTTGAGTATGGTATTGTACCTCAATTGTTAGGAAGCATTCCGAAACAAAACCATTTTTTTTACATCGCAAAATAAAATAACAGTTAAGTACAAAGTGCATTTACATACAGCCCTATCGTCAATGGCTACATGAGGCAAGCCTGGTAAGTTCTACAAAAAAAATTACACGAGTAATGGCAGCTTTTGATTATACCTTAGGAAGATAAATGAAGAATTAGGACATACTTGAACAAACGTACAGCCAGAACTTTGTGAAACTGAGTTTTTAGCAATTACGTATGACGATGGAAATAACATCTAAAAAATAAAATTTGGTACAGTAGTATTTAAATTAGCTAGACTAGGCTGAGAAACTAACTAAAATAAAAAATACAGTCAGTGTTTAATTACTGTTTTGATAAAATCTCATTTTTGTTTTTCAAATTTTATATACCTTTTTAGTATATCCGCTTTTGATCACACAGCGAAGTCCACGATTAGTTGAATAAAGGTCATTATTATCAAAATGATCGGAACAAACAACGCTGGTTTTCGATGGCTGCCATTCTGGATCATTCCGACTATTTCTTATAGCTACTATCCATTTACTTTTATTTTCAATATTACTTGGAAATCTAAATGATTAAATACATAAAAGAAACAGGCATATAATTACTCGAACAAAAAAATATCGAACGGGAAAATTTCAAATCATATTATGGCAACCCTCGCATTTTAAATGTCACTGTTTTCGTTCGTTCATTCATTCAGGTTTTTGTTCCAAGTAACCTAAAATTCATATTTAACTAAATTAAGAAACGATGTTATTTGAAGTACTTCCATGTGAAAAGTGATTCCGTGAGACTTTTTTGTGATTTGCTATTGTTTTTACAAGTTTTCACTACACAAGAAGGCATAATTCTATTTGTTTTATTGAAGTTTACTAGACGACGACTCGTGACGTACTAGGAGCGATGAGCATAGTTTTTGTGTAGGTGTGTGCGTGAGCCTGTGTGTTTACTTGCAGGAGCATAGTTTTGTGGCTACACGTTTGATGTATGGAGTGCTCCGTCTTTCTTTTTTTGTTGGTCTGAGATATGAGCTGTGTGGTTCGGAATATAATTATGCTACATTATTCAGTGAAAGGTATTCCTGAAGAGGAATTCGCAAAGGTAGCCCGCGAAATTCAAATTTTCTTACGTTTTTTGCAATTTGCAGTTTGACAGATTGTATGTTGATTAAAATATGATTCGCGACCGTAACAAATATGGCTTTACAGAATTATAATCATTAGAATCAGCAATACAACTATATATGCGAGATCTCTCTCTATATGCGAGATCTCTCTCTATATGCGAGATGCGCGAGAATGGCAGGCCTGGTGTTTTAAGAAAAAACCTGGCAAGACACATCGTTGCTCTGGTCAATTTGCATCCTTTCAGGTCAGTTATACAGACTTTCATAGATTATAGACAGAAATATTTATCTACTCACCCATCTAAAACAGCCTCAACATGTTTATAAAAGTGGTACAGCTTCGCATCATCCTGGTAATCACCATTCTTGTCTTCTTTAATCCCCGCTTCCCTCTTCTTTCTCGCAGTCCCAACATAACCGGTTTCGGCTCCTAAAATATCTATGGGTATCTGGGTTCTGTTCCACGGCAGTTGAAAGTTGGCTTGGAATGCGTAGTTCACGTTTATGCTTTTGGCTGCGCTTGGGAAGCCAATGCCGGCGTTGAACTGGAAAGGAGTATTAGTGTATTAAATCAAAGAATCATAATGAAAAATACGATCAGTCTGTAGTGTTCCTATTGCTGGGACTCTTTTCTGTTACGGGGAAAGAGGAGTGGAGGGAGGGAAGGAATCGTTCCATACAGGCCCTGAGCGGTTTGGTAAAAATTGTATCAATTTTCAATAAATAAAGGCTTCAATTATCGTTTCTACCTTCGACATGTGTCTGTACAGGCGGTCTTTTATGGTATTCCACTTAAGGACTCATCCACCCAGTCGTTCAAAAAACAAAGGGAACGAACATGATTTTTAAACATTTTAAAATTCAATCTTTATCCTATTTTTTCTCATATGCGGTATGCTCACAGTTTATGCAGCCGAACATCCATTCGATAAATGCGATTAATTCCTCACTTCGCCACCACCGCAACCGGGTCGCTTATTTTTTGCCGGGAACCACATGATCGGATTATACTGCTATATTTCGTTGCAAAGGGGAGCTCCTAACTCAGTTACCTTGTCACCACCCTTTGAGATAAAAGGGCTCTTTTCTCCCTTAGTATATTAAAAGCTAAAACAGCCAACATTTTCCCGAACATAACTTAAGGCCCTGAGCAAAACGCCACTCTAGCCGCCTTTTATTATAGTTTTTAGGGGTTATCTACTTATTATTTTAAAAGAAATATCAAATAATAAAAATACATTAAATTTCTACATAACCTTAATTCCAAAATTGTGTATTTCTTTTTTTTTTAAAGGAGTAAGTATGTATTTCTTTCCTTCCAACGAAACCATAAAAATGATAAATAATTTTTGTTATCATGCATCTCCTCGTAAAGTAAACATTATTTAATTTTGCTACTGACACTAATGAATAGACAATTTATAATAATGAACATTTTGTAACATTTTTTTTTTTCAAAAGTCCAATATTTGATTTTTTAAGATTTTGTCCTAAAATTTGGGCGTATTCACTACTGTAACTCACCGGGATTCAGTCTACAATAAGAGAACGAATTTATTTTGCTCAGGGTACCGCCTTAAGTTGTTGGGGGTATGGTTGTGTTATGTTATAATAATGATGTATGGCTTATGAAGTCCTTGTAATCATTCAGAACATCAGAACAATAATTTAATTCTGCATAACTCTTATTAGTGAGGGGTTGTGGCTAAGTAATAATAGGCGCACGGGCCGATCGATCAGGTTAAGCTACGCTTGCCGCGGTTGGTACGTGGATGGGTGACCATGTTTACATACCAAGTCCCTTGGAAAGTACGATAAGCCGTTGGTCCCGCTGTAATTCGTGGATCTTTGACAGTCGTTACGGGTCGTGTCAAGCCCGGAAGTCTGACAACTAGTCTTACCAAGGGGTATCGTATTACTCAGTAACTGGGTTGTGGAGGTCAGATAGACAGTCGCTCCATGTAAAATACTGGTATACAGCTGCATCCGGTTAGACTGGAAGCTGACCCCAACATAGTTGGGAAAAGGCTAGGCAGATTGAAACTCACCAAAATAAATCGTTTTTATTAAGATCAAGCACTTTTGTAAGGTTGATTAAAATTAAGTCATTTGCCTTTCAAAAGAACTAATTATAAATCTTGCCGTTTTCGCATCTGGACCACTTGCTTCAAGGACCAATTTTACCCTACGTGCTTACATTGCATTTAGCATAATACACATAGCATAATCAGCCTACAATGTTCCCACAGCTGGGAAGCCGGCCCAGTGCGGGTTAGCTGATGTCACATGTCTTCGAATTTTTTATTCTAGGACATGCCGGTTTCCTCACGAAGTTTTCCTTCACCATTTTGAAAGCAGTGGTGATGAAATTATTTGCACAAAGTAGAGCGTCTGTCTGGGTTCGAACCCACGGCCTTACAACTCCTAAGTCGGGACCTTTACCACTGGGCCACCACTTGTCCTGCGCGCTGCATTTACGACCGCTTAATTAAGCGACAAAATTAATTACACAGTTCACTCAAATATTTATAATTTAATGCAAATTCCCGCAAGCAACTGACTTATCTCCCGGAAATGTTCAGCGAGCAATTTTCCAATAAATAATCACGCGGCATTGAATACCAATAATATCATACATCCTTACTGTAATACTCTGTCTGTCTGTTACCTTTTAACGCCTAAACGGCTGAACGGATTTCGATGAGTTTTGTCACACAGGTAAACTATTATACCTGAGGACAGAGGCTACTTTTTATCACGGTAGTACGTTCCCGTGCGAAGCCGCAGGCAAAAGCTAGTATTTTTATACTTGATTGAAGGAAAATACGACTCTGGGTTGGTTTCCGAAGATTCTTACACGTGTCTCTTTTCGACATAGGAACGAGGAGTGAAAAAGAAACTGTATTAAGGGTGTGGTTGTGTGAAGGCACCACAGTAAGTACTCATTCTTAAAATAATATTATAATAAAATAACCCCACCGCTGTATCTCTACGTTGACGTCGTGGTGGGGCTTGCGCGCTCCGAACCCTAGGTCTGTGCCGGTAGAGTTTACTTTGCCGGAACGGGTCTAGGGTGAGGAGCTAGACCAAGAGAGATACAAAAACCCGCAGGGCAGCATGTGGCGAGCTGTTGGGCAGTAGCGACCCCACGGACCCTAACTCCCGGGAGAAGTCTTGTTCCTCACCTCTGGCTTGCCTTTATTGGCCGGCTAGAGTGAACACTGACGAGGAACAGAGCTCCCACCTCATTCTTGCCTTGATTGGCCGGCTTGAGTGGAGATTCGCTAGAGCAAACGTGCTCGGAGGAAGGAAGTATTCCAGTAAGATGCTGGTAGGGATCTTGACCGTACTTCCGGGATTGTCCTGATAGCCGTGGAATACCTCTCCACTCCTCTCAAGCACCTCAGGAAGTGTTGCCTCCTTGTCGCTACGTCACTATGTTCTAGCGACCGTTTTCGGGGGCCCATTATTGAGTGTGCAAGTCACCCCCTGCCATATTATCCGTGTATATATAAAACATTGATCAGGCAGGGGACATAGTCCTTCAATAGTTTTAGGTAACCAGTCCACTATAGCCACCCAAACCCATAGTTCAATATCATTGTTTTGTTTCCATATCCTGAAATAGTCCTACACTACCCGGGGGTTATCCTTGGGTGTCCTTTCATAGTGTATACAGGGATAATCGTCGGTTGGTGCCCCATTTCATTATGGATGTCTAACGGGCCTCTGCGAGTTGGCTTCGGCCCCTCGTACGCCTTCCAAAGGTCCGGGACCCCAGGGTCCCAAGATATGTTAAAGACATTTTAATAATAATAATAAAATAAAAATAAAACTTATAAAACTAAAATCCAACTATGGCAAAAAAGTCAACTAAAAAGATCATGATGTATAAACAAGAATCACTGACAGACAAATTAAGAATCCGGAGTCACACGTGTTATGGCTTAATTAAAACTAACTATACAAATAAACAATTAATAACTAAAATATGGCGTCGAAAAATTCCTCCACATGGCTGTCGGCTGGTAATGTACCCATGAGACTGGCGGCATTGCCACGTTGTATGGCAATGCTTAGCCTCTGACCAAGGTAAAAGCCAGCCCTTGGGTCACGGGAAGAGTCAAACAGCCGTTTGGAGATTTCATTGAACGAATTGTAAAATAAAAAAATGAAGAAATCATTATTTACAGTGTGGTTTCTTGCTTAGTTATTATCGTTAAAAGATACGCCTAGGATTAAAATATAATCAAAATGGAGCCATATAACGTCAATAAAGAAACTTCTAAATGTTTCTAGTCTGGCGTCTCATCAGTTTTTCCCATAGTAACGGTAATCCCGTAACATCCGGCTTAAAAACTTTTTACTGTTAAGTCTTTAAGGGGGATGCGATAAGGTAGCCCGCGAAATTCAAATTTTTTAACGTTTTTTGCAATTTGCAGGTCAGTACCAGATTGTATGTTGATCTAAATATTATTCGCGGCCGTAACAAATATGGATTTACAGAATTATAATCATCAAAATCAGCAATACAACTCTCTAAGTTCATGTAAGTGTATTGAATGACTATTTCATGAAATCATGACATTTGGCACTTATATGAACTGAAGGAGTTGTATTGCTGATTCTAATGACTATAATTCTGTAAATCCATATCCCACCAAAAACATTTTCATGTAAAATGTTGCCAAGATGAGACCATATGGCTCGCACTGTCAAAAAGTTATCAGATCTCATGTAGAGCCAAGCTTCTAACTCTAAACGCCCTTATTCTACGAGCCCTTACTTCACAAATTCTACACCTTAGTCAAAATATGTGACTTGGCCCGTGCCCCTAAATTTGTTACGGCCGCAAATCATATTTAGATCAACATACAACCTGATATTGACCTGCAAATTGCAAATAACGTAAGAAAATTAATTCGCGGACCTTTTTTATAGAATAACAACATACCTGCAAAATAGTGCTATTGGGCCACAATAACTGCCTTTTACTCCGATGTAGTATCCCATCGGATAGTTCTTTCTCCTTCCCACTTATGGTGATAAGTAAGTTGGATACAACAATAAGTGAAAAAAGAATATGTTTGAAGAACATGATGTTACAGCAAAGTATGCGCTATGAGTGCGCCTGAGTTGCCGAATTTTGAGTGACGCACTACGTTAAGTGATGGTAATAGTTTTGGATATCCAATAGAAATTGATAGAGATAACGTAAATATTCTTTACCAACTTTAAAAGAGGGGGTTCTGTATAAGTTATTTTTTCTAAGACTTCTAGGCTCGTTTTAGTGATTCTTTTTTATTTCGCAGAGAAAACTCGCGGAATCAAAAAAAAAAACGACTTCCAAAAACACAAAAAACGTGAAAAATAACTTTAATGCGGGGTAGTGCCCCCGCCAAGACCAGACAAAAATTAAAATAAAACTATTACACTGAACACAACATGCATGACACAACATTAAAGACCAGTAACTAAATTTATTTTTAATTTTTCTGTGCGACGGCCGCGGAACAGCCATGTTATACATTTTGACCAATATGTAAGGTTTGTAGAGTTAGGCTTTGTAGAGTTAGGCTTTGTAGAGTTAGGGGCTTGGCTCTACACTAGATTTAATAACTTTTTAATAGTGAAAGTGTTTTGTAAAGTCTTGGCAACCTACTTTACATGAAATGTTTTTGGTGGAATGTCGATTTAAAGCTTACACTTCTACTACTCTTAACTCAAATCTAGTATATCTTCTAGTCATCTGCCTAGCCTTTACCCAACTATGTTGGGGTCGGCTTCCAATGTAACTGGATGCAGCTAAATATCAGTATTTTACATAGAGCCACAACCCATTATCTGGGTAATACCGGTAAGACCGGTTGTTCCGAATTTCGGGGTGCTGACGACCCGTAACGACTGTCAAAGATCCACGAATGACAGCCGGAACTAACGGCTTAACATGCTTTCCGAGGCACGGAGGAGTCTCGGTATGTAAAGATGGTCACCCATTCACGGACCAACCCCGGCAAGCGTAGCTTAACCTCATGGATCAACTCGTGCAGCTGTTATTACTTAGCCACGAGCTCCTAGTATAGTGTATTTATCTTTATTTGTCCTATTTGGTAAACAAATATAGGCGTACTAAGACTATTTTTGAAATAATTAAGGTTTAAAGAAAATTAAGGTGTCTCAGATGTTTATTTATAAAGGTAAAGACGTTAGTACATAAAGTGTGCGGTTAGTTAGAAGAAATACTCTGTAAATAAATTGATATTCTCTAACGTACCTGTAAAACCGAGCTATTAAGATACAATAATTGCAATTGTCTCCTTTCTCTGTGCACAATCTCACTGGGTCCCATTTCTTCAGCATTTATAACAAAATTTTGTGAATTTAGTAGTGTAAACGTCAAAATGTTTGCTAAAGTAAACATGGTGCGTATGCAACGTGCAACGTATCACACTGTAATGGGACACTAAAGACAACGAAGTCCAAACGTTTACAATTACGTTACGTGAAGGAAATCGATGCATGGCGTCTGTCAAAAGCACAGATATTCGATTTTTGAAAAAATGTAGCAATGTTTTACTATTTTCGGGAATTATCAATAAGTACGTTACTTTTAGGAAGTTATCTCTATTTCTGAATAGTTTAAAACGAAGACCCTTCCCGGTGTTTGTCTGTGAATTCGCGGTATTTCTAAACAACTTGATGGACTTTACTGCATTTTTTTCCATCATTTAGATAATTTCATAAGGAAGGTTAGAAATTTTTTACAAAAGTATCTCGCGATCGCTAGTATTAAATAATACAAAATTAAGATAAAACAGAATAAAAACAATTTTTATTGAATGTTCTTGTTGCACTTATTCAAGAATCACCAAACAACTCATTGAATTAAAATGAAAATCATTTTTACCAAACAACAAATCAAAAACTCAAAAAAACCTTTTTCCTGAAACATATTTTTTGCGCAGTAAATTTTCCATAAAAAACTAGGTGAATCCGGATAGCAAGCTATACCAAGTAGCACACGTAATACATCAATTTTAAGGTATTGTCTCGTGACCGTTTGTTGTTGGGTAAACATATTAGTGCGGCGGTGGGCAGAGTCATGTGACTTTGAGATTATTCATAAGGCTGTGTTCATCATAGTTCGAAACTTTTCAAGAGTTTCAGTAGCTACTGCATCGTGAGTCTATCTTTTAGTTAGGAAAAGCTGCTGCCCATGACTTCGTGTGCGATCCAGGATGAAAAGTAGCCTAAAGCCTAACTCAGGTCATGGTCTACCCATGTGACAAACAACTAAATCCGTTCAGCTATTTTAGCCCAGCCCAGGATACCTATCTGTCAAATATCATAATGACCCGTTCAGCCGTTTTTGGGTGATTGAGTAACAAACATATTATAATATATATTATTAGCTACCCCGCGGTTTCTACCGCATATGTCTCGATCCCGTGGGAATATCAGGATAAAAAGTATCCTATAGCCTAACTCAGGTCATGGTCTACCCATGTGACAAACATCTAAATCCGTTCAGCTATTTTAGCGTGAAAGCGTAACAAACAAATAAACAAACTCACTTTCGCATTTGTAACACTAAATAATATTCAGTGTTACGATGTGAAGTTTTTGCAATTAATCAGTACTAATATTGTAAGGAGGAGAGAATTTTGTGACTTTTGCTTTGTAACTATACATTTTATTTTTTTAGTTATTTTCGACGTTGCCAACTTTAAGAATGCACCGTCTATAAAAATACGGACAGTGGTCACTGTGCTCTTAAATATTTATTATTATTAGTTTCGAGTTAAGCGTAATTCTTTGTGTTTTTGTGAAAATAATTGGTGTAGGTATGTATTATTATATTATTAGTTATTTACTATGTGAATGTGGAGAAAAAACACAAATGACAATGTCTTTTACGGATATTGACGTACCTACTAAATATCAAAAGTACACCTCTTTTTACTCATTTGGTAAGACCCAATAAAAAAAAATCCTAGTTAAAAGAAACTGATCCAATTTCTACTGCTAAAATTCGAAATTACCCAAATCTATTTCGCAGTATGATCGCGCCCTTATAATGTCGGCTACAGAAGAACCGGGTGCATTGACATGTTTTTCAACAACACTATTCAGATACGCGAAGCCGCCACACGTCGAAAATGTGACTCCCTACCTGCTCCCTGATAACCTACAATCATAAAGTGTTAAAAAAAAGTTATTAATGGTTTCGTTGGAAATGCGGGCTTATTAGTGATTCGCCCAAATTTATTCTCCCAAAAAGGGCGAATCGACACTGTTAAATAATATTATTTTTTCTTAATTCGCAAGAACTTAATTTATTTGTAGGCAAATTGACAATGCGGAAGTTAAATTATAATCTTTGGTGAGTTTTCTGATTTTTATGTTATTATTTGTCTCATAGAAGAGCTTTTTAATGAATAGATGGCAGGCTTTTTATTTTATTTTTCTACCATACTCACTTGATAATTATGAAAATTTTGTAGAAACCTACTTACAGAAATAAAATTATTTATCATTTATGATGAATCAATCATTTTCTTTATAGAAACTGTAAGCAACAAGACAGTGTGATTTCGAAATTCAATCACGGTTAGTATTAAATAATAATACCCAAATAATATTACGAAATTATTCTTAAACATTTTCTTCTTCTTAAAAACATTGTAAGTATTTCAGAAGAAGAAAATAGTTTTTTTTTTAAATCCAATTTCAGCTGGATTATTTCGTCTCTGCTAGTGATTGCTGTTAGTGTAGCGGCTGACGATGAAGAGGAACACAAAGCAATGGTGATGAAGCGGCAGATCAACAGTTTGCCACTAGTATATCCACAAGGAGGAACTTATAAGGTACGAAATGGAATTATACGTATTGTTGAGTTGGTTCGTTCATTAGGTAAATCGGGTAAATCTTTATTTTCGTGTGAGCCTGACGTCCATAGACGTCATAACAATAAAACTTCTATTTCGTGGTGGTGGCGCTGCGCGTCCGGTCGTTCAGTTCTCTAAAAAAATGTTTGAGCTGAACGGCGCGGATGTGTTCGTCAAGTTCGTGAACGGATGCCGTCGGTTGTGGCTGGTCGACTGGCACTGCCATATTGTTACTTTCTATCAAAAACAGTAACGTAAAAAAAAAGGACTCACGTAGTTTTAAGTTTATTAAGTGTCCGATGTAGGAACACAGTAACTAAACATAGACAGTCTAACCAAAAATGTCATATAAACAAAAGCACGGACCTCCATGTCTGTGGATTTATTTGTAAGGAAGGAGTGTGGTTTTAGCCGGTAAGAGTCCGGCACTGCCCAGACTAGTTCGTCTGTGACTTTTTAGTAACAACGATTTGATTCTAATAGTAATCTTCATACAGATTTTGATCTGATCAGATAGATATTTTGAAAGATAAGAAATTGAATAATTGCTCCATAATAACAATTTTGTCAGCATTGTTGTATTTCGGCAGTTGTAGGTAAAATAGCCAGTTCCTCTATGCTTGAGGATTCCGGGTGAAGCTCGCTTCCACCTTCGGCCTGATCATCACTTACCATCAGGTAAGATGAAGGCCAAGAGCTACCCCGTTATAGATGATTTAAAAAAAAAAAAAACAGTATTTGCTGAAAATCAGACTATCAAAAAAAACAACCAGTTTGTCGGAAAACTACACCTTCATTTTTACTGAAGTTCCATCTTCTCCTGTCCTCAGTTTATCATAGGCTTATCAGCGCCAATCCACGCCGAGGACTACATCAGCTTGGCCTTCGCTGCTAACTTCCAGTACCAGTACGTGCAGTTCACGAACATCACCCAGCTGTCTCAGTACTACTTCATCAAGACGGTTTCCAGGGAACAGAGGGAGGCTGAAGTGACTGCTAGGAAGGATGAGAGGCTCACATTTTATACTGCTGTCGCCGATATGCTAAAGTCGTGAGTATCATATCATTGTCAGTGGTCTGTGACTGTTGGTTTCTATGAAGGTACTTTAGTAGATGCACAACGTGGAACGCCACAAGTGTAAGGACCACTAGACTGCCTTGATGGTCTACTGATCGCAAGCGATACTGCTGAGTCCTGGGTTCAATTCCCAGGTCGTGCAATGTGATATTGGGTTTTTACATTAGAAATATCTCAGTACAGTCCGGAGTCTGGATTTCTGCCCGGTTGATGGCAATAGGCTCGCCCCCAATTATATGGGACTTAAACATAACTGGCGAAATGTGGGTGTACTTACTATGGGTACACCTCTGCCTAACCCTTCGGGGAAACAAGGCGTGATGTTATGTTATGAAACGGACGAGTAAATTTTTGAAGTACTTACGAACAAGATCTGATTTGTACAAATTCTTTTTTAAATCGTGAGGGTGTCTCTGGGGTGTCTGGTGATATTCACGCTATTTAATTATACACCAACGGAAACCGTTTCTTCATAACCTAAAAAAAGTAGTGAACTATTTCAAATGGACTAGTTGGTAGGTACCTTGTTTTATTCGAATAGTTTGTATAAAGTTGTTACCGTTATCATTTCCAGAAAAGGCATAAATGGTGAAGAATGCGTTTACAGAGCGATTTGTGAAGCTGCCCAGTATCCTGTAGAAGAAGAAGGACTGGTGGGAGAAATATTACACATACTACTTACGTAAGTGAATATTATTATCATCGGCAGCCAAGAACATTTCCGAAACTATTGGGTGAAAGATCAGTCTTTAAAACAAAAAAAAATTCTGACACCTATACGGCCGTTTTAGCATGTATTCTTTACTCAAAAGACGTAACCTATTCCGCTTAACTATTCTTCAAGAGTCATAAAAAACCTGTAAGAAATCGACTAGTGTTTCACCTCTCAACGAGGCATCCTTAGGATGACGATTGACCAATTGTAAACCAGAACACGACGGTGTGGCAACACCGAGCGCTGGACGCAGAGTGAATCAAATCCCCTGAATCAATTCCCTATCTTGCTTCTTTAATTTTTTGTTCCGTAGAAGTTGTAGAATCGACTTAATTGGTATATGTAGATGGAGTTTTAATTTGCTGGCAATTCGTCTAAAGTGAGAATGCAATTACGATGTCGCCAATACCTATGTAGTAAGGTATATCTATCATCATACCGATTTAGAAGCAGTGATAGCCTAATGGTGTGACCGTCGGACTGCCAAGTCTCGAGTTCGAACCCAAGACATGAACCTCAGACTTTTCGGATTCATGTGCGTGTTATATAACTATCACTAGCTTCAAAGACGGTGAAGCAAACCATTGTGAGGTAACCGGCATGCCTGAGAGATATTTCTCGACGGCATGTGAAGCCAGGTAAGGGGCTCATAGGAGGCTTTAAAACTGACACCAGGTGCCGTATTCTGCGGTATTAATGCCACCATTTTTCCAGTGTAAGAGAGAGACGGAGCTAGACAGGGCCGCTAGCACCATCCCGTTTTCGCAGTGGAATAATGATGGCATTAATACTTCATAATAGTACCCTGGTTAGTCACTAACCACACATAAAGAAGAGAGAGACCATACCGATTTCGGCCGCCAATCAGTATTGCAATTTTTTGGATCGGACGCCCCTGAGTCTGCTGCAAGTTACTGCCTCTACAAACCGACTTCAATCAATAAGGAGATTATGCATTCGTCTAGTTACCAAGCTAATGATAAGATTCCTTTAGATATTGTGAAATTCTTTAAATAATTAAAAATCATGAACTTTAAATAAATGAAATCAAAATCAAATCAAATCATTTTTTCGTTTGCAAACATGGGTTAGTACATAGATGTTTTCTTTTTTTAAATATAATATTGCTCCATGTTCTGCCGTCACATGGGCATGCAAAATATATTCAATGACTGAAATTAAAATTAACCGGGGGCCTAAAACAGCCACATTAGCAATTTCCTCTAAAAGCAATTCATTTTTTGAATTCCCAGCTGTCGGTAATTCCTTTAATTGGACTCAAAATCAATTCATAATTTGTGTACCATTTTACGAATCTCCATAGAAAACTATCAAACAAATGAATATTATTTCGTAATATTCATTGCCCGCAGATCATATTATGAATTTATTGTCAGTTTGTGACATTTTACGACGATTCATAATATTTTCCTATTATGATTCTACCGAAGTGGCCGTTTTAAGCCCCCAGATTTTTGGAGTGTCAATCTCAATTCGGGTCAATGATCGCATTTTCTCCTTTAGGAATATTTTACACTTAATTAAAAGTATAAATAACATGAAAAAATATGGTGTCAGTTACGAAATAATGAAGAACATTAATTAGCGTGTTTTAACGCCGTGGTTTTAACAGTGAGCTGTTGGAGACTCAGTTAAAGCTAATAGATTTAGTACAGGATAGGATAGAATTTGTTTGTCTAGAATTTTCGAAGCTGAAACTTAATAAAGGAAAGATAGTGCCATAAAATGTAAGCAATTTCAACTTCATTTTTAATCAATTTTTGTTAATCTCTTAGTATGAGCTGGTTAATTTGTCCTTTGTTTTTCCCGTTACTTACGGTAGGGTACTTGTTATTGGCTGAAATTTTTTCACAATTTTCCAACTGATAGGTTGTCACATTTAGGGAGGTTCCCATTTTTATGGAATCTATATGACCATATGCGAACTACGCAACACACTGAAGTCACGCACAATCCTGCATCGCGCAAGCAGGGTTTACCGCGCGACTGGTCGACCATCGACCCGACATCAATCGTCAGGCAGTTGCCCACTAGACACAACACCCGTCTGGTCGAAGGATCTTCCCTTTTCTATAGAGGATGAGTGAATTTTACACCCTGTTCCTCATAACCTCTATACACATAATATCGACTCTGCCCATCCTAGCCGTATAATCAGCTTAGATGTCATCTTCAGCCTTAAAATTTCTCCCATTCTCATGTCACTCCATTTCATGAACCTCTTCGCACATTTCAGGCCAGACTATGGAAGAACGCCGTTCGACGAAAGAGACGAATATTCGGAAGACTTGATGGGAGCATACAATGATGCAGCTATAGCTGGACGACAGATGTTCAACTGTCCCTCCATTTACTTCGGATGCCCTGAGGGTCAGGGGCTGATGGAAATGTTCAGTATACTGAGAGATGAATGATGAAACCTTGGATTAATATATATTTGATCTACTTTGTGAAGTTGCCTGGAAATAGAAATGTTTTTTGGAGATCAACTGTTGTTGTCGAATAAAAAAAAAACTAGATTTGATTAATATATTATATTTGTACCGTTTATAGTATAATATTTTCTGATGACATATTATTGGAAAACATTTTGTATCAATTAAAGATCTATTCAATATTGAAATCATAGTATATTTTGTAATAGTCATTATTTTGAAAACGCATACTGAAAAATTGGTAGTTATAGATACTCGTATGTCTAACGACAGAATATTGTCTACCTACATAAAAAGACAAGCACCCGTTTTAAAGCTCAAATCTTCAAAAACCTAAAACATATAACAACATTAAAACCAGCAATATATTTCCGAGATCCTAAACAAAAGGATAAAAATGTGGCTGTAAAGAAACGTCCAGAGGAGCAGAAATCCTGAGCAGTGGCGGTTATAGAGTGTCTAAAGCTAAGCCCGGCTGTTTGCCCGAACCGCTTCTTGCGACGAATTAAGTAAATCTCATATGTGAAGCCGGTCACGTACAGGCGATCTTTTCCTTGCAATATTTACATTGACTTAGTGGTTTGTCTACTATCGGTTCTCGATTGCATTTGGTTTTAAACTATTTGGGTAAGGATGTTGGCTCTGTTTGTTTAAAGGCTCCCACAAACAGACGCGATATCGCGGGCGCGACAAGGGTAGCACTGCCTGTCGCACCCGCGATATCGCGCCAATTTGCACGAGGCTTAAGGTTTTCATCTGTTTGGGGCTTTTTGATCTCTCAAATGTTGTAAGTTACAAAAGTTTCTGATCTCAGAATTGATCTAAGTCGCACTTAAATTTGACTGCATACTTTAACTGGTTTCATGTTGGTTTCGTGTAAGTGGGTTGTATTCCATCTCTGATTATTGTAGGCACTTGTCAGTGATTTCAAATATACAGCGAACACTGTCAATTGATAGTTACAATCATTGGGTTTTAACCATGTCTTAACATAGCACCACTACCTACATGACGATAGAGGATTTACAAAATAGTTGATGAAGAAATAACTTTAGGTATCCCATGAAGCAACCAAAGACGAACCTGTTTTCTAGCTAAGATTGGATATTTAATTGATAGAACCGAAGCGGTATCTAACACGATACGATAGTAATGTGTAGTTGAATAGGGGATTTACCACAGAGCACGGAATTCTGGGTTGTGGTGGTCAGATAGGCAGTCGCTCCATGTAAAATACTGGTATTTAGCTGCATCCGGTTAGACTGGAAGCCGACCCCAAAAAAGTTGGGAAAAGGCTGGGCAGATGATGATGATGATGACCACAGAGCACGGAATCGGTGCTCCGACAAGCTCTAGAGACAGCAGGACTAATAAAATTCGTGGTGCCGAAAGTGCGTTGAGCGAACAACTTCTGTCATCTCCCCCATTCAAAGTCATCAGTTTCTATACGTTATTTGTGTTGTAGTGCTAGTAATCGGTGACACGCTTTGTTTGATTGAAGTGTCGACAGTGTCGCCGAGGCATCTTCGTGCTCTGTGGCATATCCCACATATAAATGTATGTCGGTTGAATGGACAGCTCCAACCGCACGTAAAGTGATAACATCGCATGAGTTCGCATGTTGCATGCGCCTGACAAACTGTTGGATTGAATGTAAACAAAACTTGCATACGGGTGTCGTTGCAGTAGGTTCGTTGATTCGTACTAGAGAGTCATCCATTATGACGGTTTAAAACGATGGAGATGATAACACAAAAATTGTCATGAGGTTTTAGTTTATTGTAGATATTTTTTCTACTTTATTTAAATTCACACAAAATAAATTCCAATAGTTATTGGTCTTATGCACTTCTCCAATTTTTTACGATATGAATTATCAAATGGAGCATTTGAAACAAAATCTAAGTTAAGAGGGTTTTTTTATGTTAAAAACGATAACCGTGCTATATTCCTCTAAAACCATGCATTGTATCTCAAGAAATAAAAAATACCAGCATTTTATTTGACTAAAAATAGTGGTCTCCCACAGGCCCCATTGGGCAATCAGTTCAATAGTAGCCGATTTAGACGCCTCGAGAATTTATTGAGTGGTCCATTGGTACCTAACCGGATTTATTTTGTGCTTGCTACGCACTGAGCTTTCATTAGTCCAGTCCACGGAGTAGATGGAGACGGAAATAGGATGATTGTAGTCGTGTGAGAGGGAAGGGGATAGGTTTATTTGCATGTAGTAATGATTTTCTCCTGCCCTTGGTTACTTCCTTACCTTACTACTTTTTGGACCAATAGTTCTCTTCATGTCAACGATCATAAATTTTCGCCATGACTTACATAAATTATTTATTTGAAATTTTGTTATAACTACATTAATATTGTTATTATTTGATTGTATAGTTTTATCACTCGTTAATCTATTATAGACGATTCGAAATATTATGCGTTTTCGAGAAAATAGCTCCCACAATATCTCTTATCGTATATTGTTCGGCACCAGTTGCATAGCATTGCATATTAAATATGGACACCCACAAGCGTGGGTACTGTCGTAATTTAATGCTTTGTAGGTGGATTTGTGATCAGCATACATTGTTATTAGGTGGGTGTCATGGCAAATCTGTTTGACAGTTAAACATTATTTACACCCACGGAAGAGTTTGAATTCCGCAAAAGCAACCAGTTATACAGAAAAAAAACAACAGTTAGGTACTTATTGATGCGATATAGGTTACATACTTTCGACAATTAGCTCCGTTACCAAAATAATAGTTGGATAGCAAAAAAACGTTTTGTCACCATGACGTGCGCTTATTATCATAGGTAGAATAATTATTTTTATAGGATCAAGCTTCTTTCGAGAGGTTAAGCGGAGAAATCTCATGTGGAAGGCAAGCCTACCCTTACTTTACCCTTGGCTGGGCCTTAGTCCGGACTACACTGGTCTTGAAAACTTATTATCACACTTTTAAAATTGTAATTTCTCCTAAACTATAGAAAGAGGCCAGAGTTTTTAAATAAAAAACATTTTATAGCAAATTTCATCAGCTTTCGTCATATACGTTAAAAACGTTACTTATATATTATATAAGTAACGTTTTTAACTTAAACCAAAAAATACCCATTTTTAACTTACTGGCAAAAAACTCAAACCACATTTATAATAACAGCTTTACGCCTTATTAAAAAAAAAATTGACACATTGGCTGATTTTTAATTCAAACAAAATTTATCGATCAAGAAATAAATGTGAAAACAAAAAGAGTCAAAAGTTGCAACAATTTGAAAAGGAGTGTTTGTGTTTCTAAAGTTTTTGTAAGCCATTCCTAAATATACGGTTATTGGCAATAAAGTTTTTATATAAAAAAAAAAAATCTTTTTGTAATCCTTTTCTTTCAAAAATATAATATCTTGTGTAATTTAAAAGTTATTGCAATTTTAGAAGTGTGGTACTAAGTTTTGACGGCCAGTGTATTACTACTGAGCTGCTAGCTGCTGCTTCATCTGGGCTACACACAGTACATTTATCCAATTTATTTAATCAACAACGTAACAACATTAATAATGTTTTACATAAAACCGCAAGTGAAAGTAAACTAGAATTCCGAGCGAATAATTTAATTAAAAATGGCCGTACTCGTCGAGCAGGCATCCGGGAACAGCTTGTTAGTGGCACATTATTATATGACGTCATTAGGTGGGAAGAACGAGTCTCTCTCATTCTAGTTGGGGTATCAGTTTTTTGAACTGACTTGTATTTTTTGAAGTTTTTTGAAGAGAAAGATCTTCTTCTTTGTTTTGGAAAGTAAACTGGGTATTTCTTCAATCAATCTGACCTATCGGAGATGAATTCAGGCACAGAAAAAAATATATGTGAATCAAGACTTTTTTGATGTGTAATATCTTTCCTCTCACTTTTCTGCAAAAGATTTCGTGAAAAGGGACGGAAGTGTGTAACAGGAAGCCGGGGAAGCGCGCGCTATTTGAGTTGACCAAAAAGCGCGCGTGGTTCTAGAGTTGGCTGTTAGATGGTACCACCCCATTTTCCAAGAGGTTGGTTCTGTCAGTCAAGATGTCAGATGTTACACATCATAATATGTTACTGCTGTAAGGCTCGCTCGTTTTTTAATGAAATGCTCTCTTAGTTTGTTTTTACAAGATTGGTACTGTGGTGGTATGGTCTCACTTTATATACTTCATTATTTTCGCAAACTCTTTACTAGTCATCTTCCTAGACATCACCTATATACAGTATTAGGTATGTAGACAGGTAGGTACGTTAGCGCTAACAGGTTGCTACTAATATGTTAAGGCCCATCATTTACGAGCATCAGGGGAAAAATAAAACAGAGAAATTACTTTTTAGGACGCAAATCTGTCTATTATACTCTGAAGGGTCATAGATTTTCTAGATAAGGAGTTTTTTCAAATAACACTACGCTTTTATTGATGAGTTCCTGAAACAAACTGACAACCTACAAATTGCTTGAGAAGTAAGGAGCGGAACATACACAAGAGGCGAGGAGCGCGGGCGTGGCGATTGTGCGGCGCGGGCGTTGCGCCGCTACTTTCATATGTCATATAAAATGTATAGGAGCGACGATAGGCACCTCGCCCGTGCGTCGCCCGCGCCCTGCCTGCGCGTCACCCGCGGCTCGCCCGCCGCTCGCCCGCGGCTCGCCCGCAGCTCGCCCGCGGCTCGCCCACGCCTCACCCGCGGCTTGCCGCATAGGTACGTCCCGTGCCTAAGGTAGCTGTTTCAGATAAAGGACGGTCGTTTCTTCCGATCATTTTCTAGTTTCCGATCATTTTCGCAGCTATGCGTAGGAGTCGACTGTCAGTCTCGTGTGACCGTAATTTTAGTTGCTGCATAGCTTGGGCCTTTCCAAGCTGAAGCCGCCAAGTGAATCGACGAACTGACGAATCCGTTGGATGCGGAAAGCCCTTTTTTTTGAGTTTGGGAAATCGACGAATAGCTTCTCCCACTCTGAACGAAGCGAGAGGGCGTGTCAGACTTATACTGAATAAAACCCACCCGTGTTCCTTCAGTTGCCTGTTGCCAAGGGCCTCGGTATCCCTTTCGGACTTTCCCGCAATGCGGAAAGCCCTGGACGTGATGGCGATGCGAAGGAGAGGCCTGTGTTCAGCTTCGGATGTCTTCCAGCTCAATGAAGATCAATAAAGAACTGCTTGATATAAATCCACATGCAATAATACATTATTAGTCAATTTCAAAAATTGTACTAGCTAAAGAATTGAAACGCAGACTTTATAATCAGTTGTACAGCAGTGTGATTTCTAGCTTGAGTCCTCAACAACACGGGTTTGTGAAAAGAAGATCTACAGTTTCTAAACTGGGTCTGTTCTCAGATTATATTATACTAGCTGATGCCGGTTATTATATACTAAAACTTTACTCGAGAACCACTCTATCCATTGGTGAAAACAGCATGAAAGTCGGTGCAGTAGTTTTTGAGTTTATCGCGTACAGGACGACAGACAGACTTTGTTTTATAATATGTAAGGATTATACATAGTAAGGCGTTCGATATGGTAGATCATGACATTCTACTGAGGATACTTTTTCGACCGGGGCATTAGGGGAGACTTATACAGATGGTTTTCAAAGCATTTGATTAACTTATAAAGAATGAACTTCCCTCAATCGATTTGTGTGCATTTTTGCATTAGGACTGTTTTATCTAAAAACTGTATTGTTTCTGATGCATTCTTATAGTGGTTGCACATGCATTTCTGCCTATACTTACTTTTTGTTATGTTTAATGAATATTTAATCAATTTCAAAACTTGTACAACCTGTCGCACTCAATTGCTAACTGTGGAGTCTTGTAAATAGCTTGTCGTGAATTACTTCAATCTTACTTATATATTTTTAGTTGTGAGCTATTAAAACACAATTTAAAAAATTAGAAAAAAACAACCGACTCCCAAAAAAACAATAGCTAAAAAGTGAAAAATAACTTTAATTTCGGAAGTCGGCGTCTTTGATTTTCAGTATTCATTTTTTGCCACCTATACTATAATGTGCAACATATACTAAGTGGGAAAAATACGTATTATTGAAGCTAACTCAAAAACTACGCAAGCAAAGTTAATAAAATAAATGTATATGGAACCACCTTGGGAGTTATATATACGTTTCGAACTAAAGAGTTTTTGAAATCCGTTCACAATTGGCGAAAATATCGATGAAAATACACAAAAAAAAATAATATGCTGACGAACATAGAATTTCCTCCTTTTTGGAAGTCGGTTAAAAATAAATCCACGACAGTGACTTACATGTTTATCAAATCTCAGTTTCTATTCTATTCAGAAGTAACAATATTTACAAAAGAAAATGTTATACGACATAATGTATTATCTACAAACTTTGTCTTTTTAACATAGTTGCAAAGTTAAATATCAGTATAAAGCGATACGTCTAGGAACGAGAACGGGCATGCTGACACGGAAACTTCGCAATCTTCGGATGTTTTGTTGTGCCATTTGTCTGTGGCCGATGATTGTTTTCTAAAAACAAAAATAACATCGTTCTTAGAATAATGTATCTAGAAATATTTAGTTAAAAATATACTTATTCTTGTTTAAGCAGTTTAAATAAGATAAAAAAAAACGAAACATTTTTTCTTCCGTGTTTTCCAACTTTTTGTTTTTGAAAACATAGGTTTATGTATTGAAAGAAAATTTCATAGTTATGGATTTTCATTTCTGATATACTTCATAATTTAGTTCTCCAATAACAATAACTTCTGATATAAAATCTAATTCCCAGAAATAATGTTTTAACTGAACCTTAAACTTTTGTTTCAACCAGACCCACGTTGTAATTTCCGAACGTGAATGTCCATTTTAGCGTAAAATTTCCTCGTAATTTCATTTGAGCGTTTCAACGGGCATCACTAAGGAACATAATTTCATTAAAAATGTCATTTTTTATTACCTGAAAAGCATTTTCAAAAGTTTGTGGTATATTTTTCGTGGTTCAGGGATCGTTTTCATTTCGCAAATGGCTCGCCGGACGCAGTGGAATCCATTTAGGCCGTTCCTACGGCAATCAATACATTTCTGGTGAATGTTTATGTTATTTTTTGAATTTATGTATTTATATTGACGTGTATGTGAAAGGGGATAAAGTGGGAGCGCTGTGAACAAGGTTATTGTTAGGCTGTATGATATTTGTGAGGTAAAACTAAAAAATCTGACATTTTGGTACACTAATAATATACAGATGAAGTGAATGTGTTATAATGCAGATGGTAAAACCAGAAAACCTATATCTTATGGGCTACTGATTCAATATAAGTATTAAGTAAGTAGCTTAAAAATACAATAGACGTAGATATATTTAGTAACCTATTCCGCTTAACTATTCTTCAAGAGTCATAAAAAACCCGGTAAGAAATCGACACGTGTTTCACCTCTCAACGAGGCATCTTCAGGATGACGATTGACCAGTCGCGAACCCGAACACGACGTGTTGCCACGCTGAGCTTTGGACGCAGACTGCGTTTAGGGATAGTTAAGTGGAATAGGTTACTAAATGTATCTACGTTATTGTATTTTACAATGGATTTCCGCAAAGTCACGCCTGAATCAATTAACTAAGTAGCTTAGTCTATTTTAGAAACACGTTGCGTGTTTCTAATCACACCTGTATTTCTCGATGGGCTAGGCAAAGGTGTACCTATAGTATACCCACATTTCGCCTGTTATGCGATAGGAAGCGAGCCTATTGCCGTCAATCGGGCACAAATCCAGACTCCGGGCTGCTACTGAGAAATTCCAGATGGAAAAATCTAATAACATTTTGCCTGACCCGGGAATCGAACCCAGGACCTCGTGGCCAGCAGTAGCGCTTTCGACCTTTCGATAGGCCAAAGAGGTAGGCTGTTTTAGAAATTTTGTTAAAATGTTGACTAGCGGACTACGATCCATTGAAATACTAATCAACTAACTCATTAATAATAATTACTTGTAAGAAGTGAATAATCATTGTCATCAATTTTTATTATATGAAAGATAACTAACGCAAGTAAGTATAACGTAAAGAAAGAAATCTTTCTCGTGTAAGAGAAAGTAATCTATTTGTTTATGATATATATATTAGTTAGCAGTCTTTTGGGTGCGATATTAACCAGCAAATAAAAACAGATTTGACTTTCATACAGGAATGAGGGCAGGGGCCTGAAAAGTTGTGAAGTTGTGACATTATCGTACAGCGCCCTTCGAGTGCAATATAATAATGCGTTCCGGGTATTGACGGGACTGTTCCGCTTCTGTAGCGCATCAGGGATGTTTGCTGATGCGCGTGTCGATTGTTTCTACACTACGATGCGGAAAAGATGCACTTCCCTGGTGCGCCGGGTGCGGGCCAGCCCCAACATTATACTGCAGTGTGTTGCGAGCAGACTGGACTGTTTGTATGTGAATCGCTGCTGCAAGCTTTCTACATCGGTTTTGAGCTTGTAGCAGGGATTCACACACACCTTTAAAGCAGTGTTAGGTTAAATGTGTAGGTTAAGTGTACTAACAAAGTTGATAAGAAAGATTGTTACCTACTAACTTTTTGAGTCCTGTTACTTATCCTAAATTATTTTCGGAACAATAAGAGGTAAGTCTAAGGTGACAAGAGATCCCCATTAGATAGGAGGAGATGAAAAATTAAGAGCAACAGTAAAAAAAGGAATCAAAATATGACATATTAGAATTAGAAGATATTAATCAATAACATATTAGAAGGGGTACATATTTGAACGACGAAAATTAAAATACCTACGGGTAAAATTTTAATGTTCAAAACATCGAAAATTTCAATATCGAATGACTATATAACCGAAAATGTAAATAACGTAAGTTTATACGTATTGTCGAATGGTTAGATAACCTACGTCCAATATATCTAAAATATTATCTACAAAAGTCACATCGAAAGACCTAAATATCAAAGTACAGAGTATCGAATGTCCTAGATGGGAACCGATCAGTTTTCCGAATTTTTTTGTTCGCATATTAAACTAAAAATAGGGTCATAAAATAATACGTTGTGCTACAAAATTTAGTGACGGAAACGAATCGCTGCAAAAACTACACGCAGTCTTGTCTGCCCTACCCCTTTTTTTTTTATTTTTTTTTGAGGGTTGGAAATCATCCAATGACTTCTCCCGCTCTG
Organism: Lithophane leautieri; assembly: GCA_949152455.1. NCBI lineage: Eukaryota > Metazoa > Arthropoda > Insecta > Lepidoptera > Noctuidae > Lithophane > Lithophane leautieri. Next base: position 3,362,256 of record OX424474.1, on the reverse strand, counting down.
GGCGGAGCGGAAGGGCGTGTCAGACTTTTACTGACTAAAACCCACCCGTGTTCCTTCATTTGCCTGTTGCCAAGGTCCCGGTATCCCTTTCGGACTTTCCCGCAACCCTGGCAGGCATCGGTCCTATTGGACCCCCTGGAGTGTAATTTAAGCCCGCGTAGGCGCGGAGGGGTGGGGCGGCCCACGAGCTGAGGAGCAGGTGGTTTGAAGGCCCGCCGCGCCGCCGCGGCTGAGGCTGGCTGGCTCAGCCGGCCAGCATGCCGAGGCTGCGATGGTGAGCGTTAAAACCATCTGCGAAGATTAGATCGCGTGGAGCCGCCCAAGCCCAGCAGCGCCGGAGCCGTGACAGAAACAATGCTTGTTGCATGTTGCATGCCTGCTTGCATGTTGCACGCTGCATGCTTGCTTGCATGCTGCATGACTGCTTGCACGCTGCATGTTTGCTTGCATGCTGCATGCTTGGAGCAAGCATCCTTGTTTGCATTCTTTTTACTGGATTAGAAAAAATAGAGATGAAATAGTGTGCACGAAATTTTGCACCAAGTTGCTGGCAGAAATTTTTTCACCATTTTATAAATAAAATGAACTTAGGTGTATTAAATGTTGACATTTTGAACTTGGGTATAATGACTGTTGGCATTTTGAATCAGTCGATATTTTAATCACTCGGCATTTTAATCTTAGAAATTTTAAGCTTTGGTGTAACAATTTTCGATGTTTCGGTACAATCGATATTAAAATTTTCGATGTTTTGAACAGTGACATTTTACCCGTAGGTATTTTAATTTTAGACGTTCAAATAAATGTACCCATTAGGAGACACTATAAAAAAGAAAATATTCGATTCATTTTACAGTAGAGGCAATGTTTGGTAAATGAACACCATTGTAATACCTTATATGACTGACATATTAAATATATAGATTTGCTTACTTGTCTAAAAGAGTCTCTGTATGACTATAAATAGTTCTTCTATGGATAAAATGATTTCTGTATGGATGGAAGGTGTCTGGTGGAGCATTCCAGTTCATGCGGAAACCGAGGGCCTGAGCGAAGATTTGGCTCCAGGGCACCATGTTGACTTTGAAGTTGAAGCGGAGCTGAAATCAATAGAAGCAATTGAAATTAGACATAATGAACACAACCATCTAATAATCAAGAGATTCAAGTCAATGATAAGGCTAGACCAATGCTCAAATGCTCAAATGCTGGTACACTAAAGAATTTGTGATGATCGATCCAACGTTTTCAAATCTGTGGCGGTGTTGACCAATACCAGCCAATGTGTATATAAGTTCCGTTGGAGTGCATGGAATGTCATGCACAGTGCATGTCATCAGAAGCAAAGTGCTCCAAGCGTAGATGAGAATACTAATAGGCTAATAGCATTTACGATATGACGAATAAAAAAGTAATACTCACGAAAAAATGCGTCATATTCTTGAAACTAATGTATCTTCTTTGGCGATAATTGACAGACTCATTTGCCTTACCAAAGTCTATAAATATAAACACTACAAGACAAATATAGCACAGCACACACACATGAATGTACTTGTACATTTTTTTTGTAAAATTGTACTTTATAGAAGTTAGAAACAGGATTCTATATTTAGAAGTAAAAGTTTGATACCCGCTTCAATTAAGCAGGCAGAAACAGTACAATTTACTTCATCGTTATTATTTATGTACATTTATTGCTTTAAACTAGAGTTCTAATTATAAAAATGTGGGCCAATAATTTCAGCACGTCGCGTCGGCTATTTGGTGCAAATTGTGTTCACTTTCTCAGTTATGCTTTTATTGAATTCAATGAGCAATACAATCCAAATTATTAAAATGAATTCTACTTTTATCAATATTCACACTGATTCTATATTCTACAGAATTCATTAACTTTAATCACATAATTATTGTCTCTACAAATATTTTTCACATAAATCTTGAATTTTATGTGTCACATTTTATTCCAATTGAGTTTTTTAAACACAATTTTCTTTAACCAACACACTGTAAAGATGAGCTGTAACATGGAAATAATAAAACGGAGAATATTCATTCGAATAACAAACTTCATACAAACCTCAGAGGAGGTCATATTTGCTGTATTGTTTATCAACAATTATTGTGTTTGGACAACGTAAACTAGTTTATTGGATGTGGGTTGAGTCTGTATTACAGAAGTGTTTTAGAATGTATTACAGAAAGCGGGAATTGTTAAGAAGGGGAGGGTTATGCTGAGGTGTCATTTCATACTTTAGAAATTAAAGATATTCGTGTTATTTTAATTAGCAAGTCCTTGACCGCTTAAAAACGGTAATTTTTGGACGGCGCATGTGCCACCTGGTCGCTTAGAGGTGGTGAAAGCTTCAGGCTAGCCCGCGAAATTAAAATTTTCTTAAGTTTTTTGCAATTTACAGGTCAGTATAAATATGATTGATCTAAATATGATTCGCGGCCGTATCAAATCTTTATTTATAGAATTATAAAACATAAAAATCATCAATACAACTCTCTAAGTTCATTATAATTCTATTGAATTACTATTTCATGGAATCATGACATTTGAGGATATTTCTTACATGATTCTAATGATTATAATTCTGTAAATCCATAGTTGTTACGGTGATATTTTAATCAAAATACAACATGATACTGACCTGCAATTTGCAAAAAACGTAAAGAAATTTGACTTTTACGGGCTACCTTATGGCATCCCCCTTAAGTGTCTGCGAAAATGCAATTCAAATTACCAGCTGCAAACTTTTTTATCAATATGTAGTTTATGTATTTATGATGCCCAAAGAAGCCCGATCTGATAATAAAATTACATCATTTATATTTAAGTCAAAGTCAAAGTCAAATAATTTATTTCAAATAGGCACATAAAAGGCACTTTTGAACGTCAATGAAAAACAAAGAAATAGAATTGATTCTAGTTGCCCATTCCAAAAGGTAGCTTTCGTATGGAGTAGAATGGAGAAAGAAATTTATTACATTTTGTTACCTTGGTGAGAAACTAAATAATCGTGTTGGCCCAGTGGTGAGAGCACTCATGGCTCAGTGTTAACGACCGCAACTTTCGAGTTGTAGGTAGTAGGTTCGAATCCTGACAGGCGGTGTAATATGAGTAAATATCATCACCACTGCTCTCAAAATGCTGAAGAAAAAATAACTTCGTGAGGAAACCGGCATGTTCTAGAACCAAAAATTCTAACATGTGACATCTACCAACCCGCACTGGTGGATTACTGCCCACTCCCTCTCACAGTGAGGAGGCCTGTGCCCCAGCAGTGGGAAAATTATAGGCTGATTATGTTATATTTCGTTAGCTTAAAATGAAATGAAATTGTTTATTCTTTAAATAGGATATTGGAATCACTTTTACACGTCATATTATAAAATATTAAAAATAAGCTAGATGAGGTCGGCGTTTCCTATCTGACTACTATGAGAAGAAAGGCCGAAACAAACTCAGAGGACGCAGTCACTTTTAAAGTCCAGACATAATCTTGGTCAGACCATATGAGGACCATGTAGATTAGCGTCTGAAATGGTCTTTTGAGGAAAGAACCACAACGATTTGAGTAGATCTGTCCATTCAGTGCAAGCATTTGTCAGTAATAGTGGAGCTCAACTCAGAGCTTAAGGAGCTCAACGACTCGACAAACAATACCAAAGAAAGGACATTTGGGTAGGTCGCATAAAATACTCAAATTGCCAGACCAGGCAATCGTGTTATTTTACTGTCAGTTTTTGATGAGGGGTAATAATCGTCTCATCTATGAGGTTTGTCTGTATTTCGGCATTATTGTCATTTCCTAAGGAAAATAACCGTTTAATTATTTGTTGTTCGTCTTTTTTTAAGTAGGTATTATAAAATGTTCATCATTCGATAGGCGATATTTTGTCTTTCTCACAAACTTGTGCAAGTGTACATTTACCCTAGTTTTGAGTTGTGAGTCGCCATAACAAGGTTTACTCTCAATAAAACATAATAAAATTTCGTACGTAATGTATTTGTTTTTTTTTACAAAATAGATATTGGTTCACATACACTTAAAATTAAGCAAGATCCGTGTAAGGAGCAACTTGTAACAATGATAAGGGACAGGTAGACAATGACGTATCACAATCTTCTGAAGTAGTGTTGTGCCATCGCTCGGTCGCTGATGATATTTTTCTGAAAAATACATTAATGATTGAGAGAAGCAGATGCTAAAACGAAGTAAATAATCCTAACTAATATTATAAAAGCGAAAGTGAGTTTGTTTGTTACGGTTTCACGATAAAACGGCTGAACAGATTATTTTGTATGAAACGCATACGGGTAGACCATGACCTGGATTAGTACATAGGATTTTTTATCCCGGTTGTACGTTCCCGTGGGATAATTTCCGACATGTACACGGGTGAAGCCGCTGGCAAAAGCTAGTATGAAATATGTTGTTCGGGCAGCTTCCAGAAGTTGAAAGTAAGACTTCTGATGTATAATTTCAATGCCATTTTTTACTACAGAGGCTGCTACAGGCATCATGGTCAACTCTTTCCATACAAACCAAGCGTATCACTTCTTACTCACACTACGGCACAAAAGAAATATAGAAACTGACGGCTTTGAAAGCGATTCGTGACAGACACTGTGCGTTGAACGCACTTTTGGCGCCACAAATTTTATTAGTACCTACTGCCTGCCTGCCTGCTACAGGGGCCGGTGTGGCGATTCCGTCCTCAGTGGTTTATATCGTGCAAGTTGGAAAATGTCCTGAATTTGTAACAGTCTTCGTTTTGTAAATAAAAATGATTTGCATTGGTGGAATGAAGTTCTTGAACGCGGCTTGCGGTAGGAGTAAACTGGCAGAAATCGTCACGCAAAAAAGTCATAGGTCTGAAAACGTCAGTTGCAAGTGTCAAAAGTTTTGGTTTTTTCATACAGAGAAGAGTTAGAGCAGAATTAAGTTTCTAGAAGCTAGAAACTTATACTGATGATGGCTCTGTATTAAAACACAAAAACAAAATCTTTTGACACATACAACTTGAGACCTATACTAGATGGCTCTGTATTAATACATATTATGCAGCGAATGAACTCCGTGCTAACTGGGGGTCCCACGACACAACCCGACTTTTGTTTTTTTATTATGGTGAATTGCTACCTTTACGCCACGTTATATTTCGTAACACATTGTATTATTATTTTGATCTAGGTTTACAGTAGCGCACTAGAGCTATTTCAATAAAATTTGTCTGGTATAAAGATAACAATTCCTCAAGATTTATACAAACCTAGCCACCACAAATTGCAGAAATATTATATCGTATCCTATCCTATACTATTAAATGAGAAATATATTTATATTGTAGTATATACTTATATATTTCTAATCACGTTCTCGAAAACGGCTCTAACAATTTCGATGTAAGTTGCAATATAGGGGTTGAACTAGCTAAGTCTCATATCTGGGAACATTCGTTTTCTCTAGTTTCACCCGAGCAGAGCTCGGTCGCCCAGGTACTTACTCTAAACTAGGATCACTCGGTCCTCTATGCATTAACATATATCTTTGTTTCTCGATTAGCATATAAATAAATCCTATTACAGAATCACCATACGTGTATATGAAAGAAGTTTATTACCTAAAAATCATTTTTAAAATTCTGTGGTATATAAAGTTGGGTTCCGAGATCATTTGCATCTCGCAAATGGCACGTCGCACGCAATGGAAGCCGTCTAGTCCGTTTCTGAAAAAAGGAAAGAGTTTTTAGTTATGGAAATTCAAATATTTATGTGATTTTTCAATTGTTTTTGAAGTGTAACGTTCGATATTTGTTTTTTTTTCACTTCTTTATCATCTCAGAGTAAGTTCCAAAGAAGATGTGGCTGTCCTTCATTATTAATTGACAGATTTTTACACCCAATGCTACATATAGGCTGCCTTTAATGCAGGAAGTGATGGTCACTGTAGGACAAATGAACATGGTGCTAGGTACTTGAATGGAGTTGTGGCGGTATCTACATCGCCACATGCAAACTACGTATCAAAGACCTGACGTCACATAAATCCTGCATCGCGCAATTTAAGTTTACCGTGCAATGGTCATATAAACAAGAACCTGACATCAATCGTTGGGCAGTTGCCCGCCAGACACAACACCCGTCTGGTCGGAGGCTCCTCCCTTTTCTATGGTGGATGAGTGAACTTTACACCCTGTTTCTTATACCCCTAAAGAGTTTTCTGCTGCAATTTAATCCTTTTTCTAAGTCTATAAATGCTATTTTTATGGCAAAAACATATTTAAAATATCCTTACTTATCCAACAGCGTTTCCACGTAATCATAAATATCCCTGCGATGTATGCGGTTGAAGGTATGAAAATTAGACGGAGGTGTATTCCAGTTTATGCGGAACCCTATAGCTTGTGCGAACAGCTGGTTCCAAGGAAGTATGTTCGCTTTGAAGTTGAATTTTAGCTGAAATTTTTTAGAATATTATTGAGAATGATTTGTAGGTATGCAGTAATTCTAATTAAAATTTGTGGTGGCACAAGAGACGTAGAGATCATAATGCTTTTTTGTTTGTGAAAATCGTTGGCTGGAAAGGGCCTTGAAAGTTAGACCCGTTGGTAATGTTTTGGTCAAAGAATACATACGGCCCATCACTACAAACTGTATATGTACTGTGTATGTACCGTTCGGAGACTGAAAATAATATAAAATAAACAGTTCCACCGAACCGCACTTATCAAAATTTTGTTTCAGTGCTGTTAGTGGAAGTGCTCAGGTGTGGTTCGGACAAGTGCTGTTGAAATCAGTACTAAGAGTGGAATACCTCATACTATCGCTTATCGTTTTGAAAAACAATAAAATGTCAAATGGTTTCTAATATTGAAAGTTATGACCTTTTAATCAACCCTCGGTTGGTTATTCAATAATTATAGAAGGTCGGAAGAGCCATTTAACTTTATGACTTTTTTAAAATCTTTCTGTGGATGTCGTCGACGTCACAATACGCCATAAGAAGGAGGAGTTTACTCAACTCTTATGTTCCTTATGGTGACGCAGGAGGGTTTACTCAACTCTCTGCTCTGCTTCGTAAGGTGATATATGTCACATATGGTGATACCGTAGGATATACGTACGATACGGTATTCGTTCAATAAAATAAATGTATCTTTATACTCACATAGAACCGCGACATATTTAAGAAGGATAGGTATCTCCTGCTCCGGTGCACCACCGCATTTGTATCATTAGCCTCGCCTACATCGATTAGTATGAATGCCACTACACTTATGTAGCATATGAATATCAGTGGAATGAATTTGTTCATATTTTGTCTGTGCAAGTTTTGTTCCGCTAATGTGTTTGCTGGTTTATTATAGAGGTCTCATTTTAAAAGGTGGAATCCGAATCTAAAACAGATTTTCAATGCGTTGCTTTAATAAAGGTACAAGTCTGTAGCCGACTGCAGACAGCTGTAGCAGCCGACGTTTCGTCGCTACAGTACTGCTTTTTATATATTTCTATGAAGGAAGGAAGGTATTACATAGAAAAAATATAGAAACTAGAAGTGTCGCAACGACACGTCGTCGCCGGCTGCTGCTGCCCGCAGTTGGATACGGAATTGTATTTATTTATTTATATTTATACTTTATTGTACACCAGAAAATACATAGCAAAAATAAATAAATTTTACCTTTACGAATAGCTAATTCGGTTAAGGTACAATTCCGTAGCCGACTGCAAGCAGCAGCAATATGCGACGTATCGTCACAACACTTTATTTCTATGAAATATCATCCGTAGCTAGCGACACAGTATTTCATTGAAAAACATAGACACATAAAATAACACAACACAACACAATCACAACAACAACAAGCACTTACCAAATTATCTTTTTTGTTTATAAAAGTAACTAGGAGAAGAGGCTGGAACTCACTTTTGAAAAAAAAACATGAACTACCTGTAACTATGACATAAAATAGTTCAAAATTTGACTGTATTACTATGAAAGTTATAAAAGCGCCATACGATGGTACTGTAAGAGAAAACGATCTAAACTATTTCAAGAAAGTAGGATTTATTTGATTTTTTCATTCATATATGCATATTCTATGACCTGACCTACAATTTTTGGTAATTCATCGTGGTATTTATACATGGTGTTTTAAAATGTAAAAGTCTCTTGGCATAAATAGATGAAAGCAATATGGATTTGAAACGCCCAATAAATTACAATTGAAGTCATTGCGATAAATTTGCAAGAGCTGATTATAATTTCATGCTTCCAACAATTATTTTATAATAATAGCTTTAGGCAGAAATTATGTTATAATTGTAGTAAAGTTTTACTACAATTATAACATAATTTTACTCTTAATAAATTCAGAAACCCGACGGAGTATTTTTTGGAAACAGTTTGACTGGTGATGCATGAAAATAATCACCCTGTAGAAGAAAAGTTAACGGTTAGCTATTATTTGTAAGTCATGATCAACGGTACGTTAGCCGCGGACAATCTTGACACTGTTAAGTTAGACCCGAATGCGATACTTTGCTTTACACATAAAGTTATAGAAAAATAAAAAGAAGATTTTGAAAATAATGTTGATGTAAAAGTAGACGATGAAAACTGATTAAATGTTGTGAACATAGAATAAAACAAAGAAGCACACGCACGACTGAAATCGAATAATTAGGAGTAGAAAAGCCAATTCAAGAAAATGATAATCAAAATGAATTTAATAATAAATTTAGTGTTTCTATTAATGGTTTTGGGAGCTCAAGCCCAAGTACAGGGTAATGATACAACTGATGAAGTAGAAGTACACAAAAAAAGTGAGATCTTGTCAAGGCGGAAAAGATTCCTCATATTTCCTGAAGGCAGCTCTCTTCAATTGGGTAAGTCCGAAATTAAAATAGTCATTTATTAGATACATGTAAATAAAAGTTATTTAGACAAGCTAGGGCACCTAATCAAAGCCCATTCATAAAAATCTCGCGTCTCATTTATCTGATCTTTGTCAAAACAACCTTCTGCATAGTATTTTATCATTAAACAGTGCCAAAATAATATGAGTATTAAAACATGTTCACAAATCCAGAAACATATGTCACCGCACCTGCTTAGCCATTTTTAATTCACCACTCGTCCGGACTGCTCAAATCTGAAGAGCCACAAACATCTAAACAGCATATTGGATGCTGTGCGGTCCAACATTACGAGCGGGCAATTGCACTGAGCTCCTAACAAATGGAGCTGTGACGTAATGTGCTGCTCAAAACATGAGAACGTTGTTATACCAGATTCTGCCGTATCATTTATAAAGTAAGTCCTCGCCTAAATTAGGAAATTTTACTATGGAATCTCGAACTAGGAACATTCATGTTTGTACGAATGGGAATCTATTCACTAATTTTCCTGAAAGGATAAAGTGTTTAGTATTATATTATATTAATGCTGAATCTGGTATTACAGTAGCACCTTCTAGTAGACTAATTAACTATTAAATAGGTAATACTTTAGTATGAGCTCATGGCTAAGTAATAACAGCCGCACGCGTCGATCCATAAGGTTAAGCTACTCTTGCCGGGGTTAGTTCATGGGTGACCATCTTTACATACCGAGAGTCCTCCGTGCCTCGGAGAGCACGCGGCTGTCATTCGACGATCTTTGACAGTCATTACGGGTCGTCAGAAGCCCAGAAGTCTGACAACCAGTGTTACCATGGGTTATCGTATTACTCAGTTACTGTATGGTTGTGTAGGTCAGATAGGCAGGCGCTCCTTGTGAAATAATGGTATTTAGCTGCTTCCGGTTAGACTGGAAGCCGACCTCATCATAGTTGGGAAAAGACTAGGCAGATTGACTGAGGTAATGCTTTAGTATGAAAACTTCTTTATGTAGGTTCATCAACCATGTGTGTTCACATTATCAAATTCAAATAGCCTTTATTAGTAATCGTAAAACTAGTTTTACAATTTATTTAAATTAAAGGTTTAGACACCAGAAATCGCTAGATCACTTTGCTTCTTAGCATAGGCCATTACCAGAATTTTCCATAGCTCACGGTCGTGAGTCTTTCTCCTGCATGTGTCCTGCAGTATCTTTCAAGTCGTCTTCATCAAGTCTTCCTAGTCTCTGTCATCTTTGGTAAATCAAGTAGTTTGTTGAATATTGTATATCGATATAACAGCCAAGCCACATATTTTGACTAAGGTGTAGAGTTAGGGCGTGTAGAATTAGAAGCTTGGCTGGCTCTACATGAGATCTGATAACGTTTTGACAGTGCGAGCCATACGGTCTCGTCTTGGCAACATTTAACAAGATTTTTTTTTTTTGGTCGGATTATTATTTACATTTTATTATTAACTATACTACCACTACTATTTTTTTTCGTCTATCAAACAAATAGCGGTCTTGCTGTGTTGATGCTGCATAGATATCACGCAGTTAGCGCACTTGCACCAGTTTATAAATACTTACCTTTATTTTCCAGTATTCTGTACCACATACGCCATGATCTTCAAGATCGGAGACATCTTTTTATACGGATCGACTGCAGCTTTAGCATGGGAGTTGCCTCAAGATCCATACTCGCCATTTAACCACCATGCTGACCCTCTCCATCGGAGGGTAGACACTAAAACGATATACTATACTGATGAGTATGGGAGGGTTATTGATAAGAAGCCGTATCACAGGTAACAAAGGAAAATTAGTAGCATACTTTAGTTGTTCTTGAACAATGACAGATACAAAGAAAAAAAAAATTAATAATAATAATATATATAATAGTAGTGATAGACCGATTAGCGCGCCGCGCAATGATAATCGATGTTACCATCCCACATGACGAGAACCTTGTGAAAGCTGAGAAAGAGAAACAAATAAAATATCTCGACTTAGCACACGAGGTTGTCGACATGTGGAATGTGAACTCGGCTATCATTGTGCCGATTGTCGTAACGGCCAATGGCCTGATGGCCAAAAGCCTCGACCAACATCTCTCGAGGCTCTCGTTAGGCGGTTGGATCAAGGGCCTGATTCAGAAAGCAGTACTCCTTGACACGGCTCGCATTGTGAGGAGGTTCCTGTCTCTGCAGCCCTAACCACCGGTAGCTTGGACCCTGCTCCCGACACCGGTGGACTTCTATTTTTTATATTTATAATGTTTTTATATTTTTATATTCTAATATTTAAAAATGTAATTTATAAGTGAATTTATGAAATAAACGATATATATAATAATATTGAAATATATATATATTGGTATGATCTTACATACTTTCAATAATTATAATTTATTACTGCAGTCACTCACAGACAAAAATACAAACCAGGGAATCTTGGTTTATCTCAACTTTCCTATTAAATTTCTTAAATTTACTGACCCCTTCACTCACCAGCTGCCTAGCCTTTTCCCAACTATGTTGGGGTCGGCTTCCAGTTTAACCGCATGCAGCTGAATACCAGTATTTTACTTGGAGCGACTGCCTATCTGACCTCCACAACCCAGTAACTGGGTAATACGATACCCCTTGGCAAGACTGGTTGTCAGACTTTCGGGCCCCTCCATCAACATGTGTAATCTGCAAATACCAGATTTTTGTAGAAAAACACTCATACCTGCACAAAGTTAACGTGGAAATCAGGTAGTTAATGGTCTGAACATAGAACAGTCTTTGAAATGAATTCTGAACAGACTTGTAACTTACGGGCTAACTTTTCTCAGTCTAACTAGCCCTAACTCCTAACTTAGGCAAATAATAATTAATGTCGCATTTGTCAACTTGCAAAAGTACCTAGGAATTTGCTGTCTGAGACTTATGTGACCAGATTAATACGAGTATATTTAGAAACCATCTCCAAGAACGAAGTGCTTTGAAGAAAGTAATTGTATGTTTAAGTAGTTATTGATTTGATTAAGAATGAATTATTTTATACCATTTTAGACTCTTAATTCTAATTCAGAGGAGTCAATATTCTCTCACACAATGATGTAATAAAACCCTGACATAGAAACTCAAATAGCAACCGTAAAACTGCCGGCTAAATTACAAACCCTACCAGACAGACTACAAACTATGCGGAATTAACTATCCATGAACAACTTTCAGAAAACCCATAGCAAATCCTGCTTTCGCGAAACGCAGTGTGGGCTGGCCGGACAAAAAAGGAACTTTAGAGAAATTCAAAATAGACAGGAAACAGATGCATGCTTTGGAAAACAAACGGGAATATTTGAACGGACGCATGGCGCAGCGGAGCGTCGAGTATCATAGGAGCAGTCGCGCCTCGCTGTATCAGAAAATAGAGACGATGCTACACGGGTCGGTATTATGTCGCGTGGTTATTCGTCGTGTGAAACGATTTTAGGTTTTGATTGCTTTTTTATAGTTTTGATTTTTGAATATCCTGGTTGCTGCAGGTTTCGATATAGTCGAAATTTCTGTAGAACAAAAATTAAGAGGTGTTCAATTACAGAATGAATTGTACTGTTGACTGTGTCAAAAGCTTTGCTTAATTCCAGAATCGTTTCAGTCTCACTATGCTTACCAAAGTTTGTTTGAAAGAATGTCATGTTCAAGTTTTATTGCTTCCTTTTTTCAGGCTCGGTGTGAACGGCAAGGACTGTGTACTAAAAACATTATGCCTGGTCGATCAAACGCAGGACCATCCTCAAGGCGAGTTTTTCCAAGAAGTTATGAGGGCCGTTTTCACGTAAGTAGGACCATTGTGTATTTTATATGGTAAAGGTGAAACATGAACCTCCTAACGGTTTTGCGGGGCATAGTTATATGTAAAGATTTATATAAACGTTGTTTAAAATAAATAAATAAATAATAACATTTCGTTGTTTATTGCCAATAGACGGAACTAGGTTAGGTAGGCTAGGAGAAGCTCGTGGTTAAATAATAACAGCCGCACGTGGCGATTCATCAGGTTAAGCTACGCTTGCCGCGGTTGGTCCGTGGATGGGTGACCATCTTTACATATCGAGACTCCTCCGTGCCTCGGAAAGCACGTTAAACCGTTGGTCCCGGCTGTCATTTGTGGACCTTTGACAGTCGTTACGGGTCGTCAGATGCCTGAAAGTCTGACAACCAGTTTTTCCAAGGGGTATTGTATTACCCAGTTACTGGGTTGTGGAGGTCAGATCGGCAGTCGCTCCATGTAAAATACTGGCATTTAGCTGCATCCGGTTAGACTGGAAGCCGAACCCAACATGGTTGGGAAAAGGCTAGGCAGATGATGAGACGGAACTAGGCTAGTCTCCCTGAAGGCCTAGACAAAGTGACATTGACTTTATCAGTGATATCGATGATGGAAAAGACAAAAATGTATGGGACTGACGTAAGCTACGATAAAGCTTATTTGAAAGCCTGTTGAAAGTCGTTGTATACTGCTGTTTGTCAAGGCCTTTTGGTTATAAGTAATAAAAATCTTAAATGTTGTCATATTTACTTAGAGGCATATAACAAGCACTAGCAGTTTTAGTATCATTTTTAACCGACTACGGCGAAGCAAAAAGGAGGGTTATGATTTTGACCGGTATGTATGTTCATCTATTCTGTCATATCTTCTAAACTGCTCATCACAATTTGACAAATAAGGTATCGTTGGAAGCGTCTTGATAGTCCGCTGGTTATGTGACGTCACATTAAATGAATATGGCGACCTTTAGAGGAAATAAAGGGATGAACAAAAAAAAAAAATTTCGCCGTCTTGTGTTTCTAATAAAAGGGCTTGTACAGTACATTTCAAAAATATGTGTATTATTACTCCAAAAAAATTAAAATTAAAAAACTAAAACCCAACTACGGCATAACACGTGTGAGTCCGGATTTTGAATTTGTCTGTATGTGATGTCTTGTTTATACCTTGTTTAGTTGACTTTTTTGCTGTAGTTGGGTTTTAGTTTGTTAACTTTTATTTTTATTTAAATTAATCTTATCTATAAAAATGCAAATAATTAATGTATTATTAGTTATTACTGTCAATACTTATGAATGTCATTACGAACACAATAAAACCGAATATCAAATTATTCATGATTAAAGACGACAAGATTAGTAAGCTCGAATATAATTATATTCGAATAATTAATTAGGAGTCTCGAAATTGAATAATTAAGAATATAATTACGGAGATTTAGTTACAAGCCACAAGTGGCCGGATTCCAAAAGGGAGTTATTTGATTTAACTTCCCGGCCCCGACTTACGAATAAAATTGAAGGTCGTAGGATCGAACCCTGACAGGCGCTTTACATTTTGTAAATAATTTCATCACCACTGCTCTCAAAACAGTGAATGAAAACATAGTGAGGAAACCGGCATGACCTAGAACCAAAAATTCGAAGACATGTGACATTTACCAACCCGCACTGGGCCCGCCTGGATCAAAAGTCATTTATTCAAACTAGGCTGAGAATGAGCACTTTTCGAACGACAAAATTACATATGACAGTCCCCCTAAACGCCCACCTTTCACCACTTCCTAGTGCTTTAGCTGGGAAGAAGAAGTGGTGCAACAAACTCCCCAGCAGCACAGCTGTCTGTTCAGTTAGAAACAATTGATTCTATACAAAAGTATGCAAAATCATTTACATTACGCAACATAAAATATAAATCTAATTATTAGCCATATGTCAGCTAGCACACGCCAATATACCACCAAAAAAAAAAAAAAAAAAACCAGTACTGTGTATACTTAGAGAGAGGAGGCCCATTTCCCAGCAGTGGGAACATTATAGGCTGATTACGGTTGTGCAGTGTAATTACAGTGTGTCTTTAGCTAAAGAAATGGTGAGGTTTGTATAAAATATCAAAATGCGAAAATATTAATAAAATCGCCAATGTTCCAAATGATTAAGTAGGTATTACAAATTCTACGAAAATGCGCTGACTGAATCGTCGAAGTAACAAGGAAATCCTATCAGCTGATTTCTGGTTATCGTAAAATTAAATATTGACACGACATTCCTTAACTCGTAACAGTTGCATAGACATGTCTACAATGATCCTTTCATCCTTTTAGTTGCAGAATAAAACTAACTAATTCGAGTTCATGTCTTTTTTCAGTTTACCAAAAAACTCAGCGGGTGTAGAAGACAAACACAGTGAATACGACGAAGCGCTCTCAGCCACGGCTCCCTGTGATGAACTGTATCCAGAATGTGATGAGCCCCTGCTCGAATCAGAGGCGGCGAGATTTGCTTACTAGAGGTTGCAGACGGGAGTCCTTTTGTAGATCAAAAAAACCTGTAGATTTTTCTGTAGACATTAATTTTAGGATGCGATAGCAAAAACATGATATTGAAAAAGCATTCAGTGAAATTCAGAAATGAGTTTTTAAGGAATACTTTATTGATTTAGGGCCGATTTAACCAAAGTCAGATAACTTTTATTCGGGGAATAAAATTGATGTCTGACAGTTTTTGTATAGAAAATCTGTCAATTTAATATTTACTCGCTGGATTTGACTTATATTAGGGATAAAAGTTTGGTCGATTTCGCCCTTAAACATCGATAAAAAACAAATGTCAAACGCTCGCATTTTAACCTCAGTCTCAATCTATCAAAAATACAATACATTTTCTTTAATTTTTGACTAGTTTTTGATATTGATTGTCACTGAAATGAGATAGCGACTTGAATTCGAACGTTTTTTAAATCCAAGAATTGGCCTTTTGATATTGACGTAGCATTTTGTCGATGTATCAAGTGTTTTATGTGGACCCAATAATATCATCCTTGCAAGCGCAGCGACTCTTTGTCAAAAAATCGATTCCATTTACATACCATAATTTACAAAAACAATTTTTGAATTCACAAAGTTGGTTTGAACTTCACTACGTGCTTCATCTCTGTTACATCGTTGCATTCACTCAATATCGTACACTTCTTGTAAACAAAAATGGTCCACTAAATTGTTGCTCGTCTGTGACCTAGTTAGTGTAACTAGCTCCTGCGTTTGAGAGCTCCAGTAACATTGGCCGATTACTGTTTGCAGTTCCTTTAAAATGTGGAATCTTGTGTTTTAATTTTTACAGGCTAATGGTTTACTTTGCCCATTAGAAGCCGAATTAATTAAGAGTAAGTAAACTCGGTAACACTAAAAAGAAAAATAGTTGGAGGCCAGTGTTATTGAACAATATTCAACCAAATCACGATTAAAGGCTCAATCCACATAAAGTTTATAATGCCTTGTCATTAACACTGCTCGCCGCTTCGCTGCCGGCCACTGACATTTCAGTGTGAAGTGAGCCTAAGAGTAAAATTTACTCTTTTTGATTAAAATAACAAATCTGACTGGTATTTATAACTTTTTAGTTTTTTATTCTAGAGAAATTTCAAGATAGTACGAAGGTACAAAAAGTATTAAGGTAAGGGTTTAATTCCTAAGTGTATTAGAAAGAAGAAGATTTATTTAGTAAGCCTTTCGCCGATAGATCATTGGCGATTGGCTTGCCTTTTATTTTTAGATTAATTAATTTTATTTTAGCTTAGTTCTGTAATGTAATGTAATGTAATAAAGAGGAGATTTTATTTTTGCTAGTCGACCTCATGTCTTACCTCATTAGAGTAAGATTAAATTATGGTTCTGCTCCATGCGTAGTTTTTAAGATCATTCAAAAACTAAGTGAACGCTAAGAATAAACTATTGACCGGTGTTTTGTTTTATTTTTTGTTTTGTTTAATTATTATTTCCCAACATACTCTCATTCAATCGGAATTTATAACCGTAAATCAATGAAACTCTAATAAGGTCTATGTTGCTTTCTTTGTTTCTAAGCAAACATTTTATGTTTTTAACATTCTGAATTGTCACACGAAGTAACAGTAAATCAATTTACACAGTGTTAATTGACCGTATCATTTGTAACATTAGGGTTTCAATACTTCAAGAACGGGACAGTACATTTTATGATTCACAACGGGCAACTCTGAATCGCGTTTTGAAAATCATATTTAGAATCTTTGAGTTTGACAAGACATCCGTGTGGCCAGTTCTAAATAAAATCCGTTAGGAACAGGTTGCATTCGTATTTTGAAAAACGTTTTTGAATAACTGTTCGGTATTGTTCCAAATATGAATAGAATCTTTTCATATTTCGTAACATTCCTAGTTTTACAGACAGTAATTAGTGAAAATGTAAGGGACAATGGAAATAATACGGTAAATGAAATTCACGAGGAAAATGAAGGATCAAGAGCGTTGTCGAGACGAAAGAGATTCGTAATATTTCCAGATGGAAGCTCTCTGCAACTTGGTAGGTGAACTTATGTGTGCTAAGCATTTGATCCGTAATGAGATAATATTTTTCAGCTTTCCTTTTTAAAGTGCAACAGTTGGAATTCTTTACTTGGCGACTTTTTTATGTGCATTGAGGTAAGTGCCAATGAATACATGTTGGGACATTATTTGACATTCTTGTTTGTGAACTAAATACGCAGACTGTTAATTATTCTTAATTGGAAAGTGTCCGTTCGTGATATTATTGACAGTTTTAATGATGCCAGAATTTTAATTTTCTTTAATGTTCAAGTTCAAGTTTATAAATTTATCTTAATTCATTAGCTTAAAGTCTCAAAATGAAATTAGTCTGAAACTCTAGGTTAACCATCTAATTCGTAACTAATCCGTTCGGAGAAGTAGCGCTTAGTTAGAGCTTGTTTACATCAGGATGCAAATCTCGACACTTATTGCATGTAATAGGTACTCGGGGCGAGATTTTTAGTAGTAAATTAAAAACTATGTTATCCGAGTGAAACATTTTATTATTGGAATTAGAAATAAATGATTCCGGTATTCCTCTGTCAGATAGGCAGTCGCTCCATGTAAAATACTGGTATTCAGCTGCATCCGTTTAGACTGGAAGCCGACCCCTAATAGTCGGAAATAGGTTAGGCAGATGATGATGATTATTCCGGTATTTCTCTTTCGGAGAAAGTAGGATAATTGGAAGACTATAAGGTAGAATCATCATAAATGTTTTTAATTTCTGTATTTCCAGTTTTCTGCTGTCAAACGGCGGCGTTGATCCCCATTGGTGACATCTTCCTCTTCGGCAACACTGCTGGTCTTGCTTGGAGTCTGCCAACAGACCCCAAAACATTCCACTTGTTCAAGGACTATGGAGCAAGTCTACGGAGAAGCGATAATGTCAGGACTATCAACTATTTGGATGATAGGGGACGAATTATTGCTAAAGTTCCTTATAAAAGGTATGTTTGTATTGAATTATATGAGAGTATAATACCTGCTTAATGAGAGATATCAGAAGACCAAGTCTCGTATATAGAAACGTTTAAAATCTAGTCTCATCTCTGCGACAATGTATCCAAACACGTGTTAAAAACGTAGGTGATATTATATTTTTGGCAGATTGAGACTGAGATTAGGCCTCTGATCTCTGTTTTGCGAATAGGAAATCAAAGATAAAAAAATAGAAGAGCTCGATATGAAATTTTAAAAAAACGGACATCACCTGTTGCCCCTGGGAATCCCGATGATCGGGTGCAACGGACACATGGCAAAATCGGTGTTATGTTATTATCAAAGATATAAATTTGTCGAGATAGACAGTCAAAGCTATGAACTCGTCGAAAAAAAAGTGTCCAATTGATGGCTGCTAAATGTACGCACACTAAAAAAGCACAATGACGTGAGGTAAGACGTAGCTGTCTCAAACACCAGCTTATCAAAGTTGACATATTTGTCTTTTGCAACGCGACACTATCTAGACACTTATATAATCAAAGGTAATTAAATTAACAATATGCAAGCAGAGAACGCGCTGTCTGAAACTCATCAACATTTATTTATTTATTTTATTTTATTTATTTATTATAGGCTTCTCAACAATGAGTACACTATACTATATAATTTGTACATTTCAAACTTAATTCTAAGTGCCCCATTACTTATAGAGAAGCACAGCATGCACTATAATATTATGCGCGGGTATTAAAATAATTAATCGATTTTGAATAAATAATACATTAGCAGAAAAGTTAAATTAAAGCTGAATTGATTACAAAAAATAAAATCTAAATTAGATACTTAACACACAAAATTAAATTAAAATTAATTAAAATAGATTAGATTTAAAAAATTAAATTAAATTAAATTTGATTTAAAACAATTAAATTTGACTATTTGATTAGAGGTACCCATTAGATAGCAAGCGTGGCTTTTTTACATTATTTTGATTTGTATCACGACTTCATGCATGATACACTGTTTATAATAATGAAAAAGCTAAATGCTAATTTGAACAAATTGTGAAATAAATTAACAATTTATTTACCTAACATACAAATTTGCTTTTTCAGGAGACTAATAGTAAATCCAGCCTTCGCTAAAAGAAGTATAGATGACGAAACACTATCGTTCAAAGATAAACTAAAACTGAAGATAGATCGGAAGAAGATGCATGAGAAACATTTGAAGAGTGACTATCTGAAGGCGCAGCATTTGGACAAGGACGGTATAGAGTTCCATAGAAGCAATAGAGTTGATCTGTATGCGAAGATTGAGACACTGTTATCAGCGTAAGTATTAAATACAGGGGTAGTATTATGAAGTATTAATGCCATCATTATTCCACTGCGAAAGCGGGATGGTGCTAGCGGCCTTGTCTAGCTCCGTCTCTCTCTCACACTGGAAAAATGGTGGCATTAATACTTCATAATACGGCACCAGGTTACTGTGGTAAGATTATGTTTGTACAGTCACTAGCATGCACGAGCAAGAACCTTAAATTTACGCAACATTCAAAAGCGATTTTCTGTAAAGTAACGATTTGAACTTTGAGAAAAGTAGAGCAGTGGTGGGCCAGTGGTAACGGCCGGGGCTTAGGAGTTGTTGGTCGTAGGTTCGAACCCTGTCTAGCGCATTAGTTTGTGTAAATTATCACACATCGTGAGGAAACCAATGGCATGTCCATGAATTAAAAAATCCAAGACATGTGACATCTACCAACCCGCACTGGGCCCGCGTGGTGGATTACGGTCCATTCCTTTTCACAGAGAAGAGGCCTGTGTCCCACCAGTGGGAACATTATAGGTGAATTATGCACGTGGTCATTTGTGGTGCCAAACCCGGAAAGTCTACATATCTATAAATCATCACGAGGTTTACTATATCCCATACATATTTATTATTTATGGGACATAGTAAACTCGCGATGATTATATCTCCATATTATATGCATATCAAGCCTCTAGTGTCTCACTGTACGGCACGGACAGCAACTGCGAACGGCACTGCTGTTCGTTGCTAATACTGGCCAGTCTTCGCGGTAGGATTCAACCTAATAATCTTAACTTAATCTGTGCAGGATGGGTCGAGACGGCCGGCAGTGCGTTCTCTATAAACTATGTGAGGCGGCGAGGCGGTCTCCTAACCAGGGGACATTCCTGCAGGAATTCCTAAGAGCTGTGTTCACGTAAGTATAAATTTTGACACTAATCAAACTCAAAACTTTTCTCTGGCCATGTATCTCATTCTTTTGCATGTTACTCCCATTTCCTGACCAGAGAATCATTCAAAGCTTCTCGGACTGCAGCGGATTGTAGTATCATCATTATTCAGACGAAACTTCCACTGCTGGATCTAGGCATGACCCAATCATCATTATCCTTTTAGCTTTTAGTTAAGTATTCACTGAATTCTCTTTCGAGCCATAGCATCTTTCACATAGCCAATCCATCGTTTCCTTGGTCTTCAATGCTCTGCCCATCAACATTTCTATTCTTATTAGTATGTCAGCGACTAAAAATTTTATACAAATGTAAGTGGAGTTTTAGTTAATAACTTAATCTTAAATGAATTACCTTATCTTAATTACAGATTACCGAAAGGAGAAGAGTTTATATACGACGAACATAAAGAATACGATGCGGCACACGTTGAAACTGACAACTGTTCGGCGCGGTACCCCGGATGTGACGACATAGATGGATCGATAGTAATATAATTATTTATTAAATATATTTAAAAATGAACACGTATTTGTTATAATTACCTACTTAATCCCGTCACCCTCATCAAAATGTTACTTTTAACTTTATGTACATTACGAAATGTGTGTGCCTTGCTGCCTGTATACACTACATACAGACGTCCATATCTACATAGTATAGTTTGACTGAGACCGCTGTACCACGCCTTAGGAATGCGCGGTGAGGCGGGCAGCGTTGACGAATGAGCGGCGGGATGCCGTGAGCGTTGACGAATAAGCGGCGGGGTGCCGTGAGCGTTGACGAATGAGCGGCGGGGTGCCGAGAGCGTTGACGAATGAGCGGTGGGACGCCGTGAGCGTTGACGAATGATCGACCTACACTGCCTCCCTGTCTCGCCGCTCACATACCTCTGGCGCAGAACAGCGGTCTTGGTCAAATTATTATAGGCAGTCGGGCAAATTTCGCAGTACCTACTTAGTCTTGTTGCTCATGGTGAATAAGAACACTTTTAATTGTATATTAAACCACATTGATTGGATATTCCAATATTCACCACACTTGATAAACTTAGTGACTAGAGAAAATAGTGAAAATAAAAGTAGGCGAAAAATTCCCCGCCTTCACTTGTCATTAACTGAAGTAGCCTGGTAATTAAGTAGAATGGTATGGAAAGTGTTTTAAAGTAGATCGATTGAGTAAGACACTGCATACACGAGTGGCCAAGGGGGATTTTAATGTAGTTTGCTCGCTTACCCAATGCATCAATGTTGGTCCACCAGACCTTGCCCCATCTTCATCTATACACTTTTGATAAACTAAAGTAGGCCACTATCTTGTTCATCGATCTAAGGTATATCTTAATGGTCTCGTGGGTCTTGTGGTCGCAAGCTACTGTTCTTCGATTCCCAGCACGCGTAGCATGACACCGTAGAAACGGGTTTTGTCGACGGAAGAATTTATAGACAAACTGACAGATTGCGATTGTTTATCTGTCATTTTGTCTACTCTTCCGTCGACAAAATCCGTCGGGGCAAAGTGTTTTAGGTAGATTTGATCTGACTTTGTTTTTGGTTGTGTTTGACCCTAGTTGCACAACTGAAGGTGGACGCAGAATCAATGGAACACACGACTGCAAGATACTTACTGTTATTATTATTGTCTTTATTAAAGATGGAAAACAGTACTAAACTAAAAAAATATATTCGAATGTATCATTAACATTGACAGAATGGAGCATGAATACACTGGTCACAAAGTAAAAATAATATACATATGAAGCGGGCAGAGTATGCCACCCTGACGTATTAGTAGATTTTGGAATTTAATTAAGAATATCATAACCGAAGTCAAAAGCACTACTGAATTTTAAACAATACCGCTTTAGTATGATGACTGTGCGGCACTGTCCAATATATTTTATGACTGTTAAAAGGATGAAAGACGCCTCTTATTCTATACTAGCTGTGCCCTGCGGTTTCACCCGCGTAGGTCACGATCCCGTGGGAATATAGGGATAAAACGTATCCTATGTCCTATTCCAGGTCATGGTCTACCCGTGTGCCCATCCTCTCCTCTCGAGAGTAGGGAACGTCGCGGCGGCGCGGCACCGGCGTCGAACGGTTCGCGTATTGCATTTCGTGATAACTTCGAAATCAAATGTTCGATTTGAATGAATTAAAAAGTATTTTACTGCTACATAAATACCCTTGATGTTAAAACTATTTATTTGAATAAAAATTAATATTATGTTGATAAAACTCCTTCGCAAATAATGCATTAATTTTGAACAAATTTGATTACCATAAAAAAGGTTATAGTGAGTCAATCATAAAAGATAGATATTATGCTGTCGCGGATTTTTTATTTTTTATTTTAAAAAGGAACAATTCCATCACTCTATATTTACGTAACTTAAACCGTTTACGCAGCGCACGCAACGGAAGCTCTCAGAAAAGGAATAATTTTTCCCGATTTTGCAACATTTTTCATTTATGCTCCGCTCCTATTGGTTGTAGCGTTGTATAGCCTATAACGTTCCTCGATAAATGGACTATCCAAAACAAAAATATTTTTTCAATTCCAACCAGTAGTTCCTGTGATTAGTGCGTTCAAACAAACAAACAAACAAACTCTTCAGCTTTATAATATTAGAATAGATTCCAGACACTCTAATTAGTCCCAATTTGCCTTCTTTGTTTCTAAGCTAAGCAAACATTTTTTTGTTTTTAACATCTTAAATTGTCACTCAAAGCTAACAGTATCTCAATAAGCACAGTGTTAATTGGACATTTCCATTGTTTTACGACGGGCGAGTCCAAAATCTATTTTCGAAAATGCTTCCGTCCAGTTCATAGTAAAATCCGCAAGGTGCAGCTTGCTTGTTGCCTTTTTTAAAATAATTTTTAGCTATTGTTTTTTGAAATATGAACAGTTTGAAATTCATATCAGTTTTAGTAATACATACAGTTATTTGTGAAAGTCTAATAGACAATAGAACTAATTCAGTTAATGAATTTTACGAGGAAAGGGAAGGATCAAGAGTGTTGTCCAGACGAAAGAGATTCGTTATATTTCCAGATGGAAGCTCTTTTCAACTTGGTTGGTATTCGTTTAAGGTTAAAGTTGTTTATTCAATCCTTAATCACTGTCATTAATTGGGCATTGCGCTGATTTCTAATTATCTCTCTTTGGCTTGAAAAGGAAAGGCTTATGGTTAAATCATCTTCGTAACAATATTTTATAGAGGATTTAGTATTCCAGGAAATTCGACATCTTCATATACAGCTTAATGTAAAGTAGTATCATCAAAACAAATAATAACCTTATCAAAATTTTCAGTGTTTGTCTTACAAACAGCAGCACTAATCCCAATTGGGGACATTTTCCTATTTGGTACCACTACGGGTCTGGCTTGGTCACTGCCTGCAGACCCGAAAATATTCCATGCGTTGAAGGAGTTCGAAAAACCTCTGAGAAGAAGTGATGTGGTTAGGACTATCAATTACTTGGATGAAGATGGGAGGCTGATAGCTAAAGTTCCTTATAAAAGGTATGTAATTAAAATTTATTTTACACTGTGTGATATTGTTGTCTGCCGGAAAAAAGTGACAATAGATATCCAGAAAATAATATCATTATTTATCTTACGGTCTGCCAAACCCTGAGCGAAATGAGGAAAGTACCTACTTACGTATTTACAAACATATTTGCGAGACATGGGTCTCTCTAGGAACTGTCACAGTTTATGTTATATTATATTATAATAACACAGGAGAAGTTAACCAGTTTGGAAGCTATATATTTATTTTGATGTACTAATAATTCTTTCAGGAGACTTATGGTGAATCCAGCTTTCGGCAAAAGAAGTATAAAAGACAATTTGATATCGGACAAAGAGGAGTTCAAACCTAAAATAGATCGAAAAAAGATGCATGACAAACATTTAAAGACTGACCATTTGAAGACACACCAATTAGACAAGGACAGTGTGGAGTTTCATAGAAACAAAAAAGCAGAACTGTATCAGAAGATTGAGAAGCTTTTGTCTGCGTAAGTATAATATAAAAATAAGTCAAGATTCATGAAATAGGGGTTCAATGGCTCAAATGGATTCTAAGAAAGACAGGCCTCGATGTAAAACAATGTCCCCTCAACCAAAAACTAAATCACCCTTCAACTCATTAAATACGAGTACTAAACCACTGTAAAACTTATACCAAACATAGAGGTTAGACACTGAGCGTAATGTACGCCACAATAAAGCATTTTCTAAACGGCTTAACGTAATCTGTGCAGGATGGGTCGAGACGGGCGTCAGTGCGTTCTTTACAAACTATGCGAGGCAGCGCAGCGGGCTCACAGGCAGGGGACATTCCTGCAGGAATTCCTTAGAGCTGTGTTCACGTAAGTATCGATTTTCGCACTTGTGTTGTATTGTTGTGTTCGTGAGTGGTATTGCGGGGAATTCTTCTCTCGTTAGCCTGATGTTGGTGAAGGAATTTTATGTATTAAAACGGGCATTTGGATTCGGATTTTAGTTAATCTTTTATGTAATTTGCTTACGAGTCATGGTGTGTTACGAGTCATAGATTGTTTTTTAGTTATAGCGTAGTGTCGAAGTCTGGCCGAATCATAATTTTTAAATCATAGTTTTTCTTTTTTTATAATTGGTCTCGAATCTCATGTTATGAAACGTTATTCTAATACTAACGCAAAAAATCACTTTATCTTCAATTGCAGGTTACCGAAAGGAGAGGAGTTCCAACACGATGACCATAAGGAATATGACAAGGCTCATTTTGAAACTGACGACTGTTCAAAGCGGTATCCTGGATGTGATGATTTACACGAATCAATATTATCATAATTAATTATGAATAATAATTAAAATAACCTCAGGAGGCTTTTATTGCGCGGCTGGGTCATGAGCTTGATTCAGAAAGCAGTAGGTACAACTGAACGCATAGGGAGGAGGTTCCTTTCTCTAGAGCCCTGACCACCGGCGGCTTGGACCCTGTTCCTGATGAGTCACTATTTTTATATTTATAAATGTTTTTTTTTAATACACATATTTATAAATGTACCTAATTAATATGTATTTAAAATGAAATAAAGGAAAGATTCAAATAAAACTATCTGCCGATCGGTAAAAGTATAAAACACTTTAAAATCTGCTGAGTTGCTTTCCATCTTTCGCTAGTGTGATCCATATTTAAAAATGAAGACAATAAAGAAATTCAATGTAATTTTAAACTGAATGTTCAGATCCATTTTCTTTTCCATCAATAATGATGAGCTATTATATAATATCTACAGTTTAAAATTCAAGTTATTGGCAATAATAATTTGCTGGGAATCAATTCTGTAGCTGCAATACATTAAGGAGTTTATTTATAAACGTTGCTTAAAGTTAAGTAATGATTAGCGACTGATTAACCATACATTTTTGACGTTTGAACGTCACTTAACTTTATGCAGCGTTTATAAATAATCCCCTAAAAATATAAGGCGCGTGCGCCAGCGGCTAGTAGACGCCTACCTCAACAAATTCCATATCTGCTGTTTCTAGCAACTAATATTTGCTCCTAAACCATCTCCTGTAAGATTTTTGAAATTGTTCATACATTTAGGAAGACGAGTGAATATTTGTGTTGGTAACGTTTTCTCCCGGAGGTGTGATCGAACTAACCAATACGTTACCTTTAATTCAATTTGCATTGTATAAGATATTAGTAATCTACTAGGTGACTAACTAATTATCTATACAAATAAATAAAATTGAGTAATGTCAAAATAATGGGTGTGTTACGTGATTAGCATAATTATTATGAAAGTATAAACGGTACTTATTATAATAAAAATATATTTATATCAAATTTTGCCTGCCTTTTTAATTTTCAATATCAATAATAAAAATTCAATTATTGATTTTCGCAATGGTTGTCAATCAATTTTGTATTGTGTGTTCAAAAGAATTTAAAAGCTCATACAAAAAATTAAATAGCAACCAAAATTAAATCAAGAGTAAGATCAACATCATAACTTTATGCTTTTCTCTTAATTATCCTAACTGTTATTATAATCTTACATAATCTTATAAATGCGAAAGTGAGTTTGTTTGCTTGTTACGCTTTCACGCAAAAATGCTGAACGGATTTGGATGAAACTTGGCACATGAGTAGACCATGACTTAGGTAAGGACATAGTATAATTTTTATCCCAATATTCCAACGGAATCGAGATTTATGCGGGTGAAACCACGGGGCGCAGCTAGTACATACATATGTTGGCAATTTTCCCAAATTACCGTTTATTGAAACCGCTTTTTAATACTGGCTGATGATGGTGTTAAAGCAAGCCTCCTGCATGAAACACATTGCCGTAAATTTACAATAAAGTCTCCAAATTGTTGGTAAAACATGGCTGATAAAAGGACTTACTTATTCCATTACATCGATGAATCAGTAATTTCAGAGATAACGTGCTTATATTTTGTTACTTCACGTAGTTCATGCACGGCAAAACGTGCGTTCAAAACGGCAGCCAGGGGGCCTAGGGCGTCGGGAATCCCAGGCGGATTCCCGGCTACCATAGGCGCGGGCTTGCGGACGGCGAGCAACGGGCAGCTCGCCGTCCGATAAGGACCAGGCCCGGGTCGATGGCGCGTCGTGTTCCACGCGCGCCTCAAAGAGATGTCAGCAAAATTGACGGGGTCCAATAGGACCGATGCCTGCCAGGGTTGCGGGAAAGTCCGAAAGGGATACCGGGACCTTGGCAACAGGCAAATGAAGGAACACGGGTGGGTTTTAGTCAGTAAAAGTCTGACACGCCCTTCCGCTCCGCCCAGAGCGGGAGAAGTAATTGGATGATTTCCCACCCTCAAAAAAAAAAAAAAAAAGCCAGGGGGCCTAAACCAGCCACATTAGCAATTCCTCTAATTTGACATAAAAGCAATTCATAATTTGTGGACCATTTTACGAATCTCCATAGAAAACTGTCAAGCAGATGAATTATTTTGTAATATGAATTACACGCAGATCATTATTGTGAATTGTCAGTTTGTGTCATTTTACGATGATTCATAATATTTTCATATTATGATTCTGCTAAAGTGACCGTTTTAAACCCGCTGGTCGCCTTCTTGAAAGTGACTAATTTAGTTGAATGCAGCTTTTTCCTTAGCTCTGTCTTTGCTAGGCGATTCCTTATAGGCATTCAAATAGGTAGTCAAGTTCTTCTCAGATAGTGCAGTTATTAACTGAAATCTTTAATTATTTTATAGCAATATAATGATACTACCCACCCCGCGAGTTCACCCGAGTAAGTTTCAATCCCGTAGGAATTTTGGGATAAAGAGTATCCTATGACCTAACCCATGTGTCAAATTTCATTCTAGTCCATTTACGCGTTTTGGCGTGAAAGCGTAATAAATAAATAAACGAACTAACTTTCGCATTTATAATATTAATTAGGATTTAAAAAAAATATAACAACACGCCTGTATTACCCGAAGGGTTAGACAGAGTGTACTTATAACACACCCACATTTCACATTTAATGTTTAAGCCCCATGTAATAGGGGGCGAGCCTATTGCCATCAACCGGGCATAACTCCAGACTCCGGGCTGCCACTGAGAAATTCCAG
Source organism: Lithophane leautieri (assembly GCA_949152455.1). NCBI lineage: Eukaryota > Metazoa > Arthropoda > Insecta > Lepidoptera > Noctuidae > Lithophane > Lithophane leautieri. Next base: position 3,334,134 of record OX424474.1, on the reverse strand, counting down.
ATGGAAAAACCCAATAACACTTTGCCCGACCCGGGAATCGAACCCAGGACCTCATGCTCAGCAGTCGTGCTTGCGACCCTTAGACCAACGAAGCAGTCTATACAGGAAAAGTTTTTATCCACTGCGCAAATTTTGACAAATTAACCTTAAACCAGTTTTATTAAACATAGTTTTTTTATTTTGATGCATCTTAATACAAAAAAATAAAAAAATCGTTAACGAAAGATGTTTATTTTAAAAGTGGTTGTATGGCTAACCGGCGCCGGCGCGGCGGCGCGCGGCGAAGCGGAACGCGCGAAAGTACTTACCTATCAGCTGTGCGCTCGCTCGATTCGCCGGCGTAGGTATTTACGTGGGTTACTGGCCTTTGGATCTCGCTCAAAGAAATCAAAAATGCTTTCTTCGATTTCGATCGCCAGTCGGGGTCTGCCAGACCCTCGTGCATGGTTCGGGGTTCTGAACTGTCCGTGATCAAGCAGCCTTTGAGTGGCCGCTAAAATGGTCCTTTCATTAGGGACCGCGGGGTTAAGGATTCCATGGGCTCGCATTCGAGGTATGCCCTCCGTCGCATACATTCTGCGAGCTGCTCGCAAACTTTCACCACTCAGTACATACACTCGCACCATCTCGTAAAACTCGCGGTTACTGAAGTCCGACATCGTGACCGGTAGGTACAAGCACGACACGTGCGGCGCGGCGCTTGCGCGGGAAAGCGATTAGACGCGACGTCACACGACAGCGCGTGCGATGAGCGAACTGTCGGCCACAGCGCCCGGCGCCGCCCTGCCGCCCGGGAGGGGGTTGCACCCCCGCGCAACACCGCCGCCTGTGCGCCGGCCGCCGCACGCGCCCATTGATATTATTACGAATAGTTTGTGTCCATATTTTGCTGATTTAAAGTAGGATAAAAAAACAAAAAAAAGTATTGAATAAATAATGGAAATGTGTTCTATTACTGATATTGAACCACCAAAAAAAATTTGCGCACTGGTCAAAAACTTTTCCTGTATTATGGTACCTATGTATTCTTTCCATTGGTATAAAATAGGTAAAAAGAGGAGCTCGTGGCTAAGTAATAACAGCCACATGGGTTAATTCATCAGGTTAAGCTACGCTTGCCGGGGTTGGTCCGTGGATGGGTGACCATCTTTACATATCGAGACTCCTCTGTGCCTCGGAAAGCACGTTAAACGTTGGTCCCGGCTGTCATTTGTGGATCTTTGACAGTCGTTACGGGTCGTCAGAAACCCGAAAGTCTGACAACCAGTCCTGCCAAGGGGTATCGTATTACCCAGTTACTGGGTTGTGGAGGTCAGATAGGCAGTCGCTCCATGTAAAATACTGGTATTCAGCTGCATCTGGTTGGACTGGAAGCCGACCCCAACATGGTTGGGAAAAGGCTAGGCAGATGATGGTATAAAATAGGTAAATGTCATTGGACTGCTCGTGTATTCTGTTTGAAGCTGGAGTAGATACAGTTTAGACCGACCGCTGTGGCTACAGCTAATTATGATCTAGTTGCAAAATACTATATATTCTACTACGTTTTCCTGTGGTTTCTTGTGCTTTTAACACATTATGAATTGAAATGACGTTAAAGCTTAAGGTAGCTTCAAAGACGGAGGTTTGTTTAATACGACTGTATTCTTATGTACTAAACAGACATCAGTTACATGCACATGGTTTTAAAAAAAATAGCTAGAATTATTACGAAATTGTTACGGTTTATCGAAAAAAACTTAATAAAAGAATATCTGCAACATTCTTTCATAACACTAGCTTTAAAAAAAGTGTCAGTTTTATGAAATTCGAAAAAATTTGAAACATGCACAATTTTTTTATTTATATAGTAAATCCTACTATAACCATTTCTTTGACATAGTAAAGCTCATATTGCATAATTTTGAATAAACATTATTAAACAAACCATCCCTTTCCTGTTTATTTAAACAATCAGAGACAAAATAATTGCAGTTTATTTTAACGGTTAATTAATAAATGCAGTAAGCGCTGCCTTTCGGTAAATTGTTAATATTTAACAATGAAGTAATGTAAAACGTTATAAATTGCTTGTTAATTTTGTATTTGGAATGATTTTGTTCAAGTTAAATAAAAATGGAGATTTTGTAACATGTTCATCAATGATCAAATATTGCCTTGCTTTTTTACTGCTTGTGTACAGGAATACATTAATTCTACTTCAGGACGCCATCAAGTGACCAAAGATAAATAAATTCATTGCACTTTCCAGTATAGTTGTTGAACAATTTACGTTTGAAAAAAAACTGGCCAAGTGCATGTCGAACCACGCACAATGAAGGGTTCCGTAGTTGCGATGAATTTATCCAACAAACTTAACATTGTAGTTGAAAAACTTGTCCTCCCATACGAAATGTTTTTGCAACTGCAAATTTAAGTTGGTCGATTATTACTCGGTAACTTGTGGAGCCTATGTCGCGGTGATAGTTTTCCTTTTAATTTCGTTATATATACTACTGTCGTGAATTTTTTCACATTTCCAAACCCAACCATTTAGCTGGCAGGGGGGGGGGGCACTTAACTCTAACAAAAATTTGCATTTTAAAGCTTAATATTCCGCAAACGGATCCTTGAATCCAAAAATGGTTTTCATAAACTCCCATTATTTTTAAACGAACTTTCCAACGATACCTTACACCATGGGATTGACGAGAAAAAAAAAACAATCTTCATTTTAAATGTAGGGGAGGTACCCTAAAAACCACCTTACCACTTACCACTTTGCCGGCATGGTTTATATGTATATCCATACCAAATTACAGCTTTCTAGTACCAACGGTCTTTGAGCTAAGCCGCGGACAGACGGACAGACGGACAGACAGACGGACATGGCGAAAGTATACGAGTTCCTTGTTGACTACGGAACCCTAAAAAACGTGGGTGAAGTAATTAGCGTACTTCAGTGAAGATAAACGATTCTCTAACCTATTAAGAAAAGCAAAGGCCGTTTGAGTTCTCGTCTAACTTAGAATACATTTTTTCTACTTGAAATTCCTTTCTGTGTAGTAGCTAGAACATTTTTTAATATCTTTTTCATTTTCCGCTTGTAAATCTCAGCTCGTTTCATTGAGAAAGAGTGGCTGTTTAGATTTCTTTATTAGCTTTATTCTTTGTATTGAGCTAGTATTTGGATATGCGGCAAATATTTACATGATAGTGAGATTATCAGTTTGTCTTGATATGAAAAAAAAAACATGTTTTTTTATTTTGATTCCCTATGTTATCTTGTACCTATTTAAAGTGATAATTTACGTCCTACTTCGATTGCGTCGTTATTATTGCAGCACTGTGTACCTTCATGGTCGTTCATACAAAATTTACTGAATACAGATATAACGCATGCGTTATTATCGAACGACGAAAACGCGTCTGTGGGGGACCTTTCCCCCACAGGCGCTTTTTACGATACAAGTAATGACATCTTTTGAAAACAGCCGGTCGATTCTGTAACCATTTCACCGTGGAAACTTAGGTGAAGTGAGCGTGGAGTGTGATGTCACTGCCTTAGCATCAGTAGGTGTCGATGACAATGACAGCTCACTCCACGCTCACTTCACCTAAGTTTACACGGTGAGACGGTTACAAAATCGCAATGCAGGTGTCAACTGTATCGTGTTATTATGGCCAATTTCACTTATTTCACTACTATGAGTAAGATTTATTTCCATGTATTGGGTTAACATAAAGAACTGGCGGAATCTCTATCACTGTATGGCCATTGAAGCCAACTACATGCGATTTAGCTTTTTAAATAAAATCTTCACCCATTAACCTTTTTTTTTTTTTTTGAGGGTGGCAAATCATCCAATGACTTCTCCCGCTCTGGGCGGAGGGGAAGGGCGTGTCAGACTTTTACTGACTAAAACCCACCCGTGTTCCTTCATTTGCCTGTTGCCAAGGTCCCGGTATCCCTTTCGGACTTTCCCGCAACCCTGGCAGGTCACCCATTAACCTAAGTGCTCTCCATCATCATCATTACAGTTGAAAGACTTCCACTGCTGGACATACTCGTAGGACACCCCTAAGCATCATCACTTCGACCGGTTCTATGCTTATCGCTTCCAGCTCCAGCTTCACAAGAAAATCGATTCACCTTGCGGCCTTCCATCGGTCACCTGTTCGGTGAGCAATGTGCCCTGCCCGCTGCCAATTAAGTTTGGCAATTCTTCGGGTTATGTCGGTTACCTTGGTTCTCCTGTGGATATCTTCATTTCTGATTCCAACACGTAGGGAAACTCCAAGCCTATACTGGGCACTTATTAGTGTAGAAATTTCTATCCCACTCTACTAATGGCAATGGCTTAGCTGCTCTAAAAGTCCGTACACTTTCTTTTGTCTTCAGAGGCCCTAGTGTGAGTTTCTTTCAACTATCTCGTCTTTACGCATCGACCGCGTTCGGCGCTCCGATTGGCCCTTCACTGGCCTTCACTGGTGAAGGGCCAATCGGAGCACCGAACGCCGTCGATGCGTAAAGTCGAGATGATTAGAAGAAACTCACACTAGGGTCGGTTCAGTTAGCTCAGTTGGTTCTATGTACTTTCTTCTCGGTTTTTGGTGTTTTTCCCTTTGCCTCAATTTTAATGTTAAGTATTCTGAAAATACAAACAAACAGACAAAGAGATATTAAAAAAGGGTCAGATTAGTTCGTTGTGTTTTCATTAGCATGTTTCTCAAAAACAATTTGTCGTTATTTGCACAAAGCTTGTAATTTTATGCAAATATGCTAAATACGTGAGGCTGTTGTCTTGCACTGCATGCCAGTCCTTTCTTGGAATTAGAAAGGGGTAACATTCTTTGGAGAGATATATAAATTGTAAGTATATAATATTAATGAGGTTTATATGTTTTTATTAAATAATTAGTAGTGCACGTAGGTATCTTAATCCTAATGCTAACTAATATTATAAACGCGAAAGTGAGTTTGTTTGGTTGTTACGCTTTCACGCTAAAACTACTGAACGGATTTAAATGAAATTTGGCACAGGGTTAGTCTTTGACCTGGAATAGGACGTAGGTTACCTTTTATCTCGATATTCCCACGGAATCGAGACTTACGTGGGTGAAACCGCGGGGCGCAGTTAGTTGTCTTGTATGTAGCTAGCTGATGCCCGTGGTTTCGCCCGCTCGTATGACGGTTATTATATACTAAAACCTTACTCAAGACCCACGCTATTCATTGGTGAAAACAGCATGAAAATCGGTGCAGTAGTTTTTGAGTTTATTGCGAATAGAATGACAGACTGACGCGGCGGAGGACTTTGTTTTATAATATGTAAGGATTACGTACTTACTTTTAATTTCTGACAAACCTGTATTTTTATTTAAAACGTTTTATTTACAGCAAAACATGTTCATTTCCATTTACATCTTTATAATATCAATAGTTATGTTTATTGATAAAACCACATCAGACGCAAATGTAACATCAGTAGCACCACAATACGAAAGCAAGGAGGATGGAACTAGGCTCAAAGTGTTGTCAAGAAGAAAGAGGTTCCTGATATTTCCTGATGGCAGCTCTTTTCAAATAGGTGAATTACAATTTACCAATATAAATTTAAACCATTGCACGTTGGCCTCTGGCCTGAAAGCCGACCCCAAAATAGTTGGGAAAAGGCCAGGCAGACTAATTGCACATTGGCTTGTGGTCGTATGGTCAAATGTAAACGGTCAGTTCTTTCATCTCATTATTATATTTTTTTAGGGATTCGGAAACCTATCGGACGAAAGCGACAGTTTTTTATCATGATAAATTCAAAAACCCGTATATCACAATCATTTAAAATCTTTTAATTCGTATATAATAAGCATTCAGCATACAAATAACAAAAAGTTACTTACGACGGAGGATATTTTTACTCAAGAACTATATGAAGTGCTATTCTATATTTCAGTTTTCTGCACTCAAAACCACGGGTATCTCCATATCGGCAACATTGTATGGTTTGGCACCACCGCAGCTATGGCCTGGGAACTGCCTACAGATCCTGGAGACTTTGACATGTTCAAGGATCAATACAAAGTCTTTGGTGGAAAGAGAAGAAGCGATGTCTTGTACTATGTGGATGAAGATGGCAAAGTGGTTGACAAGATTGAGTATAAAAGGTAATGTTGAAGACTTGGAAGACAATCCGAAGCCCTTATCATGGTTGTAGACACAAAATAATTTCCATAAATTATTCTTGTCATCAAGGTTTTAACGCCATTCTATCATTCTGTCTATACAATAAGGTGTTAAAAAGGTACGCAAAATACGCGCTTTGACGTGGAGTTGCGGATACCAGCCCGTTTTACCTATTTTACCTAAGGTGTTAAAAAATTAACTATTCAAACTTTAAGAGGTGCTTCAGACTAACGAACTGAATAAATTTTACCATGGCACCAACTTTGAAATTGCGAAAAAGAAGTCAGCTGTTCCTACTGCTCTAAACTGTAGTTATGGGACAGCAGATTTTTTTTTGTCGATGTAATAGTGGGCCCCATAGTAAAAGTTATTCAGTTGGATGGTCTAAAACAGCTCTTAAAGTTTGTAAAGTTAAATTATTAACATCTTATATAGCCTATATCGTCTTACGGCACAATTCTGTCTTCTGTTTAATTGAAGAGGATATTTATAATGATTGAAGATATAAATATATATATGATTGATTGATTGAATGAAGTATGACTGTAGACTGGCTAGTACAATAGAGAAATTTTTTGGTAAGAAAACTAATTCTGAAACTTTTAACAGAAAAATCCTAACAAACCCAGCGTTTGCCAAAAGAAGCGTTGATGCAGCTGAAGCAAGTGTAAGAAACATATCGAAGGTTGATAAAAAGAAAATGCATAACTCGCACAAAAATAAAATCTCGTTCAAAGATTTAGATACAACCAGACTTGAGCGTCATAGAAAAGACAGACAGAAACTTTATGTAAAACTGGAAAAGTTTTTGCAAACGTAAGTGGCATTCATAAATATAAAATCCGATTTATTTGCTGAGGAACTTTTAAATATTTGAAACTATCTACTTCATTCTTTATGATGAAAGTATTGTCTGTATTTCAAGGGTTGGACGTGCATTAGTACACCCACATTTCGTCAGTTATGTTTAAGTCCCATGTTATAAGGCGCGATCTATTGGCATCGACTGGCGTGCTGCTACTGAAATTCCTGACAAAGAAATTCAATAACAATTCACTCAACCTTTTTTTTTTTTTGAGGGTGGGATGTCATCCAATGACTTCTCCCGCTCTGGGCGGAGCGGCGGAAGGGCGTGTCAGACCCACCCGTGTTCCTTCATTTGCCTGTTGCCAAGGTCCCAGTATCCCTTTCGGACTTTCCCGCAACCCTGGCAGGCATCGGTCCTACCGGACCCCGTCAATTGTGCTGACATCTCTTTAAGGCGCGCGTGGAACACGACGCGCCATCGACCCGGGCCTGGTCCTTATCGGACGGCGAGCTGCCCGTTGCTCGCCGTCCGCAAGCCCGCGCCTATGGTGGCCGGGAATCCGCCTGGGATTCCCGACGCCCAGGGCGTCTCCAACGGCGGCGGTTAGGGGCGTGAGGGCGCAAACTTTGCCTTTGCCTCACGCGTTCCGCCTCCTCCTTCGCGAGCATTACTGCTTCGCAAAAGGAGGTGACGGCTTCCCATGCCCTCTCGCTCCGTACCATGGCCTGGACCAGGGCCGGACGCGAGAGGTCATTGCCGCCAATCGCCTCCGCGAGGACACGGCGGTGCTCCGCCCAAGCAGGGCATACCTCCACCGTATGATCCACCGTGTCCTCCGGGCGTTCTGCACAGTGGTGACACCCGGGCGTTTCCTCCCGCCTAATCCTAAACAGGAACCTCCCGAAGCTGCCATGTCCGGTGAGGACCTGTGTCAGGCGGAAGGTGAGGACGCCGTGGCGCCTCTCTAGCCACTCCTCAAAGAGGGGACTTATCGCCGCTATTGTGGCGTGATCAAATTCACTCGACCTGGGAATCAAATTATTGGTATAAGTATCTTTTGATTATTTTTTTGCAGCCCAGAGTGGATTGGCGGATTTGTGCCCGAATGCTAGCAATAGGGTCGCCCCCTATTACATGGGACTTAAACATAACTGGCGAAATCTGGGTATACTATAGGTACACCTTTGCCTAACCCTTCGGGGAATACAGATGTGATATTATGTTATGTTACACAATTACTTTGTTATCCACATAGTGTCACAGTTTTTGTCAAATAAAACCTTAAAATATTTCCTTTTTTGAACAGGCTAGGTTTGAACGGTAAAGAGTGTATCCTGAAAATGCTTTGTGTGACAGGCAAGAGACAAAGCAAACAAGAATCGTTTATGGGAGAGATCCTCCGGGCTGTGTTTACGTAAGTCAATAATTAGTAAATGGGCTAGAGCTAGATGGGGTGGTGGGTAGATTAGATGGAAAACATGGTTTAAAGAGTGTTGCGGCTCAGCTTGGGAGAAGTTTTTATCTGGGAGGGGACTATGGCAGGCTGATTTTATTGGTTGAAGAACAACAATAATTAAAAATAAATAGTTTTGATCCCATTAAAATGTAAAAAAGATATTTGAAAAAGTTACCGAATTTTCCTTTTATTCATAAACGTTGCTTAAAGTTAAGTAATTATTAGCGACTGTTTAGCCATACATTTAAACGTCTCATAACTTTAATCATCGTTTATGAATAAACCTCTACCTATAGAAGTTTTATTTATTTGTAATGTACAGCGTATTTAATTGTCTCCGTGTGTAAAAACTCCAAAATTCACCTTGCTAAAAGTTAAGATAAAATACTATAGTACTTGTTGTACTACTAGTGTTGGTCTCGATTTCAAGTAACAGATCTACACAGCCAGATGCATGAAAATCTGCCGCAAATTTTCAACTCATAGAATTCTCCACATACCAGACAATGTACGCGACGTTTCCTTGTATACCTAAACTTGGAACATAATTTCAGATTACCAGAAGTCCCAATCTCGGTGTCCAAACTTCATAAGCAATACGACGGCACCCACGGGGCCAATGGCGACTGTGCAGAATTGTACCCCAATTGTGGAGAGTTGTCTCTCTTGTAGCATGTCATTGTAATTTTTATTGTTTATTTGGTATTGACAATAAAGTTAATAGGAGTTTTCTTTATTTTTCATTCGGTTGGTTTTATTGGTTATTGTTTTGGATTATATCGACTCAATAGTTTGTTTAGATATATTTACATTAGCTTTTGCCCGCGACTTCACCCGCGTGGATGTCGGAAAAAATCCCACGGGTACTTACTACCGCCCGGGATTGAAAGCACCCTATGTGTTAATCCAGTTATCTAATTGCGTAACTTATTTTCGTAACCGATTAAGACTAATCTTTCATTTTGACAGTTCAACAACATTCATTGCGTTATTTATGTTGTGGAGCAGATTTCTTTTTATAACTTATGAAGCAATGGATTAGAAATTTGTTTCAAACTGATTCAGATTGTGGATCGTGTATTACGCAATTAGGGTGCAGGTTATAAACTATCTGTGTGCCTTTCATCCATATCCGTTGGGCAGTTTTTGCGCCAATCCGGAACACACATCCAAGCAAACAGACAAACTGACAAAAATTCTTAAAAACATATTTTCGGCATCAGACTCGTTCCCACACCTCGTAGCAATTACACGGGCAATATTTCCTTTTCTTTATTAATAAAAAACATATCTGCGGGCTGTAACAACATATGATAATAATTATGTAGTCGGTGGTTTAAATATTATTGTATCATTACATAATGAAGGTATTATTGAAGTTAAGTCAGATAGTAACTTACAAAACCCCGAAACACGTACTTTTAATTTTTTTGTTTTAGGTGTTACTACTTACCGTACCGAGTTTCGAGTTAATCCGACAGCACGTTAAAATGTTTACTTACTTACTTTGCCACCCCGTTATTCGTCTATGTGACGGATTGCTTAAAAAACTAAAAGTGACAATCTTTATTATTTGCTATAGCAAGTATTGCCAAGTTTCAAGTTTAATAACTAAAAGAATAAGGTCGAATTTCCAAAAACCCTTTCTTAGTGGATTCCTACGTCCTAATAACTATCTGTGTGCCAAATTTCAGCCCAATCCGTTGGTTTGAGCTGTGACGTGGACTACCCATTTTCATCCCGTTAGGGGTAGATTTGAAAAACCCTGATACACATTATTCTTTATTTTTTGTTTTAAGTTTATGTACTGAGTTTCGAGTTAATCGGACAGTGCGTTAAAATTCTTCTATACAAACTTTGACACCCTCCAATCCTCGTTTAGGCGGTAGTTTATAAAAACTAAAAATGACAAACTTTATAATTTATTTAGATAAGTATTCGTGCCAAATTTCAAGTCTATTAGCTCAAGGAATAAGATTTTTCATACAAACGAAATCTCCCGGTTTCACCGTCTTAGCGGTGGAATTTCGAAAAATCGTTTCTTAGTGGAAACTTACTCTTCATAAAGAACACACCCTCCATATTTCATGTCTCTCGAACCAGCTGTTTAGGCTGTGCGTTGGTATCTCAGTCACCCTTGTCTTGTATATAGATTCATTAAAATAAAATAAACTTTGACTTTGTAATGTCAATTCTAATGACTCGACTTTGTGTATAGGTATGTTTTGTTTGAAGTTCTAATTCATATTACTGAGGCATAGTACGTAAGACTATTATGTGTGTTTGAAGTACTGAAAATAAATCTTATAGTATTCGAAGTAAGAAGACCGGGGAAATATGACTTGATTGAATACCTATCGGTCTTCCTGGTTTCCTTAAGGGTCTTTTTCTATCTATAAAGGTACTGAATCATTAACCAAGTCGGACAGATCTATATGAAACGAACTTTTGCCAGGACAGCGGCTTCGCCCGTGTAGATGTCGAAAATTTACCCATGGGAACCTAGTACTGGGATAAAAAGTATCCTATGTGTTAATCCAGGTTATAAACTATCTGTTTGCCAAATTTCATCCAAATCCGTTCAGCCGTTTTTGCGTGATTGAGTAAGAAACATCCAAACACACAAACACACAAACTCACAAACACACAAACACACAAACTTTCACATTTATAATATTAGTAGGATTAGTATACAACCTTTCACACTGACCCGTAATTATTCCTCTTTCGGTCTTGTTCTCATTCGCCAAGTGTGTAGAGACGTTATATCGTGCGTTAAAGAACTTCGGTTCAAAAGGTAATATTTTTATCCGCGGCCGGGCCGCGCACGGACCAAAAACTATTGTAGTTTAATTAGAAAGTCCTTGAAGAATTAAGACGTATAAATATATCGTTACATAATGAAAATTTTCATTTTCAAACTAATTTTCATAGAGTTTATGGAAGATAAGAAGCTAAAATAAAGCTCAAATGTTATGTACGAGTATCTATGTATAAAATAATTTTATTAATATCTAGGACTTTAATTATTATAAATTAATTATAATGTTAGAAAGAGTTTATGTATGTATTAGTAGTATTAGTGAATGTTGTGATATTGATATCTAATTATGTTTGCAATATAATGTTAACTTTTAACCAAGCTATACGTTAAATGCAATAATACTTGCAGCGCCCTAACAGGGTCAAGTACCTACTTATAAGTTTTACCCTACCCTGTAACTGAGTGTACATTATGCAAATAAATAAATAACTTACTTTTTTTAAATCATTCAAATAAAATCTCAATCTGCCTAGCCTTTTCCCAACTATGTTCGGGTTGGCTTCCAGTTTAACCGGATAAACGGAATACCAGTATTTTACATGGAGCGACTGCCTATCTGACCTCCACAATCCAGTAACTGGGTAATACGATACCCCTTGGTAAGACTGGTTGTCAGACTTTCGGGCTTATGACGACCCGTAACGACTGTCTAAGATCCACGAATGACAGCCGGGACCAACGGCTTAACGTGCTTTCTGAGGCATGAAGGAGTCTCGGTATGTAAAGATGGTTACCCATCCACGGACCAACCCCGGCAAGCGTAGCTTAACCTGATGGATCGACTCGTGCAGGTGTTATTAATTAGCCACGAGTTCTTCTTAAATCATTCAAATAGTTAACCAATACACATTCAATTTAAAATCATGCAACCAATCCTATCAAAAAAGTAAGAGTCTTAAGTTTCCAGATATAGTTTGACTCCAACACTCGATTGAAGCAAAATATCGACACCCTTGCGCCATCCCATCTTCCTAGCACGGCGGGCTGTGCTGGGTCTGCTGCTGCAGGTGCAGAAAACCTCAAACGGCGCAAATACTCCAATCTTATCGGGACGTATTAGTTCGAGCCGTTTGGGGTTGAAACCCTAGGGCCATGGGGTCCAAGTGCTCACTTGGTTTTTCAAGACATCGCCAAGCGGTTGGTCGACTCTTCACGTGATCAGAGGGCTGGCCTATTTTTTGGCCAAAGAATCAGCATTGCTATTCAACGTGGCAATGCTGCAAGCCTTTTGGGCGCTTTTCTTGATGACAGTGATGCTGACGAATTTTTTGATGCCCTTTGATAATTTCTTTATAAACTTGTACACATTTATTATTATTAATTTAAGTCAGTAAGTAATTGTATTACATTTTATATAGAGAAAATTGTATTGAAGCATCAGTACTCCTAATTACATTGCATAACTGCGAATGTATAGTATTACATTGCATAACTGCGAATGTATAGTAGACTGTAACGTTCAAAAGTGCAGAGGACAGACGTACTCTAATTACTTGATCAAACATTGAACTTGACGACGTTCAGAGCATTGCACTAGGACATTGGTTTAGTGTGGAAGAGGTGGAGTTTGCGGCTTTAATTATTTTAGTATTGGCTGGTAGACGATTTGCACTGTGTAACATCTTTATGAAAAAAAAAAAGCGCGTGGAAAGCCTCTCGCTTTCCTGCAAGCTGTGGCAGTGATTTCGTGAGTGGGACGGAAGTGTGTAACAGGAAGCCGGGGATGCGCGCGTGCTGGAGTTCGCCGTCAAATGGCACCAACCCTTTTTCCGAGAGGTTGGTACTGTCAGCCAAGATGTCAGATGTTCATGCTTGCTTTTTTTTATCTTCTTTAAGATTCAAATCTAAAAGACCTTCGTTTAAAACTTTATCGGTCGTCTAATTTAGATATCTTAGCGAGCTCTTCACTACAAGATAGATAAAGGCCCTATAGTCTATAGCTTTATCATCATTACTTAAGCTACCATTCTATTTAAAATATCAGTATAAACCAATTTCTATTTCATTTGTTTCAAATCGATTGTATTATTTTTACATATTTTGATAACAGTATTTTTTGAGCATATTGCTTAGTTTACTCTAGTTAAAACTTGTAGGTAGTTAAAGTATAAAGTAGATAATCTGTCTGTCAGTTCAAGTCGATTTTCATGAACAATGTGCTAAATAGACATCGGGTAAATTGTAAAGCCATAAACGGTCATTGAACTTAAATAGTCATGTGCTTCACAATAGTCAGAAGCAACATTATTTATTTTGGCACCAACTATACTTCAAGCAACTGTTGGATTTCCGAAGAAAATGAAGACGTGTGAAATTAAAATTAATACAGCTTAAGTCCATACGACGCCATCTTTAATTTCAAAGTCATGTGTTTGGTTGAGCCAGTAGCAACGTATGACATTGTTTAAACGTTTAGTTCGTTTCCAGGAGGAAACTATGAATGTGGTACATTTTCTGGTAATAGTTTTTGTGGTGAGTGAAAATGTTTTTTTCGTGAATGCTGAAGGGAAGGACCGATGTGATAATGTGAAAACTTCTTTGAATGTTTTGAGGAAGAGGAGACATTTGACGTTTCCTGAAGGAACTTCTATGGTTGTAAGTACACTGTTGATTCTTCTTTTCGTGTGGTTAATGACTAACCTGGTGTCATAGTTTTAAAACTGCCTCTGACTTGGCTTCACATGCCAAGAAAAATAAAACGCACGTTTTTCTTAGAGAAATATCTCTCAGGCATGCCTTGCGTTGACTATTGATTAATATGCAGTTATAAAAATATTCATTAGTACTATCAAGTTGATTATTGGTAGCTAGAGATATTAAATCAAGGTTATCTGTTTTTAAATAGTTGCAGTAACCTGATTTCATTTTGACATAAATATTAAACAGTTTGTTTAATTATCTTTTTAATCTGAAAAATCTCATATTTGTTACTCATTTGCTATTCTAATAATGCCTTCCAAGCTTCCTTGACTCTTCTATCAATATTATCAGTAGATATAAACTCAGTCAGGCAGGAGCTCGTGGCTAAGTAATAACAGCCGCACGGGTCGATCCATCAGGTTAAGTTACGCTTGCTGGGGTTGGTCCGTGGATGGGTGACCATCTTTACATACCGAGACTACTCCGTAAAAAGGAAAAGCACGTTAAGCCGTTGGTCCCGGCTCTCATTTGTGGATCTTTGACAGTCGTTACGGGTCGTCAGAAGTCCGAAAGTCGGACAACCAGTCTTGCCAAGGGGTATCATATTACTCAGTTACTGGGCTGTGGAGGTCAGATAGGCAATCGCTCCATATAAAATACTGATATTCAGCTGCATCCGGTTAGACTGGAAGCCGACCCCAACATAGCTGGGAAAAGGTTAGGGAAATGATGATGATAAACTCAGTCAGCCTGTACTTGCCTTTATAATACTACAACGGAACACAAACAGTTGTGGTTTTAAAAAGTTTACTTCATTTAAGCGGAATTAACTTAAAGACTAACTTTAAATAACTTTCCCATATAAAATGCACGGATTCTGAAGTTTTTATGGAAAACGACTTCCTGAGTCTTCGTTATAATGTATAATGACTACGATTTTAAACTTTAATGCTATGCTGGAAATGGTACCTGCATTTTGGTCTATATAATATACTTACATGAATAAAAGATATAGTTATAAACTTTTGTTTGGACGAAAATGACACTTGATTTATAAAAGGTATACGTTCTATCAACCGTCGTATTCAATGGCATATTTAAGAATTTTTTGGCCATAATTTTCACATGTCATACATAGCCTTTTAACAACATAATTATGTATTAAAGCATTCATGGGTGCTTCGGAAAGCACGTTAAGCCGTTGGTCCCGGCTGTCATTTGTGGATCTTTGACAGTCGTTACGGGTCGTCAGAAGTCCGAAAGTCTGACAACCAGTCTAACCAAGGGATATCGTATTACCCAGTTACTGGATTGTGGAAGTCAGATAGGCAGTCGCTCCATGTAAAATACTGGTATTCAGCTGCATCCGGTTAGACTGGAAGCCGACCCCAACATAGTTGGAAAAAGGCTAGGCAGATGATTATGATGGGTGAACGATTGTTTAGTAGTAAAAGTCAAACTGTAATGGCTTATAAGGATCCTGTATATTGCTATGAAAAATTATAACTTATAGATAAATATTAACCAGAGTAAAGTTTAACCTCGAAAAATATAATTGTAAACTCAAGTTAATATTGGTGTCACTTAACTTTGGGTAAGGTTTTATCTAATTGATGAATTAAGGGGTTAGTCCTTATAATCAACAACTGGGGGCCAACCACCACCTCTTTAGCAGTATTATTTTAATACTACTTTACAGAGGGAAAGTGATGGAGCTATGCAGGACGTATAGCTTCATCTGTTTCTCACTGTGAAGTAGTATTAAAATAATACTGCTAAAGAGGTGGTGGTTGGCCCCCTGACCCTAATAATTCCAGGTCGAAGTTTCCCCATCTGAAATGGTTGACTTCTTTGGTTTCCAGCTGACAATGTCGGTGCTGAAAACTGTGATGGTCCACGCTCCATCCGGATGGAATGTAGCCGTTGAGATAGACGTGATCTATCCCCTGCTCAGCCCAGAGATGACCAATGCTTCATACAGGAAGAAGTTACATCATCGACAGAAGAGGGAGTTTTGGGAGAGGATAGAAAGGGCTCTTGAGAGGTAAATATAGATAGAATAAGCTGTTTTATGTACACACGGCTACACATCAAGCTATACATGTCCAGTATTAGCTGACCTCACATTAAACGGAAATCCTATACAATGCGAGATCAGCATAAACTGGAAATTAATAGCTCGATGTGTAGCCGTGTGTACACCATCAAAATTTCAGTCATAAAAGAGTAAAATAGTTTAGAATATTTACATAAGGTGATACAATGGGCGGTCTTATCGGTAAAAGCGATCTTTTACAGACAATCTTTGGAAGGAGTCCCAATACTGCAATATGCGTCATACTCAGAACAATGAATGCCATTTTCGTACCAGAGAAAGCAGAAACTATAGAACGCCTCCTGCTATGATTCAAACACTTCTTTTGCTCAATTTTATTTAACAGAGATGATTATCGTCATATACGTGTTAACATCAATCCTTACAAATTATAAAACAAAGTCCTCCATCGCGTCTGTCTGTCGTCCTGTACGCGATAAACTCAAAAACTACTCTACCGATTTTCATGCTGTTTTCACCAATGAATAGAGTGGTTCTTGAGTAAGGTTTTAGTATATAATAACCGACATCCACGAGGGCAAAGTCGCGGGCATCAGATAGTGAAATATAATTTCATTGACAAATATTGATTCTTCATCTCATCATCTGCCTAGCCTTTTCCCAATCATGATGGGGTTGGCTTCCGGTCTAACGGATGCAACTGAATACCAGTATTTCACATGAAGCGACTGCCTATCTGACCTCCACGACACAGTAACTGGGTAATATGATACCCCTTGGCAAGACTGGTTGTCAGACTTTCGGGCTTCTGATGACCCGAATTGACTGTCGAAGATTCACAAATGACAGCTGGGACCAACGGCTTAACGTGCTTTCCGAGGCACGGAGGAGATTGATTGATATCGTAAAGTTGCAGTCAGAAGAGCTAATACCTACTCTTTAAGTAATTTCTTCATACTTGATCATGGTCAGTCTATTCGAGTATTTTTAAATGCTTTACTGGATTCAATTTGTATGATATTCTTTTACAAAACTATGTTAGCATTAAACCATTACAGTTATTTGTAACAAAATCGTTCCATAAGACTAAGTTTCCTGTAACAAGTGTTCAGTAAATCATTTTGTTTTCAGTTACAACTTGAACGGTCGCTCGTGTATTTATCGAAGCATATGTGAAGCGAGAACACACTTGGCTCCACCGGGGAAGTCCTTGGTGCATGACATTTTGAGGACAATATTTTTGTAAGTTTCTTTTTCATCTATGGTCTGAAGTTTCTTTCCTCTTAAGAGGAATAATTTTAACGTTTTGGTAGATTTTCTATACAATTTAGATTCAACATTGTGATTATTCGTCTTTTAAATCGTGTTGGTTAAATTCCAGAGATTAACCCGTAGGAGTTTCTCAATAGTCAATTAAAATAACCTGTCATGCATTTGTAACATAAAGGGTGTTTGGAGCATCCTTGGCCAAATGAAAATGGTGGATAGTAGGGGGTCATGTGATAGCATTATGACCCCCTATTCGCTACCTATTTTCATTTGGCCAATGATGCACCAAACACCCTGTATATTTCTTCATGCATGTAAGTAATTGATTGTTGTTGATTGATTGATTGCTGGGGATCGGGTCAAATCGGAGAAATGCCAGTTGACTCAACGCTATTGCATGTCTACGTGGACACAGTTGCACCTCTCCTCTGCCTATCATAATAACAGCGGATGACAAAGATGTCTGTCGTGTTGATTGGTTATAACTTTTTTTTTTAAAGCGTCTTTGTTTTTTCGCATTCATTCTTGTTTATCTTCGTCGTATCGATGAGTTCAATAAATTTAAAGCTTCGACCAGAATTACTGTTCAATTTTTTTTATTTTAATAATTCTTCTAATGTCACTATACATTCTGCAAGTTATCTGTTGCTCTTCGAGTACCCAAACCACAATTTTCATCATCATCATCATCATCATTAATGTATGAAGGTCCAGTCAGACGGCATTTAAATCAAGCTCCAGCTACTTTTAGCCAGCTACTACTAACCATCTTACAAAGATCGCTCCACCAGATAGACTTTATATTCTCTGATACATTATATAGACAAAAATTTCATAAAGCCTTATTTAAAGTTAGACTGGCCAGTAATAGAAATTGTTCGTTTTGTTCAAGCGCCCCAGTTCACGAGAAAGGATTTAAGGAGGAAGTTAATGAAACTTATTACGAGTTATTGGAACCAAACGTCTGCGAAAGAATCCACGATTGCCCCATTTCGATACTGGAAGTTGTATTAGGTCTGAATAAAAATAGCTACGTATAGCCGAAACATTTTGGTTTTCTTTTATTTTATATCGGTTATTTTTATGATGCTTCACTTATGCTTAATTTGTGATTTATGGATAGAAGTATGGAAAATTTATCTTTCGTTAGAAAAGAAAAGAGCAAATTGTTAAAATCACTACAGCTGACGATAAAAGTCATGTTCATGATGACGCAGCCAATTTGAAAATGAAATTGTCACGGAATAAAGTTATCAAACTCGTACAGTGTAACATAAAGCCTGACTAGCAGTAACATTATGTGAACGATATGAAAGGTTATCCATTACTCCAACTTTAAATACTACTCCCATTCACGCGTAACTTCGTGGTCGATGACGGAGCAGAAAAAATGTGCTAGTACCAAATCCACCAAAACCTTGAAAGTTTAGGGTTCAATTTGCTGCAGCAAGGCAATCAGATTCCAAGGAGGTGTGACTCGTGACTGAGCTAATGAGGGTAGGCGAGGCTCTAATTCTTTGATCCAACATCCCGGGTCAGTGAACACGCTGGAAACGCGCACGAATCACATTTTACGATATCTTTGTGTAGATAAGGTTTGCATGCATGTTCGGTTTTTGGCTTTTTGGTAAAAGGCTTAGTGATTAGGGTAGGTTTTTAAATGGTTCTTATGTTTGGGGTTCTCTTTATCTTACGTTGGTTGGAGTAAATTGAAGACTGCTTTACTAATGGTTCGGCACATTTGTTTTCGTTCTAACAGCGATTGGAAGAGTTGGAACATATATAGTAATAGCTAATACCTACACAGAAGCATATTTCCTAATATTTTTATGACCCCATTGAAAGTACCTTTGTAAATCACTATGAATTAAGTACACTCATTTGTAACTTTTTATTAGATTCTTTTCTATTTCATCAATTTTCAAACACAATTTTAGAACGGATACTTCAACTTCATACACTATTGAGAAAAATAAAGTATTTACAGACTTATTGTATACAATTATAGAAATCTTATCTATTTTTACGTGAATACATATCCATACAAATGAAACAGTTAAGACTCTTCGGCAAATCACTCTTAATGCATCGCAGATTACTCCTAGTTATGTTTATTAACATTGCAGAAAGTTTAACAGAATGGATAAATAACGTTCGTTTGTAGTTCAACAATTTATTTCTACATCGTGTTTTATTTTTTTCAAAAGAACATGTTTTCGAGGAGCATCGATTGCCTTCAGAGAATTTGAGTTTTTAATAACAGCTCATTAATATGCACCATGAGTTGATTAAATTTAATAGGGCTCAAGTCTCAGACCAAATAAAAAACCAAGACAGAGCGCTGTTAATAGTGACGTGAGGCCGGTTTCGTAAACATGTGTGCACTTAGTTTGGTGTAGTTTGATTGTAGTGTCATTGTAAATAGTTGTAAACGTGTGTGTGTGTGACCGTGTATGCACAGAGCGGTGATGTAGTTTTAGCAAGCTTCACTGTATTATTCGTAGCGCTCCGTCTTGGTTTTATTATTTGGTCTGAGGGCTCAAGTATAGACCCCTGAGGTACTACTACGGTAATAAAAGAATTAAACACGGTCGGATAAATAAATCGAAGTGACAACCAGTATTAAGTTTTCGTGCAAGTCAGGTATATTACCAAACAGGTTTCCCAATTACAGGTACCTATCCTCTAGATCAGATTTATACGCCAAGCTCTGTCAAAACCTTAGAAAAGGCAATTTTTAATATATTTTATAAAATTTGAATATCATTTTACGCCACCACTCAGTTCACAGTCAAAAATGTTACCAGAAGTATAGATTTTTCTATAACGCTTCCTTACTAAGCCATCACTGTAACTTATGCCATGCGATCAGTGTGTGCAATGTGTGAAAACGTAAACGAAAAACATTCACGTCATGGTATGATACATAAATGTCTGATTACTAACTATTATTAGACGGCATCTGGTACAGCCTAGCCGCACGAATTATACCTATAGACGCGAAACTAGAAATATATATAATAAACTAAATTCATGAATTGGAGCAAATATTGACAGTTATTTTGAAGCTAAAGCTAGAGTTACAAAAGACAGCTTTCTTTTAAAGAAAATATATAAAGCTTCTCCGTTTAGTGATGGATTTGAAATCATATTTGTTGTTAGCATTTATTTTAGTATGTAACGTTTCAAGTGAATTCTCTGTGAATTCTACAATAAAGGAACAATGTCCTAATGTTAAAACTTCGTTGGTTTCTGTGAGGAAGAGGCGCCATCTTGCATTTCCACCAGGATCTGCTGCTTCGGTGAGTATTAACAATATTTTTGATATTATTTTATTTCCTTCTTTACATTGTGTGAATATTTGGGAGACGATGCCAACGTATTTATGTAGTTTGAAAAAGACAGTGGTGTCAAAAAGCTTATCTATTATACCTCAGTTCATATTTGTTTTCTTTAGGGTGAAAAATAAGTATAAATTAATATTCTTTCATTTACTTACTTATAAATAATACAAAATAGCATGCCACTACGTTAGATGTGACTAAAAACCATCCATGTATGTTTACATTTCTCGTTTCCAGACATTGATTTTATCCACCAACACCTGTTTCACCTTTTCCTTTATCAGTCAAAGCGTAATGTACCATTCAGCCATTTTACAAAAGTAAGAGCACTCGGAGCAATACAGAAATGTCTTTATGCATGAAGCCACGTGTGAATATAACGTAGGGGGATTGCAACGGTGCAGTTGTAGTAGAAGGCGATTTGTATGGCTGTGCTTGTGGAGCCATTTTGAACGAATAAATATAATAACTTGAAATACGTAAAGAGATGGAATCGGCAGACGTGCAGTTAAGAACCCAGAGGCAGATATATAGGATACCACCTGCTACGATCCTTAAATACTCCTTTTTGATTATTTAGTATTTAATCAGCTCGTGGCTAATTAATAACTGCCCCACGGGTCGATTCATCAGGTTAAGCTTCGCTTGCCGAGGTTGATCCGTGGATGGGTGACCATCTTTACATACCGAAACTCCTCCGTGCCTCGGAAAGCACGTTAAGCCGTTGGTTCCGGCTGTCATTAATTCGAAAATCTGACAACCAGTCTTACCAAGGGTATCGTATTACCCAGTTACTGAGTTGTGGAGGTCAGATAGGCAGTCGCTCCATGTAAAATACTGGTATTCAGCTGCATTCGGTTAGACTGGAAGCCGACCCCAACATAGTTGGAAAAAGGCTAGGCAGATTGAGTATTTAATCATTTTAACCAGTTCCATTCCAATAATACGATTTGTTGAAAGATTTCGTGTCTACGCGGTGTAATTTTGGTGTTTTCGCAGCATCACTGCGGCGTCAACATTTACGTTGTACTAACGCCCAATAATAATATTAAATTCTTTATTGAGAGTAACTATGAGACTCATACGGTGTTAGTAACAATAAAATAAACTTACAACTATGCTAGTGATACAGGTACAAAAAACAATTAGACAAATCACATACAACAAAACAATCACTGCTTCAGCCTTCCAGCGGAGACACTGGAACAACGACTTACAATACAGCAGTCCAGTCTGTCAGCAATCATTCCACGGATGCTGTTGGAACTAGCTCGCACCCTGCGCACAAAGGCGCAGATCTTTTACGCATTCATGCATAAAAGCAATCAACACGGAATTCTGCAAACATCCCTGATGCGCTACAGAAGCGAGGCAGCCCCATAAACACACTTTTTTTTTTGTGTGGATATCATGAAATGACTTCGCCCGCTCTGGGCGAAGCGGGAGGGCGTGTCAGACTTTTACTGACTAAAACCCACCGTGTGCCTTCAGTTGCCAAGGGTCCCGGTATCCCTCTCGGACTTTCCCGCAAGCCCTACAACACCCTGAAAGCATTATTATACTGCACGCGAAGGGCACTGTACGATCTTTGCGTAAAATGTACCCACAGGCCACAGGTCTAAAATGTGGAACAGAAGGCTCTAAAATATCATTGCGAAGGCTCTGTTAGAATTAGCTTTAACTCCACCTCCGTTTATATAGGATTAAAAGTTGAGTAACCGAGTGGCTTCCAAAGACTGGAAGACGAGATGGGCGGACGGCATTGTTACCGTCGTGGGACCTGAATGAGAATAGCACAGGAGAGTGAGGCTTATGCCCGGCAGCGGGTGAAGTCGGGCTGGGGATAATGATAATGAATAAAAATAAAAGTTATAAAACTAAAACCCAACTACGACAAAAAAGTCTATCAACTAAAAAGGTATAAACAAGACATCGCAGACAGACAAATAAAAAATCCGGAGTCACACGTAATCTGTTCGATTTATAACACCGGACAGCGGACGACCAAGACGCTTCCAACGATACCTCATTTGTCCAATTGTGACTAGTAGTTTAGGCGATATGAGGGAACCTATGAATATACATACATACATAAAAACATACATACATACCAGTCAAAATCATAACCCTCCTTTTTGCTTCGCCGTAGTCGGTTAAAAATTAAGTAAAGGCCTGACAAAAATCAATAAAAGGTCCAACAAACAAACATTTCTTTGTCAAAGAAAATTTTTATATATTTTTTTTATATTCAATCTATTTCTAATTTTATAGACGAAGAGAAAAAAAATATATAAAGGAAGGGCTCATAAGGCGTAAAAAAAAAATTGAGCCATATTAACTTTTGATTATCTATGTCTATGTTATGGGTTTGGTTTCCGCACTTAGTCCTTAAGGTGGACCATTGTGCGTGACTTTTGATTATCACTGTAATCTGTGGTCAGCTGATTAGCAATACTCTAACAAGCGCCTGATGACGTATTAAAACTGGTGTCAAAATTAGTACCAATCAATTTTTTAAACCTTAATTTAAAGTAAATAGAAATATATAAATGTAGATCAAAATGATTGTCCTTGGCTTATTATAATATGATACCATCCTTTGTACAAGTTGGAGTTCTGCTCACACCCTAAAACACACAAGCTAAAAGATTTAATGACTACAACTTGCTCCTCAACTAACACACTAACACAGTCTGAACAAATCTTTAAGACTAACGAAGCGTCACGTACTTACATTCAAAGTTCATTTCGGCGCCAAAACTTAGCTTTTGGGTAACGTAACGTAGTTTTGACAAGTTGCTTGTAGCAGGTAAATATATTCAAGACTGCCATTCTCTTTAGATACCTTTATGTGAATAATGTATTGATTTTTATAAGACAGTATTTGTATAGGGACATTTTTATTTGCTAGGAAAACATTCAAACATTGGCGGTGGTTCGAGTTTTGATTGAAACAATCCTAACCTTCTTTGTTCGTGACCTGTCATACTGTTGACCTTACTTGGTCTTCTGTGCCCTGTTTATCAAAACTTACAAGCCTTGTATTACCAAATGTCATTAAGTTCACAAGTACTTAATATATTTTGACAATTTGATTCGTGATTTTGTTTATCAAAAAATTCTTTGTAAGTTACAACTTGTAGAAAATCATAGCAAATCCTGAAAGTGTCCAGCGACTCTCTATTCCGTCTTACAAGTTTACAAGTGTCGGGCTTAGTACCGCAATAAATGTTTAAATTCGATTTTTCTTTTTTTAAATGAGGTCAAAAGAGAGGAGGAACATTAAAGCTGGTTATGAATATGGAGATGAGCTATGAATTTAACGTAAATTAACATTCTAGGTAACTTTTGAACGTGTAGACCTGTAACGTTTGATTATCAGGGCCCTGGTAGTGATATTGTAAGTAGAAATATCTAAGAATTTTTCTGAAGAATCCATCTCGTCTCTTTTGAACAACATATTATTATGTTACCGTCTTCGTCCTCTAGTCTGAGTAGATGCTTCCAAAATATCAGTAACGGCTGATTTACAATAATCCAGTGCTTTAGTTACGGAAGCCTTGGAATTCAGTGACGCTGGATTCGCTACGGCACTGGACCAACGCCGTTTACATTGTTCCAGTATCGATCTATTGTTACTGGATTCTAGTGCTAGATCAAGACACTGGATCAATGTAAATCAGCCAAATTATGAATGGTAGTTTCATGTACTATATTCTTAATTGAGCAGTGTTGGCCCAATGGTAACGGCCTCGAATAACGAGTTGTCGAGAGTCGTTGGGTTCGAACCCAGACAGGCGCTTTAATTCGTGCAAATAATTTCATCACCACTGCTCTCAAAACGGTGAAAGAAAACATTGTGCAGAAACCGGGATGTCCTAGAACCAAAAATTCGACGACGTGTGACATCTACCAACCCGCACTGTGACTGGGCCCGCGTGGTCCACTCCCTCTCACAGAGAGGAGGCCTGTGTCCCAGCAGTGGGAACATTATAGGCTGATTATATATTTATTTTTGATTTACAATTGTTAAAAACTGGGCAACTATTATCAAATACAAATCTCACGTATTCTAAGTTTGTTAAGATCTGTCCCTTTTCACACCTCGTCTCATTAAATAGCCAGAACTTGCAACAATTTCAGGTAACCACATCAGTTGTAAAAACTTTCATGACGCACGCACCATCAGGCTGGTACGTGGTGGTCGAAGCTGAAGTGGTCTACATGCTGCCAGATCCCGAGGTCGTGGCCGCCCATAACAGAAAGAAGCTGCATCATCGACAGAAGAAAGAGATCTGGGAAACTCTTGGGAATGTGTTGGAGCAGTGAGTGTTTCTATTGACCACTTTTAATTTTTCGCTTCTTCTTTGTATTTAAATTCTATTCTTATATGCAAGATAATATTTACATAATATATACGCTAACAAACTTAAAATAATAATAATAATATGTACATGTATATTGGGTGAAATTTAATCAGCTGTTCTCTGAATATTTTGACGAACTATGCGAATATAAAGGTTCGAACAGCTGATATTTTTTCGCAATTTCGCGGTTGGTCCAATTGTGAAAGTTGTTCATATTAACGAACACAATGACCCCTTATAGGTAAAAACATCGAAAGGGAAAGAATCATAGAGCATCAGTCTAAAAATTCGTCCGCATCGCTGTCAACAGAAAAAGTGCCCAAAAGGCTGGCAGCATTGCCACGTTGTATGGCGATGCTGATTCTTTGGCCTAAAATAGGCCCTTTGGGTAGGTTAATTTAACTTCTCCGATCATCAAAGTGGTCACTTATGATTACTGATGCGTATGAGTATGTAAATAAATAAATAAAGTAAATAAATCATTTATTTGGACCAAACATTGTACACATTTTATAAACCTGCCAAACTGCGTGGCATTTTGTCGGCAGGATCAGCGCTCGTCTTAAAACATTTGGTTTACACGATCCAATTAAACATCTCTAAATACTTAAGTAGAAACATAGTTAAAAAGGAAAGTAAGATTTTTATTTTTATTTGTTTATTCGTTCTGTTTCATTGTTCCTCAGCCGATTACTTATTGTCACATGTTGCGACCATTTCATTCAGCAGTTCAGCCTTTAATTTACTCCCCAGTGTTCGCCTGCTAATTACAACATTATCTCTTCTCAGCCAGTCGATACAATTGAACAGTGTAGGGGTGTGTAGCCTAGTGTGCTAAACAAGTCCTCCTAGAACCAGTTTAGGTATGGGGCACAAGTGGGACCTAGTGTCCATAGGAACTCCACAATCATACAAGATGTTGGGCGATTATTTCCGCCTAATTAGTCTGTCTCTACAGCAACCAATTTGTGTCCGTAATTTGGCCAACTGCTTAGGAAGGATTTTGACAGAATGCTGAAGTACCAAGAGTAATTACTAGCAAGAGCTGCTTAACT
This sequence comes from Lithophane leautieri, assembly GCA_949152455.1. Taxonomy (NCBI): domain Eukaryota; kingdom Metazoa; phylum Arthropoda; class Insecta; order Lepidoptera; family Noctuidae; genus Lithophane; species Lithophane leautieri. Next base: position 3,308,152 of record OX424474.1, on the reverse strand, counting down.
TCTTTGTGAGGCATTGTTGGATGCTTGGCAATCCTGCGTCTGCCATGCGTTTTGGTCTTTAGAATAGGTTTTTGTGTGGTGTTTTCTTGAATGTTATGTCACCTCATCATGCTTACATTTGTGGCGGCATCAACATCACCACATACGACCTATGCATCTCACTGACGTCACGCAAAGTCCTGAATCGCGTAAACAGAGTTTATCGCACGACCAGCATATATACAACGTCCTGTCTTGAATCATCGGGTAGTAGCCCACCAGACACAACACCCGTCTGGTCCGCGGATCCTTCCTTTTCTATGTAGGAGGTGTGAACTTTACACCCTGTTCCTCATACTTCTATACATTCAATGTCAAAACTTAATAGTTTGGTAAGTTTGGATGGAAATGTGAACAAATGATTAAAGCAAACTGTTTCTCAATTTCAGACGCAACATGAATGGCCGTGCCTGTATCATAAGGACGATATGTGAAGCTCAGATGCGTCTGTTGCCAAAAGGAAAATCTCTCGTTCATGATGTACTGAGGGCTATGTTTACGTAAGTATTGTATGGCATTAGCTTAACGCCTGAGAAAAAGAGCATCACAAAAATAATAAAGGCTAAATTAATCTGCCTAGCCTTTTCCCAACTATGTTAGGGTCGCCTTCCAGTCTAACCGGATGCAGCTGAATACCAGTTTACATGGATCGACTGCCTATCTGACCTCCTTAACCCAGTCCCTGGGTAATACGATACTCCTTAGTAAGACTGGTTGTCAGACTTTCGGGCTTCTGACGACCCGTAACGACTGTCAAAGATCCACGAACGACAGCCGGTACCAACGGCTTAACGTGCTTTCCGAGGCACGGAGGAGTCTCGGTATGTAAAGATGGTCACCCATCTACCGACCAGCACCGGCAAGCGTAGCTTAACCTCATGGATCGACCCGGTGCGGCTATTGTTACTTAACCATGATAAAGGCAACGATATTAAAAATATTTAAAAGGCTAGCGACCCGCCCCTCCTTTGCACGGATGTGGCGACATGTTATCATTACATAGAGATTTCTGTGCTATACCGGAGTAAAATATTAAAGTAATAACTGCGCCTCGCGGTTTCACCCGCATAAGTTTCGATCCCGTGGGAGTATCGGGATAAAATGTATCCTTCGCCAGGTCATGGTCTACCCATGTGTCAAATTTCATCCAAATTCGTTCAACCGTTTTAGCGTAACAAACAAACAAACACACTCTCGCATTTATAATATTAGTTAGGATATTTGATGCACATAAATCTTCTGAAATAGAGTCTCTAAATGCTGGTAAAAGCCAAGTCCAAATCCATAGTGTATTTAAAAAAACTAACGATTGGGATCAATCTCTTCACTTCTCTTGGATGGATTGACATCATCTAACGTATGTTAACAAAAGGAGGGTTATGATTTTGACCGGTATGTATGTATGTAGGTATGTTCATGAGTTCCCTCATATCTTCTAAACTACTCATCACAATTTGACAAATGAAGTATCGTTGGTAGGCGTCTTGATCGTCCGCTGGTTTATAGGCTGTGTGACGTCGCATTAAATTGATGGCGCACTCTGAAGGACAAAAAGGAAAGAAATAAAAAATTAAAAAAATCGGGCCCCGTTTGGTTTCAAATAAAAGGGCTTAATTTCAAAAATATTATATATTACAATATATCCAAAAAAATATTTTAATTAATAATAAAAGTTATTAAAAAAAATCTGGAGTCAAACATAATCTGTTTGATTTATAGCCCTAACACGTGTGACTCCGGATTTTTAATTTGTCTGTCTGGGATGATGTCTTGTTTATACCTTTTTAGTTGACTTTTTTGTCGTAGTTAAGTTTTAGTTTTATAACTTTTATTTTTATAAATCACTAAATAGACCAAGTCCGTTTATCAAGATAAGTTAGGTGTATTACGGAATAAAGACCCTCGTCTTAAGCGGAGATTACCGAACTTCTAATTATACAACGTAACCAAAGTATTACAAGTTCAAGCGTTTTGAGACCAACATAATTATGTAGATAGTTCCAATACATAATCCCTGCTCTATCATAACAAAATTATGTAAAGCTGAACCTTTAAATATGTATACATTATTCAAACTGTGGATAATAACTGGTGTAAGATAACCGACTCATTGCCGAATGTTCGTATACTCCTAATTGCCTTATAATCCGAATACGTGACGTTTATACGTCGTGGGATTACGTCATGATATTATGTACTATGGAACAGAGAACCAGAATCACCAACGATCAATACACGTGACTTTACTGCAACCTAATTTCCATTACCGCTTTTGTTTGTTTTGAAACTATTTGGTGTCTTTAAAAGCGCGCAATGGATGATGCAGTACCAAAAATATTTGAGTAGATGTCGGGTTCGCGAGAAGTCGCGTAGGCTGTTCTCTTTGTTAAAATTCCCTTTAAACTTTCATAAGTGGTATTGTGAAGGGAAATTAGTGAATGACGTCATGTGGTAATAATACTATAAGTGGAACCTTGTTTGAAAGATCGCCTTGGGAGTCGTAGGGAGGTAGGGAGAAATGAGTTTGTGTCAACTTCTTAAGAGGTGGTTCACATAATTATGGGAGTCGTAGATGAAATTTTCATTTAATGGGTTTTTTCAACGATGTATTTTTTTTTAACAAAATTTTTACTAATAATGGTTACAAAATGTTTACTTATTAATAGCTGAAAAATATAAATAGATTTAGGATTTGAATTAAATATATTTTTATAGTTTTTGCAACCTACAAAATGAAACCTAGTGTATACCAGTTGCGTTAAAAGTTTGCTAAACTTTTGTTCAACTATATTGTCACTTCTAGAAAACAGTTAATAACACAATGTATCATTGAAGCTGTAGTCGGCAATGCATCATAAGAACACCTCTTGGACTAAGAGGCGCTAACTCCCGCAACGTACAGAATTTATCGGATTATGTAGGTACGTCTGATACTGGAATAACAATACACAATTGTAGGATTGTAAATCAGGATTTAAGGTGACTTATTGTGGGCCAACTTACCGGACTTGGCGTAAAAATTTTGGCTGGCTGAGTCCTACTTATGATTGTTTTTCTCTTGTATTATCACTTTTGATTATTAGAATAGCAACGGGTTTTTTTAAAATCCCATAATTCTAGGGTATTAATGAGACCATGTTAAAGAATCACCTGGCACAGGCTTTTTTTTTAATTTTTCATATCAAATGAATCCGACAAAATCACGATTGTTTACGTAAAACACTCCTTTACGTGAAAAAAGAAAAAAATTTATTATATCTGAAAAAAAATCTCCATAAAAAATTATAATATGACAACGTCGCATTCTCTTAGCTTTAAATATAGAATAGAATAGAATAATCGTTTATTATCAAAAAAGATATTCTTACATTTCCTTAAAACTAATACAAGTAAATTACTACTAATAATGTTTTTACAAAGGAAACATAATTTTAACATTAACTTGTGGACTCCACACTAGGTCGTGCCTGTCTCGTGGAGTCCTTGAGAGTTTTAGACAGTTCGCTTCCAGGTCGATATTGAATTGTAAATTAATATATTACATAATATTTAGAAATAATAATAATAATTTAAAACGAAATCAAAATCAAATCAAAAATAAAAACAAGAGACTTCTTAAATAAAATAAAATCGTTAAAACCAGCTGTATTTGAAATAGAGAAAAAGTGCTGTGATGTATAAGAAGAGTGTGTTGGAAAGAATGAATATTTATGAATTTAAGTAAGGGTACTAAAGGTAGTTTAAGTGTGAGTGTAGGGGAGAGTGAGAGTGAAGTTGTGAGTGAGGGTGTGAGAGAGAGAGAGTGTATGATATAAATATGTTATGAAGTTACTCGAATGAAGGCTTCGGATTCTGAGTAGGATTGAGTTAGCAGCCATTGTTTCATCATTTTCTTAACTTCGTTGGTTCTACAATTCTTGATGTCATTGATTTTTGCAATTTTGTTATAAACGTAACTGAGCATAAATTCTTGCATACGTTGTGCAAAAGCGGTTTTTACTACAGTAAGTGGACATTTGAAGATTCGTTGTTTGAGTAGATAGTGATATTCCGTGGATTGGGTTGTTAATTTGTGTTGCTTGAGTACTAATTTAAGGATGTATAACTGACGAACATTAAGAACTGATGCTTCTTTATATAGGTGATCTGTAGGATAACGAAAGTGTTTTCTATACATAACTTTTAGCACTGATCTTTGGGCTCTTTCCAATTGTATCATTGAAGTAATGCCGACTCCACCCCATACCGTAATGCAGTATGAATGATTGGTTTGAATGAAAATGATTTACTTGTATTTGTCAATGAAAATTTAATACACACATCGAGAGTTAGTTACGCTATCTTAAAAAAAAACAAATTTAAAAAATAATTGATATGCCACTTGATTCTTTGACATGGTCTCAATAATACCCTAGAGTTACGGGATGTAAAAAAAAACACCTTGTATAAGCAGTCAGTATGACGGTAACGATTACCCATTGTATTTAATTATCGCCACTAGTGGACGCCAGGCTTTTAATGCTCCTTCCATGTACATGTGGCTACACGTCAAGCTATACATTTCCAATATAAGCTGACCTCGCATTGTACGAAAATTCTATAGATTGCGAGATCAGCATAAACTGGAAATAAATAGCTTGATGTGTAGCCGTGTGTGCACGTTGTGTTGATCTTCACGATTGGCGGACAGATGACATGGTACATTGTATAATATTAACATACACGAGAACATTGTTCCCCATACTGAAAAACATGATCCCAAGCTGTCTTATTTCTTAAGCACTTCCACCGAATATCCTATAAATATTAAGCAGAAACAGTTCTAAAAATGTCAAAAGCATAAAATTCAAACACGACTGTATTAGAGTGGGTGGCTCGCAGCTGTGTTTCTCCACAGTCTGGCTGGTAACGATAGAATAATCGGCTATAAACTATTCATAGCTCGTATGTAGAAACAGCTGGTGATACTAGCCAATGCTATGAGGACAGAAATTGTTTGAATTACTAAAGGTAACCTGGGGGAGCTTCCGCGTGTTGTATTTTAATGCACTGCTCTGTCTCTGGGATGGCAAGGCAGTTTAATGCCTCTTGAATAGGAGATGGTCATACACATACGGCGGTGGCGCGTTTGCTTTTTTGTCACGATAACATAAGGCATTCAATCCGTCTTGGTAGCTTTTATTTTGCATATAGTTTAATAAATCAAATAAATAATAAATAATTCCTAAGAAAATATGAGAAAAGTTTTAATAAAAACTTCCAAAAACTGCTAACCAATTTCCTCATGTTTTGTTTGAGAGTATAGAAGTGTGAACAGTACGAATCAAGATGCAAGCATACTGGTTATTTCTAATTACGGTATCACATGCACCAATATGAATAAAGTTTTAAAACTAAATAATTTACGTTAAGCTTATTTCGCGTGTTCATGCAAGACCCACTTTCATGAACGTAAATCTAAACAGTTTCAAGAAGCTTTCTGTTCCTTGAAATTTTAACAGGTGCATCTAACCACCTCCATTTTACCCCAGAAACTGTTCTAAGATGAATCTCCACTAGTAAGCTTTCATAAATTATTTTTATTCCAGGGCGCCCCTGCACGAACAGGAGTTTCGCGAAGAAATGGGCCTGACGTACAGTGAATTATTGGAACCAGACTTTTGCAAGAAAGACAATGATTGCCCACTGTCTATACTAGATTTTTTGTTGGATTTAAATAAAATGAGATAGCGATGTGTTAATAAATTGTTTGTTGTTATTTTTTATAGTTCTTATTTCTTTTATGAACATTAGTGTTGCTGTGTTACGCCTGAAGCGTGTGATATGGTTTCTGTTGCAATATTAAGCAAATCAAACAATTCAGTTGCTGGGGAGTTTGTTACGCCACTTCTTCCCAGCTAAAGCACTAGGAAGTGGTGAAGGGCGGGCGTTTTGGGGGACTGTCTTATGAAATGTTAACGTCCAAAAAGTGCTGATTCGTCAGTCAAATTTGAAATAAATGACTTTATATTTTTTGGATTTTGATTTTAGCTTTATCTCTAGCAAAGGTCCATCGATGCTTCTCGTATTGCAAATGTGCAAAGACGACGGTGACCAGGTTTACTGTCAGGAGGGCTACTCGCTTGTTTTCCATATAAATACTGAATTAAAATATATGAAGGAGATAATAAAAACCTGTAAAAACCAATGTGAGTGGTAAGAGTAAATAAATAAATAATTTATGCACCAAGTCTTTTCTCAACTACAATAATTTTATGGGGTAGGCTACAAGGTTAAATAAAAGGCGACTATCAAAATGTATTTACAAGGCTGATGTGAGTCGGAGAGGAGATGCCCTAGAAGGACATATTGACCTTATTGGTGATGTTCTTTAGAAAGATCAGCTGCGTAGTACTCACAACTGGTATGCGTGTATGATCAGACGTGTGAACGTAAACGAGGTAAAAAGAGTATGTAAGGATCGTAGCAGGTGGCGTTCTGTAGTTTCTGCCTACCTTCATGAGAAGAAGACGTTAGTTTATGTATGTGTATGTATTCAAGTTACAAGTTAATAAATCTAATAATATCTGTGCGCGTCTCCTTTTTCAGGAAATTTTTCACCGATTGGTCGACTTTTCACGTGACCAGAGGGCTGGCTTGTTCTTTGGCCAAAGAATTAGCGTTGCCATTCAACGTAGCAATGCTGCCAGTCTTCTGGGCACGTTTTCGGATGACAGCGATGCGGACGAATACTTCCACGCATATGTGTCCTTTTGTTTTTATATTTATTGGTATAGTTAGTAAGTCCTTTTAGTTTTTTGGTTAATTTAGTATAATAAGTTACCCAATGTATATATTTTACCTACTAAAAATAATTGTTTTTACTTACCATCAGCAGATCATTAAAACAATAAATAATATATCTTTAAAATAATTAAATCGGTTTATCTCGGTGTGAATATGAACGATTATCAACTTGCTATAATGTCGTTATTCCATTAAGGTAGGATATAAAGCCTTTATGCGTGTTTGGTTTAAATCACAAGCTGATAGAGGGAAAAACACTGTTGTGGCTTACCTACGTACAGCTAGGCAAGTAAACAGTTCATCTATATCTTTATTATCTAGCAATAGATCTGACCTGCGATTCTGAAATAAAAGCCTTCGCCCTGTGCCAGAATCTACACTACACTCAATCAATCTGCCTAGCCTTTTCCCAACTATATTGGGGTCGGCTTCCAGTCTAACCGGATGCAGCTGCAAAAACCAGTATTTTACATGGAGCGACTGCCTATCTGATATCCACAACTCAGTAACTGGGTAATACGATACCTCTTGGTAAGATGGGTTGTCTGACTTTTGGGCTTCTGACGCCCCGTAACGACAAAGATCCACGAAGGACAGCCGGGACTAACGTTCTTTCCGAGCCACGGAGGTGTCTCGGTATGTAATGATGGTCAAACATCCACGGACTAACCCCGGCAAGCGTAGCTTAACCTGATGGATCGACCCGCGCGGCTGATATTACTCAGCCACGAGCTCCTCATAGAATCTACACTACGCTGTGGAGCGCAAAAGAGGTTTATCTGTACCTAGTCTACTAACAGTTAACTGTCTTTCATGTCATATTGTCTGGAAAATTGTAATGAAAAAACGAACCGACCGAGATCAAATTTTCTCCAAGACACGGAGCAACTCCAATGTATGTATCTGATTATGACATGATAACTGTGTACTACATCTTAATGTAGTACACAGTTATCATGTCATAGTGAACAATTAAACATCAATTAAAGCTACGCTTTCTTCTACGCTTATTCTAAGGTCTTATTAAAGTCATCATCATCATCATCATTTCAGCCGAAAAACGCTACTGCTGGACATAGGCTTCCCTCAAGCACCGCCACTTCGACCGGTTCTGTGCTTCTCGCATCCAGCGCATTCTCGCGGCCTTCACCAGGTCGTCGGTCCACCTTGTGCAACGTTACGTCTTCCAGTACGCGATCGCCACTCCAGAACCTATCGGCCCCATCGGCCATCTGTTCTGCGAGCAATGCACCCTGCCCTCTGCCACTTAAGTTTGGCAGTACTTCGGGCAATATCGGTTACCTTGGTTCTCCTACGGATCTCTTCATTTCTGATTCGATCTCGCAGGGAAATTCCTAGCATAGCCCTCTTCATTTCCCTTTCGGTGACTTTCAGCCTTCTAATGGTGCCCATTGTGAACGTTTCAGTGCCATAGGTCATCACTGGCAACAAACACTGGTCAAAAACTTTTGTCTTGAGACACTGTGGTATATGAGACGAGAAGATAGCACGCAGCTTCCCAAACGCCGCCCAGCCGAGTCGGATTCGACGATTGACTACTTGTTGAAGTAAACCACTCGAACTTGGACCACACAGCAAAGGGTTGCAGCCCTTACGGATCGGGGCATCCATTAGGATCGATCATATTCCATAACACGCAACACGCATTTGCATCAAATATCGATCACTGACTCGTTCTATATTACAATTGGGTCTTTATTATTCATCGTATATATTAGAAAATTGCTATTAGATTATTTTGAGTGTTTGGTATTTTTGTATAATTATAGTCGTGCTGTGAAAATGCTGGAATGTTTTTAATCTGTCACCTGGCTTTTGTAACTCTGCCTTTTGATCAAGATAAATTAAAGAAAAGACTAAAAAGAGGGTACACAGAAATCAATCAAATCAGCCTATCGCAGTCCACTGCTGGACATAGGCCTATCCCAGGCTCCGCCACAACATCCTGTCTTGATGCCTTCCGCATCCAGTCTATCCCAGCAAACTTTTTAAGGACGTCGGTCCATCTAGCAATGCGTCTAGCAACATAGAATATGCTTTATTGTAAAGTAAAAGAAATTGTTAAATTGACTACCGATTTAAATTGTCCGTATATTCAAATTAAAACTTTTAACAGTTCTACGAACGTCATTTTGATAAAGACCTAATTTCTCTGACCGTACGCCAAAATTAAAGGACAAGAAGAGACTCGAGACGGTGAGATTTTAAGCTTCAATAATTAAATTCAATAATATTAAAACATTCCGATTATTCTTAGCTCAATAGCATGTCTATGTTTTCATAACCACAGAACTCAATTTGCCTAGCCTTTTCCCAGCTATGTTGGGGTAGGTTTCTAGTCTAACCGGATGCAACTGAATACCAATATTTTACATGGGCCGACTGCCTATCTGACCTCCACAACCCAGTAACTGGGGTAGTACGAAACCCCTTGGTAAGACTGGTTGTCAGAATTTCGGGCTTCTGACGACCCGTGACGACTGTCAGAGATCTACGAATGACAGCCGAGACCAACGGCTTAACGTGCTTTCCGAGGCACGGAGGAGTCTCGGTATGTAAAGATGGTGACCCATCCACGGACTAACCCCGACAAGCGTAGCTTATCCTGATGGATCGACCCGTGCATCTCCACAGAACTCCCGTAGAATATTTCTATACATTTAAGATTAGCAAAACACCATCAAATACAAAGAACCTGCTACAAAAGCCAGCTCAGCTTAACTTCAGCTCAAAACACGTTCTTACCGATTGGCAAATGCTTTTTAGTGCTGGATCCCGAAAACGGTTATCGCCTTACACACCGGTGGCTTTTATGGGCCCTACCATTTGTGTTTAAACTTTATTTCATGGTATCGTGTTATGTTAACATTGTCTGATGGGATGACATTGTAGAGATTGGTTAAAAGTCCATTTTTAAGAAAGATATACAATTTTAGGAACTTTGCAAAAAAAATCTTTCCTCGTTCCGTTACAATTTACTTAAAATCGAGATCCAAATATGATATCAGCCAATATAGATATTTTCTCGGATATTTTGAGGAAACCCGTAAAAGGTCAGAAATCAAATACAAAATCAGCACGCGCTGTAAACGCCTCGCCAATCTCTATTACATTACAGACCCCTGAGTAAGGAAGCCTATAAAAAGAATAAAATCATTATACTCCTTCTGGAACAGTAGACTAAAAACATCAAATCCAATCCGATCCATCTGTAAGCGGCGAACAAAAACGACCGATGACCTCATTTACCTTACACACATAGAATTTGTCAAGTTTTTGTCGAAGACATCGGGCCTTTGTCCTCAAATAATAATGATGGCTATAAGTATCGTTCGTAAGCCATTAGTAGGGGAGGTCAAGTCGCCACGGTGATGTATGTTTTCATAAATCTTTTGAACGCTGAGACTGTACGGATACGGGGTAAAGACCTTAGTTTCGGGGATCTGCTAAATACTGAGTTTTGGATTGTAGATATTAGGATACTGTAAACTGTAAAGGATGTGTTTGTTGCTGCTCTCCTGATTTTGAAGTTCGTTTTAGCACACAGTTTGCCGATTGGAGATCGCAGTATGGTTTTATTAGGAACCGAGTTATGAATAAAGAGAGAGACCTGTTTTTTGACTGGGAGCACATAAATATAGTGAAGTTATGTTAGCTGGCCTGCAAACTGATTGTTTACGATATTGCGTACCATTCATCATCATCATCATTTCAGCCGAAAGACATCCAATGCTGGACATAAGCCTTCCCCAAGCACCGCCACTTCGACCCTGTGCTTTTTGCATCCAGCGCATTCCCGCGATCTTCACCAGGTCATCGATCCACCTTGTGGGGGGCCTTCCAACGCTATGACTTTCGGTACGCGGTCGCCACTCCAGAAGCTTTCGGCCCCATCGCCCATTTGTATTGCGAGCAATGTGCCCTGCCCACTGCCACTTAAGTTTGGATCTCTTCATTTCCGCGTACCATTACGCATTGTTAGATGCTATAAAGACAATAATACTCATTATCAATCTACCAAAGCTAGCTATTATTGAGACCCGTATGACCTGACATGGCATGAGCATGTGCCACTACAATTTTACTCAGTCTTACAGATTCAACTGACATTCTGAGCACAGTTATCAACCTTCATTGCACAGGAGAATAAAATCGTTAAATTTTATTGCTTTCAATCTTGACTTGAATTTCAAGTGGCATAAGAGCCGAAGAAAAGGGATTATAAGGGTGGCTACGAAGGTTGTAATGCCACACACAGTTTGTGATATATAAAATCGGGGTAATCTTAGAAATTGTTAGCTGCAGGCTTTTGAAACCAGCAGCGTCGATTATGTAAGTATGGCTTTGAGTTACCCTCAAATATTATTACTTTAAAGTTTAAACTATACCAGCAACTCTAAACATGGAGCGACTACCTAACTGACCTCCACAACCCAGTAACTGGGAAATACGACACCCCTTGGCAAGATCGGTTGTCAGACTTTCCGGGTTATGACGACCCGTAACGACTGTCAAAGATCCACGAATGACAGCCGGGATCAACGAATTAACGTGCTTTCCGAGGTAAGGAGGAGTCTCGATATGTAAAAATGGTCACCCATCCACGGACCAACTCCGGTAAGCGTAGCTTAACCTGATGGATCGACCCATACGGCTGTTGTTACTTAAACACGATCTCTTTGAGCTCATTGGTATCTAAGCATGATAAAACGAAAAAGAAACTAATTTGGAGATGTTCTTTTTTTGGCGTCATCAACCACTTGTTGCACTTAAAATATCAGTTTAAAAATCAGTCTTTATTTTATGTTAACTTCACAGACGTCATATGTCAATCTCAACACGATAAAACAGATTTTATCAACTCACACTTCAAGTAACAACACCACCAGTGGTCATTAACCCCAAAAAAAATCATCAAATGTTGTTTTTTTTGTCCTGTTTAGACAAACAAAGATACCCACATGTTTGCGAAGTTTCGCTAGCCCATTTTAATATACGGGATAGAATCACGTTTGACTGTACTCTTACCTGATGATAAACGAACATGCAGTCGACGAGGATTTGCCATTTTAATTACCCTGACAACTCCTATGCCGCCCTCCAGCCTCCTCCAGATAAACCTAATTTTCTTTCTTTCTTTCTATGTATTGAAAACCATAAATTAGACATCAGACACCTATCTTTATTCGACATCAATTACTATGTTGGTTTGGTAATTACCTAGATGATTCAATTAAAATACTTTAGGGCTAATTTTTCCAACGTCAGATAAGTTTTATCTGGGCTATAAAATTGACGCCTGGCATATTTTGTCCGGGAAAACTGTCAAAAATTCCTCAGATAATTTGGTGTTGGAAAAGTCAGTCCTTAGAAAAATTTATTTTGGGGAAGCAAAAAAGAATGTTCGTTGTATTTATTAGACAACACTGATAGAGAGACTTTTATCTGTGCATGTGTGTTAATACTAGTATCTATGTGTATATATAACATGCTTTGTCCTGAATGACTGACTGACGGATCAACGCTCAGCCTAAACCGCTGATCGTAGAGACGTGAAACTTGGAGGGTGTGTTCTTTGTATTACGTAGGCATCCGATAAGAAAGGATTTTCCGAAATTCTACCCCAAAGGGTGTGAAAAAATATCTTATTATTACATTTTTTTGAGAAAAGTACGAAATCTACGCGGACGAAGTTGCTGGCAAAGCGCTAGTATAAAATAGAATGTCCCAAATATCACCATACCTAAACCCATCAAAAACCGTAAAGATCTCATCGATTTCGTCCACAAACGCAATAGAGACATGATTTGTATGCCAACGGATTTGGGGTAATGGCGCTACCATATTCCGGCCTCCGTCGTGTTACACGCCTAATGGAATGTCTGCTATCCGTCATCGTGTTCAGGTTTTTACCCCTACAATATACTAACTGGGGCTCTTTTTACTCTAAGCTTAATTTTATGACGGGTAAAGTATGTACTTGATTATTTTTGAAGTAATGTTTGATGTTGTTTAAGTAAAAATATGCTTTGACAATTTGTTTATAGACTGCTGGTTTTAAGAAGTCTTGTGAAGCTTGCATTTGTGTTGTTAATTGTATTTTAGTAGGTGGCTAGTAGCCAGTCAACCAATGATGTCAATTTAAAATGAAGTATCTTAACCATCTTAATCAATTCATTCAGGTTAGTTTTGAAACAAACTAAAAAAAACAAATGTTTCTTTCAAATAATGTGGGTAACTATATGATCAGTTTAAATTATGCAGATAAATCTGCAACTAAAGTTTTTATGTCTTTATTTCAAGGCATGACCGAGATAAGTTACGCCGCATTCTAGACATTTGAGACATGCACACATCGTAGATTCAAGAAACAATGAGAACATTCTTTATTAATACTAATTTGTCAAAAAAGGGGCACTTTCCTATGAATGTCACACCTCAATCGGTGTCTTTTAGCGTCATATTAAACAATACAGTTATAAAATTTGAACAAAGGAATTTCCCGTTAGTCGTAATTGAACTTCATTCCACTGTTTTGTCTTCACACTGATAGGTATATTTTTTACGCGATTTTTATTAAAGTTACACTGATAGGTATTTTTTTTACGCGATTTTTATAAAGAAACAAAAATGACGCTATTTTATTTTTGATTAATCGTGTCTGGTTCGGTTTTGATTTTCAAATAGTCTGTGTTTTCTTTTTCATAAAATGTATTTCAATATTAATTTATTAGTCATGATATTTTTAAGTGGTATACAGTTTAGTGCGTTGTCAAACACAAGCGATGTTTTTCAGTCAAAGGTTTTGTCCAGAAGAAAAAGATACGTCGCTTTTCCGGAAGGATCCAGTTTCTCTGTAAGTTTTATTATACTTTTAACATAATTATTATTTAGCTAATATGGGTTCTGGCTGACTAGGGGGCCTAAACCGGCCACATTAGCAATTCCTCTAAAAGCAGTTCATTTCCTGATTCCCAGCTGTCATTAGCAATACCTCTAATTTGACATAAAAGCAATTCATAATTTGTGGAACATTTTACGAATCTCCATAGAAAACTGTCAAACAGATGAATTATTTCGTTATATGAATTACATGCAGATCATATTATGAATTTTCAGTTTGAAACATTTTACGATGATTCATTTCATGATGATTTTCATATTATGATTTTGCTAAAGTGACCGTTTTAAGCCCCCTGAAGGTAGTATGCCTTGTCAAAGTAATATAACCAGAAGCACCGCATGCAACGCGCATGTATCGTGCTGATGGCCATTAGTAAAACTAATTTGTTTGCCGCAACAGCTTTAGCATCATCAAGTACTTGGATGCAGCACGCTCCTACCCAGTGAGCAAGCGTCTTGGTGAAAGATCTGTTTGAGACCTCTTCTTATCGTTTTGTCCATCGGTGGGACAATTAAATGCAAGCATTATGTATTGTATTAATTATAAAATGTCATTTATTCATTCCAGTGTGCCGGTTGCATGACAGTAGGTCTTATTGGGCAGCCTGCCCCTTCCTCCAATCCGGGTACATTTACCTTCGGTCTTAATTGGGCAATAGCCTATGAATTGCCCAACGTCACAGAAACAGCATTATTCTACCGACAAAAGAAATATAAACAGCATCTACAAAAGAGGATTAATAGGCGAGAGTTGTATAGCAAGTTGGAGAATATTTTAGACAAGTAAGTTTTGTCAGGACTTTAATTAAGATCTTGAATGTTATAGTTTAACGTAGCCATCAGTGTTTACAGCAGTGATGTGACCCTCGGACTTCCAAGTAATGCGGCTAAGCGTATGTTAAGACGCAGGTGACACAGGTCCACGCAGCGCAGGGCAGAGCAAATTTTGTAATGCATGAACGTACCTGCGATGCAGGCACGTGTGACGCAGTCATCTGTCCTGCGTCTGGTTGTAAAGCCGGCACAGATTTCTGTGCGTATGTGCTGTACTGTGATGCATTACCTGCTTCTCAAAAACAAGTGACGACCAGCTGTCGGTACGTTCATGCATTACAAAATCTGCTCTGCCTTGCTGCGTCTCAGCGAGTTCGAACCCAAGTCACGCACTTCTGACTTTTTGGATTAATGTGCGTATTGAATAATTGCTTCAAAAACGGTGAAGGAAATTATTGCGAGGAAACCGGCAGGCCAGAGAGATATTTCTCGACGGCATGTGATGCCAAGTCGCCCATGGGCGGCATAAAAATTCTGAAACCAGGTTAGTAACTAACCAGTAACTAACCACACGAAAAAGAAAGACGTAGCCAGCAATCAAAGATCCAAACTTATCTAACAACTCTACCTATATAAGTAAGTTGGTCTTGCCTGTAAGGCAGTTAGAGTTTAATTCCAATAGGTAAACCAAACACAAACCTTTAAAAGTCCCTGGTTATTTCAATAACATCTGATTTAGCACATTTGGTTTGATTCTGAATTATACACAGTAATCCTCTCGGCCCCGACTTACTCGTACGAGTGGTAGGTCCGAACGCAGCGAGACGCTTAATTCGTGTAAATAATTTCATCACCCCTGCTTTCAAAATGGTGAAGGAAAACATCGTGAGGAAACCGGCATGCCCTAGCACCAAAAATTCGAAGACATGTGAACCATGAAGGGTAATGGGCCCGCGTGGTAGATTCCAGCCCCCTCCCTCTCGAAGAGAGGAGTCCTGTATTTTAGCAGTGGGAACATTATTGGCTGCTTATCCTAATCCTCTTGATGCGAATCAGAAGGTTTCTCCATTTATATTGGAAGGGCCAACGTTTTGAGTTCAGGTTTCCATAGATGTTTTTTTTTTTAATAATGTTTACCAGAGGACCTAGACAAGCGACAATCGCTTCGAAAGCATTTCGTATTTCTACAACAACTTTCAACAGGATTGACATAAGCTTTTCGATAGCTTATGTCAGTCCTATACATTTTTGACTTTTCCATCATCGTTATCGCTGATACGAGTATAATGTGACTTTGTCTAGGGCCTCTGTTTGTAACATTATTTCTAACATGACTCATTTATATATTTCAGTATGGGCTATAGCGGTAGAGAATGTATCCTGAAGACTCTATGTGAAACCACTCAAAGACTTGTACCCCACGGAGAAAACGTCGTTGAAGAAATGTTCAGAACGCTGTTCTCGTGAGTATTATCACTTTTCTTGCTTTACTTTCTTAAAAAAATATTCATCGTGAGTATTATCATGACCCTTTCTCTCTCTAGCTGAGCTTAAGCACCACACACATACATACAGATATGACATAAAGGTATGTTATAAGGTTCTGCTGTAACGTGTACCGGATCACCAAATAAGCGTTATGTTCAGTGGAAGATATTTGGTGGTTCCCAAAGAACCGTACGCATTGCACTCGCGTACGAAGGTTTCCGTACCAATAACTATAAAAATGAGCAAAAAAAATCACGTTGTATCGGAGCCCCCTTAAATATATATTTTATTCTGTTTTTTTAGTATTTGTTGTTATAGCGCCAACAGAAATAGGTACAGCATCTGTGAAATTTTCAACTGTCTAACTATCACGGTTCATGAGATACAGCCTGGTGACAGACGGACAGACGGACAGCGGAGTCTTAGTAATAGGGTCCCGTTTTACTCTTTGGGTACGGAACCTTAAAAATGGCCACCGGTTCTAGTGCAAAAATCTTATTTAAATACCTAAAAAGGACGTTAATAGTATATGGAGGTACTGCCGAAGCAAGTAATTTGGGATGGCTTGTTACTTTTGAAAGTCAATCGAAAATACGAAAATTTGTGTAAAAAATTTGTGTTTTTTTCCCACAGAATGCCAGCAACAAAAGTACTTCCGACGGAACCGATAGAACACGCCATCTACGACGCAGCACATCGACTAGGTCACCTCGTTGACTCCTGCGATAGATTCAGATGTCCAATCTCAATGGTGGACTTGATCAAAGGGTATTATAATGCGCCGGCGCCGAATGTTGATGTTGGAAGGAACCCTTGGGCGTTATTTAGCAGTAATTTTGGATAATTGAAACTTTGTTTACAAATACCACTTTGTATTAGGTACTTTTAAATGACGAAATTACTCAACATCTCTGCCTCAATCCTTCGGGAAATACAGGCATGATGTTATGTTATTAATAATTATAATATTGTACACAAATAATAATTCCACATTTCTTTTCTTATGACTTAAATCTTATAAGAACAGAAGTGTCAATATATTTTCTACTGTAATGGGTATAAATAAATAAATTAATGATAAATGATTTATTTCTGTAAGTAGGTTTGTACAAACACTTTTACACGTCAATCATATTTTTTAAACTAGATGAGGTCGGCGTTTCCTATCTGACTACTCTGAGAAGAAAGGCCGAAACAAACTCAGAGGTCAAAGTCTCTTTTAAAGTCCAGACATAATCTTGGGCAGATAAATTGTTATGTATCAATAGTACAATTATAAACTATAACAAAGTTAACAGCATACTTTTTGTCTCTTAAAATATTTTTAGTTGTAGGTACTTCCACTTCATTCTAACCAATTAAAGGCTCTTACATACTGGGGCGATTCGTCGCGCGACGCGACGCCGCCGCATTGTTCGCCGTGATGTTTTCTCAGAAATTGTTTTGTTAAAATTCGCGTCGCGTGGCGAATCGTGTCAGTATATCTTTAAATCCTTTTATAAAGCTAAAATTTTGATCCGGATTATAACATCATTTTCACGATCTATCTCGAAATATTATCCGACAATGGACTAAAAGAGATATGAAGGGTTAAAAGCATTTACTCCGTGATAACTTTTGGGTATAATTGATTCCCAATTTTGACGGAACCCGCGTTAACAGGCAAATGAATCGACCTTCAATAAACCGTTGTGAAAGGTTTTCAGTGTGTTCGAGAGTTAATTAATCAACTTTTCATATTTTGAGGGCTGTCTTGACGGAATTGTTAAATCCATTTTTACCCAGCGGCGCGGTAGGGTTTTGTTTTTTCGGTATATTTGTGTATGAGAATGATTTTTTACAATGTCATTTATAGTACATATAAAGGTAACTATCGTAAATCGATTTTTTATTTTTTGTTTTTTGAGCTCGTGGCTAAGTAATACCAGCTGCATGGGTCGATTTGCGGGAAAGTCCGAAAGGGATACCGGGACCTTGGCAACAGGCAAATGAAGGAACACGGGTGGGTTTTAGTCAGTAAAAGTCTGACACGCCCTTCCGCTCCGCCCAGAGCGGGAGAAGTCATTGGATGATTTCCCACCCTCAAAAAAAAAAAAAAAAATGGGTCGATTCATCAGGTTAAGCTACGCTTGCCGGGGTTGGTCCGTGGATGGGTGACCATCTTTACATATCGAGATTACTCCGTGCCTCAGAAAGCACGTTTAAGCGTTGGTCCCGGCTGACCTTTGTGGATCTTTGACAGTCGTTACGGGTCGTCAGAAGCCCGAAAGTCTGACAACCAGTCTTGCCAAGGGGTATCGTATTACCCAGTTACTGGGTTGTGGAGGTCAGATAGGCAGTCGCTCCATGTAAAATACTGGTATTCAGCTGCATCCGGTTGGACTGGAAGCCGACCCCAACATAGTTGGGAAAAGGCTAGGCAGATGATGATGTTTTTTATTTTTTAAATATTTTATTTTTGTTAGTTTTAATTGCTCCTTTTTTACTGTTTGTATTCTTGTGCGTGTCCCAGATAAAATATTTTTCTTTCTTTCCATATTTCTCATAATGAAGTTATTTTGTTGCTTTTGATGTAAAATGCAATTGGGAATGGAGATGTTTAAGTATAATTTTACTAATAATAATAACGTAGACATGGAAGTGTGGCAAGGCAAAGAGCTACATGGACGCTTTTTCCGGGCACTCCATGGGCCTGAAGTAGACTTTCTGGCGTCTGTATCCTGGCTACGTTTCGGCGACCTCTTCGGGGAAACCGAAGGTTTTGTCTGTGCGATTATGGATGAAGTCATCATGACGAATAATTACCGGAAATACATTGTCAAGGACGGTACGGTGGACATCTGTCGGGCATGCCACTGTCCCGGTGAATCAATTCGACATATTGTTTCCGGTTGTTCTCGTCTTGGTAACGGCGAGTATTTGCACAGACACAATCTAGTAGCTAAGGTTATCCACCAGCAACTTGCCTTGCAGTACAACCTTGTGGAGTATGAAGTACCATACTATAGGAATGTGCCCGACCCAGTTCTCGAAAATGGTCACGCCACAATGTACTGGGATCGATCTATCATCACTGACAGGACTATTGTAGCCAATAAGCCTGATATTGTGGTGATAGATCGACGAGAGCGCCGTGCAATGATTATTGATATCGCTGTCCCTCATGACGAGAATCTCGTGAAAGCTGAGAAAGATAAAAAAATCAAGTATCTTGACTTAGCACATGAGGTTGTCGACATGTGGGACGTGGACTCTGCAATCATTGTGCCGATAATCGTTACGGTGAATGGCTTAATAGCGAAGAGCCTCGACCAACATCTCAGGAGGCTCTCATTGCGCGGCTGGGTCAAGGGCTTGATTCAGAAAGCAGTACTCCTGGACACGGCACGCATAGTGAGGAGGTTCCTCTCTCTAGAGCCCTGACCACCGGTAGCTTGGACCCTGATCCTGGTGCCGATGGGCTACTAATTTTTATATTTTTAAATGTTTTTTTAATGTTTTTTATAAAATATTTAAAAATGTAAATATTATGTTTTTAAGAAGAAATAAATAAACAATAACGTAGACATAACTGGTAAGGTGGTAGTTATTTATGAGGCGCTCTGTGATTTCTGCTTACCCCCATGGGCAAAAGGTGTGAGTTTATGTTTGTACTTACACAACGTGTGTTTTTCATATCCCATAACTCTAGGGTATTAATGAGGCCTTGTCAAAGAATCAACTGGCACGTTCTTTTTATTTTTCATACGATTTATGTAAAACCCATCATACGTGGAAAAAAAAATCTGGCAGTTTTTGTCCTTAAAAAAAAAAGACAACGCCGCGTTTTCTTACGCGAGAGAAAAAAAACACGTTGTATACATTACTGGAAAATTCACAGACTTCTGATCCTTATCAATTAATTACACTTAGCCACAAATCAATATCAGTTTCCTCCTAAATTAATTTACATGTAATTATAGAATTTCAAATGTAACTATGGTTAGCTAAGCATGATTGACGTTACTAGTTCAGTATGTCATTTACTTCGTGTGGCCACAGTTAGCTTAGAAATAACTTGAAAATTGTCGGAACCGTTATTATGACACGGTTTAACGGATAAGCCGCAAGTCGTATACCATTGCTATATCGATCTATGAAAGGCTGAACGCGATATCCGATATTCTTTGAAAATGGTTCTTAATTCAAAAGTTTTTGTTTTTTTGATACTGGCATGTTTTTATAGTGAACTGTGTGATGCTAAAGCTGGTTCCAAGGTATTATCGAGAAGAAAAAGATATGTTGCTTTTCCAGAAGGCTCCAGTTTTTCGGTAAGTTTACATTTTGTTTATTAAATAAGCCTAGTTGTGGAGAAAGATTTATTTAAGTAAATTAAGAGAGTTAGAGCTCCAAAGTGAGATATGTTTTTTAAAGCAATAAACAGATGGGCATAAAATGTAATGATAAAAGTTTTAATTCGAAACAGAACCCGGCAAAATTGGGGAGGTATTCGTATGTATTAGAGTAGCTCCTAAATTAGATGCAGAGCCTTAAAACGTATCATCCAGACACATAAAACTTGGTTGATTACGTACTTTTTAGAATTTTATCTCTCTTAAATTTTAAGAGAGTTTTTTTATGTCTTATCCACGATTTATGAGCGTCGTTTTTCCTTCACATATATTTCCATGGCGATGTTGGAATAAATTATTATCAAGTTGATGTTCTTTGCCATAAGGAGTTAATTTAATATTCCTGTGACGCTCGCAGACGTCCTACTAACGCAAGACTGTTTTTACTAAGGTGGCTAGCTTACTTTTATGAAACATGTACATAATTTTCACTGGAGCTCTATTTTATGGCGGTAAGAGAGCTGAATAACTTAGTAAGATTATTTGGTATCTAGACGACTATAAGTTGCCATTTTAAGACACACGCTGAACGTATTTGTATTGAGATTCGTTTTTTCTTAAAGCTCAACGGAATATTAAAAAACTAAACATACTTCTGTTTTTCGTTCAGTAGATAATTCGGTTTTATTGGCTATTTCATACGTCCACGTTTTCTACGAAAAATATCATGAAGTATCACATAATTATGATAACCGATGATTAAAGACCACTACCAGATTAGTTCCGATCAACTTTGCTGATAGATACAACCTCTGTTCCATTCTGTAAATCATAATTATGGTGGATAAAGATAATCATTAAGCGTATCCAGAATGGGGGCCCACCACCACCTTTTATAGTAGTGTTTTTAAAAATCTTAGTCAATAGCTGTATCTCTTTCCCACACGTAAGTAGATTGAAATAACACTGCTATTAGGGGTGGTGGGAGGCTCCCTGGTCGTTAGATTCTAACAAATAACGAATGCAATATCTGTATATTCTAGTGCGCTGGCTGCATGACAGTTGGTGTGATCGGCCAGCCATCCCCGACCTCCGCTCCCGGTACCTTCACGTGGGGCATGAACTGGGGCATAGCATACGAACTGCCCAACGCCACAGAGACCTCCAGGTTCTACCGGAGGTACAACAGACTGACGAAGCCAGTGGAACAGAGGAGGAGCAGACGAGAGCTGTACGGAAAGTTAGAGAAGATTATGGAGAAGTAAGTTTTGAACATCATTATCATATCAGCCTGGAACCACTGCTGAGTATAAACTTTCTTTCCATTCTGCCACATTCCCCGATTTCGTTCGTCTTTGGTGCTATCGTTAACCCAACGCGCTTTTGGACGTCCTTGGTTTCTATGGCCTAACCTTGGCCACCATTCAGTCAATACCTTGCTCCAGAGGCCATCTCCGCATCTTATCTTACTCAATTTGAAACGTATCGCCCTATTACCGACATCGTAGACGTCGAGTGTTGAGGCTGAAGTTCAAATCATTAAAATAGAAGATTCTCTGGTTCATGGCAAAGATACCCCATGAAACTTTTGAAGGAAGATAGTGTCCTATTTACTACTCCGAGGCATTTCTTTCACATTTTGTAACACCTTTCAGCCGCTTTGGCATGGCTGTCTGTACAAACACAAATCGCTTCTATAGAAAAAAATCGCTTCTATAAAAATTCTACAAGAGACTTTAGTATTCTATCATAATGGCTTATTTTGTTAATTATTTCAGCATGGGTTACAATGGAAGGCAGTGTATCCTCAAGACGTTGTGTGAGACCACGCAAAGGCTCGTTCCTCATGGAGAGAACATGGTTGAAGAAATGTTCAGGACATTGTTTACGTAAGTAAATTCACAATTTTACAATACACAAGTTCAAATTATTTTACACAATAATCTAAATTATACCTACTTAAACTATTCCGGCTATCATGAGACTTTTACTGTACAATTCCAGATTTTTTAAAGGTTTTATCTTTAACTTTGACTTCCTTTTTTTCCGGGTTAGTGGTTAGTGCCAAAAGAAAAGCGGATCTTAATTTTAAAAAATCTAGAATAGGTGGTTAGTGATGCTAATCACTAAACCAGAAAAAGGTAAATCAACTGATTAAGTAACTATGTTAAAAACGTTGAAGTTCGACGTAGTCTTTAAATCGAATATTAAAAAAAACCGGCCAAGTGCGAGTCGGACTCGCGCATGAAGGGTTCCGTAACATTATCTATAAAAACGAGTAAAATATCACGTTTGTTGTATGGGAGCCCCCTTAAATATTTATTTTATTCTGTTTTTTAGTATTTGTTGTATGATATAGCGGCAACAGAAATACATCATCTGTGAAAATTTCAACTGTCTAACTATCGCGGTTCATGAGATACAGCCTGGTGACAGACGGACAGACAGCGGAGTAGTAATGGTGTCCCGTTTTACCCTTTGGGTACGGAACCCTAAAAATTAAAATGAAAATATTTTATTTCACATAAACCTTCATGGGCACTTATGAAACCTCAGAAGCTAGGTGCACGGTTCCAATTGTTGTTAGTAGGCATGAGAGGACAATGCCTTTCAACAGTACTAGGTACTGAACAAAATAGAAGATGTTCAACAAATCTACAGTCCACTAAGCCTACAACCTTCTCACATTCACAAAATAGAAAATAATCTTTATCAAAGAAAAATAATTAAAAAAAACAAAACCTATTTAAACCAAGTGACGTGATTGCTATTACAACTGTAACAAATTAAATAATTATCATGTCCACAAAAGCCACTAATAAAGAGTTGAAATTAAATTGTAGGTAATTGTAGGAATCGTAGGCCTTCAAGTGAGTCTCTATAATACGTTCAGTGTTCTACTAACTTGATTCTGATTTATACAGCATACAACAAAAACCCTGTCCAATCCGAAAGGGGCACATAGGTACTGCAATAAAATAACCAGAAAAAAAAAAAACAATTTGAAGATAAAAAAGTTATTGCGATTTGAAATTCACATTTTTAGTCCCAAAACTACCCCATTTTCAAATAAATTTTATTATAAATTTGCAAATTGTCTGCAGAGGTCATATGTTATGATTTGTAGATACCCGCTAGACGACGGCCGCCCGCGCCCCATGTAATAAACCGGTAAAATCCCCGATTGAAAAAAAAACCGGCATTTTGTTTTTTTCTTTCTTAAATATTTAAATAGACTCTCAGTATGATTCTTAACAACACCCTCACGGATCAAACAGGGTTTTTTTTACACGCTGTATATACTTGCCTTCACATTGTATTAACCTTCATCTTCACTCACTTTCCAGGTTACCAATGACGAAAGTCCTTGCATCAGAACCAGTGGAACATGCAACTTATGACGCCGCTCACCGCCTCGGCCATATCCTCTCAAATTGTGACCAGTTCACTTGCCCAATATCTTTAGTGGATCTGGTACAAGGGTACTATAATGCTCCATCTCCTAAGCTGGATACTGGTTTGAACCCTTGGGCTTTGTTTAGCAGTAGCTTTGGATAGGAATAAATTATTCGAAATATGTGTTTTTGTTTCGTTTATTTTACGAGTGTGGTAAGCTTGGCAGAGTCATTATGTTCGGACGACAGATTGACAAGCAATAACCAAACTGGGTTGATTTTTTTATGCCATACTTCTATTAGGAATAGTAAGCCAGTTAAAAATATGTAAAAAAAAATTAAATCATTTTATGTTGATAATTTCTTATCTAGTGCCAAATTACAGTGTGTGTGTCATTTTTGAGCTAAGCTTATTTATATGTCTAGTGTCGCGCTGCCAGCAAGCTAAGTAGGCTCTACAAGTTAACGAGTAATAATTGACCAACTTAAATTTGCAGCTGCAAAATCATGTTCTCCCATACATTTCGTATGGGAGAACATGTTTTTCAACTACAATGTTTTTTCTCGGCATAAATTCATCCCAACTACGGAACCCTTCATTGTGCGTGATCCGACACGCACTTGGCCGGTTTTTTTCGACAAGTTCGCAGCTTTGACTGTCTATCTAGATATATTTATATCTTTATTTTTGAGTTATTTAAAGTTATGAAAGTAGGAGTAAACGTTGCGAATAAAACGCATGTGTTTATTATTAACGCATAACATTTAATATTTATAGTTCATATTTATAATACATTTCAATGTTAGCAGTAAGAAGTCATGAGTGTATTCATAATGGTAATGGTAGTGCTTGATTTTTGATTTTTAATTAACATTACAAAATGGAACTTAAACAATTAACCTTACCACTTAAATTATTTATTTTTTTATTATGTATATTATTTCGCCTTACCCTAACTTTGCATTCCACCTAGTTTTATAATAATTGCTTAATAACTATTTATTACAATTATTTAATTACGGATTTCATAAATTATTGAGCTATTATGACTTAGAACATACAATACGAATATTATTATATTTATATATTATTATATATGTATATTATAGCATAGTGCATAAATCTTAAAGTAGTAAGTGGCAATGATTTCGTGATACAAGTGACTGAACAGTTAAGGTACGGTCACACTAACGCGGCTTGCGACCCGCGTCATGACGCGGCACGAATCACACTATAAGTACAAACAGAACTGACTGTACGCGCGAAAATTCTGAACTTAACCTACAAATACATTTAAAAATTCTCCTTCGTCAAAAGTGGTATTTTATTTATTAATTTTCTAATCGTTCCATTTCGAGTCCTACAGTCAGCTGTCACAGTAATTAACAAATCGAGGCGCACGTTCGCGCGATCGCCACGTCAGTTTAACCGCGCCTCTAGTCGACTATTTTCCTAACACTATTACTATTGAGGACAAGATTCCCATAGAAGTCTATTATTGTATGACGTAATATTATAGTACCTTATATATTAAAATAATTTAGGAATTTCCTCTCATGCTATCTATCATCTATATTTGTATCATTAGTGTGGTGTTCGTTTGCGTAATGCCATTTTCACTGGTTAGTTTGTTTTGTGGGAATTGTAGGCAATTTTCAACATAAATGAGAGGCAAAGTTCAGCCTTTGGTTAGTTCTTATGTTTCAATAATAATTTACTAGAATGAATAATGATAATGCAGAATGCTTCCTTTGTGATCGTTCAAAGTCTTGATTGGGATTTAAGAACTTTGCATGCCAGAGACAAACTAGTTCAATATTTTCTTAAAGTTTTTTAAGTACTTATCAGATGACAGGGAAAGTACACTGTTTGATTTTAATTGATGAAAGAGTGAAGTATCTACTTTTTGAACAATTTAAATCAATAATAATTAATAATTAACTAAACAGTCAATAGTAAACTTCACTGACATTAATATATAAAAAAATAAATGTTAGAAGTTTTGTTTTATCTTCAATTCCCACACAACAAACACCGTTACTCGTGACGAGAAAGGTGAAAAACAATTCAATAACAAACAAAAAGTTATCATAATTAATAACTAGTCGAGGACATTAATTACACTTAATAATATTAAGACGAAAATCTCCGAACATACCCTTAACCTACACGTCGTTGCGACACCAAATTATTACAATGATCCGACAATATAAAATTTTTAACTTACACAAATTTAATATGAGTACGATTGCTTTCGTTTAAATTAAAGATATACACAATTTTTCCTTAAATACAAGTCCGTCAAGACATTGATAAAATTATTTCAACTAACTTTGGTTAGTTAACTAAGGTAACTAATTCTATTTGAAGCACACAAAGGGTATAATTGTAATACAAAAGTTTCTAACATTTTAGTAGCGTGTTACCGTGGTAAAGATTAAAAAAATATTTTTTCAAGTTCTCCTGTGCAGCTGTGACACTAACACACACATCACTTCACTACACTTTCTACACACATCACTTTCATAAAGGTAAGTGCATATTATGTCAACTCTCGGAAAGCGCATTGCAGCGATGAAAACTAAACTTGGCACAGTAATGCGTAAGGCTACAGCGCAACGGCAAATTGTCTGTTGCAGTATAAATGAACATTGAAAATGTTTCAACGGGGACAATATACTGCATATACTGCTTGGCGATCCCCTGCGAGATATTGAGAACTGCTGCACTCTGCCATAGCAGACCCATAACATATGTAACTATGGGAAATATTCGCATGGATTTTCGTGCCGCAGTGCGACATTGTTGCCCAGTAGGTATAATGTGCACTTAACTTTACTGGATTAGGAGTGACGTAAGGTTTGGATTTGGTAACTTTACTACTTTTGGTAACTTTATTACTTTTTTACTTTTGTTTATAAGTAGAGTACTATTAATGTCCTGTTTTGTGTAATTTTATAAAAGATTTATTCATAATTATTCACTTTTGAGTATAAAGAAATAATGATGACCTCTAATGATAAATATAATGACTTTTATTACTTTGGTGTAGTAAAATTGTTTACTTCATTTCTGCTGGCTATAAAATATATTTTTTCTTTTATATTCTGAGTGTTTTCTAGGTTTAATTCAAATCTGTTTTCTAACCTTTCCCACGGTAAAACTTTGAGACCAATAAGAACTAATAAAATAAGGCACACAACAAAAATACAATGTATTTGTTATTGCAAAGAAAGCCGTGGACAGATGCTGACTATCACCAATCATGATAACAAAAAAAATGTTATGTTTATGGAATTTATTGTTATTAGAAAAACAACAGATTTCCCAAAACACGACAACACAGCTCAACGCAATTTCGTGTTTTACCTTATGGCAGTGCCCACATTCAATATTTAGTGTGCGTTAATATAAATTTAAGTATCTAGGTATTCGTGCGCTGTGTCGCCGTGGTGTAGTGTGTCCGTACCTTAAAAATTGGCAAAGATAATTATGTGTTTGACAAAATAAAAATGTAATTTACATATTGTTCTGTTCATTCTGTTCTGAACTGTCTACACTAGTCTTTTTTCAAGAATGTAATTTTCTTATTATACATTTAGCTGATAGTTTTCGCTGGCAGTTTTCTTCTACAGAAACCAAGGGTTAGTGGTGACTGCATCATTTTTCATACTTGATGGTCAGCATCTCTAAATGGCCATATTAATAATACATTTATTTGTTTCATAAGAAGGAAGTGTTTATAATTGTGAATAGTGGTTTATTTATTTCTGTATTTACATCTAATCGTGTTGGAAGCTCAACGCAAATTTCGTGTGGTTTCATCTACCTATTAATTACACTTTTATTATCTATGTTTATCATACCAGTAAACTATCAAGGTAATACAAAAACGAAGAAAGACAGAAAGAAAATAACAGCTTGAAGTAAGCTATTGAATTAGGCTGTGGCAAGATATGACTTACAAAATAGCAAATAGGACTGGAACCATTCAAGAGTGGAGCATGCAAGGATGGGCACTTTCTTCTGATTATAATATTATGAGGGTTGTACCAAGTCGTGTTTCGATCTTTGGTCAATATAGCATGTGTAGCGAAACGCTAAGCGAGTGAGACCGTCGCGGGAGGCCAGTCCCCTGTCCCTCGTACTCTCTCCGCACTCATCGCTTTCTTAGATGCTTAACCGTCATCCGCGCACACGTCACAGTCTGACGTGTTCGCAGACGAATGGAAGACGGTCATGCCTGGAGTTCTGTGACATGAGTGTTTCAATTTTGTCTAGTTTTCTTTAACTAATACAATTGACGGACAGCTGTATGTTGATAAACTTCTCGAAAGATATTCACTACGTGAACAAATGAGTGAGACACACCGACCATCGTTTGCTAAATATGGTCGACGTCTCAACTGGGCAGCTCGTATGGACACAATTTAATTCTTTTGAAAATTACTGAGAAGAAATAAGAATTGTATTAGGCAAAGATTTCAATCGTTACATTTGCCCTATCGCGTCAAAAGATGGTCGCATTTCAGTTTCGTTTTGACATCTCTGCCACACACAATGTCGCATGCTGCCATGGAAACACCCTATGCGGGATGTATGTACGGTCATGTCAGTGCGGTCTTTTCGCGCAACATTAACTGCAGTGAAGGCAAATCTAACGATTTAAATCTTTGGTATTAGGTAGGTAATTTGTTAATCGTAAGTCTTATGAAGCCACAGCCTGAAAGATTCGCTTGCAGTGGTTCAATTGTACTCTCTTTGAACGTTATTATGAATTCGGAATGTGTGCAGCTGAGTTTTATGTGAATTTGATCCAGGACGTTGCAGAATGAAAAGTTTTTCTTCTTTACTGTAATGATATAAAAAATGGGTTTTTTCAATATTATCAGATTTGAGAAGAGTTATTTCAATGCAAAGGTTGCAGTTATAGGATAACGTCCACAAATAAAGAATTTTGAAACTGAAACCAAACTCTTTTTTAGACATGTAAAGTGTGTTACTTAACTTTTAATTTGTTTTTGATGAAATATTTTATGCTTTGAACTTGTTTTAAAAGTTTAAAACACATACAATGAGCATTTTTTATTAGATTTATATTTAGCAATTTTGTTAACTTTTAAACCACTGCAAACTTTGTAAAAGTATCAATAGCGATTAGGTTACACATGAAATTACAAGTTTAGACGAAGAAAACTGAATTATTTATGAAGTTAATAATAAAAAACATATAAAGCAACAAATAGAAGAGAAACACAACAATACCTTACGTCACTTTGGAAGACGTTCGATTAAACATGCAAATACGCCTAACTTACCAATATTTATATATGTAAAGATTACTTTATAATGTAAAGATTAAGACAAACGATCCCAAAAGCAAACGAAAGGTAACGTGCAATAAAGCATATCCAAAAAGTGTCGTAGAAGAAATGACTATCGAAATTCTAGATTTCGTTGAACCTAATTATAAAGCGTTACGGATTATTATACTGACTTCCTTCCAAAACATATTCAATTTACATTTGTAAGTCAAATTAAATGCTTTATGACAAAATCTAACTAAAGTGTTGAAGACCTTATTGCTGTATCAATATTTACTGACAAAGCAAAAGTCGTAACACTAGGGCGTCCGTCCACTACCTCTACGTTAGCTCTAAGGGTAACGTGAAAGGAATGTAGAAAAATAACTTGTCAATTATAAATATTATTTAAATTTCTATGTTGATCTGCTATATTTACACGTCAACACTTCGGTTAAGTTGATTCTTAAAATTATTGACAGCCATGTGATAGCTGACTATGAGTTCACAACTCTGTCACCCGATGTAGACAAACTTGTTTACAAAGTATACAGCTTAGCATTAACTGACAAACACAATATACAAACATAACAATAAGTCTATTCTAATCTCCTACGATCCTAAGAATAACAAATATTTGGCACAATCCCAACCTTTTTCGTTAAAAATTCTAAAGTAACAAAACACAATGTTGACAATAAATAACAAATTTATCTGACATCGCGTCGCCAAGTTGACTCATTCGTCGACTAACTCTAAAAACACTGAGAAGCTAATCATTTATTTTAGTTATATACCATCTTAACACTAAAACGTTACTTCATACCTTTAATCTTATTGACGACTGTATTAGCATTGTGTTTATTGTTTTTATTACCTATCTAGTGTCAATTATATGACAAAATCCTATACGTTCAGTTACCCGTTTATCACCCGAAATATTATAATATTAAACAGACGATTAGTCTGTGACTAACAAGTTTCCGAAAGACAAGACATGACACGAACGGTAACGAAACAGGTCTTGTAGACGAGGAGTAACAAACTGAGAAATGAGATCATAATAACGGTGGTAATCATAGTATTGAGCTAAATGCATTTACTTTGAGTAATACTACAGTTTTTGGTAACGCTTCGAAAGATCTAAGTTGGAAATTAATTGAGCAGCAAAAATGTTGACAGCTCTGATTTTTGTATCAACACGATTTTAATGCGGTAACTGGTAACAAGGTTTAAAAGTGATTAACGAATCCGTCGGTTTACTCTGTAAAAATCTCACCATGGAAACTCACGTAAGCTTGAAGTGAGCTGTCATTCCGCCAAAAGATTGACATTTAACTTCAAGCTCACTTCACCTAAGTTTTCACGGTAAGAATTCTACAGGATAGATCTGCCGTAACAGTACATGATATCACAAGAATTTGACATGGAGAAGGTGAAAACGTACTAACCTCTGTTTCATGTAACATTATTGTAAGAAATCACTAACTTTATAGGGATTTGAACAGCAAAATATTATGTTCATCTTCACGTGCACGTGCGTGTTTTTTTATGGCGAATCCTGCAATAACTTTTAAAATTGTTTTAGGTTTACTTACCATTAGGATTGTCTGCTCAAAGTGAAAGCTTGTATACTCGACTGGAAAGTTGGGTTATGATCGTGTTAATCATGATTTGTTCGTTCGTGCGTACACGCCTTAAGAAATTGATTTAATTTGACGGAGTCGACAAAACATTAGGTTGTTTTATAATATTTGTATAGCAGTAGGTACTTATAGTTAATTTACGAAAAAGACTGAGACGTCTCTAGGGATATAAATGACGGACGTACCCAATTGGAAAAAAAAAAATTAATAAGTTTCACTGAAAATGTCGTTAACATGACATGGTTTTAGCTATAATCTTTATTATAGTCTTTCATTTTTTATTTATGATCTTATAAGGTACTTTAATATTGCCTTAAATGAAATACAAAAATCAGAGTCTGTAAGGAGAATCTAAACCGGCCAAATTTTAAAATAACACCGCATACGTACGTGGCCATTAATCGTTGTATCGACATAGCTATCGTTTTTTATTTATGATCTTATAAGGTACTTTAATATTGCCTTAAATGAGATACAAAAATCAGAGTCTGTAAGGAGAATCTAAACCAGCCAAATATTAAAATAACACCGCATACGTACTTGACCATTAATCGTTGTATCGACATAGCTCATTAATTTCAACAGTACACGACTGAAAATATTGCAGTACGCCAAGAGAAGTTCTATGATTCTTTTATACTGTGTCGTTGCAATATAGAATCCGATCCAATCAAACTACACTTAGCTCCATAGTTCACGCTCGCAGTAAGTATATACAATATTTTGCTTATCTTCTAACATCCCAGACTGAACGTCACTCGATCCTCCTAAACACAATTACCCTATGGTGTTATAGAAAATCTAGCTATTATTAATTTGCAGTCATATAAAAATAACAACAGACCATTTATCTAGCAAATATCTACAATAAAAGTTCGGATGATTACGGAACAGTGTGCCAAGCCTGTGGACTTAACTAGTTATTGATAAATAGTTATTATAACACTAAATTGGTGTATTTCGGTGGTGCAATAGCACGATCCTACTTTTTATTAACCCAAGTGAATGTTTCAATTAGAAAAATTAATATTCATAGTTCTGAGGACTCGTTGCAATTCCATCCAATAATTCCTTTAGAGCCAGTTCGTATGTGGTACAGCGCTTTATCGTAAACTTCTGCTAATATTTAACTTCTTTCAACCTTTAGCGAGCTTTCCACAACGTCTAGTACGTTAGACCGTTTTCTAGTTTATTTACGTATCATCTAAGTCTAGACTAGCCATTTTTATGCATTACCCTCGACACGAACAGCTATACACATTCAATAACACTTATAATTACGAAGACGAACCACACAAAACAATTTGATTTATTTTATGTACATTATCCATCCCTGTTTTCCTAACTGCTCGCTGTGGATTTTATTCATCATTAATATCAATAATTCTGAATTTTATCTAAGTAATTACCTAATAAACATTATCATGATTTACTTTGACATATCAAATACGCGGCTCGAAATTTTTTATTTTATTACTTTAGACTGCTACAAATATCCTACAGAATGGATTGAAGTGAGGTAAGAACGCCTGGTGCGTCCGTCAGAAACAATAATTAACGATCAAAGGAAAGTGAGTCATGACTTCAAGAACGAAAGGTAACATCTAATACGAGTCTAGTCTAGGTACAAATTAATATAAGGTTACCTAATTTACTTACTAAATTCACAAACCTCAACAATGATTTATCATATAATAGTGTAAGTGGTAAAGTGCCGATAAGTGAGTAAAGACTTTACATTCGGTGAAAATTTGTGAGAAATATAAATCAGGAGACATTCGTGTACTAAATTTACCCTGTACTCTAGGTTTTATAGTGAAAATACTGTTAATATTAACATTACGGAAGAAGTGTGTCCACGCGCCCTCTCTCTACCGCAGACAAGCGGGCGCGTCCAAACTTAAGCATTAAGAATGTGAATTGATCAGTCATTACATTTTGGGCAAGCATTCGTTTTACTTATAAATACATCAGAATATATTAAGCGAATCCAAAAAGATACTTCTAACGGCAATCAAGTTAGCGCACATAGAAAAACAACGTCATCGATTTGCAAACATTCTGTTCCATGAAGTCTCGCAGATGGGTTTGGCACTCCGTTTTAAAAAATCTAATAAAACAAGTTATCGAACTACCTAAGAATACCCGATCTTTATAAAAATGTTTTTAATATCTTTACAATTGGCAGTCAATTGTGTTACACAAATACATCTAATCATAGAATTATCACGATCGCGATGTGACTAACTAACTGGCATTATGATAAGTGTTCTTACTATACTGATGACTAGGCTTTTAACCTAACTGTATCTACAATCCCTTATGACATACTACTAAAGGGAAATTATTACATTTCGTCAGTATCGATATTGTCCTTATGATTTTTACGCGAGTACGCAGTTTATCAAATATTATATATAATGTATAATTCAAATTTATTTCATAATAATTTAGTACATAATCTACATAGTCCGGCTCTCATCGAGGACGTTTGCACGTAACTATTATTATAAATGTCTGATTCTAATCGACGTTTGATTGAATATTACCACTTTACAATACTTACAATTTACGAATTTGAGCTCGATTTATTCGAAGTAAATCTTATAGTTAGTATTCTATTACATTATTATGTCAGTTACCACCCCGAAAATGAATACGACTATCGCAAGAAATTAATACAAACACCTAAAGATAATCTGTACAATGTTTGTGCGCTCATATCAAATTATTACTCGAAAAAGAATCGTTACGTTGAATAATTGTAAATGAATACGTTCCGGTTAAAGTATAAACGTTCAATACAGCGATTCTAATATAAAAATAGTTATGGCAGATCCGGCGTCAACATAAAACGGCCGTTGCTTGAGGTCGCTGCGACAATCGAACATCGACGGACAGTCTCGACATCGAGTTAATGATTCTATATAAAAAGACGGCTTAGGATACGCTTACGGCGTGTACACGTCCATGGGCGCACCGGGCGCTTGGCACCACACACAGCACAAAAACACATAGTTCTCGCCTCACAGTCCCCAACTGGAAGTCTTAAATTGATCATCCGTGCCACCACATGACGATCAGCTCCCAGAACGTCTTCGGCGGCGAGTGGCCGAAGACGTAAGACGAATTTCAGAGACCCGGGTCACCTTCCGAGCCCATCTTTAGTAGCTCCAACTTTTTCTTGGCGATCTTCGAGTACAGAATGTCGATCGGCTTCGTGTTGTCGTAGAAGGTTGGTGCCCTGAAGATGATGAGCGCCGTCCCCAGCACGCAGGCTATCGTGAACAGGAACAGGAAGATTCTATCCAACACCATCGCTACATACTTCCAGTCATCCTCCACCTAGAAACAATATCATGCATAAGGAAAGTACGTATTCAAACACGACAAAAAATGGTACTGAAATACTTACACTTTCAAACTTATCCTTATTTTTGACATGCTGCGCAATAAACCTAGAACCTTCTATTGTCTTTTCCATCTCTCTCACGTAAGGTTTCTCTAGAGATGGGCTACCATCATCTAAGTCTAATCGGCACGGGGATCCAGGAGGCGGGGAGAACAGTTCATCATCACCTCCAGGCGGAGGCGGCGGGGAGGGAGGCATGCCTGGCAATTCATACTCCTCACAACCCCATTCTTTGAACTTTCCGTCCATGTCATCCGGGCCGAAGACATCCGTGAGTATCTGAAAAAAAAAAAAACATTAAGAACAGTAAAAGGAACAATTGTAAGTCAATCAAATGAATTGGGAGTAGAGGTAATTTTTTTTTCGATGCAATAATGGGCGTCGGATGAAATGCCAGGAGATTAAAACGTCAGTACGCGTTCCGCGAGGGTCAGTGTATCGACGCAGCTTAAGCCGGCACACAATTAGGTCGGAGTGGAGGTTTCGGTTCGGGCCGTGCCTGCTGGCGTCGTATATATCGCGCGATCCGTCCGCAGCCACCAGGGGAACATAAATAACGGAGGCCGCGCGCGCTCGTTAAGCCCGCCCGGCGTTGAGTAATAAAGGAAAATCGAAATGGAATGAAATTGGGCTGGAAGCGATATTTTCGCGATACACACAGAGCACAATGGATTTAGAATATCGTTGAAAGGAGCGTTTCCCAGAAGAGTCCCGCGGCTGAGGACAATTAAAATGGTTATTGTTGAGGGCGGCTTCGACTCCGCTGTAATAGCGTTCTGTTTGTATTGAATCCGTTCCGATGGAAAATGTTTTGAATGGAGGAAACTCAATGAGAAAAGGTGCCGTGTTGTTTTTTCGTACTGAAAGAGATTCCCTCTGAAGAACTTCATTTGTGAAAGCTTCTATTTTACAAATTTAATTAAAACGCTACGAGGCTGTGAGGTTTATTCCGGTCTTGGTGTAAGATAAACCGGTGCCTTACGGATGATTAATGATTTATAGAGGGATGTGTTCCGGTTCAGTTCTTATTTCGTGATGTTGGTGATTTATTGCAGAATCAATATTTCTTACCTCGCTTGGTTTATCGTTATCGTCGTCGTCATCGGGCGGTTTCTCTGGCCTCTGTATACACAATATCTTGGGTAAAAAATCTATAAAGACTTTCCGCACCCACGGGGCCATGTGGTGGGTGACTGGCGACCTAAAATTTATGTTTAGCACCACGATAGTGACAACTACTGATAATGTAACTAGCATCATAGTGAATAACAAATATTTGCCTAACAAGGGAACCGTTAGCGATGTTGGAGGAATAATTTCGGCTAACAGCAAGAAGAACACGGTCAACGATAGAAGAATCGAAATACAGAGCGAGATTTTCTCTCCGGAATCTGAGGGTAGGTAGAATACTAGGACTGAGAGGAATGAAATCCCAACGCAAGGGATGATGAGATTGACCGTGTAGAAGAGAGTTTTTCTTCTGAGAGTGATATTGAAGATGATGTCAGGGTACGGTTCTTCGCAGCAGGAGTAGAATTTCTCGTTCCTCGTGGCGGGGACCCGCATGATGTCCCATTCGACTGAGATGTAGTACTCTGATAGGTCGATGCCCATTCCAATGCGATCCGAGTCTGGTGTCTGTTTCAAGTGCCTCAAGTCCACCTACAAAAGAAAGGTCGGTTAGAAAATTGTTCAAAGCGAGAATGCTCACTTGTGTTGGCTTTTAATATCAAATATTTCAAGTATTCTTATCAAACCATCTATTTCATAAGATATCAGAACCTAATAACGTAAACGTAACTAAGAGTAAATAATACTATAATACATCCCTTTCTATACCAAAATAGAAACATCAAGAGCTGCTAAAAGAGTGGTCTCAGTTTGAAAACGAAGCATAACAAAACACCCAAAGTAAGGCAATCCGTTATTAAGGAATCAAACCATTCACGCGAAGCTTTACAAATAGCTGTTATTGCTATCTCATACAACTATCTGAAGTAAGACAGGGATGGAGCACACCTGAATTCCCTCGTGAACCTTAACACGGCGATATAAGGCGTAGACGTAAGCCGAGTCTTTATTTATGTGGAAGTAGGTGACCACAGATTTATTAGGTTCCTTAGTGCGATAGATGAATGCGTCTGCTTTGAGCCTACAGTTGCAAAGTCTTTGAAACACTTTATAGCTTCCCATTTTTCATTCGGGTATGTATTTTCCTGGTATTAGAAGGCTAAAGTTTTAGCAACAGAGCTGCAGAGGTCCATACATTTCTTGTGTTACGTGACCCTGTTTAGAAAGAGGACTGTTCTTATAGATATTATGATATACTAGGACAGTTCAAGTTTATAGTGAAAGTGTATACTACTACTGTGTGTGTACTAGGTACCTATCAATGGAATCATATGAGGAGCCACTCTTTCATGGATAGCATCACAGTTCGATTTGATATTGACATTTTAGTCAAGGAAAAAATTTAAATCGTGAAAAAATATAACACAAATTATAATCTATGCTTTGACAAAGTAATTTCATGCTTACAAACGAACTAATAAGTACTAATATTGCTTTATTTTTCATATCTTTATGCTCTACCCACATTGCCATGATAAACTATTCAGGCGCTTGGTTTTTTTTATGTTAGTTTTAAACGTTAACTTGAAAAGTAACGTTAACTATAGACACAAGAAAAATCATCGTTTCTCAGAACTTTACATTAATAAACTAGGTTTTAGTTTGTGTATTGCCAGTATCTATTATACTCGTTAATTCTCAAAATAGACGCGTAGTATCATAATATTGCGATATTACACTTGCGTTATAATCGTACACTTCGACTATCTATAAATATTTATATACAGGACACGATATAAATATTTCACTTGACACTAAGTATTGGAAAAGGCTTTTTGCAAAGAATTCGATTACATTCCCTCTAAGCGTTTCGCTACGAAATTCGTTTAAGGCACCATTTTTTTTGTTTCATACAATTTTATTAGGGGCAGAGGACTTCGTGAAAAAAATTTGATTCTTAAGCGAAAATAAATTTTCGGTGACAGATTTTTAGATCCTAAGTTTTGAGAGGTTTTCTTTTTTCATTTTTATTTTTATGAGGTTCGTGACCGATCGTCAGCGTTCCAGAAAAATATTTTAACAGTAAATTATATTGTTGAACAATAAAACAAGAGAAAATATTTTTTCTTGCTGAAGTTCTTTTTTACCCAAATATTTTTTTTCTTTCTTTTTAACTATATTTTAAGAGATAGAAACTCATGTGAAAACATAAAACATATTGCTTTACCATTATAACACATTACGGCGACAAAAAATATGATTTTGTCGGCAATCCATAAAATCACATTTTGATTCAATCATTCCCTCGTCAGTTTCCCATGAATGTCAATTTGAATGGACATACGGGCGTAACGTGACGTCATACGGTGTGTTTTTATGGGAGTGTTATTGCTTCAAGATTTATTTTGGTAACCGTACTGTATTTTTTAAACTGAAGCCACTTCTTTCTTTTTGAGTATAATATTCAACTGTGATAAAAAAATATTCAAAATCAGAGAAAGATGAAAATGAGGTTGTTTTAACTAATCACTTTTACCAGTAAGCCTCGTAGGAAGGAGTAGTAGGGTAGGAATTACACAAAGGGATTTCATAGAAATGGGATATCCAAATCAAATTGATATGCGGTTTTGAAAGAGTGTCAATCATAAATAATGTGTCCTGTACCTCAACCACACGCTTCGTTTCATACTGTAAACCCACTCGCCTCTAAACTATTTCGCTCAGTTAACTCTTATGGCTCCTGAACCGAATTGCTCACTTTGGCACATTTTCAACATCCATCGCTGCATCCGTGTATGAGGCATTTATCAGTGATGTTAGTAATTTAGCAAGAAGCAAGTGCCGAGGTAGCCTTTTATGTACAGAAACCATTACATCTTTTTCTGAAGAAAATCTACGAAGAATCTTTGAAGGTTTCTGTGTGTGCAACTGATGGAAAGAGAGGAGATGGCTCGCTACACATCGATCTCGTCAAAGAACAGACTCAAAATCAGACGACTGGTTGTGAACTATGAGCCAGTAAGTACTTGATTTACAGAAGGCTGACTAGTTATTTATTGAGAGATTTCCATCCAATAATGTGCTCTAACGCAAATCCAATAATCCATCCAATAAAGTGCTTTGAGATAATGACCTGCTTGCTTTCTTAGTATAAGTGATTACAGACCATGAAGCCTAGTTCCTTGCAATATTTCATTTTGGATTTGTTAATATTCTGTTCATTACAATTGAAAAGTGCATTAATGTTTGATGCATGCCAAGTTTAGGCCTTGTAACCTACAACATGTGGTTTCGTAAACCTCCATGTCTCATTGATAAAAAGAGGTAAAAAAAAAAAAAACTACTCACCATGTAGCCATCATAACTCCAAGATCCGAACTTCATGAAGCAGGTCTGCTCGTCAAAAGGGAAGTACTCCACGTCAATCTCACAGAAGGACTTGTAAATGGCGGGTGGCTTCCATACCACTTTGCCGTCGTGGTGAAGGATCGCTTTTGTCATGATTGTCACTTCGTAGTTACCGTCGGCGCTGGAAACAATATCAACGGGTTAGAAATTCAGTATCTTTATCTTATGGAGGATAGCATTCTTAATTTTGCGATGAGTGACATTTCTTCTTGAATTGCTGCCGTTAATTGCATCCAAGCAATTTATTTATTTTTTGTCATACAAATGATGAAAGCAGAGAAACAGTTTTTTTTTGCTATTTAGTTGTTGTTTCAGTAGTAAGCCGACCCTTTGTGGTTGTTACAATATAATATATACCATCGTTTTCATTGCACTCTGCACCATATACAATTAAAATATCCCATAAAACACAACTGTGTCAAGCGTATTGTTTGAACAAAATAATATTGTTTCAATTCCGTCTAAATTCTGAGTTGTGGAGAAAAATGTAGGTTAACCGTATTTAAGGAAAATATACTGCGTTGCTTATGAAGGTTTATTTTAAGCTTTTTATTTTGCTCAGGTAACGACTCCTAATAGAAGTTTAAATCCATATTCATGTTTCTTACGATTTTATGTATATTACTTTTTTTGAGAAGAAGTGAAAATGGTGTTTGTAGAAATATAATTTTATTTACTCGCAATACAAAAGTACTTTTACTTGACTCTGACGTAATTGAACAAAATTTACAGAAAATATTAAATGTGATAAGCTAAATAAGAACAAAGTGGAAAACACAATATTTTTAATACTTATAATCTAGTCTAAATCACTACGTGCTGATGTTGATGTAGAAAAAGTGTTATATACCGAGTTTCCAAAAATATCACAGTCAACAAATCTACTCCATAAGTCAGTTCACTTATTTATGTGGTTGTTAGTACAGTGTAGTTTGCTGCGTCAGTACATCAACTTGATCCTTGTACGTGTCAAACTAAAGTGGCTGATTTACAACCTCACAGTTAATTACACAGTGAATGTAATCTGATTGTCTGTCTTTATTACATTAGGGTCTGTTACAGTCTGTACTTAATGGGATATGTGTCCTTTGCATATGTATATATTTTATTGATTTGTTTCTCAGTAAGTGCCCGTTGTTCCCTTTTCTCCTAAATCCGCATTAACCCCTTTAAATTCTATCTGCCTAAATTATATATGCCTTTAAGAATATGTGATAAATTGTCTTAAGTATCACTCAATCAAATTGACATCATTATTAAAACCGAAAATGTCTACCAAAATATCTACATGAAAATCATCACCGGTTCTTTTGATCCTGCCATTCGTTGTCGGTAGAAAATTGACGTTGAAACCTCTAAAAGCTTTATCATAACCAACTTTTGCGCATTCATGAAAATTGTCCCGTAAAATAGGTCGCCTTGTCTTCCATTAAGCTAACGCTCTACCATTAAAAATAAAGTTAACACTGAATATTCGTGGAGTGGGCTTTTAGGGGAAGTCACAGGTGCATTAAAGTGTAACCTCTATTTGGTTAAATTTAAAAATATTACAGTCACGTCAACTGAGAGCTTCTAACAACCTTAATATATGAGTAGAGCTAGTAGAATGTTATATTCTATTTGATATAAAGTTTGCCGCACTGAAGTAAGTAAAGGTGTTGGAAGAATACAAATGTGGTTACTCAAACTATTCATTAGTTAGTAAACTATCGGCATAGTATAATAAAGTAACAGTATGATGTCTCGGCGGTGACCTTGAAATAATTACCTACGGCCACTCAGTAGATATATCTTTCACGTCCATGCGTAACTACCGCGCACTCGAGATTGTTGCGTATGGTATACCTATACACTGAGATTTCGAAGCGCGTCATTTCGGCCATTTTCTTATCGACATAATATTGTTACTTATTTATACGATGCTATCAGTTTGCTTGATTGAATACACAATTGCAGCAATCATAAGATTAGATGTTTCCGTTATTGGTAACATGGCTGCAGACATTTCTGTGACAAACAAAGCAAAAGTTAGGACATTCGTTTTGGATAAAGCATACATAGTTTTCGTTAAAGCCTTTGGAAATAACAATTATTGTAAGTGGCCAAAACATATGTGTTGCATCTAATTAGCTAATCCTATTGGCACCTGGAGCAGGCAACCACAGCCAAGTCTTAACGATTATTTATAGATCCAACCAGAGGAATCAAAACCAAAACCATTTGCAATAAACTACAAAGTTAAAATAACTTGGCACCGTAGTTTAACAGTTCCTGGTATCAAACTGAGATAATCCAAAATTAATCCAATCGCAAACTTGTGTCGAGCGGGAATTGAACCCAATTCGCGTAATTTGAATGGTTATTGTGAAACTTTGTCAAACAGGACACGATTTCAGGAAATCTTTCGATTGACAACGTGATAAAGTTAGTGAAATATTTAATCATACTAAGGAAAATGTTAATGATAATAATAGAATAAAATAGAATTATCTTTGTTAAAGTGTCATGACTCAAAAATGGTTAGTAAGACTTACAACTATGTTAGTAAGAACTCACACTTCACAAAAACAAACAAATAGGATCACCATTGTGGCAACTTAAACTTTACTAATAATCTACACTAATACGAGTATTATAAAGAGAAAAGATTTGTATTTTTGGTTGCAATGAATAAACCCAAAAACTATTGGATCGATTTTAAAATTTCTTTCACCAGCAAAATGCTATATTATGACGGAGTACTGAGACTATAATTTATAAAGATATCGCGCGGGTGAAGCCCCTAACGGACACTAGTACATTTTAAAAGCAAGGCCCGCTCAGCATTGAAGAAATAATCAAAGTTCATGGAAGAGGAATAATGTTAACTAATGCAAATATACTATTAGTGAGTGTAAGAAAGCATTATTATTTATATTTAATCAGACTAACACGCTGAGATGCTCTTACTCAAAAACCATTACTTTGATGCGGCGAAAATTCCCAATGTGAAATGAAATACTGAATAAAATAGACGGAATTAAACATCCACCACGACAGTCAATTTAGAAATTAGGGCAACCGTTCTAGTAGTAGAATATTTAAACGACAATGAGACGAGTGAAACGAGCAAAGTTGTAGATAGAATTTTTATAAACGTCAAGTTAAAGCACTTTATTAATGTTGATGGATGAAATGTGAAATAAAATACCGGGTCAAATAATAATCAAGAGATATTAAAAGAAAAAAAACTAAAATGTAAGAAAAAGTTAAGGAATTTTCGGGATAACTATAATTCGATCAAAATGGTGATAAAATTTTAAAACAGTAAAGGTTAGTGAAAACAATTATTATGGACAATTTTGTTCCGATCCCACCGACAAAAGGGTCGCAAGTGGTGTTGAATTTTTGAATCAAAAGCGAGCTAATTAGTTCCTCACAAATAAGAACAATCAATTTGCTTTGAGTAGTTCTTGTATTTGCGTGGGAGGTTACGCAGCTGATGTATTCTTTTGTTTACAATCCAATTTATATGAAAAACAAAGCGGCGGAAAGCGAAAAACATTTATTTTAAAGTATTGAGAATCTGTTTTTATATTAAACTAGAAGCATGGTTAATTGATAGCTGATGTACTTCCATTAATTAAACTGTCTATTAGCTTTAAAGCATTGCTTGAATTTCATTTAAAGTTCCGTTCCTTGATATAAATTGAGACTAAACTGCATCAAGGAGAGTTCAATGTCTAACGTTTGTTTATAATGAATGCTTAACATGGCGTGTTTAGTTCGATACGCTACCTTGATGCTATTTAGATTAAAGCTCGCACTTATCGTGCCTTCCGCCTGGCCAACTTCGGGCGCATTCTCTGCCTCACCTAGATACCAACTACCTATTCAAATTTCAGCTTTATTTGAAAGAAGATAAGCTCTTAAATCCTGCGGAGTGGAGAGCTTACT
Source organism: Lithophane leautieri (assembly GCA_949152455.1). Taxonomy (NCBI): domain Eukaryota; kingdom Metazoa; phylum Arthropoda; class Insecta; order Lepidoptera; family Noctuidae; genus Lithophane; species Lithophane leautieri. The sequence continues at coordinate 3,265,638 of OX424474.1, read as the reverse complement.
TGGCGTTAATGCATATAAATGCGGTGAACTGCCACTGATAATGGTTAGCGTTGCAAGTATAAGGATTTTTAAGGCGGTACCGCTTTGCGATTGGAGGGCGCCGGGATCGATTTGGTGTCTTGAGTGTCTGCCAAGTGTGGTTATTGATTGCATGTTTAGTAAGTTTCGACGATTGCAGTTTTCAATTATGCTAAAAGAATCTCGATACTTCATCGCTTACTACGGGAGTGATCCGAAATGCATTACTATTCGTATACGGAAATGGGTGCACATTTTCAAACACATAAAATATTATGTTCTGAGTATTTGCATGGAAGTATAGGATGGAAATAATCCGGCCTAAAAGCTTTTAGTTAAGTTTTCAATATTTCCTCTTTTTGTAGAGCAGTTTTTCTTTAGTGCAGCTTGAGGATAAAAATTAGGATAAATAAACAAAGAGAAATCATTAGCCGCAAAATATACGCTTTCAGCGAAGCCCAAGTAAAGATTAGTTACATACTTTTGTCTAACCATCTGACTTTAAGAGAGGAGTCTTTCGAGGAGTCTCGCCAAGATGTCTTGATAATGCAAAGTAATGGGATTTTTGTCCGCAAACCGGAAATGAAGAGATAAGGCCCTTATAAGAAGAGTTTATAACAAAAGAAAAGAAAGAAAGTTAACTTTCATTGGAAGGAATGGGGATAGTATCAAACTTGTGGACACAGGTTTGTTTCAAGTTTCTTAAATTGATTCCCCAGTAAATGGCTCCGGAGTGAGATTAATGTTTATCGATGGCATTTATAAGAACTCAAGTGTATTCGCTTTATTGCCGTGTTGCAAGAAGAATAATTGATATCAAGTAAGAAAAAATATTACCCAAGATTGATGTTGTTACTTTGCGACTTTAAACAGTCGATGAAAGACTTAGTTGAAAATTCTATTAATCTCAACAACTTTGACGAATAGTTTCAAAGACTGAGTTATTTGGCAAATTATTAAACTTGGCAAACTTTTATGAGAATTGTTTTTCAGCTAATTACTATCGTAACAATGAAATGTAATTGTTAAGAGAAAACAGTTTTCATAATCCTTAAAGATTGATAGCGTTATAATTATTACCAAAATTCAGATACTTAATATCAATTTTAATATAGTCGATAGAATTTGGATCACGATTTCCATAACAATGACCACAAATAATAACAAAATGGCGGTGTTCTCTCTTAAAGTGCCCATAAAAATGTTATGTTTTAAATTAAATCTGGAATAGAATTAGAATAAAATATTTGATATCGAACTCACTTATTGTACAATACGATATCGGGCAGCCATATGTGTTCAGAAGGTACATGCAGAGTCTCCACACCACCGTAGTCATCGGGATTCCACTTCAGTTTGTAGTCGTTCCATTCCTGCAACAAGGTAAATCATTTTATACTATTTCATAGAAACTCTTTCTATGGCTTGTGTTGCTATGGGAGATGTCGTCCTCCTTCTTGTTATGTGACATCTGGTTTTATCTTTGCCAGCATTTAAGCAGTTTTTATGACCGAATGAAATACGACGAAACACAGTGTAACCATGTAAAGTTGGAAGCCAAGGAAATTATTCGTTTTTTTCTAAAATTAGCAAGTTGCAACGAGTTTTGCAAATTATACGTATAAAACAGATTTTGTTTCCGGAATTTTAGTCGACCAAGTCTTGGGTCTTAGTATTACGTAACTAGTTTTAAGACTAAGTTGAAAAAGGCACGTCGCTTTGAAAAAATTTAGTTGACTTTCGTATTTCTTAACTTTATTAAACTGTCTTGCCACATAAATTGGGGCCGAAACTGACCAGACCAAAATGTCTATTAGCCTTTTTATCCTCTTAAGAAGTTTTTCTCAAACTAACGTCCGCTCGAAGACATCCCCGAAAGTACTTTAGTTGGAGGCGGCATAAAACAGTGTTGTTGACTAAGACCGGTTGCTGAACGTCGGAAATTGCGGTGGCTTATTAGGTTCCGGTCGCGGGGAGGGTCTATTGAAAATCTGGTGCTGGGGGCGAAAATCGACTTGGACACTTCTCACTCAGTGTCCAGTCGAGCAAATACGGATTCCTTTTTGAATTACTTGCTTTACCACAGTTTGCTAAGACCCTTTTTTTAAGTTATTTTGCTTTATCTAGAATTCAAACACTGAACGAAAGCCGTATGAATTGATGGACCTCTCATTAGCTTCTTGAAAAAACAAGTTTATCTTTTGTATTCTCATTAATTAAGCATAAGCAGCCTATAATGATTCCACTACTGGGACACACAGGCCTCCTCTCGGTGAGAGGTAGTGGGCCGTAATCCACCACGCGGGCCCAGGGCGGGTTGGTAGTTGTCACAGGTTCGAATTTTTGATTCTAGGACATGTCGGTTTCCTCATGCTGCGCTGTTTTCCTTCACCGTATTGAGAGGTGGTAATAAAATAATTTACACAAAGTAAAGCGCCTGTCAGGGTTCGAACGTACGACCTAAAACTCGTAAGTCGCGGCCTTTACCACTGGGCAAACACTGATCTCTTCATTAATTTGTTTAATCCTAATTTCTTTCTTTCAGTAGGTAAGTACTAACAGATATCAAACACATTATACAAAATTGAGTTTACATGACGTCTTAAAAGATTGCCTAAATGATAATGTTAGTCGTACCTCGGGGGCGTAGCGAAATTTACTATTTGTAGGTTCTTATTATTATTTTTAAGTAATTTTATAAAGTAACTGAGTGAATATAGATCTGATTTCCCGACGGAGGTTTGTTTTCTGCTTTCATTGGAGTTCCAGGGCTCCGTGGAGGCCTTCATTTGTGAGCATTGAAGTATTTTGTGTCCCGCGTCGGGCGCCAATAACAAAGATATTAGATTTTTCTGCTACAAATGCGGTGTATGTATTCATATGAGTTAGAGCTTTAATTTGAACTCCTTGCTCGAGGAAAACGTGGTAATAAAATAGGTGGACTTTACTGTTTCACTGCATTACCTATATTTCTGCTTTCTTTCAAAATTAATAAGAAAATGCAATGTTTCCGAGTCTTTCAGAACATTGTCTTTTGAGTAGATAGTAGTTTTCATTACAATTGTATTCGTATGTCTTCGTGCAGATCAAAATAATATAATAATAAACGTATTATGTCGGTTGTTATTTTACCCGCGTTTTTATTATCCCACAGTGACAGATGGCAGACCTTTTTGATTCTTTGGGGACTCTGTATTGCTTACCAACTCGTCTAAGATATTTTCTATATAGAAATTGAATCAGAAGAGTATCACTTATTTCTTTTTGTAAAAATAGATATACAAGATGATAAAATTGTTCGGCAGAAAAGTGCCATCCGCTTATTTTAAACCCGTATTTATGTGCTTTTGAACACGTGTACTGAAACATATAAGCCTATTAAGACTAATTTATTGAATTCCCACACAAAAGTAAAAGCAGTAAAATCTCTATTTACGTACACCTATAATGCTTCTCTTACAACAACAAAAGAAACAAATCAAACATCCAAATTCATGAGAAAAAAGTGCCTGTGGTACTAACTTATCAAAACACAAGAGGAGAACATGTGAAACCAATACTCATAATTCCCAACTTTTTGACAACACAAAACATCACGACCACTACAAACTAACATACAAAACAAAACAAATTCAAGGATGTAAATAATTTATAGTGCCCAGAATATTTGGCGACGGAACTTATAACCTCAAAAGTTTGGCACAGGGAATAAATCGTTCAGTACTATACGGAACCCAATTATTATTTTGGCGGGCCATGTAGTCTCTGTTAGGCCGAATTACTGTTGCTAAAGCTCAATTTAAATTTGTCTACACAGACTTAATTTAAAATCGTCTTTGCGCATGTATGGGTCGGTTTAGGCGATGAAAACGTCGACATGATGAGCGGAATTGAGCGAAAACGACGGTTTAAAGAAGACATTCGAAACGAAAATGGTTTGAAGATTATTACCTACTTGACTTTTTTATGTCAATTTGAATCGTGTAATAATGTCTTGGAATTTTTGACATTATGTTTCTGGTAATTATTCGATTAAATAAAATAGAAAGGCAAATGTTACACTACCTAGAGATTACAATATCATCTAGATAAAAATATTATCAATCTAAGAATTTCATTTGATAATTAAAATTAAATAGTTCTGTTTATGGAACACACGTTATGCAATACCTGAAGTAAAGCATTGTTCCTAATGTTTTATCACAACAAAACATTGTCAAGAAAAATATATTTAAGACACTGGAATTGAGTGTATCCATGATTAGCATGCAAGTAAACCAAAAATATTGCGAATTACATATTGCCCAATGAGAAAAATACATTCAACCACGCTAGTACAATAAACCCAAGTCTGCTCCGTATTAGTCCAAAATTTATGCACACGCTATAATTTCAGTCACTCATAGGATCGAAGATGTGTACTCATGTAATAATACGTAAGGGAATTATACAAGCTCTCTTCTGGCAAATCTCTTGAACAATCAACGGTGCTTAATGTATTCCCCGGTAAGTGTGGTATCGGTTTAGTGAAGACTAAGTTAATGATTGCTTGGTTTTGGTTGATTTTAGGGTGGTTTTTCGTCATAAACTTCGGAATTTGATAGAATTACTTTTGCATCAATCAAACTCAAACTCAAAGCATGTATTTCAATTAAATAAATTACAGTTATTTTTTTACTGTCAAGGGATCGGTCAGCCACAAAGATGATGCTTGTGGCTCATCCCAAAGCGTAGAAGGTTCAAGGGAGAAATAGGGCAAGAAACTTCACTAACAATCTTTTCTTCTAGGACATTCTAATTAACTACAATGGTTTTTGGTACGCAGGTGTACCACGCGGTAGCATAGAGGATCAAAATATTGTTGATCGGCTCTGTCTTATTAGGTGCTTCTGCTTATCTAGTTACTGCCAGCCTTTTTATTCTTTGTCTTCTTAAAGAATGGAGTGAACTTATTTAACGTTCTCAAAATAAGTTCAAGCTTCAGCCATTTTCACAGCCCCACTCCAAAGCTGAATGTTTAATTGAATCTTATAATGGGATATGCGTGTGACGCGAGATTTTCGGTCGTTTCCTTGGCTATAATCTTTAATATGAAGCTGTGTTCTACATTTTCTACACCGTGTAATGTCTGTTTCAGTTCAAATTCCATTCATATTGCGAAAGTTGTTTGAAAGTTCCATCGGAGTAATTTGCGTTCAAGTTTTTTCTTTTAAGTGTTTCATTCGATATCTTCTCTGAGAAAGACATCAAGGAAAATAAGTATTTCATCTTTTTTTAACATGAAAAATAAGCGAATTTTTGCTTATTAGTTAGTATGGAAATTGATATTATTATAACACACGATTAGTATCGTATAAACCAATTCCTATCAAGATGTATAATAGGATTCCAGCATTGCAATAACGTTGGGCACGCCACAATAGCGGCGATAAGTCCCCTCTTTGAGGAGTGGCTAGAGAGGCGCCACGGCGTCCTCACCTTCCGCCTGACACAGGTCCTCACCGGACATGGCAGCTTCGGGAGGTTCCTGTGTAGGATTAGGCGGGAGGAAACGCCCGGGTGTCACCACTGTGCGGATCGCCCGGAGGACACGGTGGAGCATACGGTGGAGGTATGCCCTGCTTGGGCGGAGCACCGCCGTGTCCTCGCGGAGGCGATTGGCGGCAATGACCTCTCGCGTCCGGTCCTGGTCCAGGCCATGGTACGGAGCGAGAGGGCATGGGAAGCCGTCACCTCCTTCTGCGAAGCAGTAATGCTTGCGAAGGAGGAGGCGGAACGCGTGAGGGAAAGGCAAAGTTTGCGCCCTCACGCCCCTAACCGCCGCCGTTGGAGACGCCCTGGGCGTCGGGAATCCCAGGCGGATTCCCGGCCACCATAGGCGCGGGCTTGCGGACGGCGAGCAACGGGCAGCACGCCGTCCGATAAGGACCAAGCCCGGGTCGATGGCGCGTCGTGTTCCACGCGCGCCTCAAACAGATGTCAGCACAATTAGCGGGGTCCGCTAGGACCGATGCCTGCCAGGGTTGCGGGAAAGTCCGAAAGGGATACCGGGACCTTGGCAACAGGCAAATGAAGGAACACGGGTGGGTTTTAGTCAGTAAAAGTCTGACACGCCCTTCCGCTCCGCCCAGAGCGGGAGAAGTCATTGGATGATTTCCCAAACTCAAAAAAAAAAAAAAGCATTGCAATAACGTGCGATTGCACGTAATTAGCTACCAATCTGTTCTAATTAGTAACAGATTGTTAGCTTATTATCAGGTCCATTATTGAATAAACTGTTTCCGATATTCGATACTTTTGATATTTGGGTTAATAGGTATGTTCAGCTGTAGTTAGCTTTGTTTACATTTCTTTTAACAAGTACTGTCTCATCCACCGTATCTAGATTTAATCCCGTTTTGAGCTTTTCACAGTCTGATGAATATTAGAAAACAATTGAATCATGATAAAGAAAATTATTGCTAGAAATTGTACAAACCCTTTTCGTATATCTTTCACATCTGCTTTACCATTATCTCATTCGTCCTTGATCACATTATTATTAAACAAAACACTGTAAAAATAATCAGTATAAATACCTGCGTTGTTTTGTATCATATTATCATAGGACTGTCTATATTCTCAACTTTGAACGACCCTATTCAATGTTTATATAAAGGTCTATGTTTGCTTTATGAGATTCAACCAAAATACCTTAGGTTTATGATTCATTAAAACGAAATTTAATTTACGCATATAAAGACTTTGTGAAAGCTATGAGTGTGAGGTAATGCCGTTATTTCAGTTATGAAATCAAAGGACACCATGGTATTGTTAATTTACGGCGTAAAATATTTTGATTGATATTATTATTATTCGATGTTGCTTTGCAAAAGAAATTGATAAAAAACAGAAACAGTTCACTGAATACACATTTCGTCACCAAATTATCTAAATCGGTCAAATACAAAAAGCTTTGTAATTTTTTGACAGAAAAATGAAGTCTAATATTAAAAATTCGGAGGTTTTAACACACCCTCGGGGCGAGCAAATTGTCAAGAGTTTCAATTGACCGCGCCCGCCATTTCCTGGTGGTCGGAGTTTTTTTCATCGGATCTTTTGGGCTGTGGCCACTTCTGTAATGGAAAGTGGGAAGCTACAGTTATTTTCGTGGTTCGCCTCAATGTTGTTTGTAAATGTCGCGCGTGATCTTTTTGTTAATGTTTAGGTGGAAATGGAATTGCTGCTGAAGAGGCTTTCTAAATGGAAGATCAGAACGAATTGAGAGATACACACACGTTTCCAATTACATTATACGATAATATCGATTGAGAAGGAAAGCGGCTAGCTGGTGAGTTTTAGATAATTTCGACTGGTGTTGGGCACAGTTTGAAGCAAAATGAACAAACGCGAAATGTGTTTATTGACGGAAATTTTCAAACTAACACAACAGAAACAGAATGAGCTAAATGAAAAAGTTCACGCCAAGTGTTGTTTTGCTGTTTACGCAAACAATTTGAACGATGAATAACGAAGTAATGAAATAACTTCCAATGCGAATAAGCTAAAATATCATCAACAAAGCGAAAAACAAACGATAATACGAGAGATTGTTGCTAACAAAAATGTGGGAAAGTTGTTAGAGGACCCTCGTCGGCAACTCAGCAAGAATCCGACACAAGTATGCGTTTGGATGCGATGTTTTTAAAATGTTATTTAATAAATTTTAACGAGAACCTGATATAATCGGGAATTTCGTTCAGGAAATTTTGGCAAGCCTTCAAAGGCTACGGTCTGTCTACGGAAATTTAAAGTTTCCTTATTTACATTTAGTAGTATATTTTTGAACTTGGCAACAAAAATGAGCTGAAATTTTTGGAAATCGTTTCAAAATGTTTAATAGTTTTAGGATTTTAATATACTTTCGATTCTGTTTTCATTATTGATGGCACAAACTATACCACATCTCTTTATATTCTACATCAAAATAACAAATTTCCTTAAAAAGAAATTGATTTAGGAACACAAAAGAACAAAGATCGCAAACACAATGCGCGAGAGAGATGGCGAGAATATTTTTGAAGAACTTTTAATTATAGAAAATTTCTTGAAGCCAATTTCACCTTAAAGTGGGCTGCAAACTTTGACTGGCAAGTTGGATTCCATTTAAAAGTTTTGACCGACATCAAAGCGATTCCACAATGATTTATTATGCGAATATATTTTGGATTTTGTCATTTATTTTACTATTTTAACAAGTGCATATATCATATTCAGTATATTATCTAATGAAGGGTGTTCCCGTTGACCTGTTATAATATAGCATTTATACAAGCAAAATAAAAAATTACCATTAAAGAAATATATAGTAAAATATTCACAAAAAATATTAAACCAAGGAAAAGAAACACTCTACACGCACACTTGCCACACTTGTCTTTCTACGTTGAAATACAAGTGTGCGTGTACAAAATGTTTCTTTTACGTATCAATTTTGTGAATAAGTTTTGTGAATATTTCAGTTTTTTTTTTGTCTGGTTGTATTTTTTTTTTGCATGAATTTACGTTGTACTATTGCGGGTTAGCGGGAACGCCATTTGTTAGTTAATACACTATACAGGGTTATTTGTAAAACACCAACAACCTCTTAAGGGGTCATTGTACTCATAATTATGAACAACTTTTATTATGGGACCAAACCAAAAATCGCGAAAAACATATCAGCTGTTCCCTACATGTGTGTTCGCATAACTCGTCAAAATATAGTGAACACATGTTTTTTTTTTCGCGATTTCGTGTTTGTTCCGATAGTAAAAGTTGTTCATAATGATGAGTACAATGACCCCTTAAGAGGTTGTTGGTGTTTTACAAATAACCCTGTATATTCCGTGTCACACAATAGACAGACCTAACTTTTCAATAACATTTAACTTAAGGGTTATTGAATAAATCTTCTAGCAATGCAACATAATTCAAAAGTTCACTATAATAACTATACCAACGACAAAGATATCCATTGTAAACACTAAGTTTTCCGTGCTCATTTCCAAGTATTTTCTACTACCTACGTGCAGAAAAAAAACCGTCGCTTATAGACGACTTACTTATATCTAATCATTGCAATACCCATCCTATTCATAAGCACCATAACGAATATAAGCCACATAATACGTAAAAGGATGTATCCGGGGGGTAGTTCAAAAACGTGTTAACTGATATGTGAGCCAACGAGAATGATTTATGATACCCTGCAGGGGACGGTCGGGAAAAAACCCTTCAGCGGTCTGTTTCGATAAAATTCTAAAACTTGTTTTTATGTTAAAAAAAAACTAGCTTTTGTCCGCGGATTCGCACATGTGGAGGTCGGAAATCATCCCACGCGAACGTACTACCAGGGTAAAAAGTATTAGATGTCATAACCCAGTCGTGGTCAACCTGTATGCCAATGTCAATATCTGCACACCTGTTTTAAGTAGGATAATGGTTTAAAGAACTTTTATTGTATGTACCTATCACCTCATGTACCCATATTCTGGCATCTAAATGATTTGATTTCATTTGAATGTGTGTTTTATAAAAAACTTCAGGACGAACGCAGAATAAATCGAAATCCATTCAGCCGATAAGGCGAGAAAAAGTAACACACAGACAGTTACTTTCGCATATTAGTATGGATGGATATTATTTCATCGGTAACGTTTCTTGCTGAGCTCGTTGTAACGTTCAAATACAATATTGGACTCCTAAATCGAGCCACACTGCACCCTTTGAATGTCTGTCTTTTTAAATCGGTCGTGAAATCAAATTCGGGGCAATAATGATACAAAAATAATGCCCAGTATGTCATCTCCAAACTGCAAAACCACTTTTTCATTGAATCAGCATTATTTTCGGCCTTTATACCTTACATGGAAATGCACTGTGGGTCGATTTAGGTGTCCGGGAGAGTATAATGAAAAAAAAAATACAATAGACGCTGATATTTATTTAGTAACCTATTCCGCTTAGCTGTTTCTAAAAATTCATAAAACCCTGTAAGAAATAGACACGTGTTTAACCTCTCAACGAGGCATCCTCAGGATGACGATTTGATTTGTCAAATAGGTTATTAAATATCTGCGTCTATTGTATTTTATAATGGATTTCCGCAAAGTCACGCATGAATCAATTAACTACATAATTATCTGTATAATTTATAATGGAAGTATAGAATTATAGTGGAAAAAAGGTTTAAAGTTTTACTTTTACGTTTCAACTGTTTCGCGTAGTGTGTGGGTGGCTCGAAAGAGGTTTTGTTTACGATCACGTAGACAAAACGGTTGACGGTTTGACTTTAGTGTAGTCCTATACCATGGTCTACCCCTCCAAAACCGTTCAGCCATTTTAGCGTGTCAGCGTAACAAACAAACTCACTTTCGTATTTTGTAATATAAGCTAGAAGCTAGGATAGTATGGAAGTATGGATAGTTAGGATTGGGATACTCAATTGAAACTTGAATCAATCATGTTGGTCTCAAGCCTCTCGTAAGTAGTATTCCCACTTGCTCTAAAGGTCAAAATAATTCAGAGCAACCATTTGAGATCATTATTTGTGTATTATTACCCTATAATATAAAATCGATTGCTCTATTTGGTTTCTTCATCAACTTTTATCTCTCTTTTTCGTAGCTAAAAATATTCGCCATCTCTTTCTAACGATCCAAAGTTTTTTCTTGCAAAACAACTTGGTCCCGCGATAATAAAAATGTTATGATCGCACAAGTAAGTTTACGATTTATTTGTTGGAACGCTGATAGTTCAGGAAACCGTATATATTTTGTTAAGAGACGTCACATTTCCAAGTTTTCAAGGATCCGTCCTAGTTTTCGATACGAGGTTAGAGTTTACAATTTGTGTTGTAAATTATGACAACATTTTCGAGCGAGTGGGGTACTATGGAAACTAAAGGTCAAAGTAGACAGCTGTTTCTAAAAGAGTACGTTTTAGTAGGGGATAAAGCTATGCGCAGACTGACGCTTAAGCCGCGTTTCCACTAGGCAACAATTGACGCGCAACATGTTGCACAACAAGTTGCCCAACATGTTGAAAGTCAGCGCGGAACTTTTGTTGAACAACGTTGTCTGTCTACGCATCTACTACTTTACGTGAGTCGTCGACAACATGTCGCCAGCACTCGTTCGTTACACCACATTACTGACATTGGTGCGCGTCACGTCTCCACTCGACAACAATTGATGCTCAACTAATGATGCTCTGTACAACAAACAACAAGCCGCGCGTCATGTTGCGCACCAGATGGCAACGTTGTGCGCTGTTGTGCAGCGTTGCCGTACATGTTGAGCGTCAGGTGTTGCGCGCCAAATGTTGCCTAGTGGAAACGCGGCTTTATGCATAATTAGCCTGTAATGTTTCAACTACTGAGACACAGGCCTCCTCTCTTCGAAAGCCAGTGGGCTGTAATATACCACGCGGGCCCAGTGCGGGTTGGTCACATATCTTCGAATTGTTGTTTCAAGGACATGCCCGTTTCGTCACGATGTTTTCCTTCACCGTTTTGAGAGACGACGACTACCTATTAATAATAAATTGTTAACCATACTGTGAAAAAAAATATGGCGCAACAAAACAGTCTTATAATCACCTACACTGTTGTTTCTATGGTATTGGTGAATATCTTTATATACAAAGACTCCTTCGTGCGTCGGAAAGCACGCAAAGCCGTTGGTCCCGGCTGTCATAATGTCACGGTCGTTACGGGTCGTCAAAAGCCGGAAAGTCGACAACCAGTCTTATGAAGGGGTTAGCCAGTAACTGGGTTGTGGAGGTCAGATAGGCAGTCGCTCCATATAAAAAAACTGGTGTTCGGCTGCATCCGGTTAGACTGGAAGCCGACCTCAACATAGTTGGGAAAAGGCTAGGGAGATGACTGTTTTGTCTATGATAGACCTGATGAATTTATTTCTAATTTACCTACTTTCTTAAATCGCTAAAAGGATACAGATATTTGAAATATCAGTATAGTAGTTATTAATCGTTTCTTAAGTAGTTGAGATGGGGATTATCATCAAGAATGCTACACGAAAGAATCTAATAGCTATCTGATGACAATATTTCAATGTACGAGCAAGTAGTATTGCTGAAAAGTAATAAAATTCGTGTCACATAGTCCTGTCTCAGACTGCTCTTATAACATAGTTTTTTGTCTAATAAAGAACATAAATTGGTTTTTATTGCATTTTTTAGGCTAAAACTAGCTGTAATAAAGCAACTTAATTTTAATAGGTTTTTTTTTTGTACAGGTCTGACAACTACAATATACAGCATGTATCAAAGAGGTCTGTGGAAAAAATAATAAGTCGTCTTAGGTACTAAATTGTGTATATTATAAAATAACTACCTGTTGCCCGTGACTTCGTCTGCTATCCAGAATGAAAAGTAGCCTATGTCCTTCTCCAAGTCATGGTCTACCCATGTGCAAAGTTTCATACAAATCGGTTCAGCGGTTTTAGCGTGAAAGCGTAACAAACAAACCCAACTCACTTTCGCATTTGTATTATTAGTTAGGATAGTTCTTTTTTTATAAAGCTTAGCATTTCTCTTTTAGCATACCTAAATTAATAGTAATTTTCAATAGTACACGCACATCGCAGTAGTAGGTGTTAGATACTAACCGCGCTTCTATCAAATTTTATTTTTATTTTTATGTTATTTTATTAGGATCTCCAACAAAGAATACACCTTACATGCTATAATATAAAAACAAGAATAACAATCTATGTGCTCCCTCAATTATAGGAGACCACATCATGCAAGAAAAATAAACAAACAGTATATTAAATGGAATGGAATGGAAGTAGCTTAAAGTTAAAATTATATATTATTAATTTGGTAATCTGAATTTAAATTGAACAAAAAAAGCATGAACACATTGTAGAAAAAATTGTACTTACAGACAAATAAAAATAAAAATATACAAATACAAATAGCGAATAATGCATTACTAGGCAGGCAGTTCAACACTTACATAATTATCATTTAATTGTGTACGGATCAGTTCATAAGAATTTACCCATAGATGAAGGAAGATATCCTAAACACCAGTATCTATGTGAATAATAAACCAAGTTTCGACAGAGCAGGATAAATAAATCTGGTACTCGTATGTTTTTGTTCTACCTAATGGAGTAGAAAATAATATTTACAAACGTGTTTCCTTGTTGCTTATCTTTAGTGTAACTTGTATTTATGCGAACATATATTATCATACAGTATGTTATCTTACGATGGGCATTCCCGGGCATTGCAATAGTATAGCATCTATACATGCAAAAAAATCTATTACCATAAAAAAAAGTTTTGTTTTTTATTTATACTAAAATATTCACAAAAATTATTATATTTCCGTATGGAAAAGAAACACTCTGTACACGCACACTTGCTTGTCTTTCTACGTTGAAATACAAGTGTGCGTGTACAGAGTGTTTCTTTTATGTATCAATTTAATAGTTTTGTGAATAATTCACTACATAATAATATATAAAAATATAAAAAATTTGAGTACTAATATTTTTTTAATCATGTATGGACGCTATACTATTGGGGTTTAACGGGAACGTCGTCTGTTAGTTAATATACATACTGTATTATGTATAGCTGCCTAAGTTATGTATGTATACTTAAATAAACAATAAAACGTGTGGCTAAGGAGGCTTATGCCCAGTACGTCGATTCTGTAAAATTCAAATAACAACTCGCAGCTCACATCGCTATTCACTCTCACTTCGCATATGGTTCAAAACGTGTTCGGGTTCGAGTGCGAAGTGAGCGTCGAAGTGACGGGGGAATTACCTTACTGAATGCCACTTCCTACGTCATCTCATACTTTATCTGTCAAAGTCTCACGGTCAATTTAGTTCAACTCGCTGGCACCCTCGCAAGGGCAGCGCTAGTGTATCAATCGAGTTTTTAGAATGCCAATCAAGAAACCACAGCGAATTCAGATTCGAAGTTTACAATGTGGTCTCATGCCGAGATCCGACGATCGGCGATTTTACGGACGGACACCGACGAGCCCGGACGACGGACCGTGGAAAGGTACGTGCAGGGTATCGCAGATATCGAAAGCGTCTTGGTGCGCGGTGCGTGGCGGTCTGTGGTCGTCTGCCGAGCGTGTCCGTCTGCAATATTGCCGATCGTGGGATTCCACCATTACAGAATCACACACCTACAGTGGACGAGTTTCGGCTAAAATGATGGTGATGATAATCTAACTAGCCAATATTTGCTGTCTCAGTTCAGGGCAAACTATTTTAGTATAAGAACACACAATGTTATATTATACTAACTTCTGGCCGCGACTTCGTCCGCATGAAATTCCATAACCCATACTCAATCTGCCTAGCCTTTCCCCAATTCTGTTAGAGCGACTTCCTATCTAACCGGATGCACCTGAATACCAGTATTTTGCATGAAGCGACTGCCTATCTGACCTCCACAACCCAGTAACTGGGTAATACGATACCCCTTGGTAAGACTGGTTGTCAGACTTTCGGGCTTCTGACGACCCCTAACGACTGTCAAAGATCTACAAATGACAGCCGGGACCAATAGCTTAACGTGCTTTCCAAGGCACCGAGGAGTCTTGGTATGTAAAGATGGTCACCCATACACGGACCAATCCCGGTAAGCGTAGCTTAACCTGATGAATCGACCCGTGGGGCAGTTATTAATTAGCCACGAGCTCCTCTCCGAGTATATTATTCCGAGTATGTATTAGTATGGATTCCATAATCCATACTAATATTATAAATTAGAAAGTAACTCTGTCTGTCTATCTGTCTGTATGTTGCCTTTTCACGCCTAAACCACTAAACGGATTTCGACAAAATTTGGCAAGGAGATAGATGGCATCCTGGTGAAGGACATAGGCTACTTTTTATCGGCATACAACGCGGGCAAAGCCGCGGGTGGAAGCTAGTCTAACATAAAATATATCCTATGAAACTTGGCAATACTGTACCTATTCAATAGTGAAAGAATTTTTGGAAACGAATCAGTAGTTCCAAAGATTACCTTCTACATAAATACTCACAAATATTACCTCTTTATAATATAATATTATTATTAGTATAGATAATGTAAGCTATAAAATCATTGCTATTCTCTAACCATCTCACCTTGAAAACTTAGGTGAAGTGAGTGCGGAGTGAGCTGTCAATGTCATCGATACCAACTGATGCTAAGGCAGTGACAGTTCACTTCAAGCTCACTTCACCTAAGTTTTCACGGTGAGATTTTTAAAGAATCGACCGGCCGTTTCAATAAGTAGATAATCGGATATTATAAATTTACCGCAGCTTTCGGTTATCGTAATCGGTTTAATTTTAAGTCTCAAATTGAAATGTTAATTAAGTCGGTTCCCAATACAATAGAAAATTATGCAAGCTCTAAAACGGCCATGTAACGAGATAATAGCGTATTTTGAAATTATTTCATTGGAGCAGGAATCACATATTAGTAACATTGTGGTTCGCTTAAAAAAAAATATATGACTGTCGCGGTCCGTTTAGTAGGTAGACGATCACTAGCAACCAAGATTTTTTATTTTTATTAATAATAAACAAATTTTAAATAAGGAACAAAAATAATAAAGTACCTCAGTAATATTAATGTGAAATATTTCATTTTTTACTTGGTACTTACTTTCTATCTGAAGTCTGGTCTAGTCTGGAGTAAAGTTAACTCCAGGCCATTAAATACGCCATTATAATCGTGTCGACTGCAGAACACACAAAGCGCGGGCTTAATTTAATTACTGTTTTTTTTGTTGATTAAACGTTATACATTTTATTTACTTGAGGAACGCACAAAATAGGTCGTCGCGCGCGGCGGCAGTCCGTAAACGGACCGCGGTCCGCCATTTGATAACTCCTACATTAGAGCATGAAGGTGGAATCGATTTAATAGGCAATATTGACCAAGAATATTCCAAAAGAGCTAGCTAGTATATTTGGAAGAAAAAAAAAAAAAAAAAGCAGTCATTCTGCCTATCCTTATCAGGTTGCAGTTGAATACCAGTATTTTACATGGAGCGACTGCCTATCTGACCTTCACAACATAGTTAGTAGGTAACACGATACCCCTTTGTAAGACTGGTGAAGAATATAATAAAATGTCGTCGATAATAAACTTTAAAAACCTCGCTCAGTTACTAAAACCAAAATCTCGGATCTAGTTGTTTCTATGTTTAACTAATTTGCATTAATAACGTTACAAAAGAAATTATAAGTGTGTGGTACAGTAAAATTAAATAACACTCAACCCTAACGACGCAGATTTATCTAACACAGTTGTTGTATACAAAGTAATGACAACATCAGCAAAAAAAAAAAACACCACACCACTAAAGAAAAACATAAAATCCTTTTCCTCAAACGAAAACATTTAATTTACATTATCCCTCCGAAATCCACAATCATTTAAATGAAAAATAAAACACATTCTCATTTCTTTGAATAAGAACTTTTTCTTCTTTCAATTCTGGAGACTTTGAAAGCCTTTACATCTCTTTACATTAATCACTTTGAAATTGACGGGCGGGTGTCCGTGTCCGTTGAAAGAATGACAATCCCTACTTGTCTTCGAGGTGACACGTCAATGTCCCTTCCGGGTAGCCATTTGTCAATGTTATAGTGTGGGGGAAATGAGACATGTCCTGTTTGTAACGTTTGGACTTGTATTGTGATCTATGTTGCTTGTTTATGGTAGTTTTGTTTTTTTTTTGCTTTATTTTTCGGTACGTTTTTTTTTTTGTATTTATTCAAAGCCTGACTAATTTCACGATGGGAGGTTCTCTGAAAGTACCAAAACTACTACGTGGCTGAAGTAGCAGAATATTTCTTTAGCAGGAAGTCTAAAAGTTTTCTGAACTGCATGATAGTTTTACCTGCTTTTTCAAATAAAAAAGTTTTTCTTCGTTGCCATTTAAGTATTTGCATTTTTAGCATTATTGGGTACATAAACTTCGTTGGATAGTTTTTTTACGTTAATCTGAATTACAATACGAATATTTAGAACTCACCTGTTCTACCCACACGTTCGTTGTCATGATTTGATTCTTAAGATTCTGAAACAAAAGAGAAGAATTCTATTAGAGAATGTTTTGAAAAACATAGGGATAAAATATTATAATTCTCAAGTACGGTTTTAGTATATAATAACCGACATCCACGCGGGCGAAGTCACGGGCATTAGCTAGTTTTAGTATAAAACTAGCGACCCACCACTGCAACTGCTTCGAACGGTTCTTACAACTTCACAAAACATCGAGATTTATTTAAGATTTGTAAGTTTCATATTATAGCTCGAGGAGCTCGTGGTTAAGTACTAACAGCCGCACGGGTCGATCCATCAGGTTAAGCTACGCTTGCCGGGGTTGGTCCGTGGATGGGTGACCATCTTTACACATCGAGACTCCTCCGTGCCTCGAAAAGACCGTTAAGCCGTTGGTCCTGGCTGTCATTTGTGGATCTTTGACAGTCGTTACGGGTCGTCAGAAGCCCGACAGTCTGACAACCAGTCTTACCAAGGGGTATCGTATTACCCAGTTACTGGGTTGTGGAGGTCAGATAGGCAGTCGCTCCATGTAAAATACTGGTATTCAGCTGCATCCGGTTAGACTGGAAGCCGACCCCAATATAGTTGGGAAAAGGCTAGGCAGATGAAGTTTCATATTATACACCTAAGATTCTCTAAATGGTCGTGAAAACCGCATAAATATACGTTACGTGTACACATAAATACATAATCCGCCTATAATTGTTCCCACTGCTGGGACACAGGCCTCTTCTCAGGTGGTGGAGGGCGTGGAAAAGAGACTATATTTTTTATTTATAGACTAGCTGATGCCCGCGACTTCTCTCGCGTGGATGTCGGTTATTATACTCTTAAACCTTACTCGAGAACCATTCTATCCATTGGTGAAAACAGCATGAAAATCGGTGCTATAGTTTTTGAGTTTATCGCGTACAGGACGACCGACAGACGCGGCGGCGGACTTTGTTTTATAATATGTAAGGATAGTTGTGGGCGTGACAGGCATAGACACCAGTGTGTGTGTGTATAATTTTATGTAAAGGTTTCATAACCCACTCAGGTGGACACAAACTACTTATAGTCTTCAAACATAAACCTCTTTAAAATGTTAACACTTCAATAGTTTGTTTTAGAGGATCCCAAGTTTCAGGGAACTTTAGTCTAAATTTGTTTACTCCGTTAATTGCCTGTGACGACACCGCGCGCCAATAGGAAGTGACGGGGTGGAATTTTCTGCAAACTTAGCCACTTAACTAAACTAAGCAAACTATATAGTATGTTAAATTAATGTCAAGGTACTTTAGGAGTTGGAAGAATTTCGAAGCTAATATATATTGGTATGTATTTAATAGAACCTCAAATAATTCCCATTTTGCACTCCTAAAAATATTATTGAACACTCTAATATAATGATAGCGCCTCTTTTTGTGAAACTCAAATATTTACTATTTTGTAGTTCTAAAAATACTTAAAAGCTAAGTAAATGAATCGCTCGCTTTGCTCACTCGGCTCGCGCACATTTGATCACAATTTTTATCTATCCTAATCTATTTGGTCGGGGTGCCTTAGTTTGGTTATTGCGAGCAAACTGTGAGAAATGACCAAAATAAAAAAGGCTTTTTTTTAAAGTGTGCCTAGTTAGAAGTCCAAAAAGTTTTAGAGGTTCATTTGTTAATAGCACGTTAAGCCATTGGTACCGGCTATGACTCGTAGATCTTTGTCAGTCATTGCGGATAGTCAGGTGTCAACCAGTTTTATCATGTTACCCAGTAGTTACGAGGTGCCTATCTGACCTCGACAACCCAGTTCGGTTGTGGAGGCCCGATAGGCAGTCGCTCCATGTAAAAATCTGAAAAACCAGTTATAGGGAATATGCATGTGATTCAAATAAGGGTCAAGTATTTTTTTTTATAAACTATTTTACTTCAGAATTATGCCTCCATCAATATTTTTGAATAAAATTTATTTTTGAGCGAGAAATTCATTTTTAAAATGTGCCAAAAAACTGCTGGTAATTCAAATACCAAACCAATACCAAACCAATACCAATACCAAATGACATGATTGCCATTACAACTTAAATTAAAGAAGAATTTAAACTATGTCGACATGATCTAAATTCTACAGTTTAAGTAAGATAGATCTGGATAAGGTTATCATCTCGGATTAGATAGAGTTAGTTTGTACAAATTCTGCTTGGTTTAGATGAAACTGTTGAAGATTTTGTGCGAGTGTTAAATATTGGAGGATAAATAAAATTTGGTTTTATAATAAATACCTACTTCTTCTTTGTGTAGGCATCGATGGAAAAACAATCGAATAATATTATGTTTATTCCAAAATTCCGCTACGAATAAATAATATGTTAACCTATATATACATACATACATAATCAGGCTATAATGTTCCTACTGTTGGGACACAGGCCTCCTCTCTTCGAGAGGGAGTGGGGTGTAATCTACCAAGCGGGCCTAGTGCGGGTTGGTAGGTGTAACATGTCTTCGAATTTTTTGTTTCTAGGAATGCTGGTTTCCTAACAATGTTTTCCTTCACCGTTTTTTAGAGCTGTGGTGATGAAATTATTTACACAAAGTAAAGCGCCTGTCTGGGTTCGAATACACGACCTACAATTCATAAGTCGGGGCTGTTACCACTGGGCCACCACTGCTCTCTATATTTAACATATTATTAACGAGGTGTGGGAATGAGTCTGATGCCGAAAATATATTTTTAAGTATTTTTGTCTGTTTATTTGGATGTTTGTTCCGGATTGGCGCAAAAACGGCCCAACGGATATGGATGAGAGGCACACAGATAGTTTATAACCTGCACCCTAATTGCGTAATACACGATCCACAATCTGAATCAGTTTGAAACAAATTTCTAATCAATTGCTTCATAAGTTTGAAAAAAAAATCTGCTCCATAACATAAATAACGCTATGAATGTTGTTGAACGGTCAAAATGAAAGATTAGTCTTAATCGGTTACGAAAATAAGTTACGCAATTAGATAACTGGATTAACACATAGGGTGCTTTCAATCCCAGGCGGTAGTAAGTTCCCATGGGATTTTTCCGACATCCACGCGGGCGAAGCCGCGGGCAAAAGCTAGTTATTAATAATAGAAGTAGTTTTTCCTGTCTGCCTGTGTGATTGCGTTGTTCTTCTAAGCTCCGTAACGGACTTTGATGCCGTTTTTACCATCCTTTAGAGATTTTAGATTTATGTGTATAAAGACTCCCGTAGACAGGCGCGATGCGAGCGTGCGAGATTGTGGTAGAACAATTTCCATTAAGTTTTCACAGAAATTGTTCTACTACGGGTCAGGTCGCGCTGTCGCGTCGCGCCTGTCAGCGGGAGCTTTAAAACATTGATATAATAATTATTTTAATGTTTTGACAAGTAATAAAAACTGTGCGAAGCAGGGGCGGGTCGCTTGCAATATGTATAACACACAACCACAATCACCTTGACACATTTCGAGTTTCAGTCATCTAAGTTCAAATCAGAACATTCCACTTTAAAAGTAACCAATAACTTCATTATGTAACTAAGTGCATAAACCGTGCTAATAATAGCACGGTTTATGCACTCGAGTTATAATGTAATAGAGGGTATAAACCCTCTATTACATTATAACTCGAGTGTCACGAATGGCGGCTAGGAAGCTTGTCTACGGTGGTACTTGTTTTTCAATGTCCGACTTTTTTTCCAAACACGATATCGCCGCGTGTTGGTGGAAAAACACAGCCTTGCTCTCGCTATCAACTTAGAAATTATCAGCCTCAGACTATACACTTTTAGTTGTGATTTTATTATGTTTTTGTAAACTTGAACAAACATAGTTTTAATTTGTATACTTTTAACTTTTTTGTCTGGTGGTATGAAATAAGATTCTGCTAGAGAAGGGATTGTAGGTATATTATACACCTGATGGCAATGCAAGCAATTCGTGAAAGAGTTTCGAGGGAGGCGTACGATATGCGGACGTCGCGTGTGCGTAACTAGCTCGCAGCGTGTGCGCAACGTGTTCGCCTTGTTTGCAGAACGAGAGCGATTATTGTGAGTGTACAAGATAGAGTGAGATAAGCGACTGTACTATTTCAAATCGCGGAGGACACGTCGCGTAGTCGCGGCTAGCTCGCTATAGGACACGTCCAAATCGCCTCCCTGGAATCACGCTCGCAAATCACCCGAAGGATTTTTCAAAGTCCAGTCCAATCGAATATCTTCATATATGAACATGTTGTCCTGCTTTTATTTAAAATATTATGCTCCGGACTGTATCCTCCATTTCTTTTCAATTATTATCCGATAATTTTGTTACTATGTTTGGCACACAATACATATTTGCGTACTTAGACATTTCGATATACATAGTTGCGCTTGTATTGTATATTATATGTTCGTCAAACTTATCAATAAGCTGAAGCTTCTATACTAAGTGGAGTTTACATATTATTAATAACATATTATTATTAGGAAACTCCCAACTATTTGTGTGTACCTTATTTGTTTTAAAACAACAACATTTAATAGCACAGAATAATTTTAATTATAAGATTAATTATTTTGATTAAAAAGTTTTTAATGGCATCAAGAGAGTTTGTAAATAATTAGTAGACATAATTTTATATATAATTTATGTTACTAATAATTTGGTATTGTAAGTTGTTATTTTGAATAATGATAACAACTTATTTCGGGTTCTTTATAACTTTGATAAACAGGCTTTTTCTTTTCTTCTTTCTTTGTTTGTCATGTGGTTAGTGACTAACCTAGTGTCAGAGTTTTTATGCCGTCCATGGGCCTCTAACTTGGCTTCACATGCCGAGAAATATCTATTTAGGCATGCCAAAAAACTACCATCAAAAGCACTCCAATCAACTGTGTAAACTGGATACGAAATCAACAAAGTTCCGAGATATGTTTCCCGTATGTATGAATGCAAATTCATCACACTGAGCCAACCCACTTAATATGAAGATATGCATGCAAGACGGGAATTAATTGAACATGTACGAGCCAACATTTGAGACATAAATCCTTTGCCGAGTAAAATGTAACTCTCAACGACAGCGGAATTATCGTGTTGAACGCAAATTAATGGTAACTACTTAAGTTTAAAAATCCATAAAAATCCATACTTAAATTATAAACTAGCTAATAATAATCATAGCAAATAATAATCCTACCTAATATTATAAATGCGAAAGTGAGTTTGTTTGCTTGTTACGCTTTCACGCTAAAACGGCCGAACGGATTTGGCAGAAATTTGGCACAGGTGTAGACCATGACCCGGAATAGGACATAGGATACTTTTTATCCTAATATATCCATAGGATCGAGACTTACGCGGGTGAATCCGTGGGATGTAGCTAGTAAAATTTAAGTCTGACTGATAATATAACTTTGGGGCAAAAGCTAATGTTATAGTACATTACTGTCGCGGCCTGCAATAAGGGAATTGATGCACATACGTGAGTCCATAAATTCCTGATTGCGGCCAAGGCTTGTATAGTACTTTTCTCAAATAATGCGCGGAAATTCAAACTGAGTAAATTAAATAAAAATTCCAGAATCAATGACGAACAACTCTAATTTTTCTCTGCGCCAATACGAGTATGTTCATTTGTTTCTTCTTTGTTCTATTTGCAAGCCAATTCGAAATTTAAATAACGTCTTTGATAAGTTACCTACTTGGTTGCCGTGTGCTGAAGTAAAAAGTTCGTTCCATTTTTAAATAGCACGACAGATATGAGTTTTCATAGTAATTTATTTGGCCGCTAAACACGCCGGATACGGATTTTCATAGTAACTTTGCTGGCCGCATCGTCACTTGTTTTTGACCAGTACAGCAATTTCGATTTATCTCGAAGAAGGTTGTCAAAATAATGCTCGAATTTCCAAGCATGTTTGAGAAAAATATTTTTTTGTAAACCAGCAACTAGACGGTTAAGAAAAATTTGTTTTGGTGCTGTAAGTGGAATAGCGTAGGTGCCGTTCGCTAAAGTATGTTTCGAATCTTTGCTCTAAGCGGAATACCTCACCTGTCCGACTACCACTGAATTGAAGCAGTAGACAAACCCAGAGGATTTTTTTTTTTGTGGTTTGGAAATCATCAAATTAATGACTTCTCCCACTCTGGGTGGAGCGGAAGGGCGTGTCAGACTTTTACTGACTAAAACCCACCCGTGTTCCTTCAGTTACCTGTTGCCAAGGTCCCGGTATCCCTTTCGGACTATCCCGCACAAACTCAGAGGATAGTCTCGTAGTCCTGGATTTCATACAAAGATCAGAATATGCGAGATACATGCAAGTTAAAGGCTTCCAAAAACAGTAGCGATATCACGGGCCCGACAAGGGTTGCGCTGCCTGTCGCGCAGGCGATATCGCGCCAGTTTGCACGAGGCTTAATGTCTGAAATTGTCTCTTGGGGAAATAACCATACAGATTTAATTGGACCTGTCTGGCAGTTGACATGCATTTGTCAGTAATTATTATTGACTCAGTTTTGAGCCAATAATAATTACTGACAAGTAATACTAATAATGTAAAGCTCAACAGAGTCGGAGCTCAACGACCCGACGTATATTGCTAATTAAAAGCCAAATAAAAGCTTCAAAATTCAACAATGCCGTCAAATAAGTGAGGTTAAGTACACTTAACTATGCTCAAACAATAACCAAACAAAGTTCGACGTTGCACCTGGATTTTGCATTATTTGTAGTTCCGAATGGATTGTTTTCGTGTATTTGCACTCTGGGGTTGCAATACGTTTTGACATAAAGCCTTTATTTGATATTCTGTAGTAATGTCATCATTATGGATTGTATTGAGTATAGAATATATAATTTAAAAGAAATCATAAACTATGATTTTTACAGCTCTTAATTAAAAAAAATTACATTAAATTATTTAACTACATTCAATAAAATCCATAATATAATCGATCAATTATGGAATGTAAGCAATAATATGTGAACAAATAGTAAGTAATAACAATAACCCATAAAGAAATAAACACACGTCAAAAGCGTTAAAGGATTTTTAAAGCTAATCGTTGCAATCCCTAAGCACTTTACAATTAACCGATTTTAAAATGTAACTCTTTTCTATTTGATATTCTGGACTAAAGCCAAAGTCCATAATTATTACAGCGTATCTCCTCTTTCAATATTGAAAGTAAATAATTATTATGTAACTATGTTTTGTGTTGTGTTTATATTGTTTTATTTATGTACTGTAAAACTTATTTTATCTACTTATAATGCATTAAGATTTTTTTTTTTTTCTTCTCTCAAAGATAGCACCTGCCATCTAATCTCTTGCTTGACTAATAGAGAATGCCTAAGGCATTAAGTCCGCCTTTGTACTTTTTTTGAGTGCGAAAAGTTTAATTAAATATTAATTTCATCACACAAAATCCCATTTCCCATCTTATTTCGACCGCAAATTCCTATTTAAATTGGAAGGTGCTACTAGATGTGCTTACCTTTCACAGTATACAGAGTTGGTGCGAAACACGAGTTCAACTACAAGTTTCATTGTTCGCTGCACTTCGTAAACTTTCGGATTCCTTTTAACTTTAATTACCCTTGGTTCACGGACGGCATCAGATAAAATTGCATTCCTTTAAAGTCGAACGTTCAACGCGGGCTGAGGAATCCGAATTATGTTTGCTCATTCGTTCGTAGTTTTTGTTGGAATTGCACGTGATTTTACGTTTCCTATCTGTGTTTTCTCTACTTTGTTTGAATTTAAAGGATCGTTTTAATGGTGATTTACTGCTTCATGTATTAAAGTTTTACACTTAGCTAGTTTTCATCATAAATAACTGAACACACCTTGCGCTAGCACTATACTATCTTCTGCATTTCTCTGTATCAGTCGTAATAATTTCTATTAATAAAGAAAGGACCATGACAAACACATATACCTAAATATATACAAGATACGCGCGAAAAACGTAACCCTTCCCTGGCAGTCGGGTAAAAACAATGTACGGGTAAAAACAATGTACCTACGGGTAAAAAC
The DNA here is from genome assembly GCA_949152455.1 of Lithophane leautieri. NCBI lineage: Eukaryota > Metazoa > Arthropoda > Insecta > Lepidoptera > Noctuidae > Lithophane > Lithophane leautieri. The sequence continues at coordinate 3,240,509 of OX424474.1, read as the reverse complement.
AGTGTAACATTAAGCAATATAATTCTTACTTATTTCGGTATTTTGTCATTCCAATAATTAATTTCAATCCTACAGGAAAAATATAATATATAATAGGTATAAGGCTTCAATTTCTTATCATACAATATAAAGGCTCTTACATACTGGGGCGATTCACGCCGCGACGCGACGCCGCGCCGCCGCGCCGCCGCGCCGCATTGTTCGCCGTAAGAAATTGTTTTGTTAAAATTCGCGTCGCGCGACGAATCGCCCCAGTATGTAAGAGCCTTTATATTCCCAATTCAACCGACCGAAATAGGTTCGCCATGATCCATGTAACCGAAGGGAAGCCATTCGTTATTACGACCACAGATCTAATATCTTCTATGTTATTGGTATACTTGGTGCAAGCAGTGTTCTAATAACTCCACCCACACATGTTGAACTACAAACAGACATGAGTTACGACTGCAGAGCTAGAAATATCAGTACTTCTAATATGTCTGTGGAGTGTTTGAGTTTGTTTGTATGTGTACGAACGACTAGGTACTTACCTATTCTCACAAATGGATAGATAGGTATATGTGGTTGTCTGAATCTCTTCACTAAATTACTCCTTTGATGGTAAGGAACACAGATTCACGTGCTTTTAGGATGCGTAGCTCATTTGTCGTGACATACATTAGTAAAGTAGGTAGGTATATGTTTATGCGGATCCGCGACTTTCAATTTCACTTGTGGCATGATGATCATTTACAATAAACACAGATTTAAGGCTCCCGCAAACCAATGCAAAGCGACTCTGTTGAAACAATTTCTATGAAAACTTCATGGAAATTGTTCTACCGGAGTCACGTCGCGTCTGTCTGCGGGGAGCCTTTGTGAGCATGAATGCACGAATTTATGAGTGTATCAAGATTTAAGCCCCTTATGCACAAAGACTTGACTAAATTAGTAAAAGATTTACACTACTTCGTTAGCCTTCCATTTTCATGTCAATTAAGAAAACAATTCAGTTCATAAACAGTTGCTAATTAAATGGTAAGATATCCTACTTCTTACTAATATTATAAATATGAAAGTGTGTATGTTTGTGTGTTTGGATGTTTGTTACTCAATCACGCAAAAACGGCTGAATGGATTTGGATGAAATTTGGCAAACAGATAGTTTATAACCTGGATTAACACATAGGATACTTTTTATCCCGATATTCCCACGGGATCGAGAATTACTCGGGTGAAACCGCGGGGCGCAGCTATAAATACATCTTATGAACACAATGTTATTATTTTTTTAAATGAAACTATTTTATCACAACACTCAGTTATTAACAACAACACTTTACCAATCACTACTACCGTCAAAACACAATATAAGGCACTCGAATTAATATTACCATATAATTTTATTACTAATTTACCGTTATAGGTAGCCCTTAACTGTTTGATAGAGCTGATCGTTACAGGGTTCGTCAGTATGTCGTTAACTGTGAACGATTCATAAAATTGTTGTGACTTGTTCTGGTGACGTAAAAGCGTTTAGAAACGAATTATTTTGAATGTTTTACTAGTTTCCTTAGGTTATTTTGTTCCTAAGATGGTGATGGATCAACGTTACGAAAACAAAAATGGTTTTGATAGCAACAACCAATATTGCTGAAAACAATTTTTACGTAAGCCATTCCTGTACACGCGAGTCTGCGTGAAACCGGCAGTTCACGTACTCCCAGCATTATTTTTAACATAGCAGATTTAAATATTTATTATCTACTGAGGTGTTGTACAATAAATAACAAATAAAATAGAACACGAGAAATGAACATATGAACAAAATTGACAAAACGAGCAACAATGATCTAAATTAGGTCAGTAAAAGCATAAAGATACAGAGTAATTAATTTTTACATTCCAAAATAATAATATAAATAGTTCTGTTGTAAAATATCTGTGATGTAATAGTTTGTAGATAATTGTAAGATCCAGGCGGCCCGCGCGTTGACCAAAACACATTGTTGTTAATCAGAAAGTCCTTGATGAATTAAGTTAAAAAAGCAATCAAAAGAAACGTAAACTTATCGAATAATAATTATATTGCCAGCACCGAAAAACAGGTTGCAGTAACAATGTTTCTCAACTTAATTTACCACAAGCAGAAGACAATGAAAGTGTAACATCTTAAAGCAGTATGTTGTGGTTTACTGATAGAGCGGCTAGATGTCGCTGTAAGCAGATATTGAGACGAATCAAAGACTGAAACGCAACTCTAACGCTACACTACATACCTTGCATGATGGTAAATCACTAGATGTCGCTAGTTGTTGCATATTTATTTGCGTTGTTGCGATTTTTCGTAATCTACATGAAGCTATTTGCCCTCACATGTAATTCTTCCTTTCAAGTAAAGACTCAAGTATTCTGATGGCAAATAAAAAAAAAAAAAAAAAGTATGTTGATGGTAATTTAACACTTCATTTTTGAACCACAATTTTTTAGGTTGATCTATTTTTTTTTCTCCAAATTAACAAATACCAAACAACGTCCCGTTACTTAAACACTTAAACTCAGGCAAGTGTAAACATCAACTAATTTTCATGGTACATAAGCCAGTTCCCATTAATTTCATTACCATAACTATTCGTATAATGTAAAGTAACTATGCAAGTGTAAAAGGGACAACCTGACGCTTCATTAAACTTTATAATTGGCTTCGAAGCGACGTAGAGGCGACGAACTAGAAAATACTTCGCGCTGCTTCTGAGTTGTCACAGTTTTGTCGTACGTGTGTGCCGTGGGATGCAAATTTGGTTTTGTAATTAGATATATCGCAGGTATTGACGATAATGTGCCTAAAGGTATATTTTAATATTTAATGGAATGCTCGCTGATGGTGACAAAGTTATAAATATAACAGTTACAACATGATTAATTAATTACCTTTTGAAAGGGGTAAGGATAGCTTTTGCATTATTTAAAGATGGATCAGTTGAACGATTATCAGCAAGCCTCGATTTTGGTGCGGATAAGCAGATTTCCGTACCTAACTATAGAGGTAAGGATTATAAATCTATATCGTAGAATTTAATACCCTTCGTAATTGTATTAATTAAAATTAAAATAAAACACGTAAGAACAATTATCGACATCGCCAAGTTGTATATTTTACATTCTGGATACCTCTTTGCAAAATACCATATTTCATCATCTACCAACCATAGTGCAAGCCGTATAATGAATTCCTGAATCGCGTCACCCCACCGTCAACTATACATTGACGGTTTCCCATAATCCGAACTGTCACACACCCTACTCAATTCTTCCATCGAGATCAAGGAGATTTAGGTCGTGGTTATATATGACCTCATAAAATCCTTTAGCGAATAACTGGATGCGAGTTTTAGTTTGGTGCGTCATAAGAGGTAGTTTTAGATGTTTTGAGACCAAATAAGAATTGTGTGGGCGGTAAATTGAAAGTTGGGATTCTGGAAATGAAGATGGAAGAGTAAGTATAGAAATTTTTCTAAAATAAAAGGTTCTGAGATGGCGTTACGTAAATAAAAAAATATATAGTGCAATATAGTAAAATTATATTCATAAAGCATAGGATTTAACACTGACGATGGTTCTCTAAAACAAAAAAAGAAAAAAACTAACTCGTCGTAGGTATTTTGGAAAAACTATCAAGAATATTCTAATCGTTATTCCGAGGGCCTAGACAAGTGACAATCGCTTCGAAAGCGTTTCGTATTTCTACAGCGACTTTCAACAGGATTGGCTTAAGCTTTTCGATAGCTTATGTCAGTCCTATACATTTCTGCCTGTTCCATCATCGTTATAGCTGATAGAATGTCACTTTGTCTAAGGCCCCTGGTTACAAAAGCTACTTATCGAACTACTTCAACGAAGTGTAAAAGCTATCATTGCAGTCAGTGAAATTAGAAATTCTTCCAGTTTTCAATTTATTAAACATCAACTATGGACAACATTACACCGTCCTCAGCACCCACGTATACAAGTAACAAGGATGACTAGCGACATCTGTTGTTTGCAGTAAACTAGTCTGCGGAGCGATGAGTAATTAAACTTTATAATTGGTTTGGACGACACCGACCAACTCTGACTTACTATTAAAGTCATTTCGCTATTTTGGCGAGTAATCACCACAGAGATTGGTGCGAACAATATTTCAGATTAGCAAGACGATAAAGGTTCACAATATAAAGTTACAAATTAACAAAATGGTAACTTTTGGAATTGGTTTCAAAGTTGGGCTTCAGCTAATGACACAGTTCTGGCTTTTGAACTAAAAAGCTGGGTATTTTCAGAAGAAATTTATGCTTATGAGGCTACAAATGTATTTGGTCATACGCTTAGTTTTACCCGCTCTATTTATCACATAACTATAATAATTATAAACTAAGAATTTAAATTCAACAAACTTTAAACTGAATGCAACAGTTACATGTGTACATTAAGATAATTACGAAGTTAATGGTAAAAGGCAGTCCTAAAAACGTACTGTAAAAGAAAACGAATAGAAACACATGCAAATTGAAACAGTAGTGCAGTCTGTACAGTATTCCAATAGGTGTGTGCTCTAGCAGGTTCTATTAAAAATGCTAATTAAGTTCTAGCAGCGACCGCTCTTTCGACTCGTATTTGTCAAACAAAAGCAGCAGAGATCCGACAAAATTATCCAAATAGACTGCAGAAATATCTCTGTTGTAAATCATGTAAAATATTCATATACAGCCTTGATAAAGTCAGCAATTAGCCATTTAAAATGAGCATAAAACCGTCCGATCCCGGGCTAGTACCCAAACTTCTGTGTTTCGGCCAATTTCCAACGTTATTTATTATTACTTGGCCATAATGAGCTCTTAGCCGTTACATAACACAATCCCATTATTATGTGCCACAAAAGCATATCATAAATCAACGAAGCCAGTAAAGTTGACATCATTTTTAATAACAATGGCACGGCCAAGTCATCTTTTGTAGGGTTTGTTATCGCAAATAGGCGGTGGATCTGTATCGCCGTTTTGAACCGCCTCGCTTCTTTGTCATCTGGGTTTGAGCAGGTGATTAGGATATTAGAACTTTGAATTGTGAATGAAGGTATTTTTAAGATACGGAAAATCTTCTATTGTACGTTCAATTGTATGTCATGTTTTGTTATCAACCTAGCAACGGCACTGAGATAAGAGTCAATGCAGAATTGGTAAATAATGTACCTCATGTAACAAGTTTCCTACTGAGAGTATAAAGATTCCTACTGAGAGTATAAAGAAAACTAATTAATTCTCTAACCCAACTTACAACTTAGTCCTACTCAAATCGTATTAATTGAATTTGTTATTCATAACAACGAACATTGTAAGTCAGCAGCTAGTACATAATATTACAAATCCAAGATCCCGTCCCATAGATAGCCGAATAGGTTGTATTAAATCCCATTGTTTTCGGCATAATAGACAGATTATTGTGGCTTAAATACTGATGAGCGGGGCCACCGATGCCATCGTGGGATAGTGGAACAACAAGGGTATAGGTTGAGGATGTTGTTGATAACACCGTTTTAAAGATATCGAATTAATTGCTACGTAGATACATATTGTATCGTAAAGCGCTTGTACACCTGATCAAGTGGCTGACTCTTGATGAACTTACTGACTAGTTATATAACAAACATAATACATTCAAACATCTATATTTCTAGTGTCCTGATGTCAACACAATTGACGGGGTCCGCAAGGGCCGATGCCTGCCAGGGTTGCGGGAAAGTCCAAAAGGGATACCGGGGCCCTTGTCTGTAACGCCCTCCCGCTCTGGCCAGAGCGGGAGAATGTATTTGAAGATTTCCCAACCTCAAAAAAAAAGGGGGCGAAACTATACCTCATAGTGATGTCCATTACACGCTTTTCAAGTTTGAAAAAATCTGCCTTTAGCGCTATAAGTGTACACATTATTAATTGCCGTTTCTCGTTGCAAGGTGTCATGACATGACTTTATATGTACGAATATTTAATTGTTTAAAGCTATTCAAAGTGAGGCTAAATATCTATCATCATAATCTGAGAATCTCTATCTATCTCCAGCCTGGCTTCATCCACTGCTGAGCATAGGCCTCTCATTTCTTGTGCCAATCTCCACGCTCCTCCTGTGCCAGTCTCATCCACGTTCTGACCGCGCTGTTAACAATGTCGTCCACCCATCTCGCCGTCGGACGATCGACACTTCGTCTTCCAGTCCTTGGACACCTCTTGGTCACTGCTTTACTCCACCTGTCATCACTGCGCCTTGCCCTGTCTTGTACCTATGTACTACTATACCCATGTTTGCAAAGAAATAAATGATTTGTTTTGTTTTGCCAGTTGTCCTGCCCGAGTCCATTGGAGTTCCAAAACTCATTTTACGATATCGAAAACCTTTCTTTCTCTTCGGATCTCGACGTTTGGGACTCGGTATATAAGCCATATTACCGAGGTACCAATAATAGAAACATTACATCTATAATGAAAATTAATCTACCATACAAAATCTGGTAAGATTTACCAATTAATCCCTATTACATAATACCCGCACAGCATTAATAAACAGGTTTAATACCAATAATCCATCAGACACGGATTAAGGAAAGCCTATAGCTAGTAATTTTAATAGTAATAAACTTGAAATTCTTAAAGGAACTAACGAATTATTGTTATTCGATAACCCCTCAACCGTATAATAAATTCGCTGTATTTTATGATTCGTACACTTTGAGTTACAACCAACCAGCTTTTATTTGCTTTTGAAGCATTTGATTGCTATATTGTTGTGAATGAACTATTCTTGTGTCTTCTGTTTACGTACGGTACGTACGCCTGTTGCGGAGCGGGTATTGTATTCAAAATAGTTTTAAAAAAATTGGAATTTATGGAAGAGTGATAGAAAATGGACGCTGCAACTTTGTGATGTCAAACATTTTGTCGATCCTAAGACTTTGATTGGTTTTGCCGACTTAAGGCTCTTACATACTGGGGCGATTCTTCGCGCGACGCGACGCCGCCGCATTGTACGCCGTGAAGTTTTCTCAGAAATTGTTTTGTTAAAATTCGCGTAGCGCGGCGAATCGCGCCAGTATGTAAGAGCCTTTATGTTTTTGAGTAAATTACACTATTTCTATTTTTAACTACTAGCTCCCGCCCGCGGCTTCGCTCGCGTGGTATGTTGATAAAAAGTAGCCTATGTCCTTTCCCGGGATGCCATATATCTCCTTGCCAAATTTTATCGCAATCCGTTCAGTGGTTTAGGCGTGAAAAGGTAACATACAGACAGATAGACAGACAGACAGAGCTACTTTCGAATTTATAATATTAGTATGGATGTTCTCAATTTGAAACACGTGACATTTTTGATAAATTTAGTATGGAAATCGAAGACGAAATTCTAAAACTATATTCGACGTTTATCCCAAGTGTTGAACTATTTTATCTTGAAGCCTTGAAATCTAACTTACAACACAAGCCAGACTTAATGGAATAATGCAGAATACTGTAAAATATAACATTATTTAGTTACACAACGCTAGATTGAGGACAACAAACAAATCTCTGTTTAGCATTCCGGATTCCGAGATTATGTTGGTACGCGCCACGTATTATGTCGGTACGCTACGTCTAATGTTGGTACAAGCTGCGTCTTATGTTGGTGTGCTACCTTTAATGTTGGTAGGCGTTTCGTGTTATAGTTGAGCTGGGATTAATAGTGAAGCTTGTAAGACATTAATATTTTCTTAGAAGTTATATTGTTTGTGTAGTTTACATAAAGGCAAGAATATGTTGTTTTAGGCAAGGAGGTATCTGAAGTGTCACTTTTATTAAGGGTTCGGTTACTATGTCAAGAAGAAGTAGCATACCGTTGAATCTCAAATAATAATATTATGGTGTGATTTTGCAAAAATTCTGAATGTGCGTTTTGTCGGATCTCAGGACATTAGAACATTTAATTTTCTAGAAGAGCAGATAAGTATTTGAATGTTCAAATTTTCGTGAATGTGCAATTTATTGTCAGTTGCGTAACGCAGCACGTTTGAAATATACCCACCAGAAAGGTAACGAGATATTTCCTTGATATCTTAACTAAATATAATAAAAACGCTTAGAAAGCATCAATCATTTCTGCATCTCTTGTTATTCCTAACTGAGACTCACGCGTGTTGTTTTTCGCAGAAAATACTTTTTCGAGACATTTCTCTCTTTTCCTTGTTACCCAGAACAAAAATACGAATACGTTTAAATTGTCCCCAAAATGGGAAGGCACATACATCCTTCCATATTTTGCGCAAACTTTTCCCAAATAACTTTGTGAGAGCGGGTATAAATAAAATCGGCTTAAGAGGGCTGGACATTTTAATAAAAACGAGACCTCCATCATAGTTTCCTTTGTTGCACACGTGACCGCCTGTAGTTTACAACCACCAGATTAACAGGACCCCCGAATCCCTTTAAATAGGTTAACTTTGGGGGTCTTCTTATATTGGACATTAAAAAATCTGCGACAAAAGACTCGGCATTTTTTAGTATTTCGGGTCTAAATGACAAAACACAAATACTCGGGTGTGGTTTCAACAAGGTGATGGTCTTTTTGGGAAAAGAATTTTCCTCATAATAGAAACACACCTTGTCATTGAAAAACCTCATACGACTCATCATTGTGAACAATTTTTTTTTAAATTCTGAATCATTTATTTGCAAATATGGGTAAACAATGCGCAGATATTTTACATTAATGTAATAATTGTATAATTGTCTTTGTACCACCATGCTTTTCCTACCTTTCGGCATGTTAAGTACGTAAAAAAGAAAACACAAAAACTAAACAAAATAAAAATAAGAATCATCAAACTAATTTAAAAATAATATAAAAATAAGTCTTACAGTTTATTCTGCAAATATTCAGATATACTGTGCTATGCTTTATTTATCAAAAAACTGTTTAGTTTTTTTTTTAACGTAACGTGATGATGCCTCCATTAAATATTTAGGTAAATGTCATTTATTAGACCAAATCTGAAATCACCATAACAAAGTGAGTACATTTATGTTCGCATAACTTGAAAATATTTTTTTCACGGTTTCAAGGCTCGTCCCGTAGTCGACCAGTTCAATGGTTCTTTGGTTGTTTATTATTATTATTAGTAATTTAATTTAATACTAACAGTAGGCTAAGTTATATCACTACTAACATATATGGATGATTATCTGAATTAAAATATTTGAATTTGATAGTAGAAGTTGGTCATAATGATGTGACCCAGGTGACCCTTTAAAAGTTTTTCAGTTATTTCAGTTACACCTTGCATAAAAACTCGATATAACTGAACCTTAAAGTGATACCTTATCACAGAAAATTTGAAATTGGGTATGGCCATCCAAAATTCATCTATGACGATATTGGGTTAAATGTGATAGAAAGCGAGGCTATTGTGACTCAATAGAATCAATTAACCTTACCCTAGTACATTATGTAAGCTACCGCAGCATAATCCGATCATGGGCCCAGCCGAACCGAACGGGTACAGTCCTAAATTCCGCGCACGATTGCAAAAGTAAAGCCAGGAATACACATGCCATTTACTTGCACAAAAATATGCATAAAAAATGAGTTTTTAAATTTCTGGCCTTTTCTCACAGTTACTGTTATCACTAAGCTGGGCCTTCCCTGTCCGAACGGGTTAGGTTAGATTAGAACTGAGTCCAACCAGGGACGAATCGAATTGGTCGCAGTAGCTAAACCAGAGCACCCCGATAACTTAGGTTAGTTTAGAACTATAACCAACCGCGCTTAATCCAAATTGGTCGCAGTTACTTCTATTTATTATTTTTAGGACCGCAAAACAGGAATTAGTAGAGGTTTACAACAAGAGGCGCGTTAATTTTAGTCGTTAATAATATTTTTTTAAAAGCAAAATGGTAGTTATTTGAGGCTCGATAAAATATATATGCCACAATTTAATGGTATGCAAGCTATTTGCATGCTTTCGTGCAAGTTACTATTATTTGTATTCCTAGCTTTATGTATTGGATGAAAATGGCGTGATACCTCAGTCCATAAAAGCAGTCACCAACCATTCAAAACACTAAACCGTTCGTGGTGTTTCGACGAAGAATGGACAGGGCGTTTGTGATGTCACATTTGGTTTGGTTTACGGTATACCGTTAGAATTTTCAAAGCTGTCAATTGTTTTGAATCACAAAGGTATTTGAGCGAGAGATGTCGATGACAGCGCGTATGCGCGTGCGTTGTTTGTAAAGAAGCGTTCCATTTTCATGAATTGTTGGAAAAATCCACCAACTCGCACTGGGCCCGCGTAGTGGATTATGATGGCTCACCTCTTTTTAGAGAGAGGAGGCCTGTAGACATTGAAAGACAGGTTAAAAATATGTCGAAGTATTGTTTTAATACTTTTATCATGTCTTTTCTTATTTTTAACGTGTCGATAGCAATATAAATTAAAAAAATCATTTGTTTGCATAAATAAGGTACAGAAGGTTGTTAGAAGAAATATATCGATCTCTTAATATGCCTTTAATGTCGGCGTGCTATATATTTAGTTATTATTTTATAATTATAATTAATCAACTTGAATAGAATGCAATTACTAAATTATATTAAATTCATATTAATTCATAAATGACATTATACCATAAACTACAATTCACAACTTATAATCTAAAGACTCATACACTAGATTGTACTCGGAATTTTATTATACAGGGTTACTGGTAACTCGACGTATTCCTTGCAGGACGTCATAGTAGGGTTAAAATGCAACAAATTAAGCCAGCAAATGTTCTACCGAAATTCAGTAGTTTTTGAATTAGTTAAGAGTTTTAGTTTTTTTATGAAAAATCCCAGATTAAATCATTTGAAACCAATTTAAAAATGATTTGCGGCGCGACTGTACTGAAATTTAAGTTATTATCATAGTTAACGCCGTAGCAGACCTTTGTTAATAATTAAAAGTTCAATAATGCCTAAAACTTTGGCAAATATCACTAACCAAACATTTAATTTTTTGTAATTTTTGTTGTGTTGTTGAATGTTACTACACCAGGTGTAGTATTTTTTTTTGCACTAGACTACATTTTTATGAAGTAATAGCAAAAATTACAAAAAATTAAATGTTTTGTTAGTGATATTTGCCAAAGTTTTAGGCATTATTGAACTTTTAATTATTAACAAAGGTCTGCTACGGCGTCAACTATGATAATAACTTAAATTTCAGTACAGTCGCGCCGTAAATCATTTTTAAATTGGTTTCAAATGGTTTAATCTGGGATTTTTCATTAAAAAACTAAAACTCTTAACTAATTCAAAAACTACTGAATTTCGGTAGAACATTTGTTGGCTTAATTTGTTGCATTTTAACCCTACTATGACGTCCTGCAAGGAATACGTCGAGTTACCAGTAACCCTGTATAATTTGATGCGATATAACTGTTGTTGGATGTAAGTGTGAGATTCGTCTTGGGTTTATATAACTTATTAATATTATGAGATCGAGGGGCATATTAGCTTGTCGCTTGCTGAAAAAGATTATTATGCTTGAAAACAAATAAACATAATTCTAAGATATAGATGCAAGGTAAAGTATCTTATATTTTCTAAAGAAAAGGCGACAAGACTATTTGTTTCAGCCTAAATATGACCCACTTTTTAAATAAACAGACTCTGCCTTATCATTTGTCTATCATCGTATCAAGGATACTTACTCGTTAATATTTCTATGATTACTTTGGACTTTTTGGCACTAATAAAAGTTCAACGACTGTTCTTCTATGCCTTGGTACCTCTAACCTCATTTAACAAAACAAAATGCCAATCAATAACAGGCTGGCCACAGGTCTTTCAAATACTAATGAACATGCATTTCCGCCAACATCTTTGAAATCCACCCAAAAACTTCCTTTACTTTCAGGTCAGCTAACCTCAAAAAGATAAGCCCATAAAGAACTGTGCCACATAACGCTTCGCATAACTGAATTCATACGAGTGTACACGAAGCTTGCTATAAAGAGATTTTTCATTGTACATGGAATAGGCTGGCTTGATTCCAGCTTCATTCGTCATAGGCAAGCCGGAGAATTGGCAACGAATACCGCTCGCCAACCCCGAGTTATTGAGGATGTGTTAAATAACTTTTTTTCTGAATATTATTTATGGGCTGTAGTCGAAGGGGATGGGAAATTGAAACTTGTATCTTTGTGAGGTCGTTTCACCTTAGGGGCGATATAGCCAATCGATATTGGCTTTCAGTGCTATGTACCTTGAAGGGGTGACAAGATTGAGAATTGGGTGACAACGGATATGTAGTGTTGTAGTGTTTTCCGAGGCTTCAGCAATTTATTTTTTTGTATAATAATGCGTAGTGTCTGACATGACAAACTGCGAGACTACAAGAGATGCTATGTAAAGAAATAATATTATAAGCAGTTTTTTTTTTTATAAAGCGCTGTAGATAATCACATTCCATGCAATTGCACATGCTGGAGGCAATGTATTATGTTAATGACATTTTGAGAATTAAAGTCCTGGATAATATCGTGTCTTTTTCGATGCTATTGTTAGGACAATCGATGATAAAGTGCTGAAGGTAGGTACAAAAAATACTTTGTGTAAATTGGGTACTTCTGACTCCTTTAGTTGACTATTTAAACGACATAAACACACGTAAGCAGCCAAACATAAAACGCATTCTATTTACACTTTAGTTACCTACCCACAAAGATCCAGATAGAAACCAAGATTGAATCATAATAACAGTAACTACACAATGCCTAAACAAAAAAAGACAACCAGAAAAATACTTAGCAACAGAACTTTCTTGAATAAGTACGTCAAACAGGCCACCAGTGGCAGTGTCGTGCCAGAATTGCACCATTGTACGACCTCCCATTATGCGGACTTGAACGGGAACGATTTGTTTGAAAGGAGATTTTTGTTCTTTTTTCCTATTTTGTCCTCCAATATTGAATATGCATGCAGAACGAAGACTCAAGAATTCCTGGTATCCTGGTATGCCGCGTTACTGTGATTTCGATTGTTTGAATGGCAAAGGAATGTTTGTCCTACTTTTAAAGATTCGATCGTGGAGAAAATGTACGGTGGACGAGATTCAAAGATAATTCTATGTTTTATGTTGTTGAAACCAGTCTCGAGTTTTAGTTGCCAATGTTGAGAAATAAATGTTGTGATGGATGGAGGAATGTTCTGCTGCATGAAGGCAATTACTCAATGTTTTGTTATAGAAATAAAAAAGTAAAGGTTTAAAAAACCGAGACTTTTGTCAGCACTACTTTCGCTATGTAAAATACCATATACCTACGAAATACTGCACTACTTTTAACTGTTTTAAGAAGGTTACTCCTATAGAATAATTTAATACAGCACCCTAATTCCGTAACAGACTTTCAATTACAATCTGAATGATTTTGAAGGATATTGCTAATCCATTGCTTCATATGTTCTAACGATTTGTGTGCTCAACAACATAAATAACGCAATGAATGTTGCTGAACTGTCAAAATGAAGGCCAATGCTACTGTAGTGTGCTTTGCAACTACCCTGCTGATCAGAGTTTAAAAATGCATAAATGGCAATTTGTATTTTAATGAAATGTCAAGACGTGGCCTCGATGTGTTAACGTACAATTAATAATTATCAAAATGATTGTGTACATGGATATTACTAGAACACAATACGCACTAAACACTGTTCCCTGTAATACCTACCTCAATCAATCTGCCTATAGCCTTTTCCCAACTATCTATGTTGGGGTCAGCTTCCAGTCTAACCGGATGCAGCCGAATACCGGAAGTACGGTATTTAACATGTAGCGACTGCCTATCTGACCTACACAACCCAGTAACTGGGTAATACAATACCCCTCGGTAAGACTGGTTGTCAGACTTTCGGCCTCTGACGACCTCTGTCAAAGATCCGCGAATGACAGCCGAGACCAATGGCTTAACGTGCTTTCCGAGGCAAGGAGGAGTCTTGTTATGTAAAGATGGTCACCCATCCATAGGCCAACCCCGGCAAGCGTAGCTTAACCTGATGGATCGACCCGTACGGCTGTTATTATTTAGCCACGAGCTCCTATAACATACCTACCTATGTCCAGAATATATCCCACTAATTTTATTTGAGAATCCTGTAAGAATTTACGAGTGCCTAGAGACGTCGATATTTTCTGTTAAGCCGGGTAAAAGTTACTTACACCTATTAGCCGTACATGAAAGGGTTGTATGTTTTCCTCTAGGGATTGTGAGATAGAAACTTGTTTTAAGGTGCGTCCACACTGAGAACACAATACGCGTTAGCGTTCCTAAGCGGACATTTGACGGCCAATTCTCGTTTTTTTAAGAATGTTCGGATTCTAATCTTAGTCTGTGAAAAATATCTGTTTACATACATTTTTGAAATTATTTGTCACGGAGATCAGATCGCGACTACATTTTGAACGTTTCTGCATACGGGAATTGGCTTTCTGAAAACAAGCATTGAAAAGCGATCATTGCAAAGCGAGTATTCACGTGTCTGTAAAAATTAAATTGCAAACCAATTTGTTAGCAAATTAACTATAGAGCGAACAGATAGGTATTCGGCTATAAATTCGTTCTATGAATAATGTTGTGAATTTATATGATTACTAATCATAGTAATTCGAACGGGGAATGCTCGCTAAAACATCCTCATCTACAAAACCTCGTTTTCACAAGCGAGTTTTACCTACTGCAAATGTGCTCGTAACCGAATGCTTATTACGTGCAGTGTGGATACACCTTTAATGATATACCTTTATTTTATAAGGCTTATCCCTATGTAGTAGTAATTTTGTGTTAACCTAGTTTGAAGGTTTTAAATTGATTCTTATTGTTCCGCGTAGAATAGGCCTCTAGCCGCCCGTGGGTGTCGTAAACGACACGACGGAGGGATTACGGAAAGAGGTGGGTAGCGAGCTCCATTCTGCTAATAACAACTAACTGCGTTTAACGATTGGTCTATTGCTGTTGGTGACCTTTCATTGCAGGGGTCATTCGGAGGCTATTTTTTTGCAGTTGACCGTGAGAGAAAATTCTTAAATAAGCTATAATAAGACTAAAAACGAGGAAAGGAGGAAGGATTAATTAAGGAAGCATTATAAACCTAGCTAGAGTATCCACGTATACGTGGTTTTCCTATTGGAGTAGGGAGAAGTCACAGACCACCATACACATGCTAAGATTCTGACATACTCCTATGTAAAGAACATACTTACTTAAATGTAGGTTTAGAGGTATGAGGAACGGTGTGTAAAGTTCACTCATCCTCTATAGAAAATAGAGGATCCTCCATCCACACGGGTGTCGTGTCTGGCGGGCAACTGCCCAGCGATTTATGTCGGGATCTTGTGTATAATTATGTTGATCGCGCGGTAAACTGTAATTGTGCGATGCAGCATTTTGTGTGACGTCAGGTATTTGATGCGTAGTTCGCATGTGGCGATGTAGATGCCACCACATAGGTTTGAATTAATAAAAAATCGTCGATCGGATTAATGATTCTCGAGACATAAGTGCACTAAAAGATACCCAGAGAGTCGTTGGATTTTCTAATATAGGTTGAAATTAGACAGCAAACTGGTAAGAATATCCCAAGCTCATGAATATTTCGCCCTAAAAAGCCTATCCTGAACCCGTCCATCCAAACGCAGATTGAACAAGATCCTCTCATCAAAACGCTACACTGTTATTTGACTTATCATCAATTTCCAAAATATTTGCTTGTAGATAGAGTTGATTAAAATATCCGAAAATAAATAGTAATACGGGTCTTGTTCGCCCGCGGGAAACAAGCTGATTTGCGTTCTTTAGTTTGGCTACGAATTTTCTCTACTTCGTTTTTTTTTTGTTGAAAAATAATCATTTTTAGGGGTACCGTGAATATAGCTAATTATTGTGGTCGTTGCCTAGGTGGTTGTAGACGTGATAATAATAATATTATGGTCAAGTTGAGGTAACCATTCATGCAAAAATTGTCATCATAATCAGCATATAATGTGCACACTACTGTGACACAGGCCTCCTTTCGGTGAGAGGGAGTGCGCCATAATCCACAACGCGAGCTCAGTTTGGGTTGGTAGACACACATGTCTTCGAAAGTTTGGTCCTGGGACATGCCGGTTTCCTCACAATGTTTTTTTTGGTTTGAGAGCAGTGGTGATAGAAATCTGTACTGGTACTCAATTCTTAGTTTTAACGTGTATCTGCGTATTGCTCTCCGAATGTCACCAATCCAAAACTCAAGCATTATTCCCCGTTTTTCAAAATTGCACCTGTCACTTTTTGTCTCTGTGGTAGTAAATGCCTACGGCATAAGTAAGTTGCTGTAAATTTGTGTGCTTGAAGCAATAAAGAGAAAAAAAAAAAAATCGTAATAATAATGAATGTTGTGATATTGATATCTAGTAGTTAGTTACTTATGCAATATAATGTTAACTTCTAAATATTTAACCTAGATTTAATATACATGTAATAATACTTGCTGCGCCCTAACAAGGTCATGCACTCATAAGTTTTAGCCTAGTCTGTAACTGAGTGTACATTATGCAAATAAATCCTACTAATATTATAAATGTGAAAGTTTGTGTGTTTGTGTGTTTGGATGTTTGTTCCTCAATCACGCAAAAACGGCAGAACGGATTTGGATGAAATTTGGCAAACAGATAGTTTATAACCTGGATTAACACATAGGATTTTTTATCCCGGTAGTAGGTTCCCATGGGTTAAGTTTAGACATCTACACGGGCGAAGCCGCTGTCAAAAGTTCGTTTCATATAAATCTGTCCGACTTGGTTAATGATGAACCTTTATAGATAGAAAAGACCCTTAAGGCAAACCAGGAAGACCGAGGTATTCAATCAAGTCATATTTCCCCGGTCTTCTTACTTCGAATACTATAAGATTTTAAAGGCAAGGGTGACTGAGATATCAACGCCCAGACTAAACCGCTGGTCCTAGAGACATGAAATTTGGAGGGTGTGTTCTTCATGAAGAGTAAGGTTCCACTAAGGAACGATTTTTCGAAATTCCACCGCTAAGAGGGTGAAACCGGGGGATTTCGTTAATATTAAAAATCTTATTCCTTGAGTTAATAGACTTGAAACTTGGCACGAATACTTATCTAAGTAAATTATAAAGTTTGTCATTTTTAATTTTAATAAACTACCCCCTAAACGAAGATTGGGGGGTGTCAAAGTTTGTATAGAAGAATTATGACGTGCTGTCCGACTAACTCGAAACTCAGTATTTATACTTAAAACCAAAAATAAAGAATGATGTGTATTCAGGTTTTTCATAAATCTATCATTAACGGGGTGAAAATGGGTAGTCTACGTCACAGCTCAAACCATTGAAAGGATTGGGCTGAAATTTGGCACACAGTAAGTTATTAGGACCTAGGTGTGCATTAAGAAAGGGTTTTTGGAAAATTCGAGCTTTAAAGGGATGAAAAGGGGGGATTTCCTTTGTATGAAAAATCTTACTCCTTGAGTTAATAGACTTGAAATTTTGGCACGAATACTTATCTAAGTAAATTATAAAGTTTGTCATTTTTAGTTTTTATAAACTACCTCCTAAACGAGGATTGGGGGGTGTCAAAGTTTGTATAGAAGAATTTTAACGTGCTGTCCGATTAACTCGAAACTCAGTATTTATACTTAAAACGAAAAATGAAGAATAATGTGTATCAGGGTTTTTCAAATCCACCCCTAACGGGGTGAAAATGGGTAGTCTACGTCACAGCTCAAACCACTAAACGGATTGGGCTGAAATTTGGCACACAGATAGTTATTAGGACGTAGGAATCCACTAAAAAAGGATTTTTGGAAAGTCGCCCTTATTCCTTTAGTTATTAAACTTGAAACTTGGCAATACTTGCCACAGTAAATAATAAAGATTGTCACTTTTAGTTTTTAAGCAATCCTTCACATAGACGAATAACGGGGTGGCAAAGTAAATAAGTAAAAATTTTTACGCGCTGTCGGATTAACTCAAAACTCGGTACGGTAGGTACTAATACTTAAAACAAAAAAATGTAAAGTACGTGTTTCAGGGTTTTGTCAGTTAACAACTGACTTAACTTGAATAATACCTTCATTATGTAATGATACAAAAATATTTAAACCACCGACTACATAATTATTATCATTATGTTGTAGCAGCCCGCAGATATGTTTTTCATCAATAAAAAAACGGAAATATTGCCCGTGTTTCGGAAAATGGGATACATAACAAAATAGTAACTAAGTCAAAACTGTACATTAAATACTTTGAAAATAAGTAATTAGTACGAGGTGTGGGAATGAGTCTGATGCCGAAAATATATTTTTAAGTATTTTTGTCCGTTTGTCTGTTTATTTGGATGTTTGTTCCGGATTGGCGCAAAAACGGCCCAACGGATATGGATGAAAGGCACACAGATAGTTTATAACCTGCACCCTAATTGCGTAATACACGATCCACAATCTGAATCAGTTTGAAACAAATTTCTAATCAATTGCTTCATAAGTTTAAAAAAAAATCTGTCCACAACGTAAATAACGCTATGAATGTTGTTGAACTGTCAAAATGAAAGATTAGTCGTAGTTAGAAGTTACGAAAATAAGTTACGCAATTAGATAACTGAATTAACACATAGGGTGCTTTCAATCCCAGGCGGTGTAAGTTCCCGTGGGATTTTTCCGACATCCACGCGGGCGAAGCCGCGGGCAAAAGCTAGTAAATAAATAAATAAAAGTATTAAATAAATAAGATGAAGAGAACCATGTGTATCAAAAGTAATGCAAATTGTAGTATGCTTTCCGATTGGCAAGCATGGTTTTTATGAATTGTTTTTTTAACAACCGAAACATTATTTTATTCGAAATACATTAGAACAATGTCCTTAACAACGCCCTTTACGAAATGATAATCGTTGAAATTAAGTAAGTTCAAATAAAGAGTTAATCTCACTTGATTAGAATTAAAAGTTAAACATTAAAGCAATCCCTTAACAGCTCGCAGTTAACTGAACTAAGTTAGTTTGTTATCTATGAGTTAACAACGCTTTCATCTTGAACGCTGGTTAAGTAACTGGTATTGAACACGGTTTAGTTACAAACTGCTCTAAGGTATTCTGCTTTAAACACTGTTTTAAAACGTGATTGAGTTTCATTTTGTTAGATAATTTATTTATCGGGAATGTTACTTGCAGTTTCAGGAAAATGATGGCGACGATTAACCTGGGCCCTATTTATGTCAAATGAAAATGCGACATAAAAAAAAAAAATGACAAGTATCGTGACATTTTCACGACACGGTGCTGTTTAATAAAACAGAAATCTATACCTTTGATCGACTCGTGCGGCTGTCATTATTTAGCCATGAGACAGTCATTTACCGATGCATTGTTCACTTAAATCACAACGTTATAATGTTCTATGTGTCTTAATTTTCACGAGCACCCGTAGGTACCAGTCAAATTAGAACACAGCAGTACCTGGCAAGCAAGAGAACAAATCGCAAGAGGATTTATTCCATTCTAATACCAAAAACTAATACCACTGGTATTTGTTAAAACTCATATTAACTGCCCCCGATAACAGAAAAGACGCATCTAACATTTTTTCCAAATTTGAGTTATATACATTGCCGGAATCAGAAAAAAAGGCGCATCTGCCTGTATTTTTAATATTTTTCTATCTTCCTCCAGTGCGGTGTTATCACAACAAAATAGGGCGCTTCTGTTCATTTTTTTATCCCGATTGAAAATGAAAAGACGAATTTATGTGAAACTTAATTAAGAAGTCGCATTTATGTAGATAATGTACTAATACTTTATAGTTTTTTTTTAATTCTGTAATAGTAAAATAATATTTGTCCCTATTTCTGAGAGGAAGTTAATAAGACGCAAATAAGCATTTGCGTCTAACGCGCTAATAAAAAAATTGCTTTCATATTAAGAAAAAAAGATCACATCTGACCACTTGCGATTATCTACATACTTTCTAATTCTTTAGAAAAAATAGATAAACTAAATATTTAGAAGAAAAGTACAGCCAAAAGCGTTTGAAATCTAAAGGACGCATCTAGCCATTTACGTCTACTCAATTAAGTATGTAATATTTTTCTTAATTTTTATGCTAAGATGAAACTGTTTTTTAATTATTTTTGTTGTAATAATTAATAAATTCATATTATTTATTAAACCAAGTTAAAGCCTATTATAGTGGGCATTATTTTCAACTTTTAGTATGTAAATATTTTAATTTACTCGAAAATAGCAAACGATTTCCCGTTTCATTCATTAAAACATTTATTTCTCTGTTTTTACTTTTTGTTAGATACGTCTTTTCTTTTATCGGGGGCAGACTGACTGTACCTTATATCTTTGAACTTGTTTTGGTATTAGTTTAAACAATGGTACCGGTTCGGAATAGAAAATAAATATGAGTTGAAACAAATACCAGTTGTAGGTATTAGGTTTTTGGTATTAGAATGGAACAAATCAGCAAGAGGCATAGTTCAATAGGGACGGTTAAACTCGCGACAATCTATGAAGTCCGTTTTGACGTTTCGTTCTCGTATAACATGTAGTAAAGCGTCATGCCTTGAGAGTCAGTTTTAATCAATGTAGATAAGACGTCGATTACAAACTCTCTAAGTATGTTCAATCGATATGTCTCGAGAATCAGGTTATAAGAAACAATTTTTTTTTCATCGCTACAAAAATGATTTTTATAGCTGTCAAAACGGACTTCTTAGATTGTCGCGAGTTTTGGTACCTACTAGATAGAGAGAGAGAAAAAATATTTATTCTGCTTAAATACAACTCACACAAGATAAAACAAAGTAAACAATTTTTTTTTTTATTACAATCTGGCCTCCTAGAGAATGCGTTTCTGACGTCTGTGGGACAATTTGTAGCAGTAATAAGGACCTTTGCAAAACAAACCACCTTGCCTCTGGACAAGTTGTACGCAGAAGGCCATCAATGCTCTTCGAGTTCAATACAACAATACATTCAGGATGCTGTTGGGGCTGCCACGCTTCTGCAGTGCGTCGGAAATGTTTGCTGATGCGCACACTGATAGCTGTGCAGTTATCAGACGTAAGCGTGCCGCGTTGCTACTGCAGAGAGTCCGAGGCGCCCTGGGCGTCGGGAATCCCAGGCGGATTCCCGGCCACCATAGACGCGGGCTTGCGGACGGCGAGCAATGGGTAGCTCGCCGTCCGATAAGGACCAGGCCCGGATCGATGGCGCGTCGTGTTCCACGCGCGCCTCAAAGAGATGTCAGCACAATTGACGGGGTCCGGTAGGACCGATGCCTGAGCGGGAGAAGTCATTCGATGATTTACCACCCCCAAACAAAAAAAAAAATAGGGTCCGGGGCAGCGCGGACGGTCTCTTAAGTGTCATTGCGGAGAAATTTTATTGCCCGCTCGTCCATTATTTGTCCAATCTGCATGTTGACTAACATAGTTGTTTAAGGTTAATTGTTTACTAACAAATTATGGATGGTTTTCCGAAATAAAATGATTATTATTATTTAAATGTCTTTGACATATCTCGGGACCCTGGGGTCCCGGCCCTTTGGAAGGCGTACGAGAGGCCGAAGCCAACTCGCAGAGGCCCCTTAGACAATTTTAAATGGATTGAAGCACCAACCGACGATTTTCCCTGTATGCACTATGCAATTGGGCTATGGGTTTGGGTGGCTATAGTGGACTGGTTATCTAGAACTATGGAATGACTATGTCCCTGCCTGATCAATGTTTTATACATACACGGATAAAATGGCAAGGGGTGACTTGCACACTCAATAATGGGCCCCCGAAAACGGCCGCTAGCACATAGTGACTTAGCGACAAGGGACATAGTGACATAGCGACAAGGGTTATTATTTTATTTTATTTTTTTAAACACATTTATTTATTTATTTATTAACTCATCATCACTATCATTACAGGAATTTCCCAATTCAATAGTGTGGCCATAATTGGTTTTATTATTTACAATAACATATTCTGTACATCGTGGTTTTTGTGAACTCACTCAGAGAACAAGTAAAAAGATCTATGCTGTCCGCTACGTCATTAAGTACACGCAAGGTATGCGTTATAGGGGCTTTACTCAGCAGATTGGTTCTACTACTGGGCACCGCCAATAGCTGTGGCTGTCGCCTTCGCAATACATAATTATCGGGCACACACAGGTTTATTTATTTTAATATACCTGGGTTTGAAGTCTTACCACGCAATAATTTAAAAATATAGGTAGCAAGAGCTATGTCCTTGTTTCCGATTTATTGTATCCCACCATGCCTATAACAAACACATATTCATTACTAGCTGCGCCCCGCAGTTTCACCCGCGTAAGTCTCGATCCCGTGGGAATATCGGGACGAAAAGTATCCTATGTGTTAATCCAGGTTATAAACTGTCTGTTTGACAAATTTCATCCAAATCCATTCAGCCGTTTTTGCGTGATTGAGTAACAAACATCCAAACACACAAACACACAAACTTTCATATTTATAATACTAGCTTTTGCCCGCAGCTTCGCCCGCGTGGATGTCGGAAAAATCCCACGGGAACTTACTACCGCCTCGGATTGAAAGCACCCTATGTGTTAATCCAGTTATCTAATTGCGTAACTTATTTTCGTAACCGATTAAGACTAATCATTCATTTTGACAGTTCAACAACATTCATTGCGTTATTTACGTTGTGGAGCAGTTTTTTTTTTCAAACTTTTGAAGCAATTGATTAGAAATTTGTTTCAAACTGATTCAGATTGTGGATCGTGTACCTATTACGCAATTAGGGTGCAGGTTATAAACTATCTGTGTGCCTTTCATCCATATCCGTTGGGCCGTTTTTGTGCCAATCCGGAACATCATCATCATCTGCCTAGCCTTTTCCCAACTATGTTGGGGTCGGCTTCCAGTCTAACCGGATGCAGCTGAATACCAGTATTTTACATGGAGCGAATGAACAAACATCCAAATAAACAGACAAACGGACAAAAATACTTAAAAATATATTTTCGGCATCAGACGCATACCCACACCTCGTACTAATTCCTCTTTTTCAAAGTATTTAATGTACAGTTTTGACTTAGTTACTATTTTATTATGTATCCCATTTTCCGCAACACGGGCAATATTTCCGATTTTTTATTGATGAAAAACATATCTGCGGGCTGCTACAACATAATGATAATAATTATGTAGTCGGTGGTTTAAATATTATTGTATCATTACATAATGAAGGTATTATTCAAGTTAAGTCAGTTGTTAACTGACAAAACCCTGAAACACGTACTTTACATTTTTTTGTTTTAAGTATTAGTACCTACCGTACCGAGTTTTGAGTTATTCCGAAATCGCGTAAAATTTTTTACTTACTTACTTTGCCACCCCGTTATTCGTCTATGTGAAGGATTGCTTAAAAACTAAAAGTGACAATCTTTTTTATTTACTGTGGCAAGTATTGCCAAGTTTCAAGTTTAATAACTAAAGGAATAAGGGCGACTTTCCCAAACCCTTTCTTAGTGGATTCCTACGTCCGAATAACTATCTGTGTGCCAAATTTCAGCCCAATCCGTTTAGTGGTTTAAGCGATGACGTAGACTATCCATTTTCACCCCGTTAGGATAGGATTTTTGAAAAACTCTAATGCACATTATTCCTTATTTTTGGTTTTAAGCATAAATTATGAGTTTCGAGTTAATCGGACAGCACGTTAAAATTCTTCTATACAAAATTTGACAGGCCCCAATCCCCGTTTAGGGGGTAGTTTAGAAAAACCAAAAATGACAAACTTTATAATTTACTTAGATAAGTATTCGTGCCAGGTTTCAAGTCTATTAACTCAAGGAATAAGATTTATCACACAAACGAAATCCCCCTTTTCACCCCTTTAAAGGTCGAATTTCGAAAAACCCTTCTTAGTGCACGCCTAGGTCCTAATAACTATCTGTGTGCCAAATTTCAGCCCATACCATTCAGCGGTTTGAGCTGTGACGTAGACTACCCATTTTCACCCCGTTAGGGGTAGATTTTTGAAAAACTCTAATGCATATTATTCCTTATTTTTGGTTTTAAGTATAAATTCTGAGTTTCGAGTTAATCAGACAGCACGTTAAAATTCTTCTATACAAACTTTGACACCCCCCAATCCTCGTTTAGGAGGTAGTTTATAAAAACAAAAAATGACAAACTTTATAATTTACTTAGATAAGTATTCGTGCTAAAATTTCAAGTCTATTAACTCAAGGAGTAAGATTTTTCATACAAACTAAATCCTCCCTTTTCAGCCCTTTAAAGCTCGAATAGTCCAAAAACCCTTCCTTAATGCACGCCTAGGTCCTAATAACTTACTGTGTGCCAATTTCAGCCCAATCCTTTCAGTGGTTTGAGCTGTGACGTAGACTACCCATTTTCACCCCGCTAATG
This sequence comes from Lithophane leautieri, assembly GCA_949152455.1. Taxonomy (NCBI): domain Eukaryota; kingdom Metazoa; phylum Arthropoda; class Insecta; order Lepidoptera; family Noctuidae; genus Lithophane; species Lithophane leautieri. Next base: position 3,216,007 of record OX424474.1, on the reverse strand, counting down.
GTAGATTTTTGAAAAACCTGAATACACGTCATTCTTTTTTTTTGGTTTTAAGTATAAATACTGAGTTTCGAGTTAATCGGACAGCACGTTAAAATTCTTCTATACAAACTTTGACACCCCCCAATCTTCGTTTAGGGGGTAGTTTATAAAAACTAAACATGACAAACTTTATAATTTACTTAGATAAGTATTCGTGTCAAGTTTCAAGTCTATTAACTCAAGGAATAAGATTTTTAATATTAACGAAATCCCCCGGTTTCACCCACTTAGCGGTGGATTTTCGAAAAATCGTTCCTTAGTGGAACCTTACTCTTCATGAAGAACACACCTTCCAAATTTCATGTCTCTAGGACCAGCGGTTTAGGCTGTGCGTTGATATCTCAGTCACCCTTGCCTTGTATATAGATTCATCATTAAAATAAAATAAACTTTGACTTTGCAATGTCAATTCTAATGACTCAACTTTGTATATAGGTATGTTTTGTTTCAAGTTCTAATTCATATTACTGAATTATTAGTGAGGCATAGTATGTAAGAGTATTATGTGTGTTCGATGTACTGAAAATAAATCTTATAGTATTCGAAGTAAGAAGACCGGGGAAATATGACTTGATTGAATACCTGTCGGTCTTCCTGGTTTTCCTTAAGGGTCTTTTCTATCTATAAAGGTTCATCATTAACCAAGTCGGACAGATTTATATGAAACGAACTTTTGCCAGCGGCTTCGCCCGTGTAGATGTCTAAAATTAACCCATGGGAACCTACTACCGGGACGAAAAGTATCCTATGTGTTAATCCAGGTCATAAACTATCTGTTTGCCAAATTTCATCCAAATCCGTTCAGCCGTTTTTGCGTGATTGAGGAACAAACATCCAAACACACAAACACACAAACTTTCACATTTATAATATTAGTAGGATTATGAAACTGACAGGTGTCACGAACGCATTCTCTCGGTGGTCGGACTATAGCGAGCCACCCTCTGCTTCGCACGGTTTTTCTGACATAACAAAACATCGAGATTTCTTTATCTTAAGTAAGTTTAATTATGTGGACGTTAATGTATTATTACTGCTTCGTTGGTCTAATGGTCGCAAGCGCTACTGCTGAGAATGAGGTATTGGGTTTGATTCCCAGGTCAGGCAAAGTGTTATTGGATTTTTCTATCTGAAATTTCTCAGTAGCAGCCCGGAGTCTGGATTTGTGCCCGGTTGATGTTAATAGGCTCGACCCCTGTAACGTGGGACTTAAGCGATTAACATACGATACCGCGCACCATCGCGCGGTCGGGCGGTGTACGTGCGTTAGGCATTAACGGATTTATTAGAGGTCAATGTGACATGAGATCCGCTTCACCGCCTACCGTAGCGGTGCGCGGTGCCGTGTGTTAATCGCCTTAAACATAACTGACAAAAAGGCGAAATGTGTGTGTTCTGCCCAACCCTGGGGGAAACAAGGCATGATGTTATGTTATTAATGTATTATACTTTCGGAATAAATTCTCTAAATGATGGTGGAAACCGTACTAATACTTTCTGCCTATTTTGATCAAAGAGATGACACCTCCTTGATCAAAATACGTACATTGTACCATTGTACCTACGAGTATAACTGGATTTGTTTGCAATTCCCCAAAAGCAATAACATTGAACTTGCCTGGGAATTGAACGCGACATCTACGTGTCACTGATTAAATACACACTAAATAGGATATACTTATTATCACACTCACTTTTACATTCTGTGCATGTTTTTAAACTTTTAAATATACTATTAAATTTATCAATTTATGCGAAAATTGAGATTGATTTTGAATTTTTATAAACGTCAAACGGCCAACATCCTTTTTGTCTCGTCTAAATTTGTCTTGTCATTGAAATGTCAGTGATTGACATAATAAATATCGATGATTTGTTCAAAGAGTATTTAATACTCCTTTATTGAAAAAATGTTATTATACTAACAACAATCGTGTTTTTCGGCTAGGATTTTCAGGATACTTTTGGAGCTAGTCCGCGTTCTACTTAATCAAGATTAGGTCTTTTTTTCCTTAATAAATAATTATCGTAGGTCTATAGGTAATATGGCCACTTCAAATAGAATATTATACTGCTATAATATATGACTATATTTCCATACTATTGGAATAAAAATTGCTTTTGATTTGAAAGTTATTCAATATAAAAAGACGCACTAGGTACTGAAAAATCGAAACATCGATAGCACCAAAACCTAAAAGTCATACTGCCGCATCACTAAACCATAGACAATTTCGAGCGGCCATTGTTGTTTACATCTTTGGGGATTTTTGAAACACCGGGCTTTACATAATTCCATATATGTATGGAATGTATGGATCTAGGTAAACACGTCGGGCAGGTAGGAGCAGAAGCGAGCGCTCGAGCAGAAAGTATACCAGATATACCTATGTATGTAAACTATACATTTTAAGCAAATAGTTACCACTATGGCAACCCTACTTCACCATCAGAGATCTAATTACGTTGGGTCAGAACACAAGAGGTATATTAAAACGAAATATTACTGAGTAAAACAATTACAATTGTTCAAATAGAAAGCGAAGCCATCGGATTTAATTAGGGTACTGTCACACGGGATCGACGTCAGCGGACCGAGGCATAACGTCTCATTGATTTCCGGACCATTGTGGTTAAGGGTGTTTCACAAGGGATCTTGTACTGCCGCGGTTTGGTGCGTTTTTTATGACTTAGGGTAAATAATTACAGTATGAGTTGCGAATTAATTAGATGTGCAAAAAGTTGAAGAAGAATGTAAACTTGATCTCATCAAAAACTGCCATGTTTTTCAAATGCTCCTATGACATTTATTTATTTAACCATTTATATCAAATAAATTAACATCATTTTTTAGTCATATTGATTTATTTGTTTTTTTTTGTATTTTGATTGATTGTTTTTTTGTGTGTTTATGTTTTTTTTTTTGTGTTACACGAACTTTGTCCAAATAAACGTTATTCTTTCACACAATATATACAGACAAGAAGAAAGGAACATATAATTCGTACAAAGGCAATACTCATTTGTAAAGAAATCTCCTTCAGCATTTACTGACCTATAATGCACACCTTTATTGCATGCTACAAAGTACGGTCGCCAGTCGTAGTTAAATAATATTGCGATACACAAGTGATTCAAATAAATAAATGCCTTCTCGAATAAAGTCAACAAATATTTCCAAATCTCTTCTATACATCCTTACATATTATAAAAATATTATAAAACAAAGTCCTCCGCCGCGTCTGTCTGTCGTCCTGTTCGCGATAAACTCAAAAACTACTAAGTAAGGTTTTAGTATGTAATAACCGTCATCCACACGGGCGAAGCCACGGGCATCAGCTATTAATTTTTATTATAAATTAAAGTCACTTTTCGTGTTTTTCTGTATGTCCGCGTTGTTCTTCTTAAACCACACAACAAATTTTGATGAGGTTTTCACCATTGTTTAGGGAATTTATTCCGGAAGGTTTATGTGTATAATACGTTGCCATTAAAGTTAATGTAAACTAAGAAATCTCGATATTTAAGTCGTAAAAACCGTGAGAAGCCGGAGCGGGTAGCTAGTCAATAATAAAAGTAAGTATTGTATGAATTTAAATCAAACATCCAATCAAGAATAGCAAATATCAACGCATTAATCAAACAAGTTAGTGTAATGGCTACATTACCCGAATCACAGCAAGTCAAATAGGGCTGCAGGTCAAGATAAAATGGTTTGCCATATCTTTTGCTACAAGCCGCCATCCGTCTCTGACCTTAACTAGGATTTATGTGGTGGAATTAATCCTATTTAACATTGAGCCCTTTGTAAAAAGTACGAATTAAGTGGAAGAGGAAGAAGCTGTTCCGAGATAAGATAAGCAGCTTGCATCCAGCGATAAGTAAAAATAACGACTCGGGAAGATTTTTCTCTTTCTGCGGGGCGGACACGGCCTTGTATCTTGGCTCGAGTCACACATTTTATCACAGTTTAGTGATATGAAATGTGATAAAATGTGTGACTCGAACCATGTCACAGTAGGCCGTGCTCGTCCCCCTGGACGTAAATTTTTGTTCGCTTAATATGTGTAAAAGAGTTGGAAAAACAGCGGTTTCAAAAATAAACAGCTGTAAAATTGATTTCATTGTGGGTTAATTAATAATTCTGGCATGATAACGACTCATTATTGAAAACAATTATTGCAAAACACGTTTTAGATAATCGAAATAATTAATAACACTTCTACGTCTAAAGGTGTTAATTGAAATTTGCAGTGTGATACAAAACCGTAATGCCTGAAGAGTTCATAAAGAATCCCTTCCTAATTAAACCTCTCTAAAATCAATTTATTCAAAGTCGATTTCCATGAAAAAGGGTGGCAAACACCAAAATCTCATTCCAGGGATGCAAATGACATCACTATTAATAAATACTTGCATAATGCGAAAGTGTCTTTATTAAAACCAGCAGAGACCCTAATTTCCATTGAATCAACAAGGAGAATAAGGAATGCATCTCATATACAATGTTTGTTGTATAGAATATGGCCCAAGGGGTGCAAATGTGTGGAATACACGGCTGTATTTTGTGTACGGTGCCATCGCGTTGTGTGATATGAGCATCAATTTCGACGACGGCAAATATTTGCTGCTGTATATTAAAACTATGTGTACAGATTTAGGAGTAGCGGCTTCAGGTTTCATATTTAGGTTATGAGAATTTCAAATCAAAATTTTAAGTAGTTTGTTTTTTGAAAAAAAGATTGGTACAATTCAGTATTTAATAAGAGCAAGTTAAAAATCTGATGATATCTAAATCAGACTTAAAAAATAATGCCTACTGCTACACACAGGAACGAATGGCATTCCAAAACTCGAAAATCAAATCGTCTTCAAAATCGCTATGCAATGCAATTGCAACGGCAACGTACTCGTAACAATCCCCTATGTTTCCCCTCTACAAATACTCAGAATGCACACAATGTCAAGCAACACTGACATCTCCAAGATATTATATCCACAGACTCCAAATAAGATGGCTGCTGTAAATTATTTTCAAGAGACAAGACGTTTCGAATAACTTGAGAGTTGTCTAAGCAACATATTTCCTCTAACTCATGAATTATGTCTTAGTATATGCTAAGACATAATTCAAACTTGGAGGTTGGGTGTGGAATGCTCTTAAGCGAGTCGCCGGCTAGTTCTCTCGTCCATGATGTTATGGTTATGTAATGCTGGCTGGCTAAATTCCTTAAGTTTCGGACGTTCTGATTTTGTAGTGTTGCTAAAGCTGCTAAAACTCAAGCTAGATACTCATTTTGAATATTAAAAAAATGGAAAGGCCGTTTCTTAGAACACACATCTAGAGCCAGCCAGCCAACCAATGTTGGCTAGCTAAATTCCTTAAGTTTCGGACGTTCTGATTTTGTAGTGTTGCTAAAGCTGCTAAAACTCAGGTTAGATACTTATTTTGAATATAAAACTTATGAAAGGCCGTTTCTTAAAACACACAAAGCAGGTTGTGCTAAAAGAACATCCCAGCATTTATTTTTCATTCGCAAAACATAAAGAAAAAAGTCTTCTTTATAGTCAGTACAGCTAATCTATTCCAAATTCCAAAATACTAACCTAACCTAACCTTTTATAAATATTTACATAATCTTTTACACATACATCAACATTAAAAATCTCCTAACCCTTCTTCTACTTTTTAAAAACGTTTCCACAAAGTTGCAAACTTGAATTCTAACACTAATGTAGACAAAGCAGCAAAGGATGCTTGTTTAGTCATAATTACGGAGTCAGCTAAGTCGTTTAAAACTATAAAACAGTAGGATGGTAAAGTTTCAGACGCGTACATTTTCTCATTAACTTCAGAAAATAAGGCAAGTAAGTGTTGCGTAGCTTTTTATCACGAGGTGGAGTTAGTGTGACTAGAATACTGGGATAGTAGTGGAATATAATGTCTTGGTTCTATTACATATTTTATCTATAAATAGTCTACAGTTACACTTATATTATAAAGAGAAAAGATTTGTATTTTTTGTGCATAACATTTCTGGATTTTATGAACATCATTAAATTAAGAATACAGTTTATTATCATTTAATTAAATGGAGAAGTGCTCCAAAAACCAACAAGTATTAAAAGTTGTTGAATTCAACGGACTGCCCTTTAAAATTAAATCATGAAGAAAAAATGGACTTCAGTTGTCAACGTCGCTAATAGCTGTCAAATATTTCGTTGTTTTGATTAATAATAGATTTATTGCAATACAATCATTAATTTATTTCATTCAATATATTCAATTGTTAGTCAATATTTTAGTGCACTACAGACCGATATTTCTTAATCGATTTTCCTTTTCTTATTTAGTAATATTGACAAATTAATCAAAACCGGTTAATATTTGGCAGGTATTTGCGATGTTGCCAACTTTCTGAATGCACCCTCTTAACACAGAACAAGATCATTAAATAAACAACGAAATAAAAGAAATATTAACAAAACAAATGAAAGTCTTTCTCACAAAAGACAAAAGACTATCATTCTAAGACTGCAACACAGTTCTTCGTAGTTGTTTTAAAGTTTCATTTCTTAATTACAGCGTGAGGTGAGGAAACTCGCGCCGCAAAATGTTTGCTACCAACAAGTGAACTGGTGATAATAAAACGTAATACTCTACTACTATGAAGGTATGAAAAGAGCATCTAGGGTATATTGTGGTTTGTTGGCACGTATCTTGGAAATTATTATGTGATAGTGAATGTTGGGAGTAAGGCTATTTAGGTATTTCAAAATCAATTGCTCACCTCGATACTCTTGGAACTGGCTTAGGGGTAATTTTCTATGGTATTCCGTCTCTCAAACGTAAACGCATAATGAAAAATTGCTGCAGCAGATCTAAAACCTAATATACAAAAAAAAATACTATGAAAATGTAGATGTTTGAGAGAATCCATGAACTCGATAGTTTTATGAGAATTTTTGAACCTGCTACGAGCTACGCATACGTAGCAAACTTCGCGTAGCGCGTAGCTGTTTGCTACGAAACACGTAGCATGTAAATGCTCTAGAATGCATATCGTAAGAAGAATGTGTGTATTGGCTTAGTACTGGGAATATGTTAGCATTGGTATCAGAAATGTTTATATTCCTGTTCCTCCCAACTAACCAATAATATACATATTTTTCATAGAAACCAGAACACCGTGAATAAATAACGAATACAGGTGGCTCAGCACTAAAGACAGAAGACAATGCACATACGGACATACAAACTGTACAATACAACAATAAGGAAAATGTTTGTTTTGATTAGTTGTTCAGGAACGTCTGAGAGCGCACGTAAGTTCTTACTTAAGTGGGTAAATGTGATTTATTTTGTTATAACAAAGATCTTTCTACGTGTGATGCTGGGATTATTTCTAGACTGTGTGATCTTTGACTTATAACATAACTACACCCCTGCTTCCCCGAAGGGTTAGGCAGAGGTGTATGGTCGCGGTCTAAGAATATTTACCACATCAAGGCTTATAATTGCATGCACACATCTGTGTCACAAGGTCGATGATTCAAAATTCAAACCTATTTCCTTTGTTAAATGTCATTATGGTAATGTGTCATTTTGGACTTTACTGCACACAGTGTGGTAAAGAATCTTATTTGAAAACTGATAAACATTTTTAGACCTCGATAGTACGTATAGTATATACTTGATGTATGTAGATATATGTTATTGATAGTGATATTAATGATGTATCGTTGATTTACTAACAAGGCATTTGTATCATGTTCTTATATAATAAATTATATTTTTTAAATAATGTCAACTTCACGCATTTATTTTAGTATCTTCTTCATTTTTAACTGACTTCTTCAAAGAAAAGGAGGTTCTGAATTCGTGTATATGTTTTTTTTTTTTGTTTATGTTCAAATGTTGTTGTTAGATTATCAGACCTTTAAGTTCTGCAGTAATTTGGATTTTTTCTTAAATATTCATATAATTCTCTTGGGAAAACGAAGCCATAACATTCATAAGAAAAACAACACTGAACATTGAAGATATTCCTATAAAAGAAAAAAAAAAAAACAATCATCCGAACATAGTACCTCCTCCTTTTTTGAAGTCGGTAAAAAGAACGACAACCATCTGGCAATAGGAAAAGTATCCATTACGAAAACATACCATCTATTCGAGAGTCGAACAATAAAAACCAATACGAAACAAAGAAGATAATTAGGAACACAACACAATAGAGTTACAATCCCTTTGCATTAACACGTCTTCTTTGAAAAACGATAACATCATTCAAGAAACGCTGCACGTACTCGGAGAAACAACAATATTCTTGTTCGAAAAAGTTGTACAAACAACGACAGTTACAACAGTATCAAACTTCTACCAAGGTATATCAATGCTGATAAATAAAAGGTAATAAAAATCCGATCCGAGAAACCCTCACAAAAGTTAAGAAGTTTCTACTTTAAAGTTGCGGTAGACTGTACACACTTGAATACGGTCTCATACATAGTAAATTGCGTCGCGGTCGCCCGATATTGGCGTCGGGTAAACTATTCCGTGACAGTAGCTCTTAACATTGCCTGATGTTGGTGTTTATATCGAGTGGATTTTCAAAGTTATCTGTTATACCATCTCATTTATGATACGGTATCGATTTTATGAGGTTGTGGCTATATTGACTTGCGTTGTAATGAATACTCTAGCAAGATCTTGATCAAAAACTAGATTTGAGTATACAAGGTGTTCGTTTTGATAATTCCATCCATCATGTCAAAGAATTAACTGGCATATGATTTTTTTTCGTTTGTTTTTCATTGTCACAAAATAATTCGACTAGGTCATGAACATTTACGTAAGCTAATAAAATATAAAAACAAAAAAAAACAGACTATTTTGTCCATGTTTCTAAGCTTATTACACACATCGTCAATTAAACTTAGATAGACACATCGAGAGTCTAGTGTTATGTTATCTTCGAAACTATGTATTTTGGAACACTTATACTAGAAGATTTTGTATCATTTTATAACCTTAGGAGTTATGGGACAAAAGGAACACTTTGTATATTACAATGACATCTATCACTTTGTAATGATTATCGGTCTAGAAAAGTTCCTAATAATAATTATTTTAAGAAGATACTATCATATGAAGTAACAGAACTGCCCTTGAACACACCTTGACGATTATCAAAAACTTTGAAAATATCGATCCTGACAAAAGTAAACATCCTCTATATTACTGTTGCCCTAGTATTGCACAAGTCTGAAGCCAGTCTATGAATGGCGTATGTCAAACATGCTGTGCCAAACATGTCTCGTGGGAACTCGCAGACGTTGTTAACGACGACGAACATGTCCTGCTTGGGAATACGTTAACTATCGAAATTGACTGGAGCTTGTACGATATGATGGCTTTAAGTGTTGGCGGTATCGATCGACTGCCGTCAGTTTTCTGGTCCCCTGGTAGATGTTTATGCAAACATTGGACAGCGTTATTAAATTAAAACGGTTTTTTATATTCTAGTTAGTGTTATTGTTCGATATGGGTAGGATTATTAACTGGATTATATATAATCCATACACTTTAAAACTATAATCTTTATCCTTACTACTTAATATCATAAATGCGAAAGTGACTTTGTTTGTTTGTTACGCTTTCACGCAAAAACAGCTAAGCGGATTTGGATGAAATTTGGCACAAGGATAGACCTGGACCCGGAATAGGTCATAGGATATTTTTATCCCAATATTCCCACAGAGTCGAGACTTACGCTGATGAAACCGCGGGGCGCAGATAGTTTTAAATAAATACCACTTTTATCTTCATTAATTTAATCCAATTTTTTTTTTAATATCTTGTCTCGTCTAGGCTTAGTAAAATAATTAAAATCATTTACATTTTTCATTCTGTAATGAAAAAACGAGGATTTCGGCTATATTTAACTTTGTTTAAAGGTTTCTCGTTTTTGCGCAGCGTCAAATAACAGATCAAAGAGATATTTGGGCAGTAAAATAAATGCGGATGAATGAGATACTTTAATTTTGTTAAACAATGTTTATCTGCAATCAAAGGTTCACGTTTTAGGTAAAAGGATATTAAAATCATTTTTAGATCAAAGAGTTTCTTTTTAAATGTGACAAAATATTGTTCTTTTTTTAAGTATTCAGTTTAATAATGGATCTTAATGAAAATTAACTATTAGTGGAGCATCTACAAATTGCGTTTTGCTTTATCCTGCAAATATTTATTTAAGTCAGTATTTTACCATATTTGTCGACATGTTTATTTTCGAATCGGTACAAAATAAACTTGTTGAGATAAACCAATTGCGTAGTAGCTATTCCTAGTATACCTGCCTACCTAAAAAGTATCTATTATTTAACCATACTAATATTATAAATTCTAAAGTAACTCTATCTATCTGTATTTTACCTTTTCATGCCTAAACCACTGAACGGATTTCGATTAAATTTGGCAAGGAGATTAATGGCATCCCGGGAAAGGACATGACTAGTTTTGTGTCAAAAATAACCTCTAACTGAAGCCGCGGGCTAAAACTAGTGAGGAAATATTATTTAACTGATCTGAGTATTGACCTGCAAATGATGCCCAATTTTTTTTCAAATAAACTAGTCGTTTTGAAAAAAGCGCGCGAGCCCATCGAGCGAAACACCGCTCGTGCCGCGGCAGCGACCGACGACTGCTAAATCCAAGTTTGTCGCAGTTGCTTGGCTATTTAGTAATTTTAGGTCTCCAAAATAGGAATTTACAAAAAGAGGTGCAATCATTTTATTAGAATGTTCAATAATATTTTTAGGAGCGCAAAATGAGAATTATTTGTGGTTCGATTATAAATATCATGACTTATTTATGACCGTAATTGAAATTCAGTTGCGTTTCACTCTGCTAAACAAATTATTAAGCTAAATATAGGAAGGTACCATCAAATATGGACACACCTAAAAGCAAAGTTTCTAAATTTAGTTTTAATATTTAAAGTGCTAACCGCATTTAGTTATGTTCCGCGTCGGTTGTTTTGACTAAATAACTGTGTGGTTTCGTTAGCTGTTCTCGTAAATTTTGAATGGTCACTGACAGCTTTTAACAATGCGATTAAAATTAACGGTACTGTCGTGATGGGAATAGCCGTCGATAACAAATTCGTACTGATAAATGTAATGTCTTTTGTGATTTACGAATAAAATACAAATGAACAGGGCACTAATTTTACAATTTATTTGTAATTTTTTTAATGAGATAACTTTATTCAATATTCGGATTATTATAACGTCTATAGTATAGCATTAGAGCAGTGGTAATGACCCACCAATAGTGGCTTCAAACCCAAGCTGGCACTTTAACTTTGTGTTAATAATTTCATCACCACTGCTCTCAAAACGGTGAAGGAAAACATCGTGAGGAAACCGGCATATCCTAGAACCAAAAATTCAAATACATGTAACATCCACCATTCCGCACTGGGCCTGCGTGGTGGATTATAGCCCACTCCCTCTCACTGAAAGGAAGCTTGCGTCCCAGCAGTGGGAATATTATAGGCTGATTATGTTTATGCTGTAGCATTATTTTCTCGGTAAAGAAAAAACTATAATATTTTCTTCTAGAATATCATACAACCTAGTTAAATTCATCGGAGTAACCAATGAATATTTAACAATCATTTGTAAGCGGTACAATATGAGGACTGTGTTAAATAAATAAAAATATCGTAACTAACATTATTAATGCGAAAGTGAGTTTGTTTCTTTGGTTATTTGTTTGTTACGCTTTCGCGCTAAAAACGTCTGAACGGATTTGGATGAATTTTGGCACATGGGTAGACCATGAACTGAAAAAAGACATAGGATACCTTTTATCCCGAAATCACTACGGGATCGATACTTATGCGGGTGAAACCGCGGGGCGCAGCTAGTTATTTCAATAAATTTAAGCTGCAAATGTATCCGTGTTTGAAATAGTTTATAACCAATAGAAATAAATGGCATTATCTGCCGAAGTTAGCAAAACTAAAGCTTTCAGCAACAAGGAAGCAATGCTTTAACGATAAAGTTAATTATAGTTACGATGGAAGACATTGTTTAAATGCTAATCACTTACAAACTTATAATTTAAATTGATTGTAAAGTGCAGTGGTATATTATATTAGTCAGATTAGTAATTAACTTCTGAACTAGGCACATTAATAAAGTGTCAGTTTATGCTTGAAAATCGTCAGTCTTCATCTATCATAAATACGAATCTTTTAGAATGTCTGATTCGAAATTTTCTCCATCGGCTGAGACTATATACAAAAACCTCATATAAATCTGCCTAGCCTTTCTCCAACTATGTTGGGGTCGGCTTCCAGTCTAACCGGATTCAGCTGAATAGATACCGGTATTTATTTAACACGGAGCGACTGCCTATCGCACCTCATCAACCCAGTTACTGGGTAACACGATAACCCTTGATAAGACTGGTTGACAGACTTCTTGGGCTTCTGCCTACCCGTAACAAGTGACAAAAATGTACATTAATCTTCTATCGGGAAAAAATGAACGTTCCTTTTGTATGATTTATTGAAGCTTGCTCAGGACAACGTCAGTCGGGTCAGCTAGTGACATTATGAAAAATCTCATCATCATAATCATAATCAGCCTCTAACGTTCCCACTGTTGGGACACAGGCCTCCTCTCTGTGATAGGGTGTGGGCCGTAATCCATCATGGGGGCCAAGTGTGGGTTGGTAGACGTCACATGTCTTCGATTTTTTTGGTTCTAGGACATGCCGGTTTCCTCACGATGTTTTCTTTCGCCGTTTTGAGAGCAGTAGTTGTAATGAAATAATGTACACAAAGTAAAGTGCCTGTCAGGTTTCGAACCTATGACCTACAAGTCATCAGTCGCGGCCGTTACCACTGGGCCACCACTGCTCTCCATACTCTAAAAATCTCATACTGTTGTTAAAATAACTGCAAGGAAACTATTTTATTTCGCTCCAAGTAAACATTTGAAAACCGTTCTTAAGCAACTTTGCATCATATTCGCTATATATAAACCAGACAATATTAATTCCTGTTTCGCCAGCAACTTACTCATAGCCACCGTTATCCTGTACATAAAGCTCAGTTTGTTAGTCAACTAAATCTGAGGAGCCATGCGACACGCCATTAATCTTGTCCCTAACATCCGGATATAATGTATAGTTTATATACGAGTACTCTTAATGACCGTCGAACTAATTTCTCAATTAATTCCCAACTGTTACTCTATACGGGTCATTGGATTTTGGTCCGTGAATTTTGTAGGGAGTATTTTTGACGCGGACCTTTTCAAATATTTTGAGGTTAAAATTATTGGGTTCAAATAATAAATCTATTCGGTGTAAAGTCAAAGCTTTTATTTCAATTAGGCCATTTATGGCCATCATCGGGCTGTCAGGCTGAAAATTAGTACAAAAGTTGATTGCTCGTTCTAAAATGTATATTTGTATAGTGAAGAAAGGGCTATATATGGTTACCTACTCTTTATGGTTATTATAATATCTGTGATAAGTCGAATTATTAATTTAAAAAAAATTAAATAAAGAAAAATGTTTTTTTTAAATCTATCATCTATTCTAAAACCAATTCACAATCAACCTACTTTTGCAGTCAATAGATGACCAGTCTCATCGTCCATTATCAGTACAAAACACTTATCTTGATTAAACTTAAACCCTACAGGTACAGCGTCGATCGATACAATCCATTTCCTGCTTACCCTTTCGTAGTTAAATTGAGCGTGACAAATGCTCCGATTGCCTGTTTAATGACTAAAGTTAATTTTGGTTGAGTTCGCCATTATCTCATTGATGTCTCGAATGTATGCCCAATTTGATTGGCTTTTGAGCGCAGATTTTTTGTTGTTGATGTTGTTTTGTTTGGAATCCAATTTTGAGTAATGAGATTGATTCGCTGTTTGCTTGCTCATCGGGGTTTTAAAAGGGGTTTGGTGGTAATATAATAAACTTTTAAAATAATTCGCAGAAGCCATTATTAGATCGGTCGGCTTCCAGTTTAACTGGATACAGCTGAATACCCATAATTTTACATAGAGCGACTGCCTATTTGACCTCCACAACCCAGTAACTGGATAGCAAGACTGGTTGTTAGACCTTTGGGCTTCTGACTTCCCGTAACGACTGTCAAAGATCTGCAAATGACACCGGGACCAACGGCTTAAAGTGCTTTCCGAGCCATGGAGGGATCTCCATACATAATGGATGGCCACCCAACTACGAACCGACTGCGGCAAGCGTAGCTTAACTTTCAGACTTCGATCGGGACGTATTCCGTTGAATAGCTTCGCTTTTTTAATGAGAAAGAGTGATTCGCCAGCTGTTCTGAGTGCGATAAGGTAGAGGATACCACTCATATTTTAACGGAATGTGTCCGGAACGAGGTTGGAAGGTGTAACTGCCTCGCACGGGCCGATCGATTGTTTTTATATCTTTGTTTATTTAAAGAGAGTTTGATCAGTATGACGATATCTCATAGTATTACATGATATTACATTATATTCTGTTTACAATTTGATATAATTTCTTACTTCGAAAGATGCTCAACGGCAGAAAAAGACAGATAAAATGACGTTTTGCATTTGACATAAGCTTTTGACACATGACAGGTAATATTGCAATAATAATGACGTATGTTTATATTTACCAATAATCCTCACATTCATTACGTCGTACAACAAATGCATACGATTATTATTGTAATTAAGGAGCAAGCAATTTTAAACTGCATTTTAGTTTGCAGTTTTAGTTTTTGTTTGAGAGATATTTTCCTCACTCTATTGGACCCAAAATGGTTCTAAAATTGTGCAAGAATTAATTTATGGGTTTTGTGAGTGTAGATTCAAGTTTATCTTACTTTAAAAATAAAACCATAAAATAAAATCATAAAATTAAAATAAAAAATACCGAACGGTTTACGAGCGTGCATCGCCACAAAATTTTACATACACAAATGCCTTAAAAAATTCAGCGCTACTTACAACAAAAACTCCACATCTACCCCTTCACGAACACATGCCTAATGAACCAGAACTAATTACAACAAAATCTTTAGTCCCACTTACAACTTATTAAACACGAGACACAAACAATCCCAAAGGAGAACAAGCCCCTAATAAATTCCAACCGAGCAATTCCCTAGACCGCCAACTAGAAGATCGATGTACCTGTTAACATATTTGCAACTTCTAACACGTAGTATAGAAGGTACAGAAACTTCAGAACGTGTATCTTCTGCTATTGCAAGTGGGGTAACAGCTGCATTTCACTAAGTAATGGCTTCGTACATGACACCGGTGATACCAACCGGCAAAGTACCACACTGTATTTTTCATGTAACTCGAAATTGCTTTTGAAGACAGGTAATATTTCACTCGCAATGACTCGGACAAATGATCACTTAAATTTTTGACTTGGAAATAGAAGTGAATATATACTGGGACCTCAGAGCAAATAAAAAACCAAAACGGAGCGCTGCGAACAATACAGTGAAGCATGCTAAAACTACACCACCGCTCTGTGCATACACGCTCACACACACATTTACAACTATTTACAATGACACTACACCAAACTAAGTGCACACTTGTTTACGAAACCGGCCTCACGTCACCATTGACAGCGCTCTGTCTTGGTTTTTTATTTGTTCTGAGACTGGGACTACTAGAGTTAGAGAATGTTTGTCGTCGTTTAATTTTATTTTCTTTCGTTATTGTAAGTCTCTTCATTTTTTCATCTATTGGATCCATTTCTAAATCATCATTATTCTCCTGTCCTTATTCCAGATTATGTGTAGTTGGCGCAATATGTCCCTTTCTTCCATACTTCTATTCGTCATGTCGGTAATCACCCCGTTTCTAGCGATATCATCTTTCATACAGTCCATCCATCGTTTCAAAAATAAAACTGCATTTTTTTTCTCTATCGAATATCTTTACGAATCTTCTCCGCTGAATTTTGCGAGCCCATCCGAAAAGTGTTCTCAAAAGATTACCATACGAGTTACCATTGGCCACACATTCACTCGGTGCTCTTTTACGAAATTGTATCATGTCATATTCACCACTCCCCCACTTGGGCCTGTACTACGAAAAGCTAAAATGTCTCAAGTCCCGTGTTGAGTTTGTAAGTGTCCCTCGACGGAGGCGATCCACGCAAGAGCCTAGTATTCTTTTGAATGTAGTAGTATGAAAAATAAACTGTACTAATAAACACTACTACAATTAAAAACAAAAATACTTGTAGAATAGAACAAAAGAAACCAGGCCAACAAATGATTACGTAGGTAGGTGTACAAAAGGCAAATAATTTCCAATCTGACAATTTACTAAAACAAATAAGGACAACATAAACGAACCATATTGTTTGAGATAAAAGAAGAGTTGATTCTCCGAACAGAACCTAAAACTATGATTAAATTAAAGTGAACTTTAAAGGAAATTTCCAGTGAGTAGACAAAACCTGATATTTTGAGGTTAACTCCGAAAATATTTGAATATAAAAGTTTCGTATTCAGATTCAGTAGAAGTAGTATCTTAAGTGCTTTCAATGGTAAATTCAATAGCTATTCACGTCGCTACCGAAATAGGTGTAAAGTTCCTGCATTTTGCATAACGTTGCCTCTGAATATTTGGAAGCAAGGCCTTCGCTTATGCTCCGTTGTCGTTTAATACTATTAGATGCACTTCCTTTAGAACTTTATAGAATGTGTTCTTTAAGATGCAAAATAGTTTAGAAAATATTAATGGAAGGCTTAGGTTTTCCGGTGGATGATGCTTGGAAGTATCCTCACTAGAGCAGTATTTATAATGAAGGTGCATTATAAAGACTTTTTGAGTGACGGTAATTATCGTGGCATCCTTTTGTGTAATATGACAAGCTATGAGTACAGGAAAAGCTCATCCCATGGAAATGGTCACACACAGTGCAAATTAAAGACTAATAGTTTTTGGAAAAGAAAGTTTTATTGTTACTTTAAGTTACTTCTATAGTGGGCATGTGATGCGGAGGAATGAGGGGAATGTCGTGAGGAAAGTTTAGAGTATGAATGTAGATGACTATAAGAGTAGGGAAAGATCAAAAAAACGATGGGTGGATTGTATGAAAGATGATATGGCTGGAAGGGGGTTACTACAGGGATTGAGTTTTTCCTGTACATACAGCTTGTCATATTATCCCAAAGGATGCCATGATAATCCGTCATGATGATTACCGTCACTCAAAGAGGTTTTATGATGCACCCTAATATAACGATATCTTTACATGTGCTCTAGTGAGGTTAATTCCAATTCTATGCAGATATAAATAATATATAATAATAATATTAAAAAGAAACGAACATTACGCAACAAAATTCGCAAGCACGCACTCCCAAACTTAGCAGCACCTACAATATATCGCCATATATCCCTTCAAATATCAATACTACGTAATATCTACAGCGGAAACGTACGCAGCACATGCCAGTTGCCTTCCAAAGCGTGTTTTAGTACAGACTTCCCTTTTTCTCCTACAGTCATATATATCTGTAGGTGGTACCATCTGGTATCCGATACAGTTTCGTATTAAATTCTATATATTACTGTTGTTATTATCGCAAACGGAACCGATTTACATAATTTTATCATTGTGGATAGATACATTATTTTTATTTTTGTTAACAAATCTGGCGGAAATGGGTCGTGAGGGAAAATGTACGATTTCTGTGATGTAACATCTGAAGGTACTTTCAACGATGTTATGTCTATGTTAATACTAGCAAAGTAATTTTTATTTATAAAATTTATTTTTTATTTAACCAAATAAGTATACACATAATATACAGACATGAACAAAATAACAGAAAAATACGTACAAAGGTGATGCTTATTTCTAAAGATATCTCTTTCAGCATACCTGCGATAGGAAAGTACATAAAGAGATGTAAACACCGTGTGTAAGAGAGAGACAGAGGTAGTAAAATTTATAAAATCAAAAACACTCACCTAATAATATTAAAAAATATAACTTACATACATACTTCAAAAATAAATATTCCGAAAATAAGGTGTCTAAAATATAATCTAAATGTATAATAAATAGAATATATTGTCGATGCGCAGTAGATATCCAATAGATAGTGTGCATTGAATATAATATTGTCATAACCTTTAAATTTTACAACGATGCTTTGAAGGCAACCAGCTGTAACATTTCGCTACCTTTATTCCTAAATCTGAAATCTGCTCCAGCAAAAATATGAAATCTGTTATGGTAAAGTACGATATTATGTAGATGTTGGGGCTATAACGTAACCTAGATGGCTAATCATTATTATCATCGGCAGCCTTGTTTCACCCACTGCTAGGCCCTTTTGTACCATACTTCCCTGGTCTGTGTGAGTCTCATACATGGCTAATATCGATGCAAAATTATTTCTGTTACTCCTTATCAGATGTAATCAAAATTTAATAAATGGGTCTGCTTCAATTCATAAACGTTAAAATTACTTACCACTTAGGTATAGCTTTTTTTCATGTTCCACATTTTTATAACTTAGGGGAATGGGGAAGCATTATAAAAACTTCGTCCACAGCGTACTGTAACGCACTACGTTGCCTATTACCCATTTTTTTCATAGTTAATTGATTCAGGCATGACTTTGCGGAAATCCATTATAAATGACATTAGATGCAGATATATCTAGTAACCTATTCCGCTTAACTATTCTTAATGAGTCATAAAAAACCCAGTAATAAACCTCAGGATGACGATTGACTTGTCGCGAACCCGAACACGATGTTTTGATGGTTGCCGTGTCAATTTCTGTCTCTTACGTCTATTGTATTTTTCATTGATCACATAATATGATGGTATAGTTAGTGTAGTTATAAAGAAGAATCATTACTCATTTTGTTTAATCATACAGATACTTTGCCTAGTGTACCTACACTGATCAAATAACTTCACGAACGCCCCATCTGCTTCTCAAACAAAATAAAATGACCATTCTATCTTCGACGAATTCCCTCCACTTTTCAAAGTTGCTCATCTATCTAGTACGAGCATACGCCACATTATGTACAGTGCCATTACTCAGTTAACTGACGGTAGTTTTTCACGCGAAACTCGCACGAATTCCGATAAGGAAATGCATGTGAATTTGTGTGGCTAGGAAACGGGCGATTTGTTTGTTAGCTTTATGTTGGCGATATTTTGTGCACGTGCTTGAAATTTTTGTGCAACAAATTGTTATTTTAATGGACTACAAAATATATTGTGCAAGTTGCTACTAAAAACTTATTGCTTTAAAAATGGTGAAGCGTTTTGGAAATGATTTTGGACTCATGTGCAATTATTAGTTAGGTAGGTATGTGACTACAATACAATGACTAGTACGACTTATCATTAAAATAACATTTAAATAAATTGATATCTCAGTCATTATTCTCTTGTCCTTATCCCAATTTATCTGGGTTCAGCGCGTCATGATTTTTTCTTCCATACATTAAACTCGCGACAATCTAAGAAGTCCGTTTTGACGTTTCGTTCTCTAACATATAATAAAACGTTATGCCTTGAGAATCAGTTTTAATCAATCTAGTTATGTCGTCGATTACAAACTCTCTAAGTATGTTCAATCGATAATTCAGTTTATAAGAAAACAATTATTTTTTTCATCGCTGCTCTAAGCATTTTTATAGCTGACAAAACGGACTTCTTAGACTGTCGCGAGTTTAGTCATAATCTCGGTAGTTACCCCCTTTCTAGCCATAATCTTCTTTCTCACAATCCATCCATCGTTTCATTGGTATTCCCCTACACTAATAGCCATCCAAAATAACAATTTACAAACAATACGTACGTACTCTATAAAATAATTAATAAGTAATTATACTGTGCTTTAAAAATACCGATGCCATATATTTCCAACAGCTTATAAAATAAAACGAATAAACCTCACAAACCAGTTTAATTCTCCACAGTATAACACTAAAACAAATTAACATAGCTCCTTAAATATTTATACTAGAATCTACGCCACAAATTAGCGAGTTTCATAGCCACAGCGTAGCGAATACATTGCTATTCGTAGTCACGCGCACCGAAGAAAGGTTTTCGTTAGCTGGTGATGCGGGCGGAATGGAATTGGTCCATTATGTTATGTATTTTAGCTTTGAATTGTCGTTGAGGATAATGTTGTTTACAAAAGAAGTGTTACTGTGTTATTCACTTATTATTTTATGAACGACCGGCTTTATAACAACAGATTAGAAATTAAGATAATGTGTCTTTTCATTGTGACCAGTCAATCCCAAGTTCCAGTCTAGTTACAGCTGAATATTTTACATGGAGCGACTGCCTATCCGAGCTCCACAGTTACTGGGTAACACTATACCCCTTGGTAAGACTGGTTGTTAGACTTTTGCGCTTCTAACTAACCGTAACGACTGTTCGAGATTTACGAACAACAGCCGGAACCAACGGCTTATCGTGCTTTTCGAGGTACGGAATTGTCTCGATAAGTAATGGATGATCACCCATTCCCGAACCGACCGCGGTAAGTGTAGCTTAACCTCCGAATGACCCATGCGGCTTTTATCATTTAGCTACGAGTGCTTTCATTGTGACTGGTCAAGAAAGGGATTTTTCAAATCAAATTAAGTAAATAATTAAAAATTAAGCTAAGGTTACACCATCATTCATTCATCCATGGCGAGTCGGTAGTGTAACCTCAGTCTAAGGTTCAAAGATTTTTCTGAGTCGTGAATAGTTATTCCAGAAATGGGATTTTCGCAACCATAAACCGCTTTATCTTTTGTTTAAATCAATTATTGCAATACCTACATAAAAGAAAGATGCCTGGGTAAAAAAAAAAAATGCAGAGCAGTCTTTGGGGACTGCCGATAGAAGTGAAAACTAAGTAACATTCATTCATTTCTTCAAGCGTTCGGTGACGATGACGCGAGTTCCATGATTTTTGTTCACGCAAAAAGTACTTAACGCGCCTGAAGAAGTTTTCACTTCAATAAATTCTACTTAGTCCGTCGGCGGTCAGATAGTACAAAAATATTAGACACGTATTTTTTGCTTTATCAAATTAATAAAAAAATACTTAGATAAAACGCATTAAAGTTGGAGAGTGGGGGATCACTAAATCACAACTTAGTATAAAATATATCAAGGCGTGGACGTCATGCCACATTTAAACTCAATGTATAGTCGTAATCTTTTGAATACGCAAAAAAAGAAAAAATATGTGTCCAATAATTTTTAATTATCTACACTATTAAAAATGTAGTCGTATAACTGTGGTCCGTCCATCATATTAAGCTACGCTTGCCGGGGTTGGTCCGTGGATGGGTGACCATCTTTACATATCGAGACTCCTCCGTGCTTCAGAAAGCACGTTAAGCCGTCGGTCCCGGCTGTCATTCGTGGACCTTGACAGTCGTTACGGGTCATCAGAAGCCCGAAAGTCTGACAACTAGTCTTACCAAGGGGTATCGTAATACCCAGTTACTGGGTTGTGGAGGTCAGATAGGCAGTCGCTCCATGTAAAATACTGGTATTCAGCTGCATCTGGTTAGACTGGAAGCCGACCCCAACATAGTTGGGAAAAGGCTAGGCAGATTGATTTTTTTTTTGAACAGTGGTCCATACTTTTTATATATAATTCATACATTCATTAACCTAATATCTGCACTAATTTACCAAAACAACTATTATTTATGTAATCCCTACCAATTATTTCCCTCTGACAGACACAGAACACAAAAATAATCTCCAAACAGATATTGTCCTTTCCAAATTGTTATTCTTTTAGTAAAGATCAAAGGAGACCACAGCTCCATTCCACTGAACGATACCTATTTTCTTTGGTTTGTTTTTTTGTTTTACTGTATTTTGGTCATAATTTTGTAGTAGTTTTCAAAGAAAGTGGAAAATTGTAGCGTCGACAGTTTTAAGACATTGTTTTTATATTTAATGAACAGATAGTTAATTGATTCAGGCGTGACTTTGCGGAAATCCATTACAAAATAAAATAAAATAGACGGAGATGTATTTAGTAAGTAACCTATTCCACTTAACTATTCTTCAAGAGTCATAAAAAACCCTGTAATAAATCGAAACGTGTTTCACCTCTCAACGAGGCATCCTCAGGACGACGATTGACCTTACCTACTTCCCTACGATGACCAAAAAAAAACGTTTTTTTTTTGTTTTATCATGTTTAGATATCGATACCACATTAGCAGAGTTTCGCTAGTTGAATTTATTTTGACCCTGTATATGTAGGTAAATTACAATATTGCGTGTATTAATATGAAAAATGTTATGGCCGCCTATGGTCGCAATGGCTTTGTTTTATAAGAAAAAACCGTCAAGAAATACGAGTACAATAGTTTCTTTTTACCGTTTATTCTACCGTGAACGACATTGTAATGGAGGAACTTCTCTAAAAAGAAAAAAAAACTTTCTTTTAGCTTCCGTCTTATTGGATTATCCTATTCGTGTGAGCGGGGAAGAGTGGAAGAGGCTTCGTAATGGGTTTCAAGTCTTCCTGACGATGTTATGTGACGTAATCATATCTTGTCTTGTGGGTAGGTAGTAAAAATATCAGTAATTGTTTCGGGTTCTTTCTTTGTTTGTGGGATAAAAACGTTATTATAGCAAGATTGGTAGATTTGGTATTTCTAAAGTAAGTCCTTGGTAAATAACATTTCTGAAAAAAAAAAAAAATAGCAAGGTTTGTCGATAATTGGTAGAAAGTAGATACACCTATTTAAATATTGTTGACTCTCTAGCAAAATATCTTAACCGCTTTCTAAGCCTAGGCAGGTTGTGGAAAAAATTGACGCAAGTGACTCTCTACAATTACATGTTCATTGAGGATATGAGGATTTCAAACCTTATGGCCTTATCCTAATACCTAGTTAGTCCCAGAAGAAAGTATCGTCGTATGAATACGCGACTATCCGAAAAGGGCACATATGTACAGCAACAATAACACAAGAAAAAAAAAATTGTACAAAAAAAAGTTATTGCAATTTGAAATTCACATTTTTAGTACCTAAATTAACCCAATCTTTACATATTATAAAACAAATTCCTCCGCCGCGTCTGCCTGTCGTCCTGAACGCGATAAACTCAAAAAATTTCATGCTGTTTTCACCAATGGATAGAGTGGTTCTCGAGTAAGGTTTTAGTATATAATAAGAGCGAAGTCGCGGGCATCAGCTAGTTTCATTATAAATTAGCAAATTTTATACTGAAATCATATTTTATGACTTGTAGACCCCCGCTAGACGACGGCCGCCCGCGCCCCATGTATAAACCCGGCAAAATTCCCCTTTGAAAAAAATGCGGCGAAAATATTTTATCTTTTCCCAAAAAAAAAAACACATAAATAGACTCTCAGTATGATTCTTAACAACACCCTCACGGATCGGACAGGGTTTTTTTTACACGCTATATCACGCTGTGTCGCTGTGTTTGTGTGTGTGTGTGTGTTCTCATACATTTATAAAATAAAGTCGCTCTTCGTAACGGTCTCTGTGAACGCGTTGTTCTTCTAAGCTACGCAACGGATTTTGATGCTGTTCTCACCATCATATCATTTAGAAAATGTATTCCGGAAAATTTGTGTTAAACTAACATAATTATTAAGGAATTTTCGATATTTTGTCAAGTCGTAAAAATTGTGCGAAGCAGGAGCGTGTCGATAGTTAAAGATAAACCCAAAAATCTAAAATTAAGAGGAAATAGGGTCGGTCGCCTCCCCATACAAACGATCTCGGCTGTTTTCTCTCTGGTTTAACCTTAGAGCAATGATTTTTTATAGTAAAATACATATCAACTAGTTATATGCCCCTATGTTTTCCGTTTTGATGATACATTATCTGAAGCACTAGAACTCTCAGAAAATGCTTAAAATTGCCTGTTTGGACCGCTGTCATCAGAGACCTATTGTAAAAATTTTACAACAAAGAAAAACTTAGAGGCACAGGAAATATCCTTCTTAGAGCCAATTCGACCAAACTTTTATCCCTAGTATAAGTCTAATCCAGCGAATAAATATAAAATTTTTGACAGATTTTCTGTACAAATACTGTCAGACGTCAATTTTTATTCCCCAAATAAAAGGTTTGGAAGCTTTGGTTGAATCAGCCCTTATTCAATTTATAAAATTTCTTTCAAATTGGTCCAATATTGGAGGAGGAAATAGACGAGAGCCGAACTCGAATTATGACTTTTTGTATGGAGAAAAGACGGACCCTATTTCCTCTTAAATCCACTGCAAACGATTGACGCTGCCAGTATTTTCCACTCATTGCACGGTAAGTTTCCTGAATAGTAATGCATGCACTCTCCTTATAGCAGATATCTTATTCAGTTACTACTCGAAGCTAGTTTATGATACACCTATTCTATTGAGGTGCAACATTTTATAGAAGAAGTAAGAGGAAAGAATGGGCTGTTGTTTGAGTGGTTTTAATGGTATAGTTATTAACAAGGCAGTGATGGATCATTAGATCCAAAAAATACTAGTATTTTTTACTCTACGTAGGCTAACACCAAATAAAAAACCAAGACAGAGCGCTGTCAACAGTGACGTGAGGCCGGTTTCGTAAACATGTGTGCATTTAGTTTAGTGTAGTTCGATTGTAGTGTCATTGTAAATGTGTGTGTGTGAGCGTGTATGCACAGAACGGTGGTGTAGTTTAAGCATGCAACACTGTATTGTTCGCAGCGCTCCGTCTTGGTTTTTTATTTGGTCTGAGTACGTGGGATATGAATTCTCATAATTATGACACGGAGGAGGTCGTGGCTAAGTAATGATAGTCACACGGGTCGATCGATCAGGTTAAGCTACGCTTGCCGTGGTCATTCCGTGGATGGGTGAACATCTTAACAGAGGTACCGAGACCCCCCCGTGCCTCGGAAAGCACGTTAAACCCTTGGCCCCGGCTGTCATTCTTGGATCTTTGACAATCGTTATTGGTCGTCAGAAGTTCGAAAGTCTGACAACGAGTCTTTATCGTAAAGATGATCATCCATCCACGCAGCAACCCCGGTGAGCGTAGCTTAACCTATTGGATCGACCTGTGCGGCTGTTATTACCTAGCCACGAGCTTCTTACTTCATAATGGTTATAATTAAATGCAAAACCTCCCATCTTTTAACGATTTGAAAATGAATATAATAATTGCAGTAACATGAGTCCGGTCAGTTTTACAACCAGCGTAAATTCAGCACATTCGGGTGTAATTACACAAATGTCCCGCTTTCAGCATTCACGGGAAAATGGGGGGTTAGTGTACGAATATTATGAGGCCACAAAATTAGCGGAAGAGGTAGCGGGTAGCGATAAAGTGGGGAAGGAGAGATACGTTCTTGTATTATATTTTAAAGCATTAAATAGTTGAAATAAAAGCAATCTGATAAACTTATACTTATAGGCTGCACTAACGATGGTTAATCCATTTTTTTTTTATCATTGAGATCAAACATCATTATGCTTATAGGGACATAAGATTTCCGCTAGTTTACTTATCTTCTAACTAAAACTAATTCCTTTAAAAGGATTTTTTTTTAATCTAAACTACGACAATTCCTACAAACGTTGTTTCTTCTTTGTTATTAATTACTAAATTTGGCGCATCAATAAAAACATTTAGTAAAATATTAATAATTTTCGGGATATCTCCAAGCGGTTTGTCGACTCTTCATGTGACCAGAGGGCTGGCTTATTTTTACACGACTGCCCAAAAAGAAGTGTAATTAGGCCAAAGAGCAGCATTGACATACAACGTGACAACGCTGCATCCTTTTGGGCACTTTCAGCACTGACAGCGATGTGGACGAAGTTTTTGATGCCCAGTGAGCTCTAACTCTTTTTGTCCATAATATAAATACTTTAGTGTTAGATTTTATATTGTATTTAAGATTTGTCATTTGTATTAATTATTTGAAACAAAAGAATAAATAAACAATAAGAAGAAATAATAATAACTTGGACATAATTAATAAAACGCTTATTTCGTAGCCCCACATCTGGCTAGCTGTAGTAAAATATAATTGGTGCAGTGTTTAAAACTAAATCGTCCTACCCCTTTGTTAAGAAAATCTCGTAAGTAACATCTCTAGTTTTTATTTTCGTTAGCTTTGTAACGAGCGCCACTTATTTACATATTTATGTTGTTTGCTTTTTGCTTCTGTGTAAGGTATCTATCTATTGTAATGCGACTGTGTATTGTGGATATAATGCAAGTAACTTTACATTTATATTGTTTTTTTTTTTCGCCATAGTTATGCGTAAGAAATATTTTAGAACTTGAAGCAGGAGAGTTCTGTAAAAATCTCACCATGAAAACTTAGGTGAAGTGAGCTTTAATTGAGCTGCCATTAGTGTCAAATCCTAGCTTAAAACGAAATGATGTTCTTTTAAGCATAACAAATATCCAAGTCGATCGACATAACCCTAAAAATAAAGAAAAATAACCATCGCCTCAAAAAACTATTGAGTAAAACTATCAAAGGTTTAAAGTAGTAAGTATCTTTTTTCAAATAAATTATGCAAGGCGATAATAAAATAACCGTCACTTTGCATCAAAAAGCAAAAAAGACAAAGACTGCGCCCCCGAGGACGACAAGAAAGGGTGGGAAAACGTGATGAATTTTAAAATTGGAATATCGCAGCTTCGTTTTTGTCGATATTCAAATTGACGAATCAGAGGCAATCTGTTCATAGTGGCCAGAAAAAAGGTCATTTACTAGAAATGTTTGAAATTAGAAGAAGAGTTCTTTTTGTGGCTGATGAAGTGAGCAGAGTCGTTAGGAATCATTTTCTAATTTATTTTGCAACATCATTGCCATCGTCTTCATTATTTATTTTTTGTACGTATTACGTAAGTTTTAAGTTAGAAAATACGTTTTCGATATTATTTGTGACTTCCACTGTAGTTGAAGCAACATGGCTATCGATATTTTATTTTGCTTTAACTTCACAGAAACAGCCATTTTTATTTAATAATTTATAAACACAATTTCTTAGAATCAGAAGAAATAGCGCGCATTTTAATTTAAAAATACCCCAAACGAATTCCTTTACGTAATCATAAAATTCCGTTAAATGTTCAAACATTCAAACTAGATTCTAGAATGCTAGATGTACAAAAAATAACCAACCAATCGGATCGATACCTTTGAAAGAAAGGCCCAATCAGTGTAAAGGCTTGTTTGAAAAAGGAATGCAATTTACCCAAAGAGCAAAGGTAACTTGCAGTGGAGGTTTTTCTCGCATTTGCCTCGAAGGACCACAATCCTAACATAAGCATAGGTTTCCTGCAAATTGTAATATCGTACGAACTCAAACACATACTTATATGACATTTTTTCCTTGTAATTTTACACGATACTCCTTCAAGTAAAAGAGTTCGGTTTTATTTGATTCCGAACTTTGCTCAAATGAAATTTGAGCGAAAGGCGTTTGAGAATCTAAACAAAAATATTTTTTATTGTACTTCGAAAGATTACGATTATTGGAATAAATTGACTCTCAATCAGTTATTCTTTTGTTTTTCGCGATCATAATAATAATAATGTAACAAACCACGGCTTAGAATAGGTATTTGGTTTGTAGTTATTCAAGAGCATCTCATTTATATCATGAGCACAATAGATGTGATATGAATGTGGTTTCGCAACAAGTTACTAAATTCAATGTGCCGATAGTAACATTTCCAAATACATTACTCTTTTGCTGACATAATTATGTTATGATTCTGAAATAAAAAAAAGAAAGAAGGCACAGGAAAACAAAAAGAAAACAAAAAAAAAATTGTGTTGTGTGCCAGACGGCTCCGCCAAATAGGCCCAGTTCAGCATAAATGCCAGACAACTAGTGCCTGACGCTGGTTTTCAACTGGACCTTATGTTACGAGGAGGTATTACGGATTTAAATCAGTTTTATAGTTTTTGTAAATATTTAAATAAAAAATAGATAGATATGTGTAGCAAATAAAAATAAAATCGATTGGAATTTGTGAAAAAATAAAAAAAGATTCGAAACCATGTTTTTTCAAAAGTCTAAATGCGATATAGAAACGAAATGGACAAATAACTTAAAAAGATTCGCTAAGTAGGTAATGTTATTATTATCTTACCATTATGTTAAGGTAAACCCTTACCATACACTTAACTTAACCACGGAAAACTTTGCACTATCTTAAACAAAAAATAATACAAGGAAAAACTAGTGAATGATAATGTATGTGGAACTACTCCGTATAGGAAACAGTTGTTCTTTATCCTCATCATCTGCTTAGCCTTTTTCCGAACTATGTTGGGGTCGGCTTCCAGTCTAACTGGATGGAGCTGAATACCAGTATCTTACATGGAGCGACTGCCTATTTGACCTCCACTTACTGGGTAATAAGATACCCCTTGGTAAGACTGGTTGTCTGACTTTCGGGCTTCTGACGACCCGTAACGACTGTCAAAGATTCACGAATGACAGCCGGGACCGATGGCTTAACGTGCTTTCCAAGGCACAGAGGCTACCTGGAATCCGACTTGAATATATTTGAAAAAAGGCTAAGCAGATTGATTGTGTGACTTCACTACGAAAACAAACACTTCACACTACATACAAATAATACTTGCTTCAAAACAGAGAACATACACTACCAGTCAAAATTACAGATCTAACTTATTAAAACTGAAACAATACACGTACGTGCACTAGTTCTGGGTTCTCAATTTATTTATCAATAAATGCAACGATAGCCGCGTTCGATTTAAATTGCTGTGGCTTAGTTAAATGAGTTCTGCCCATGTGTCAACAGCCAACTAAAATAGAATCTGGCTGATAGAATCGAAAATTGTTGGAATGGAGTTATATTGTTCTGGATTTTATGGATTAGAATGGTTTAGATTGATTATGTGTTGATTTGTTGTGATTGAAAACCGATAGATTTGGTTTTAATGTTAATGGAAATTTCATTTGCGAGGCTCCGACTGTTTCTGCTTGGACTAAAACTTTATTCTAATACGTAGGTATATTATAATAATCCATACTTAATATTTAAATAGCGAAACTGACTCGTTGGTTTAGTGGTTGTAAGCCCTACTGCTGAGCATAAGGTCCTGGGTTTGATTTCCAGGTCGGGCCAAGTGTTATTGTTTTTTTTTTTTAAATCTGGAATTTCTCAGCAGCAGCCTGGAGTCTGGATTTGTGCCCGGTTCATGGCAATAGGCCCGCCCCCTATTACAGGTGAAATGTGGGGGTACCTACCTACCTATTATAGGTATATCTCTGCCTAACCCTTCAGGGAATAGAGACGTGATATTTCGCAATTGCGAAAGTAACTCTGTCTGTCAGTTACCTTTCCACACTTTACTTTTCATGTAGACCATGGCCTGGAGTAGGACACAGGATACCTTTTTATACCGGTAGTAAGTTCCCGTGGGACAATTTCCGACCTTCACGCGGGCGAAGCCGTTTGCAAAAGCTTGTTTGTGAATAAAGAACAAAAGATGGACAAACTATGGCTGATTACGATAACACATTGGTATTTTTATACCATGACCGTTACATACAAATCTCGCATCGCAACAGGCACTTGAAAAGTCTGGCCTGTGAGTGACGCTTGCTCGCACAAAATCCTGTATCAAAGAGCGTCGGTTTATGGAAAAGAAGAACTATCAAGTTGGAATTTCCTAACCACAAAAAGTTAATAACTGTTTATTAAACTCAAAAACCAAACATAAACAGAATTTTGTTGAACTAGTTTCCATCAAAAACGTTATAACTTTCTGTGAACAAAAGTTATGGAGCTACATGAAAATCTGTCGCCAAATATTTTCCGATACATGTGGAAAGAGCTGGAATAATGAAAGTGTGTGAATGCAGTAGGACTCACTTTTTTTTTTGATGTAAATATTTTGATTAGTCTTAAGATCAAGAAACATAAGAATTTGATATGGAGTGAAAATAAAAGGAGTATCTTTCACACCAAAAAAAGTATTAGACTTTTTTTTGTCTTCAAGTGTATGGTCCATATAGAATTAATACTTGCGTGGAATGGTAAATAGGTGAACTAATTATTATTTTATTTTTGCTTTTGTGCTATTTTCTTTAAGATTACCATTTTTACGATACAGTTTTCGACTTACGGAGAAAACAAGTCTGAGCCGTGGGCATCGTCTCAAATCACAATGGCAAAAAGTATTTTAATTAGAATTATTTAAAATCACCATAACCTTTGCACTCAAAGTTATAATTATGTCGTATCTCTATATATTTTACTGTGTGTCGATAAATAATGATTTAAAAAAAAGTAGTTAATTAACAAAAAAAACTCAAATCATTTATTTAAATTAAACCGTTTATAAGCACTTTTGATTTCTCAAAGGAGTCGGTCAGTCAGAAAGATGAAGCTTGAGAAGATCGGGCATAAAATTCCATGGACCCTCTTTATCAATACCAATACCAATATACCCCAAACAATATCCCAGTATTTCTAGAATTGGGTTACCTATCATAAGGTCGAAAAATATTTGACCGAATTTCATTCCACCTATTACCTATTCTTTTCATCTATTATCGTTTAGTTTTTTTTACTTCATCGAAGTCACGTCTGCCACGTGTATCAATTGGCCTATTATCAATTAGATGTTTTTCGTTACTCCGACGTTTCATTTGGTCGAAAAACGTTTTACCGAAGTTACACTTAGCCGAAATAACATTTGTTCGAAGTATTATGTTTCCGTCTTCCGAACATTCATTATACCAGCAGGCATGCAGCGAGCAGGCAAGTATGCAAGCAAGCATGCAGGGTGCAAACAAGCATGCAACATGCATGCAGGCATGCAACATGCAGCAAGTATTGTTTCTGACACGGCTCCGGCCGGCGCTGCGGGGTTTGGGCGGCCCTACGCGAGCTTATCGTTGCAGATGGTTAATACCTATGAAACATGATGATCGATACTTCGATGATCTAAAAATATGTCAAATAATGCATATAGCAAAAAAGGCATCGGTCAATCATTTTCGGTAAAATGAAATTCGACCAAAACAAAATTCGGAATAGTGATCGGTTCCCCTAGAATTGACCTTTCAGATATCATACAAAATGTACCTAGTAGCACTGAAACGAAACACGATAGTGTAGCTAAGCCCGTTTTAAATGAAAGGATTAGACGTACATGTCCGGATAAGCCGGCTATCACATTCCGAAATAATTTAGCGGGAGACGTGAACGAATTATAAATTAAATTAAATTGTAAAAGGATTGAGGGTAGGTTTTTTGATTCATTTGGATGGACTAAGCTAACTTTAGTAAATGAAATATAATTTTTATTCGGAATTTACTATGTTAACATGTTTTTTTTTTTTCAAATGATAGTCTTCCTAATTAGTTCATTTGTTTGATATTTGTGTTACTTTCATAAAAGATTTCGCTCTATTTTTAATTTAATTTGATAATACATAAACTATGTGTATTTTCGTCGTTTTCAGAAAAGGTTTATGGTCAATATGGCAAGAATTACTGGAATCCTCCTGGAATGTCCTCCTGTATGATCATACAAACCGATGAGACTTTTCGTGAGGTGACTATTGAAGCACACTTTTAATTGGTATCAATTGAAGTACGGTTTTCAACTGATACTTATCAATTCAATTCCAATCATTTCAATTATCACTTGCGTCAAAAACGGTGAAGGAAAACATCGTGAGGAAACCTGAGAGATATTTCTCGACGGCATGTGAAGCCAATTCAGGATCCCATGGGTGGCTTAAAAACTCTAACACAAGGGGGCCAACCACCACGTTTTAGAGCAGTAGTTAGTAGTAGTTTTGCTCCAGGTTCACAGAATCACACGAAAAGGAAAGAAGATTGATACCACACGAAGTCACTCGCGAGGAGGTACCATGACCAATTATTTCGCTGCTATCGGTACCTTAAGTTATGTTAGGTCTATAGCTAAGGAATTTATCTTACATTTAAAAGGTTTTAGTCATAAAAAAAGGTACTCACAACGTCGATGAGCTGACTAAGCCTAAGCCCCATCTTGACCGTGAGCCGATCAGAGTTGTTACCAACGGGCCGGATCAGACGGTTGTAGTTGGAAAGCAGATCGTCATATAGCCGCTTCGCTTCAGGGTTTGCGTCGCTCAGGCGGCCCCACACGCACAGCACTCCGACCACCAACGCCAACACCATCTTAGGCTAACACCACCCCTGGAACAAGGAGAGAAATGGTTAGATTATCAGGAAACCGAAAAAAAATTTTTTGTAGCTTGACCTTTCACTTGACAGTTTTTTAGAAGTTCTAAATTTCACTTGTATGGGGTGCTTTTTATTTTAATTTTATCAATTAAATGGCAGTCGTTTTGTCAGGATCGTTTTATCACCGGTCAATATCTTATATCCAAATATAAGAGCCAAATGTAAGACTCTTGCTTGTTTTCATAAACACTAGGAAACACCTAAACGAACGACCCTTGAAACCCAACAGTGCGTTTTTATGTAGGCATTTATTTAGATATCACCAAATGTCAAATACCAGTGAAATTCATTGGCAAGTTTAGTTGTGTACAATCACGAGCACCAATATGATTATACTTTGCAACTTTTAAAAGTGATTTACTCCTACTGTATTGATTTAAATTGTATGTTATAACGAACATAGTATTCTGGAACTCATATTATTATGAAATAGGTATCATCCCAAAGTTGCAGTCGTTTTTCCACGAAAAAATGGTTATTGAATTTTGCTAAGTGTATACATATTTTTGCTCGTGATTGTTCACAACTAATGGCTGTACCTAATGAAACGAATAAAACTATTATAACCACAAACTTTTAATTCCAACCAAAATGATTCGTGTTACCAAAATATTCTTGAGGCTGAACAATACCTATGTTGACTTGAGCCAAGTTACCAAGATATATGAGTATACTCTATCTAAATCTGCCTAGCCTTTTCCCAACTATGTTGGGGTCGGCTTCTAGTCTAACCGGATGCAGCTGAATACCAGTATTTTACATGGACCGACTGCCTATCGGACCTCCACAACCCAGTAACTGGTAAGACTGGTGGTCAGACTTTCAGGCTTCTGACGACCCGTAACGACTGTCAAAGATCCACGAATGACAGCCGGAACCAACGGGCTAACGTGCTTTCCGAGGTACGGAGGAGTCTCGATATGTAATGATGGTCAACCATCCACAGACCATGCCCGGCAAGCGTAGCTTAACCTGATGAATCGACCCATGTGGCTGTTATTACTTAGCCACGAGCTCCTTTTCCTTATTTACAATAAAAATAAATATCCTTCTCTGTCCTTGCTATAAGATTGTGAAACTCACTTCCGCCTAGCATTCGTGATTTAAAAACTGTTTCTCTGTTTAAATTTCGTGTAAAAGAGCATTATCTTTCCTCGTATATTATTATATGGGTATTTATGTTTATATATTTAAGCTTTATGTATTTATTTAAGTATATATTAATTTTCTTGCGTATATGTGTAGGTATATTTAAATTATTTTAGTTAAGACTTCGCATAATAATATTTTTCTCTTCTTGTTCTCACACACTATTGTCTACATTTCTTTCATATTTCTCCTTTCGCAGGTCTGCTGGAAGAAATTTCTTAAGAAATAAGCAGTACCTTTGTACTCATATTATAATTATGTTGTATCTCTATGTATTTTACTGTGTGTACATAAATAATAAAATAAATAAATAAATACTTCGAAATTCAAACGCACCCATAGGCAAGAATGCCTTTTGTTCACAATCAAGTACAAGTAAGCAGATCGTTGCGAAGGACACACTCACTCGCCTTTCACGCTTGAGTTCCCTCATGAGCAGAGCTTTTAGCAGATTCAATATGGAATGAAGTCGTATGCAGAAGTCACATAGGTACCGTTTAAGTACAGGGCCGTACAGGTAATGTCTAGGAAATATTGTTATAGTAGTTTTGCTTGCACGCGTCTTTAGGGACTTGGAAGCAGTTTGATTTTGGAACGCTTGCGTTTGAATGTTTGGTTGGAAGTCTGGATTGGATGTGTTTTACTTGCGTTTATCCTACTATATAACAATATATATATATATATATATATATATATTTATAATATAATAATATTTATATTATAAATGTGAAAGTTTGTGTGTTTATGTGTGTGTTGTGTTTGGATGTTTGTTACTCAATCACGCAAAAACGGCTTAATGGATTTGGATGAAATTTGGCAAACAGACAGTTTATAACCTGGATTAACACATAGGATACTTTTTATCCCGATATTCCCACGGGATCGAGACTTACGCGGGTGAAACCGTGGGGCGCAGCTAGTTCAATTATATAAAAATACGGTTTGGTTAGTCTTCCTTTGGGGTCATAAATACATACGGTCATTTGGGTTTTTGGTTATTTGTTTAGTAGTGTAACTGTAAGAGTCGTGGCAAAAGAGAGAGTGATCCATACTATCCGTACTAATATTATAAATCCATACTTTATATTATAAATTCGAAAGTAACTCTGTCTATCTATCTGTATGTTACCTTATCACGTCTAAACCACGAACGGAATTCGACAAAATTTGACAAGGAGATAGATTGCACCCTGGGGAAGAATATCGGCTACTTTTTATCGACATACCGCGCGGGCGAAGCCGCTGGCGGAAGCTAGTTATAATATGTTCACGCAGTAGATCTTTAAATTACGTTACAAGCTGGCTTTCAGTTATCTTATTCTGATGCCCCACTCTAAATTAGAGTATCAAAATATCTTATAATACATAATTTAACAGAGGCAACATCAAATTGCTTCACTTCGACCAATTTGTTTTCGGGGAAAACTCATTTATTAAGCAGCTCTTATTATCCTTCTCATCTTATTATTTATGTAATTGTTAATTTTCAAGTAGAAAACAATGAGTTTTCTCCGGTTATTTAACAGGTATTTCCGTTTTAAGAACCATTAGAACGAACGAACTTCAAATTAAGATAACAATCAAAGTTATATTGAAGAAATGTTGATGAAATTACTTAATTATTTGTAGTTGTTCAGTTTTAAATGTAAAAGTGAGGTTGTTTGTTGCTGTTTGTTTGTTGTTGTTTTATTTTTGGGTTGTTGTTACAATAACAAACATTATAACATCAAAAATTTAGGAATTGAGATGATTTGCAAGTTTCTGCGCTGCCTTAAATAAAGGTAGTCTTATTTATTGAAGAACATATAGACATACGAAATATACATAACATAACATCACGCCTTGTTTCCCCGAAGGGTTCGGCAGAGGTGTACCTATAGTACAACCACAATTCGCCAGTTATGTTTAATGTACTAGAGGCTGAGCCTATTGCCATCAACCGGGCACAAATCCATATTCCGGGCTGCTACTGAGAAATTCCAGATAGAAAACCCCAGTAACACTTTGCACGACCTGGGGTTCGAACCCAGGATCTCATGCTCAGTAGTAGCGCTTGCGACCAGTAGACAAACGAGCCAGTCTTACTTAGAGCAAAATTATATTAACAAAAACCTTTCATTCTTAATTCCATGAAAGAACTACGTTAGTTGCTGCAAATAATTATTTCAATCTAACCCCTTATCATTTGCCTATCCTTTTTCCACAACTATGTTGGGGTCGGCTTCCAGTCTAACCGGATACAGCTGAATAACCCTTTTTATTATACACCTATTAATTCTAGCATCTCCAGAGTCACAAGACAGTACCAGCACAAGACACAACAGAATACCAGCGTTGTGGTATTTTTTTAAATATCGCAGCATAATAAATGATTTAGGAGCCTTTTTGGCCTCGAACTTTTTTTATAGGTATAATTAACATTTTTGTCAAAAAAACGGAAATAAAGTTGGTATTTTATTTTCGTTTTTTTGACAAATGTGTTAATTTTATTAGTTTTAAATGTTTTTATTATTTTGATTTACTGTAAAAAAAACTTTCTTTCCATATTCTTTGTTTTTTGTTTTCAATATCATTGGAACTCTAACAAAGAGACAGGTTTACTCTGTAGTACCCAGATTACGGTCAGAGTCGGACTTAATTACGGGATAAAGAAGGATAAGCCACAATAAAACTACCTCTATAAATCAATCCAGCAGAACTTAGATAAAAAAGCTCGGATAGTGTTTTGTTTTTAGTGTGGATGAGGAAAATTGGGGTGTACTTTGGTAGGCCCGTTTTTTGTGGCCTCAAGTCCTTTGAGGAAGATTATAGAGGACTTAGACAATAATAATAGAAGTCCAAAAATGGCGAATGGATTGTGTGAAAGATGATAATATATTATGGCTAAAAAGGTGGTGAATACCGAGATTGTGAGACGGGTTAGGGAAAAAGTGTACCAACATAGACCGTTACCAAAAACTTAAGCTAATGACTTAACGATTCAGAGTATTCGAAACAAATCATTATGATTTACTCGTTTGCAAAAATGGGTAATTAGTAGTACATAATTTTTTTACCTTTTTTATAATATTACTCCATGTTCTACCATCACCGGTCATGCAAATCCTGTTTAATTTAGACACTAATGTCTTTTGTGCAAATTAAATATGATTTTAAATAAAAAAATAATTACAAATTAAATGTAAAACCGGAAAAAGGCAGAAAAAAAAATGTCAAATGAAATAAATAGCATGTCAATTGATCAGTGATTCATGGAATTCGTCAACTGTGTAATAACATTTTACAATTAATATGAAGTCAATATTGTACATAGTATTTACTTCATTGATTCATAAAACAACATTAACAACTAATTTACAAATAACTTTGTGTATTCTAAAACTCTTTAGACATACCTACAAAAAACTTTATTCTAAATACAAGAACAGTGCCTACATAACTACAATATACACTGGCCGTCAAAACTTAGTACCACACTTCTAAAATTGCAATACCTTTTAAATTACACAAGATATATTTACGAAATAAAAAGGATTACAAAAAGATTTTTTTTTTTATATAAAAACTTTATAGCCGATAGCCGTTTCTTAAGGAATGGCTGAAAAAACCTTATAAACAAAAACACTTGGTTTTAAAAGTGTTGCAACTTTTGACTCTTTTTGTTTTCTCATTTATTTCTTGATCGATGAATTTTGATTAAAAAGCCAAGGTATCAAAAAAGTATGTAAATAAGGCGTAAAACTCTAGTTATAAATGTTGTTTGAGTTTTTTGCCAGTAAGTTAAAAATGGCTGATTTTTGGTTTAAGTGAAAAACGTTCCTTATCTATAATAAACTATAATTTCCAAGAAAGCTGATGAAAGCTATAAAACGTTTTTTATTCCAAAACTCTGGCTTCTGCAGTATAGGAGAAATTGCAATTTTAAAAGTGTGGTGCAATGTTTTGAAGGCCAGTGTATTTTACACACAGTTCTAACCATGTTGTATGAAAACAGTACTAAATCAAGTTCTGCTATGTTTAAGTAATTTTATTTACGTTAAACATATCGTGCGGTGGGATCTCACTAACGACCATACGAAGCCGTTATAACAGAGTAACATCCTGTATATCACACAAATAAACTCTTTTATACCTTTTTTTTTCTCATAACGTTTTCCTTTGCCAAAAAACGTTGCTAAGCACCATACATAACTTAGGGATCTTCTGTACATATTTCTTGTAAGGAGCTTATTTTTTTATTTTGCATTTACTTCGTTCTGCGTCACAGTAATATGCGGTGTTATCGCAATTTGAAAAGGAATGTGTGGAAATGTGGATATAGAATAAAGTATACTACTTAGACATGCTTTTTGATTCTTTTTTATGTAGACTCCATTTTATTTTAAAGTTATTTTATTCACAATGACCGCTGTAAAAGTCCCCACACAATGGGTGGCTGAAGATGGACGGCGTTGCCGAGGCAGACCCAAAAAGAGGTGGTGCGATGACCTGTGCCCTGTTTATCAAAACTTACAAGCTTACAAACTTACAAGCATTTTGCCTGTAAAAAAAACAATAATTATAAAAAAAACTACACGTGTAAATTACATGTTACAAGTGTCATTATTAAGTTCACGAGTATTTACATTTTTACAATTTTATTCGTGATTTTGTTTATTAAAAAATTCTTTGTAATTTACAACTTATAGAAAATCATAGCAAATCCTGAGACTGTCCGGCGACTCTCTATTCCATCTTACAAATGTCATGCTACCGCAATCAATTTTTAAATTCGATTTTCTTTTTTTAAATGTGGTCAAAAGAGAAAGATTACCTCATGTCCGTGTCCCAGCAGTGGGAACATTAAGGCTGATTATGAATAAGAAGATGAGCTATGAATTTAACGAAAAATTAACATTCTAGGTAACTTGTCAACGTGTAGACTTGTAAGCTTTGATAAACAGAGCACTGGACGCGTTCTGTGACAGCTGGTTCGAGGTGGCGCGGGAAATAAGTTTCTGGGGGGACTTGGGGGAGGGCTTTTGCCCTTCAGTGCGGGGACAGTACAAACTAAGAAAAAAAATTATACTATGTTTTTCGGCGTTAAATTCTGTGAAAATTATCATTTCTAGAGAAATCTTAAAGCTTAATCTTTCCTAAATTATATAACTACCTAGGTACATAAGGTTTATGCGTGTTTAAATTACGCAAGGATTTTTATTGACTTTATAAAAGATGAGGTAATTCAAGAAAAATATTTACTCACAAAATGATACATTTTAAACCAAAATATTCAAAGTTAAACTTTATCGTCTATAAAATAGGGGCCTGTTTGCGATTAAGCATTTTCCTTCGAGTTAAATTGAATCGGTGTCATGTAGAGCCGTTTTGATTCTTAAAGACATAAATTCAAGGTTTATTTTCTACTGGACCGGGAACTCTTCGGGGTAATAGAAAGAGAGATTACGTAGAATCCTGATTTTAAAGTCGTTTGATTTATTTTTACGAGACGAACTAAAACCAAATTCTATTTGGATGTCGGTCTACGTTGTCTTTCCCTTTGGGTTTTAGTCCCAAAGTGGTCGGAAATACATATTTATTAAATGAAGAGTAATTTCATTTCCGTTATTGTTTCCAGGTTTGGAAGCATTTAGGGATTATTTTTAATGTTGGTTAATTTAAGATTATCTGGATATCCTATCCTATCCTTCCTTCCTATCCTATCCTATACTATTCTTCCCATCCTTTCCTTCCTTACTTTAAATGCGAAAGTGAGTTTGTTTGTTACGCTTTCACGCTAAAACGGCTGAATGATTTTGGCACATGGCACCATGACCTAGAGAAGGACATATGATACCTTTTATCCCCATATTCCCACGGGATCGAGACTTACGCGGGTGAATCTGCTGGGCACAGCTAGTTGTTTCAATATTTTTCAAAACTTTTGATAATTAAAATACTCGTACATTGATAACAGAAAGGTGTTTTAACTAGCATCCTGTTTTCCTTTCATAATAATAACATTATCTCACACTGATGTCTTGAAAACATTGCTTTTGACTTTCTGGGTTTCTTTTTGAGTAATCTATGTATTCGTTTTTATTTGTACTGGAAAAACTAGATGTACCACTTGCAAAACTTTCTGATTCCGCTCAACCATGAAGTCGGAAGTTATATTTCAATCAAAGTCTTTCAAAAGAAGAAAGTGCATTATCATCAATCTTCTTTTCCGTCGCCAATAACACACTTTCTGCTGCGAAAGTCTTGCAATATTGACATTACCATTGACCATTTTCAGTTGGTAATAATTTAATTAAAAAATCTTAACATGATCCGAATGAAATAGGTTATGAAAAAGATTCTGTAATTGCAGACTTTTTCGTGTTGTTAGCAATAGGAATGAATTAGGTATTGTAATCTTTTTGCCGTTACAAATAGAAATCGATTTGGTATTTTACACATAATCTTATTGCTTTTTGACCTATGTAAACATACAATGAAGTATATTCTATAAGAAGAATATATATATATATATATATATTCTTCAAAGCTGTTATCAATATATATATATGTATATATTCTCAGGCAGCTTCGTTATACTTTCGGTCTCCTAAATAGGTACCCACTGTCAAAGTAATTCACATAGCTACCAGGACTTGATGATCTCCGAGGAGGTTTTAACATGTTATGAACGCTCCAATACTCACGTACCAGAGTTAAAAACACCACAAAGTGGGCACCAAGATAATCCCCAACCTTTGTTATTCAGGTAGCTCCCATCAAAACTACGATTAATCAGTGCAGAATTATTTACTAGCCCCGAGCTCAATTCCAAGGGTCTCATGTTCGAGCTTAAGTTCAAAGATCAAACCTCAAAATAAGTCCATTTACCGTTATAAATTATTGTTAATTACTGCCCTTGTTAGGTTAGCAAGTACAATCTTTGGAATTCGGGGATTACTAAAATGAAAATCGGCTTACCAAAGATTAAATATGAATAGGCGTTCCGGGGGCTTTGAGCGTCACCCTGGTTCAGAAGACACGGTAGGAAGATTAGTTGAATAAGAGGAATGTGATTTTGAAGATCAAGGATCGTATATACCTATGATTCTTTTGCTGGAATTATGCGTGGTACAAATGAGAGAATACTTCGAATGAGTAATGAAATATAAAGTTACGTTTTCACACGAGTTAATAGATTATGCGAAGGTATAAAAGAGAATTAAGAACTTAAGGATACTTCAGTAATTATTTTAGTAGTACGAGTAGATAGAACCTTCTACTCACCTGATAAAGATGTAATAAAAAATACGTACACACCCATCACACACATATTTTTTTCAATGTTTTATTTGTTTTTTCAATTATTTTAAAAATTCACTGAAATGAAATGAAATGAAATTGTTTATTCTGTAAATAGGATATTACAATCACTTTTACACGTCATATTATAAAATAGTAAAAATAAGCTAGATGAGATCGGCGATTCCTATCTGATTACTCTGAGAAGAAAGGCCGAAACAAAGTCAGAGGTCGCAGTCTCTTTTAAAGTCCAGACATAATCTTGATCAGGCCATAAAAGGACCATGTAGATTAGCGTGAACTGTAAATTGTATTTAGTCTAAGACTTCTCATGCTGATCCATGTAATTGAAGAAAATAGTTCAAGAAATCGAGACCTCATTGATGTAACGTGTACTGAAGTTTTGGAAATAAGAAGCAAAAATAACATCCGTTTGAGAAAATAATAAATTGTTTTTGAAGAAAGTGAGTAAGAACTTTTAAAAGAGAATTTAGTCTGCTATTGCTTTTTAATTAAAATTATATCTTTAAATAAGAAATATCCACCCAACACTTTTGACGGCATTAAAAGACATCATAAAGAGCAACCCCTAATACCATCTCAACAATCTGAAGCCGCTAATTATAACTAACAGCACCGAATTAACGACAATTGCCGACAAAAATAGCATAAAGAAGGATTATTGACCGCGAAAGCCCCTGACTTGAGTCAGGGTACGTCAGAAATAGGAACTGACTTGAGACCATAATAATCCCCCGTTTAGAATTAAAATATTCGGTAGGAGGGGTGAGGGGAAGGAATACATGTGATAATTACGAGTTTTTCATAAAATTATAGACGATTTTTTTTGTATGGAACCTTTTACCTTGGTGAAAAGATTTGGATTCCATTTGATGTCCCTCGGAAGTCTTTGGTGAATGTATTTAATTTTTTCTTTTTGAAATATTGTAATGATGAACACGGTTTCATACGGGATTTAATTTGTATGTGATGTTATTTATTTATTCTCATTTCAGTAACGGGAAAATTTGATTTTGCAGTTCATTTTGAGCATGTTTCATGGATAATTAATTTTATAAAAAGGAGGTTTTTCCGAGAACATCTTCTTTATCTATCTATCTACTCTATGAACTCATCTTATTTCTCTGAAAGTCTGTTATTTGAATTGCTTTTGAACACAGACACTCGTTCAGGAATTCAATGATTACCACACCTGCAGAACAAATACTTAAATGAAGACATTGAATATATATTTTTATCTAAAATTTACTAATTAATCTCGGACACTATAGGTAAGTATTGCTAATTCTTATGATTATAATTCTGTAAAGCCATGTTTTTTACGGTCGTGAATCATATTTTAATCAACTTACAACCTGACGACACTGACCTGAAAATGGCAAAAACCTAAGAAAATTTGAATTTCCAGGGCTACCTTAACGCATCCCCCTTAATCGCAAAAAGAAAACTGTTTCTACACGAAAAATGAACTGAAAAAAATCTTATCTTACAGATATTTTTTATCTAACACACTAAACAACTGTCAGATTATCACAATCATTCTTCCATTATTTTCCTTTACATCGCGATAGTTTATCAAAGGTACCACATATAATCAAGTACCTCTTATCTCTGTATCGTCTTATCACTGTCAGAATCTTCAGAGTTCCCAAGCACTCCTATAATTCATTGTAATAGCTTTCCTTAGGACACGACAATAATTTATAGCCGGTAAATTGAATTTCTATCGTTTGAAAATCTATCGTGCAATGGCGCCTGTAATTTTGTGCTTTGCTCGAGTATAGTCATTTGTTTATTTACATAGTTGATCAATTAATTTTGCCGTGAGGGACGATGTGTGGAATGCCGGTTTTCAGAAATTATGTTCACTAGGTGGCAGCACTGAGACGTCAGGTCCGGGCACCTGTCAAAAGTGTCAGAGAGCCTATATTTTCTTTAGTCGTGACTGATTGGTGAACGTCATTTCAGACTGGTCACATTGCCAACTGGTGGCGAAAATTTTAATGAAAACCCTGATACCTGATTGATTTTGCTTCTTCTTTAGAAGAAGAATCTGAAAAAATCAGAGGGAATTTCATGGAAATTGTTTTGAAAAAATATCAACAAAATTATGTCGTTATAATGTAATTCAAACCAAAAAAACTAAGTAATTAAGAGTAAGCAGAAATACATCTCTAAAAAACAACTGCGGTTTCAGAGTAGTATTGTATTTAGGTAAGTTCATGACATGTCATTTCAGTTTCATATCAATAAGAAAAGGAAATATAATATTATTAATTAATTTATGAGACTTC
Organism: Lithophane leautieri; assembly: GCA_949152455.1. Taxonomy (NCBI): domain Eukaryota; kingdom Metazoa; phylum Arthropoda; class Insecta; order Lepidoptera; family Noctuidae; genus Lithophane; species Lithophane leautieri. Next base: position 3,172,886 of record OX424474.1, on the reverse strand, counting down.
ATTCTCTCATGGGAATCGGACAAAGGTATGATTTGACAAAATAAAGCTTATCAATACGGGAGTATTAACAGTATTTCGAACTATTTTTTCTGATTTCAGTACTTTAATATCGAAAGTGAGCCCAATCTATATTATGCAAAATAATTTATTTACATCAATATTTGAATTTCCACCCTCTTTGTTTAATTAAGGCAGCCTGTTTTGACGCACACGTTCAAGTTAACCAACAAATTTGAATGGACCTTTTATTTAATTAGTTAGCATAAATAACGGGACATCTTGAAATTGGCACGGTTGGAATCATTCTGTTTGTTTGTATTTCTATTTATTTTTATTAAATTCTGAAATTAACTTTTTTACAAAAGACATGATGACTGTAAGCTCCACTTACAGAAAAAGTCACGTCAATGTTCGAAAAGGAAATTAAAAAAAACATTAAAGTTAAAAAAAAAATCCTTTCAAAAACACTGCCGTACGCCATACCAAGTCCTATAAAGAACGAATCCAACAACACCCAAACACTCGGGCTCGGTCACTAATGGAGAATCACAACAAAGCGCGACGATTAAAGCGCAAAATACCTCAAGACCTAATCTAATCACAGTAAATATAACTACTGTTTAAACAATGAAGATGTGACACAGGTCACATACTGAGTGAGCCAGCGATAGCACCAACCAACATACTTCTGAATGTTCCACGAAGGAGACAGATTGTACTAAATAAAGAACACAAAAAAAAAAACACTTTTAGGATTCTACGACAATGTTACAACAGCACTTGAAACTTAATCAAAGTTTATTACCTTACATCCCGGAAACTCAGCTGTAACCCTTAATCAAATAAAAAAGTAATCATTGTCCTATATCTACAGGGGACTCGGCAGTAAACATTTTTACCGAAAACACACAAACGAATCTGAATGTAAACGTAATGTGCCTAATAAAAAAGGCAGATTTTATATAAAATTACTCCAATATATTTTATCTGATTTCCCAATAGTTTTTTATATAAAATTGTGTTATTGATGTGTATGTACAGCGCGAGAGGACTGCCGACCGATTTATATTGGATTCTTACGCCTCAAATGCTCCACAAAGGAATTACGAATTTGGTACACATTCTAGGGAACCCTTTATCGAATGGCAAAAAGCTATTCAGGACAAAAATTGAAAAATTTTAAGGCTACCGTTGTAATGTGACTATTTTATTTATTTTAGGGTTTATGCAAAATAAAGGCACGCAAAAATTGGATGGATACATTCATGATGATAAAAAAAAAATACAAGAAAAAAACAACCGATTTCCAAAAAAAAACACAAAAAATGTGAAAAATACTTTAATTTCGGAAGTCGGTGTCTTTGGTTTTGAATTTTCGTTTTTTGCCACCGAATTCCGAAATAAAAGTTCTTTTCACTTTTTGCTGTGTTTTGTAAAAAGTTTATAATTTTCACTTTTTATTTGTTGGTACCTACCCGACACAAATTCGAATACCACTACCTGCTATGTAAATAACAGGGACGGGAACTAAAAACATCATCTTTATAGGCTAAGTAGGAGAAAGTATACGTATTATTGAAGCTAACTCAAAAACTACGCAAGCAAAGTTAATATTTATAGGTATGGAACCATCTCTGAAGCATGACCTACCAAACAAAAAAAGAATCATCGAAATGAATTCATAATTCTCGGAGTAATCGCGTAAAGAACATACAAAAAACATACATTCGAATTGAGAACCTCCTCCTTTTTGAAGTCGGTTAAGCATTGGAAAAATCGGTACGAAAAGCCTTCAATCGTATCAAAACTTACCTAGGTATTTTATCTAATAAAATTATATCATCAAGCAAACAATTTAATTACTACTTAATTGCAAAAAAAAACTAAAATATTATCATAAAAATTGTGCCACAAAAGTCACAAAGATCGCACCACTGGTCATCAATAAATATCTTAACTGACATCAGTTTGTCGAAATCAAAGATAGAAAAAGTTTAATTCTCTACTAATTACCATTCTGCAGGGTCAAACAAAATTAGCTTGCTAAACTCCGCAGACTTGATGGGTCTGGTTATCTAAACACGACAAAATAAAATTAAAAAAGTTTTTTTTTTGTGTCTTCGACCGCATGTAGTGTTGTTACTTGACGTGTGAGTTGTGTTGAGATATCGATACATATCACGTCTGTGAAGTATACAAAAAAAAACTGATATTTTAAGAAATTAAATTGATGATTTTTTTGGGGGGCATTAAAGAAAACAAAAAAGATAGATACCCACCGTCTGTGGAGTTCTACAGTCTAATTTAATTAGACCCTGTATAGTTTATTGAATTTCTTTCCATTTAGAAATACAATCATCGAATGCTTCATAATCTGATCCACGTTCCGGTCAGTTTGTAATCACAATCAATTTCGTTGATAGCTAAAGTTGTTTGCCGCTGTTATTTGCTAATGAATTCCGCAATGGTATTGTGTTTGTCTATCGCAGATAACTAATTTATGATAATCCGTTAATGTTTGTTCATTGATGCAACGGTGATGTGAGGTTAATATTTGGATATTATATTTCATGCAACCGGCGTGCGTGTATGGTCAGATATTTATGAATTTAAACGAAGTAAAAGGAGTGTGTAAGGGTCGTAGCAGCAGAACCCCCCCCGGTTCTGTAGTTTCCGCCGACCCCATGGGAAGAAGGCGTGAGAGTGTGATGTTTGTATATTTCTAAAAAATGAATTCGACTACTAAGCTGATAACTAATACAGAAGTATGGAAGACGAAGACATTCTGCACCGACATCAAATTAATTAGGACAAGGGCAAGATTTTCATGATAATATTGCATTTTTTTTTTTTAGTTTATTTTCTTACCACTTCTTTTTTATCTTCAGCCATTACAACAGCTGCCGTAGTGACTAGAATTATTGATGCTTCAATTTCGTATTCAGGCATTCTCTTTCCACCGAAAAATATTTTGACTATTTCATGGCTCCTTTATACTTTGTAGATATATTTTTCAAACCAGCATCAAAATATCTTCATTTGTATTCTCTTCTTATTTCCTCGTGCCACATTTGTCCCAACTGTACCCCAAATGGAACAAACCAACCAAAACTGCACTTCCAACATACAAACACGAGTATGAATAACAAACATTATCCTTCTATCCGTATTCAAGACGTCGCCGCATAGTTCTCAGGAAGCCTGTCAATGACATCATCTGCGAAGATCCGCTCGACATGGACCGGTTCATTTGATTTCCGGTATCGCTCCTCGAGACTCATTGATGTTGGGAAATATAATGTAACTCACACAAACATATATACATACATGTCCTTATGTTTATTTGTGTTGAGAGAGGGTGTAGTTTGTAGTGGTACACTTGGTTTTGTGTAAACAGTGGACTTTGTAAATATGCTTTGCGCTGTCTGCTACTAGATGGCGTTGGGGGTAGCAAATTGAACGGAGATACTATACTTACCTACTTATTTATTCTTTTATCACAGTGAGTTTACCAATGTACCGTAGGTTTATGATCGACGCAACACACTATACAACGCGTAACGGAATAAAAGCAAGAGCTCATACACCCCAATTAGAATATTAAATTATAAGACTAAAATAACATCTGTAATTTAATTTAATTAAAGCACACCTTAAATTAACTATTTTATTTAACGCGCACTACACATAGGATAGCTATGAGCGTATTAGAAATTTGGTTATTCATTTAAATAGGCTTTATTCCTTTGAGATAAGGATTAAATTTCCTTAAATAAAATATCTTATTACCTTGTTATGACGCAGTGGTTCTAATTTCAGTTAAATAAAAGATTTTTTCATGAAATATTAACATATATAAATAATGACGGAAATCGATTCAGAAGCCGATTCTGAGCAAACTGCTTTCAGGTCTTGCGCTTATTCTGTTACACGTTGTATATGATAGCGTTCTATACATGTTTCATTAAATGCAATGTATCAGTAAGTTATTGAGTTGTACTAAGTTGACGGGAACGTCTATGCGCGTATTATTATATTGGTGGTGTAGTTTTCATTTCATAGGTTTTCCTTAAATTTCTTCTATAATATTATTTACTTATGAAAGAGGAAGCTAGAGTTACAGGCATATGAAATCATATTATTTTAACCACTTTTATATATTTCGACATTCTTAGAATGTTCCTACATAGAAGGCACTTAACCAAAATTATATGAAAATATATCAAAGACGAAACCAAAGATTCTCATTTCGGAATTCTTCGGGAAAAAATATTCATAATTTCAATATCTCTTTTTACTCCGAGACATCGTAAAGAGCAATACTTTACTGGAAAAGCGAAGGAAAAAAATATCCATATTTGTTCAATAGCGATCCAATCGAAGGGGGAAGGTTGAATGTCGCAGGTCGAGAGAACCGTTTAACCCTATAAGAATTTGTCCTACCTTTCTGATATAGGCTTTATGGCCTATCGGCTGCAACGTGTTTTTGTTAATAAACCAGGCTATGTGGATGTATGTCAAAAATATTTAGCTCTCTACCTTTCTGCAGATGGTTTAGGTTTAGGATTAATCAATATTTTAGAAGATTCTGTATTTTGCTAATACATAAGATAAACATCATTGAGTCTGACTATGTTTTTGGAAGAAATATTGTTAGTTGAGCTAGCTTTTGGAAAACTAATATAATGATGCCTATTTTGGTACCCTGCTCCAATAGCCATGTGTAATACATCGTTGGATAGCCCTTTTAAAACTGAATAGAAGTTACTATGGCGCCTAATTCGAAATCCTTGTCCGTTCGGAGTTATACTGTACCAAACATATCAGTTTCATATAAGATCGTTATTAGATGATCGATCACTACGAAATGTAGGTATGTACTTATGGTAAAAGTTTTTTGCGATATCTGACTTTTCTAGTAGGTACCTTAGTTGGGTCAAATGAGTGTTTAAATCCTTATACAAAACTGCATTGATTGTCATCATAAAAATAAAATGGAATACTTATTGACGTTTTCTAGCCGACTGTACCATCTTTTCAAAATCTGTGAATGCAGTTAGCAATTACTCAAGAGGTTATGGACAGTCTCCTAAGAAATTTTTTCTGTTGTTACAACGGTTAAGGTAGCTTCCATTGCTGCCTCATCTCAACTTCCACCCTGTATAACTTCGATCGGACAAGGAATCAAGACAAGCGCCTTTGGAATTTTTATACTAAATCCGAATACCTTTCTAATGATATATCATTTATTCCTATTGGAGCGGGTACCAGCTTCCATACATTTCGTGGCAGTTTAGCATGGGGAACGTTACCCAGGATTTTGTAATATCTATATACATTTTTAAAAGAGTGTCCTTGGAGTTTCTTGCCCGGTCTTCTCCGTAGAGATCTACGAATTGGAATGGGCAACTAGCTTCAACTTTTTGACTAACTGACCGACTCTTTGACATTCAAAAGTGGTTTAATTGAAATAAATGCTTTGAGTTTGTTATACTCTCAAAGATAAACTTGGCCTAGAAACACTTTTATAGGTATCTTAATATTAGTAGGTACAGTAGGATATCTTCAAATAAACTTTAAGACATTTCTATGTCTTCCACAGTCAGCACCCTAATTACAATCAAAAAACACCATCAATCAGAATCGTAATCGGTTTCAAACAAATGTCTGATCCACTGCTTGATAAGTTCGAAAAAAAATCTGCTCCACAACGTATATAACGCAATGAATGTTGTTGAACTGTCAAAATGAAACGGGTTACGCAATTAGATTACATCTTTATCTAAGTCCCAATAACTCTTAGTTTCACTCTATCCAGGAAACCAGCAATCACCCCATCTTGTCTTAACATTTGAAAGAATTCTACCAAAATGGCATTATGCCAAGTATGATAACATAAATATATGGCCAGTCAGATGACATATAATATAATGTAGGCCTTTTTCTGATATTAACACAATAGGAATTTGTATGAGACGTTATTTGATTACGTGAACTGAATTGAGAAGACTGATTGAAGGGAAAAGGGAATTTTCCAAATTAAATGAAGGAAGATTTCCAAGATTTTCGATTTCTTCAAATATTGAAACGCAATTCAAATGGCACCAGGTATTTTCTGGGACTGTATGTCATGTGTGTTTAACAGAATTCATCATTAGGCCAGTCAAGTACCTGAAGTCGGCAGCTAAAATAACTGAAAAGATTGTGCTTATAAGGATGCGATTTGCGTACAGGTATTATGTATAAAATTTTAGAATTATTGCTTTGAGTTCAAGGGAACCAGCCGCAAAAGATGTGAGAGAAATCGAGGATACTTACAAGCCAGTGGTTCAGAAACTTTATTATAAAAATCTATTACGTAATTATCCTTCTTTTACATTCAAGTTAAGACTAACTGGCAACAATATAAGTGGCACAGAAACACAAAAAGCGAAAAAAACCTTGGAATTTAAGACATTATCCCTTCACTCCACAAAAACAGCACGATAATACGAATATCTGAAATAATCCACAAAGGAACGGCGTAAAGCACATTCAACTTTAAAATATACATAGAGGAATCTACGGCGGACGACAACGTAGTATAAATCTTTGTTAAAACCAACACAGACGAAGTTTATGCAACCGGCGGTTATCTTACGGGCGGGCAACGAGCGAGTCTGCACGAAATTACACTGTATGAACCAATCAAGGAAACACGGGATTTAGGATTTTATGGTCGAATTGTTTGGTAGAATGGAGCCCGATTGTAGAAAATGGAGCTATCATGTGGTGGATTTGTGTGTAGTTGGAATGGAACGACTTTGATTTGTAAGTGTAATGGGTTTGATAAGGTTCAATTTAGAGATAAAAATTTAGAGATAGTTAAAATTTTGTTGACTAAAAGAACGCCTGCAACGAATAAAGTGATTGGTAAGTAGTCTAGTTTAGTTAAATGGCAAACTAGACCAGCACACCCCACAAATTCAGACAAACTAATACAAGATAGCGATGTATGTTCGAAATGCTTACGTAAAATTAGTACAACAACAAATATTTTTGATTTTCGTGGATAAGGCTAATCCAAGTTTAAATAAAAAAACAAACGAAGATACGGAGAACACCAATCTTTGCATAATTAATAAAGTTACAAACGTTAAAATATGATAAAACGAAATTCATAAGCTGCCAGTTATTTTTTCAGTCTCAAAACATCTAGACAAAGAAACTAATTTAGACATCTATCTATTATCTGTACTTTTAATTTGTAAATGGAGGGCTGAAGATGAATAAATTAATAATCCTGGCTTGGATTCTGAAATAAAAGATAGAAGCAGAAAGGTTTTTATGTTTTGCGAAGCATTTTCTCATTTGAAAATTGTTTATGAATTAATGTTATTTGTTACAAACGTAATTATTCACTTAAACAGTTAGAAATTCGACATTAATACAGCCGTAAATGGAAGCTCAACAACTGATGCATCGAAATCCTAACATCAATTTGGAAATTGCATTAATTTCCTAATCGTCTTCACCGGAATTTGGGAATTAAACGGAGAGGTGTAATTCCGATATTAGTTCCACAGTTCCGATTTCTATCTCCCGTTCATCCTCTTTATGTGTATATATTATATTGTGTACCTTTTAGTCTGTGCTAAATAAATGTATTTTCTTTTTTTCGATAAACAGATCTACGCAAAAGATGAGAATCACTTTAGATAGTTATGTTTAACTCTACTGGAACTCTACACTTATTATTGAATATATTATATTGTCTATTGATTTTTTTGTTGATGGTACAGATTTGTTCATTTAGTTGTGACTGGGTAGTGCATTATAAGATTTGTATGTGTGATTTGATTTTCATATAATTTCCACTCTATTTTACTAGACAGGTACTCGGCTTTTACTTAATCTTCTTTTTTAATTTTGGCACTCTCCATAAAAACATTGTTAGACACAATGTTAATATGTATCAGCAAAGGCGCTTTTATATTATTTTTTAGCTTTTCTAAAAGGTTATATTCAAGTATTATATATTCTCAAAAACAACTAAATTTTAACCCAGCTCCAAGTTTTCTGGTCTGTGAGCTATAAATTTGGCAAATGCTACAGCATTCACGAGATTCGTTCGTGCCGCTTCGAGAATGTAGACTGGACGATGTTGAATTTTTAATTCAATTATTTCTATCAGTAGAATGCTCGTTTAATATTTATTTAAATTTGCACAGAAACATTTGGTATTACTTGCTAATAATAAAGTTGAATTCATTATAATGTCAGCGTGAAAATAATGCTAAATGTATACAATTATAATTCCCAATAATTTTGTATTCATTTGTATAGTAAGTTAGTTACGCTTTTAATTTGGTACGTAATGTAAATAGTTAGTTGTTTTATATATTATACAGAAGAATTTACACAATTTAAAAGCTAACAGGCTTAAAATAATAATTACTAATCCAGTTAAATCTACCACAAAACAATTATTTATTTTAATCCTCCCTGATCCAACAAGAAATTAGTAAAGCTCAAATCAAAAATCCTTTCATATACAATTGTTAATATGTTATCTATTATTATTCTAGCTTTGCGAGTTAAAGTAATATAGACTTTAAGATATACTGGAAAACTGAATGTGCAAAACCTTACAACTCAACCAAGCGCAAGCATAAATATAGCAACTTCAGCTCCTGGCAGACACCTCTTTTTGCTTGAAGCTATAAATTTACCGAATGCTCGTATTCAGGAGATCTCGACGACTGGACGAGGTATGTAGATGGTACCAGTCTGAATATTTAACTCAGTTGACGTTTCACTTTCTGCAGGCAAGAGAAGTCTTGTTGAGACTGTTTTAGAGTTACGAGTTTCTTGTAGTTTTATTTTATTATTGATAAGATTTATAGCTTCAACTACATTATATAGATTTTGTGTCAACTGCTGTGTGTTTGTTTCTATTGGTTTCTTCACTATCTTCTTCTTGTTTTATTGCGATAACAATAAAATAGTTCGCAACAAGGGAAATGGTTTTAAACACATTACAGTTCATAATAAAACTTACATCTTAGTCCAGTACCTACCTATACTGATATAAATTTATAAAGGGTGTAAGGATTAGTCCTCCGCAAATTAACAGCAACTCGCCCCCTGTTAATTATTTGAATTATGAATGCCCCCCGAATTATTTTATCTGTTTTATTTACATAAGGTTGAGGTCCTACCTCTGTAAATAAAACACATGAAATAAAAAATCAGCAATGGATGTTAAAATACTATAGCGAACGACCCGTGAAGCTCAGAATTAACATTGATAAATCACGTGGCGCGAGCGCGCCCCCCCCCCTCCCCCCGCCACGCGGAGTGCGGCTACGTGCGTTTGGCCACGGTAACGATACATTGCGTGTGAGGTAATTAAACAAATCAGGTTTATTGGATTCTTGAAATATTTTCATGTATCGGTCATCTTAGTATGATATACTGAATTCATCCTATCAGTCTGCGGAGGGCTGTCCCTTACACCTTGTATTATTTTGTGATTTGCATTCCATCTAAATGAAATGAAATGGTTAATTCTGTAAAGATCGGAATCATATCTACACGTCGTATTAAAAAAAAAGGTAGATGCAGTCGACATTTCGTATCTGACTACCCCTGAGAAGCAATGGCGAAACAAACTCAGGGGTCGAATTCTCTTTAAAGTCCAGACGTGATAATCTTGGTCTGATCATGTGAGGACCATGTATATTAGTGTCTGAAATCGGTCTTTTGAGGAAACACAGACACAATACACCAAAAGCCCCTTCATCACAAACCGAATTTCATTATACAAGATCATCAAAAACGTTTCCATCAGTCTCACATTCAGTACAATTTCCAACAGTAATTTAATTAATACTTACATTCGTACTTGCGTTTCTATCTTGAACATGTCCCAGTACGAAATAATGACTTTCTTCATGCCATGACGAGTTGTCAAAGAAATGCCGCATACGCTTCGGAAGCATAATTAAAATTTGGCTTTGAATTTCACGAAAATTATAAAACGCTTGACAGTTTTTGGTTCTAATTGGGGGCTTAGTTTAAAGAACGATGAAAATAATTATTTTGTTTGTACAGGTTTTAGTAGGAGGTGGCTTTCGTGCAGGGAATGTTTGGGTTTGAAAATATATTAAATATTCAGAAATGTCAAAAAAAACTTCACGATATTTAGTTAAAAAGCGGTGGTATACCAAAATACAAGAAATTTATAAAAATATTCATCCTTATTTGTTGAAGTACGTACTTACCTAGATAGTTTATTTTCTTATGTTTTCTAAAAGAAGGTTCTTCTAACGATCAAGAAAGAAAAGGCATGTGTCTATGGTGCTCAGAAATATAATTCGAAAATACTGTAATGAAGCTCTCCATACCTCATCATTCCCGTTTCTTACCCAAATTCAAAATCAAATTGTACAAAATCAAACGAAATTACCAACAGAATAATTAATTTAAGTACATCCTAAACCAAATCAAAGCTAGTTAGTCTTATAACGCGTTCTGTTTTAAACTCAGCTGCTGCCGACGTCGAGGGCAATTTGTCAAGCTCTTGGGCCACTTCTGATTTTAATTAAATGTCATTTTAGTCCACGTAACGCGAATTAACCCCTCGCCTATGTTTGCCTATATTTTGGTGGAGAATTCCCCTTTTGTTGGCTGAGTAATTATTTGGTATGATCTGTTGGTGATTTTAATTACGTTGATTGGTGCTCTAGTAACGGAGTGGAATATAATTAGTAGATCTAGATATCAATTTCTTAAAATATGAATACAGAAAAATATTCAAAAGTATGTTTAGGGTTTAATATTTATGTATCTATGAATTTCTGAGATTATAAAGTTACTAAATCAACAACAGCGTCAAGTCCAACTTTGAATATCTATTTTTTATAGCGATTTGATCAATTCCAAACTCGCTATAATATTATGACACCCTAAAACATAATTATAACAAGTCCCGGACACACCCGCAAACCTACTACATAGATCAGAAGGAGCCGAACTTAAGCATTCAAATTAAAAATTTACGAACGGCACGCCCAACAAGATAACTGCTGAAGTCCTGACAGTAAAGTTTTCCAATTAATTCAACGTCAAAATACGTCCAATCGACACGAGCGCCTCCACCAGAATGCGTAAATTCAAAAATTCCAATTCTGACTATGGAATTTCAGTTATTAAATACGATACTAGATTTTACGAAGTGTGAAATTCAATGAATTCTTTTTAAAATTTCAAATCGTTCAATACGTCGGCGGGGGCGTTTGTTCATTTACATAACGTTCCCGTTAAATGCGCATTTGTTCTGTATTTGAATCGATTTTGTATTTTTTTTTTTTTCGTTGAAATGAAAAAGGCAGCGCATGGAATTTTAAATGTCAGTTTGGTTTTTGTACGTGGAAATCCGTATTTAATTATTATTATTAAAGACGTATAATTTTAAATTTAGTTTACAAAATGGTTGGAGATTTCAGTAAATTAATTTACAACGAAATCCAAGAATATCACAGATACGTAAAATCGTACGAACATTTTGATAGTTTTTATAACAATTAACTTTTTCCGTCCGCTGGCGCTGCAGTCAGTTTGGATCTATCTTTGTATAGATATGCCTTTCGACTAACTCTTTCGTCTCTGATAAATACTGTCGAGCGCAGGTCGAGTGATTGATAGGCCAATGCAGTGCATGTAAATACTTTTTGTTCTTTTGACGTTAGTCTGTCGTTGATTTGGAAGATTTAAATAGTGGCGCGCTCGTAAATTTATTCGGAGATTATTATTAAGTGATTATGTCCGTCAGTGGCGGAGTTCGAGTAAAAAATGCGTTTTTGATTATCAAGAATAATAATAGTTATGACAAGACTTCAAATTACAAAACACATCGTCTGTGTCTGTCTGTATATTATTATTATTACGCATAAAAGCTAAAATTATTTTAACCGATGCACATTAAAAGCGATTTTGGTTTTCATTTAAAAATAAATAAGTTTTCTGGTCTGAATTACTTCAATGACTAATTTATTGTATCAATATTCAGATTTTAAAAAAAACAACCGACTTCCAAAACAAACACTAAAAAAGTGAATAATAACTTTTATTTTGGAAGTCGGTGTCTTTGCTTTTCAATTTTCGTTTTTTGTCACCGACTTCCGAAATAAAAGTTATTTTTAACTTTTTTAGTGTTTCTTTTGGAAGTCACCCCGCACAAATTTGAATATCACTACCTGCTATGTAAATAACAGTGACGGAGTCAAATATAATGTCGTCTACATAGACTAAGTGGGAAAAATATGTATTTATTGAAGCTAACTCAAAAAAAATCGCAAGCTAAGTTAATTAAATTTATATGGAACCACCTCGGGAGTATACCCTTTCGAACAAAAAAAGAAATTTGTAAATCGGTTCACAATTGGCGAAAATATCGACGAATAAAAAATAAAAATAAAATACAGACGAACATAGAACCTCCTTTTTGAAGAAGTCGTTTAAAAAGATTGTCCGTGGAGTTTCTTGCGCGTTCTTCTCCATAAGAACTTACTACGCTTTGAAATGGGCAACTAGCTTCATATTTCTGACTGACCGACCCCTTGACAATTCAAAAGTGCCTGTAATTGGTTTATTTGAAATAAATGCTTTGAGTTTGACCCAATATATATTAGTAAACGAGAGTGGAGTTAAAAATAACCTTTATAACATTATTACGTTTTCTATTCTGAAAGCTTTTCCTCACATGAGATGTCATGATAATCTACTAAGGTCTGGCACGAAAACTAACGGACTGACGGAAACGCGAGCGGATGGACAGAATGGAACGGACATGACGAAATTATATGGGTCCTTTGGAACTGCAAAATTGCTGAAAGGAAACATTAGAAGTACTTATTCATGGTCTGAATATTATGATTACTATATTATATTCCTGCATTTTACGTCATAATGAACAGCTGTTATCACTTACTAGAAACTACAGTGCATTGCGTGCATTGCATAAGAATTATCCGGAGGCCATTCAATGTAAATCTGAACATTATGAAAATGTTCAGAATCGTTTACTGAATCGATGGACTGTCATTTTTATTACACTAGCTTCCCCGGCTTCACCCACGTGGTATGTCGATAAAAAGTTTTCTATGTAAGGAGATAGGGTACTTTTTATCGACATATCACGCGGGCGAAGGCGCGTACGTTAAACGGTTTTCACAAATGGACGGAGTGATTCATGAGGAAGGTTTAAGTGTATTGATAGTAGGAAAAATTGTGATTACATTTCAAATCTACGCACACACACAGTCGCACACGCACACACACAGGCCCCAGGATGCCATCTATCTCCTTGCCAAATTTGGTCGAAATCCGTTCAGTAGTCTAGGCGTGAAAAGGTAACATACAGACAGACAGACAGTTACTTTAGAATTTATAATATTAAGTATGGATAATTTGCTACCCCAATAATAGTTAAAACTACGTAAATGACAGTCACACTTCCTCTGTACAGGCAAAACAAACCAAAATGGACGAAGTGTCTACAAAGCTAGACCCCTACGAGTGCAACTGTGTGTGTGCGTAGATTTGTAATGTAATCACAATTTTCTCCTACAATCAATACACTTAACCTTCCTCATGAATCACACTGTCCTTTCGTGAAAACCGTATGAAAATCCGTTCGGTAGTTTTTGTGTTTATCGCCTTCAGACAGACAATCTGACACGGCGGGGGGAGCATGTTTAATAATATGTAGTGATTGACATCTCGCTACAAGCTTTAGATACTTAATATGTTTATTTTATTACTATATTTACATAATATATTTTAGTCCTAGGCTTCAGCCTAGGATCTTGCCTAGAAGACTGACTATTCACGCGATAACGAGTCAAGCTGCTTATTGTACGTCCATCGAGTCGCCGCTCCATTGAACGGTATAATATGTGTAACATCGTTGTATAAGCTAATAAAATATACATAGGTATTATAAGATTATGAATCTGTGGTGATTTAAAAACCGTGTGGCCTCAACTAAGAGAATGTCTTGGCAGTCTTTTAAATAAGTTGCTATTTGCAGTAATTTCTAGTATTTCCACATTTCCATTGAATGCTCACAATGCAATCATACTGTATTGATAAGCAATGTCCCCTCTCAATAATTTTTGAATAATTTGAACCTTTTTTAGGTTTTTGACGGTGAGAAATCATCAAATGACTTCTCCCGCTCTGGGCGGAACGGGACGGCGTGTCAGACTTTTACTGACTAAAACCCACCCGTGTTCCTTCAGTTGCCTGTTGCCAAGGTCTATGGTGTCCCTTTCGGACTTTCCCGCAACCCTGCCAGGAATTATTTGAACCTGAAATCCTTCTCCTGAAGGATTTCAGGTTTTTCGCCTTTGCCCTGCAGTGCGCTAATAAAAAGCGAATAAATAGGCTGGTAGGTATTATTATTATTATTATGTATTTATCTATCTATTTTTAGGGCCTCTTACGATAAACTTTATGAGACTTTTTGATAAACAATGTACTATTAAGTAAGTAAATACTATACTTCAATGCTGGCAAGATCTTTTGCAAGTTAGATCATTTTACATAGTACCTAATTGTACAAATAGTTACTATTTCAAAGTTGTATAACAATCCACAAAGTTATTCTAAAAACGTATTCAGATAACCTTCCAGTTAAATTCTAAGTTCTAGTCTAACAGGTCAGGTTTGAATCTTTGAAGCGACTACACGCTTGGGACTGGCTGAATATTCCATAGTAAATTGGGTATACCATCCACAGAGACCAGCAGCTTATAACAAGCAAACGTTCGAATTTTGAATCGGAGTTATGGATTAATTTTCTTACTGAAGAAGATTACTATACGTTTAGCGCTAAACGTAATTAAAACATAATTCTGTCTCTGCCATTTTCAAACGATTGTCAGAAATGGAACGATGTTATAAATACTGGTATTTAGCTGCATCCGGTTAGACTGGAAGCCGACCCCAATATGGTTGGGAAAAGGCTAGGCAGATGATGATGCGTGAAAGGGTTAAATACGTTTAGCTAAACGTATTTAGTTATTTGTGGAACGAGCGGCCCTTAGGCCCACTGCACCTCAAATATACGTTTAGCGCTAAACGTATTTAAAAGATCATTCTGCTTCTGTCAACTTTAAACAATTGAATGAAATACGATGTCTCTTTTGAAAATAGAATCAACTATCCTAAATTTGTTTTTCGAATGCATAAAATAAGCTCTTTATTCTTTATCTTAAAGTTCCAAATGTATATTGACCACAGTGTCACATACATAATCACTTTCAACCATCCCTAATTTCTAAATTAACCAAAAATTTTGCTCCAAAAAGGTGGCAAGAGCAAGCAAAAACTGACTGTAATTAATTACGTCTATATAAAACATAATATCTCAATGGTTCGTCACGATGAGCGCGTGACGTCATGAGTTATGGTGTGCTCTCTAATTAAAGTTTGCCTAATTAATCAGACGAGCGAAGCTGCCGCGAATATTTCTTGTTTTACATTCGCTATGAATCCTCTGTCCCCAGTGGTCTTTTTTGCGAGTTAGAAAAAATAGAATTTGTATTTTTTTGTTCATAATTTGAAATGATGGTAAATAATTTATTAGCAAATTAAACGGAATTTATTTATCTTGTTTTTGTTTGTTTTCAGATACCAATGTTTTATCACAGCAAGCACCATGTTAAATAGTAAGTTAATATTTATATTTACACTGTAATGTACTTTCGCAGTCAACATTATTTTAACATCACAACAACTACAATTTCATTTTGTAACACTAGTTAATTTCTGTTATTTTGAGCGAATAAATGCTAGTCTAGACGTACCTAATTCCATTCCACTAATGCAGTTAAAGTTACCAGTACGAACACCAGTTAAAAAATGCAGCATACACCACATTGCACAATAAACAAGACATCTAACTTAAACAAATGTCAACGTTAAAATTTAAACAAAAATAACGGCAACGCGTGTAAAGATATAACATAGAACAAACTCGGTTAGCATAACTGCAGTAAATCAAATGTAATTTTTATACAGAAAATATAAAGTGTTGAAGTAGGTACGTACAAAGTACAAAGTTACCTATATAAACGTCAAAAAGACCATTTCATAGTAACTTTTATGTACGTTGCCTCATGAAGTATGGCATAGTTTTATTAAAAACTATTTTGATTTATTCTGTCTGTAGCGGCCAGTTTATGAAATATTAGCTCCAATATTATTTCGGCAATATAACAGACTTGAGAGGATATTTTAGTAAAGGAATATGTTGTGAGACGGTATTAAAGTTACTAGGCTATCATAAATAATAGGAAGGTGACGATATGACTGTCTTTGGATAGACTGCGTTTTGTTGGAGGTGTTCTGTTTCATTTCCCATTGCACTTTTATCAGAGATATTATTTTAAGTGTGAATATTGTTACAGATATCTTATTATTTTATTTTGGCGTCGACAGTTAAACAACTTATACCTACTCAACTACGTATGATTTTTTTTTTTAGTAGTATGTTAAATTGTTATTTTTATTTATTAATTAGGTATAATTTGTTATTTATGTACAAAGTATAAATAAATAAGAAATGACAGATTACTTACTTCATTGTACTTAATTATTCCTTAGCAAAAAAAAGTGTACATCGCTAAATACGTCGTGTTATTTAACAAATGGACTTAATTAATCAAAAGGAACGATTTGTCAAATTCCCGGCATGTATAAACATTGCCAGCAGCCGCTACATTTTAACGGATGTCCGGGAAAATTCGATGATAAAAGTTAATTTTTTATTGTTTCCTCGTCACCAATATTTTGACTACGAAATTTGTTTTTTGAAACACTGTGCACAAAGCGTTATTTGTTTTTTCATTTCAGCGCTGCAACGTTTACGTTTGTTATTTTGTGTAAAAGGCAAACACGCAGCAAATAAACAAGTAAAGGTTTATTTTATAAATAAGTCAGGCTTTCACAATTATCATAAAAGGAAAAAAAGAATCAATTAGCTCTTTCTTGCCAACCATTACATTATCAACTTACTCATAACTCGATTCTACTCAATATCTGTCGTCATAATTTTTTCATCTGTAATGAAGTACTCATGTAAATACTAATGGCTCTCTAAAAGCATATTAGTCCTCCATCAAACTAAATTATGATTAACACCATCAACTCAAACGGTGTCATTTCTTATTTAAATAATCATGAAATACAGGGTCGTACTAAGAAAACTCATTTAAAACTCGCTCCGAACTCACGTCACGCGTCAATTATTCAATCGGAATGTTTGACAGAGCTGTTTATTAATTCAACACATCGCTAGTACATTCTACCGAGGAGGAGCGAAACTTTTTCAATTAACACTCTTGGGTCGATAGCATTAAAATTCCAACATAATTTCGGGCTAAACTTATGTGTTATGTGAAACCGTCGATGAAAAACCTATTAATTATATGTACAGAACGAATTATAAAGGTATGCGGTTTGGTTAAAACCAGAAAGTTCGTATGCCATTATACAAGGAACTTTTTAAACGGTTTTTAAGTACCACCTGTACTCCATCTGTTTAAGTAATTAACTAAAGGTAAACAAATCGTGGAAACGTTTATTTTTTATACATCGATTTCTAGTTTAAAATACGTTAAAACCAAATTAAATTTATTTTCGACTAGCCCGTGACTTCTTCTGCAATTCAGGCTGGAAAGTAGCCTATGTCCTCCTGTAGGTCAAGGTTTACCCCTGTGCCAAATTTGATCCAAATCTGTTTAGCCGTTTTAGCGTGAAAGAATAACAAACAAATAAAGCAGCAAACAAAATCACTTTCGCATTTATAATTTATTTATTATTATTTATAATATTAGTTAGGATAATATTTTATCTATTCTAAAGAACCCAAAAAGACAGGTTTTCTAAAGCTCAACGAATTATAACGTTGCTAAATTGAAAAGTACAACTGTGTCGTAGCATGACAACTAAAGTGACATGTATTACGTTTAGCCGGTTAGCCAGGCGCCTTCAGCTCTCTCGTCGGGTGTTTTTTAAATTTTTATTTACCGTTAGTTAACTACCTGAACCAGCGGAGTATAATATGTGCAAAATAAGCATCGAAATTGCGTAAAATTCACGTATTGACAATAACTTAAACTTCGACGGTTCAAAAACGTCGAGAGGTGTCGTGGGACCAACGGCTTTACGTGCTTTCCGAGGCATTGGCACGGTCTTGGTATATAAAGATGGTCACCCATTCACGGACCAAACGCGGCAAGCGTAGCTTAACCTGATCGATCGACCCGGACGGCTGTTATTACTTAGCCACAAGCCTCACATGGAAAAACCCCTAGTAATATTACAATAATGACACACAATACTAGAATTTAAACCGTCAAAGCCCAAATTCCCAACCCAACGGTAACATTAGTAGCTCTTTGATCGATCCCATAACTGAAGCAGCCTTCAGTAAACTTAATTATGAGAAATTATAATAATTTTCAGAGAAAGAGAAATAAATGGAATTCGTTAACATAACACATATCGTAGCAAGTTTCCCCTTGACTTGGAATTACACACCGCGCGAAATGCAGGGTCGTAATCGAATCACTATTTTATGTTGGAATCCAATTTGTAGCGGAATTATGAATGATTGCATGCTGTAATGTGATTGTTGGATGAGTATTTGATGATATTTTGGATAGTGTCTGCGTTCTTCCTTATGGTAGGGTAGCATTATGAAGTATTAATGCCATCATTATTCCACTGCGAAAACGGGATGGTGCTATCGGCCGTTTAAAGATCCGTCTCTCGCTCTTACACTGAAAAAATTGTGGCATTAAAACTTCATAATACGGCACCTGGTGGCAGAGTTTTATGCCGCACATGGGCGTCTGACTTGGCTTCACATGCCGTCGAAAAATATCTCTCACGACGTTTTCCTTCATCGTTTTTGGAGCAAGTGATAATTATACAATACACCCATGAATCCGAAAAGTCGGAGGTGCGTGACTTGTGTTAGAACTCGAGACATAGGACTTGGTACTCCGACGGACACACCACTAGGGTATCACTGCTCTAGTGTCTGTGTTGGCGTGTCAGTTATGGTCAGTTCAGACCGCTACGTGGAGCGACGGGACGCTGCGCGCACTTCTTAACAATTATCGAACTTATTTTCTTCATAATTTCACCGCGTGTACCTTAATGTGTAGTTAATAAATTTGATATTGTATCGGATTATAAAAAAGTACACGGCGCGTCGCATCTCGGTGTGATCTACTATTAATATATTATTATTATTGCTTGAAGACGAAAGACTGTCTAATATTTTTGATAAGTTTATTAATTGAACTTTAAGCCAATGTTTTGAAATCAGTTTGATATTTGCATAATAAGGCCCGCTTGCACCACAAATGACTAAATACGTTTAGCGCTAAACGTGTTTAAAACATCGTTCTATTCATGACAATCGTTTGAAGATGTCATAGACAGAATGTTTTAAATGTGATTAGAGATGCAAATGGGCCTAAACGAAGTCGCCTTTATGAACACAATTAAATCTCGAAGGTACCTACTCAAAGGTTTACTGGAAGAAAGGTTGAGTTCGGTACTTTAACTTGTACCTTATTACCACAAAACCGTGTTTATCAGTTGTTTAGACTAAACACCTTTTAAACATGATATTTCTATATGGAGTTTTACATTAAACACGCCGTGAACAAGTTTCTTGGAGTGAAGAAGATATTTATCCAAACACGAGAAAAACGACTAAATTCAATAAATATTAAGCGTAAACGCGTAACTAATTTAAAAAAAAAACTCTGTTGCAATCGTTGTTCAAATTTCAATTTCGGAACGCAGCGCGCCTGCTTGTGGCGTATACAAACACATACACATAGATACAACCGAGTATGTACGTACACACACACTTCAAACACTCGTCTTCGACTGGTCGATCCTTTACACTGCTTTACACTGCTTTACGCTGCTCTGCTCTAGCTTCTAAGCTTGATGAAATACAGCAAATACGGGCCTATTAATCATCTAGGTTCTCGTTACATTTGTGAGTAAACAGTGTTTGGCATTCTAATGCTTTTCCGAACTAGGATCGACGATTTGCTGTACGTTTGGAGTCCAGTTTCTCTTTACACGTAGAGGATGTGTAGTTGATTAATTTGTTGTTTTAGTAACTAGTTCTCGTGTTGCAGTATTTATTGAGTTAGAAGAGTTTGTTAAAAGAACATGACGAGGTAAAGGCTCAGACCAAATAAAAAACTAAGACAGAGCGCTGCGAACAATACAGTTAAATATGCCAAAACTACACCTCCGCTCTGTGCATACACGGTCACACGCACACATTTACAATCAAAATACACCTCATTAAGTGCACACATGTTTACGAAACCGGACTTACGTCACTCATGTGTCACGTTACGACAGCGCTCTGTCTTGGTATTTTATTTGGTTTGAGGATAAAGGAAGTAAAATATTCAATGTACTGGAATAAAATTCGTCCTTAAAGTGAAATTCATGGAACTCAGGAGTCTTGTATAACCCAAAATCAAAGTTAAATTCCTAAAAAGGTAGTTCTAAAGCCTTTTACTTCTTTAACTAGGGAATACTAAACAATGCCTGTTTAAATTCAATTTTATTTATTTTGGGACAACTAGATCCAAAGGTTAGTATACAAAACTTAGAAACTATTGTTAGTAATTAGATACAATTACAAAGCATAACACTCATCTATCCATTTCTATATCACAAATGCCCCTGTGCTGAGATACCCCGCCCCGTCAACCAATATGCAGATACCTCCGTAAGGATCACCAGACGATATCTATCACAATTTATAAAATTAAAAAATTAAAGTCTATCTAACCACAATAATAATTTAGATGTGATATATATTACAATTAACTTCTAGTTGATTCTCTGCCAAGAAAAAAATGAAATTAAACTGATGATTAGGCTATTAAAATTATAAAATAGAACAAACTTCCCACCCTAAGAAGAAGTAAATAGTTTTAAAGTAGACTGTGTTTCCAATAATGGTAATTCGTCATCATATGCCTAGCCTTTTCCCAACTATGTTAGGGTTGATTTCCAGTCTAACCGGATGCATTTGAATACCAGATATTTACACCTCCACAACCCAGTTACTCGGTAACATGATACCAATAATGGGTGATACATTATTGGTAACTACATATAATGTTGTAATTAAAGTAAATGAAAGAAATTATCAATTATTTTAACCTAAAACTCGTTTCGTGTAAATAAATTATCTATCCTCGGTGATCTTTAGTAAGAAGTCAAATCCATATAAATTAATAAGAAATCTGATAAACAAGTAAGAACAGTATATTTCCTTATTAACAACATCCCTGAATAAGACAAAGTACCAGCCAATAGAGACAATAGTACGAATGTAACTAATAGTTAACTAAAAGGGATTTACGCAGGGGAGTTATCTTCGACTATCGGGCTTAACATTGATCAAGTTTCAAATTACATACAATCCTAGGCATTGTTGGAGGGCGGCGTAAGTAAGGAAAGAAAGACAGCATTAGGAAAACGGAATTGTTAATTGAAATCGAAATTAAGGAAGAAAAGTAAATGGAACGAGTAAACAATATTATTGAAAAAGTAAATAACATTGACACAAGAATTGACTTGACAAACAAGACCGATGAAATTAAATGTTACAAAGACGACTAATTTGAAACAAAAATATGGCAAGGCAGGAGTCAAATTTTGGCAACGTCCAGAAGTTAAATAGAGCATAAATGTCGCTGCTTATCATCTACAAGTCCTAAAAGTTGTACGCTGGATAGTTCAACGATACAAGCGATATGTCAACAAGCCAACTTACTATTGGAATAAGGCCAATTGTCACAAAAAATGTTTTTTGGACGCCGTATATTTTTGTTCAAAACAACTTCAAGCGCTCTGTTTTTATGTCAAAACAAACGCCTGTCGGCTTGCATATGTAGCCTACCTTTATTTTTTCTGACCAATTGCTTTTTTACTGCCTTCTTTAATTATATTCCCTTTATGTGACTAAAGTATCAAAAAACATGATTGAGACCAGGAACACCATACAAAATAACTCTACTTTAAACAGTATCAAATACCTTGACACTAAAGTTAACAACGGCGCCGAAGCATCGCTTACCGCTTCTCACTTTCAGTCTGAGATAAGGAAATGCCGATTTTCCGCCCTGTATCTGTTACGACTCGGTACCATCGGCGGCATTTGTACCGCTACATGGAGTCAGGGAGTGGATTCCCAAATATGAGTCTTTGTTCCAGAATGGATTCCAATTCTATTCTAGAATGGTTTGAAATTTAGAATAGATTCCAGAACGCTTCGGTGTTCGCGAATTTCGTTTGAATGTTGGTTATGTTAATCTTTTGGAATGAAGTTTGTAAATTGGAGTTGGGTGAGAGAGAATCGGGATTTTAGTCTTTGTGCAAGCTTATTTTGATTCCTGAAATTGGTTTAATTAATAGTTTTTCTAGGCCAATAGTTACCAATCTACATGCTAAGCCAAGTAAGTTACTTTACATTTTGAGACGTACTGTTCAGAAATTAATGCGATAGGATTTTGATTGTGATGATTCAGGTCACATTAATTTACCTATTATTTGACGAAGTTCTAGGTATAGCTTGAATTGATTTCAAGGGGAATCAATATTTAATCATGTTATTCAAACAATAATTGCTGGAAAAAGTGGTGAGATAGTATAGTAAACCCTCTAAATACAAATCAAATAATGTGTTACTATTTACCTGTGATGAGTTTGACAGGGTATGTTTACACTTTTATTTACACCCATGCTACACATCCTCTATAAAAGTTTCTGAAACAGTTAGCTTATTGCCAACATTAAAACAACCAGTGTCATCGTCATCTGCCTAGCCTTTTCCCAACTACGTTGGGGTCGGCTTCCAGTCTAACCGGATGCAGCTGAATACCAGTATTTTACATGAAGCGACTGCCTATCTGACCTCCACAACCCAGTAACTGGGTAATACGATACCCCTTGGTAAGACTGGTTGTCAGACTTGTCAAAGATCCACAAATGGCAGCCGGGATCAACGGCTTAACGTGCTTTCCGAGGCACGGAGGAGTCTCGATGTGTAAAGATGGTCACCCATCCACGGACCAACCGCGGCAAGCGTAGCTTAACCTGAGGGATCGACCCGTGCGGCTGTTATTACGTAGCCACGAGCTCCTCGAGTCATAGTAACCATAATATCATCCAAACGTGTGTTATAATGTTGTAATAAATTACATAATGGAACTCATTTAAAAAAAAGAACATTATCATGCAGGCGCGTTTAACTAACAAAGCGACGTATTTAAAAAAAAAAACTTATTGTTTATTGGAATTCGAAAAATTCGAATTCATGTGCGTCATGTCCCTCCATTTTTGTTCGAAAATAGTATTGCAAACCTTTTTATAGAGGATTCATATCATGGGTGTAGATAAAGACGTGTATGCAACTGTTAATAATTAGGTATTAAACCCACATTCGTGTTTTAATACCCCTTATTATATAACAGTTGCATAAATAACTATTATCAAATACTTTTAGAACAGATCATACGCATTCGTTTTTGTGAATCAAAGTGGAATAATTTGGTTTAACTACATAAGTGGATACTGCCATAATTCAAGTGTATTGGTCTTGTGTATTACGACTATGTTAAGCGTGATCATTCGGTTCTGCTACATTCCTAGAATTCCAACAACACGGCATAGTCGTTCCATTACAATAAGGATTGAAGGATTATTTCGCTTTAATCTTCTGCTGGTGAGCCGCATCGATTTTATTATACGTGTAGTTTAATTTTGAGCTCGGTTATAATTGTTTTTTTAGTTGCGGCTCTTCTGATGGTAAGGTGAATAGCGTTAAATACTTTTTATGAAAATTTATTTATTTTATTATTTATGTACATACAGTACAGTATAGTAAAATACATAAAGATACGACATTATAATAATATGAGGTAGGAGTAGGTAAAATTAGTTATTTTTGTTCGCTGTTTTTTTTTTACAGTTTATAAAATGATGAATAATAAAATATTATAAATGCGAAAGTGGCACAGCGGTAGACCATGACCTGGAATAGGACATAAGATACTTTTTATTCCGGTAGTACGTTCCCGTGGGATAAATTCCGAATTCCACGTGGGCGAAGCCGTGGGCAAAAGCTAGTGATAAATAATAATTATGTTATTATGTAACATCTTATTTGCAACTTTGGTAAGGTTAACGACAGAGTTTTATGAATATTTTTAATATGACAGCAAATCCATCAGAATATTACAGGTAATATCAACCTCGGGACTAATAATAATCGATTACATCTTAACATGAAAACCCAATCACACTTTGATCGACTACCGACCCTTAAAATCATCCACACGAAAAAATAACAAGAAAGTTCTAAAAATCTGCAATTTCTTATGTAAATCAATCAAACTGAGTCTTAAATATGAAACTCACAAGATCAGACGCTGAGAAAGACGTAATCAAGATAAAAATAGATTTCCAAATCGAATCTTCCGTCAGATATAAAAACCAGCCGGTCTGACTGAATAAAATAAATCTAGTTCCAAAATCGTTTTCCATGCTACCAGTGTCGTCGTAAAATACTGCTGCCCTGCCGCTGAAATGCGGTGAAATATTCAAATTGCAGGTTCAATTGAAAAGCTCTATTGCACGCCAGCCAATATAATTTAAAACTAAAGACTCTAGTGCTTGATATTAGTACGAATATACGAAAAAATTTAATCAAAAATTAGGATAATTTTCAAATTCGGAATATGAAGATGCCTGGCCAAACTAGTAAAAAGGCAGATCTAGTAAAAAGGCAAAACTAGTTCGTTCATTCATTTGAAAAATTAAGCGTTCGCTTTTAGAATTTCAGTATGCTAATTTAAAATTCATCCTTAACTTTTGGCCGTACGTGGCAAAAGCCAAGCAAAGGCGAAACATGCCGAATTGAAATTCTACTCGAACGTGCCGAACGAGAGCTTGTGTTCGAATTTCAGATGTAATTCGTGTAGCGGTATGTGTAACTATTTGCAAACAAAATGTGAAAATGAGTTTCTGGTCAACGTTCCAGAATTCGCATATGGATTTTCGGCCGTCTGTGACGGTTGACATGTTGCGACTTGCGACCCATTCCGTATCGTGTTTTGTAGGTGACAGGCCGATTTGTGATGCTTACCTGTAACAAGAGAAATAGAATGTTAGATTGGATATTCAAAACATGTTTACTACAGAAATTGATATCGTTAAAGCATAAAATCTCTAGTCATAGAAATACTGATATGGCTATTTAACATGATACAAAGCACTTTTCAGTAGGAAAATCAAATTCGTATTCGAATATTTCCACATAGATTTCCGGCCACAATATTTTAAAAACGATTTGTTTAAATTATGCAAAATTTGTTCTTCGACATTTAAATCTCGAAAAAAAAAACAGTTTAAACCTTCGAGAGTTAAACATTTCAGTTGTTTCATAATCGATTTACCGCCTTTTATGAAAGCAGATGAAATATTTCCAAAAAGGGTTACCCGTTTTACAGTATTATCTGACAAATAACTCACCCGTGACTTAATCTGGAGTCTGACAGAGGTCTTTAAAAATATTTTTAATGGCCGCCATTTTGAAGCTTATTCGCAGGTTTGTGCTAACTGATTTCAGCCCGCAGAAGCCTTTAAGCTGACGTGAGTTAGAATGGACCTTTATCTTTGGCCCATGATTTAAAGGACCAAAGGTAGGTATGTAGGGAAACGTGGTAGGAAGATAAATATGTTTTATGTACACGTACGTAAACTCGTGCGTTCTTCCCATAGGCAAAAACTACAGAACGTCACCTGCTACGATCCTCACATACTCCTTTTGCCTCGTTTACGTTCATACGTTCATTTGATCATACATACATGCACGCTGGTTGCAAGTACTACGCAACTGACCTTTCTGAAGCACATCATAACATCGAAACACATACTAGAATCAGTAATTCTATTTTTGACGTTCAAAAGTGCCTTTTATGTGCCTAATTGAAATAAATTATTTGACTTTGACTTTGATTTAACCAATAAGGTCACTAAGTCTTTCTAGGGCATCCTCTCCCAGCGTTTCCACTTACATCTGCCACGACTTACCGTAGTCTCGTGAAAATTGATATGATTGTGTTAGGATGTATGTCACAATATGGGGTCAATGGAGGTCATGGCATAATTAAATTGGACCTCACAGTAAGGGTAAATTACATATCAGTGGCAGTTGACAAAATATGTATTGTCACTTTTCAACTTATGGATAGCAAAATAGTGTTATTCCTCTATTGAGTGAGCTTTTGATTATTATAGATTTCAAATACGGAGATCACAGAGATTTTTCGATTGTTTGAAAATAATTTAATTCAGAGAAAATCAGTATTGTAGATTGGGACGCCTCCATCAGTAATGAAACTTAAATTGGTTCGACTCATCTCGGATAGTTAGCCTAGCTACTCACCTTGTTTACTGGAAAATTATTTTAAAACATATACTTAGTATAACTGAAGAAGTTAGGAGGAGCTCGTGGCTACGTAATAACAGCCGCACGGGTCGATCCATCAGGTTAAGCTACGCTTGCCGGGGTTGGTCCGTGGATGGGTGACCATCTTTACATATCGAGACTTCTCCGTGCCTCGGAAAGCACGTTAAGCCGTTGGTCCCGGCTGTCATTTGTGGATCTTTGACAGTCGTTACGGGTCGTCAGAAGCCCGAAAGTCTGACAACCAGTCTTACCAAGGGATATCGTATTACCCGGTTACTGGGTTGTGGAGGTCAGATAGGCAGTCGCTTCATGTAAAATACTGGTATTCAGCTGCATCCGGTTAGACTGGAAGCCGACCCCAACGTAGTTGGGAAAAGGCTAGGCAGATGATGACTTAGTATAACTGAAGAAAAATTTATATAAAATTTATAGTTTTGAGCACAATTTCTGTGAGCTGGAAACAACGTTACTCATATCATTTTGTTACACAAATCCTCATCGGCATGTAGAACATCACAAACACATACAATCAACGTTAATGTGTGCATTGAACTCTAAAACGCTGCACATGAACGCACAACAATGCTCTACCTCCGTAGAGACGCTCTATGTAGAGAGGTAGAGCACATTATTGATGAATAATTAGTTCTGCTAAGATAATAGAGCGTATAGCTAGAAATTGTAAATTAGTTGACTAAGACTCAGGTGAATAATAATCAACTTTCAGCGATAGCAGAGTGATCTACTCTCGATCCCCACTCACTTCAAAAAAATGTGTAAAGTTCGTGGAGGGGACTAAAAACCCAATCTATGTGAGGTATGTTCCACGAAATTCAATTGAAATGCCACTCCGATCCGTGTGAAACCCGACAAACAAATCTAAACCTAGAGCCAATGTTTGCGCTCTATCAAAAGAAAAAAAAAACGTTTCATTGTTTTGCGAGGTAAAAACTATAGAAGTATGAGGAATAGGGTGTAAAGTTCACTCATCCTCCATAGAAAAGGGAGGATCCTCCAACCAGACGGGTGTTGTGTTTGGTGGGCAGCTGCCCGACGATTGATGTCGGGACGTTGTATATATGCTGTTCGCGGGTAAACACTGCTTGCGCAATGCAGGAGTTTTCAGTTAGGTGCGTAGATCACACGTGGCAATGGAGATGCAACTACAAAATTATAAAACAAGTTAGCTGTAGTTAACGCGATTGATCACTAAATAAAAGTAAGTAAGTGATTGAATAAAAAAGATGAAGTTCTTTTTTCAACGTTTCACACACAACCATAATTAATATTCAACTACGCTATTATAATCATTCATTACCACACGAATTTAAATTCATAATTGCAGCCAATTAATAACTGAAATGCCAATTTACACTGAGATGAATAGGTGTTTTAAATATCCTTTTATTACATACTAGCTTCCGCCCGCGGCTTCGCCCACGTGTCAATAAAAAGTAGCCTATGTCCTTTCTCAGGCTCTAGAGTATCTGTGTACCAAATTTCATTTAAATCTGTTCAGTGTTTTTGGCGTGAAAGCGCGACCGACAGACAGACAGTTTTACTTTCGCATTTATAATATTAGTAAGGAATCATTCCTCAATCTCCCCATTCTTCAATCTCCTCCAAGCCCAATATTTTGGCCATTGAATCCTATCCACAATCAAGCCAAAACTGAAACTAGAAGCAGGCAATAATCCCAGATAATTTTGTCAGTGTCATAGTCTCCTTCGAAACAAGGAAATGAATTCATGCTCTGACTTTGTCTTTGACACTTTAATGCAGTCCGTTTTCCGCGCTCTCCATTGCGTGGTTTCCAAATAAATTCTCAACTTACGTCATTTATAACTGCTAATGTATGTCGCATCCGTACCCAGCATCGTTACGAGTATTGTGACTGAAGTAAATAAATGTCATGGTACTTCCTCGATGTTGGCAGTCGATCTTTTGTGGTGGGTAGTTGTCACTTGGAAGGAGTTTGAACTTTGTTACAAGAACATCAGCATAATATTAGCTGTGGATAGTTGACACATGGGATTAGTTTAGTGCCACTAACTTCCTAGGAAATGGATATATTGTGGTGTACGCCACGTGGCTTGTAAAACAAGATGCGTATCCTACTAATATTATAAATGTGAAAGTTTGTGTGTTTGTGTTTGGATGTTTGTTACTCAATCACACAAAAACGGCTGAATGGATTTGGATGAAATTTAGCAAACAGACAGTTTATAGCCTGGATTAATACATAGGATACTTTTTATCCCGATATTCCCACGGGATCGAGACTTACACGGATGAAACCACGGGGGCGCAGCTAGTACAGAATATTATTATATCTTCTCTCCACGCATATTTAAGTTACAAGAATGTCCACTGAACAGATAAATTAGAACCTATTCTTCATTCGTAATATTGACTGACATAAAAAAAAGTAAAATTTCATAATAAAAATATTGAAAGACGTCTTCTGACTTGTTGTTTCCGACAGCGATAATAAATATGGCGTATATTTCTATTTTATAGGAGTCGCAAAAAGGTGACTTAGATGTGTAAAGAGAGTGGGTAATATTTTACCTCAGAACTTTTGACTGGGTCAACCGATTTTGATGATTCTTTTTTTATTTGAAAGCTGGTGCTTCGCGTGTGGTCCCATATAAATTTTAACTTTGCTTGTATAGTTTTTGAGTTAGCTTCAATAATTACGTATTTTTCCCACTTAGTCTATGTAGATGATATCTTATTTGACTCCGTCACTGTTATTTGCATAGCAGGTAGTGGTATTCAGATTGGGGTAGTTACCACAACTAAAAACTTTTCCAAAAAAAACACTAAAAAGTGAAAAATAACTTTAATTTCGGAAGTCGGTGTATTTGCTTTTCAATTTTCGTTTTTTGCCACCGACTTCCGTAATTAAAGTTATTTTTCACTTTTTAGTGTTTTTTTTGGAAGTCTGTTTTTTTTTTTGTAAAAGTTTTTTAATTCTAACAAAGGTATAATTATGGCATGTTTTGCAATCACTTGGTAGTATTACTAATTATGGCACTAATCATGATGTCTCTAAGTTTCTATTGGCAAATAGCAGTCCACATGGCTTCCCATCTACAATAGCCAATACTCCCAATATGGCGTTTAGTTTCTGTATCTTCATATAAACAGATCTAATATTAACCCCAGGTCAACAAAAACGTCCAAATATAGAACATTATTACATCGTAACAAAAGACCTTGCCGTTATCATGAACCATATTTAGAGATACGTGGTGAATGCGGGCCACTAATATAGCAAAGTCAGGGTACTGTGAACTCCCGTCTGTAGTAAATTAAACAGGAAACTATTCACTTATTTCCCTCGAGGACCATGTGAGGGCACGAACATCGGACGATTTCAATCTAGGGATCATGAGATTATTCAGTTCAATTCTACTATTTCATACTGAGCGCGCTCGAGTTCGAGTTTTGACCGCTTCGCTTGTTTGTGAGCCTGGTACTTTCATTATTGAGTAAGAATTTTTCATCGGCTTTAATGAAAAATTGCTGGGTGATTTTTGGGTATAGGAAGATTTTTCTTTGCAGGTGTTTTTAATAAGCAATTTGTGGATTTATGAACACCAAACGATTGGAACTTAGGGATTTTTAAAATTACTGTGTATTCTTTTAAAGTAGAACGCAGATCCACTTCTCCAGCGCTTCTACCCCAACCGCAAAAGTAGACGATTTAGAAAATGGTTTCAAAAGATGTAAGAAAGATAAATGAAATACAAAGGCTTTACAAAAAATAAAACAGCCGACGCCAAAAAACGAAAATTGAAAACCAAAGACACCGACTTCCGAAATGAAAGTATTATTTCACTTTTTAGTGTTTTTCATCAAAATCAATGCATAATTGGCGTAGTAATCGCGTAACAAACATACAAAAAAAACATACGGATGAATTGAGAATCTCCTCCTTATTGAAGAAGTCGGTTAAAAATGAAAGGTAAGAAGTAGTCACGCATCGCACACTTGTTATTAAACCAGCACCAGCTTATTAAATAACATGGGAAAAAACGTGAAAACTTTATAAACCTACATAAAAATAAACCGTTTACATCAGACTATCAGACAAGGACCGCTTGTTGCGCGTTTACGCCTCATAAAACGTGCAATGCAACGTTGCCTGCACATCCCTCAAACTTGTTAACGTTTGAGCGCGTAAAGCGTTGTTTAAACTATCGACGTAAACGTTTCAACTTCATTTTGTCTTTATAACTGTGTTAAAAATCTGTCTGAGATTTCTTTTTGGTATAAACAAAAAAAAAAAACTAATTAAATGATTTGTTTCTTTATTTGGAGACGTCAAAGATCGAGTTCTCGACTGATAGAATCAATACAGTAATCAGTATAATATACTCGTATTTGAACTTTCATCAGCTATTGTAACTGTCAGATTTTGCTCAGCTATTTCGGGGATAACTGGGAATAGAATTGTAAACAAGGACATGAATAACTTGACGCACCATTTAACTCAAACGTTGAGTAACAAGCTGCCCAAAAATGTATGACAATTTACAGCACTCAAAATTTTGTTAGAACTGCGAAATCTAAAACCATTCTGAACTGAAACGTGATTTCTTTAAAAAAAGTATGCGTCCTTCAAAATGATTTTGGAAAATTTAGAATTTTTATTTCCTTTATTTCTTATAAATTATTACTTATAAATTACATTTTAAAATATTAGAATATAAAAATAGTAGCCCACCAATATCGGGAACAAGGTCCAAGCTACGGGCGGTCAGGGCTCCAGAGAGAGGAACCTTCTAACAAAACGGGCCCTGACCAGGAGTACCGCTTTCTGAATAAGGCCCTGAACCCAGCTGCCCAACAAGAGACGTTATTATTATTATCAACCAAGCATCGCCCGTTAGGAGTTTTCTAGCCACTAAAACATGATAAAAACACAACATTTTTGCATAAACACCGCGCAATTTCAGTCCGCTATCAATCCACTATAAAGTCCAATCGGCGTTCTAATAACGTTAAATTCCCATCTTCTGAAATAAAAAAAGAGAAACCTAACGTAATTTACATCCCATTTCTGTCATCAATCTACAATATATCTCTGGTTATAGTACAATGTAAACCACCGAGCTGGCCACTGTTACTTTTTTTTTTCTTATTTTACTAAACAGCGCTTTCATGGCTTGCTAAGCGGTGAAGCAGAGAAGTGAAGCTAGATTTTTGTTGACAGTATTATTAGAGTTAGCTGGTTATAAAATCTAAAGTCCAGCCACCTAGAGAAGGCATTCCTGGCACCTGTCAATTACATACAATAGACAACACATTTTACGAATTTAATCTCTACGGACAGCTGAACACTACTTTTGATCAAAACTCTGCGAAAAAACCTACTCAAAAGGGCAAGAAAAATGACTCAAAAGAGATTGCTAAAACTGTTTTCGACAACTCATACTTTTGTTGCCAATGAGAAACCTATTTATTCATTTCACGATTGGCAAAAATTGACCACAAATATTTTCATTTAACTAGATTTATGAAGAATACATAAAAATTAAAAAAAAAAGTAAAACTGCATTTATAGCATAACTTTCAAGCACTAGCTTCTGATTAAGACTTCGTTTGCATTGAAGTCAGAAGCCCCGCTCGTGCTATTATTACTATGTTTTCGGTTAGCGTTCCTTCTGACCATTTTTCTTTTTGCTCGGCTACTAAGGGTTGCACCTTGATGATAATTATATAGCCTTTCTCAAGAATTGGGCTATCAAATGCAAAAATATTTTTTCTTTTTTTAATGGTCTTTCCAGAGGTGTAAAGAGTAAAAAACAAAACAACTAACAACCTCTTTAGCTTCATGATATTTGTATAGATGTAACTTAACATACTCGTAAGTATACTCGTAGATGTAACTTAACATATGTACATACCATTTTGTCCCAAACACGACATGAACAAAATATTCCGCGCAATAATTCCACTTGTTTTTCGCATATTGCAAAAGCAATTATTAACTTCACCGTAGCAAAAGAAATGGAAAAGATTTCGTGAGCGAAATTTAATTAAAAACACATAGGTAGGTACCGCGTTCAGGATGTCGCTCCGGAATGAACAATTAAAGGTTTTTTTTTGGAAAATCGAATGCAACATTTGGCAGGCCGCCGCCGAAGCTTTCAATTAAAATGCTAGTTAAAACATGTTTGTCAAGGTAAAGTCGTTGTTATCCTTACATGTTATGAAACAAAGTCCTCTTCCGCGTCTGTCTGTCTGTTCGCGATAAACTGAAGAACTACTGCACCGATTTTTCATGCTGTTTTCACCAATGGATAGAGAGGTTCTCGAGGAATTATTTTGTATATAATTTGTCAAGACATACACGCGGACGAAGCCGCGGGCATCAGCCTAGAGTCCTCTCGTTATAAGCCCATTTATAAACACCAAAATCAGATTAAAAGAGAAACTAAAACGTAATCAAAATCTTTTAGTTATGTATCGGTAAAAAAAAACTACTCTCTCAATCTATATACTCTCAGAATTGTTCAAAACATACGTGTTCGATGTTCGATAACCAATTGTAAGCATAAATTCGTTTACAAGATAAAATCTTTCCTCTATCATATTTCTTGTCTCCTTATTTGCATCATTTTCGTAACCATCTGCTAGTCTTTTTCATTAACTCCTACTTCGACGTTATTATACAATGTAATCATTTGGGTGGCTGTACCATCAACTATAATGTCGGGTGGTACTTCGCCACTTTTTATTTCACTTAACAATGAAGTTTGATGTCATTACATTTTGATGGCGCGCTAAACTGTGGCGCTAGATTTAAAATTTGTTTATCGGGTTTCACACGAGTGCTTGTAACATTCTTACTTTGTTGGGTTTATGGCAAAATAAGAGGCAAGGAATCGTTTTGTCACTGTAGCTTATAATCCTAAACTGGTAGTGAAGAATATCCGTTAAGTGCGGGTATGGCGCTTCTTCTAATCCTTTAAAAGAACTTCACAAGTGCGTGTTATAATTCTTCTTAAAATTAAAACATGGTACTATAGCATAATTATTATGCAATAAAGAATCAAACATGTTATAAAGTTAGATTTCAGTAAACCAATTCATCGAACAGCGAGGTTAGAAAAGTTGATGGAGTTAACACGAAATAGCGAGGAAATCATAAATGAAAAAACCTTATATAAAAACCTTTTGTAAATTAATTAATAACACTTGTTGTAAACACGACACAGTCTATGAAAACAACACAAGCCCATTTACATGAATAAATAATTACAAAATAATACCCCGCTACTCCGGGTCGCTCATCATAAATAAACAAACTGCTAAATATGTAAGCACGAACTGTAAATCATTGTCAACATTCTCTATCTGAGGGACTTTAGGGGTGAAAGAAAGCCATGTTTTTCGCCAGAGTTCGCCATTGTCAAAAAGTTGGATTTATGAGTTGGGTCATCTTTTCCTTTTGCGAGTGGCGAAGTTAGCTTTATAGTTAGTAGTATTATTTTTGTATGATTCTCATATGCCTGTGTATTCTATTGGCACTATAACTTAATCGGCACGTGGAGTCATCGTATATTATTATTCATAATAACGACTGTTAATTTTTGTTAATTTAAACTCAAACTTGTTAGCACATGTATGGGTTAAGTTCATGAACGAAAGAAAATAGTAGAAACTTCTTCTTCTCGACTTCTTTGTATTATGAATTTATGACTCAATGAAAAATTTCCAAAAATACGTTCTGCAATTTTAACCACGTGTGAAATTGAGTGTAAATATTAAAACATCGTATCTCATCCAAAGATCACGTGAAGATTTTTAGTTTATGACTTTTTGAGATAAAATTATACGACTGACGCATACACAAGTAGGTCGATAACATTGAGAAAACCTTCAACAAGCAAAAAAGCTATCGAATACGAACATAAAAACATATCAAGTTCTCAAGTTAGGTTAATAATAATAAATAATTCATTTATCTTCAGACAAAGTCCATTTTAACACAGCAAACATTTTAACTGGGGGTTATCCGAATTTGCCAGTTTTAGAATCAATTTTAAATAGTCAAATAAGTGTACATTTAGGTCATTAAAAATATATGGCATAGATACATCCTTATTTTAAGGAAATTAATGGGTCAAAATACGATGAATTGTAAGTTGCTTGATGAAAAAAAAACCGACACAGGGTCAATTTCCAAACCATTTTTTGTTTCATTTCCTAATTGCAGAACAAAATAATATGAAACAATATGCTGCATTTGGAAGAGGCGGAGGTAGCGTTTCAAAGGCCTACAGACCCAGAAACTTCGCCATAAAGTCATGGTCAAAATTAAATTTCGAAACAACTTGTTACGTTGGGCAAGAGGGGTTTGTGGTAAAGAATGAATATTTTATTATATAGTTATATAGTAATTTATTTCCAAACTTCCATTACACGTAACATCAATGAAGTCTCGACCCTAGAACTCGGACATTCTGTATAACAGGGGTTCAGGTTTTTCCAGTTACATGGATCAGCATGAGAAGGACTGCAGCAGCTTATACTAGATACATTTTACGCTTAATTTTAACAATAATTAGAAGAAAAGTCAAAACAAAAAGTACATAATACGAATTAAAGACTAACTATTTATATATATACAACTCTCTTAGTTAAAAATAACTATACAAATAAACAATTAACTAGAATATGGCGTCGAAAAATTCCTCCGCATCGCTATCGGCTGGTAATGTACCCAAGGGACTGGCGGCATTGCCACGTTGTATGGCAATGCTTATCCTCTGACCAAGGTAAAAGCCCGCCCTTGGGTCACGGGAAGTGTCAAATAGCCGTTTGGAAATTTCATCAAACAAAAAGTGAATAAAACTAAAAATAAAAAATGGCAGAAACTTAATAAACAAAAAAAGATATATATAATAGATCTAAAACAGGAATATATGTGTATTACTATATCGTCTAGTATCTTCTGAAAATCCTAACTTAATATTATAAATACGAAAGTGAGTTTGTTTGTTACGCGTTCACCTTAAAAGGCTTAACGGATTTGGATGAAATTTGGCACATGGGTAGACCATGACCTGGAGAAGGACATAGGCTACTTTTTATTCTGGATCGCAGACGAAACCTCGGGCAACAGCTAGTATGAGATAAATTCGTTGAAAGGGTTGTCTCCTTAGAGAGGCTGCACTGTCTGAGCAAGTTTTCTAGGATTAGTGTTTAGCTTTGATACGTAATTTTCTAAAAACCCTTAGAAATTTACGATTAAGGATGTTCATCATTGCCCACTTAACTTAAAACAACGTTTATTAATAAAACCCTTAATATTAAATGTACGTAGTACGATGGTCATGATTCATTATCAGATACCCACTACAGTAATTATCCAAAGATCATACATTCATGAATACACAGCTACTGTTTTTTTTTCACGATATTATGTCATTTTCCTCAATTAATCCTCGGAACTTATACGAGAAGAAAAGTTGATGATATATCGTCTTTTTTTCGCTCTTAGGTCAGTGCACGCAAGGGAAGGAAAAAGTAATAACAAAAACATCACTCGCCCTCCGTTTTGCGTCATCAAGTTAACGCAATAATCTTATTTACGACTAAAAGAATCCTAACTATCCTAACTATATATAATATGATGTATATATATTTATTATATCATATTATTATATATTACGAAAGTGCGAAGTGTGTATTATTGCGAAAGTGGGTTTATTTGTTTGTTACGCTTTCAGGCTAAAACGGCTGAATGGATTTGGATGAAATTTGGTATAGGGATACTTTGAACCCTGGAAAAGGACATAGGCTTTATATAATACGTTTTATCGACATACTGCGTGGGCAAAGCCGCGGGTGGAAGCTAGTAAACTATATATCTACATCTGCCTAGCCTTTTCTTAACTATGTTGGATTCGGCATTCTGTCTAAGCGGATGCAGCTGGATACCAGTATTTTACATGGAGCGAATCAAATCAAATCAAATCAAATCATTTATTCCTTTGCAAACATGGGTAAATTTGTACATAGGTGTTTTTATAAGGTTCGATCTCCATGTTTTGCCGTCACATGGGCATGCAAATCTTATTAGTCTAGTATAATTTTAAAGTAACATTAGAATCACACAAAATGTCATAATATTACATCAAATGTCATTGGCTACAATAATAACTATGGCTACGGGTACAATACAAGCATGTCAATTTAAATAAGTAAAAATAATAACAGAAATAATTTATTGAAAAGAAAGAAATAAATTATAAATTTATCGACATGTCATTCAAGTATTCGGTGATAGAATAATAGCATTTTCCTATCAAAAAATTCTTTAATTTTCTTTTAAAGTTGTGCAAATTTTCATTCTTAATGCTATCAGGAATTTTATTGTATATATCCGGACCCATGCCCAAGATACTTTTCCTTGCTAGTGCTGTTTTGTATTTACTTGTACACAACATGGTTTTGTATTTGGATCTAAGTTGAGTGATTCTTTTTCTAGTATCTACTATCGCAGGAAACAAGTTCAGGTTACATTTGACAAACACTGCTACTTCAAATATATATAGGCATGGGAAAGTCAATATTTTTAATAATTTGAAGACAGGCTCACAGCTGTCAGTAGTTTTTAGGCTTACCATACATCGTATGCATCTTTTTTGTGTTCTAAATATAGTTTCTCTATCAGCACAGTTGCCCCAAAATATTATGCCAAATCTCAATACTGAAGAAACAATGCCATGGTATGCTATAAGTACTGTTTGTAAGCTAACTTTCTTTGCCAAGATGAAAAGAGCATAAGCAGCTTTACTTAGCCTCGCACTTATGTCGTCTGCCTGCATCCTCCACGTTAGTCGGCTGTCAACAAGAATGCCAAGAAATCTTGATACTTTTACCTCTTCTACACTTTGTCCGTTATATGTAACATTTAAATGGTTGGGTTTTAGCCTTTGGTAGAAATGCAATAACTTGGTTTTTTGTATATTAATAACCAAGTTATTTCTCTCAAGCCAATCAATTATACTTTTCAGGGTGGTATTAACATCTCCTTCATAAGCCTGACTATTTGAACATTTAATTATTGCTGTACTATCATCAGCGAAGAGGATCATTGGAGGCTTTATTTGCCGGGGTAGGTCATTAATGTATATAAGAAATAATAGTGGCCCAAGCACACTGCCCTGGGGTACCCCATAGTGAGTTTTCCTACAGTTTGATATGTATTTTATTTCCCGTTTCGTATTTAAATTGACTCGAGTTATTTCTGTGTATTGATTGCGGTCACTTAAATAAGATTTGAATAGTTCCAAAACATTTCCCCTTATACCGTAAGAGTTTAGTTTTTCAATTAGTGTCTTATGATCTACATAGTCAAACGCTTTTGTCATGTCAGTAAACAGTGCACATATTGGCGTTTTAATGTCAACATTAGTAATAATATGATTGATAAGATTATATACTGCCATATTGATGCTTTTATTCTTACGGAATCCCATTTGTTCGTCACATAATATATTAAATTTGGCCAAATATGAGTTCAGTATTTCATAAATCACCTTTTCTATCACCTTCGAGAAAACTGGTATCAAGGCAATGGGTCTATAATTTTGCATTTGTTCTTTACTATCCTTTTTATGGAGTGGCTTTATGATGGTGGTTTTTAGGCCCTTTGGAAAAATGATTGCCTACCTGACCTCCACAACCCAGTTACTGGATAATACGAAACTCCTTGACAAGACTGCTGGTCAGAATTTCGGGCTTCTGACTACCCGTAACGACTTTCAAAGATCTACGAATAATAACCGGGACCGACTACATAACGTGCTGTCTGAGGCACGAAGGAGTTTCGACGACCGACGAAACTATTCAAATTTAAAATTAACGTCCACAATTTCAGCAAAAAAACTCC
This sequence comes from Lithophane leautieri, assembly GCA_949152455.1. Lineage (NCBI taxonomy): Eukaryota > Metazoa > Arthropoda > Insecta > Lepidoptera > Noctuidae > Lithophane > Lithophane leautieri. The sequence continues at coordinate 3,134,388 of OX424474.1, read as the reverse complement.
GTCCATTCCAAAATCTTTGATCAAAAAGTACTCTTGCATATACACACAAACAAGTTCACAAAAAACATTCAAATCAATTCCCCAGTACTTTTATAAGACAAACACCAGTTAAAAGTAAACAAGGGAATTGCTACCGATATAGGAATAAAAAATCAATCAAAAACTGTCCAAGCGATGTGGGGACGTGCCGCAGGCAGATCTCTGCGATTTGAAACCTCTGTGCAAATTGGAACTGGCTGAACCGGACAGGGGGACCGTTTGAATGCACGAATCTATCAGAAAATTCTTTTGAATGAAACCTTTTCCTGGAGGGATGACAGGGGACGTACAGAGTACTTACATTTTTCTGTATTCTCAAAAAAAATAACAAAATATTTTATTTCACATAAGCCTACATGGGCACTTATGAAACGTCAGAAGCTAGGTGCACGGTTCCAATTGGTCGTTTCCTATGGAGAAGAGCCGGCAAGAAACTCCATGGTTACTCTTTTAAAAGATAATTGGCTTTTACAATATTTTCGAATTACAGTGTTAATAGTTATGGGAGCACAGTGTAGGCCTTTCAAAAAGTTTCAGGTAAAGTTCACAAAAAAAAAATTAAAATTAAAAATAAAAGTCTACAGTTCACTAAGCCTACGATGTTCTCACATTCACAAGATAGAAAGGAATCTATATACGATAAATAAGATACTACAGATAAAAACCTATTTAAACCAAATTACATGATTGCCATTACAACTGTAACAAATCTGAATAATTGACATGTCCGCAAAAGCCACTACTATAGAGTTGATTCTAGATTTGAATTGGCTCTGGGGTCACGGGAGTGCCCAAGACGAGGCAAGCAAAAGGCAAGGTACCTAACTTTTCTCGAAGCGCTTCGTCGTTTATGATGTACCCTACCGCGACCTAACCAGACCTGTCATCGAGATTCGTGGTAGAACATCGTTCTTGGATACGTGCGTAACTCTCTAATAGCTGCATCAGTGTTGAGAATGATGTTTCCTACATTTAGGGTCGATCCTTAAATAGTCAGATAATTTTTATCTGCAGAATAAATATGACGGTTTGGCATATTTTCTTGTACAAAAGGTGTCAAACCGTTGTTTTGATTACTCAGAAGTTACCTGAAGATTGAAAAATCGGGTCTTAGATTACAAACGTAATAAAGACAATGCATGCGTTGGGCCACATTCAAACAATATAATTATGGATTTTTCGGTTATGAGTTCCATTGACGTGACAGCCAGACCCTGTAATTGTGTTTCATTAATGTCGACGAGTCGTTCCTTCCCAGAAATATTGCTCATCATGTAACAATAAATCGTTAGTGGCTATTTCTGGTTTTCGCCTCGTTGATCGGCTGAAGCGTGAACAAAGTCATTTAATTGGATGACCATCGTAAATATCCTAGGGCAATCTGGGTACTATAGGCTATCCGGTAGTTAAGGATTTATACCAATCGGATAAGATGTTTTTATGTGTGTTCCATTACAAAGCATCCAATAAACTCCGCCCTAGACCTTCCGGAACTGTCGCTGTATCAGGACCATTTCGAAACCGTAAGATATATTGGTCTGATTTTTCTTGCGATTTATCTCAGGATATTGTAATGCCTTCATGTAATTAGAATGATAAACTATCACGAAATGGAACTGCTTGTTTCGTGTTTTCCCCAAATCTTTTTACCTTTTTTTACAGTAGGCAACATAAAAGCTACTAAAAAACAAGACCCTTGTAAAGAATTGCTCAATTACCCATAACACACCTTTGCAATGTGTGGTTGGTTTGGAAATTAATTTACTTTTACCTTTTTTGAGTTTAAACAAGATAATTTACGGGTTCATTTAGAATTTATCGTGTTTGGACCCCGAGGGCCGTTAAAATGTTGCCAATTTATTTTAGTGGGAGACAGCCACTCATTTAAATTAGGAGAAAAATTGGAGGCGTATTCTTTCCTCTAGATTTTAATAGGATTTTACGCTAGCTACTGAATTATGAGTTCACGTTCGTTCATTACGTTGATGGGGTGAGTAGAGTTGGCAGATACTCGAAAGCACTATGTAATTAACTAGTAGGTTCTAACAAGGTTGCTTTTTCACATTATTAATAGTTAGTCATAATGATACACTCTTTTCACTTTTTTTTATGCAGTTTATAAGACCGAATAATTATGAGATGATACACAGCCACAGCAAAAAATGTTTGCTAAATAAGATAGTATTATCAAGTCTAAAAACAGCTGCTTTTTCAAGCACACATTCTGGTCTTCTTGTTTACAACCATAAATCGCCAACAAACAGTCACTTAACTGGATTAGTATACATAAAACTGTTTGCAGGAACTCCATAAAATAGGACGAGGCTATATACCAGTCACAAAAGGGAGTTACAGTGATGATAAATCCGCTCACACAATACAAATAAGTTGTTTTTATAATATTACTGATGCTGTACATGATGCTTACATTTTTATCTGGACTACGAATGCACAATTTTTAGTATAGGACCGGTTTTATTCTAATTAATATTAGTATTGTTCCTAAATCAAGAGGCAGATGAGTACCTAATGATAGACACACAGTCAAATTAGAATGTTCTGGGCATGATTCTAAAGAGGTTTATTTATAAACATTGCGTAAAAGTTATGAGCCGTTCCGACTTCAAAAATGTATAGTTATACAGTCGTTACTTAACTTTAAGCAACGTTTTTAAATTAGAGAGGTTAATTGGTATAGACAAAATGTACAGCAGTTTCCGGACAAGATAAAGTTAAAAACATACTGAAAGGTAACAAGATTTTTGTTTTTAATACAAAAATGTTTATTTCTTAATGTTGTTTACATATTGTTGCTGAATGGCGCCTTCTTTTAAGCAGATAATGCCTGTGATAGAAGACACCGCTCTTTATTAGGAATACCATCACATAACAACTAACACACACGTGGTGTGAATAGCATGCAGCATATAACCTACCAAAAACATAAAGTTAAAACAACTACCAACACGAAAATCAAATTAAAAAGCGTCATTAATAAAATACATCCAATCTGCCCCATTAGGGGTGAACCGGGTAAAAATGTATAGCGAGCGCCATTTTATTCGCCCAGTTTTCTATACGCTTGTTGACTAGGGTAGGCAGTTAATTCGAGCTTACGTCAGCATGCTGCCCGAGGATAATGGCCGTCGCAAATGGTTTTTTTTTTACTTTTTTATTCACGCACTGGATTATTCTGTATTTATTGTACAAAAACAGCGTCAAAACAGGAGATAGTGAGTGGTGGGTGGGGGTGAAGTAGTGGTTGAAATAAATTATAGCGGTCTGTACTTAGTTTGTGTTGAAGTTTGTGGTATTTTTTTATAGAGGGTATTTAAATTCTACAACTTTAAGAACTACTTTTACTTTAAAATCCTGTCGTTTATTCTGATTACGGGTTCTTTTTTAACTAATTTGTGTATTTTTTGTATTTAAATCGTATTTAAAACATCGTTAATAAAAATGGCCAAGTGCGTGTCGAACCACGAACAATGAAGGGCGGAACCTTTCATTGTGTGTGAAACCACACAAACCAATAACATGAAAGATGGTGTAACTGTTAATTGTCCCCGCTGCGAACCTTAAAAAAAAACAAAGTTCAATGCTAGTGGTTTTTCTCTTTTCAGTTATAGGTTTTTGCAGTCGGGTTTTTTGTTTTTTAAATAATTTGTTTTATTCCTTATGAGGTACGTACAGTAAGAAAATGAAACTTTGGGAAGGTAAAACGTACTAAAAGCAACGAAAAAAAAAGTGAAAGTTATGATTAACTTTCACAACAGCAAACCAAAAATAATCTGCCAAAAACATTATCTTCACAATCCCTAAATAGTCACATAAAAAAACAGTCCATGAAGGTTTCAACAATCGAGTTCAAACAGGATTGTTTTCAGGAAAATTGTTTTTTTCCGAACTGAATGTGATAAAAGATAATCCCCCACAAATCTTTACGGGTCAAAGTGGTCTTTATCTGTATCGATGGGGTTGAAACGGGGTGAAGCGAGGGGTCAAACCTCCATCTGTATATTCACACCCACAAAAAACGGTTGTAGCTCGCTAAATGAAAAATAAAAAAAGATCGTAATAAATGTTTTTGGAGGAGGCTTATATATTTTTATAAACGTTGGCTACGTTCATTACGTACATGGGTATTATTTTTTAGGTCGTGCGATATTTTGCTTGGATTTAAACAGGAAAGTGGGTTAGTATAAAACGAAAACTCAAAATAGTATACCTACTTCGTAGTGGGCCTTTTAGCGATAACCCCGTCCATTGTGTGACCTTATGAAACATTTCTACTTTTATATCTGCAATTCATATGTGTGTGTATATAGTCGAACAAGCTAAATAGTTAAAATATATTGATTTTTCGCTACACTGCCAAAATTCGTATTTATTGTGTGTCTTTTATTTTTTTGAGCTTATTTATAACTTAGGAGAGTGACTAAAAGGATTGGTGACTACTGAAAATACTCACAATATTGTTTAAAGCAGTTGTAAGTAATTTTATTTTATTTATTAATAGGTTGAGGCCTACAATTGTTTACACATTTCATTTTATTTAAAAGTACACGATATGCATTTATAAGTGCAACAATTATATACAGGCTAAAACCATATGCACTAAATATTTAGATTTTACGATTAAGTTATTTGCCTGTGTATCAAATAGCTTGTTCGACTATACATACTATCTAGGATGCTTTTAATCACCAATGACTCCGTAAGGCACCTTTATCCGCTCAGCTGTTGATAGGCTTTTAAAAGGCCGATAACAACAATTAAAATTCTATTGTGTCTCGTTAGTGACAGTTGGGGGTTATGTTGTAAAATTGTATATCCTCAGACCAAATAAAAAACAAAGACGGAGCGCTGCGAACAATACAGTGAAGCATGCTAAAACTACACCACCACTTTTGTGCATACACGCTCACACACACACATTTACAACTATTTACAATGACACTACAATCAAACTACACCAAACTAAGTGCACACATGTTTACGAAACCGGCCTCACGTCACTGTTAAGAGCGTTCTGTCTTGGTTTTTTATTTGGTCTGAGATCACCATAGACTCAGTAAGGCACCTTTATGTTTTAAAATAAGGAACAAAACTTAATTAAAAAGTAGAAATCCTACTAATATTATAAATGTGAAAGTTTGTGTGCTTGTGTGTTTGGATGTTTGTTACTCAATCACGCAAAAATGGCTGAATGGATTTGGATGAAATTTGGCAAACAGACAGTTTATAACCTGGATTAACACATAGGATACTTTTTATCCCGATATTCCCACGGGATCGAGACTTACGCGGGTAAAACCGCGGGGCGCAGCTAGTCAATGATAAAAATTAAAAAGAAGGCTGAAAGATTCCTGGCGTAAAAGAAAAACTTAACAATAAAACTCAACTGGCAATATTTATAAAGGTAACAGAGGATTGGCACTTCACAGAGTAAGAACAGGGAAACAATAAAATTGCAGTTTATTAATACTTTTCTTAGATACAAGAATAATCATTGTTTGTGTCTTTATGTCTGTGGGAGCTTGTGGGTAAGTAATAACAGCCGTACGGCTCGATCGATCTGGTTAAGCTACGGTTGCCGGGGTTGGTCCGTGGATTGGTGACTATCTTTACGTACCAGAACCCCTCCGTGCCTCGGATAGCACGTAAAGCCGTTACGCTGGTCCCGGCTGTCATTTGTAGTTATTTGACAGTTGTTTCGGATCGTCAGAAGCCCGAAAGTCTGACAACCAGTCTTACCCAAGGGTATCGTGCTACCCCAGTAACTGGATTGTAGAAGTCAGATAGGCAGTCGCTCTATGTAGAATACTTGTATTCAGCTTCATACGGTTAGACTGGAAGCCGACCCCAACATAGTTGGGAAAAGGCTAGGCAGATGAAGAGCCTGTGCCTATCTCCACAGCAGGTATATTACAGGTATATTACGTTATTAAGGTCTTGAGTACATGAACTACATTATTTACTAGTCAGGGGCCGTATTATGACGTGTTAATGCCATCATTTTTCCAGTGCGAGTGAGAGACGGAGCTATATAAGGTCGATAGCACCATCCTTTTTTCGCAGTGGAATCATGATGGCATTAATACTTCATAATACGGCCCCTGGTAAAGATAATAAACGTGTGGATGAATATAACCCATTTACGATTTAAGAATCTGTGTTGTTTATTTAAAGTATTCGCTTGCCAACTGTAGGTACCGATAGTTAGTAAAACTTCAGTACCTATAAGAAGTTTATCCAATGTATAGTTTATGTATCGTTTTTTCAAGATATTATCACAGAAAAATTTCTGTATATTTTGCCGTCTATAGACTTCTTTTAAAGCTGTAATATCGATTGGGTTCTAAATATATTATAAATGCAGGTTTACTAGGTTTACCCAATGATAATAATGATGTGCTTACGGTCAGCAACGATGGTTATGCTAACACTTGTACATACATTGGTTTTCAGTTTTTCCTGGTCAGAATCAGTATTGTCTACGACTTTCGTTGCTGTCTGTACCAAATTAAAATTCTCATTACAATAATCAGAAATATAGACACAGAATTCAATTTAATTAATGTTCCTTTGTTAATTATTTCGTTCAGAATCATTAACTATGATGCCAATAAAAGCTTCTGGCGTGAATGCAAAATTTTTCGCCAATTTTATTACGAAAAACTTATAATTTTCGGCAATTTTATAACCGCCATACAGTGGTAGATGTTCCAATTTGGTTAAGTCCACCCGGCTCGATGGATTTAAAGTTAGTTACATAATATTCAATTCGGGCGCCATTTATTTATGAATAGATTAGTAGGTACATACACTAAGTACAAATAGGTTCCGTTTAAAAAAAAAACATTGTAAAATATAAAAACAAAAATCAATAAAAAAATACAACATGCACGTTTTCTTAAAATAACATACAATATTGAACAATGTTTAAACGAGATAATAAGAACAAAGAGTCATTGTACAAATAAATCTTATAGAAGGCACACACCAATTCAATTAGGCTTACTTTTGAGAGCAAATCTGAGATAAATTCCCCAATGTTTTGATCGTGATTACTTTAACACAGTAAAATACCATTGAGAATGACAATAAAGATCCCTTGTCAAGTCAAGGTTTTGTAGTACTTGTGTTAGTTAGTCTCAAAACGGTGAAGGAAAACATAGTGAAGAAATCGGCGAAGACATGTGACATCCACCGTCCCGCACTGGACCCGTGTGGTGATATATGGCCGGCCTATCTCCCTCTCACAGAGATGAGAACTGTGTCCCAACAGCGGGAACATTATAAGCTGATTATATTTTTGCCAAAATGACATCACCATAGGCAAAAATATTCGATTCTTCCAGTCCGTCAAATTCTAATGACGTTAGAGCCGCGTTGTATTTTGTAATGGATTTCCGCAAATTCACGCCTGAATCAATTAACTATGTTAAAGCCGCGTCCTATTTAAAAGCGATCGGCACGCACACGCATAAACTGTCACTTTTTATTCGGAAAACTGGAAAGCGTCCTCTGCCGGCGCGACCACGCGTTCAGGTTCACCGATTAAAAAGTTCGAACGATCGTGTATACGTGCGACAATCACTTTTAAATAGGAGATATAAGGCCTTCGGTTTTAGTATCATCTAGTTTATGATTGGTTGCACCCTGTATGAACCGTCATTGAAGTACTAGTGCTATGATATTCTGGCCACTCATGAATGATTTGAGGTTTTAACACGTTATTTTGAATTAGTGTCGTGTACCTTAAAATGTTCCTAAATGGACGGTTATGCTTGACACCTTAAAGTCAGATTTTCATGTTTATTAACAAAATCGTTAGTTACAAAGACTTAAAGATTACCATGAATAACTTTGAGGAGAAAATCGAAAGTCTACCAAGTTTTTAATCTTAATTAAATCACCGGAAATTTAATCGTAACACCGGACCCTATCATGTTATAGGCAAGCAGAAAGTGATTTTGTAAAATACTTCTTTTTAGAAATTAAATATTCATTGAGGTAACGTTTTTGTTTTTTTTTTAGAAAATTAAGACTGGCTTCAGTATTTTTCATGGTGTTTTCATCGTAAGATTATTAAAAAAAGGGTGCCTATCATATTCAGAACTTGTTTTATGGTAACATAAAAAAATATTTTTACGATAAAAACCAACCGAATAATAAAATAACAAAATACAAAACTATGAAATGTTTGTTTGCCAACAAGACAAGTAGATTAGTATTATAAATAGCGGTAACTTTCAACGATAAAAGGAACATATACAGGATGTGAGGGACAGCCCTCCGCAGACTGATGGAATGAATTCAGCATATCATACTAAGACGACCGGTACATTAAATTATTTCAGGAACGTTGTGGGAATCCAATAAACCTGATTTGTATTATAACCTCACGCGCAACGTATCGTTACCGCGGCAAAACCCACGTAGCCGCACTTTCCGTGGCGCGGGGAGCGCGCTCGAGTATTTCAACATCCATTGCTGTTTTTTTATTTTAGCTGTTTTATTTACATACATGGAGTGCTGCGTACAGAGAATTTAATTTTACATTGAAATAAAGGAATAGTAACTGAAAAAATGATTTAAAAAAAAGAAAATTTTCCTGACAAAATTTCCGGTGGAATATGATTCAAAATAAGGAGCTGAATGCCCCCTGTTAATTTCTGGAGGGCTGTCCCTTACACCCTGCATAATGAAAGAAGTATCAAAATCAATCTGCCAAGCCTTTTTCCAATTATGTTGGGGTCGGCTTCCAGTCTAACCGGATGCAGCTGAATACCAGTATTTTACATGGAGCGACTGCCTATCTGACCTCCACAACCCAGTAACTGGGTATTACGATACTCCTTGGTAAGACTGGTTGTCAGACTTTCGGGCTTCTGACGACCCGTAACGACTGTCAAAGATCCTCGAATGACAGCCAGGACCAACGGCTTAACGTGCTTTCCGAAGCACGGAGGAGTCTTGATATGTAAAGAAGTATAATTACCCAATTATTACATTAAGGGAGAAGAATGACGTTATTATACATAACAGGATGCAGCCATCTCTTGTCTTTGCAACATATAATTTAATTATTAGTCTATGTTCCAAACTCCAAAGATGTTAAGGGGTAATTGCAACAAAATTCATGCTAATGAAATAGGGGTGACCAGCGCAAAGTTTTGTTTATGACCCCATCGCGTTAATAACTCATGGAGGCATTCTGTTGATTATAAAACTAGTTGAAACCTGGATAAAAGTGTACCTAAGTATAGTAGAACACATGCGCCTTCGTCTCATCCTCTCCAAGGCGGTCCCTAATTCAATCTCTACAAATTGTCGCATGATTTCAACTTAAACCTGAATAACATGTCTTTAGAAATCTCCTTTATTCTGTCTAACGCGATCGTTTTACTCTTAATTGAAAAACTTTACACAGCCTAAAAATAACTTTAGAGTCTATTCGTTAAATCACAAAATTGTTTTTGTTAGTTATCGCCCGAATTCTTTCAATTGTTTTGAAGCTTAATATTCTGCGTGTTTTATACCCTGGGTCGTAATTGTTTCTAATATATTAAGGTTAATTGCTCTAGGGTTTCTGTTTGTGGTGTAAAGGATCTGTTTAAACTCGTTGCCCTAATAGGGATGAGTGTTAGGTATATTTTTGTTAGGGCGAATTTCGAATTGTGAAACCAATATTATTACAATGACTATGCCAAATATTTGTATTCAACCATTTAGAGTCGTACGTGAAAAAAAAATCTCATTATTTAATGTGACATTAAATAAAACAAAACGATTTGCAGCTACTTTCAAATAAGAAAACATTCAGTCTCATATTTTTTAAGTATCAACATAACCTGTTCTAACATGCATCGAACATAAAAATTCACAAACATTTCCTCAAAGCTGGAAACATTTTGCAGTATACATTCGGAACCCAGGTCATGCACTAAGGTGACCATGATGAGACACAGAGAGGAGTGTCTCAAAAATTTAAATTGGTAAAAGAACGTGCGTCACCCCAGCGCGCCAAATTGAATTCCCGGAGTTTGCCCGTGGCCCGGGAAGTACGCTGATAAATATGTAAGTCCCAGCGAAGGCTTCTTTTGACGCTCCTGGGCCATACAAAATTATGAATATTTCGAACTAAGCATCTTAGGGCTACCAGAGTCTTTTTTGAATAAATAGAAGTTTGACTGGTGAAAATGGATCGTTATTTAGAACATGATTTATTAAAAAGAAAATAAAATTATACTCTAATTTTCGAAACAAGAGATGAGAGATTTACTCAAGTTTTCCGTTTTAACAATCTAAAGTACAATCTCAACTCGAGGATATCATCAAATGCTGTATCTTTTTTTCTAAAGCTGTATCTTTTTTTCTAATTCTTTTTAAAAAAAACGGCGACAAATAGCTATAAATAGAAGCAAGCAGCCCTGAATCAGTTCCTTCACCCCTTACAGCGAGCGTTGATGAAATAGTGAAATGAAATACTTTCGTATGTTTTATTCAACAGCGTAACGACTGGCGCCGAGTGAAAGTTGCATTATGTTGGATTTTTTGCATTAAAACTTTTCTGTATTCCGTCTTATTTATGGACGTCACATTATTTTCGAAATAAGGTTTGTGAGTTTGCTTTTGAAATCATTTTTTTAAGTGTTTATTTGCCTTTAACTGAGTTAGCTAACTAGCACCAAACTTTTAATGTGTCTGGGTTTTTAAATACTGCAGTGAGGTCAGGGAGCGCAGGGGTGGCCCAGTGGTAACGGCTGCGACTTATCGATGTGTAGGTCGTAAGTTCGAACACTGACCGATGCTTTACTTCACCACTGCTCATAAAAAGGTGAGGGGAAACATCATGAGGAAATCGGCGTGTCCAAGAACCAAAAATTCGAAAACATGTGACATCTACCAACCCGCACTGGGCCCGCGTGGTGGATTACGGCCCACTCCCTCTCACAGAGAGGAGGCCTGTGTCCCAGCAGTGGGAACATTATAGGCTGATTATGCAGTGAGGTCGAATATTCAGTTATTGACCACACATAGTCATGACATGACTATCAATAACAGTCATCATCATTGCTTTACATATTAATTATTTACTACAAATTACTTAATGATATATCATTCTATATTATAATAATATCTCAGCCTATTATCCGCCCAGTACTTAGCAATACATCCCGTACAATATATGTCACATCTATAGATTATACTGTTAATACCATCAAAGCAAAGATTATACCCCCCTCCCGGCCCCCCATCTCTGAATAATACAAAACCGATCAAATCTGAACCCTTTGTACTTAATTTAATAAACATTATGTACTAGTGTTGGGAAGACAAGTGACGTTAATACGCAAAACCAATTGAAATACCCGTTCGTATTTTCCCAATACGAATTTGGAGACGTGTTGCGTCCTGTCACGTAGCTCAGTCGGTGCGGATACGGATATTTATACTGATACAGGGACGGACGGATATAAATGCACCCACGGGGTGCTTCTGTAGATGAGGTTTCGTTTTTGTGGGTGTATCGATTTTTAATTAATCACGATGTTTTATGTTTTGTTACTTTAATATAAAAACGGGCTATTTAATTATGAGAATCTTATTCTTGTCATAATCACACCATTGTTCTCAAATTCACGTTATCGTATCCTATTTATTTCCGTCTATTTTTTAAGGTCGGTCTATCTAGCTTTTTCTCGGTCGCAATTAAGTTAAATTTTTTCCGAAAATATGTATAGTTAAAAGTGATAACGCCTATTTATTATGTACACAAAACAAATAGCAAGAATAAAAAACGAAACAAAACACAACTACCGATCTAATCCCGAAACACATCTTTCATACCGCGCGCAAGTAGCGGATATTATGAGAATTTAGCACCACTTTCGTTCGGAATACGGCCCTGTATCCGCGCCGAGCCAGAATATCCATTAAACCGTTATTTACACAGCCCTCTACACTACGTGAGCTTTAGGACCACGACGGGATAATTTTACTAAGGAAATAGTTTTTCGTTCAATATTCGACGGGAAATAGAAGTAAAGGGAGAAGGAATGTGAGTTTGAGGTATTGGATGTTTACGATTTTTGACGTTTGAGTGTGGGCAGATAGTAAAATTCTAATTATACCGGCACAGTATACTGTGATACAGGTGAAACTAAACTATATACATATTATACATAATCTATATACATAATAATACATATGTATAATATATATGAGCTCGTGGCTAAGTAATAACAGCCGCACGGGTCGATCCATCAGGTTAAGCTACGCTTGCCGGGATTGGTCCGTGGGTGGGTGACCATCTTTACATACCGAGACTCGTCCGTGCCTCGGAAAGCACGTCAAACCGTTGGTCCCGCTTGTCATTTGTAGATCTTTGACAGTTTTTACAGGTCGTCAGAAGCCCGAAAGTCTGACTACCAGTCCTACCAAGGGGTATCGTGTTACCCAGTAACTGGGTTGTGGAGGTCAGATAGGCAGTCGCTCCATGTAAAATACTGGTATTCAGCTGCATCCGGTTAGACTCGAAGCCGATCCCAACATTGTTGGGAAAAGGCTAGGCAGATGATTATATATTATATATATATATATATATACAAATAAATAAAATAGAAGTGTCTGTTTGTAATGTCAAAATTACAGGTTTTTTACTAAATCTTAAGAAAGTATATTCTATGGTTCATATAACAGAAACACAATTTATGAAACTTTGTCTATCAGTCTGTTTGTTTCGGCTAATCTCCGAAACGGCTGGACCGGTTTTCACAGAACTTTCACTGGCAGTTAGCTGATGTTATAAGGAATAAATAAAGTCTGGCACGCCCTCCGAGAAGTCATTTGATGATTACCCAACCTCAAAAAAAGGCGCTCCAAGGCGCTGCCTAGTTTGGGGACCACTGTTTTAATTACTATGTTAAAATATTCTAGTTACAGTAAGCATGAAATATTATTATTTTTGAAATTTACTTCGTAACAATGGACCAGTAAATTATTCTTATACTTATTCTTAATTTTTGGAATCGGATTAGTAGTTCTGAAGATTACCTCTTATATACAAACTTACATATTCACAAAATGACAATGATTACCTCTTTCTATACAAACTCACATATTCACAAAATGACAATGATTACCTCTTCTATACAAACTCACATATTCACAAAATGACAATGATTACCTCTTCTCTACAAACTCACATATTCACAAAATGACAAATTAAATTATTCTTATTCTTAATTTATGGAATCGGATTAGTAGTTCTGAAGATTACCTCTTATATACAAACTCACGTATTTTTATAATCAGCCTATAATGTTCCCACTGCTGGGACACAGGCCTCCTCTTAGTGACAGGGAGTGGGCCGTAATCACACATTTTACCTCTTTATAATATTAAGCATAAGTTTTCTTCAGTTTCACACTCAATGAGGTCTATGTAAATGTCAACTGAATAATATTCAATAATATTACGATTGGTTTTTGAACCAGTTTTCGCAACCCGATTCGATTGAGTTGACATTTTACACACACGTGTAGTTTTGTTGACGATTCTATAATATATATATTAATATTGATATAAATATTGTATCATAAATCTGTATCAACTAACTGCCTCGTCACAAGCGCTACTGCTAAGCATGAGGTCTTGGGTTCAATTCCCAGGTCGGGGGTTTTCTATCTGGAATTTCTCAGTTGCAGCCCGGAGTCTGGATTTGTGGTCGGTTCATGGCAATAGGCTCGCCTATTACATGAGACTTAATTAAACGTAACTGGCGAAATGTGGGTGTATTAAAGGTACAACTCTGCGTAACCTATGGGGTTAAAAATACGCTTTCAATTATATTTTTCTACGAAGATGTTGGTGATGTAATAGAAAGTAATTTTAGGCTCTTTTGCATAGAAATTACCAACATGCTTTATCGTCTTATCGCAATCCAATTTCCATATTCTCATACATCAGGGACATGTTTCTTCCGATATCCGAAGTTCCTATACAATACATATAAAAAAATATCACAAATATTCAATAACAGCCGTACCTCGATATTTTTTCGTATCAAAATGATAACTCAATATTTACTCAACATTGTCAAAGTGATGGATTTAGGGTAGTAACACCTGTTGGTGTCTGTCAATAAAGTATAACGTGTTACCTACTACACAATAAAAGAAAATATTTTCTTAAAGATATTCTTTTTTGAATTTGCGAAGGTTCTTTGTGAAGATAGTGAGTTGTCTGTTAAATACTTTGTGCTCTATGCTATCCGCATAGGTATTTTGCTGTACTGTGTGTCGGAATCGTATTTCTTTGGAATAATAAATATCCCTGTTGTTATATCTATCCTGTTTGACAAACGATGATGACTATAAGGTAAATAACCCGTACGCAAAACACGCGCTTTGACGTGGAGTTGCGGATACCAGCCCGTATTACCTATTACCTATAAGGTAAATAACAAGATAGTAATGTGAAAACTAAATATTTATAGCTGGAATATTTCCCCACTCCGATCAAGTACAAACATTTATTTCTCTGGTAAAACTGTCTCCTTTACCGTCATAAACCAAGAGAAAATCACATAACTAAACAATTAAACACCTACATTAATAATTTGTTTCCTTCTGCAATAGTCCTACACCAATCGGGGGTTATCCTTGGCTGCACTTGCATAGTGCAAACAGGGGTAATCATCGGTTAGTGCCTCATTCCATTTAAAATTGTCTAAGAGGCCTCTGCGAGTTGGCTTCGGCCCCTCGCACGCCTTCCAAACATCCGGGGCCCCAGGTTCCCGAGATAAATAAACATATAAAAATTAAAATAAAAATTAAACTCAATTTTACTACTCATAACTTCAATCAAATTCAAATAGGCGACCTCATAAACGCAACCACCGTCACTAGTTACCATTCGTTCATCACAAGTTGTTCATAACCAAGCACAAACGCTCCTTCAGTTGCAAACTCAATTAAAACTACGACCATTTGTAACAAGAACCAATCGTAATAAACGCTGCTGTCAGATTTAGCTCCAATAAACCTGTGAATGATTGTCAAAGACCGATGATATTGGTGGCGGAATACCGGAACGCTAAATGGAGCGAACGGATACGGCCAATGTTCTTGGTCGAAACCGGGGTATGCATTAGACAGCTCCGTAGTCTGTACTCCACACTGACCAGATTTGCGGTTCTACGATTCATCGATTCTATCCCAGATTTGAGCACAATGCGGTGTGTGCGATTGTCAATTTCATATTTCGAATTTGGTAGTGGCTGTGTGGAATTTCAAAAGATACCATTTAACTGCCGTGTCAGCTTTGGATATGTAATCTTCAAGATCAAAATGGACTTCAGGTTTTGAGTTTGAAATGGTTTCGTTTCGTGTTTCGCAGAATAGATACATAGTGATTTTATTCATTGAGATAACTGGACATGGACAATCCTAAAGGAAGTTCCCTTTTAATTTCTTTACTGTTTTATATCCGACACCTCACAATTTCAGGGCCAGTTGAAAACCAGCGTCAGGCATTATTTGTCTGACATTTTTGATGAACGGGAGGAGCTCGTGGCTACTTAATAGCAGCCGCACGGGTCGATCCCTTAGGTTAAGCTACGCTTGCCGGGGTTGGTCCATAGATCGGTGACCATCTTTACATACCGAGACTTCTCCGTGTCTCGGAAAGCACGGTAAAGCCGTTGGTCCCGGCTGTCATTTGTGGATCTTTGACTGTCGTTACGGGTCGTCAGAAGCCCGAAAGTCCGACAACCAGTCTTACCAAGGGGTATCGTATTACCCAGTTACTGGGTTGTGGAGGTCAGATAGGCAGTCGCTTCATGTAAAATACTGGTATTCAGCTGCATCCGGTTAGACTGAAAGCCGACCCCAACGTAGTTGGGAAAAGGCTAGACAGATGATTTTTACTGAACTGGGCCTATTTGACGCAGCTGTGAGACACACATTCCCGCAAATGTCTTAAAAAGCACTACATATTCACTTTTTATTTGATTTTTATTTGCAGAATTGTTGTGTGCCTTTTAGACAGCATTTTTTTTTTCTTTTGTCACTTCTACGTATCCTCATTTTTAATTGCTAGTAAATCTTCATGCGACCCTCAACAACTTCAAACTAAAGTTAAGCTTCTATCAACCCCACTTTCAGCAAAACAGATGGTAACTGCAAGCCCAATAAACAATAGAACTCAACTACCATACTTCAGCTTCAGCACCAAAAATTTTTAGCACCAAACGAAATCCGAACAGTTCACAATACAATAAATATTCACTACGAACAAAAGGCTTCGGCTTTAAATCGTTATTGCACGAACGCGTCACGATTCGTGCTGTCATTTATCAATAAATGTGGATACGTTGCAATAAATTATCAGAACTTCGCTATACGTACGGTGAATGCAAACAGCAGACGTCGAAATTACAGTAGGGAAAAATAACGACATGTAAATTCCAGACAGAGAATAATTGTCGGTCGAATGCCGACATGTAGTTAATGCCGCTTATTTGTATTTCAAACAGAGAACGGATGTTTAAAATGGGGGTGGGGAGCGCAAAAATGTGCTCAGCACCCCTATTTTTTTCGTCTGTCTTTTGAAAAGTCGCGGATGGGGCGAATTGAAAAGTTTTTGTTCTCGAAAGAAACAAAGTGATTTGACGTTGTTTGTGTTTATGATGGATGTTTCGTGTCGGTGTGATTTTCACGCCTATTATTCTTGGCGGGACTCGCTTTTTCATGAACACGGGCTGTAAGTAACAGAGCTGGCTGAAAAATGTCGGCAATATGTGTTGGATTTAAAGATTGTTGAACTTTTGTGTGATTATGTGTGTGTTAAATATGTGTTATATTTATCTAAATACATAAAAACGAACAGCAATAAAACACTGATTTAAAAAATGTAAGTTAAACTAACCGTGAGTTGATAATATTATTATTTTATTATATGTTATATGTTTATATATCTCGGGACCCTGGGTCCCGGACCTTTGGAAGGCGTGCGAGGGGCCAAAGCCAACTCGCAGAGGCCCCTTAGACAATTTTAAATGGAATGAGGCACCAACCGACGATTATCCCTGTTCGCACTATGTGAGTGCAGCCAAGGACAACCCCCGGTTGGTGTAAGACTATTGCAGAACATGGAAACAAAGATATTGGGCTATGGGTTTGGGTGGATTAGTGAACTGGTAATTTTCAAATATTGAAGGACTATGTCCCCTGCCTGATCAATGTCATGGAATACACGGATAAAATGGCAGGGGGTGACTTGCGCACTCA
This sequence comes from Lithophane leautieri, assembly GCA_949152455.1. Classification (NCBI taxonomy): domain Eukaryota; kingdom Metazoa; phylum Arthropoda; class Insecta; order Lepidoptera; family Noctuidae; genus Lithophane; species Lithophane leautieri. Next base: position 3,117,046 of record OX424474.1, on the reverse strand, counting down.
ATAATGGGCCCCCGAACACAGTCGCTAGCACATAGTGACGTAGCGGCAAGGAGGCAACACTTCCTAAGTGCTTAAGAGGAGTGGAGAGGTATTCCGTGGCTATCAGGACAATCCCGGAAGTACGGTCAAGATCCCTACCAGCATCTTACTGGAATACTTCCTTCCTCCGAGCACGTTTGCTCTTGCGAATCTAGAGCCAACCAATCAAGGCAAGAATGAGGTGGGAGCTCTGTTCCTCGTCAGTGTTTACTCCAGCCGGCCAATAAAGGCAAGCCAGATGAGGAACAAGACTTCTCCCGGGAGGTAGGGTCCGTGGGGTTGCTACTGCCCTACAGCTTGCCACATGCTGCCCTTCGGGTTTTTGTATCACTCTTGGTCTGGCTCCTCATCCTAGACCTGTTCCGGCAAAGTAAACTCTACCGGCACGGCCCTAGAGTTCGGAGCACGCAAGCCACACCACGACGTCAACGTAGAGATACGGCGGTGGGGTTATTTTATTATTATTATTACAGCTTTGTCTCCACATTAATGGTCCCCAAGGGTATAAGCCTCCTCCATCATTTTCAACTTTTCTTTGATCTTACATTATATGTGCACACTTTTAGGCACTGATCTCTTCTTAGTTTTGTTTTTTCTTTTGTGTTGCTAGCTGAGTTAATTTCGCTGCTACTTTTGTTTTTGCTTTATCTATTAGTATTTTTTAAGTTATTTGATTTATTTGATGGAGGGTAGTAGTCTTCTTCCCCCACGGTGACTAGCCGGGTTGGGGAGTTGATAATAAACAGTGCTCAAAAGTTTTTATTTTGTGGTAAACAACAATTTTCTTTATTTTAAGTTCTCATGCTCATATTACATTTAATCACAGTAAAGTAAATCTCCACACAACAAAAAACAACAACACTGGAATCTGTAATAACAAAATTATCTTCACAAAATCCGAGTACCTAAGTACTTTTTGATTATATACACAAATTACGTCGTTTAATGTTTATTTGACATCAGACTCCGAAAATTCCTTTTATTTGATAAAATATCCATTTCAGTGTGTTTTCCCTGCAAATTTAATCAAAGAAATCTTACTCAAAAGAATATTCAAGAGGCAAGGAGCATCAAAGTTATTGGGTCAACCTTTAATAATATTCAATTTTATGCAAAACGATGAAGTTAATTATTTTCTTTGGAGGTGAAACAGCATTATTACTATTTCTCCTGGCAGGGTTGCAGGAAAGTCCGAAATACCAGGATCTTGGCAACAGGCAACTGAAGGAACATGAGTGGGATTTAGTCAGTAAATGTCTGACACGCCCTCCCGCTCCGCCTAGAGCGAGAGAAGTCATTTGATGATTTACCAAATTAAAAAAATATATGTATTACTATGTCTATCTTATTTTCTGGTTGTTTAATAGTTATTTATGCAACTGTTACGAGTATACATAATATGGGGTATTAAAATGAATGTGGGTTTCATCACACTCGGTTTCGCCTCGTGTGATAATAGTAGGCATCACATGAGTTTTAATACCTAATTATTTACAGTTGCATAAAAGACTTTATCTACACCCATGATATGAATCCTCTATAAAAGGTTCTTTGCAAATACTAATATCGAACCAAAATGGCGGGATACGAAGTGAATTAAAATATTTCGAATTCGATTATCCTCTAAGTTATTTTTTTTAATTACAGCGCTTTGGTAGTGAAACGCTCATGCATGACAATGTTCTTTTTTTAAATAAGGTGCATTATGAAATTTAGTACAACATTATAACACTCGTTTTGATGATATTTTGGTTACTGACACTGGTTGATTTAATGTTGGCAATAAGCTAACTGTTTCAGAAACTTCTATATAGGATTTATGGCATGGGTGTAGATAAAAAGCATTAATTTTCATCAGAACTGCGGGGTAATTGTGTAACACATGAACAGTAGGAATGCCTTTCAGTTCAACAACATTCATTACGTTATTTAAGCAGACAAATTCTAACATAATATGAAGCAATGGATTAGCAATACCTTTCCTAATAATTCAGATTGTGATTGAAAGTGTGTTACGTAATTAGGGTAATGTTTGAATTTTGAAGCAATGTTCCTTACCGGGCGTTATACTCTGCACAATTGGCGAATGAGTCACGACACTTTTGTTACGTCACAAAAGTGTGCAAAAGCGAAAAGATCTTCGTTCCAACCGGGTGTTTTCCATGAAAATCTACTTTACTTCAAATTATAATACAAATGTATTGTAATTAATGACGTGTAAAATTTCAACGATACATTTGGGAACGGTCAAACGCACGAGCATTTTATAGTTTAACTACCCAAAATCACCCTTACAGCTACGAAATAAAGGCGCCGTCAATGGCAGTCTGTTACCGTGGACGCGTTCACTCAACGTTCTATATTCAAAATTTTAATACGCTCAACATGCATTTTTTGTAGAACATTTACGCCAAATACCTGAAGTCTACTACAACTTCAAACATTGCTCTTTCCCCGACCTGTCTATTCTGTAAAAATCTACCGTGAAAACTTAGGTAAAGCGATCGTGGAGTGATCTGTCAATACTGTCAATCCCTAGCATGCGATGAAAGGACAGCCCACGTCAATCTCGCTTCATCTAAGTTTTAACGGTTAGATTTTTACAGAATCCGACCAATAAATCTGCATGACCTTTTCCCAACCATAATGGGGTCGACGTCTAGTCTAACTAAATGCCAGTATTTAACATGGAGCGACCGGATATCTGACCGCCACAACTGAGTCTTACAAAGTCTCACAAAAACGGGTATCGTGTTACCCTTACTGGGTAACACGATACCCGTTTTTGTAAGACTGGTTGTTAGACTTTTGGGCTTCTGACTAGCCGTAACAGCTGTCAAAGATCTACGAATGAAGGCTGGAACCAAAGGCTTAACATGGTTTCAAAGGCACGGAGGGAACCCATCGCGGGAAGCGAAGCTTAACCTATCAACACGTGCGGTTGTTATCATTTAGCCACGAGAAGTATCAGATCATAATTACAATCATTTAGGGTCAACTTCAAATAATGATATTGATCAACCTGTTTCTCCAACGGACGAGGAAATCGGTATAATGGCGAGAGAAACTTAGTTCCAGATAAGTTGACGATAATCATGAAACTTGCTCTGTGTATGATTGAGAGTCGCCATTTTGGAACTTCGGTAAGTTCTGTGCTTGTGTGAATGGTGTAAATTATGTGGTTCATGGACAGGAAATATTTGTTGAGATGGGAGATCGATTTTTGATGATGAAAAAGAGTTACTTACCCAACAATTTATTTTTTATAAAATTAAAATTATGGCTGTTGAATTTATAAATAATATTAAATAATCAGTTTCAATTATGTTTAAATAAAAGTAATGTGACGATAATACTGACTAATAATGATGATGATGATGAATGTCGAGAATATCATGCCGCAACGGGCGACCGCGGGCGGGAGCTGCGGTCGCGGAGGGGGCACTCGAGCTGCGGGCGCGCACCGGCCGGCACTCCACTGCGTCATCGACCGCCATACAACGAACGTTCTCATATTCTCACCGATTCTAAATTTAACCAACCGTTTGTCTTTCCTTTTATCATTCAATACAGTCCACTATTGTCAAGTTACCTCCCGTGTTTTTGTCCTCGTACCATCTGGAGGATTACCCATTCCTGTTCATGGTCCTTCGACGAGTAACTGACCAGTTTTGGGAGTGACAAGCAGTTTTTCAAAATTTGAAAAAGGTCGTTAGAATACTGGACTTCAAGATCAAGGCACCTTTTCGCCCTTCGTGCAAGCCTGGTTCCAGTCTGTGATCATCATCTTCGGTGCCTTTGTGAAGGGGCGTATTTTGTTGGAGCAAGCAGTTCTTCAGTGGTCATCGTAGCTGGGTCATCGCAGCGTAGCAGCCCAAGCAGTGCCCAAGAACATCGCCATCCATTTGAAGCAAGAAGACGTTCAGTTTGGACTCGCAGTCAACGGATTTTGTGAGATCTTTCCATAATCTTACTAACATTTGTACATAATTCATATACTAACTTTCATTCCACTAGTGTGTTAGATAGTGCATTAGACCAGTGAATCATACATTAGTAATATCTATTCATCTTAGTGATTACTAGCCCATAATATTAAATAGTGTCGTCAATTAGTAGTTTGTTTATCCAGTAGAATCAATCATAACCTCGAATACGTATTGTCCGTTTCATGTAGTTTCAACTTTCAACCCATACAGGTAGATTTTGTCCCATTATAGTAAAGTAACACCTATTAATAATTTAGAATAAGTGCTTATTAAACACCCTATAACATTTCGTGTTAAACTTAGTGCTTTTTCTTTCCATTTCAGTCTGACAGTTTGACAGTTTGAATTCAAATTTTTTTTTCCAACCGCCTACCGGTTTTTAATAGCAACGCTTCAATCAGCTGTTTGCTCGTTGCTCTTCTACAGGCGCATTATAAGAAATTCTTGCAGTGCTTTTAGCATTTATTCTGTACTTAGTCTTTTTCTTGCCTACTTGCACTTCCTTTAGCGCCTACAGCTACCTTCCTATTCAGCCATGGCTGAAGAAATTAAGATTAAAGAGCTTACTAAAAAGCGTGCCTCAGTAAAATCGCAGCTTACTCAATTCACAACTTTTTTAACTACCACTAAGTCTTGCGAACAGCTTAGTGAGGAACAGCTTGTCGAGTTAGACATAAGGCTTGAAAAAATGGTTACCTTATATGCCACCTATGATCAGTTTCAGGGTCAGTTGGAGTACCTGTCTGCCAAGCCCGACGAGCAATTTTCTGAACGTGAGCAATTCGAGAGCAACTACTACAGGCAGCTAGCATCTGCTCGCGCGCTTTTGTCTAAGCATCGCGCTCAACTGGCGTCTAAGGTAGGCTCCAATGAGCAACTTTCAGTGGTTACTAGACATAATAATGTTAGACTTCCCAAAATAAATTTACCTCACTTTGCCGGTGGTTATAAGGATTGGCTGGAGTTTAAAGATATTTATATTTCGTTGATTCATGAGGAAAAGAGCATAGATAACATAAATAAATTTCACTACCTACGTTCGTCACTTAATGGCAGCGCAGCACTAGTTATTAAAAGTTTAGATTTCAGAGGGGACAACTACGGCAATGCATGGCAATTGTTGTGTGAAAGGTACGATAACAAGCAATTATTAATAAATAATCACATTCAAGCTTTGTTTAATGTGGAACCACTTCAAAAGGAGAGTAGTCAGGGTTTACGCCAGATAGTAGATGTCACCAGCAAGAACCTACGTTCACTGGCAACGCTAGGGCTGTCCGTACAGCACTGGGGTGAAATGATCATATATTTAATGGCATCAAAGCTGGACCCGGTTACTAGCAGACAGTGGGAAGAGCATAGGAACACTCTGACTGAGTATCCATCCTTAGACATGTTCACTAAATTTATTTCTAACCGCTGCAATCTTTTAGAAACGCTTGAGGAGGCTAATAGTGTAAAATCGAAGCCAGAGTCATCGCACAGTAAGCCAAAAAGCTTCTCTGTCTTAACAAGTAAGGGTAAATTTAATATTTCATGTCCACTGTGTAAACAAAGTCACTACATATTTAGTTGTGATCAATTTAAGGCGCTTACATCCACTGCACGCTTTTCTAAAGCGAAAGAATTTAAACTTTGTTTGAATTGTTTACGCCCAGGTCATTTGGAGGCTACTTGTCCACTTGGTCACTGCAAGTATTGCCAGAAGAGGCATAATACAATGTTGCACTCTCATGATGATGATCCCAGCTCTAGTAAGGAGCATATAACTTTAGCAGGCACTAATCATGATTATACATCTCGTCATGTATTGCTTTCCACAGCGTTGGTAAGAGTCATGGACCATTCTGGGACGCCGCACAGCGCCAGAGTCTTACTAGACAATGGAAGCACGGCAAATTTTGTTACCAAGGACCTTTGTGGTAAGCTACATTTACCTATTCGTAGTGTAAGCTCACACGTTGCAGGCATAAACAGTCAAGTGTCTACCATTACGCAATCTTGTGCGTTACATTTGCAATCGTGTGATGGGTCTTATAACATTGACATTGATTGTTTTCTCCTGCCCAATATAACCACTCATATACCACATACGTACATAGACTTAACTGACTTGCAGCTACCAGCAGGTATAAGTCTGGCTGATCCATCTTTCAATGTCCCTTCCTCCATCGACATACTTGTTGGAGCCGACATCTTTTGGAGTGTGATAGGTCGCAACCGTATACAGTTAGGTAGACATATGCCGACGCTCTTCGAGACTAAGCTCGGATGGCTCATATCAGGTGCCATACCTCAACCTAACATAACCAACCCATCAGTGTGTATGTTTGCGCATGGCAAGCACACCACAAACGTGCAAGCACCCATGGATCTCTCCAGATTCTGGGAACTTGACTCTATCTCACCTAAGTTCAATTTCACATCCGAAGAGAGAGCATGTGAACAGAACTTCATAAATACGACTAGGCGTAGTGCTGATGGTCGTTTCATAGTCACCATCCCCTTAAAGGAATCCCCTGAAGCATTGGGTAACTCCTTTGAGATGGCTAAACGTCGCTTTCTTTCATTAGAGCGTAGACTTGATAGAGACCCAAAACTTAAGCATCGCTACGTAGAATTCTTACAGGAGTATGAAGCATTAGGTCATATGAGCGAAGCATCTCAGCCTTCTTCATCTCATGCATACTTCCTTCCACATCATGGTGTTTTCAGAGAGTCCAGTACAACGACCAAGCTTCGAGTTGTCTTCGACGCATCAGCCGTCACAACTTCTGGTAAGTCGTTCAACGACATTCAAGGCATAGGACCCGTAGTTCAGGATGACTTGATATCCATATTGCTAAGGTTTCGTCAGCATAGATACGTCATATCGTCGGATATCGAAAAGTTCTTTCGACAAATCGTAGTTGACGAATCGCAGCGATCTTTACAACAGATATTGTGGCGTTCTGATCCATCATTACCTCTCAAAACATATACATTAAACACCGTTACTTATGGAACAGCATCCGCTCCGTTCATTACTACACGATGTTTGTCTCAGTTGGCAAAGGAGGCAACACACACACGTACACAACAGTCTATACGGCACGATTTTTACGTCGACGATTATCTGTCAGGAAGTGATTCTATAGAGAGCACTATAGAGCTGTGTAGAGATGTCATCAGCATACTTAAGACTGCACAACTCAATCTTCGAAAGTGGCAGTCTAACAATACACAAATACTTCAAGCAGTCACTACGGACACACATGATTCATCCACTCATACTACATTCACAGCAGCGCATACGGACACACCTAACACAGTCAGCTTGAGTATTGATGAACCAAGTAAAACCCTCGGTCTTAATTGGCATTGTCATACTGACTGTCTTGCGTTTTCTATTCATATACCTAAACATGCAGACACTACAATCACAAAACGACACATACTTTCCACAGTAGCGCAAGTATTCGATCCTCTGGGTCTTGTCTCTCCGTGTATTATCGAGGTGAAGATAATATTACAGAAATTATGGATAGATAAGTGTGCATGGGACGACGAGGTTAATGTGGACATTAAAAAGTTATGGCTGAAGGTCACACAGACTTTACCTCAGCTTAATCTTCTCAGCATACCACGCTGGGTGGTATGTGCTAACCCATTATCTGTGGAAGTACATGTTTTTACAGATGCGTCAGAAAAGGCTTACGGAGCTTGTATATACATTCGTTCTGTAGCTAGTAGCGGCAACGTTCATACACATCTGCTCACGTCGAAGAGTAAGGTAGCACCGATCAAGTCGACCACAATCCCAAGGCTGGAGCTTTGGGGTGCCTTATTAGGGACTAGGTTGTGTGAAAAAGCACTAGAATCGTTAACACTTAAACCTGACAAATGCATATTTTGGTGTGATTCAATGATTGTCCTAGGTTGACTGTCTGCTACACCAAGCTCGCTTAAGCCATTTGTTAGGAATCGAGTTTCGGAGATACGGGAAGGCTTTGGTGCTTACACCTGGCGCTATGTGCCGTCCAAGGACAATCCTGCAGATCTTGTCTCCCGTGGTCTGAGCGCTGACCTAATTGGTGAATCTTCCATGTGGTGGTCAGGGCCTTCATTCTTGCTTACAGATCCATCTCTTTGGCCTTCAATGCCGAACACAGATGTGAACACAATACTACCTGAACTATTAAAATCACATTCTATTAACATTAATAATCAATCATTACCCATCACTAATCCTAATATATATGTACACAATAATTCATTTCAAACTTTGATTAATAATTCATCTAATTATTTACATCTACAACGTCTATTAGCATACGTATTTAGATTCATTAACCGTTCTAAAAGAGTACATAATCATAGTGTTACTCTTACCAATTCAGAGTTGTCATACAGCGCTGATTTCATAACTAAAACCGTTCAGACGGAAATGTTTCCTGAAGAGTATGAGCTACTTTCATCAGGCAAACCATTATCAAATAAAAATCGCCTTATGAAATTATCACCTTTTATTGAGTCTGGCATTATACGAGTCGGAGGCAGATTAGATAATTCTTGCTACGATTATAATGTCAGGCACCCTATCATTATCTGTAGCAAACATAATTTTGCTAAACTTATTTTTAATACTCATCACTTACGCCTATTCCATGCTGGTCCACAGCTACTTTTAGCCACAGTTAGGCATAACTATTGGCCTTTGGGTGGTAGGAACCTTGCCAAATCAACTGTTCATAAGTGCGTAAAATGTCAGCGATTCAACGCAGGAACAGTTCAACCCATTATGGGTAATCTGCCTAAAGAAAGAGTTCAGTTAGAGTTTCCTTTCCTTGAGACTGGCACAGACTATGCCGGACCCATCCTCCTAGCCGACCGCAAAGGTAGAGGATGTAGATTAATTAAATCATACATATGTGTTTTTGTTTGTCTAGCCACAAGGGCGGTTCATCTGGAGCTTGTCTCAGATTTAACAAAACATGCCTTCATTGCAGCACTGAACAGGTTCATTGCTCGTCGTGGTAAACCAAAGACTATCTACTCCGACAATGGTACAACCTTTATTGGCACCTGTAACGAATTAGCTGGCATACTAAAACAGGATTTTTCTTCAGAAATGGCAGATACAGGTATAAATTTTAACTTTATTCCGGCATATACCCCACACTTCGGTGGCTTATGGGAGTCTGCCGTAAAATCCATCAAACATCATCTGAGGCGTATATTAGGCTTCGCACATCTCACTTACGAAGAGATGTCTACGTGTCTGATTCAGGTTGAGGCAATACTAAACTCTCGTCCACTCACTCCTCTTTCCACTGATCCATCAGACCTTTACCCTCTAACTCCCGCCCATTTCCTTATTGGGAGATCTCTCACATCTCTACCGCATCCGCAAGTCATCAACCAGAACATCTCCAGCCTGAAACGTTTCCAGCGTATTGAGCACCTGAAGCAACAGTTCTGGAATAGATTCTCTAACGAGTATATCTTTTACCTCCAACAGAGAACCAAGTGGACGGACTCCAAAGGGGTGCTTGAAGAAGGAGCCATGGTGGTACTCAAAGAGCAACAGTTGCCACCATTGATGTGGCCACTCGGGCGTATCGTACGTCTCATACCTGGGAGGGACGGAATAAGCAGAGTCGCAGACGTAAGGACGAAGAAGGGGATAGTCCGACGCGCTTACAACACCATCTGTCCTCTTCCAGTTTAATCATTGAAGACCAGTCTTCAACGCCGGGAGCATGTCGAGAATATCATGCCGCAACGGGCGACCGCGGGCGGGAGCTGCGGTCGCGGAGGGGGCACTCGAGCTGCGGGCGCGCACCGGCCGGCACTCCACTGCGTCATCGACCGCCATACAACGAACGTTCTCATATTCTCACCGATTCTAAATTTAACCAACCGTTTGTCTTTCCTTTTATCATTCAATACAGTCCACTATTGTCAAGTTACCTCCCGTGTTTTTGTCCTCGTACCATCTGGAGGATTACCCATTCCTGTTCAATGAATGAATGTATTGTAAAATTAATTAATAATATAAACATTTAAAGCATGCCATTGGACATAAATATTATATTCTAGCATTAAATAGATTGTAATGTTTTGCATGTCTGATTACTGACTTTAAGACCAACTGTACCAATACGTGTTGCAAATAAATGATTATGATTACGATTTACAATGATTTGAAGATTGGATGGTCCAAGTTAGGTATTTGTATTAAATTCATTTACACTACTTTGATGAGACTGTTGATTTTGCGGTTCCCACAATTTCTTTCGAGTTAACAACAACGTAGTAAGTCTGCTTCTTGCTTTGGGCCCGTATATTCCAGTGCAAAAAAAGGATGGTGCTATCGGTCCTGTATAGCTCCGTCTCTCTCGAGAAGAACTATTGAACGCTAGCGAAAATGTTTCCATGTGACAACATAGGTACTAAGCTAACATGAGAGGAGTAGAAGTAACCAAAAGCACCTTTTCCCTGAGCCACCAACTTTTTCTTTTCTAGTAAAATCAGAACAATTATGAGACCACCTAACAAACAGTCTCCAGCAATGCCGGTAGAAACTGCGCGGTGTAATTTAGCGAGGGAATCAGGAGTAATTATTACTTCAACGCGCAAAGTACTTGAAGCTGAGTTGTCTCTAAATGAACGCCGCATGCAGCTACCAGAGAATCATTTGGAATGAAGAGATTGTTTTTTGTAAACTTTTCAGAAGATTATTATACTTTTTTTTTATCACAGAAGAATGAAAATTGTTTGAGGTATATCTAGATAGTTTTTATGCGGTATAAGAGCATGTGAGATTAATTGTGATTGCAGTAATGTTAACTCAAATCTGGTAAGGCCTAGAATTCACATTTGCTATTAAAATGCATTGTTTGAACAGCATGCTTGCATTTGCTTTAAAAAAAAAGGTTTTTTAACATTGCAAAGTCAATTAGTTTTACATAGTCAAACGAGAAATACTAGGTCCGAAAAGCACAGCTCTCAAAGGAACAGACGTTCTCTAAGATAATTCAAGGCAACCCAATTTCTCACCACACTATCAAAGCCGGTATGATCTATTCAAATCTAATTAAACTTACCATATCTTATTAACATCTTGCATTCCCAGAACTGATTGCGGCCCTGTATCAACGGCGACGAATTCATTACAAATGTCACTACGAAGCAAAACTCCTTTATCCATCAAAAACATACAATTTCCTACCTTATTCTCAAGAAATGACGTGTCACTTTAGCTTGAAGGGTCCTGTGAAAAGGTGACATTGTGAATTGGACTGAAAAGTGATTGAATTAGGGTTGACTTTTGAATGAAAGGGTAATGTAACGTGTGATTTCAATGTGACATGGTCTCGCAGATTCTAATTCCGATGGTAATGTTTGTAATACTGTAGAGATAGGAAGATATCCGACTAATTGCTGTTTATTTGTTAAAATCTGCCTTTGCGTGGAAATTTAATAGGAGCAAAGTTAATAAGCGTTTTGGCGTTTGATTTTGATGTTCAGTCGCATGGAAGTTAATTTAGTGGCATTTTAATCATCTACCTAGCCTTTCCCAACAATGTTGGGGTCGGCTTTCAGTCTAACCAGATACAGCTGAATACCAGTATTTTACATGGAGCGACTGCCTATCTGACCTCCACAACCCAGTTACTGGGTAACACGATACCCCTTGGTAACACTGGTTGTCAGACTTTCGGGCTTCTGACGACCCGTAACAACTGTCAAAGATCTACAAATGACAGCCGGGACCAACGACTTAACGTGCTTTCTGAGGCACGGAGGCGTCTTGGTATGTAAAGATGGTCGCCCATCCACGGACCAACCCTGGAAAGCGTAGCTTAAACTGATAAATCGACCCGTGCGGCTGTACTTAGCCACGAGTTCCTCTCGTTTAGTGTTTTTTTATTTTGTGGCAATTTACTACTAATAAAAGTCAAGTATTACTATTAGTATCTATATTCTATAGTAGATCACTACGGCGTGAGCATGTCGGTGACGCAAATCCATAAGTTAAACACCAAAAATCGTTTAACACACCTAAAGAAGTTCTCAGTTCAAAAATGTCGTGACATGTAAATAGTGGCAAACGACAAACAGCCAAACAACGCCAGGAACGTTAATCTTTGTGAAAAGCTAACTACGATACGGAACGCGGGAAAAAAGGGCGGTTTTTTTTCCTTTTTATGATTTTCTTTTTTAGTTTTTACTGACCTATTGTGAGATGTGTGTTGCGGGATTTGGGTAATGTGCAGTCTTTGTATTCGTTTTTTTTTTTGGTATCCATTCAAGGAACAAATTTAATAGAAAGTGTGTGGATAAGGTTAGACTTATGTAAAAACGACAATAATCGTTTAGTGTGGATGTCAAAGTATTGCAAAATGCTGCAATTAATAATTTAAATTATTAATTAAATAATAAATTTTGTAGTTAGTTATATTAATTTTGTCGATTTTTTTTTTATTCTTACCTCATCATCTTCCTGCCCTTGTCCCACGTCACTCGCGGTCGGCGCAACACGTTTTCTTCCACTCTCCCCTGTCAACCGTCACGTTATCATTTACTCCCTTCTCTTTCATATCATTCCTCACACAATCCATCCATCTTTTCTTTGGGCTTTTTTTATTCTTACCTATTTACACTTTTAAATATTTCTTTAGATAAAAATGATTAAAAAAACATTTAAAAATATAAAAAAGTAGAAGTCCGCCGGTGTCGGGAGCAGGATCCAAGCTACCGGTGGTTAGGGCTGCAGAGACAGGAACCTCCTCACAATATTAATTTTATAATAAGTTATATTAATTTTATAGTTAGTTATATTAATTTTATAGTTAGTTACATTAATTTTATTAATTAGTTAATTAATTAATTAAAGATAGAATTTGACTATTTCACGGTTCATGTGTGGCGTATCTACATCGCCACATGCGAACTACGCATCAAAGATCTGACGTCACATAAATCCTGCATCGCGCAATTAAAGTTTACCGTGCAATGGACATATACAAGAACCCGACATCAATCGTCGGGCAGTTGCCCGCCAGACACAACACCCGTCTGGTCGGAGGATCCTCCCTTTTCTATGGTGGATGAGTGAACTTTACACCCTGTTCCTCATACTCCTAAACATGTATCTACTAAAATACCAAAACTACTTCTGCAAAGTAAATGAAAACATTCAGAAGGAAGTAAGCATTCCGAATACTGCTGTAGTTCCCCCATTTTAAGATGGCAACACAAACGGTAATGCCTGCTCTTCAGATAATTTTACTGTTTAACTTTAACAATATTCAAATATTAGACAACCGAACTTAGGACTGCGGAATCACAAATAATAAAATAACTAAAACTGGATAAAATAATACACAATCGCAAATTGCTGGAGATCCAACTTATAATGGTCAGCCAAAATTAAGGATAAAAGCCAATATAAGTTGACCCTCCCTCCGCCAAGCGGTCATTCCCACCATAATATCTTAGAGTGGTAAAATAAAGTATATGTAATAAAAGTAGATAAACTAATTTATGTATGTAGGTTCTTAGACATGTCATAAATGAGTAAGAATCGAATAAAATGACTTTATGAGCCATAATACGTTTTTATAGTTGCGTTTTCTGTTTGTGTTTTGCGGTAACGATATTGACGGTATTTGTGGGGTTAGGATCCATAGAGGTTTATTAATGGGTTTTATGGGTTACGGTATGATCTATGATTGACACGTCATACTCTGTCTTTAATGTGTATTTTCCACAAGAAAACGTAAATGAGTTTGGGCACAGTATAAATAAGTAACAATAATACGTCTTTATAGAAAACGGCCGAAACGACGCGCTTCGAAATCTCAGTGTATATCAGTACGCAACAGTCTTCAGTGCGCGGTAGTTACGTATGGTGGCCGTAAGTAATTGTTTCAAGGTCCCTGCCGAGACATAATACTGTTACTTTATTATGCTGTGGTTTGGGTATTTTTTCAGATTTTTACTTTGATTATTTTGATATTATTTGGAGCTATCAAGATCTACATGACTTTTTCAATCAGTGTGCTTAACTGTACCCGCTATATTGTCTAGACGTGGACCATCATACAAGGCTAGTACCTAATCCATACTAATATTCAATCAATCAAACTACCTAGCCTTTTCCCAACTATGTTGGGGTCGGCTTCCAGTCTAACTGGATGCAGATGAATACCAGTATTCAGCTGCATCCAGTATGACCGCGCGCGGTACACCCGCGTACCAAAAACCATTGTAGTTAATTAGAATGTCCTTGAAGAATTAAATGGAGCGACTGCCTATCTGACCTCCACAACCCAGTATCTGGGTAATACGCTACCCCTTGGTAAGACTGGTTGTCAGACTTTCGGGCTTCTGACAACCCGTAACGACTGTCAAAGATCCACGAATAACAGCCGGGACCAACGGCTAATCCATACTAATATTATAAATGTGAAAATAACTGTATGTGAGTTTAACGTCTAAACTACTGCAGCGATTGCTATGAAAGATATTATAAAGGTAACATGTGACTTGGAAAAGGACAGGCCAATTTTCCTCCTGGAACATTTGTAAAAAAAAAAAAAACTAATAATTATAGCACACAGTATTTGCAATATCCAGACGCTCAAGTTCCTTAGAATTTATCTTCAAAAGACCTTAAAGATATCAAAGAGAGACGAAACTTTAAGACGAAAGATCTTCTGACAAATGCACCTAGTAAAGCCAGAAAAATTAATTGCTAAGCAAACTGACAACCAACTTTCACAGATAGATAGAATAGCTATACTGCGTTCGCAATTTATTTGCCAAACATGTAAACAAACACGAGTTTTAGGAAAATCAACTGTAATGCCTACACATAAGGTTCAGTTTGCGCTACAACTTCATTTTTATGGCTTTTTAACAGTACTAGTCAGTCTAAAATCAACTTTATTTACACTGTCATAAATATGATGTTTGTTTAAGTGATAATAACATCAATTGGAAATAAGGATTTAAATAGACCTTAGAAAGAATACTCTTTGTTATGAACACCATAAAAACTACGGATATAAATGTGTGAATTTGCAAACTGGCGCGGCGTAGGGTGTCAATTTGTTTAACAATTTATTTCCCTGGCTGTATTAACGTTAAAGTCTAGCATTAACTCAAAAGATCAAGCACAACAGAATCGGTTATACCAAGAATGCTAGTTAACAGACATATAATATTCCATGACTATGTGAGTGGTTGACAAGTAACGTACCTACCTACCTACTCCCATGTTATCTTAGGCAACATCGTGTATGGTTGTTGTACTTGTGATTTACTCATGGTTTTGTCTGTTGCATGGGAATTGAAGGAAAATAATGATACAGCTGCCACTTCCCGGGGGTCGGAAGTAGGTCATTGTTGTTTGTTGTGAATATTGGACGCTTTTTTGCAATTTTTTTTCTTGTTAGGTTCTTCGGTTGGACTGTTTTTGGGGAAGGAAATGAAAATTGTACTTCGAATACTGAATGAAATGTTATTGTCATTAAAATAAAAACAAATGAAAACTACCTACCTTTTGAAAATCGAATCAAGTGAGGATAAAAAAAACCAAAGAACACACGTAAAATGTTAAATGTAACACATTTTTTTTTTTTTCAAACCTATTGATGTGAAACTAATTGTAAACAAAAACTCCGAATCACTTTTAAATTCGAAATTATTTAACGACGAATGGATGCACTATGGTCTCTTAAATGGATAGGAGAGACTATGTAGTTCACACATAGTCACATAGTGAAGTCAGGATGACAAAGAAAGTTAACAAAAACCTAGTAACAAGAAACAAGAAAAACGGTAAGTACCCTACAAGACCTCTTCAACTAAACACACTACAACCAGTAACTACTCAGGAAGTGAAAGTACAAAAACCCACATATAACTCACACACACGTTATGACAAGTACATAAATAACACTGTTCTAAGTTACGACTTGTCCTAGAATGTATGAGATTACTCAGGACCAACGCGAACACATACAGTCATAAATTATGAAAAAAATATGCGCATATGGGCATCGGCTTAAGAGATTTACACGCGAAAGTATATGGGGCTGCTTTCGTCATATGAGCGTATTTTCTTGAAAAATTCTTTTTTTTGTTATCGCGGAAATAAAGAAAAATGCGGTAAATGAAGCTGACGTTTAAACGATTTGGTAAAGTCAATTTGTTTTTTTTTTTCTTTTGCATCGTTCGCTTTGCCATTGTGGTGTTTGATAAGCTTTCTAAAAAAATCCTGATAAAATCACACACATCAGTCATGATCATCTTTAGTGCTATATTGATATTTGTAATATTGATTAAAATAATTATAATATAATAGAGATGAAGAAACCGAAAAAATGTTGGGAAAACTATGTACCAAAAAACTACTGCAAATCATAGTGATAACGTTTTCTTTAGTGCACTTAAATTACACATAATTACAAACAGCTAATAACTTTGTAAAAATAAAAAAACTCCAAAAATGTGACGTAAAAATAATAACAAGTACGTGATAAAACTGTTAACTATAACGAAGAAGTGCAAGTTACGGTTATAATGGTTTCTTTAGTGCCTTAAAATTCCATGTTAATACAAAAACAAGCATATAAAAATATACCAAACACAAAAGAAACTGCGAACAACGTGGCGTATAAAAAACAACGACCATTCGTGTTTTTACGACTAAAGATTTATTTCCCTTTCCCCATGTCGGTTAACATTAGCAAGAATTATTGTCAAAGTTAAACATCAAAAAGGAAGTAAGTAACTTCCTCCAGCCCGAGCAGGAATAGAGGATGCTTCCACGGAGTCAGCTCCGGTAATCTAATTGACACTACTTTCCTCTTTCCTGATTCCTATTACTTGAGCATCTGATCCTATCGAATAAACTCCTTTCCTCCTTTGTTTGATTGGTAACAAAATCTGAACGAATTTAGATTGAATTTTCCAATTATTTGCGCCCCTCGGGCCTCAACAACACTTTGGTAGAAGCAAACATCTTTCGGCAATTTTCCTTCAACAACGGTGTTTACGTCAGCAAACACATTGCCTAATACCACCAGTTTGAGATGACCTACCTCGCTTCCTTCTCATCTTTAGCTAGTAGAAGTAGACGGGGGGGAAACTATGAATTTTAAAGATCAACTTTTATCGGGCGCGGCGGTTTTATGGAGAATCTAATATTCCATTATAACGGAGCGGGGTTGTGACAAGTACCATAATGGAGTGTACCGAGGTAGCTCAGCTCCTCAACGACTCCCAGTATCAGAAAATTCAAGCGATTATTATATTAAGGAGTACGACCCAAAGAATTGTAGATGACGCGGCTTGTCTTAAACATTCTATGGAGTTTTAAACGAGGACTGAATAAAAGATGAGGTGTGAGAAGCATGAAAATTGTGTTTGGGTGACGATTTTATTTTTAGAAAAAAGTGTCGTATGTTGAGACGGAGTGTAGGTGACTGAAGACCTAACATTATTTAGAATAATACACGTTTCAGCAAAAAACCAAACGTGACTTAATGACGTTAGCGAGAATAAAAAGAATTGGTACTGTGAATCACATGTTCACAGTACCAATTCTTTTTATTCGCGTAACATTTTAAAGGCTTTTTGGCACGCTTTTGTAATGCTCAGTCAAAGTTTACATAATAATAATGTCTATTACTATATTGATCATATTTGGTACCTGGTTTCCAGGTGTCAAATATCTAGAAGGAACTTTTAATTTCCTTTGTTATTGTAATCACTTTATTATAATAAACCTCAACCTCTCAGATTAAAACACAAAATATTAAAAGTAAACAACCGCCTAATACTGCAAAATGTATAAGATACTAAAATAACATTATAAGCGAGTTATTATCAACAAAATTAATCAACAGTACCGCACTAAAATTCCTGTGAAGCAGCTATCAAAAACAAGTAACGGCATCAAGTATAGTTTATAAGTGATGCGGTTTGGGCACCACACAGTAAATTTTGAACCGACGGCTCGTCTATAAAGTTTAGCCAACGTTACTGTACGTCGTAAAATATTTACGTATTATGATATTGACGGTCCATGTTTTGAAGGGTAACAAACTAACGACGGTGAGAAAGAGTTGGTTAATAAAAGAGATTAGAGTTGACATAAATACAATGTAGAGGATACTGATGAAGATAGGCATGAAATCTATGAACAAATTGAGAAAGTTGAAAATAGAAAAGTTGCAAGGTGTGTTGTAAATACAATAATTGTTAAAAATAACAATAAAGAAGGTACTAAATATGATAGGCATGAAACAAATGACCAAATTGAAAAGGATGAACTTGCAAATCGGACTAAAGCGCCTAGTAAACGAACGAAATTGTTTGTCAAATTTTACGTGTTTGTCAAATTATTTTATATTATGCAACTTATTTGACGCGTTTGTTAAACTGTCTACAGGGCGCTTTCTTCATATATACTATCGTTCTATGAAAACAATGATGGCGTTCACACTCACAACTTAAAGTTTTTTGACGTTCGCTTTCTGTTTTGACAAGAAGAAACTGTACTGTATTCAACAAACGAAATTGTTTCGAGTGAGAATGTGAGGAATTTCATCCATTTCTATGATTTACCATTTAACATGATAAGTTTTTGTTCAAAAAATCTGTTAGTAACTCGTTGCTTAAAAAAATTAAATATACATAGTTACTTACATAATACTGCTATAATAATTTTTGTATTTTTGCGTTTGTGCTCGAATACTTACCTGAAAAGGAAAAATAAAACATTAAAAACATTTTACATAATTAACAACATAGTAAACAAAACAGACAAATAAAGCAAAAAAAAGGTTTCAAGAAAGTACATACAGACACATACACCATTATAAAATAAAATTATATTACAATATATTAGAAACCTCAAAAACTCATTAACATCCAAATTATAATTTAACAGAGACCTAAATAAAAATAGGTCGTTTTAATAATTATCTTGTCGACGAACAGCTAAATGAAAGAGTTGCCGTCATCCATCACCTCATTGTGAGATTGACATAAATGGCTTCGACTTTTGCTAAATCACGGTTAATGAAATAGATTGTAATGACGTAATAATCTTGTTGGAAAAAATGAATTAACTTTGAAACACGGTGAAAGAATTTGTCAAGACACAAAGCTTGTAAAAGCGGAGAAAGGAACTCCTTTTAATAACTTAAGACTTGGATGTCGCATTAAGGGGTTGCCTTCATTTTTGTTCAACACGGCTTCTACCGCTAATACGGGGAAAAGGAGATTTTTAATATTTTCTTTGAGATTTAGGAGAAACGTTCTTGGTATTAGCTACATGGTTACTTTGGATGCGAATTTAACTTGTCATGTTATACTGATTTCTTTTGAAATCGTTTTTATGAAGATATTTTTGGAACGTTTGAATACAAGTCATATACAGCGCGTATCAGAAATGTGTAATCACATTTAAGGTTCTGGTATAGACGATCAAACTGAACAACTTTTTCCATGAGACCGACATTGTAATCGGATAAAATTATTAGGTGTCCCATACAAAACTTAAATACGTACTCGACCCAAATGTATAGGACAGCTGAAATAATTTTTTCGCGATTACCATCTTGGTGCCATTTTCCAACCCCTTAAAATGATAAAATACAATAGACGTAGATATATTTTAGTAACCTATTCCGCTTAACTATTCTCCAAGAGTCATAATAAACCCTGTAAGTAATCGACGCCTGCGTCCAGCGCTCGGTGTGGCAACACGTCGTGCTCTGGTTTGCAATTGGTCAATTGTTATCTTGAGGATGCCTCGTTGAGAGGTGAAACACGTGTCGATTTCTTACAGGGCTTTTTATGACTCTTGAAGAATAGTTAAGCGGAATAGGTTACTAAATATATTTACGTCTATTGTATTTTATAATGGATTTCGGCAAAGTCACGCCTGAATCAATTAACTACCTTAAAATTATCACATCTTCTATATGCCTATGCCTTGCGTTATACCTTATTCATAATAGTGAAATTTTGGTTACATTAAAATGCAGCCCAACCTGATGTTATTCTTAAGGTGAACGCACAATTATACGAACGCGTCGAATGAATCAAAGTCAACGAGAACGCTAAAAACGGTCTTCCAGATTCGGATGATTCGACGCGGGCAGGTGTGCAAGATTTCATTGAATTTCATATAAAGAATTCCTTTCGTTCGGTTCGTTCCACGCCTTCGGCTGGATTTATCTGTGCGTTCACCTTAATCCACAATATTCAATCGCTGCTTTTGTTTTACACCACTATCGCACTAAAATCAAACGCAAACCATTCCAGGACATTGATTATTATCGACGGATGGATATAGACTGCAAACGCATAAACGGACAGAGCGGTCAATATACCACAGCCATAGAAAACTCATACGGTAGGAAGCTGAGACCATAAAACACATACATCACTGATATAGATTTATGGTATCATAACATAACATGCAGTAACTGACTTTGGACAACGTTTTGCAAATCCAATCCAGGCATAGCCTAGTGTGTGCACAGAGCGATTAAATGGCTTATAGTAAGTCTCAGAGGGTGTCACCGCAATGCAGTGTGCAGATATGGTGCCCTGGTACCGAAATATTAATGGCACTTAAAATGACAATATTATAGAATTTTGTTTAGGTAATTTTAAACACGGACACGATTATTATTGACTCTTCTAATAAATGGAAAAGAATGAATTTCCGTAACAGCATTTTATTTACTTGTAGATGCGGTAAATTAGATACAACTTACGACGTAAAACTAGTGTCGCGAAAGCACATTCGTACGATAATATTGTACATTGCAAAATAAAGCTTTGATGTTGACGGTCAACATCACTGTACTGAAGATTTCACGATACTAATTATTTAATTAAACAAGCTGCACTGTTATCGAAACTAGTTTCGTGAGAATAATTTCACCATGCATGCAATTTATTGATGTTGTAATGTAAAATTGGCTTTATAAATAACGGACACAGATTTCTATGAGAAAGTAATTCCAGTCGAAAGATTTACTCGTGGTTTCAATAAATAAAATCTTAAATTGCCTAACACCCCGGCCCGTCAATCAACCCTCAGAATTTAATGCCACCAAATTAAGCATTTATTTGATTAAATCCACCAAAATTTCAATTTCGCGAGCGATACAAATCGATTTAAATTAGTTGATCGCTCGCTCTTTTATAAATTATGGATATCTATCAGGCAATTCGGTATAGGATTAAGGTTTAGCGGTGGTAAATAAAGGTTTGGGCAATATAATAAGGTTCTGTAACGCGATTACTACATATGGCAAGAGGGTTCCCTCTATCTGGCAGAATTTTTATGCTTCGAAATTTATTTGGCATAACACACTTGGCATAATCTTCTTTAAACGAATATATATATGGCATAAAAATCATTTAATATAATAATTGTTTGGCCAAATGTTTATATGTCCGAATTTACAAAGGCATACTTTTAAGATGGCAGAATTTTATTTGGCATAATTACTTTTGGCAAAGCTTAATTTCGCATAATTTCGTTTCACATACGTTTATTTAGAGCGACGATTATTTGGAATAATTTCACTTGGCATATTAAGAAGATGGCAGAATTTCATTTGGAATAATTTTATTAGGCATAATTATTGTCATTTCTATAAAATGTAATCATATTCTTAACCTTAAATGTGTACTACAAAAGTTAGTGAAGTGACAGAACCGAATCGCTGCAAAACCGACTGCACGTAGTCTTGTCTGCCCTACCCCTAGAGTGTAATTTAAGCCCGCGTAGGCGCGGAGGGGCGAGGCGGCCCGCGAGCTGAGGAGCAGGTGGTTTTAACGCTCGCCGCCGCGGCTGAGGCTGGCCGGCAAAGCCGGCCAGCAAGCCGAAGCTGCTGTGGTGAGCGTTACAACCATCTGCGACGAGAAGCTTGCGTGGGACCGCCGGAACCCGCAGCGCCGGAGCCGTGACAGAAACCATGCCTGCTGCATGTTGCATGCTTGCTTGCATGCTGCATGCTTGCTTGCATGCTGCATGTTTGCTTGCATGCTGCATGCATGGTGTGTGCTTTTTTGCATGTTTGCATTCTACATACTTGATGCATACATGCATGGTGTGTGATAGATGAGTCTTTCAATTATTATGGATATGAAAAGTATGCCAAAAGATGATTCTAACAGTAAACTTTCTGAGATATGATAGTTCTACCTTTTAATGATTATCGATATGAAATGTATGCCAAAAGACGATTCTGACAGTGAACTTTCTGCAATATGATGGTTCTACTTTTTAATTATTATGGATATGAAATTTATGCCTAAAGATGATTCTGAATTACAAAATTATGCGTTTTTAATGTATTATAAATGAGTGTATGCCAAACGATTTTCTGCGAAATGAAGTTTATGCTATGCGCTGTTATGCAAAATAATATTATGACATAAAAAGTTCTGCTATAAAGGGTAGACCCATTGCAAGAACGTTTACTGTAATCAATTATTCTGCAGGGTAATAGCGTAACACACTTATAACGGTATTGTCTTTCATTTTGACAATTCAACAACATTCATTGGGTTATTTACGTTGTATGGAATAAACGAATTGTTCAAACATGAGCAATGGATAAGCAATTTCCTTCAAAATAATATTTTAATTGCGATTGAAAGTATATGTTACGTACCACGTTAGTTATTAACTGTATTAAATTTTTATTTTTATTTGTTATTATAGCGTATGATATATAGAAAATGATAATTTTTATTAGGTAAAATATATACATTTACATTGGGTAACTTATTATACCAAATTAACTAAAAAACTAAAAGGAAAAACTAGCTATACTAATAAATATACGTGCCCAACTAGGTTTATGTTCAGCTGACATCTTTTAGTAACAACACAATATGTCACGCTTGCTTGATATTTATTTCTGTAAATTGGTTTAAAAAAAAACACTTTTACACGACAACAATAACCTAAGTTTTATAACTAGATGAATTCGGTGATTCCTGTCTGACTAATCTTAGAAGAAAGACCGAAACAAACTCAGAGCTCACATTCTCTTTTATAGTTCGGACGTAATCTTGGCTTTTGAGGAATGAACCACACAGATTTGAGTGGACCTGTTCAGTCAGTGCACGCATTTGTCAGTAATCGTGTAACTTAACTCAGAACTTAGGAAGGTCAACGACTAACAGATTTCACCGAAAATGTATGTAACCATCAAGTACCATTTGAAATTCAACAATAGCTGAATCACAGACAGATGGCATAAATCAAAATCCTGTGACATGAAACGCAAATATGGCGGACAATACCAAATGAACTCCCTTGTTTGATTGGACAGTGGTCTATGTGACGTCATGTCCGTTTCAGTGCACAGTTTTAATTGGTTAACCAGTATCGGTGGTGGGTATAACGTGTCTTGAGATTTTTTCGACAGATAATTGAAACGTGGTGGATAGGAAATGCCAGTTAACGGGTAAGTAAAACAATTGAGGCCTTTACCTTCATACTTACACACATTCATTTTTCTATTTATTTTTATATTTCTATTGAAGCCGTGATAGCCTGTGGTGTGACTGTCGGACTGCCAAGTCATAGGTCTTGAGTTCGAACCTTTGTTTTACTCCATAGCAAAAAGTCCTTCTTTTTAAGAAAAGGCATGCATTGGTCACCTAGATTCACCACACATTGACACAAATCACAATTTTATTTAAAATCGCATTTCAATTCTGGAAAGTGATTGGCATTAACCAAATTGAACCTTTCATATCTAAATCCGTTTGGCATCGAATGCATGGACCGAATGACGTCATCACACTATAATGAACGTTTACACTGTCCACATTCGGTTCGGATATGTTTCGACACCTGCCGAACTGTTCCGAATTCCGATGATAACTCTAAATCCGGCCAGTATTAAAATTGTATTTGTATTTCACACCTTTTTCAATTCAACTCTATTTCAATATCTGTTTGCAAATTCAAACAGTGCACTTCAATATGTTTTTGTTTTTGGGATATTTGAAACTCTTATAATGAACGTTTTGTTTGAATCATATTATTTGGTTTTTATCTCCTTTATTTCATTATTTATATTATATTGATTATGTTTTTAAATATTAGTATCAAAAAATAAAAAATGTTTCAAAATAAAAAAAGAGTAGCCCGCTGGTATCGGGAACAGCCAAGCTACCGGCGGGTAAGGGCTCCAAGAAGAGGAACCTCCTAACAATGCGAGCCGAATTCAGAGGTACTGCTTTCTGAATCAAGGCCTTAATCCAGCTGCCCAACGAGAGCTTCCATACATAGGTGTTGGTCGAGGCTCGTGGCAATTAAGCCATTGGCTTATACGACTATCAGCACAATGATCGCAGAATCCACATCCCACATTTCGACAACCTCGCGAGCCAAGTCAAAATACTTGATTTGTTTATCTTTTCGGCCTTCACGAGGTTTCCGTCATGCGGGACCGTTATGTCAATGATCATTGCGCGCAGCTCTGTTCGATTCACCACCACTATATCAGAGTAATTATATTATTGCTTATATATGATTGCCTGTTTAATAAATAGCGAAATATATAAACGAGATTTGAAAAATGGCGGTCAATTTGACAGCCGTTTTGTTTTTATTTTTTTGTTCTTGAACTTCGTCTTTGTTCTAGTAGTTGCAAGTACTGCTGAGCATGAGGTCCTGGTTTCGATTCGGGAAATGTGTTATTTGCTTTGTATTTCCATGTGGAATATTTCGGTAGCTGCCCGGAATTTGGATTTGGGCCCGGTTGATGGCAAAAGGCTCGCCCGCTGTTACATGGGACTCAAACATAACTAGTGAAATATTGATGTACTATAACTACACCTCTGCCTAACCTTTCGGGGATTACAGGTGTAATAGTGTGTTATTTTTTGTTCTTGTTGCTATGGGTCTATCTTACCTTTCAGTGCATATCGCGATCTTTTTCAACTACATATGAACCAAACTCAATACTTAATATCAGATCGAACTCACAATGCACCTAAATCCGGTTGGTTGTCAATCACACCGTGCCAATGACGTCACATCACGTGTAATGAACGTTTACCCTCCCGCATACGGTCCTCTCGTCAGCTGCTGAACGCCATTGATAGCTTTGAATCGAGTTTGCATTTAAGTTTTGTTGAGAATAGTACTATAGTAAAGTGTAGTTACTATAATTTTGCTTGCTAGAAGTTTATCTACATAAAATATAGGATATTACTAGTAGGGAATTGAAATATTTGGTAAAGTTTTTAGATATATGCTCATTTTGGATAGCTACCTTGACTTGCGGTAATGTCCATCTTCCACCATCATTATTATAATTATTTATTATTTCTTTAGGTTTTTAAGATTTTATTCTCCTTCTTTTTATTCATTATTCAGTAGCATTTGTATGTAGTAAGTTATTTAATTTAGTATCCTTACATATTATAAAACAAAATCCTCCGCCGCGTCTGTCTGTCGTCCTGTACGCGATAAACTCAAAAACTACTGCACCAATTTTTATGCTGTTTTCACTAATGGATAGAGTGGTTCTCGAGTAAGGTTTTAGTATATAATAACCGACATCCACGCGGGCGAAGTCGCGGGCATCAGCTAGTCTAGTATAAATTAATAGTAAGTTGTAATGTGTTTCATAAAATGTAAATTAACATTAGTTTTATCAAAAGTAGGTAAAGCTTTCATAATCAAATTATTTACTTAAATGTCATAAAGTAAATGCACCAAAACGTAAATTACATATACAGCTGATATCCAATATAATCCTGTTTGTGTCCACTGTTGATTTAATTTTAATATTGACACAATTTTGTCACACAGCGTTCATTACCCATATCTGCTGTAATTGAAAATTTATCCACGACATATATACTGAAATTGGTTGAAGCATCAAAATTATTGTTTACAGTTAATCTACGGGGTGAAAAATTTAATCTGAATCAGAGCGATTTCGATGTAGGTATATGTAGGCTTTCATACGGTTATATGGAAGAAAGTAGCTTCCATGTTGCAGCGCGTGGGAGGCAGTAGCAACAGTATTCTGCAAATGGTTGTATCTCGTGCAGATTGCCCTATCCAGAAGATATGGATGCGTATTGTGATGGGTGTGGACTAACATAGTGCATAAGATTTTACTAACACAATTGTAATAATTTATTCGTCTGTATTTGATTTATTATTGCATTATATTATTGTATTTTTCACTGTATTTTATAAATATATGGATTAATTTTATCTAATAATAATATCTAAAGAAGGAGCTCGTGGCTAAGTAATATTAGGCGCACCGAGTCGATCCATCAGGTTAAGCTACGCTTGCCGGAGTTGGGCGGTGGATGGGTGACCATCTTTACATACCGAGACTCCTCCGTGCCTCGAAAAGCACGTTAAGCCGTTGGTCCCGGCTGTCATTCTGTGGATCTTTGACAGTCGTTACGGGTCGTCAGAAGCCCGAAAGTCTGACAACCAGTCTTACCAAGGGGTATCGTATTATCCAGTAACTGGGTTGTGGAAATCAGATAGGCAGTCGCTCCATGTAAAATACTGGTATTCAACTGCATCCGGTTAAACTGGAAGCTGACCCCAACACAGTTGGGAAAAGGCTAGGCAGATTGTTTTAATAATAACTAAAGTAGAAATTACAGGTTTTGTTTTTTTCGTTAATATTCGAAAAAAGTGTGGTCATAATTATTTAAGACTGTGATACAGACTATTTATCTGAACAACATTTGTCTATGGGACCAACATCGTAATCGCAAAAAAAAAAACTGTCGTTCCATACATTTGGGTTGAGTAGGTATTGAAGTTTTGTATGGGACAGTTGATAATGTTTTCGAGATTACCTACATATATCACACCCTTAAATATGACCACTCCTTTCTGATACACGCTGGGTATGGTTGCTTTCTGCTACGCATAGAATCATTGGTTCGATCTCGGGGTAAACCAAGGTGTTATATGTTTTTTTCATTAGAAACTCTACAGCAGTGTATGCCTGTCCGGTCAGTGGTAATAGGCTCGCAAACTGTTATATGGGACTAAATGGCGAACAGTGGGTGTACATATCCCGTATACACTGCCTACCTACCTACCCTTTCAGTGATGACATTTTGGTTGATGACATTTTCATTTAGTTTGTGGCTTTTAAGCTTCTTATTGTTACATAAGTATCCATTGTTTACCTTTTTTAAGATGGAAGTCTTCTTAACCATTCTTAAACATTTAAAGATATTTATAACAAAGAAAGGCAAAATATTACGCTCCAAATTGTTTTTACAAGCAGCCATTTCTAATAAAGCTTGCCATTCAGGTGCAGTCAACCAGAAAACTGCAATATCATTGAAAAAGTTATTAAATTTTTCTATTTTGTCCACCCTTGAGCTGTCCGGACTAATTCAAAATTTGCATTGGCTGGTGTCCAATGTTACGATTGTTTTTTGCAAGTTGAAAAGGCACCGTGTTATTGATTTATATTATCTTTGTAGCAATAACCAAGAGTTGCTTAACGAGGTGAAATTTAAACGGGCCATAAAAAGAATAATGCGGACGGTCAGGGAACCGTTAGCAAAGTTAAGCAACACGAATAAAAAAACGAATACCTCTCACGATTAACTTACATTTGGTTCTTTGTCTCCTCTTTAATATCTTTAAGTGGACTTAGGCAATTTTACAAAAAGCCAAAAAATAAAGAAATCTTTTGTAATTTGCGGGATCCACTCGGCTTTAAATGAAATGAAAATTTTGACGAGAAAAAGGACTGAATTCGCCTACTTTCTGAAGATGAAGTCTTTTGAGTTATATCGCTAATTTTGATATTACTAGCACAACACGCAAAGTAACTTTGAATATTTTAAGAGTTGTTTGCCACGGGTAGAGTGATGGAAATGTTAAGAGCTACTTCAGGTGTAGAGCTTGCATATGCGAATGAATTACGCCAAAATTATTTTACCATAACATTTTTAAGAATTCCACTCAACGTAATGCTAATGAGATACTAGCTAACGCAATTTCATTCAATTATGTGTAGTACCCACATGGATTTATAATAAATTTATAATAAAATTATAAAATTAATATACAAAAATCTCCAATACATCTAGAGCAAGCGTGATGATAAATGTGCGTGCCTTCTCTGTATGACTAGAGGCCTTGGCCCTGCAGTGGAACAAGGACAAAGGTTGGTATTAGTATTTGGGCATAACACCAGTCCATAGCACAGCATCATGCTGAGTGGTAGCCTTCTTGTCACAGTCATGACGTGCAGCTGCCAACTGTTATTTTTTTTTTTTAAT
The DNA here is from genome assembly GCA_949152455.1 of Lithophane leautieri. Taxonomy (NCBI): domain Eukaryota; kingdom Metazoa; phylum Arthropoda; class Insecta; order Lepidoptera; family Noctuidae; genus Lithophane; species Lithophane leautieri. The sequence goes on along the minus strand of OX424474.1, from coordinate 3,088,679 downwards.
ATGTTGTATGTGTAATATTATGATTGAGTACAGGGGGCTTAAAACAGTCACTTTGGCAGAATCATAATAGGAAAATAGTATGAATCTTCTTAAAATGTCACAAACTGACAATTCATAATAGGATCTGCGTGCGATTCATATTACGAAATAATTCATCTGTTTGTCAGTTTTCTATGGAGATTCGTAAAATGGTCCACACATTATGAGTTGCTTTTTTGTCAAATTAGAAGAATTGTTAATGACAGCTGGAAATTAAGGAAATGAATGCTAATGTTGCCGTTTTAGGCTCGCTGTTATCTTTTTGTATGCACGTGTTTCTGTGACAAATAAACCTATTTTTCTTTCTTTCAGCCTTTTAACTAGAGTTTCAATTTTTTTTGTCTAAACTTTTTAATCATTTTATCAGCATTGTCCCAGATTTCGGTTGACTTGACTTTAAAACTCTGCGCAATGTCGTAATCCTCGGAAATTTCAATAAATGTTTAGGGTGAAAGAGGAGTTTCCAGAAAGTGTTGCAAACTTTTTAGACATTTAGAATTAAATGAATTTGTTTTATTTGTTTCGTTTTATGGGTTAAGCCTACCTATGCTGGATTTTTAAAACAGTGAATATTGTTCTTCGAAAGCTTTTGTAGATTCGTGTTTTAAGACTTTCTCTCGATGGTTACGATATTCCATCATTATCGCGTTTATTATGTAACGCGCCGTGTATCCGATGGCATTCCCATCCGCAAAAATGAAGAATTTCCATACAAACTTCCATCCCCTATTTAACCCCTTTAGGGGATGAATTTTCAAAAATGCTTTGTTAGTGCTCAATTTAATTATGAATGAAATTCTTGGGCAAAATTTCATCATGCTCCTAGACCCAGTGATTTAGGCTGTGCGCTATCTGGCAGTGAATTAATGAATGAATGAATTTAAGATATTTATTACATAAGTAGATTCTCATAAGTGGATTTCAAACTCACTTATGTCATGGTTAATACTTTGTTGGACACCACGTTTATTACACAGTACTAAAAATAGGTGTTCCTTTGAACCACTGTATAAATTAAGTAGACCACTCGTATGCAAATAATCAAATCCTAACTTAATTACAAAACCAAATCGTTTCAAAGGAACCCTCCGTGTGGACTGTCCCAAAGGTTCTGTATTGTAATCAACTATAAATATTAATGTATTTACATACGTTATAGAACTCCCAACTTTCATTAAAGTGAAAATATGCAAATCAACAAAAACTGTGAACGAAAAAGTTGGTTGCGCTAGTTCAGACCTTAGTTAAAATAAATAGGATGTCAACACGTTTGTGATGCAAAACTGGGTTCTATATAAGCACCTGTTCTACCATGGCCAACATAGTAGCCTTTTGTTAAGGTTTTTTTTGCAATTACAGCACCGTAGGACGACGCAAAGGTGGATTTGCATTTTTATTCGAAAAAGGCAGAAAGGGACGGGTCAGTTTTTTGGACACTTTTTTGCCCGACCCGGCCAATAATGAACGTAAAAGATTTTGCTTTTAATTGCGTCGAGAATTACTTTACTCTTAAATAAATTCCCATCTACAGAGATTAAAAGATCTTCCTTATCTACTTTGGTCTTTCAATTGAGGTCATAAACATTTATGGATACTTGGGTGACTTAGAAACATTTTCAAAAACCAATTTCGACGAAGAGCATCAACATTATTGTGCCTTAAACGTTAAATATTGTCTGTTACATCTCGCATATCATAAATATGGAGTCTTATGACATCATATTTAAGTGTTACGTCCGCTGGAGCGATGTATTAGGGAAATAAGTCTCCTTTTATGTCAAATAGGCAAAATTTAACAGCAATAACTTCTTTAATAAAGTAGTGGTCGCGAGTTATGGTAGAAGATATATTCAATGGGACATATTGAATTCATATTGTGAGTGATGTATTTTCTGAAGCAGTTTTAAGGTCTGTCCATGATCATGTGAAGAATAAAGAAGGGCTGAATACACGTTTTTAATGTGAAAAAGTTGGGAGATTTTGTGTTCAAATTTTAAACAAAGTTAACGTTACTCTAACAAGAGCCTGAGAAAATGTGATAAGAGAGAGAGATTGAAGAATGAAAAAGCCATGAACTAATTATGCTTATTTATGAAGCCATACAGGTACTGTCATTGAATTACACTCGTGGGAAAAATTGACGTAGCGCACAATAAGTAAACTCAAAAGACAACCAGATTGGTTCCGATTAACCGATTTAATTCAGAACTACCCCATCAAATTTGCAGTGACGTAATTGGCAGTAGTCATTGTTCACCGTGTTACCGAAATTAAAATCTTTAATTGCGAAATGTATCTCGTTAAGTAATGAATACCGTTTACCCTCTGCACCAATTAATCCCAAACATGGCTATTTATTCATTAAAATAAATGAAAAACTGATAAGCCTTTTTGGACTATTGTAATAAAATTAATTATGATTGAGTCTTTTAATTGGGATTTTATTGGATTCATAAATAAAGATATTAATGAAGTACAGGATGTTAAATAATTGAATGAACATTCATTATTTTAAAGAAAAACTTTAATTAGTAGTGTTTGTGTCGTTACAGACAAGAAAACAATAATCATTAAAGATCTTGATTTCAAAGTGACTATTAATACATGAGGTTCTGCCCATACCCCAAAAACAAGTATACAGCCATAAATTTCAGGTTTTGTCATCTTCAAATCCCCAACAACCAGCCCAGTCGCAATTTATTTTAACTAAAGCAACCTCACAACTTTGGACATTTGCATATTTTCATCATATTTACTGTGGTCACTAAGCGAATTAACATCACTTAATGATTTTATTATATTTGCAGAGGACGGTGGCTACTGGGTTTTACATAATAATAGAATATTTGAACGACGGAATCGTATATTATTATATTCTTTGGTAAGGAACAATTTGTATTGTGTATCGATGGTAATGTTAGGAGGATTAATTTCTTTTTTTTACTCGTGTTGAGTATGTTTTGATAGACAGGGAAGCTTAATCAATTAATCAATTTTTGTTTTATAATCTTTTAGTGTTACCTTTATTATTGTTTATTTCATGTATATGAGAATTTTGAATTATTTAAGTAATGCGGCGACAGAACATTGCGTACTTATACCATACAGTTTATTTTAATTTTGCCTCTTTTTTATCATAAATGTCTACCACAGTTGAAACTCGCGAAAAACACTAAAATAACAGCCAGCGACTGAAATACACATTTATGAAACACCCGACACAATAGGTATCGGACATGTCCCGTGAACTCGCAACACTGGGACGGTGTCAGACATGTCAAAAAGAGGCCTGTCCCAACGAAAACTTTTAGCACTTCGCTAACGTTTCATTTTTAGAATATTTTGTAAAGGGCCTCCGACAGTTTTTGTTGTGCTGTTACTGTGTTAGACGACTTTTGAAGTGTCAACGTGGATGTTGCTTAGTAGTTATGCTGTTGGAATGAGTATCTTGCTTTATGTGAGTTAATTACTACTGTATAGTGTTACTAGTTTATAGGAATTTCAGACTTTATCTAGATGATCCATTCCCTTTTTATTCAATAATAGTGTGTGACCTGCGGCTTCACCCGCGTAAGTCTCGATCCTGTGGGAATATTGGGATAAAAAGTATCCTATGTCCTATTCTAGGTCATGGTCTACCTATGTGCCATTCAATTTCATTCAAATCCGTTCAGCCATTTTAGCGTGAAAGCGTAACAAAAAAAAACAAACTCACTTTCGCATTTTTAATATTAAGTTAGGATTTTGAGTATTGTATTTTCAATCTTCTAAAAATATTCAATTTCAAATAGCTGGATATCTTTCACTTTACAAAACATCAAAATCCACACACTCCACACGAAACTAGCTTTATTTATCGTCCAATACATCGAAGCCAAAACCTCTAAGTTGTACAATGTTAAATTTACGATCATCCACATGTAGCAAACGACATAAACTCAAGTCTACTGCACTTTACAAAATAACATTGACGTTTGTACAACGTTGCCCTATAATGTGGCTATGTCTGTGCAACGTGGCACTATAATGTGGCCATAATAAAACCGAATGCTATTGGCAGATACGGCTGAGGCTTGTATTATTAGATTGTGACTTTGTAGAAGGCGGAAATTACATTTGCGATGTTAAGGAGATGTCAACAGCGATGACAGTAAATCTGAATACAGTGTTGTGAAGTGTTGCTTATAGTTTTATATGTTGGGAATCAGAAGGCAGATATAAATACTGAACACTAGAAACTTAGTAGTAAGAATGTTTCAACTTTAATCATGTAAAGAGCTATATAAGTGCTAGAATAGAATAGTAGACTAGAGAAGATGACGGTGAAACACTATTCAAAAGCAAATAAAAACAAGAAGCAGGAAAAAAACTAAAAACAAAAAAAAAACAATAACAAAAAAAAAAAATAACAATAAATATAACCGAAAGACGGAATTAACGATTCTAACTTTATAGAAAAGCGAAAAGTTCGCCCTAAGTAAAACTTTCCACCATTTTATTTCACAATAAAAACTCAACTTAGTTTGGACTTAACGAGGTTGAGTGCTGCGGAGTTTAATCAATTCCATGACCGTTAAAACTGAGTGCCGATGGTCGATCATTCTGTATTCCTAACCCTGAAAAGTTTAAGATAAGAGCCGTTTTTGTCAAGAGTTTTGCACCCTCCGCGATTAGGAGTTTAGTTTTTTGTTTTTTTCCGCGAAGTTTTTAGCTTCGTCAGGTCATTTGCTGTTTTGCGCGTGACTTTAGAATGCAATTAGAAACACAAATATCAGATTAGTTTTTTGGATAACTTTGTAATAGGTACTTTTATTTGTATAGAGGTTGAACATACTCGTATAGACGAAAATGTCATCGCAACGATTTGTATAAATATATAGAATTAAAGTCAATTAGCAGACTGTTGACCGTTTCGGACACTTCGATATGACAAAAACTTAATCAATTGTATTCCCTTTTCATTCAATTCACTTTCCAATATGGAAATATATTTTCGATCCACATAAAATTCTCCATGAATTGTGTAAAATCACGATGGTGGACATTTTTATGCTTGGTAGAATTTGAAATTCAATTGGATGATAAAAATTCAAAACGCGAAAAAAGAAGAAAATGAGTGGGAGATTTCAAATTTATGATTGCGTAATTAGCATATAACGGTAGCCATTTTATTTTCTCTTAGAAGTGTGGTCCTTTGGACGCCTTCAAAAACTCAATTTTCCTCCTCCTGTAATTGGGACGAATCACCAATTAAGGAACTTAATTAGGAGGCTTGTTTAGTATTCATTTTATGTTCTTGACTTGTATAAAGATATATTCTACAATCTTTTATGATAGCTTTTGTAATTTCTTCGAGCATATAAAATTAGTTTCTATTTAGATGATTGGTTTCATTAATTTTGTGACTGATTAACATTGTTATTTTAGTCAGAATTTTTGTTACATAAAATATAACAAGCAAAAAAATGGGAGTCGATAATAAGTAGAAGCACTGCAGTTTTCCTTGCCAACGCGAACGCCAAGATGTAATTTAAAATTATATATTTGGTAGGTAACTCTTCCGTATGAAATTCGTAAAAGAAACTGCTTTAGAGTCGCACATGGGCTTGAACTATTCAAATAATATTCACAAAGCGTTCCAAGTAATACATTCAGAAATTCAGAATTCTAAATTCAAGAAAGCAGGAAACCCGAATGTGTGTCTCGAAAACGTATCATAAGAATAAGCAAACATATAAATCTGGGACAGAAAATCTCGATATTTGCGGTATCGACATGTTCCTAAGTAAAAACACCACAGAATACTCGATGTACTATCGGCTTAGTGCCAAACCGGTGGCACGATGTACTTTATAGCGACGTATGGCGTTAGTAAGGGCACAACTGCATCGACCGTACAAAATTTAGAAGTTGCGACACTGGCAGACGTTCTTTTATTTTTGTCGACTACTGCAAAGGTTTTGAACGTAATTTTCTATCTGTATCTCCGTTCTGTCGAATTGTACACTGCAGAAAAGAAGGAAAGAATTTCGAGTGCTTTAGTGTTTGTAAGTAAAACTAAACCAACTTTTAATCCGCAAAATCAAATGAGTTTGCTGTGGAATTGAAAGACAGTTCCACAGCAAACTCATTTGATTTTGTGTCTGATAAATTCTGACTTTGTATTTGAAGGCTTGTGTCAAAGTCTTTATAGTCACTCTGCATACATCTGCATCTCTAAACTGAACAGATTCAGTACCAACCACTACCGTTATAGTATTCAGGATAACTTTATTAGTACTACCCTCATGCAAGTCAGCCTCTCGCACACTCAATACCTCAAGAACATATTGCACTCAAAGCGTCTGGTTTCAAATCTACATTTTAGTCTATCTAAATCCGAATACGTTACATTGTATTCAAGTGCGGAAAATAGGACGAAGTAGAAAACGAAACTGCATGTTTTATTGTCATTTTTTTTTTATCGTAAGTAGTCTTAGATCAATCTGCCTAGCCTTTTCCCAACTATGTTGGGGTCGGCTTCCAGTCTAACCGGAAGCAGTATTTTACATGAAGCGACTGCCTACCTGATCTCCACAACCCAGTAGCTGGGTAATGCGATACCCCTTGGTAAGACTGGTTGTCAGACTTTCGGGCTTCCGACGACCCGTAACGACTGTCAAAGATCCACGAATGACAGCCGGGACCAACAGCTTAACGTACTTTCCGAGCCACAGAGGAGTCTCGGTATGTAAATAGGGTCATTAATCCACCGACTAACCCCGGCAAGCATAGCTTAACCTGATGGACCGACCAGTACGGCTGATATTACTTAGCCACGAGCTCCTAAGTAAGTAAGACCATAACTAGTCTTAGATCAGAGAAATTTAAGATTTTAAATAAGTCATAATAAATCTTGTTTATAAACGTAACCACAACGACCGTTCTTATCTTTTTCTGAATACAATATTCTACAGCTCAAAAGAGAATTTCAATAAGCAAATACACGCTATTTATCAAGCCGTTACTAAGAATCGTTGTTTAATTTAAAGTACAAAGCTCATCTGTTTCGTATCTCGCGTTATTTGGTTTCATGTCAGCTATCTCGAGCTCCCTCGGGGTTATAGTTACAAGTAGGTCAGGACATACAATGTTACAATTAATTAATTTCATATTTTTATCGGGATTCTTGTAAATTTATATGTTTTAGACACGTTATATTGAATATTGTGTGTTGTGGTTAAAAGTATCGTGTTTTTGCATTTTAGTATAATATTATAATAATAAAAATAAAAATGTTGTGCCAGTTAAATTATTTTTAACGTTCTTTTCTTTTACAAAATGTATCATCCAATAAAAAATTAAATAATTTGAAATGCGTGACTATACATATTTAACTCAAAATAGTCCTAGTGGAATCTTTATCTTTGCGTACCTTATGCAAATACAACCTTACAGTTGCAAATTGAACTTAAAAACGATTAACCTACATACTAAACGCGAATAACTTTTTTTTACCAATTAAATCATTTCAGCAGTCCTGTACAAAATTAGTTCTTGCTTTAGTGCCCGCATATACGACTCAAAATAGTCCTTTCACTGTATACGCTTTGACATCACTTTAGCTTCGTCCAGATGGTGCCAACGCCGGCGACGTGAGATGCCGGCTTACATTAATTATATCGGGACAGTTACTGGCTGCAATCCCGGGCTAAATTTAGGCTCGGTTACCTGAAATCGGGGCGGTGGAAACAGACCTTTACGAAAATGCACGGTGGAAATATTGTTGAATGATGTCTGGAATTGTGTGTTGTATTTTTGATGAGATTAATTTGGGAATAAATTACATATCTACCGATATTAAAAATATATTAAAAGTAATGCAATAAAAAATATTATTAATATCTATATCCTTAGGACAACCCACAGCCCACTGATTGTTTGAGCTTAACTCGTAGATATTAATTTACTTACAAACAATATTGTCGATAATCTAGCTTCCCATACAATATAATTATTATCCTGTTAAGCCATTTAACTAACACAGTCCTAGTACTAGGCGCACAACAAGAATTGAGAGCTGCAACGTTTTGATAGTCGATTAACATGGTAGCCTACAGCTTAGGTTATTACGGCGTCATGTTGCCCTGGCACCGATAATCCGTATTCAGTAACATTTATGCCTCAACTAGAGCAATGTTTACTATAAAAATAAGAGTAGTCTGTGTTGGAGGCAATATATTTTGTATACGAGTAACGATGTAGTTTCTAGCCCATTCTTTTCCATACGAAAACAACCTTTTGGAAGGGGCAACTAGAATCAGTTCCATTTCTTTGTTTTTGACGTTCAATAGTGGCTTTTATGTGACTAATTGAAATAAATTATTTGACTTTGACTTTGAATTTGGTTAAGTTTTAGGATTTGTGCATATTTCTTTTAATAATCTCCATTGATATACATAATACGCGTACTGTGAGTACCTAGAGCTCTCAAATATTGGCCGATAACTTGTGGTATGTGTGGTGCAAATTGCGAATATAAATCTGTTATAAATAAATAAATAAGTAATTTTAGTAGAAACAACAATATGTTGTAACTAGTAGGTAATATAATTTCTATGTATTGAGAACTCTTTTTCATGAATATAGAAAAAAATTCGACTATGGAAAATAGCTCTTAAATGTATCTACCCACTGCTCACCCACTGTAAATAAATGAAAGTAGAATTAAACTTAGAAAACTTCAGAACACAAAAGACGTACTCAACGCGGCAAATACAAAGTTGAAGCGAGAAAAATACGTCATGTCATAAACTAAGACAAAATGTCCCGAGCATTGTCCGAGCTTTGTGTAGGACATTTCATTTCTGCAAAGTGACCATGATTTGTTCGTACGGAGGACAGTACGAGTATTGAAGCAAATGGTCCGTGTTGTCGATATGTACCGTGAACATTGATTTTGAACTCTTGTACAAGTAAATATTTGTAAAAATTGTGGTACAAATGTTTTTATTGAATTAGATATTTGTTTGAATGGTAGATAAATAGAGATATTTATTGTTTTGTTATTTGATATCTATGCAATCTGGTAAAATTCAATTAAAACATGACAAACATTAACACAGTTTAATATCACGCTTTTATTGCCTTAAGGGTTAGGCAGAGAGAGATGCACCTATAGTAACCATTACGCCAGTTATCATTATTCGTCTGGGACTCTCGGTGTTCGGACACAGACTGATGTAGAATATTAACTATAATCCTAACATTAATAAATGCGAAAGTGAGTTTGTTATTTATGCTTACACCCTAAAACGGCAGAACTTTGGCACACGGATTGACCATGACCTGGATTAGGACATAGCATACTTTTTATTCCGGTATATAAATAAGGTGTTAAACAATTACTTTATCTTAGAGGTTATTTAGACAATCAAACTTTTATTAGGATAATTTTCGACATGCACGCGGGCGAAACCGCTGGAAACAGCTTGTAAATTATAGAATTGTTTGAGCAGACCATGACCTAGAATACTTTTGATACTTTTTATCTCAATATTCCCACGAGATCGAGACTTACGCGGGTTAAACCGCGAGGTGCAGCTAGTCTAAATATATATTTTTATAACAGTTTAAAACAAAAACTCGAAATGCACAACATACCTAAGAACCTGGTTATATTTCCTGCAATTAAAATTTCGAATAAAAAGTCAAATCAATAGAACTCATTCTAGTCGCTCCTACCAAAAGGTAGTTTTCGTATGGAGAAGAATGAACAACAAAATCCACCGTTACTCTTTTAAAATGTTTTACAATTTTTTTTTTTTTTTTTAAATGTTAATTTTAATAATTATTAGTAGTATCTTCTGGACACAGCCTGCATTGTCTCCTGGACACGGCTCGCATTGTTAGGAGGTTCCTCTCTCGGAGCCCTGACCGCCGGTAGATTGGACCCTGTTCCCGACACCGGTGGGCTACTATTTTTAAATGTTTTATTTTTATTTTTATTTCCAATATTTGAAAATATAATTTATTAAATAAAGGAAATATGTACATCAACCAACGTGTTACATAAGTACGAATTGAAGTCAAACACAGAAAAAGACTACAATACTGCCAAGAAAAACAAGATCAGCTTCAATTTCAACCACCACAAATTAAATAAAAGCCACATCATCAGCTTCAAATAAACAAAAGAAAACTCAAAAAACAAAACAATATCTAAGGAAACTGCGAGTCATTATGACGTCACTCAGTGGCTATACTGTACCCGATGTAAATATAGCACATCGAGAATTAGAAAGAGATTATCACACAGTTAAGAGTGACAAAGATGACGCTCTACAAAGTCAAGCTTTTGCTGTTCCTCAATGTGCCATATTAACGGCTGCTTATATACTTTCATATTATCTGTTTACGGTTCCACTGAGTTGGCACAAAAATTCTTCAACGGAATCTGTCTTGTAACAATGTCAACGCTGTTTGTTATCTCAGAAGTTTGGGGAAAGGGGACAATGCAAGGGGAGACAGATTATGCTGACTATGTTTTGGCAATATTTTTGGTGTAATTTTCTGTGTTATTACAGTTTGAGGTCGATGTATTGACAATTTATCGAGCGAGCGAAGCGTCTTTGCTTCAAGTCTGGCAAAATTTTCCTTCCTGTGCCAGTTTGTTGGTACTCCTCTACAGGCTTTTTTTGTCATCGGGGATTTTGTATTGGACTGGTACTTCCTCCAAAAAGGGGCAAAAAGTGTAGGTACCGATGGTCCCTCAGTGACCTCTTGCTAGCTCATTAAAGAGGGAACCTCACCGGTCAACGTAGTTGGTTGATGGGAAACAATGAATGTAGACTGATGATAATTATTTATTTTGTCACGTTTGTAGAACAACATAGTACTTACAAGATTATAAGATTATTATTATGTGTATATATTATATTTATATTATTATATTGATACACGGCACTTTAAGATTATAGCACAAGTTTGCAAGATTATGGTTATAGTACAGACAGCAATGAGCCTCGGCAGGTTCTAAAGATGAAGTCGACCAGACTGGAAATGAGAGTGCATGGGAGTATGTGGCGTTCTGAATTTGATTTGAAAATCGAATGATGATGTGGCCTGCCATAAAAAGGATTGCCAGCAATAAGTGATCGGATGAGTATGGAAGGATGGACCTTGTCACAAAAAGAGGTTTACTGGATATCTCCGCCTTATGAGATCTTCTATGGTTCTTTTTTTATTTGAAAGGACTTAAAGTTAGTCTTATTACTTTGCCATAAATTTGGGTAGAAAATTGCATGAATGCAGCTGAAATCTAGAAGAAATAAAATAAATTTTTTTTTTTTTTTCCTAAACCAATTTGTTGTGTTACCAGAGCAGAAACGATAGACATGTTTCAATTATAAATACACCCGTATTTCGAATTGTGAATTTAGAGATGAACACTTGTCAAACTCGAGAGTAGCATTAGTTACTTAAGGTAAAAGCCCGCTTAATTACAACTTAAGTAATACTAAAGTAGAGTTTGATAAGTTCTCAATTTCAAATTCTCGATTCAGAAACCAGTTTTGAGTCTGTATTAGCCAGTCGTTATTATTCAAAACATACCCGCAATATTATGTAACTTCAAATCAAACAAACTTGTCTTTAAATTATAATTCTATCTAAAGATACTGTTAGAGTTAAACTGTATTTCTAAACCTTTACAAGAGCAAACTAGGTTGCCATGGCAACCCGCTGAGACCCTTTTGTACATTACTGCACACACACATCTTAAGCATTACTGCATTCATGGGTTTAGTTTATAATCTGCGGGGTAGTTGTGTAACACACATAAAATGACAATTAATTGCAATGGTTTTCATTAAAAAAAACCGGTTCAGTTTTTTTGTTTTGGTTTTCTTTTTAGTTTGTTTTTAAAATAAAACAAGTTTTCTTGCTTTCTGTCTTTCTTATTTTGACAGTTCACCCAAAAACAATGAATTAGCAATATCCTTCAAAACTCTCGGATTGTGCTTCAAACTGTGTTATGCAATTAGAGTGCTGGTTAGTTCTGAAACATGTTCGAGAAGTGTAAATTGCTTAACAGTACCCTTATTACCACAAAACCGTGTTTATCAGTTGTTTAGCCTAAACACCTTTTAAACACGACATTTCTTTATGGATTTTGACATAAAACTGACAGTAGACACGCGTTTAACAAGACGTGTCTAAGTTTTTTTGGTAAGACCCTTATAATTTTATGACCATAGTAGAATCATCATCTGCCTAGACTTTTTCCCAACTATGTTGGGGTCGGCTTCCAGTCTAACCGGATACAGCTGAATACCAGTATTTTACATGGAGCGAATGCCTATCTGACCTCCACAACCCAGTAACTGGGTAATACGATACCCCTTGGTAACACTGGTTGTCAGACTTTCGGGCTTCTGACGACCCGTAACGACTGTCAGAGATCCACAAATGACAGCCGGGACCAACGGGTTAACGTGCTTTCCGAAGCACGGAGGAGTCTCGGTATGTAAAGATGGTCACCCATCCACTGACCAACCCCGGCAAGCGTAGCTTAACCTGATGTATCGACCCGTGCGGCTGTTATTACGTAGCCACGAGCTCCTCTACGACCATAGTAGAATAATTAGTTGAATTCATATTCTGTGGACTTTCTAAGTGGTTTTGATTTAACAATTTAAACTAATATTTTAAAGAGGTGAAATTGTTTGTAAAACTTAATATCTGGAAATAAGTACTAATCAGTTTCCAAAAAATCTTTCATTGATAGAAACTAATTTCCAAGACAACTATCTTAGAATATACCCACTTAATTTTGATATTATAACAATTTTGACGTGTTTTACGTAATGTTAGCCACACACGTAACGATTTATTTGCTTTAGTTTAGTCTTGTGCAAGTCTATCGTGACGTGTGTTAGTTCCAACACACGTAACGATAAATTTTCGCAAGCCTAAATTTGCGCAAGTAAATCGTTGCGTCTGTGGCTAGCATTATTATAACCTTCGGCGTCCAGAGTTCGTGTAATAGGACTTTAAGCAAAAAAAAATTAAAGTACCTACCAAAGTTTAATTGTCATTGTTAAAGCTGAAAAAATAAAATGATCAGAATGATCATTTTACCTTTACATAAAGAACCACATTCAATTCCTTACTAAACAAAATGATTACATAGCAGCAAATAATACAATTTCAAACAATAAACTGGAACCAGTACAAGTCGTAGCGAGCAATCGGTAACGTGCAGCCAAACCTCTTGATTTATACCACTGGCTCCTAAATGTGGTAGCTGGAGCCCCAATAGAGCGTGATCCGAGCTTGTGTGTTCTTGTCACAAGCCGTCGAACGGACTTGAAAAAGTACGGATTTTGAAAAGTGACAAATTGTTTTGACGGTTCTGCTTGGTTTTCATTTCATTTTGTGTTTATTGTGAATTTTTTTGTGGAACTTTTGTTTATCACAATATAGGCGTTAATAACAATAACGTCTCTTTATATAATTCTACAATTATTTTTGATATTGGAACAATATTTCTGGAGAAGTAAGACGAAATTAACCTGTATGACCGCGGACGGGCCGCGCGCGGACCAAAAACTATTGTAGTTAATTAGAAAGTCCTTGAAGAATTAATTAAAATTCGTAACCAAAAGATCGTACATAATTTAACAAAAACTTTATAATCAAAATGAATATTCATTTTCATCTGAGTCACAAAACAGTACTCTTCTCCTTTCATTTGTTTCGTGTAAGTAGCATTACCGACCTTTTAAAAGTCGGGTAAAAAATTACCAGCAATCAAATTTGAATCAACTTCCAAGCGACCGCGAGCATTGACAGAGTCCTCGACCCCATTTTGGCTTTTATGTACTTAATTTGCTTTACCCGTTGCTGAAGAAGGAACATTTCATTTTTCCTTTGTCCGTTTTCAGCTCAATGTATTTAAAAATTGGACACAGAAGTGTGAAGTTAGCTTAGAATCTGCGGTAAAGATATAATTTATCTGACAGACTCAAGAGGAAGAGCATAAATTTTTCTCATGAAACCGAGTACTAGGTAAAATCAAAATGTGAAAACATATACATCATATTTGTTTTTCTCAAATATGCTTGGAAATTCCAACTTTGTTTTGACAAACTTTTCGTGATAAATCGAAATTGCTGTACTGGTCAAAAACTAGTGACGATGCGGTCGGCAATTTTACTATGAAAATCCATATCTGTCGTGTATAGCCGCCTAATAAATTACTATGAAAACTCATATCTACCGTGTTATTCAAAAATGGAACAAATTTTTTACTTCTACCCATGGCTTGGTACGAGTATTTAACTTTCGATTTGGCTTTGAAAATGGAGCTGTTTAAAGTCATTGATAGACTCACGTATGTGGGCCTTGGCTTCGCCTCAGCCCTTTCACGATCGCCCATCAATGCGTCAGTTGCAGGCCGCGACAGTAATGTACTATTTGTTGGTATATATTTACATAGTTCGTTTTTTGATAGTTCTTTAATTAAGAACCTGGTGAAAATAGTTAATTGTAAGTAAAATAATAAACTATTGAGGAGGTCGTGGCTACGTAATAACAGGCGCACGGGTTAATCCATCAGGTTAAGCTACGCTTGCCGAGGTTGATCCATGGATAGGTGACCATTTTTACATACCGAGACTCCTCCGTGCCTCGGAAAGCACGTTAAGCCGTTGGTCCCGGCTGTCATTTGTGGATCTTTGACAGTCGTTACGGGTCATCAGTCCGAAAATCTGACAATCAGTCTTACCAAGGGTTATCATATTACCCAGTTACTGGGTTTTGGAGGTCACATAGGCAGTCGCTCCATGTAAAATACTGGTATGCAGCTGCATCCGTTTAGACTGGAAGCCGACCCCAACATAGTTGGGAAAAGGATAGGCAGATGATGATTTATTACATACATACTTAACAAACAAACAAACAGACACATACATATTTAATTACAGATATAGTAGTAGGAAGAAATCACTAGAACGAAATTGCCAAGCAAAGAGACACACAAGGACTTATTTCGAGTACCATCCGAAAGGATTTAAAACACGTTCTTCCATATTAGACAGTCTGAGATTTCCGTAATTATGTAAGTTTTTGCGGTAATGCGCACCAGGGATACATGAAGATATGTAGGATTTACTTAATGCGGGCTTTACGTCTTGAGAATGTAATTAAAAATGTATAGTTATATCCTACTGCTGTAATGTCGCGGTGAAGCAATTTTGTGGGAGAATTTGAGGAGTGTTGGGTAGGTATTTCGATTAAAGTTATAGATGAATTTGTAAGTAATTAACAAAACTTCTTACCACACTAACAATGTGTTTATAATCCATCAGTTTACTAGTGCGATACATCTAATGGGAAAATAATTTAAATGTAATATTCGCAGAAAACCGTAAAATTCATAATGTTAAAAAATTCAGAAAGTTAAAATTCAAACCTGGAAAATACAGCCGCAAACGTGAAAATATTACAGTTAATGGGTTCTTATTTCATTTATGTATTGCAACTCTCGCAATTTTTTTGTTTAAATACAACATGCCTATTTTAAAACAACTACATAAAAAATAAAGTAGTAAAGAAAAGCATTCGGCAGTCATTTAAAAATACATAACTACCTACATTTATTTAGGAACATTTTACGATCTCCAAAAAGGCTATAAAACCCTCCATCGATCCGAAGTCAGCAGTAATTCGTAAACACTTTACGAATCCCTTAAAACCCGCAGTACCAGCACTTCAGAAACACCTTGGAGCTTACGCGAAATTAAGTAACTCCCCGAACTGGGCTGTTCTGGTGCAGTTAGCGTTAATGGGGAACATTCCTCCCTCGGAATTCCTCGTTCGCCTATTCCCTGGGAATTTTCCCGACACTGCGCTGAGAAATTTTTCTGTTCTTGTACTTAGTAGTAGACACGTTATTACTTCATTTCACGAAACGCTGGATTTAGTTTCCATGGATTGTCTGTTCCGGGATTTTTCTGAAGAAATTTTAAATTTTTGTTCAATGTTTGGGTTGCGTTTGATGTTTAAGTGATGTATGGTTTTACTATAACTTTCTGTTTGAAAATTTTGTAGATGTTACATACCGCTTTTAGAACTACTAGGTACTTACTGCTATAATTATTTGAAACTTTTTGAGCTATTACTAAACAGCAAAAACAAAGTTATTATTTTAGCTACTGCAGTGATAAATTATTTATTTTTATAAGTAGGTTTATACAAACACTTTTACACGTCAACCAAAAAAATATTTAAATAAATAAAATCAGACCTTATTTAATTTAAAAGCCACATTAAGAAAAATCTTCATACCTAAAGTCACTTCGAAGAAAAGATAACAGAAAAAAACATCACTATTTTTCATAATAGACGAACTTAAAATACCATTAACAATAACGTCTCAAGTCTTTATTTTTAAATGCAAATGAAGGTATTCCCGCGTCGTAATAAAGATATTCTTTGGTTACCTAAAGCAAAACATGCATAAGGATATTTACAAGACATTTTCTCTCATTTTTTCCATTAAAATTTTCCTTAACACTCGCTTATTTATTTTTGGTCAACATTTATTTGTAAAATTTTATGGATATTATTTTATAATTATTTGCTTTTGATGTTAGATTCTGTTTCTGAAGAGTATAAATAAAATTAATGCTCTAAATAAAAAAATAGTTTCTTGAATACTTTTAGCTGATGCTTGACTAAACTCTGGGTTATGGGATTATAACCTTATTACCACAAAACCGTGTTTATCAGTTGTTTAGCTTATGCACCTTTTAAACATGAAATGTTTGTATGGAGTTTGGCATAAAACTGACATTAAACACGCGTTGAACAAGTGTCTTATTTTTTGTGGTAAGGCCCTAACTCTTTAGCTATACAACGTGTAACAGAATAAGCGCAAGACCTGAAAGTAGTTCGCTCAGAATCTGCTTCTGAATCGATTTCCGTCATTATTTATATATGTTAATTTTTAATGAAAAAATCTTTTATTTAACTGAAATTGGAACCACTGCGTCATAACAAGGTAATAATATATTTTATTTAAGGAAATTTAAGCGTTATCTCAAAAGAATAAAGCCTATTTAAATGCATAACCAAATTTGTAATACGCTCATAGCTATCCTATGTGTAGTGCGCGTTAAATAAAAATTTGTTAATTTAAGACGTGGTTTAATTAAATTAAATTACAGATATTATTATTTTAGTCTTATAATTTAATATTCTAATTGGGGTGTATGAGCTTTTGCGTTTATTCCGTTACACGTTGTATATAAACCTTTCAATCACTCACTCTTTGCTTCACCAGCAAAAGACAAATGAAACAAATTTTTAACCAATTCCGCCCTGCCTAAACTTTTCCTATTACGAAAATTGTCCTCTAAGCACAACAAATTAATGACGAAGCACTTTGAGTGCTTGCGGCTGCAAAAAAAGTTATATTAAACAAAGTTTCTAATTCCTCATTTGCACGTGTTGGATGTTGTTTGAATTCTCCAACTTATAATATATCCTATTCAGGAGTGAATACATCATGTGGTGAAAGACTTGGAGAAGTTTTCTGGTTGGAAAGGTAAAGCAAAATGAACTTTATCCTATCAGAGAATAAGGTAAAATTTTGTATCATCCAAATGTCGCATGTTATAAAAAGGCTGTGCATGATAATGATGATAATAAGATTGTGTATTATAATTATCAGATAACAACCAAGTAGTAAAAATAAAATTAGCTAGCGAAACTCTGCAGTTGTGATGGGTATGAACAAATACACACTGAAGTATGTGTTGAGTTTTCTCAAAATAACAGTTTTTTTTAACTGATATTTCAAGAACTCTGCTGTCGAAGATCCAAAAAAAATGTCTTTTTTTTTGTATTATCTTGCTTTGCAAGAGTTGCAAAAAAATGCCAAGCTAAGTCTGAAAGCGAATCCAGATAACGCCAGCAAGAAAATACAAATTGTGTCAGAGAATGACTAACTAATCTACTACAGATTTTAGCTAACATGCATATTACTGCAAAAGTTTACCATTTCCAAATTTGATAAGCCCAACACTGCAGCAACACCAAACATAAATTCACCGTGTCAAATAAATTTCAAATACCAAACTAACAAGGAAAACGCACCACTTCCGAAACACTTATTCGTAAAAGAATTTATTTGACAGAACAACAGTAACATGTCGCTTTGTCGCCATGTCACCACACGAAATTGTAAACACAAAACTCAACGCGGTTACATTGTTTGAGAAAATTGAAAATTTTCACAGTACTGAGCAAGCTGTAAGGAAATATCGCTCAAGTTATGTGAAACGTCTTTTCATTTTGGAAGGCTTTATTTTACTTGGATGTTGACAACGGGCGCGTTGGAATTAATTAAAAGGTAAGAAATGTGTGTGTTGCGCTTGATGCCGCTAGATGGCGTTGAATGTAGCGTTTGACGGTAAATGTTTTGTGTTGTATTTGGGGTTTACTCGGTTTTATAACTTTCATGGTCTAATAGAAACAGGTTTAATGGGCGACAAATATTTTGCTTAATTCAATTGAGCTTAACAATATTAAAATAATGATTTAATTTATTATTAAATTCAAGGAGACATAAATTATTTTTATAGTAACTTACGAATATGCTTATTAGGTATTAATATTGTGGAAACTAAAAACGTAGGTATTTCTTTCCATTTAATTCATACATTTAAACTCAAACGTGCCTCGAAACAATAATCGAAATTGAAACAAAAGAGGCACGTGACTCCACTAAAATGAAAATATCATAGAAGCACACATAAAAATTGTAATAAATAAACTTATGTCGTTTGAAAGCAGTGGACAATCTCATTGAGGCCCATTTTCCTGTGATATCGTGTAAATACGACCCGTTGGGGAACGAAACACATATAAAACTAATATATTGTGCTATTTTGTACTCTATTAACCATATCCTTGGGCACATGTTCATCAAAGGGAAGTGTATAAAATCGAATTATAGTTGGTAATTACCAAAAGCTTTGTTTTGGGGTGATAGATTATGATTTGGTTTTGTTTTAGTTAATTTTATCCATTAATTAACTAAAATAGCAGAAATCCAAACTTAAGTGGCACTGGGCAGACATTGCTTGGAGAACAGATGGCCGATGGGGCCGAAAGGTTCTAGAGTGGCGACCGTGTACCGGAAGACGTAACGTTGGAGGCCTCCCACAAAGTGGACCTATGAACTGGTGTAGGCCACAGGAATCCGAGTGGATATTGAACTAAAATAGATTCCACGATTGTAATGATTTTGTACGGGAGGCCGCAAGTCAGTGCTAACAAAATCAGTATAAGCTGGCCTCTAATTCTATTTAAACTCCGTACGCCGTACTACGCCAGGCAATTTAAACCTTGAGGTTTAAGTTACCTTGAGCTACGTGACGTTTGGCATACTGGTCGCTCAACGCCCGCTGAGCAATTACCCTCGCTACCATCTTCCTGACTGGATCATACTTTGGATCCTATTTTGATTCGAAACATCTAATGCAGTGGGTCAGACCGGCTGTTGTCATGGCGACGCAGCTAGCAGCCAACAGCGACAATCCAAACGAACTTTAAATAAAGAATTTTTGTCCCGCGAGCGTTTTATGTATAATTTGTATAGATACGACAGGAGAAGACTTCTTGTCAAAGTAGTAAAATAGCAGAAAATATTTAAGCTCGATGGCGGCACAATATGAGGGCTTTTGACGTTTGCACGTTTTATAAATTTCCGTTAATATCGACTGCTGAATGTAGGGAAACAGATGGCATACTACATTGTTTTACAGCAATAAAGCACCATTGAAACTATAATGGATTAGCAGTATTTTTATAATTTGTAAGCTGTTATAGGATATATCATACAGTGTCACAGGTTTATGGACAAAACACTAAAAACCAAATTCACTGAAGTATTTTCTTGTCATTTTACTAAAAACAATAATTTACCTGACAGAACACGTTCCTAATGCTTCCAACCTATTTGTCCCATGGTTAATTATGTCCATTAAATTAGAGCAAGAGCACACGGCTATTAAAGGGTAATAGTCCAGGGCTAGAAAGACCACTCCATTACTCCCCATGAGTGTCGTTAGGAGCGACTAAGGGATTTTAGACATTAGGAAGACGGCCAACGACTTCCACCTGCGTACTAATAAAATTAACAATAACTAATCTCTACGACTAAGGAACCTGCAATGGGTCTTATAAAACAGTAGCAACAGTTACTAGGGATGTAGAAGATGATAGTATAACGCCTAAAGTAAATAACAATCGTGAACTGAAAGCGATACAAACAGACAATTATTTTCTTTCATTAGATTTATACGCGATACCAAATACTTCCCAACAATAAACAAACACCTAATATATAGAGAATGCAATAAAAGCATCGTTCTACAAATTATACTACAACAAAATGCATTCAAGCTGTTATTGTTATATAACTCCTGCCATACTCTACACTCAATTTCGAACGTAATAACTCTCGCATTACAGTCAGAATTTGCGTGTGAATTTCGAAATTTTAATACCAAATAATTAACGGTACAAAATTGCCAAATGTTAGTATAATTCACCGCATTGGGTGTATCGGGCCAATCCCGCGCTAACATGTACCGTTGATTACATTATTAGGGATCATTACCATTAATATATGATAGGATATTTAACTGCCAACTATCGCTTGGGGACCATGCAGATATAAGAGAGACCGTGGGGACAAATGTAAATTAGTACGTGCTTTGTGACGCACTTCAGTTAAATGGTCATAATTATAATTTGCTTTGATTGCAGCAAACGTTTTAGACTGGAAACATGCAGAAATTAGAAGTGAAAGATGTGAAATAAGAAAATATTTATAAATCAACATTTGACATTTACTGAAAAGAAGAATTAGACAAAATTCATTTCGAATCAATAGAAAAAGATCAGACTAAGTAATGGGAAATTAATGCCGAACTCAAAAAAAAATTAGATACAGATCTACAAAGTTAGGATAAATAGAAATCCATATAGCTACGCTAATGTCGGCCAATGCCCAACATAAATCAGTCCCAAGCTTAGTGAAGCGATTCAGCAAAACGCTCTACTGACTTATAACAGGAAATATATTTGACCTATATATTACACTGCCCAGTTTTTGTAAACGACCAGTCGTAAGACCTGTAAATACCAACACTGTGCATGGTCAAAGAGGGCTATTTAATCTGGCTATCTTTTTGAAATTGGCCAGGAAACATGATCTCTCTTAAATAAGGGGATCCCTGGATTTGGTGGGACGTACTTGTTAATGAAATGAGGTTGAAGAGGTCTCGATAAGGTGGGTTCCATTCAACCAATTTTGATGTATTGGGTTTTGTATCACGATAGGTTAATACTGGGATTACTTGAATATATTATCAACAGGGATTGTGGATTGTCAGATAATGCTTGTTTGGAGATAATCTGTACGTACAAAGACATGACGTATTAACATAAAAAAGCCACTTACTTTTTTTAACTTATTATGTACATAGTATGTAGTGCTACTAGAAGATTACTTTTTTGGTCGCCATCAATCACAGACTAAGAACCATAAATAGATAATAATATAAATATGCTTCCATTATGTTGCGATTTTCGACTCCTCCACCAAACTACATCTTAAAAGAAAATATCTTGATACCAAAATGTTACAAGCTCCCGTTGCATCTCACAATCCGCTTTCAAACTTGGGAGGATTAATATCCTTCCTTAATCCTTCTACAAATAAAACTTCGCAAAATTCCCAATGACGTAACGAGAGGTTCGGGAATTTGGAGGCTAGATGGCAGCACATAAAATACGGGATGATGATAGTAATAAACTTCTGGATGGATACGAAGGAATTTATTTTTACGATCTTGATCCTTTATGCTGTGCACTACTAAGTGATCAGCGGTTACTGTATCAGCAAATTTTAAGTAAACTTGTAGTTGATGTTTTTCTTCAAGAGTTTCGGCTTGGAGTGCGTTGAGTAGATAATCTTTGTGAAATTTAGTGGTATCAGTTTTGTGTATACTTGGTGCTTGCATGTAAATACGTTTTGTTGTTCATAAATGCTAATAAAAACTGTATTTACAATATTAAAAGTTTAAATTTACTTCAAGCAAGATTCATGCCAGTACGATATACTGTCTTCATAGCAATTAACTATAATTGTATATCTGAACTGTTATCTAGTCGTAACAGTATCGTCAGATTTGACAACGAAAGCCAACGGTTCGTAATTAATTTTCACACTAACAAATCTATCAGAAACTGATATCAAATAATGTATTCCATTTCAAAATTAGATATTATTTAAAGCTAAGCCACTGACGAGATCGCTGCATTTTATTATATATAGTTTTATGAACATTTCTAGAGGCAAGCAGGCTGGGGTGTTGTAAAATGAAGCCTAAGAATAAAGTAACAGATTATATTTTGCTTTAAACTGAGGCTAAAAGCTTGTGTTAAGGGCTGGGCGCAAGAGGAAAGTGGGTGTCATGATCAGATACACACGTTGAAATGGCTTTAGCTCATGTGGTTTTACTAGAAATACCACATGCATTAAATAAAGCCTTATCAAGACTGTATTTCAACTAACTACAAATTCCATTTAAAGTTTCGGAGTATACAGTTCTCTGCCATTGTAAATGCGATATAACTAAACTAAATCATTTGAATTTCTGAACACCGTTCTGTGAAATTTATTGTTCATTAAATTAATGTGTATTGAGTATTCATAGTTCTAAGAACAAACAGAACCTAGCACCGAAACCGTTTGTCTTGATATATTTTCTGTTCCAAAATATTATTAAAGATAATTATTATAAGCTAGGATCTGCTCATTTCCATCAACCCGCCGCACTTTAAAAGCTGACATGCTGTGGTGGCATTAAATATGAACACTGTTTTAGTAGCCAACATGAAATTAGCTAGATTGTCCACTGCGCCACCAGGAAATCATTTTGCATGTCAAGTGAAAGCTAGGAAAAGTAATGTTAGTGTGACTACAATTGGTGCTGTACTTTCCATTGTTGTTTTTATTACAGAACGTGAAGATATTGGAGGTGATGTAGCAGCAGTGAACGACAAAATTACAAACAGGTTTTAAGGCCCTAGGTCTCAAATTGCTTAGCATGATCCTCAGACCAAATAAAAAACCAAGACAGAGTGCTGTTAACAGTGATGTGAGGCCGGTTTCGTAAACATGTGTTCACTTAGTTTGGTGTAGTTTGATTGTAGTGTCATTGTAAATACTTGTAAATGTGTGTGTATGAGCGTATATGCACAGAGTGGTGGTGTAGTTGTAGCATGCTTCACTGTAATGTTCGCAGCGCTCCGTCTTGGTTTTTTATTTGGTCTGAGGCATGATCCTACGTTATGGCGAAAATACTGCAGCATTAATTTTGAAATAAATATATGTTAAAGTTGAGGATTGATGCTAGGTCCTATGTTTGGCGAAAACACGATTACATAAAATATCCACGATAATAAAAAAATCCAAAGTTACCTCTAAACCAAACTATAAACCACTGTTATTAAAAAAATACTTCAAATTAGATCATGAAACTTTGCATAATAACTAAACTAAATAAAGCAGGCCTTATGTTTTTTATTTTTTTTGTAATTACAATTACTTTCACCATAAAAAGCAATTACCTAAAGTATTCGAGGCTTGAGAGCCGCCAGCACCCCACTCCATCTCGCTCTCACTCAGGCGAGTAGTATGGTGCGAGCGAGATAAAATTTGAGTCAGGGTAGATTAAGCTGCTAAGAAAGTAAGATACTAAAAAGAGAGCAGCAAAATCGTATATAACCTTTGACATTGGTTTCCAACGAACAAGTTTATTTTCGTAAACACAATGGAAATCCATATTGATCCAGATTGTATTCAAACTGAATAGAATGAATACGAAATTACTAGCAAACTGTTTGAACCCGGGATGAATAGGTGTGGTATCCATTGATGTCCTAACACTAAGCGGTTTAGTTTACCTCACAAGGCTATCTTAGCCTCAGCTAAGCTTAGCCTTACCTTCTACAATAAAATCGGATCATATCTCACAATAGACTTCAAAAATACCATATCAATTTGCGACGAAAAATTCGAAAATCTTTTAAGCCAAGGAAGCGTAATTATATTACAAACTAAATCCCAACTCAGGCTGACTCATCCGACACCAACAAAAGATTCCTTAAGGTATACATATGAAACAAAAACAAGTGTATTCGTGCTCAACGATAGTTCGGAACTACGCGACGGCGGATGACAAAAGCAGGTACTTATAAAGAAGTGCTTTCGTGAAATCTTACAAAGTTATGTGATGAGCCGCCCCCTCCTCTACTTCGCGGGTGCTTCAAACACGACCCGTTTTTTCACAGCTCGTTTGAACCATGTGATGTTTTTCGAATAAGTTTCGCTTATCTCAAATGGTTTTTTTTGTGTGGAGTTGTAATTGGGCTGTGTGAAGTTTTTTGGATAATCGTTGCTGGTAGTTGGTTCTGAATTCAGTACGAATAGTATATGGGTTTAGATTTGATGTGGATTAGACGGTCTGGTCAGCATTAAGAAATATTTTTAGTTTAGAATTCATGAAAAATTGTTCATAAGATTATAGTATCACGTGCCGTTAAAAGACCGTCATTCATTCGGGCGACCTTTAAGAAAAAAAGGTTGCGATATACCTCCTACACATCATTTTCCATTCGCATTCAAAATAAATGTCAAAGAAAGTGATTACGCACTGAATCCTATGTCACCAATACACAGACACGGCCTCTCAAATTTTAATTAATTAAAAGATAAGGAAAGATGAAAAGCGATTCCTCCTGGGACCGAAAAAAAATTGAGCATTTCATTTGTCCGGCCTTTTTTAAATGAATAATTCCATGTATAATTTTTAGCAATACATTTAAAATGCGTCGTTCCTTTTGAACTCCTAAAACGTTACTTAGATAAGATCCTTTTGTGAATTTCTGACCTTTTTTGTGTAAATGCGTAATTGGACTATCTTTGAGGCGGCTACAAAGGGATGTAATCTGTAGTCTAAGTTGGAAAACGATTCTTTTCGAAATGAAACTGTTTATAATACCTATATTTTTTTCTAAAATTATACAGACTGGAATAACCGAACGCTGCGCTGTAGACCAAGTAGCCAATTCCTTTTTTTGCATCGGCACGAACTATAATGGACTGCAGAAGCGCCGACCAAGATAGTGACCACGACCACGACTGGTCGTGGTCATAGCCACGTAGTACCACATTCCCTTAAAATAATTTCTATCGCTGTAGTAAAAATATTAGACAGCAAGTCTTTCGCCAAACTTAAACATTGTAATGGGACCTCTAAGAAGATTGTACTTAAAAAACCTTTGCATAATTAATCCAGCCTCGGTTATATTTCAAAAATAAGTACTTTATCTCTTCTTAAAGCTAAAGAGACAATAGCAAAGATAGAAGCTTTGTTACTCGTCTCCGGCAAAGCAATCTTACTCTCATTGCTTATTGCACCGACAAGATGCATTTACGAATTTCCTCTAACTACAATTGTATCTTTGATCTTTGCCTCAGGTATAACAATGTTCTTTCCAGTAAAAGGATTACATTAAAACGTCGAGGAAAGCCCCGGGGACGTTCTAACTGTCTCGAATAAGGTCACTTACTTAGCTAAGTTATTACTAAACCTGTGCAATAAATGCTGTGTTATTCACAGTTCTGCTCAGATGTATGTATGTAATTTATATAATTTTCCATATTGTTTTAAGCAATATGTAACGCACAACGATGAACTATTAATTAAAATAACAATCCGAATAATTATGAACTTTCTACTTCAGAATAGGAAGTAAGATTTTTGATGTTATCGTCAATAAAAAATACGGGACACAGCCTAGCAATGAGGCCTTGTAAGCACAGAAAGGTCACTCCAATACATCCGCACACAAGAACTTTCGTTTCGGAACTAGTAAAGTAAGCAATATATTACGATAAAAGGCGATCTGCAATAAACCATTACAGGGCAACAATAAATAGTACGGACGTTGACCGTCCGGACTTATAGGCTCCGAGCCGGCACTACGCTACTTTCCACGGCTCATGATTCTAACACACATGTTGGCAATGCGATAAAACCCGGTAGATATCTGCAAAATATTTTTTCAGGCCCTAAATCTTTCGGTATCAAAGCGAGATAAAGTTTGATGGCGATTCGATTTGGACTGATTTTGTTTTTGAAGTTTATGGTAGCCTGGTAGCTGAGGGCTTGAGTGCTTGATCCTTTGATCTTGGATGTTGATTTATAGGCAGACGAGCTTGTTTACTTCGTAGACATCCTCATGCCGAATCTTACAACATTCTATCGTAAGATATAAACTACTATTGTACAAAAAATAGCTACCAATCAAACAAACCAATCGATTGACTCTGCCCGAGTATAATTTTTGAATACTGTGCCGCGGTTTCACCCGCGTAGTAAAAAACTTCCAAATAACAAAAAACAAAGCTGTTTAAATCAAAAATCATTATTATTCTGTTCCTATCCCGTTCCAAAGTCTGTCAAATTACTACAAATTGGAAAATAATAAATAAAAACTGTATGAAATTAACTGCTGAATAAGGTATCAGTAACATATACCTCGGAAATAACGTCACGGCTGTCATTGTAGATTGTTACGGGCAGTTAGAACCCGAAAGTCTGATAACCAGTCTTACCAAAGGGTATCGTGTTACCCAGTAATTGGGTTGTGGGGTTCAGATAGGCAGTCAGCCCATGTTAAATACTGGTATTCAGCTGCAACTAGCTAGACTGGAAGCTGACCTTATGTTGGTCGGGAAAAGGTTCGGCAGATGACTATTAAGCAACAGTTACAGAACCAGAGGTGGTGAAACAAACCATAGACCTTTCTTTACTCTTTTGGCCACCTGATCGATGATTTATCGTTCCATAAACATAATGTAGGAAATTTCGGGAACTTTAAGAATTCCAAAAAGTTTCCTTACATAGTTTCGACCTACTCGGAAAGTTGGCAACAGCCGATATGTTTTATTACACATCTTATTCACGTAAAAACTCGACCACTAAATTAGAACAAGTTAATACTCTAAGAAAACGTTTGAGAGAACTCCAGGGTCGTACTTAACAGCGCTAACGGTCAATAAAAGCAATAAATTACTGAGGGAAGCCGTGACCAGAGCGTTTACCCCAGGGCTGCTCGTTAGGGCAAAATTTTGGGTCCGATTCTAGAATTTTTGGGGCGTTTAGAATTCAGAATAATACCATATTTTTGAAGAAAATAAAGCAGAAATCCTGAACTTTATAAGTTTGGTTATCAGTAATGGGTTTCAATGGTTAACCTTAATTTGGTTTAGATTTTGATAAAAAAGAAGCAAGCTTCATATGCTTTTTCAGCTAAGCATTAGGGTGTCAAAAAATCAGTTTGTAAACAATCAAAAGAACATAATTTCCCATAATGTTGCCACATTTTCCTAAATTCCAACGAAAACCACAAAAGAAGTAACCCTAAACTTTACAGATCAAAACAAAGTTAACGGCTATCATTTAAACTTAATGGCATTAACTTAATTTTAATACTGAAAGTGTTCCAATAAATCTGTCTAAATCTTGCAACCCTAACATTGTTCGATTGGAGGGCAAACGTGAGCCCCCGGCTCATTTTACGATCACCACATGTGCTGTCGACGTCAATTCAGCATTTTGCGTCCCACGAAACCGGTGACGAATTATTGAAGGTAACTTTTGCTTTATTAACCTTGTTTTCTCTTTCCAGACGAATAGGTTTTATCGTATTGATCCCAAAAAGTATACCTTCTAGAATTTTCTACTCAGCGCTTTCTATTTTTCTAGGCCAGTATTTTGATTTATTTTTCTTCATATATGAAGTTGGTTGACGTCGTAAATTCGTCTCTGGATAAAATTGGTCCTTTATTGGCAGATTAGAGGGAGTTTATGAGGTTGTTGACTTCGTCTTGACGGGTATATTACTTAATAATGCTTTCGCAAAACAGGGATGAGGCTATTACTCATTATTTGTAGAGAAAATATAGTAATGCTGAATATTGAAGCGATTTTAAAGATGCTTAAAGGCGGCGGTAGAGAGCGACGTAAAACAATCCTGAATTCGATTGGTTCTGCATAATTTAAAATGAAGAACAACATTTATTCATCGTCATCATACATATTTTTTTTTTTTTAAGAACCTTTTTTTATTGTATTTATAACCAGCTGAGCCCCACGGTTTCACCCGTATAAATTCCGATCTCGTGAGACTATCGGGATTAAACCTATGTCCTAACCCAGGTCATGGCTTACCCATGTGCCCAAATCCGTTCAAAAATTACATGCGATATCTACCTATGTCATATCCTCCTAAATCCTTTTCCTATTGATGTAATTTCTACTTAACAAATATAAACTTTAAGCTGCTGTCAACTAAGTTGATTTCAAAATTACTAAAAGTATTTAAAAAGCCTTAAAAACATTTTGAATTTGTAGTGCAAACTGAACTTTATGTGTGAGTTTTAAAGTATTTTTTCCAAAAAACACAGATTTGTTTACATTTTTGGAAATTAAATTGCAAACGCAGGATACATTGTAACGTCTTCCAAATATAATTGCTTACATGGCGTCACCAAACCATTCCGATACTTATTAAGTACTATTCAAACACAGTTTTATCGTCTGGCAATAAAGATTATTCACATCCACAGTGCCTTATTACAACGCTTCGCTGACTTCAAGTATTTCAACACATAAATCGTTAAGTTTGACTTTGGAAATAATTTCTAAGAAATGACTAATGGTGACTCACTTCAGTACTATTTGAATATTTGAATTGGAATTTCGGAAGTTGCAAAGGAGTTTTTTTCTTTAAATTGGTTAGTGCATTGGTGCATGTCAGGGTTTTTCTGGGAAACAGTTTCCGAAATAAGGCTTAAGAAATGGTCGGATGTGAGCAGCCCAAAATCGGTCGCTCTGGCTAAGCTTAGGAGAGGCCTATCCAGCAGTGGACGTTGTTGACTGCTGTAAAACATCAAAGAATTAACAGTAGGTTATAATTATTGAAGTGCATGCAACTAAGGGCACGCATTTCACCAATGAAACCACGTTCAAGAACTTTCAGTGTCAGTTATATTCCACATCAATTCTATACAAATAAAGAAATTATTTATTTTATTTTATTTATTTAATGATAACACTGACAGGTCTTGAAATGTTTTAGGTGTGCTGGTCGCGTTCAAATTGGTGAAATTCGTCCTAGATGTTAATTCACAAAATATCTTAACTACAGCTGCGGCCATAACGTATATAATAACAAACAATTCAGTTTGATACTGATAAAGCCACTCATTGGTTAAAAGGTACAGTAATGAGCAGTACATTACAATTACGCAAAATTAAAAGCACTTTGAAATTACAATTGCAACTTTGAGAAAGGGTGTATTTCATAATAGTATGGTTTCAATAATACTATAATCATACCAAGAATTTTTAAATGGAACCGGAATTTTTAAATGACCGCAATTAATTAAATAGATTCCTATAATTATGACATTTTCACAATTTTACCCTATTGTAAAAACAAATGAGCATTAGGATTAAGTATATCTCATAAATTGTTGTGTAAACTCAAATTTTGTTTTTTTATGGTTTATTCTAAACCAAAAATTATGTTGCTTTGTACGCCATAATGGCAAAACATGCAGATCTACCTGTTATTTAAGACCTCGCACATTATTATTGATGTGTACACTCATGTTTTACAATAAAAATATATTCTATTCTATTCTATTCTATACCAAAACTTTTTACAAAAAAAAACAACCAACTTCCAAAAAAAACACTAATAAAAAGTGAAAAATTTTGGAAGTCGGTGTCTTAGGTTTTAACAAACGAACCTACAACTCGTAAGTCATCCGCTGGGCCACCACTGCTCTCATATGCTCGTGGCTGTACTTATTCTGTTGTATATTTCATAATATAGTGTTGTATTTTATATTTCATGCCAGCTGGCTGAACAAAATACTTCCCTAGGCTTTTAATTATATTCTCAAATCCCAGGAGACTCTCTAAATTAGACAAACAAGCGAAGTACACCGCAACTGCAGTATCATTCCCGCAGTCTTGCTTTTCCTGCAAGCTAACAGAGATAACCTAACAAAAACTTAAGTTTATGTTTAAGACCCGCTGTTGGACCGAGGCCAATTACTACGTTTGAGTTATCCTAGCCTAGCTGTAGGCGCGTAGGCGTAGGAAGATGGCCACTATAAATATCCTACCTTGTTTACGCCTACGGTTTCTTTTGATTAAATGTTTGGACGGGACGGTTTAAACTCCTGGGGTTACCTTAATTGAATTGGAAGTGTGGTCGTGAAGAGAAAATTTTAAAGTTAAATATGTGTACAGAACTAAGATAGATCATCCATAAAATCATGAACGAAAGCATTATTTATGGCGTATTATTAATCATTTTAATTTAATTTAATGATTTTATTCAATTAACTAATTACATTTATTGTGATTTAAAAAAATAGTTTTGTTTCAAAAAACGACAAAAGTATTTTTTTGAAACAAAACTATTTTTTTTGTTTGTGTTTTTTTTAATTATGAAGAATTATGACTTTTTACTATCTACGTTCTGATGATACTTCTCTTTTTAAGTGATGCATCGTCCTATATTTTGGCGTCGTTGCTTGTCGACTCAGTTAGTTTTGGTGATCCTTCGATGTCACATGTGGCTGCTATTTGTATATGCATTTTAGAAATGTTCACATAATTATATTTGCCGTCATTTTTACGACAGATTGATGCATGAATCATGAAATCCGCAACCAACCCGCCCTGGGCCGCGTAGTGTATTACGGCCCACTCCCTCTCACAGAGAGTGGCCCGTGTCCCAGCAGTGGGAACATTATAGGCTGATTATGTATGAAATTCGATATTATTGCGGAGCTTTGCATAGTAATATATTGATGCTCATGACTGTACCTACGTATACATTACGTACCTTTGCAATTGTTACTTCAACAAAACAAAACAGCAGAAATTCAAGCACGAAACGAAAAACCCAAAAACATCGCACATCCATTCACAACGCATGGTCAAATGCATTTTCAAAACCATTGCGCCTTCGCGCACTAAAAGCTTCCAGCACGAAGTAAATGCATTTCCAAAAAAAATAAGCCAAAAATTGACATTTGTCGTGTACACCCAACGTTGCGACTTTACGATTTAGCGTCCTTTTCAATGTCTTTTAGTATCTCAGCTTATGAAAGCGATGGTAGTGGAAATTGAATTTTCAGTTTACTCTAGACATTTTTAAAATATCTGCTTGAGCA
Source organism: Lithophane leautieri (assembly GCA_949152455.1). Taxonomy (NCBI): domain Eukaryota; kingdom Metazoa; phylum Arthropoda; class Insecta; order Lepidoptera; family Noctuidae; genus Lithophane; species Lithophane leautieri. Next base: position 3,057,253 of record OX424474.1, on the reverse strand, counting down.
TTGCTTGGGACAGTCGAAGTGCCGACAATATTTCGACGTGTTTCGCCTTACAGTTTGGCTGTCAAGGGCTTAGTTACATTTAGTGTTTTGGAGCGGAAATAAGATGCTTGCGTTTATGGCGAGTTACGATTTTGTACGCTTGAATAAGAGAAAATAAGTTACTGTAATATTAAAACTTCAATGTTTACTGAAGAAGACTTTAACGTCTACAGCATCGAATTTGGTAAAGTAAATCTGAAGTAGCAACCTAAGATTTTAATTGTATAATTGTAGTCAACGATTTCATATTTATTCCAAATGTTTTTCAATCATTCTGTTCATTTGAAATTATTTTATTTACGCCAGTGCGATGTTAATATATATATATATATATAATTTGTAAAGCACTATTAATTACAGAACCAACCTTCCTTCCACAAAGCTCAAAATGTAAAACACCAAGCTTCTAAATCACCAGCCATTAAGAGGACCGAAACACTAGGAGATCAGAAACGTCGAGTAGGTCACGCAGTCGTCTCATATTTTACTTTTATAGGAGAAAAGGACGAATCCGTTGTTTGTGAAGGGTTGTAGTAAAAGCGCCTCCGAGGAGCCTGTCTAATCCCTTTCGAGAGCGGTCTGACCTAAAATTGAAATTCTCAGCCCCTTTCTAAGTGGCAATGTTTCACAGACGAAGTCCACGTTGTAACATTAAAGTTTAAGTAATGACGGTGTTCTTTGACTTTGAATTTTCTCGTTCCTTCTCAAGCTTATAGGTTTTATTGCGGTCGGTTTTGAAATATGGTTTGAGACTGTTAATTGCTTTGATTTAGTGTATATATTGCTTAGAGGTTATTGGAGCCTGAAGTTAATTAGTACGTTATTCTGACGCTCAAAATCTGACGCGCAACGAGAACCCTCCGAGTCTTCCAAACAATTTGCTCATTTACGTTAAGAAAATTAACATTATTATATTATTAAGAAGTGAATTAAAGTCTTCCACGGCCTTCACATAAATTTTTAAGTAACCGTAAAAGCAATTTAATTGATTGTGAGCCATTTTTTCAATCAATCTTGTGGGCGTTTCTTACATTACACCCGTTCTAAGGTTTATGGCTCATAAATTTTATATTAGACCGGCAGTAACTCCCAGTGGCAAGGAAATAACATTGAGTACTTGTCATTCGGAGATATGTTAAAAATATTGGAATCACTATGTACCAGTGTACCTATCCTTCCGTCTGTCACGCTGTAGATATATTTTGTAACTATCTATTTTTGCAAGTCACTTTTTTTTACAGACTTTAGAAATTAGACATTTTAATTGTCCTCAAACTATTATGTCATACAAAAACAACATTATTTGGTACAGCACCGAAGGCAAGGAACACATTCGACACAACATAAGTCATGCTATACTTATTTTGATTAGCAAACACACATACAACAACTTTTTTTTAAATATTAATTATATGAAATATTGTACACAAATATTTACACTAGGTACTAAATTAAATGACTAACTAACAATACAAACAAATTACAAAAAATAGGACACTTAGACGAACTTTAGTTAAAGTAAAAAACTTCTTTTACTCCTATTTTAGTCTAGCCACACATATCCACTACATAAATGCATATTTACCTAAAATATAATTATTTCTAGGCACGATTTGACTTAGAACTACGACAATAAATCCAAAAACAATATTCCATCCGACCCTAAAAAAATCTAGTAAAAAACTGTTTTCGTCGCGTATAACAATTTTCCTTCAGTACCTATATCGTATTTTCCCTTTCAACATCGCCGCTAAAAACAATATTCCATATACTACTTAATTCTGAGAATCGTAATATCTTTTCTGATTCTAGATACAGGGATCTCGCGCTCTAGGCGGCCACGGACACGACCGAAACCGATACGAATCGCACACTCGCAACGACCAACTAGCCGACCAAGTGCGCGATTCGTATCGGATTTTACAGTTAAAGCTCTGCCCCACTACTGCGTTGCGTTGCGTCGTCGCAGCGTCGTTTTCCATGTATATATTTTCAGTGACATGCCACATTAAAGACTCTTACATACTGGGGCGATTCGTCGCGCGACACGACGCCGCCGCAATGTTCGCCGTGAGAAATTGTTTTGTTAAAATTCGCGTCGCGCGACGAATCGCCCAGTATGTAAGAGCCTTAAAGCGTTGCGTCGTCGTACGCGACGTTTCAACGGATCGGCGGATGAGAGACGAAGCGGAGGGTGATGCTAGATAGTTATAATAAATGTATGAAAAACGATATACCTACTTATTTAATTGTACCCATTTTGGACTGTGATTCGTAATTTTTATATTTTGACATTTTTATTATTGTTTTTATTTGATTACCTACTCGTATCACAAATGTTTTTTTTTTTTTATACCTTCTGTTATTTAGCTACCCCTATGTGTCTCGGAAAGCAGGTTAAGCCGTTGGTCTCGGCTGTCATTTGTAGATCTTTGACAGTTGCTACGGGTCGTCAGAAGCCCGAAAGTCTGACAACCAGTCTCACCATGGGGTAACGTGTTATCCCAGTAACTAGGTTGTGGAGGTCAGATAGGCAGTCGCTCCATGTAAAATACTGGTATTCAGCTGCGTCCGGTTAGTCTGGAAGTCGATCCCAATATAGTTGGGAAAAGGCTAGGCAGATGATGATGTTATTTATCAACAATCTATGCAAATAAATAAACTTTACACATTTTAGAAAACTGTTGAATTCCAGAAAATTATTTATTGAACAAAAGACTAACTGCCATGAAAAACAAATTTTGCCTCATCACCCAGTTATTCAATTAGGCCGAAGGTATTTACGTAAAGTCTTATTCACCATCTGATGAGGATCTAACACCTAATTAATGGCGTCTGTTCATTATCGGAATACCAACCAAAAGGGGTTGACTTCGCGCAAATTCAATGAGTAATGAAATTAGGAGCCTTCTTTAAATAAGGTACTTTAAAGCTTTAAGGAGTATTTATTTACTGATAAGCAGATTTGTAAACAGTTTATTTATTACTTTGAAGTAAATCAAAAGTAGATAAATAAATAAAGTAGAGGAACATTGCTGTCCGTAAAACTTACATTGTTGCTACGTACGTCGTAGCAATAGTGCTACGAATCTACGTAGCGCTACGCCGCATAGCATACTGGACTGAATAAAAGACAGCCGGCATCGATACCGGCAAAAGTTAGACACATCAATACTCCACACTAACTTTGCAAAAGCTGAATGATAGTTTCTACCAAAACAGAAATTTTCTTGTTATTAGAGGATTTTTGCATTAAAGAACACGTCATTTTGAGGACATCAAATAAAAAAGATGGTTACCATAAAATTCATAATTATTAGTATCTTTATCCTAATATCCAAATAGTATGATGATGTTCACTGATCCATGCGTCATGTTCGTGAACGGGCGCCATCAGTAGGGACTGATCATCTCTTAGCTGCCACGGCTTATTTGAATTTTTGAATTGTTTTGTTTCTTTTTATCTTTTTACGGACGGACATTGTACTCACATGTATAATTTCAACATGAATGATGTAACCAATATAATGTAACAATATTCTGATTCAAAAGAGTGTCCGTGGAGTTTCTTGCCCGTTCTCCATAGGAACCTACGCTTTGGAATGGGCAACTAGCCTCATCTTTCTAACTGACCGACCCCTTGACAATTCAAAAGTGCCTGTAATTGGTTTATTTGAAATAAATGCTTTGAGTTTGAGTTTCTGTATGCATAATTAATAATTACACTATTTCGAAAGAAATCGTTGTGAAAAAGCGCGGCTGTAACTAAAAACAGCCCCTTATAAAACTGAAACTAAGATCTTAAATAGATATCTGTGGAGTTCAGTGCACTAAGGCAGACGTGTTTGCATCGCATCCTATTTTCGTACGTCTCGCCGTTCATAGGGCTGGGACACACGGCCGGTAAGCTTATACGGTAAAATAAACCCCTTATCGTAAATAAGGGGTTTTATTTTACCGGTAACGATCTAATTATCTGTATCAGGAAGTTTTTCTATGTGTGTCTTAGTTATGGCTACTAAGGTATTGGAGAACTCAAATTAATGAAGTTTCAAAAGTCATATAGGTAAGTGAGGCTTTTTTTATTCGACGCTTTGAAAACTTTAGGCTCTGTCCACACTGAGGTGAATCTCGCGCGGGATGCGGGTCGTGACTGCACGCATCGTTTTCATGATGTGAAGTCACGCGACTATTCGCGCCAGGTTGAACACCTCTTTAATAGAAATTACTTGACATAACCGACGCGAGAAAATTTCGTGACGTGACCCGCGCAAGGTTCGCTCCAGTTTGGCCATAGCTTTATCTGCACTAATATTATAAAGAGTTTTCTCTTTATATAATAATATGATTTGTGATTTTGTTTGTTTGTAATGAATAATATCAAAAACTACTAACTAGACCGATTCAAAAAATTCTTATCTTTACTTCTTCACCAGTAGAATGCTATAATTATCACTGAGGAACAGGCTATAAATTGTAAAGATATCAAGCAGACGAAGCCGCTGGCGGAATCTAGTATTCAATAAATGAACTGGCGTATTCTATTCTAAATTCTAACCGAAGATCAAGTGAGATGAAAATAAAAAACTTTAAGCTGTGATTAAAATATCGTTTAAGGGATTGTACAGAAAACTGCGAATCGATGCGATATGAATTCGCTACACAGAAGCTTTCTTAAGAAAATCTTAGGATACCGGCGTTGATTTTTGCGATGCGACGTCGCAACGCAGTTTTGTGTACAAGCCCTAACAGTCAAAATACACAACAGCCATGCCACGAGCACATGACATACAAATATAATATTTACCTCCTTATAAATATAAATCACCGAGCAATCAATATTATCAACCAAAACATAGCAAAACTCATCCAACTTTCTGACCTCTGTGTATCATAGGCATTCTTATTCAACAGCCAGGGCAACGACCCCGGCAGGTGTATAAAACTCCACAGCAGGGGTGCCCATTGTTTGTCCAACGTGACTTTGTACATCAGGGGTGCTTACAACTGATTTTTAGTTACGCGTTCCTAGGACGCTTGTTTTTCTATGTTTCACTTGACTGGACCGTTTCGGATTGGTGAGTACAAAGAAAAACAAATGGATGGGAGGGTATTTTTGTTTTTACCCGACTACGGCGAAGAAAAAAGGAGGGTTATGATTTTGACCGGTATGTATGTACTATCGAAGAACTTCATATCTTAGCAGTTTCAAAACAAAATCCCGTGAACACGATGACCACATCTGTTACCGCCCCGGTTCTATAACGGCCGAGCGCTGCAAGCAGAAATAGTCCTTACGGTGCATAGATATGAACTTCTTCGATGGTATGTATGTATGTAAGTATGTTCATCTGTTCCCTCCTATCTTCTAAACCACTTATCACAATTTGACAAATGAGGTATCGTTGGAAGCGTTTTGATTGTCCGCTGGTTATAGGCTATGTGACATCACATTAAATAAAAAATGGCGCCCTCCAGAGTACATAAAGTCAGGAACTAAAAAAAAAATTGTTTAATCGTACCATGTTGGGTATCAAATGAAAAGGCTTAATGAGCACATTTCAAAAATATATATATTATAACTCCAAAAAAATTAAAGTAATAAAAACTAAAACCCAACTACGACTAAAAAGGTATAAATAAGACACCACAGACAGACAAACTAAAAATCCGGAGTCACACATAATCTGTTTGATTTATGCCCTAACACGTCTGACTCCGGATTTTTAATTTGTCTGTCTGTGGTGTCTTGTTTATACTTTTTTAGTCGTAGTTGAGTTTTAGTTTTTATTACTTTAATTTTTGAAATAAAAGTTTATTGGCGTTGGATTTGTATCCTTGGAAATTTTATGACTTATAATTATCCGTTGCCTGTTATCATTTGTTTACATACTTTTCGCTTCCATTTGACAAACTTGGATCATCCTTACATATTATAAAACAAATCCTCCGCCGCGTCTGTCTGTCGTCCTGTTCGCGATAAACTCGCAAACTACTGTACCGATTTTTATGTTGTTTTCACCAATGGATAGAGTGGTTCTCGAGTAAGGTTTTAGTATATAATAACCAACATCCACGCGGGCGAAGCTGCGGGCATCAGCTAGTGGTTTTATAAAAATGTTGACTAGTGTGACGTAGCAGAAATTACTCAACAAACTAACAGTTTTAGAAAAAAACAAACTTAATAAATAAGCTAGAGTAGCTCGTGGATAAGTAATAACAACCGCTCGGGTCGATTCATCGGGTTAAGCTACGCTTGCCGGGGTTGGTCCGTGGATGGCTGACCATCTTTAATAAAACTGATTTGCATCCGTCACGTCACCTCACACTTTCGGGTCCGGTTGAAAACCAGCGTCAGGCACTTACAGTTGTCTGGCATTTTTGCTGAACTGGACCTTTTTGGTGCAGCCGTGAGGCACACTCCCCTACATCGCACGTTTACCGGTTTTTCTGTTTTTTTTTTTTTTTTCTATATTTTATTTGTTATGTGCTGTATATTATGTATATTGTGTGCCTTTCAGTCTGTACTGAATAAATGTATTTTCTTTCTTTCTTTCTTTCTTTACATATCGAGACTCCTCCGTGCCTCGGAAAGCACGTTAAACCGTTGGTCCCGGCTGTCATTTGTGGACCTTTGACAGTCGTTACGGGTCGTCAGAAGCCCGAAAGTCTGACAACCAGTCTTGCCAAGGTTATCGTATTATTACCCAGTAACTGGGTTGTGGAAGTCAAATAGGCAGTCGCTCCATGTAAAATACTGGTATTTAGCTGCATCCGGTTAGACTGGAAGCCGACCCCAACAAGGTTGGGAAAAGGATAGGCAGATGATGATGACCTAATAAATAAGCTACGGATTTGTTAATAAGTTACAATAGTAGTCAGTTCAGTAAATGGGTTACAAGAAGAAATGTTTTCTTATCTCGACGTTCAGTTTCTGTGATTCTAAAGCATGACCTCTCCTTTGTTTCACTTGTCTTGGATCTTGTCCAGATTACATCGAAATTCATTGTTTTTATTTTTCAACAGAAGAAAGGAATTAAAACCGGATAAAGAATACCAATAAATATAAAATCTCTTTAACTTTAAAGGCTAAGTTTATTATTTTATTTATATTATGTATATTATTTTATTAGTATTGAAGAATTAAGTACAATATATAGGTAACTATTTTACGTGTTAATAAAAATACAATTCCAGTGTAAAAATGTTTGTGATCTCTGAAATCCGAGTTTAAGCAACAATTTTAAAAATCTACTTTCAAAAACCCTAGAAATTTCTGGGTAAAAGGATAGGAAATGTGAAGGAGAAATTCCCGAAAAACAGATTGAAAAATCCGCACGAGAGTGTGAATGTCACTGAAAACCAGCGTCAGGCACTAGTTGTCTGGCATTCATGCTGAACTGGGCCTGTTCGGCGCAGCCGTGAGGCGCACAATACTATTTTTATGTTCTTTGTTTTTTGTATAAATATTGTGTGCCTTACCTGGGTCAAATAAATTTATTTTCTTCCTTTCTTTTTTTCTTTCAAAAAAGATTCGCAAAGAATTTAATAGGATTTTATTATTTTCCGATACAGTACTTGGAAACGCAAAGAAAAATGAATGAGGTGGAGTTAGGGTTTTGTAAGTTACACTTTATACGATAGCTCTTATAGTCCTCCACACCGTATTTCGGCCACGGCTGCCAATCTTAATGGAGACTAGCCTTCGGCGCGGGAGATATTATAGTGCAGGCGTGTGTGCGCAGACACAAGTGCACTCTCTCTTCCCTCACTCTCATAGTCCGATGGTACGGCAATCCAACACGACCGGAGAGAGAGATCATGCGCAGGACCAACGGCTTAACGTGCTTGTCGAGACACGGGGGTATCACACCGCTAACTTCCAAACTCCGCGCTGTTATTAAGAAATTCCTAACATAAAAATCCAGTAACACTTTTGCCCGACCCGGGAATCGAACCCAGACCTCACGCTCAGCAGTCGGGCTTGCAACCACGAGACCAACGGGGCAGTCGTAGCTCTTATAGCGACTGCTCATAAAGACGTATTTTGACCTATTTCGACCAAAAGCTATGAAAAGCTGGTCATTGTTGACAATGCCGAGGTAATGAGAGCACGAGACTGGTCGCCAACACGCTGATCCAACCAAGTAAAAGAATCTACGTCCTCAAGCAATAGCAGGTGGTGAACATTTTGGAACTTTCAAATCTTGGACCGGAGTCGATGGAGGCAGATTATCCGCCTAAAGAGTTCCAGTGACCACGATCCTCAGTAATGAGGAACCGGATGAAGAAGCTGACTATAGGATAGGAATATTTTAAATATGGAATATCCATAACATATTAGATCATCAACTGCCTAGCCTTATCTCAACTATGTTGGGGTCGGCTTCCACTCTAACTGGATGCAGCTGAATACCAGTATTTTACATGGAGTGACTGCCTATCTGACCTCAATAACATATTACATGTCATATTATAAACAACCTTATTTTTTATTCATAAATCAGTCTACCAAAGTGCTGCTTACATTTACGTAGGTGTGTTCGATTCCTTTGTATTTTCCGTTCAACATGCATTAATATAGAATACTCAATTCCCCATCGAAAAGCACACACATTACGCTCTCCAAAGTTCAGCCACCCCATAAAGGAACCATACAAAACAATCTCCAATCCAACTTGACATGCAACAAGCTTTTTTAAAAACAAAAGAAAGAAAAAACCGGTCAAGTGCGAGTCGGACTCACGCAAGAAGGGTTCCGTACTTTTAACTATAAAAACGAGCAAAAAAATCACGTTTGTTGTATGGAAGCCCCTTTAAATCCTTTTTTTATTCTGTTTTTTTTGTATTTGTTGTTATAACGGCAACAGAAATACATCATCTGTGAAAATTTCAACTGCCTAACTATCACGGATCATGAGATACAGCCTGGTGACAGACGGACAGGCAGACAGACGGACGGAAAGCGGAGTCTTTCTTAGTAATAGGATCCCGTTTTACCCTTTGGGTACGGAATCTTAAAAATAGAAGGGCGTACAAAACACATTTACTAACCCAAATAGATATGGATTGACGTAAAAAAGGACATTTTCACACAAATGTACGACAAACTATAAGTCTTGGTGGATCGTCAGTTGCGCGTGTACATCTCAATAAATTTGCTTTGACAGAACGGAGTAAGGAACATTGAAAATGGCGGAGAAGAATAATGAAGGGAGATGGATCCGCTGTGGGCTGACATTTGGAACTAATTATGTCGTTGATGAGGTCAAGATTGCATGTTTGAGAGGTTAAGGAATTGCTTTATGAGAATTTTGATGCTATAAGAGTAGGTTATGGTTGCATGTGATGTCCCTGTAATGCCTACAAACATTGAGAAAACTGTGTTTATTTTTAACCGACTTCTTCAAAAAGGAGGAGGTTCTCAATTCTACTGCATGTTTTTTTTTTGTATGTTTGTTTGTTACGCGATTACTCCGCCAATCGATTCATAATCGATTAAAACAATTCTTTTTTTTTTGGTACGTCATGCTTCAGAAGCGGTCCCATATAAATTGTATTAACTTTGCTTGCGTAGTTTTTGAGTTAGCTTCAATATTACATATATATATTACATATTTTTCCCATTAAGTATATGTAGATGATGTTTTAAGTTACTCCGTCACTGTTTTAAATAGCAGGTAGTGGTATTCGAATTTGTGTGAGGTAGGTACCACAACAAAAAAGTGAAAAAAACACTCAAAAAAAAGATTTTATTTAAGACGTGAAGCTTTATCATACCATTTACCACATAGAGACAATAAAAAAAAAAAAAAATGAACGTTTTTAGTATTAATTTCTAGAATTCATTTTTTTAAGAAAATTCAGCGCACAATAAAATACACGTCACCAAGCCTCCAGCCCCCACCCCGAGTTATGGCTCCTAAAACACCTTCGTATCAAAAAGCGAAGTGCCGTCTCACGCCAGAGAACAATAACCTTTTTCAATAAAAATCCTTAATATTATCCGACATGGCTTGAGACAAAAAGTAGGAAAAAAAACATTCCTAACACGTAGCCGGAATAAAATCCAGCATTCGTCCGTCCAATGGATACAATTGCTGTCCAACGGTGTTCACGCATCGCTGGCTTTCAGCTATGGCGACCCGATGACGTAATTAGGTACCTACCCATATTTTAGGACCCAGCTTTACAGTAATGCTGTTTTATTTTCCAGAAATCTGTAGTAATAACTTTTGCTACGTTTGTTCTGGAGATGAGCTGAGATTAGCAACGTTTGACCTTCGCAAATTTTTAGGCTTTTTATGTACACACGGGTACACATCAAGCTATACATTTCCAATATAAGCTGATCTTGCATTGTACGGAAATCCTATACAATGCGAGACCAGCTTAAACTGGAAATGTATAGCTTGATGTGTAGCCGTGTGTACAGTCGAAAAAGCTATTTTGTATACAGGCAGATAACTTGCAACTACTTTTAAACAATTTTGTGAGTGTTTTCAGTAGTCAACAATCCTTTTACGTCACTCTCATAAACCTTATGCTAAAATAGTTAAATTACACACACAATCAAAACAAATTTTGGCAGTGTAGCGGAAAATGAATATATTTTGCCTGTATACCAAATAACTTGTTCGACTGTAGGTACTTAGGCAGTTTCAACGACGCTTTTAACGACGAAAGATTTATTTTTACTTGTGAAAGGAAATCAAATTAGTACCTACATCTTCCTAAACAGCTTTGATAAACTACCTACAAAAAGGCCTTGTAAACTTTGATTTACATCGTACAGAAAGATATTGAGAAATAAAATGTTCCTTGTATAACGCTTTGCTCGGCATCAATTTACAAACATAAATAATAGCTTCAGAAAACATGATCTATTCATGAAAGATGTAAGACGATGAAAATTTGACAGGCTTTTTTATAAATTTACGGAATTTTCCTCATCTTTCAAGTATGTTAAAAACACTTCTTAAAATGTATGTGCCGCCTTATTAATTTAAGGCATATTTTTGAATGCTCTTTGTGTCCTTTTTATCTAAAGGTATATAATTATAAATTAAAATCTTTTTTCGTGTCTCATCGGTTTTTGATGCGGGTTTCGCCATCATTTTATACAATTTATTCGAAAAGATTTATGTGTAATTAAAGATATTTGTGTTTATATGTCATAATTAGCCTATAATGATCCGACTGCTGGGACACAGGTCTCCTCTTCCTATGAGAAGGAGTGGGCCGTAATCCACCACGCGGGCCCAGTTAGGTGGCCCAGGTCACATGTCTTCGAATTTTTAATTTCACCGTTTTCAGAACAGTGGTGATGAAATAATTAACTCAAAGTGAAGTATCTAAAGAAAGAAAGAAAAGAAAGAAAATACGTTTATTTGCGGCAAACATGACGCAAAAAAAGAAAATAAACACAAAAAAATATAAAAGGTTGGGGAAAACATGCGTCATGTGTTATCTCCTTAAGTTTGAACCAGTGACCTACTCGCTCGTAAGTCGCGGCCACTATCACTGGGCCACCACTGTTCATTTTGGTGTTTATTTATACGTAATCGTTGCTTTTATAAAAGTTAAGTGACGTTCAAACGTCAAAAATGTATGTTTACAGTCGCTAATCCTTACTTAACTTTAAACATTACATTAATAAATAAACTTCAGAAAAATACTTTATTCTCATAATCTAATCTGTTAGACAATTTTGTATTTAGTTAGTTATAATGAGTCATTTAATTATGTACCTAATGTACTTACATAGTTAGTGTAAACTTACGTATAATAAATAAATCTCGATGTTTTTCAAGAGGTAAAAACTGCGAGAGCATTTTTAGGAAAACCTATTTCAAAGAATTCCAAAGAAAACTCCTGAATTGGGATACCATTCATTTCTATACTTCATAAACCAATTTTGCTAAATATTGCTTGTGTAACTCGAATTTCCTTTTCGGAAAAAAAGGCATGACTGTATGTTTAAAAGCGTAAAATAATAATCAGCTTATAATGTCCCACTGCTGGGCAAAGCCCTCCTTCCTTTTTTCACTCTACTCGATCCTGAGCCAATAGGGACCAATCCCTCCTATAAGCGTCAAGTTCTTCCAGCAAATTAAACCTGGGCAAACAGAGAAAGAAAAAAAATATTCTGCACAAATAAAACGCAAATTCAACAAAAAAAAAAAAACTTAAAATACACACACAAAAGTAGCCAAAAGCCTCGTATTCTAACAAACAGTTTGACAATGTTGTTCATACTTATTCTACTACTGAGAGCCATAATTCACTGTTTACACAATAAAATCACACTCTGTTAAAAAATCAACTTAATTAGAGTTTTGACTAGCAGCGCCCCGCAGTGTCACTCGCATAAAAGTCGATCCCGTAGGAAAATTGGGGTAAAAGTACCAAATTCCATCCAAATCCATTCAGTCGTTTTAGCGTGATTGAGTAACAACATCCAATGTTGTTCATTGGTTGATGTCAAGGCAAGGGACCAAAGACAATATTGCGTAATTACTAATTGCGACTATTGCAACAAATAAACATAACAAAATGCCGATTGCAGAGTTAACGATTTCGGTAAAAATTATCAAGAAAAATGAAGCTGTGCTTCTGTGCAAGAACAGGTCATTGCTCAGCAAAATGCTGTGACTTCGGACGAACCTATCGTCAAGTGCTGGTTTTTAGCAATTACGAGTACCTACGGAACGCACACTTTACGTCAAACTTCCTTTACAAAAGATTTGGGTCAAATAAGTAACCAGTCACATAATCAATCAATCAATCTGCCTAGCCTTTCCCAACTATGTTGGGGTCAGCTTCGAGTCTTACCGGATGCAGCTGAATACCAGTATTTTATATGGAGCGACTGATCTGACCTCACAACCCATTAATTGGGTAATACGTTACCTATTGGTAAGACTTTCGGGCTTCTGACGACCCGTGACGACTGTGAAGAAAAAAATGAAAGATCCACGAGCGACAGCCGGGACCAACTGCTTAACGTGCTTTCCGAGGCACGGAAGAGTCTCGGTATGTAAAGATGGCCACCCATCCACGGACTAACCCCGGCAAGCGTAGCTTAACCTGAAGGATCGACCCGTGCCGCTGTTATTACTTAGCCACGAGCTCCTCCACACATAACCAGTCACATAACACCTTCCTAAATAAAATATCCAAGACCAACATTCTTTTGTCTAAACTCAGGATAATCTCTAAGAAGGCCAGGCCAATTGATGAAATCTTATCTATATTGTGACAGTCTTGATCCCGTTCGCTCCCGACTAATCATGAAGTATGGCCAATAACAAAGTTCTATCCGAGTTCTCTGGAGTTTCATTAACCCTCTTTAGGCCGTGCTCATATAAAAACGTCAATGTAAACTTAACTTGGATTTATCGACTTTTCTTAGAGAGACTTTTTCGGTTGTTTACTTTCTTACTGAATGTTACGAGTACTTGAAATAAATATGTTAGTGTGTGTGGGAAGTTAGGTTAGGTTAAGTGAAATAGGTGTAGTATCGCACTAAGGGATGTTAATGGTAATTTGTATTGCTTGTGGTTAGAAATGGTGACGCATGCGCGGTACTATCAAGGAGAAACAATTGCCACAAATTCCCGTCACTGATTACGAAGCTGGTATGCGCGGAAACATAAACCTTCTTGGTGGTCGGGTGAAAATGACCTGAAAGAAAGTTAACTGAATGTACTTTTTAGGGGAAGTTTCTGAGATAGCGGCGCGGTGCGGGAGGGGTGTCGTGATGCGAGAGCTCAGTGATTCGTCAACTTGTGACAACTGTAATCCTCATTTACCGTTTTTTTTTTTGTAGGCTTGGGAATCATCATTTGACTTTTTCCGCTCTAGGCGTAGCGGGAGGGCGTGTCACACTTTTACTGACTAAAACCCACCCGTATTCCTTCATTTGCCTATTGCCTAGGGTCCCGGTATCCCTTTCGGACTTTTCCGCAACCTTGGCAGGCATCGGTCCTAGCGGACTCCGCCAATTGTGCTGACATCCCTTTGAGGCGCGCGTGGAAAACAACGCACCGTCGACCCAGACCTGGTCCTTACCGAACGGCGAGCTACCCATTACTCGCCGTCCGCAAACCCGCACCTACGGTGGCCGGGAGTCCGCCTGGGATTCCCGACGCCCAGGGCGTCTCCTGCGGCGGCGGTTAGGGGCGTGAAGGCGCAAATCTTGCCTCTCCCTCACGACCCTCCCATACCGTGCAGCTACCTCAGACAACGTCTCAGTTATGCGGTAGGGCCTTTAAAAAGGTAGAAAATAAATAGGAATGGGAAAAGCCGAAACAAATGAATACAATACCTCTATTTGATCACGATATCCAAATGCTACTTGAAATGTATTTTCCATTATACCCAATACTATAAACACGAACAATAAATTCATTATATTGCCAAAAATAACAACCAAAAATTAATTTGAAACGATTCCAAAAATTAAATAAACCTTTTTAATAGTTTTTATATCCACAAAGTTTTGCATTGTTACATTGGATTGGTCTGGTTACAACCGAATTTAACCGGTCTGAACCGGTTTCCGAAGTTGGCACACTGTCAAAAGTGTTGCATGGCTTACGCTTGCACCAAATTTCGTTCGTCGTAGAGTTATCGGAGCGAATAAATTATACAAGGAATGTTTTTGCTGAATTGCCCGAAGGAATAATTAAGTTTTCTGTTACGTTGAATTTTCTAGTTTAATCTAGAACTTTCTTTGCGGCTTCGTTGGCTGTCGTCATAGTTTAAAAGTTAAAGTTCTTGAATCTCAAGATTTTTATCTTCTATTTGTTTTATCGTATTATTTTTGTTACTAGTACGTTCAAAAATAGTGCTATTTACTTAAAGTGACATTGTTTGTTATGCTACCACGCTAAATTGGCTGAACACATTTAGATGAAATTTGCACATGGGTGCAATGGATTAGCACAAGGGTAGAACATGACCGGAATCCAAGATAAAGGATACTTTTTATCCCGGTAGTAGGTTCCCGTGGGATAATTATCCGACACCACGCGGGCGAAGCCCCTGGCAAAAGATTAAATTAAAAAAATAAAAACGCTACGTAAACTTGTGTTTATCTTTTACCAAACAATGTAAAAATCGCAGCAACACTAAATATAATGTCTAGCTCCGTCCAAGACTATAAAAATAAACGAATGAACGTTTGACGTTGCACTCCGTGCCGTCTACAATAAAACTACTTTTACACACTCTAAGCACTTGAAGAGTAAGTAACACCTTTAGTTGAGAACTTTTGGATAAGAATCGAGCCTCGATTTAAGTATGCTCTAGCCTGTTAACGTACAAAGAGGCGCAGGGCCGTACTTAAGAGCGGTGCATTGGATACCGCTGTGAAGGATGTGATGTGATGCCTATTGCAAGTTGATTGGTCTGACTGGTAGTAATTGTTTGGATTTGAAGAGGACGTTGAAGTGATTTTTAATTCCAAAATGTTAAGTTAAATGATTTATGTAAAAAGTACGAGTTTTAAAAATTATTTATACATTAGCTGAAGTAAGTTAGTATTACACTTAGGTTGGATGAAATCATCCCACCAAGTTTCTTTCGCATGTACTTACATTGTTTACGCTTTTTTTTTACTTGAAAATTCTGACAGGATAATTGTCAGTAGCCACAATACTGTTTCGAGTATATTGATAAACGTTTAAAACAACTTCATTATGCTAGCCTCTTCACACATAGGTTTAACATTTTTATGGTCATATCTTAGTCATTTATGTCCAGAACAAAAAAATTGGTAATTTTCACGTAGCTCAGTTGACATTAATGTCAATATATTTTAAATCTCGCACTACCTCCGGTCCTGGTCGTCGAGGTGTCACCCACAAACTATCCTTATAAGTCCTCTCCTCAGGGAAGAGCTACTACCGTCTAAGTATATTTACTTCGTGTGTGTTTCTGAAGGATAATATTATAACTTTTATGTATGTTGTTAAGTTTATATTGTCTTCTTTCTGTCATTGTTTACCTACATTATGTCTTTTACAGAAAATAATATATCAATGATGTTGTTTTTATAATTCTAAAAATATTTTTGAATTGGTAGATTATTTCGCGATCTCTACTAGCTTATAGAATATAGATAGACCTTTATTTTATGCATTTGTTTTCAATGTCTAGGGAATAGGTACATTCACGGACTTTAATTGTTGAGCCACTGGGCACTGTTTGGAGTTTAGCCGTGTAATGCAAATCGAGCTTAGTCGGTTATACTCGTACATCCAGACACAGAAAGTCATGTCTTCATTATTATAGAAGAAGAAAATTATATTTAATATGTTTACCGGTTCGCTAACCTGAGAGCCAGAACTAAAAACTTGACAGCAGAGTGACTACCCAAAGTCAACCAATTGCAGGTCTAGCCACCGTAACCTAGCGACGATTGTTTTAGCGCAGCCATAGTAACGTTAGCGTACGAAGAAATTTTAATTAGTCATTTCGACAAATTCGAAAATAACGTGTCTGACATCGACATTTCAACTGTCACTGTCTTCGGTTTTCAGAATTATCGAGTTAATGAGCTCTGATTCAAAGGAAGTTAGTATCAAATAGATTGAATAAACATTGTATTTATTTATCATTGAGAACTTATTAGTCAACCTCCATGAACTATTTCCGATTACTAGTAATTTGTCATCTTATTTTCGAGCATCCGATTAAGTTCGTGTTTAATTGTGTAATCTCGTGAATGTATGAAACAGAAAAATTTAAAAGAATGAAAGTGGCTCATCAATTAAAGTTCGTGACAGTACATCCACACTGATATTACTTTTTATCGAGCATAGAGCTTGAAGATCATGATGACGACACGCTAAAGTAGCCCAAAGGTTATGCTAATATTCATGTTTGGGGTCCCCATTAAAGAGGTATGAGGAACAGAGTGTAAATTTCATTGACCCTCAATAGAAAAGGGAGGATCGGCCGACCAGACAGGTGATGTGGGCTAACTACACGACGATTAATGTTGGGATGTTAAATTTATGCTAGTCGCGCGGTAAACCCTGCTTGCGCGATGCAAGATTTAGCGTGACGTCATTGTGATGCGTAGTTCGCATGTGACGATGTAGATAGCGCCACATTTCTAAGTGTCAGTGGGCAACAACGGATTAAAGAAAATTATTTAGTAAAGTTACTAAAAGTTTTAGAAAGTTACTTAATATTATCATTTTGCAAAATGTTGCTCTACAAAAAGTTACTTCGGTGTGGATGCATCTTATCTAATTGTCCCGGCTGGCCTAATGTCATTATACTTGACTTTTCAGCGATTATTAGTTAGGTTTGACTAATTTGTCCTCACGTTAATTCTTCAAGGACATTCTAATAAACTACAATGGTTTTTGGTACGCAGGTGTACCGCGCGGTAGCATAGAATTCAAAATATTTTATTTCACATAAACCTACATGGGCACTTATGAAACGTCAGAAGTTAGGTGAACGGTTCCAGTTGGTCGTTTCCTATCGAAAAGAGCCGCGCAGGAGACTGCACTCTTACAGTTCAGTTCAGTAAGCCACGGTTAGGTACTCTTTTAAAAATACAACAACAATGCTTGCTTTACTTTGCTTTGCGTTGCTTTTGCTTTTTTTTTTGCTTGGCTTTTACAATGTTTTGAAACTACAGTGCGTATAAATGACTAGCTTCTGCCTGCAATTTCGTCAGGCCCCCTACCCACCGTGTCGCATCGCATCGCATCGGCTGCCCACGCTTATACTTCGTTTTCGCTTAGCGTTCTTTGTGACTTTTTTTCATTTTGCTCGGCTCCTAAAGGTCTTACCGTGATGTTCAATAGCCTGTAGCCTACCTCAAGAACAGGGCTATCAATACAAAAAAAAAACAATTCCAACTGGTAGTTTCGGAGATTAGCGTTCTATCATTCAAACAACCAAGCAAACGCGTTTGTTTGTACGTAGCTTTATTATGAGTATACATAGATTAGGTTTATTCGGTTCATTACTTGTGGAAAGCCCTAGCACCCCATCTGTCAACAGATAAACATGTTCACATGTATTATGTGAACACGTTTGGATATGTCATTCAATAAATAAAAAAACTATAATGTCATTAGCTCAACTAGTATTTTTTTTCCTCAGAAAATATTGCGTTATCTTTTGGATTCAGTGATTTTGTCTTATTTCTTACTAATTCGGTTTCGTTGTCCGTGTCGCTTCAAGTATATTCGATCAGTATTTGCTTCGGGAAACACGACATATTTCGATTTTTTCGAGGAAATGTTCGAGATGAATTTATTTTGTGTCGTTCTTGGGAATTATCTTGAAGGTTGGTAGATCAATAGTATTAGCTCTAAGCCTGTACTCGGGTATCTATTGTTAGCGATGTCGTTTTGATCTCCTTTTTGTTTACTTGGACTTCTTATCCGTTCAACTGTTGATTGGCCTTTAGAAGGCCGATAATAATTAAAATTCGACCGTGGTTCGTAAGTGACAGTTGGAAGTTTATCTCGAAAGGTGAAACTAGTATCATGAATGGGCATATTGCGATCATCAACTGCCTATCCTTTTCCTAACTATGTTGGGGTCAGCTTCCAGTCTAACCGGATGCAGCTGAATACCAGTATTTTACACGGAGCGATTACTGGGTAACACGATATCACGCGGTTAGAGTAGTTGGAAGGGGGTTTGAGATATTGTATGTGTGTATATGTGTATAATGGGGGAGGAGCTCGTGGCTAAGTAATAACAGCCACACGGGTTGATCCAACAGGTTAAGCTACGCTTGCCAAGGTTTGTCTGTGGATGGGTGACCATCTTGACATACCGAAACTCCTCCGTGGCTTGGAAAGCACGTTAAGCCGTTGGTCCCGGCTGTCACACGTGGATCTTTGAAATTCGTTATGGGTCGTCTGAAGCCCTAAAGAAAGTGTCAGATAGACAGTCGCTCCATGTAAAATACTGGTATTCAGCTGCATCCGGTTAGACTGGAAGCTGACCCCAACATAGTTGGGAAAAGGCTAGGCAGATTGATATATATGTGTATAATGGGGAAATTGAGCTCTACGTCAAAAAAGGAATTCAAAAAACAATCCATCCAATAATTAAATTAATAACAAAAAAGAAAAACAAACACCTTTCATTTAACCTAATAACGTCTCGAAAACAATAAAAAACGGCAGAGAAACACCTCGTTAAACAAAAAAAGAAAACATTATCGTACTCTGTATAAATTTAATATGAAGCTTATACCTACCTGGGTGAAGGTTGTGGATGACGTCAGAGGCCCTCCCCTCCTACGCAACGAACATTACTAAGTAGGGATGGCCCAATTAGCGTTTGAAGTTCATTGCCGACTATCGAGTACGGTCTTGTAATCCGAGTAATCGATAAAGCCAATTACTGTTACAAATGTTAAACTTAGAATTGATTTGAGCTTGATTTTATTGAGACGTTTCGTGTTTATTAATTTGAATTTGTAATGGAATTGTTTTAATTTAATTTAGTTTTAATTTAATTTTTAATTGAAACGATGGTCTTTTTGGTATTGAAATGTAAGTTACAATGGTGTAAGGAAAACGTTTGATTAGGAATCAGCTACTTTCTGCTTTAATTTAAACTGATTTGAATTATGTTTTTAGTTATTGATATCCACTGACGATTTTAGGTAGGTACTTTTATTGGCTCTTTTATTGCTACACAAATCCCCAACGTCCTTCTAGGAACCATTCGGTAACCATAGAAGCAGTAGCACATTTTTCACTTAAAAAAATCATAGAGCAAAAATACAAAAAAAAAACAATTATATCGACTAAAATATCGACTAATCGATGACATCACTACGCAGGGGTTTATACTACAAATACAAGTGAAATGAAATGATGGATGTGGTTTTAGTCGAGTTCAAAGCGTTCGCAGAGTTACTTTAACAAAGGTTACTAAACTCGACTGTTTAAGATTTTGTTTGCCTACAGAACGTATCTGTTCGTCAAACAATTTTTATTTGATTTTCTGAAGTTATTAGAAAGTTTGTGGGTTTTGATAAGATGTTTTGTGGAATAATAGATAATAATATGTATATTGACAGCGAAGGTGTTAAATAAAGCATTGAGAATATAATAAGGAATGAGATTTGACTCAAGTATGCATCTGTACCCACCTATGCTATCCTTGTGAACAGAATCAGCCAAAAAGTTTCAAGAATAAAATAAACAGATTGTCAGTGTTACTCAGGCATCTTAAGTAAAAATGAAAGACTAAGGAATCCAGCTTCTCCTGAAATCATAATTAAGTTATTATTATATTACTGTTACAACAAAATTTATGTAATCCCATTAAAAAGGAAACCAATAAAACATTTAAAAAACACGGCCTCCAAATTTTGGGCCGTCTAAAAAACAAAAAAGAAACGCAAACGATATTTAAATATCGCACCGTTTACATTGCCGCTGTTATACGTCATCATATGATACTGGTCGTACACAGCCACCATACGTCATGTTGCTTGGCGTTTTTATGGCTTAACCGTCCATAGCTGATATTTGCACTTAGGACCACGATGTAATAGACCTTCACTGACGGATATTGTTTTTCGATGAAAAATTTTCAGTATGTTTGTTAGACAATGATGGAACAATGGACTTTGTTGGAAACCATATATTTCGTTTCGTTTGATGTTTTTATTGAGCAGTAAAATATGATGCAGAATATTGTGGGATTATGGCATGTTGTATACAATTATTGGCAAAGCATTTTTGACGGATTAGCCAATTACTTTTGTACCAAGCATATGTTTTTTTTTATAATTCTACTAACTTTTGACCGCAGCGTCTCCCGCGTGGATTTAGGAAAATATCCCACAGGAACGTAATACCGGGATTGAAAAATATCCTATGTGTTAATCCAGATTATAAACTACTTGTGTGCAAAATTTCATCTAAATCCGTTTAGCCGTTTTTGCGTGATTGAGTAGCAAATAAAAACTTTCATATTTAAAATATTAAGTAGGATTCGTTTTTTGGCGCAGCCGTGAGGCACACACTATTGTTTTAAAAACAATATAATACTTTTTTTTTTTTTGTTATTTGTATTTTGTGTTTCATGAACTGTGTCCAAATAAACTTTATTCTATTCTATTCTATTCTATTCTATTGTGTTATATGTATGACGGCCGCATATCAATTAGCAAAGCGTCAAAGAGATATTTATAAATAAATAAGTAATAGTAAGATAAGTAGTTACCTATACTGCAATTGCTGGAAATTATTCAACTGGAACATATACAATTAAGGTCACTTTTATATACCTACGTAAGTTGTTGACTCACTCAAACCTATAACTTTTCTTAATAAAATTTTATAGTATTGTTTTGCTGCAAACAAAGCATAAAATACTACAACAAAGATAATAATTTGTTCAAACAACAAGTGACACTATTATACAGCTAATCATATTAAAGCTCTCCATCTTCACAGAATTCAAAATCTACAACCATTGGACAAGCATTCCCAAAGGGTAGAATATTTGAATACAAATGTGAGAAAACGCGGAAGATCTCAATAGGGATCTGTTCTACCACTACCTACTTCTAAAGAGAATCTAACTTTGTATTCTGTTCAGTGCTGAGTAACATAAAATACACTGTTTAGTAGAAGGCTAGTGGGTCTTGACAAAGGTAGTGTCGACAAGGGTAGCAAGCTGAATTAATTTAATCGTATGCGTACTGCTATTGAGGTATGGTCTCCTGGTAGATCTTTGATGAATTTGAATGAGACTTGGGGAACGTTGATGAAATAAAAAAATCTAAAACCCTAGCTAGCGCGACTGATGCACCTGAAATCGAAAGCGTACCGCTTGCGTGTGGCATGCATGACAGGAAAAGTATAAAGCTCTTACGAGTATATACTAGGGCAATTCGTCGCGCGTCGCGACGCCGCCGCATTGTTCGCCGTGAGAAATTGTTTTGTTAAAATTGCGTCGCGCGACGTATCGCCCCAGTATGTAAGAGTCTTAACAAAACAACAGGATGCGAGCGGCGTGCATACGGGCCAGACATGCATGCGGACATAAATCCGTATGATTAGGCAAAAAGGCACCCTAACAATTATTCATTATCATTAGCCTAGTCTATGACTAATAAGTTTATTTAATTTTTTTAAAGACAAGGACTAAAATATATTTTTCATATAAAAAAATCCGCTATGACAAAATAGAGACCAGCCACAAAAAAAAGGAACAATTCCAAAAGCTCAAAAAAGGAAAGACACAAAAACAAACCCTAAATTGAGTGTTCGACCATACAAAACGGATCATCAATACCAAGTTACTCTCAAATAAGTACGGACAACAAAACTGTCTTAACTGGACATCTATAGGCTGTTACTAAGAACCTTACAATTTATCTCCCGTCTACACCACAATAGACAAATTCCCATTCATTTATCAAAGCCAAATAACCTAAAAAGAGGGGAAAACAATAGCCCCCTCCTTCCCCTCTCTAAGAATGAATTAATCAGCGCAGTCACGATCGCCTGTAACGATGGCACGAACGAAGCAAAATATAACGAAAGAAGTTAGTTAGGAACTTGGGCGAAGTACTAGGAGAGTTCGATACCGGCTATTGGTGTTTTATACAAGTTTTTACGTCGTTCCTATTATTATCTTGTGTGTGCAATGGCGTGAAGATGATTGGATTTGTTTTAGTGGATGGTCGAAAGTTTTAGCATCAGTCAAAATTATTGACGTTTCGTAAGTATTGTTCTGAGCTTAGTATGTAGACGAATATTGTTTTTATGGGAATCGTTTTGCTGACTCATAAAGTGGCTTCTGATTTTTGAAGCCTAGATAGTGCTTTCGAATAATCATTCATCGTAAAATGGAAACAAATCTCTTTGTTCTTCTGTGTAGCAAATGGTTAAAATTATAACGCGATTTTCTTCAAGAACGAAATAAGCAAAAGATTAATAAATAACAAAAGTATTCAACAAATATAACAGCCGCACGGGTCGATTCATCAGGTTAAGCTACGCTTGCCGGGATTGGTCCGTGGATGGGTGACCATCTTTACATATCGAGACTCCTCCGTGCGTCGGAAAGCACGTTAAACCGTTGGTCCCGGCTGTCATTTGTGGATCTTTGACAGTCGTTACGGGTCGTCAGAAGCCCGAAAGTCTGACAACCAGTCTTACCAAGGGGTATCGTATTATCCAGCTACTGAGTTGTGGAGGTCAGATAGGCAGTCGCTTCATGTAAAATACTGGTATTCAGCTGCATCCGGTTAGACTGGAAGCCGACCCCAACACGGTTGGGAAAAGGCTAGGCAGATGATGACCTAACAAAGCTTCATTGTTATTTTTATCAAGATTATTGACGCGAAGTCTGAAACTTCGTGAGGGATTGTTCATCAATCAATATTGTCAAGTGAATCTGATCAAGGCAACTAAATGATGGTACCAGGATTCCATAAATCAAAAAGAGCGATTACATGGTTTTAATTCAATCTGCTTAAGTGATTGTTTGGCCGAAAATTTGTGAGTATAATAAATAACCTTTAATTAAAATTGATTGTATGTAGGTATTGTACCAAATACTTCGTAGAACATATTTTTCAAACTATACAGTTTAGGTAAAACCCGTTTCGTACCTATTATTTAGTCTTTTAATTCAAAACTAAACTGAAATTCTTGAATCAAAATCAGTTTGAAAAAGTATTCAGTATATAAATTAAAGCCAACCAAGTAAGACCAATATAAATTATGTTTATTTCGGTATAAAATCTATCACTACAATTTTTATGCCTAATCCCCACATAGAAAATTCTTGGCATGACAAAAATCGATCAGTGATTACCATTTCCTGGTCAATAACCGCTACCAGGCTAACATAAATCGCAGAGAGTCAGTCATTGCAGAATTTAATTTAACCTACTAAGCATTCTTTTTGTTCCAGCTCGCCTTAAAAGCAAAAAAAAACGATTGTACTGGCAACATCGCGGGACAATCTCGGGTGTTAATATAAATTTCATGAGCCAAGCTATCGCTGTGTTGCTGTTTTATTAAAAGCCCGTTGTTTAGGCTCGATTCATATTAAAGTTAATCCTGTGTCACACCGTACCGAACGTGGGAATTTATTTATTGGTACTAGAATGTAGGTCACGTTCGAATATGTCTTGTAGGTCATTTAGGTAAAAAGGTTCGTATGTACTAAACGGAATACGTGTAATGGTAAACTATTTTTGTAATAGATGTTGGATCAGTGGTTGTCTTGAATTTTTTATCTACACCCATGCTATAAATCCTTTATAAAAGTTTCTGAAACAGTTAGCTTATTGCCAACATTAAAACAACCAGTGTCATAGTAAACATAATATCATCCAAACGGGTGTTATAATGTTGTACTAAATTTCATAATACAACTCATTTAAAAAAAAGAACATTGTCATGCAGGCGCGTTTCACTAACAAACTAATGTAATAAAAATAAAAAAAACTTATTGTTTATTCGAATTCGAAAAATTCGAATTTATGTGCGTCATGCATGTCCCTCCATTTTTGTTCGAAATTAGTATTGCAAACCTTTTATAGAGGATTCATATCATGGGTGTAGATAAAGTCTTGTATGCAACTGTTAATAATTAGGTATTATATAACAGTAGCATAAATAACTATTATAAAATGTTGGCACAAAGCGCAATAGATATCACATTTTCCAAAAAGATTTCCCAAACCAGAGTTTAATCTACGCTACTGTATCTGGTCATCGAATATCTACCTACCACAATATTCATAGAGATAATCTTAATAGTATTTTAACAAAATATACCTCAAAAATATGCATATAATTCTTCACAAAAACTGAAGGGGAGATTAAGCAGTCAGCTATATAATAATACACATTGCATGTTAAGTTGTATATGTACGATACCTCTAGCAAAAAAAATATTCTAAGTACTCTACTATTTGGGCTTGAAGATTATGAAAAATTAAGCTAAAAATCACAAAAAAAAACAATCTGCCTAGCCTTTTCACAACTATTTTGGGGTCGGCTGCCAGTCTAACCGGATGCAGCTGAATACCAGTATTTTACATGAAGCGACTACCTATCTAACCTCCACAACCCAGTAACTGGAAAACGATACCCCTTGGTAAGACTGGTCGTCAGACTTTCGGGCTTCTGACGACCCGTAACGACTGTCAAAGACCCACGAATGACAGCCGGGACCAACAGCTTAACGTGCTTTTCGAGCACGGTAGAGTCTTAGTATGTAAAGATGGTCACGCATCCACGTACCAACCCCGGCAAGCGTAGCTTAACCTGATGGATCGACGCGGCCAACTAAAAATCACTAAAATTGCTCTAAAAATACAGTTTCGCATTTTTAACCAACCACGTCGGACTGCTCTAAAAATACAGTTTCGCTTTTTTCACAAACCACGTCGGTGTGAGCAGCGGCTCTAAAAACCGTGGGCGTAGTAGCGTAGTATTACTTATTAAAGGCTCGCAGGAAAGCTAGCTTATAATTAGCTCGTAACTCGAAAGATGAACGCGTGCCTATGGGAACCATGACTGTCTAAGTGGTACAACCAGTTGCCAAAGTTTTACATGAATAAATTATTACAATACAGCTTAAAAGTTGTTAATTTAAAATTGGTGTTGAAAAGTGCTATTATATGGACGTCGTAAAAGTAGGTACTGGGTTTATAATTTTAATGATATTTTCTTCGTATTATGTTTGTTCTTTGAATTCAGTTCGTGGAAAATATTTAAAAGATATTGGTGCCGATTCTGTTGTTCACAAACTAAACTAAATTTAAGTTCAGTGCATCTTTTTCTTTCTATTTCATTAAGAAGAGGACAGAAGATAAATTTCAGTTTAGTCCTGTCAAATTAATCAGCGTCTGACATAAATTGATGTAATTTTAGTAGGCAAGTTTTAATCACGACTAAACTAACACGGAGTAGTCACTACTCCGTGTCAAGGACAATGACAAACAAATGTACAAGGACTAAACTGAAATTTGTCTTCTGTCCTTTTCGTAATGAAATAGAAAGAAAAAGATACACTGAACTTAAATTTAGTTCAGTTTGTGAGCAACAGAATCGGCACCATTGTCTCAGAATCTGCAAGAAATTTTTCTGTTACATGAATAAATAAATCTTTATTTCTGCATAAATCCATTTACATTATTTTGATTCAAAAGATTTTGATATGAAAGAATTATATATTTTTGATAACAAATTCGAACATGCTTTGGTGCAGTGATTTTTCGTATTTTTTGCAATACGGTTGGTTAATTTATAAATGTTTACAGGCACTATAAAAAAAAACAACATCGACTCAATATTTTTAGAGGTCATTATTCTACAGTAGATAATAACACAACATGTCCCTAACAAAGCTGGATCAATGGTGCTCATATAAAAAAGAAAACATATTATGTACACACCACTATTCGTATCAATGTGGCACATACGTATTTGTATGTACAATAATAATATTAAATAAAATATGTGAGGCCTACCAGTAAGACATGGGTCCTCCTTGGTTGCGTCATCGACAGATCGAGACTTACCTGGAAATTAGAAAAAAAAAAACATTATTATGTCACACCAGCGACCCACTCCTGCTTCGCATGGTTTCAAAACATCGAGATTTTTTTGTTATATTATGTAACTTTAATATTAACGTATTATACATATAAACCTTCCGGAAAAAAAATCTAAACGATGGTGAAAACCTTATCAATATCTGTTGCGTGGCTTAGAAGAACAACGCGGGCATACAGACAAACACGAAAAGCGACTTTAATTTATTCGATGTTGCAGTCTGAAAAATATTAAGAGTATCACACAATGTTTATACGAATATGAAGTACGTGAAGTAAGTAACAGAAATAATGTATTTAGGTACGTTTATGCTGAATGTTTTGAAAGAGTGGCTATTCGTTTTTTGAAAATCATGTACTGTTCAATTAGAAGTACCTAAAATACAATAGACGTAGATATATTTAGTAACCTATTCCGCTTAGCTATTCTTCAAGAGTCATAAAAACCGAGCGCTGGACGCAGAGCGCTCGGTGTGGCAACACGTCGTGTTCTGGTTTGCAATTGGTCAATCGTCATCCTGAGGATGCCTCGTTGAGAGATGAAACACGTGTCGATTTCTTACAGGGTTTTTTATGACTCTTGAGGAATAGTTAAGCGGAATAGGCTACTAAATATATATACGTCTATTGTATTTTATAATGGATTTCCGCAAAGTCGCGCCTGAATCAATTAACTAGAAGTACCTAGACAAGAATCAAGTGGAAAATGGCCTGTAGCCAGCAGTGGGGCGACGCTTCACTAAACAGCAATAATTTTGTAATGTAGTTTATTATATACCTACTTGGATTTCTAAAGCAACATAAAAGTTTGCTGACATATTAGAAACCTTGGAACTAATAAATTCAAAGTAACAAAACACTAATTACAAAAAAAAGTTCACTGTTAAATATTTCCGCATCGTTAACCCAAAATATAACAGCTGATAAACATTATTAAAAAAAACATCAGCAAATCTTTGTCACAAAAGGGAAGGCCAGATTAAAGCGTAAGTACCTAAGTTCAGTATCGCAAAATATTTGTCACACCAGTGCCTTGATTGACAGTCCATCGATCATGAGGAAAAGAGGCAAGTCTTGAGACAAAGTTACTTGAGGCAAAGTTGATGGTTCACAAGTTCTGATTCTTTTAAGACATAAAAGAAAAGTATATTGGAAAATTAGGATTTAATGTTTAAAGTTGAGCCAGAATGGTAGAGAAAATTGATAATGATACTTTCATGAAAAAATCTTTATAGTATTTTATCATGAAAATTCTTTGTTTTGAGTTTGGATTGATTCGGCTGTGTTTCGACAAAACTAGGTTAAAATATGACTTCCTATATTCATAGAAAAAATGAAAAAATAATTATAAACAAAATCAATCCGAAACATATATTTTTTCGTAAACTGCAATTCAGTCAAAATTATCAGAGCCTCTAGGTACGTACAAAATCAACTCTGAATTAGCTATGCATCTGCTCTAAAGTAGGTATGTAGATACTAATTCCCTAACCACTAATTTCGCAGCACACACCCAAAATAATCCATCATGTACCAAGTACCGACATACTTGTCATTTCACAACTTACTCATTGACATTTCAAAGCTAGCAAATAATAGTGACGAATTAATACTTCATGTATGTATAATTAACGACAGTTGTACCACACTCGAGTGTCGGCCACAAACCACATTCCATTCGTAATTATTTTTGAATAGAAATATCTCGTTTACAAGCGGTTTCATCGACGATCGAGTGTGGATTTAATGAGTCATATCATTATTTACGTATTATATCGAAGTATTTGAAACATGTTAAGTGTTATTAATTTGTTTTCGCCAGCAATTACAAATTGGATTAGGTCTGAATAAGACCCTAATCTAGTCACTAAAGGCAGGCGGCACGGCGCGGCAATGGCATGGCAAAGGATTTTCGTAAGAGGGAATTATTTTGAATCTTATTTTCATACCATTAGCACTCAAATTTCTTTGATATCGACACAAGGAGATTTGAGCATACTGAGGGATGCTGCGGCATGCCGCGGAAGTCTTTGGCAATAACAAATGTTAATGCTTTCCCCAGGCTGGTCCCATAGGGTAATTTTTCATGATTATTCATCTATTCCCGATAAATTTTCAATTAGACGTGCTGTAGTGGGCAATCTGAGAATCAAACTTGATAAGTATAAACTAGAATTACAAATATCGCTTTTGAGCTAAAAGCAAAACGAAATATGTTTCCGAAATCGTTTTAGACCAAGCCAACTAGGTCATCGATAGGTAATCGAACCGAAATAGCGAAATTCAATCGAGCGAATTATATTTTAAGCAGTAAGGCAAGCTCAATATAAAGTGCCAGGCGAACAGAAACTCGTGAGAGCCACGTAACAGGCCAGCGATAAAGAAAAACGATAACCGGCTACTTTCCACAAAAAATCATTTTGAGTCCGTGTCCCTTTCTTGATAGAATTGTCCGTAACTCCCGGGAGCCTTCATGAGCCCCTGAATTATTTCTGTGAAATAACTCCTTGCCGTGGCCCAAAAATAATTGGGGAAAAAAGAAAGAAAAAAACGCGTACAGAAACTAACCGTTCCCAAAAAGGCAATTTCACTCGCAATCATGAGAAATAACGATATTACGCCATAAACTTTCGACGTGAAACCTAAATATCTCCTCATACCTTTTTACTTCTTTACAGACATTGTTTATTTTATATACGTGGACCATTCCAGCGGTCCTATGATATTTTTATTGTGAGGTGAACGAAAACGATTCTGTCCCTTCTGCTTATTGTGTTTTAAGTTTGGTGAACGCTTAGAATTTTTATGTTTAATTTTATCGTAACATTCGGTCGTAGACTGTTTCAGGTAGGAATCATTACGTGTTTGAATTTCAACTAATGTTCGTACTGTTGTTACCGTATGCCATTGTGGGGTATTTTCTTTTTAGGGACACGAGAGCTTGTAGTACATAATGTTATGTGGGTTGGTAATGTTCTTGCTAAAACCTTTATGTGTACGATTCCCTTGGGTCATATTACGCTATTTGAATCTAAACCCAGTGTTTTTCAATGCCTGTCCCTTATTATTATAGACTTTGAAAACATTGAGGAAAATCACAGGTTTGTTAAAACACCTGCTCTATAATATTCCACCATTCAACCAGCCTTGTGTAAGCTTAGAAACATTTTGAAGCAGAAATCTCTCCGGATTGTCGGAATAAAATCTCTCCCAAAAATAAGCTCTTTCAATACTTCTATCATACCGTCCTTGTA
Source organism: Lithophane leautieri (assembly GCA_949152455.1). NCBI lineage: Eukaryota > Metazoa > Arthropoda > Insecta > Lepidoptera > Noctuidae > Lithophane > Lithophane leautieri. Next base: position 3,027,367 of record OX424474.1, on the reverse strand, counting down.
TCAGATTTCAAGCCGCTCAAACCATATACCTACACATGAATAGGCAGCGACAGAATCAGACTTTACGTAATCCAATACGTCCACGAATCTTTAATATCACAAGTTTTGGAATGTATCGTTATGAATAATAGCTGAAGTCTGGATGCATTATACATGAGTTAACACACTGGCTAGCTTAATAAAAATAACTGTGTATATGGTGGAGTGTGTGGGATCAGTGAAACACGTCCTTGGCCTGCTTAAGGCGTTATTGAAATCTAAAACGGCCTGTTTATGTTTAGTGATGTGGCATTAAATTCTGTAACGTATTTGACGAAGCGTGGTTGTTAGGTCGACAGTATTGTGGAAAAGTTTTATTAAATAATGCTTGATCATGTCTGGTTACTCAATCAATCCACCTAGCCTTTTCCCAACTATGTCGGAGTCGGCTTCCAGTCTAACCGGATGCAGCTGAATACCAGTATTTTACATGGAATGACTGCATACCTGACCTCCACAACCCAGTAACTGGGTAATAATACGATATCCCTTCGTAAGACTGTTTGTCAGACTTTCGAGTTTCAGACGACCCGTAACGATTGTCAAAGATCCATGAATTACAGCTCAGAGGAGTCTCGATATGTAAAGATGGTTACCCATCCACGGACAAACGCCAGAAAAAGTAGTTTAATCTGATGGGTCAACCCGTGCGGCTGTTATTACTTAGCCATGAGCTCTTGTGTGGTTTATATACGCTTTGTTTAAACGCTAAAGTACTGATATTTGGTAATTCTGAACAGGCTTACAAAAACAACTCAAAGAAAAATAACATAAAAATAAAATAGTGAGAAAATCGGGGTGAACAGTGTTTCATGCATGCATTCTTATGGAGACTATGCTTTAAATAATATTATTACTTAAGATGACTCTTTGTAAACAAATTATGGTACCAGTTACAAGTATAAATTGAACAAACCTTCAATAGGTTTGTACAAATAAGAGTAAAAACAATGTTGTAAATATTTGTATTGAACTGAACCAGCACTGAAGTTCTTTGCAATTAATTACAAATCCTGAAAACGTAGCTACCTACATACTGAATGTGCACTTATTTTAAAGAAACATTATACAATTGTTAAATGTTTTGCTGAGAGAACTTAAATAAACATTAATTACAGTAGGTAATTAAAATATCATTCGCACGATAACTGCATACGATCCGCCATTCCGTGAAGTATAAAATAAATATCAGATTATATTATATTGTGGTTGACCACAGTTACGTCATATTGGCTTTTATGGCGGTATTTTGTAGGAAATTGCTGTATTTCCGATTGTCAATATTTCAATAATTATTTGTTCTTTGTGATTTTAATTCGAATGAATATTTGCTTTTGAATTGTTGGCCCCATGACCCGAGCGTTACGACCCCAAACGGTTCAAAATTGTAGTTGCCCATAAGATTACATTATTTGCGCCGCTTGAGGGTCTCAGCAGCCGTAGATAGCTTATCTTAGCTAGCTAGCAATGTGTAAAAGGCTGTTATGATGTTACGGTGAAAATGTAGTTTCAACTTTCTTATATTCTTCTGTAACCTTGTGTAGTTGGTACAAGAATGCCAAGTGCATGGATTATATCAGTATTGGGCTCAGTATTCACATTAGTTTCTGCAAGTATCGAGATATTTTTTCCTGATTTACAATATTTATAGTTGAGAGTGGATTTCCATCACTACTCGTTTGCAATTCGCGGTCGCTCAAGAAACACGTCTTCCACTTGAGAGGTCGCTGCGTTTGGCCGTTAGATTTTTTTAACATTCCGGTAACGCTTTTTATTTTTTAAACACTGGTTATATCAATAGCAAATTCGCTAAAGCAGTCAGAAAATAAGCATAGTTACCTACATATAATTAGATTTATACAAACTTTCTATCAGGGATAAACAACCTACAACATGATTACCGAAATGACGACCAATATAAACCCATCCATATATAAAAGTATGGAAGAAAAATATGTCTTGCGTCGATCCCTAATAAATTGGAATAAGAAAAGGAGAACAATAATGATGAATATGAAACAACCTGCAATACCAGATGAACTATGTTTCTACACAAATAAAACAATAATCACCCCTAAATATATGTTCACATTGAATACCCTTAGGTCCCGGCTGTCATTCGTGAATATTTGGCAGTCGTTACAGGTCGTCAGAAACCAGAAAGTCTGCCTACCAGTCCTACCTATCGTATCGTATTACACCGTCACTGGTTGGAGTTCAGATAGGCAGTCGCTCCATGTAAAATACTGGTATTCAGCTGCATCCGGTAAGACTGGAAGCCGATCCCAACACAGTTTTGAAAAGGGTAGGGAGGGAGATGATGGTTGAATACTTTAGTTACTTTGTTTAACAGTCTAACAGATCAACGAATCTATCAACGTCATGCACTGTTAATTTGTTTCAGGCTTTGTTATTCATTTCATATAAGTATTTTATCACTTTTGCTAGTACCTATTAGTGGACTTTTGGTTGGATTAGCTACATCTGTTTTTGTTTTTCTGTGTACGTGAACTCTTTGCTCTTGTTAACGCTTCAAACTACAAAATATTATTAACTAGCTATTGCCCGTGACTTCGTCTGCGATCCAGGTTGAAAAGTAGCCGATGTCCTTCTCCAGGTCAAGGTCTACCACTGTGCGAAATTTCATCCAAATCCGTTCAACCATTTTTGCGTGAAAGCGTAACAAACAAACCAACAAATAAACTTACTTTCGCATTCATAATATTAGTTAAGATTAGGATTCCCAAAACTCCTCATCACTCCCACCAATCATTTATAGTAAAAGAAGCATCATCTCCATTTTTCCAATCTACAAACCCCTCACTCCTTTCAAAACAATACATAGCCTATCAACATGTGCCTACGTTATCACAACGTTTCATTCCCGTTGCGGTCCTGCACCGTATCGATGGCCGGCCTGTGCCCTGATCGTGTGTGGTACCACACAACTGTGACCAGTTGTGGTCAGCACGTAGCGAGAGAATACCTAATTGATTTTTGGTTGTTTATTTTTAAATAAATGCCTGTAACAGGCATTTATTTATTTTTGTGATAGATTTCGGGGGTTTTGAATGGGTTATCATTATTTATTGGTGGTTTGATTAAGGTTTTTATTTTGTAAATTTTTTGGAGTATTTTTTGCGGTGTTGATTCTCAATTGAGTAACAAAATCGTGATTGAATACTGATATGGAATAATACTACATTTCAGGTGGAATAATAATATAATATTATGTTCCTGTAGCACTACGCAATGTTGGATTATTGTAATAAATGTAGGTACCTACTCTAAAATCGAATAAAATCGCATAAATTCATAGATCAAATAAGTAGTTCTTAATCTATAAGCGTATTAAAGGACAGAAAAATGTTACGTTTAAAATTATGTGGATAATAAGCATACCAATAATGTTAGATCAAAATAAAACAATCCAAAACCATAAACTTCCCAAAATAGAGAAATCACTAAACCAAACAGATACTCTAAGATCAAACAAGCGTTCTATACCGTTTCGCGACGAACGTGTTCTAGTGGGCAGCCCTCGATTTAAACACGTTAGCAACAGAATGGCTTCCCAAGGCGAAAGATATGCGTTGACGTCACTGTCAAGTGATATTGTGTTTGAATCGAGGTTTAGGGTTGATGTTTTGTTACTATTTACTTTGTTATCGTTTTTGGAAAGAACAAAAGTGGCATACATTGGTTCTGTTGTCATTCACTTTGTTCTGCCAATATTGTTGATGGATACATAACTATCCACTTTTCTAGAAATAAGAGTTGGAAAAGCAATCTGCTGAAGAAGACATCTATGCTAACAAATTGGATAAAACCATTTACTTATGAAGATACTGAGGCGCTCTTGCAACACATGGTTTGACTCACCCGTTTCTCTCTACACAAACACTCACCTACACAACACACGCACAGAATACACACAAATATCCCTAAAATAATTACAATCATGTGAATTATGTAAAAATAAAAGTTAAAGTAAAAATAAAAAATTAAAGTAAATGTAAAACTAAAACTATCTAGTTATGGAAGAGCGGAGTCTCCTAATACAGGCATTTTTTGCTGAAAAGGAGGCTCCAAGCATGAACTTGCTGTTTTTTTTTTAATCTATGAAGATCAATGTGCTCAATTCTATTTCAGCCAATTGTTCATGTTCAAATTATTACAATCACAATAAAAAAAAAAGTAACGTTTAACATCAAGTAGGTATACAAGTTTTGCGGGAACATTAACTAAGTAACTAAAGATGCAAGACTTGATAAAAGAACTTAGTTAAATAAAATAAACTAACAATGAAACAAACGGATCATTAATAAAAGACACGCACGAAAGAACACAGACGATCAAACTGACAATTGACAATGAATTCTATATGCAGCAAAGCTTGACAAAGCTACCAAGTCTAAGTTCAATTTCAATACAATTGGAGCAGAAACGGCTGATTCAACACACAGTACTCGTGGGAATGAGTCTACGGGACAGAAAATGCGTCTTGTTAGTGCAACTGGTTTCCTCACTGACTAAGCTGTAGAATTCATGCTGGATTATATAAAATACGGGTGGTAAAATCGGCTAAATGAACGGGACAATGTTTGCAGAGATCAAAAATAAGAAAAACTGCACAACACTGTGTGACCAGCTGATCTATTCCGTGGAAGTCTCACTGTAAAAACTTAGGTGAAGTGAGTTGTCCTCCACCACGGATTGTTACTACCCTAAGAGACAGCTCACTTCACCTAAGTTTTCACGGTGAGATTTTTACAGAATGTGTCGGCTGATCACACAGTATTGCTTCGTTTACGTTCATACATCGAACATAAACGAAGCAAAGGAATTATGTAAGGATGATAAGAGGTGGCGTTCTGTAGTTTCTGCTTACTCCCATGGTAAGGGGTGAGTCTATATAGGTAAGCAAAATGACACCGTAGGCGTAGAGTAGAACTGCCAGGGTTGCGGGAAAGTCCGAAAGGGATACCGGGACCTTGGCAACAGGCAAATGAAGGAACACGGGTGGGTTTTAGTCAGTAAAAGTCTGACACGCCCTTCCGCTCCGCCCAGAGCGGGAGAAGTCATTGGATGATTTCCCAACCTCAAAAAAAAAAAAAAAGCCTTGAGTAGAAAGCAAATTTTTAAATCGAACATGACAATGCAACAATCTTTTAAACTGGACATCGAAATCGATCGTAATAAGATTTTATTGCTGATTACGATTTACGTTTTAGGTCTATAGGTATAAGAACTATTTCTGCGAAGCTAGCCTACACCATATTTTTTTTCTCCATCCAAAGGAAATCGTCTCCCACTTCAAGTCACATCCACTCCCAACAGAACTAACTGGCTGTTTAACAGCAGAGCCGTCAACTGTGTTTCCATTTAATCCTTATCAAGATGTAACTGAAACACTTAACTTCCAGCTGATTCACTGAATCTCGTGGGATAAGTTCACTGTGTAGATAATGCGTCCAGTTAGCAACCAAGTTTGAAAGCCGGAGTTGCTCGGTGTTCGATAGTATAGGAATCGGTTTCAGTAATCAGCGGATTATTCTTACCCTTATACTTTGGAGAAGTACTTCATTTGTGTTTGATTTAGGAATAATTCTAAATTGTTATTGGCTCTACAAGACCTCTGAAATATTAGTGAAACCATAATACCCGCGAACTTTCACGTTGTTGCATAACTTTTTAATTAGTCGAGATTTTTAATTCATATTCTATATGGCACCTCTTTAGGTCAGGAGCTATCCGAATATCAAAAAATATTTGGCCTAGTTTTTAAGGGGGAGTTGTGAAAACTGATTCGCTGTTACAACGTATAGTAGACTAGCTTTTGTCCGTGGCTTCGCCCGCGTTGATGTCGGATATCGTCTCACGGGAAGTTACCACCGGGATAAGATTAAGAAATGCTGGACTTCCTATACAAAGTTTCATCCCCTATATCACTCCCTATAGGATTATTTTTTAAAGTAGTCTATGTCCTTCCCCGGCATGCCATCTATCTCCTTGCCAAATTTTATCGAAATCCGTTCAGTGATTTAGGCGTGAAAAAGTAACAAACAGACAGACAGAGTTACTTTCGAATTTATAATATTAAGTATGGATTATAAACTTCCATATCAATAACGTTATCTTTAATAGTTTCTGATGGAACACAAAACGAAGTATGTAGCTATTGTTGTGTTATACTAAATGACATCGGGCAAGAGAGGCTCTAAGGGTCATATCACACTGGCGATATGCCAGCATGCTATCCGTGAGGCGATTGCTTAACGCGCTCGCTACGTGTGCGCAGTCAATACGCCACGTGCGCGCAGCGAGAGTGATTTACGTGAGTGTACAAGAGAAAGCAAGATAAGCGGGTGTATAATATTGCTAAAGCGCGGAAAACATGTCGCGTGGTCGCTGTTGGCTCGCTTCGTACCTGCGAAGGGCATGTTCACAAATCGCCTCGTTGCAGATACGCTGTCAAATCGTCAGTGTGATAACGCTCTAATAATAACAACAATGACAACAAACAACTAACAACACCAAACAAATAAAACAATAATAACGACAACAACAACTAGTGATGTATTTAAAAACTTCAAATTCCTAACGACTAAATCCTTACTTTCCTTACTAAATGCGAAAGTAACTCTGTCTGTTTGTTGGTCTGTCTGTCTGTTGCACTTGCCTGAGAAAGGACATAGGCTACTTTTTATCGACATACAACGTGGGCGAAGCCACGGGCGGAGGCTAGTATCAAATCTATTAATCTCATCACTTGTACCACTACCAGTTATCTCCTCCGCTTACAACAAGACAAGTCTTTGTGAAATCATGATGAATTCGTGTTTCTCGATATCGAACTGAGAGGGTATAGATGTTAAGTAAGCGCCGGTCGTTTTGTAGTCAAATGAATTCGTTCGTGTTGTACTAGAAACATTTGTATTGGGGGCTTTTGTCTCTCTCAAAATCTCAATACAACTAAATACTTTATTTTGTTGTATTGAGATTTTGTCGGTAATATTTAAACTGAGAAGTGATGCTTATAATGTCGAATATTTGTTTGAAACATTTCAAACTTTGAAATAATAGATGTCGTCATAATGAAGAATCATGACTTACTTATTAAACAAATGTTATGTCTCTATGACTATTCTTCGAGATTTAACCAAATATACCAATAAACCAATCCTTAAAAAGCAATCCAAAACTAAATAAATAAATTATTTTAATAAATTAATAGGGTGACCATCTTTACATACCGAGACTCCTCCGTGCCTCGGAAAGCACGTTAAGCCGTTGGTCCCGGCTGTCATTTGTGGATCTTTGACAGTCGTTACGGGTCGTCAGAAGCCCGAAAGTCTGACAACCAGTCTTACCAAGGGGTATCGTATTACCCAGATACTGGGTTGTGGAGGTCAGATAGGCATTCGCTCCATGTAAAATACTGGTATTCAGCTGCATCCGGTTAGACTGGAAGCCGACCCCAACATAGTTGGGAAAAGGCTAGGCAGATGATGATGATTTTAATAAATTAATAACACATAACATCACGCCTGTATTCTCCGAAGGGTTAGGCAGAGGTGTACCTATAGTACACCTACGTTTCACCAGTTATGTTGGAATCCCATGTAATAGGAGGCGAGCCTACTGCCATCAACCGGGCACAAATCCAGACTCCGGGCTGCTATTGAGAAATTCCAGATGGAAAAACCCGATAACACTTTGCCCGACCCGGGAATAGAACCCAGGACCTCATGCTCAGCAGTCTGTAGCGCTTGCAACCACCAGACCAACGAGGCACACAAATAAATAAATTATATTAAAACCGGTCAAGTGCGAGTCGGACTCGCGCACGAAGGGTTCCGTACCATTATCTATAAAAACGGCAAGAAAATCATGTCTGTTGTATGGGATCCCCCTTAAATATTTATTTTACTCTGTTTTTTAGTATTTGACAATTTCAACTGACTAACTATCACGGTTCATGAGATACAGCCTGGTGACAGACGGACAGCGGAGTCTTAGTAATAGTATTATCAATTGTTATATTTTTTATCATAATTGAAATGTAATATAATAGACTTTGTCTGAAAAATAATAATAATAAAACAAGGTATATAAAGTTGTTTTCAAAAGACATTATCGAGCATACATGTTTTATATAAATAATTATATCATAGCATGCAATTATTATAGGTTACATTACAAAATGATTTCCCGTTTCTAAACAAACATTCCTAAACATTAGTTAGATTTCATCGATCTCCTAGACCAATTCTCCGTGTTCACGCTCACCTGCCTTTGTTTCACTTGCCTCATATTCCAGTCATCTTTATACATTCATCGTCGAAGATATTTTATTTGTTCGCAACCCTTACTCTATGGTACGGCTGAATGGGTTTGCTCGCGAGACTTGTCAAAAGATTGGCCTCAATCTTGGATCCAATCTTACGAGTCACAAGTCAGGGGGTGTCACTGATCACTGACCCAGAACGTGTTTTAGAAAATCCTGACATACTTCAATGAATAGGAATATTGTATGGGGATGGAATGAATTTATGGGATTACATGGTTTTAATGTCAGTTTATGGTGTTTTTGACCTTATGTTGTTCATATCTGTTGTTAATGATTTCGCGAATAAAATTGAAAGCAACTGTAATTTTTATTAGATTTATCTAGTTTCATAGTTCTTTATTTTTCGTGTGGTTATTGACTAGCCTGGTGTCAGAGTTTTTATGCCGCCCATGGACCTCTGACTTGGCTTTACATGCTGCCGAGAAATATCTCTCAGGCGTTTCCTCCCGTTTTTGAAGTAAGTGATAATTATATAATACGCACATGAATCCGAAAAGTCAAGAGGTGTGTGCCATGGGTTTGAACTTGAGACCTATGACTTGACAGTTTGACGGTCACACCGCTAGGCTATCACTGTTAAGTTTCATAGTTAAGTATTATTTATTTCTAAATCCTTAGTATTGTGTTAAACTTGCTTTTCAGGGCTTCTATATTTTAGTATCCTTTCTGTATTCAAGATTGGAAGTTAAAATCGAATTCCTATTTTACTAATAGTTATTTCTACTATACACGCTATTCATTGCGAGGAAGCTCACGTAAAATAGTCACGATGCAAAAGCAAACAAAAAGGAGGTCGGACTGAAAACTAAAAATAACTTCCAGTAATCAAATAGGACGCGTTCTCAGTGAATACGGTATGTGAAGACTCCGCCTTAGTTCAAGCACGAAGGGAACAAAAATAAAGGAGCGAATACAAAGGTTCGAGTGATGAGTCCTGTCTAGACTTCAACAAGGGTTTCTACTGAGAAACAAGTCTTTTCTTACCTTTGATTGTAAAGAAAATCTTAGAATAGTTTATTTATTTATTTAAAGGCTTACCAACTAAACACATACACAGCATTAACAGCATAATATAGATCTCGCATTATCTAAATTACAGGAAAACACGGCACTTACAATTAGCGTTCTAGAACATTATACAAAGAAAAAAAAAAAAAAACATAAAAATGTATTTATGTGTATACAAAACATAAGTGTACATGTATACTTATATAGGTGTATACACTACCATAAACATTAATTTAAGTTTTTAGTTAACTTGGTGTTTTCGCGGAAATCACTTCTTCTAATTATTAACTTCTACTAACTGCTTCTTCTTGTAAATAATAATTTATTGTGATATGCAACTAAAATAGTTTTAAACATTTAATATGCGCAGACCGGAGTTAATATCTTTATACTATAGCTCAAAAAATTAAATTAAAAAAAACAAAAACCCCACTGCGTAAAAAGTGAACTTCAAAAAAGATGAACTATTTCTGTTTCCAATCCCATTTGAATGCTATAAACAATCTCATGCAGTCGGAGGCAATATGTCTTTATTGTTAAATTGAAGAAGATACCTCCGACTGCATGAACTCAAACACAAACTCAAAGCATTTATTTCAATTATACCATTTACAGGCACTTTTGAATTGTCAAAGAGTCGGTCAGTTAGTCAGAAAGTTAAAGCTAGTTGCCCATTCCAAAACCTAGATCTCTATAGAGAAGAACGGGCAAGAAACTCCAAGGACACTCTTTTAAATATTACTAAACATACAAAATACAACAACCTGGATATCACAAAATCCTGGGCACAGTATTCTTGTTGCTTCTATATGTGAGAAAAATGTAAAACAAAAAATAATCAAAACCAATTCAAAATATAAGATCAAAAATAAACTCTGGCAAATAAGACGTGACCAGTCTCAACTGACGGCGCCCGTTTACTAACATGACACATGGATCAGCACCATCCAGTTCAACCATTTTGTAGGGAACCGAATGATCCAACACACGCGCCACCATCAGCGAGACATTTAAGTGAGCATGACATACTCTCATCTGCCATGCTATTTCAAGTCAACATATATATCATGATATCATGATATATAAATACTGGTATTCAGCTGCATCCGGTTAGACTGGAAGCCGACCCCAACATGTTTGGGAAAAGGCTAGGCAGATGATAATATATCATGATATATTATCATACCATATTAAACGGCTCCATGATATTTGAAACCTCAAATTTGGATAACCAGTCTAATTACATCATCATATAACAGCCTAAGCAATTATCCATCAGCGTTTGTCCCTCGAGATCCATTAATATAAGGGCACTCCACACATCTTGCAATTACAATGGCCTTCTTTGTCCTCTTGACGGGAATTAATTGACAAATCGCTGGGCCGTTAATTGATGGTAGAGTCAAAGTCAAAAGCAGACGTGTTTGACAGATGGATGGAAAGAATGGTCTGTCGGATACAACGGGTGCTGTTGTTGTATGAGCTTGGGGGATAAGTGCGTAGTTTGGATTTATCATGTCATTTGGTTTAAATAGGTTTTTATCTGTAGTATCTTATTTATCGTATATAGATTCTTTTCTATCTTGTGAATGTGAGAACGTGCGTCGTAGGCTTAGTGAACTGTAGACTTTTATTTTAAATTTTAATTTAATTTAAAAAAAAAATTATGAACTTTACCTGAAACTTTTTGAAAGGCCTACACTGTCCTCCCATAACTATTAACACTGTAATTCGAAAATATTGTAAAAGCCAATTATCTTTTAAAAGAGTAACCATGGAGTTTCTTGCCGGCTCTTCTCCATAGGAAACGACCAATTGGAACCATGCACCTAGCTTCTGACGTTTCATAAGTGCCCATGTAGGCTTATGTGAAATAAAATATTTTGATTTTGATTTTTGATTTTGGTCTTAACAAAATTAAATTTTACATGGAGTTGGAAAAATAGAATACATTACCAACAACAAACTTCCAAAAAAAAAAAAAAATTGTGAAAAATAACTTTAATTTCGGAAGTCGGTGTCTTTGCTTTTCAGTTTTCTTTTTTTTGCCACCGACTTCCGAAATTAAAGTTATTTTTCACTTTTGTAGTTATTTTTTTGGAAGTCGGTTGCTTTCGCTTTGTAATTTTTTTTTATTTTTCACTTTTTAGTTGTGGTACCTACCCCACACAAATTCGAATACCACTACCTGCTATATAAATAACAATGACGGAGTCAAATAAGATATCGTCTACATAGGCTAAGTGGGAAAAATACGTAATTATTGAAGCTAACTCAAAAACTATGCAAGCAAAATTAATAAAATTTATGTAGATGGATGTATGTAGCTTGAATTTGTGGGTAAGGTTGTATGATAATCGCAATGTAGGTAACTTTTTTCAACCGAACTGTTAACTAAAACGTTTATCGAGTGATCCGGCATGTAAGTTAATTGGTTAATCTTATAATCTTTTTAAAGAAATTTTCGTCTACTTATAATTTTGTTTTATAATTTTTAACTTATTTCTTTAATAAAACGAAGTCCTCTTTGAATATTTTATTTCGTTGAATAAGGACCAAGTCAACTGACAAATGCTACAATCAATTGAACCGGAATTCAACCACAGAAATATTACACAAACCCACACAAAAATTTCTTTGCGCCAATTACTTTCATTTATTAAACTTCCCATCGAACAAATTACTTAAAAATATACGCTGTTCATATTAAATTTACTTCGAAGAACTCTGTAAACATTTCCAAGCAGTCGAAGAGACAACTTTGTCACATACTTCTCGAACATTCGTTACATTATTCAAGTTATACACTTTTTCCGATGCAGTGTAAATAGGAAATTGAATTTTGCCGAGTGTACGCGAAGTTAGCCAACCGTGTGTACACGCTCGTGCTTGCATGCAAAGTCTTAGGACGTGTTTAGATACAACCTCTTTTGGACCACATAATTTTGCGCACAACTCTTTTGGACGACAAAACTGTGGTATGTCTCAAATGTTGTTTTGTACGGTGGCAAAATTATAATTTTATTAATAAAGATGAAATATGGCGTGTGAATTCAACGGATTTTTATTGTAAATACATATTGTTTGTCTCAAAGCTTCGATACAAGCTTTTAGAACCGCCAAAATTGCACTAAAAAGTCTATATATCTCTGACACATCAGGTTTAATAATCTTTACTGCAGTGTTACTTCCATTGTTTCTATTCTATCAGTTTCTCATGCGTTGTGGTAGCTTGTAATCAATATCAATTAAAATCTTACTCACATACCGGTCACAGGTGTTGTAAACGCAAACCACAAACAATTTGATGTGTTTGTCACTAATAGACCACAAAAACGTGGTAGCTTTGTGTGGTCCAAAAGTAAATCTTGTCTGAACGAGCCCTTACTCCGCGCAGACTTTCTTTCTTGGTCGTTTTAACTCTAACTCAAGAATCTATTAAAGTTATACGAACGATTTAAACTACGCTAAGACTGTGTATAACGATGGAAGTAGTTTCAATAGATTGGTCGATCATTCGCAATTTTTATAGGGTCGTTGTAACAAATTATGTCGGACAATTTTATGGCACTGAATCAAAAGTTCTAGTAATTTTTTACAATGAAGTCACAGGTTAATATTCGTATTACCGCCGGCAGCACATCTCCGCCGCAAAATTATAGTACCAAAACCGCAGTAGTTCAATTGTACTGACATGTTCCGTTATCTCGACAAAATCAAACTGGTTGTTAATTCAGTTGTAGTTGTTGTTTATTATTTGTATGTCATAGATTTTTACATTTTGTTATTACTTAAACTCACGCACTGTCTTATTAGTATTACTTATAAAAATATTAGGAATTTTGTGATAACGTATAGTTTTACAATGTTTGTAAATATGTGAGTACCATGTATCTACCACATACATAATCTATTTGTCATTGCTCCATTTTTAATTCTTTTTACCTATTGTGGTACAGTAATCTTGTTCTAGGTCCATCGTCTTCACATATAATTATATTATTATAATTGATGTTTAGAAAATATTTTAAAACATTTTTAAAAGAGTAACGGTGGAGTTTCTTTCCCATTCTCCTCCATACGAAAACAACCTTTTGTAAGGCGCAACTAAAATCAGTTCCATTTCTTTGATTTTGACGTTCAAAAGTGCCTTTTATGTGCCTAATTGAAATAAATTATTTGACTTTGATTTGAATAGGATTCGCGCAGCGGAACATGACTCGAGTCAATACAATTGAACTACTGCGGTTTCGCTGCTATCATTTCGTGGCGGAGGTGTGCTACCGGCGTAAAGACCGGATTAATGAGGTAAGCGACAAGGTTAAAATGGTACCGTTATATTACGTATGTAGTTAAATAGTTATTAAGGCTAAGTAGGGATTTAACACTTTCTTATGTGTGGCGAAAAACATTAGTAAAGAAATGAAACATGACTCCAAGCGTTGGTAGTAAAATCCTTACTGAGACGTTATTTTGATGACCATATTTGCCCATGTTCGAGTTCCTTTTTGGTATTCTACGTAAGAATGTGCCAAAACTCTCAGCGGAAGCCTTAGTACGTCATGAAGAGGACGAAAGATTTCTTTTACCTCGAATCCCATGGGATGCAGGGAAGTATTATTTCTGTTTTTAGTTTGATACTATAACCATAGGAAAAAAAAATGTGTTAAAAGATAATTCAAGGAAAACTTTCTAATGAAATATAGTAAAAATAAAATAAAATGAAGGGGGAACACGCAGCGTAAAAATTCATGCAGTTAATCCACCCCATTAACTTTAACAGCAAAACAAAAAAGCAAGATTAGGTAAGTACGTAATACAAAAATGATTTTCACCGCCACGTAGTCGACCCCACTAAAATCACTAGTCCACCCGTATAACTCGACCGAAACGCGTAGTCACACAAAACAGAAAAAGTTGAAACAAAAAAGGCACAATTTCCACAAAACAGTATATCACCCACAATCATTTATCAGTATATAACTAGTGGGGCGGAATAGGATACATTGGCTTGGACGTTTCGTTCGTGTACGGTTTTTGCGAACGTTTTTTTGCACAAAGCAGCTTTTTGTGACAGTATGAGTGTGGCTTTGTACAAGTATTTTTTGTTTTTTTTATCTGGCGGATTGATATTTTTGTTACTTTTTCTAAACAATTGGCATAATATGACATATAGTTGAATAAAATGTAAGTAACGTGTATCCTTTAAGTTAGAGAATCGAGCTCAAAATAATGAAGAAAATTTTGTTTTACATATGTACCAGTATTCTTTTAAGCATTTCCATCTGCACATGACAGTCACAAAACTAGACATGCACAAGAAAAAAAAAATCATTTTTTTATTATTAAATAACTTGTTATTTACTGTTGACATTTTTAAATTTGTTATTGTTTGCTAAATTCACTTTAAATTAATGATATTATTGACTTGAAACAAATTATTAGCAATCATAACTAAGTATTCATATTTGCACGCCATAGCATATGGCAAACATGTCTGAACCTGTATTATTTTCGTTATGTCATCCTGCATGCACGTTTTTATTCTTGTATGTGTACACATGTTTGGGCAAATAAAAATATAGTTATCTTTATCTCTTAATCTTTAACAATAAAAATGGTAAAAATCGATCTCAATGTGTCTACACTTTGCCAAATTCACCACAATTTATTTACCATCGACCCCTATTTACCAAATTCACTTAGTTACCAGAA
Source organism: Lithophane leautieri (assembly GCA_949152455.1). Lineage (NCBI taxonomy): Eukaryota > Metazoa > Arthropoda > Insecta > Lepidoptera > Noctuidae > Lithophane > Lithophane leautieri. Next base: position 3,012,252 of record OX424474.1, on the reverse strand, counting down.
AGTATACTGAAGAACACTTTGTTAGCCCGTATTGACCTCACCAACAAAAAAACCTTGAAAAAACACGACTAAAAGTAACTTTCCTGTCTATCCGACCAAAGGTCTTGTATCGTTAGAATATCAATGTGATACTGAAGAAAACTTTCCACTTCGTTACGGTATTCTAAACGTTTTTGCGAGTTAAGAAATTTCGGAAGCAAAAGTTGCAAAGTGAATTCTTGATCCGTGGATGTCTGTTGGAGTAAGCGGTGTCCGTGACCCGACAGTACAAAGATTGAATTAATTATTGTGGTGGAGCCGTTTCTAGCATTTAAATGTTGCTCTGGTACAGCTAAAGGAGGGGAAACGATTTGTAGAAAAGAATGTTGTCATGTTGGTAACAGCGAGTGAATTGGTAATCCGTTCGAGCGTAACCAAGTGGACGGTAAAGAGCTTGTGAAAAGCTAAAAGCTACTCAGAGATTTAATTTATCTGAAAGGGAGTTACAAATGCAACCTTTATTTTTGTCGATTTATGTGTCTGGCCGTCGGTTCAAACAGTCTCGAGTTCAAATTCAAGCCACGCTGACTTTTCAGATTCATGTACGTATTGTATAATTATCATGTGCTTCAAAAACGGTGAAGAATCCTGAGAGATAATTCTCGACGACATGTGAAGCCAAGTCATAGGTCCATGGGCGGCATAATAACTCTGACACCAGAGGGCCTAGACAAGTGTGACAATCACTTCGAAAGCATTTCGTATTTCTAAAACGACTTTCAACAGGATTGACAGAAGCTTTTTGATAGCTTATGTCAGTCCTATACATTTTTGCCTTTTCTGTCATCGTTACCGCTGACAGAATGTCACTTTGTCTAGGGCCTCAGGTTAATCACTAACCAAACGAAAAAGAAAGATCACAAATTATTTTTCTATAAAAAACGCGTGCGTAAAACATAGATTTTATTTAAAAACTTCTTTTCCTATGTTCTTTAATTATTTAAATTTGATAGGGTTTTCACATTTTCATCATTGTCAACTAAGCAAGACTCTATAACCTTTCCTTCTCCTATTAACCCTTCCAAACACAGCAAGACAACATAAAATTGTATTTACAACACAGCCAAAACCAAGTCAATACAAGTTTGTAACCCTCTCGCTACAGACCAATTTGCATCGCGTAAACGCACGTACACAACCCTAAAAACTTATCTACATTTATTGAGTTTAAGACCCTCTCCGAGCCCTTGATTAGTTCCAGGTAAACAGTTTTCTGGGTTAATTTAGCTAAGAATAGCTTCTTATTTACTTAAATAACTAGATGTCGAGGGTCCCTAGGAAATTTCTATTATATAAAACGATATTAATGATTTGTTTTTTATGTTGGGTCGGGTTAGATTGGATTCTCTATTTTAGGTGGGTATTGGAAAGAAAATAGACAATCAGGAAAATAGGTTAAAATAAAGTTTTGGTCTTCATTGAGTACTAGCCTCGCCCCGCGGCTTCACCCGCGTAAGTCTTGATCCCGTAAAAATAACGGGATAAAAAGTATCCTATGGCCTATTCCAGGTCATGGTCTACCCATGTGCCAAATTTCATCCAAATCCGTTCAGCCGTTTTAGCGTGAAAGCGTAACAAACAAATAAAAAAAGAAACTCATTTTCGCATTTATAATATTAGTTAGGATTTTTGAAAAGACTAATGCTGATAAAACTGCTCGAAAATAACCTAAAGGCCTCACTTTTTCAGACACACACAAGTAATCAGCTGAAATAAAATTTTCATTATATAATTGGCTTAATTTATTTATTTTTACATAAATGCTTTCCTAAAGTGCCTCTTAATAACGAAATAATTACTGGTCATATTACTGAAGCTGATTATTATTAATTACACCCACATGACGAAACTTTGGCCCACAACCGCTGAAGGGTTAAATCCAGACCAAAATCAACGTCCACAAAAGAGTATTGGCCAGGCAAAGTTATTTTTGGCTTGCTACACCGACTCAATATTTAAAGAAGAAGAAAAAATTCGATGTTGGTAAAAGTCGCTGAGCAAATGTTGTTTGCTTTGGTAACCCTTTCTGAGACGGCGAACGAATATTATTACATAACTATTTTATTAAGGACCTCCAATATAAAACTAAAGATTGGTAGTTACGTAATGCTATGCTTTACGCATTAGTTACTTTATATTGTTATAGGGTTAAGAATAGGAGTTAAGCAAAAGTTCCTTTTCGTAACTCTAAACTTAGCTAAAGCTTTGTGGTTTCCTAAGAAAGCTTTGAACGGTCACACAATAAATTATTCAGCCTATAATGTTCCCACAGCTGGGAACAGGTCTCCCGATTTCTGTGAGAGGGAGTGAACCGTAATCCACCACGCGGGCCCAGTGCGGGTTGGTGGATGTCACATGTCTTCGAATTTTTGGTTCTAGGACATGCCGGTTTCCTTACAATGTTTTCTTTCACCGCTTTGAGAGCAGTTGTGATGAAATAATTTATACAAAATAAAGTGCCTGTTTCGTTTTGAACCCACGACCTACGACTGGTAAGTCGCGGCAGTCACCAATGGGCCACTACATAATAACAGCTGTCCAAATACAGAGCGCTTTTTGTCACCTTTTCAAATACTGATGAAAATTTTCATGGCGGCCGAAATCTTAGTTTCATCTGAAGGCCTGTTTCCGTGACAAGTCACTAAATAAAATTCCCATTAAATTCTTTTAGAATATCATTGAATGAACAACTTACTACTGAAATCTTTTACAAAAGCTATTTTTTAGCTAAACGAATCTGGCTTAACACAGTATTCCCGACTAATCCATACTAATATTATAAATTCGAAAGTAACTCTGTCTTTCTGTCTGTATGTTACCTTTTCACGCCAAAACTACTGAACGGATTTCGACGAAATATGGCACGGAGATAGGTGGCATCCTTTTTTTTTTTTTTTTTTTTGAGGGTGGGAAATCATCCAATGACTTCTCCCGCTCTGGGCGGAGCGGAAGGGCGTGTCAGACTTTTACTGACTAAAACCCACCCGTGTTCCTTCATTTGCCTGTTGCCAAGGTCCCGGTATCCCTTTCGGACTTTCCCGCAACCCTGGCAGGCATCGGTCCTAGCGGACCCCGTCATTTTTGCTGACATCTCTTTGAGGCGCGCGTGGAACACGACGCGCCATCGACCCGGGCCTGGTCCTTATCGGACGGCGAGCTGCCCGTTGCTCGCCGTCCGCAAGCCCGCGCCTATGGTGGCCGGAAATCCGCCTGGGATTCCCGACGCCCAGGGCGTCTCCAACGGCGGCGGTTAGGGGCGTGAGGGCGCAAACTTTGCCTTTCCCTCACGCGTTCCGCCTCCTCCTTCGCGAGCATTACTGCTTCGCAGAAGGAGGTGACGGCTTCCCATGCCCTCTCGCTCCGTACCATGGCCTGAACCAGGGCCGGACGCGAGAGGTCACCGCCGCCAATCGCCTCCGCGAGGACACGGCGGTGCTCCGCCCAAGCAGGGCACACCTCAACCGTATGCTCCACCGTGTCCTCCGGGCGATCCACACAGTGGTGACACCCGGGCGATTCCTCCCGCCTAATCCTACACAGGTACCTCCCGAAGCTGCCATGTCCGGTGAGGACCTGTGTCAGGCGGAAGGTGAGGACGCCGTGGCGCCTCTCTATCCACTCCTCAAAGAGGGGACTTATCGCCGCTATTGTGGCGTGCCCAGCACTGGGTTGCGACAATCGCACTCTCCATGCCGCCATGAGATCTTGCCGGAGCTCTGTCCGCTGTGCCGCGATTTCTCGCGGCAGCGGAGTTACACCCCGGCGCTTCACCTCCTCGCGCCACTCCCAGATGTGCGCGAGGACCTTCGCCTCCAGATCCCATGGCGGTAATCCGGCAAGGAGGCTCGCCGCCTCACGGGAGACCGTGCGGTATCCCCGGGCCAGCCGAATGGCCATGACCCTTTGGGACGCGTTCAACCGGCGTGCTGGCCGCAGCCTAAGGGAACGCGCCCACACCGGTGCCCCGTAAAGGGCCATGGACCGCACGACCCCCGCATAGAGCCTCCGGCAGGAGGCGATAGGTGGCATCCTGGGAAAGGACATAGGCTACTTTTTGTTTGAAAAATAACGCTATAGGGGGCAATATAGGGGAAGAAAGTTTGTAAAGGAAACCCAGCATTTCTTAAACATCCCGGGGATACATTCCCGTGGCACGATATCCGACATCAACAGCTAGTATTATGAATGCGAAAGTGAGTTTGTTTGTTTGTTAAGCTTTTACAATAAAACGGCTGAACGGATTTAGGTGAAGTTTGGCACAAGGGTAGACCATGACCTGGATTTGGACACAGGAGACTTTTTATCCCGGTAAACGCAGACGAAAACGCGGGCTGAAGCTTGTTTTTATATAAAACTAGCCGATGCCCGCAGCTTCGCCCTCGTGGATGTCGGTTATTATACACTAAAACCTTCCTCGAGAACCATTCTATCCATTGGTGAAAAACAGAATGAAAATCGGTGCAGAAGTTATTGAGTTTACCGCGAACAGGACCACAGACTGACGCGGCGGAGGAATTTGTTTTATAATATGTAAGGATATTCAGATTATTATATAACTTGCCTCCGGTTTTGATAAATGCGTCTTCAAAAGGTGGGAAAAGGCACGGTTTACCCCTTGAGGGATGAAAGCGAAACCAATATACATACACCTTGGGATTACGAGGGCCGATATCCGAAGTTACCAAAAATAAACTTAAACTTTGAAACTAAAAAGGATAAGGGGGTAACACACACACTTTGCACAAAGGTAGACCTTGCATCGGTGATCTGCGTGGTAGATTAAACTATACTTTTGGAAATATTTGGCGAGTGTTTTTTGTATTGTATATATATTGTGATTGTGCGTATTGGATTTTTTTTTATTTTTTTTTGTTTTGTTTTTGTCTTACTCAAATTAAGTTTAAATTTGACATTGTGGTTTTGAATTTAATTTTAATTTTAATTTCATTTTTGATATTGTAATTTTTATTTTTTTATGTTTGTTTGTTGCAACTAATTTTGTACGCTATAAATGGCAAAACATGTAGCCACTTCAAATTAATATAAGACCTTCAACCTGTACTCATGTTTCACAAAATAAATATTATCTTATCTTATCTTCTGTTAGGTTGGAAAGAGACTAAAAAATATCTATCAGACTTAAGAATTTTATTCATTTTTGTTTATAATACAAGATAAATCTTAATTTTGCTGTGTACTATAAATTGCGGATTTTTTTTTTTTTAAATTCTTTATTATCTGCCTAGCCTTTTCCTTTAGCAAACACCAGTATTTTACATGGAGCGACTGCCTATCTAACCGGCCACAACCCAGTTACTGGGTATTACGATACCCCTTTGGTAAGACCGGTTATCAGACTTTGTGGCTTCTTACGACCCGTGGCGACTGCCAAAGAGCCACGAATGACAGCTGGGACCAACGGCTTAACGTGTTTTTGGAAGCACGGAGTATGTAAAGATTAGTCGCAGCCAGCATAGCGTAACCTGATCGATCGTCCCTTTTAGCTGTTATTATTAAGCCAGTCCCTAGCCCGTTTTTTCAAGTGAAAACTTCTTTAGGCGCGTTGACCGATTTTTTGTTATACTTGATTTCACAAAACAATAATAGATACCGAGGTTTGGATTTGTGCCCGGTTGATAGCAATAGGTTCGCCCCCTATTAGACTTCAACATAACTGGCGAAATATGAGTGTACTATAGGTGCACCTCTGACTAACCCTTCGGGGAATACTGGTGTGATGTTATGTTATGTAAAAGATTCCCTACCTTCAAATTAATTAATTTAATTTCAAATTCGATACTACCATAATTTATTTAACCTACCTACCGTAAAGGTCTGCAGTAGAAACACAACCAATTCCACAATCAACCCACTTATTTGTACAATTTAACGGAATTACATCCAATTCCGTACCACACATTACTAAATCCGGTAAATTGGTCCAAACATTGGGCCAAACGGCCAACATTAAACAAAATTTCAAAGACATTTCTGGAAAGCGAATGTACGAAGTGAATTGAAGTGGGCAAAGGGAAGCAACTGAAACTGAATTAGCCTGGTAGGCACTGTAAACTCGGCGCTGGAATTCGGCTTGAACGTGACATACATAAAATTTGATAAAGTACGTGAAATATGTTGATTCCATAGGCTTCGTCGACGGAATTTATGAGCCTACAGTTTAGCAGTCATAGTGGCTTTGTTTTTGCAATATATAAAAGTTTTTTGTAGTGTATTTTACACTCTGTTACTATACTACTATAGTACACTTTTTTAAACACGCTTTCACTCAATTTTTTTCTCTAAAAGAGAATATTGCGAATTTTTTGATTAAACTCTATGAAAAAAATGTTATCAATATTTTCACAAAAATCCATTGTTGTTCAAATAAGTAGCATGGGTACCCTTTTTATAATAATTCATGGCTCAGGACGTAATAACTGATAACTGCCAATACTTGATCTCCAAGAGTAATAACCACAACAAAAGGAAGGCCCGTACGTATTTCTAAATCACAAAGCCCACTCGAACTAAGCAACGAAAATAATATCCCCTCTTTTATCGTATCGGAGGAAAAATCCTTTTAAGCAATTTCGTGAATATAATAAACAAAATCATAAACTTAGTTCAGCTCTTTCATTGCAAATTACGCCGCCGTGACCAAATCGCCCCTCTCACATAAACAGTAGGTATTCCGAATTCAAATAATCAGAAACTGCTAACTTTACGAATGAAACCAAACCAATATCGTGATGCTGTGGAGGAACTTGTATTCAGATTTCAAATTCCTGTACAGCCTCGACCTAAGGTAACGAATTCTGTGAAATTCATTTTTTTCATTGGCAACACTGAACTCATCAAGACGAACGCAGCCTAAAGCGTTTAAAAACTCTTGTAAACCTAAGGAGGTCGCAATCAGATGAATTTGCGAGCGAAAACTTTTTAAAATAAAATTGATAGCGGTGGTTAGCGCCGCGGCCGCAGGGCCAGTGTTATTTTTTAATTAAATTTTTCATCTTTCGCTTTTGAAGATACTGATATTTAGTAATTATGGAATACTTTTTTGCGTACATATTTTTGCGCAGAAATGCTTTTGTTTGTTTTTTGCTCTCATTAAATATTTATGTAATTAAAATACAATGGAAGAGTAGGTATGAGGTTAGTCACAACTGAAATTAATGTTTCATCAGATTGTAAATCAAACATTACATTATAGCATACTATAAAAATTCGTTTTTTGCCACCGACTTCCGAAATTAAAGTTATATTTCACTTTTTTTGTGTTTTTTTTTTGGAAGTCGGTTGTTTTTTTTTATGTAAAAAGTTTTTATTTTTCACTTATTAGTTGTGGTAACCTACCCCACACAAATTCGAATACCACTTCCTGCTATGTAAATAACAGTGACGGAGTCAAATAAGATAGACGAAGTGGGAAAAAATACGTAATTATTGTAGCTAACTCAAAAACTAGGCAAGCAAAGTTAATAAAATTTATATGAGACCACCTCAGGAGTATACCCTTTCGAACTTAATTTTTTTTTTTTAAATCTGTTCACAATTGTCGAAAATAACGATAAACATACCCTAAAAAAAAATACGTGCAGACGAACATAGAACCTCCTTCCTCCTTTTTGGAGAAGTCCGTTAAAAATCATCCACCATCCATCACCCTAAGGTTGTTTGGTAAATGCCTTAGGCATTAAGTCCGCCTATATACCTACAGTATCTTTTTACTCGTGCATAAAGTTTTAATACATAAATAATAACAATTACCATTAATTTGCCATTCACATTTTAGGAAAACCGTTAATTTTATGATGCCATTAATAAAATTACCAATTTCCATAAACTTTTCTTTTTCTTACTCCGGAAATAACCAAAACCAAAAGTCAGAGGCCCATGGGCGGCTTTAAACTGACACCAGGTTAGTCACTAACCACATGAAAAGAAGAAGACTAAATTATGGTAGTAAAACTGATTAATTAAGTACAAATAAAGTAATCATTCTAAATATAGCCATTCTTCTCCATTTCTCCATTCCCGAACGATAAAACAAAACTCTACCTTAGATACCTAAAATAGTGGACGTAATGACCCTAACGAGGTACACATGTAAGTACATAGTAACTTGATCACGCCATTGGTCAGGGATACTAAGGTAAGGGCACCAGTAATGGTGACTCATTTAACTTAATTGTTATTATCCTTTAGTACCCACGAAATGACTTTCAATAGCCTTCGGTAAAAGGTTCTTGGAGAAAAATTAGGAGGAACTGATTATGGTTATTTTTCTTAGACTATTGATTTGAACCTTTGGACCCATTTTTTTACAGAATTTTAGATGGGTCAGCCTCATGGGGGTCCTTAAAGATGCGGTTTTATGTGTGAAGTTACTAACAAGAAATCGGGACATAATTTTGAGTGGAGTTTTTATGCAGTGATAAGGGTAAAAGTGCAAGTAGTTGTCTTGCTATTTTGCGATATTTCAAAAGTTAATTAGGAATCTTATAGTAAACTAAACATTCCATCTTGAGCTAGTTTAGGTAACTAAGTACCTAACAGTCTTGCAGTCAGCCTAAATACTAATCACCACGGTATAAGTTATCTATTTTTTTTTATCTGTAGTATCTTATTGATCGTATGTAGATTCCTTTCTATCTTGTGAATGTGAGAACGTCGTAGGCTTAGTGAACTGTAGACTTTTATTTTTAATTTTAATTAAATTTTTTTTAATGATATTTTCCTGAATCTTTTTCAAAGGCCTACACTGTCCTCCCATAACTATTAACACTGTAATTCAAAAATATTGTAAAAGCCAATTATCTTTTAAAAGAGTAACCATGGACTTTCTTGCCGGCTCTTCTCCATAGGAAACGACCAATTGGAACCGTGCACCTAGCTTCTGACGTTTCATAAGTGCCCATGTAGGCTTATATGAAATAAAATATTTTGATTTTGATTTTGAAAATAATAATAAAATTAAAATAATACTCATCCTAATAACTTCGAAATTGGTAGGTACATAATTTTCCTATAAAATATGGAAATTATCGAAAAGAAAACGAATAAAATAATAAACAAATTAATAAATTGAACCTAAAAAATTCGACATAAGTAGCTATAACCCAAAAACTTGTATAAAATCTTAACACAAAAGATAACTGACTCCATCTCCTAATCTCGTCATCCTGAGGATGCCTCGTTGAGAGGTGAAACACGTGTCAATTTCTTACAGGGTTTTTTATGACTATTGAGGAATAGTTAAGAGGAATCCTACTATCCTACTAATATTATAAATGTGAAAGTTTGCGTGTTTGTGTGTTTGGATGTTTGTTACTCAATCACGCAAAAACCAAAACGGCTCAATGGATTTGGATGAAATTTGGCAAACAGATAGTTTATAGACTCGATTAACACAGGATACTTTTTATCCCGATATTCCCACGGGATCAAGACTTACACGGGTAAAACCGTGGGGCGCAGTTAGTAAGTTACTAAATATATCTACGTCTATTGTATTTTATAATGGATTTCTGCAAAGTCATGCCTGAATCAATTAACTGTACCAAACTCCCTAAAACCCTCAAGACGAAAATGATTGTTATCCAATACGAACAATATCAATTCTCCAATTACAAAGGGCTTATCCAATTGATCATGAATTTACACGTTTACACTAGCTTCCCTCTGATAGAGCCCGCATGCCGCCAATTAATTATTTGCTAATATAAATGAGCTGCTAAATTAGATACAATCGCACTAGTATAGCTTCTGGTACGACAAATAGGTAATTATTTAACTACTAGCTGCACCCCGCGATTTCACCCGCGTATGTCTCGATTCCGTGGGAACATCGGGATAAAAAGGATAATAATAAATTCTACGTCCTAATCCAAGTCATGGTCCACCCATGTGCCAAACTTCATCGCAATCTGTTCAGTCCTTTTAGCGTGAAGGCGTAACAAACAAACAAACTTTCACATTTATAATATTACTAGCTGCGTTCCGCGGTTTCACCTGCGTAAGTCTCGAACCCGAAGGAATAACGGGGTAAAAAAGTATCCAATGTCCTATTCCAGGTCATGGTCTACTCATATGCAAAATTTCATCCAAATCCGTTCAGCCGGTTTAGCGTGAAAGCGTAACAAACACACAAACAAACTCATTTTCGCATTTGTAATATTAAAGTTAGTAAAAGTTACGATAATTAGAATGTCAAGTTGACATTGCGTGAAATTGTTTTTTTTTTTTTTCAAAAAATTGCTATACTTTTTCAGCAAAGCTGAACGATAACCTGAAGCATTTGGTGAATAGATAAGTCTACCTATCTATCCATCATATTCTATCATTCTATAATTATCTATGTAAATCATATTCATAATCTATTAAGTTTTTCAGAACATGACGCCCATATTCCCCGAAGGGTTAAGCAGGAAGGGTTAGGTTATTGTACCCTTCAAAAGTAGTATAGATAAAAAACATTGGATATTTTCGTTCTTACTAGAGGTTATAGATTTGCCCACCGCTGGGATTTAAAATCATGTATCAGCAAAAATTTAGTGAACCAGACTTCTATTTACAATACCAATCTGATTATCTAAATCTTCAGAAAATACAGGCAACGCGTATTTTTCTTGCTTCACTGATTTAACTATTATCCAAGTCGAACCACCTGAACCTATTCAATTTTTCATTTAAGCTTTCCTTAAAAACGGTCCTCCAAATATTACCTTCCCAGAGCCCAAAAACGGTTTCCCTTTTCCAACTTTTTAACCAATAAAATCAGTACAAAGAGCTCAAAGTTGTGGAACAAGGGTGTTCAATAAAGAAGGGAATTGTCGATGATAATAATCGCTTTCAGTTTCTTGCCATTTTTTCCTTGGATTGTAATGGGAGGTAAAACACAAACGGCTTCAAAGTGGTAAGCTATTAGACGCTTTTATCACATTTACCACTATTTTAATAGTTGCTTGGAAATTGTTGTAATTTTGTGAAATGAATTTGAAAAGCATAATGTATGGTGTTGGTTTACATCAGAAGTTAGTTATTAAAGTATATAATCCAATAAATTTTGGTTTTGCAAAAAGAGGTTTTATATTTCTAGAATGTGATGGTACGTATCGTGGAGTTTCTATTTTATTTTGTACTAGCTGATGCCCGCGAATTCGCCCACGTGGATGTCGGTTATTATATACTACAACCTTACTCGAGAACCACTCTATCCATTCGTGAAAACAGCATGAAAATCGGTGAAGTAGTTTTTGAGTTTATCGCGTACAGGACGACAGACAGATGCGGCGGAGGACTTTGTTTTATAATAATATGTAAGGATTACCTTTGAAGTAGAAAACAAAGACGACTAGAATACAAATACTATAACGTTATTTAAAAGCATTCCATGTATTTAATAACACCATGCTTGCATGTAACAATTTGGATGCAGTCACAAATAAAAACTACCAATTTCTACCTACCTACGTAGAAATTGGTAGTTTTACATGACTCAAAATCTCTCTTCTCGGAAACCACATTCACTTAAACATAACTACTTCTAACACCCGAAATACCAGTCTACAAGTATTCACAAACAGTCTTTAACTTACCCGGACCACAGATGAATACAGATGGTTCACTCGGCATTTTGGGTATAAAGGTACCTACAAGTACGCTGCGGGCTTGTCTTGTCGGGCTAATTCAGTGAGTGTGACGTCATTGGAAGATAAAATGTGTAAGAGTAGAGTTACGCGATAGAAAGAGAGGCAACTTCTAGGTAAATATAACTGTAAGTAATTAACGCTATGTGACCTGAATTGCACTTTACAGTGTAGCAGCAAGAGTCGCTTTTTATTTAAATGATATTGCGGCGTGAACCATTGTGTATTTATCTGTGCCCAGACTTCTAACTATATTAGAGCTAGTTCTAAAGACTAGACAAACTGGAAAAACATGGTCGTTCCACGAATCTATTGACAAGTTTAGTACCTATTTGTTTTTTGCACAAATCAAACTTTCATAAGATTTTCTAAGAGTGAATGTTTGAGGTTGAGTACTAAAACGTGTTTTCAACAACACCCTGATTTCTGCTCGACCGCAAGGAAGGGTTATGTTTTGTAAGTTTAATACCCAGGAGATTTCTTTTTAGAGTTCCGTAGTAAAAAAGGAACCCTTATGGTTTCGCCATGTCCGTCTGTCTGTCCGTTTATCAATCTGTTTGTCCGCGGCTTAGCTCAGAGACTGTTAGTGGGTACTAGAAATCTGTCATATTAATCACGCCGACAAAGCGGTAAAATAAAATCATTGAAAAAAAAACGGTTTGTGGTCATCATCTTCCTTGCCTTTTCCCAACAATGTTGGGGTCAGCTTCCAGTCTTACCGGATGCAGCTGAATACCAGTAGGTATGTTACATGGAGCGACACTTTAGGGTGTGTGGTCAACTACAGTTATCGATTCGCCTATAAATAAATTACCTTCGTGCGAATCGCTTCAACAAAAAAGTTTATTATTTAAAAGTGTCGATTCACCCGTTTTCGGGCGAGTAAGTTCGTGCGAGTCACCAATAAGCCTGTAGCAGCTGGCATACACGTCCGCGCGCTGTGCGCGTGGGGCATACGACTAACGTGCTGAGTTTTTTTTTTTTTTTTAACTAGGGCATCTTGAAGTTTGATTTCGGAAATCATGGTCTTCTTAACCGGACATTCCTGTGGTTGCCTTAAGGTTTCTACACTCAGGGCCTCCAGCCAGGGGCATATATAAAACTATTCTAAATTAAAATTAAGTGTGCGCTCGCTAAGGGCACCCCCTGTGGGGTACGAACCTCGGCTTAGGGCGACATCACTGGCGGGGGGACAGCAAGTTGTTGGGACAGGCTGGATCGAAAGCGTGCTGAGATGCGACGCGCGATATTTATATGGCGAACCAAAGCAACTCGCTCATCTGTGATTGGTCAATGTAAATATTGTTCACAGCTGTCCTATATCAACAGTATAGAACGAAATTGTATATATTAAGTAGCTTTTCAAATATAAGTCATTACAATCTGAATATCGTTTTATTTACTCCTGACATCTGGTAAAAGCCCCTATTACATGAGGCTTAAACATAACTGGCGCGTGAATGCGAGATACGAGTGAACTGTAGGTACGCATCTGCCTAAACCTCCGGAGATTACAGGCGTGATGTTATGTTACTTACTATTGTTTGATCCTGACATACGCCATTAAAAGTACACAGTAGCTAACAGGTGTTGGTAGGCATATCTTTACATCCTGATTAAAGAGGTCACAGCCTGCAAAAGGTCCGATTATGCAAATAATGGTTGTTAATAAATGCGTAACGTCCACAGGTCCGTTTTGATGGAGGTTCAAACTTACCTGAAACAAAGAATAGGCCGTGTTATGTGTTAAATATTAACTTGTTCAGTAGTAAAAAGATCGAGGTGAATGACATGAGTTTGATCTTGAAGTTTTGTGAATTTGTTACGTGTGTGAATATGCCTAATTTGTCAATAATATTAATATTTTTGTAATTTATTACTACAAGAAGCCTGATAGAGAGTGATTATCGCTGTCTATAGAGTTATAAAATGTAACCTCTGACTCCACAAAATAGTATTTTGTGTAATTTTATCGAAAATGTCTGACAAATGCACCTTTATAATTGCAGTAACCGATGCGAATCTTCTGAATAATTTTTTTCCGCATGCATCATCGAAAAATTACCATTTTGTGTATCAGTATAAAAACTACGCACCATTGTCTTCCTATCATAATTAGAATTAAACATTATAATTTCCAAACACACAAACTTAAACTATGATAACTCTTCTGTAGTAAGCAACGCGAAAGTAAAGACGGGGACACACCGTGCCAACACGTCTGCCGTGATAATGACGTTACTCGTTGTGCGTGCAAAAACACATATCATGTATGCAAGGTTTAGTTTATTATTATATTGAAGTTTTCTACTGAAAAGAGTCGTACAGCGGAGCTATTCGGCAAAAAAACTCACCGTGATAACTTTGGTGAAGTGAGCTCTAATTCCACTAGCATTGCTACTCTGTAACTATATCACCGTGAAAACTTACGTAAACTGAGCGTGAAGTGAGCTGTCAGTGTCATCGATACCTACTGATGCTAAGGTAGTGACGGTTCACTTTAAGCTCACTTCACCTAAGTTGTCACGGTGAGGTTTTTACAGAATAGATAACTTCAAGCTCATTTCACCTTCACCAGTGTTCACGGTGACCTTTTAATGCTACGGCTAGATTGCCGAACTACACTTTGCGCGCTCACGGTTTACAAAGAGACGATGTGCGAGAGAGAGCGCGCGAAGTGTAGTTCGATTTATCGAGACAATGTAGCCGTAGCATTCGATATCCCTCGAAATGTATTCACATGCAAATAGCAGTGTTTTTTTTAAATTCTGTACCAAATTAGTAAAATGCTGTTAATTAACGCATATATGGACACTGAATGAGACACAATAGAAGTTTTAATTTTGGTTTACAATGCATGTTTATTATTTTGTTTCCGTTATTATAGCCTATATCTAACACAAGCTTTTTTATTTAAAAAAACTTTGCCATATATTCACAACATGTATTGTAATTTCACAGCATTTAGATAATACTCAGCCAAGAATATTCACTAGGATATTACGAACTCCTTTTGAAAATCTTAGATATATTTTAGTGACCTAAAGCAACGTTATACGATAGCCAAACATTTGTAGAACATTTTCTGCCAGTGAAGCATTCAGTTAATTGCAAGTCCACAGAGATAACAGTTAAAATAGCTTGTTAATCTTTGAGAGTTAGTACTGGGAGTTTACTAAATACCTACATCGTTTGCTGGTGTAATTCATTGGAAAATATATAGTGCTTTAGAAATGGGATATACCTATGTGTTTCTTATATTATGTACGACTTGAATACTGCAATTCGACATATACCTATATTTACTATATAAATGGGTCAAAATTTGTCAATAAAATCACAGTTTTATAGTTTTCGTTTTGAAAAGCCAATCAAATAACGTTTGATTTTCATGAAATAATTAAAATATTAGCTAGTATTTGCAACGAAAGCTGTTCATTTAGCCCAATTTTCAGCTTGTTATTATAGGAGAATAAGTTTAAAAAAAAATACTCAGTACACGAAACAATTTCTGTGTGTCCCTTGCTTAAGGTTAAATATTACGTACATTGTGATACGAGTGTGCTCTATTGGATATTACAGTCGAGGCGGTATTATTCGATAAGGTAGCCGAGAGTGTAATAATCAATGCACACGCTTTTCATACGACGTTTTTTAACACTCTTGCAAAAAAACTTCTTCTTGGAAAAAAACAGACTTGTTGTAAGAACTTATGCTACAATAACGTAACTATAGAGATGATAGATTTATAAAGTTTAACTGACCTTTGTTGCCAGGTACTGACTATCTGGAGTTTCTTTAAAAACGTATATGTCGGTTGGTCACAATGCATTATATTTTGTATTGTATGATAATAATTAACCACACAACGAAAACGAAAATAAATATTTATGAAAAATTGGGTGCTGGTTTTGTCTTTCCATAGGTGTAAATAAGTGCATTGGCAAAACCGTTAGACAGCCTATACAAAAAAATATGATTTGATAAAGACAAAAAAATTACAAAAAAAAATTACTGTATCTAAACGTACCATGGTGGGGTCAAATCTATATATAATTATTTACTCTCTTCTCCCCTACGTGAAATCGACATTTTTAATAATGATTTTAACCTTGATTGATTTATTAGTAGGATAGTTCATACTAATTCAATGTGTAATATCCCACAGACGTTTAGTTATGGTAAAAAATAATCCCATGGGCATACATGGGATTCTTTTTACATATGGTTCTTTTTTTGAAATAAAAACTTGCTTTTGAGCGCTTGTCTTTGGTAAAAAGCTTCACCAAAAACAATTTCTATTGGATACAAATTCCATGCTGCCATGATAGTACTTACTAATTCCATACTGCCATGTCATTACTCCGACTAGTAAATAGTAATCTGTGGCGTACATTACCGCACTAGTGCGGTAATATAAAGTAAATAGCACGCTTCCATAATACACTGCATTATGAACCTAAAAGCGGTTCAATAAGAGCCACTTTACGAGGAAGTGTGTTGAAAAAAATATTTCAGCATTAATTTTAATTTATTTCAATTTAAATTTAATTTTAATTTACTTCTATCTCTATTTTATTTTAATCTTTATTTTAATTCTATCATTTATTTCGTCGATACTTAAATACATTAATTTGATCTCCTCATGACTAACCTATTATTATGATTATGTAATACTAACAAAATATGGACTTACCTAGTCTGAATTAAACGAATTTAATATTTTACATGGAGCGACTGCCTATCTGACCTCCACAACCAAGTAACTGAGTAATATGATACCCCTTGGTGAGACTGGTTGTCAGACTTTCGAGCTTCTGACGACTTCTGACCCGTAACGCCTGTCAAAGATCCACGAATGACAGCCAGAACCAACGGCTTAACGTGATTTCCGCGGCACGGAGGAGTCTCGATATGTAAAGATGGTCACACATCCGCGGACCAACCCCGGCAAGCGTAGCTTATCCTGATTGAACGACCCGTGTGGCTGTTATTACTTAGCCACGGATGCCAGAGTCAATATTGAATTATTCATTCATTTGCTCCTAAATATTATTTGAGGGACTCCTGAGACACAATCGATCTCGTTTCACATGGCAAATATTGTAAACTGAATGTGTGTACATATTTAAGTTATTGCATCGTACCAAATTAGTAATTAATTAAAAGATTTTATCGTCACCAGATTGGGCTCCTCAGCGAGAGCTTGTTACAGAACCGTTCAAAATATCCGTGTCCGCAAAGTCAACAGTTCAGCATAATTGAATCGACATAGGTAAGGTAATGGTTGTGATAAAGGAAGGTGGGTGCCACCTGTAAGGGGGGAACCACGTGCAGAAACTGTGCGAGCGAAAAGCCAACACGCTCTCTCTGTCACACTAATGGCTGACGTATACGCGAGCTTACAGGTAGCGTGGGAGCTGTGCGTGCCGAAACAGGAGTCTGGCGCAACATATGTTTTACATCTAAATATATATGCCACATACAGTCCCGTTATTTTGTTTCATAGGTACGTACGTACGCAAATAGGCTTCTGTTACAAGTTTCGATTTCGATACGCCATTGTGAGGCGGCGTTTGATAACGAATTCAATCATGGGGAAGTAGGTGACGCAATTTGCGTTCATACGCCTCAAGGAAACGATCGTAAAGGGATTTTTGTGTCCCTCGATAGCACCAAAAAGGAATATCGCAATGAATTTATGGCAGAGTTTTGAAATATCTATGGTTGATGTTTAATCTGTAAATATTTCTGTCACTCGAGTCATTCTGACAAATAGATTTGGTTATTAAATAAACATAGGATAAATTTTACAGAAAAATGTATACATATTTTGATACTTCCACGGTATTACTCTTAGTAACTAATATTATGCAAATGTCACTAATTGCGTGTCTGATGTTTCCAATTACTGATATTGTTACTATATCCAAATATATAAAACATTTCTACCAAGAGTTGAAATCAAATCTAACGAATCCCAATTTCCTCGCCGTATCATTGATATATATTTTGATAGTAGGGGTATCTGGTATTTATAGTCCAATGCAAACATTGTTTAAGTTAAGAATACCAAAAAGTATCAGACCAGTTGGAACACCAACAGAGGATGTAAAACGTATTATAGCAATTACAAATGCGAACAGGAACTACTTGCTCGCATGTTTCTCACTTTTCTTTCTACTGGTAATTTGGAGATTATTTGAATTAATAATATTTTCAGCGAGACTTCACGAATTTTCTGATTTGATGGGGCACTACAATTTGGTCGATATCGCGATATCTCAACAAGTTAATGATGAAGATCATGATCAGCTAATGCTAGATATACTTGAAGAGGACAGTGATGAGTTTGATGAAGATCCTGAAAATTGGCCGTTAGTAGTTCATTTGAATTCAAATGAGACTATACTACTAAAAGAGTTTTTAGAAAAAACACCTCATGCGTATGCTACGATACAACACGAGTCATTGTTAATTATTCCTGAGCAGAGTGAAGTTGGCGAAAATAGACAGGATAACGAGAGTCAAAGTTCCAGTAACTCAGACGAGGCACACCCAAAAATAAGGGTCTCGAAAAAATCACTAGATATATTATCTGATGTTCAAGGGGAGAAAAAGGAAAAATCCTAGAATGATAAGTTTATTTCGTATGTTTCTGGGATCCTCCCTCTTCGTTGAACTAGTCGTAGTAATAGCACTTTTAAAACCTTTACAGCAGCCGTGTTTTTTAAGAGATTATTGGTTTAAGTATAAACATAAGTATCCTCAACCGCCGAAAATCATTGCGCTGATTGTTACTCTCTCGTTTATAGGTACTATTATTGAAATTTGTTCGGACAGTCATGCCCATTACCGACTGTTGCAGGCTGTGAACACAAATCTCGCTTTGGAGTTTTATGCAAGCAAAATTTCACTAAGCCATACTTGTTTCATTATGCAGGTGTACCTTTTATTTTTGATTCAATGGTTAATAAATTTCTCGATAAGGATTGCTCGGCTACTGGAGTTCGAACTTATGTGCAGACATGCAGTTTTAACTAAAGACGAGACTACACAGGTCGCATACAACGCAGTTGTTACGAAAAATGTGTTAGTACCCATTGATAAATATGCCAGTTCAAGTGAGAGTAATTCAGTAAACGTTTCTTCTCAAACACGTCACCCATAATTTTAATTGTATAAAATGAGAAAAGTGTCCATTTCATTAATATATTTCCAACCAATCAAAACATTAAAAGCGGTACTTGCCCGTGGTCCCCCAGTCTAGTTCCCCTTGGGGGTACCACGAGCAAATATTTATGCCCGTGAAGATTAAAAACACCAAGCAGTTTTGGTCAAAAAAGTCGAATAACAGATGACAGATAAACACGAACCACAAAAGAATAAAAATAAATTCACAAAAAAAACGACTGTCAAGTTGTCATGCACTTGTCAATAAATTGTCATGAGACTAGACGTGGTATCAGACTAATATAGAAAAACTGGAAAAGTAAAACAAAAATAAAGGATTACACGAGTAAAATGACGTAGAAACATAATATTCCAAGCTATTTTTAATAAGATCAAGATCATGGCATCCAGCTGCATGGTACTGACATCCCTGCTTTTAGTTCAAATGGCCGCGTTATTGGTTATGCTTAATCCTATCTATGATGTCATGAAGCTGACACAGTTTATCAACAACATAACGAAGGGATACAGACGAACGTACTTCATCTTCATTGCATTTTACTTCATATCTGTTCTATACCTCGGCATGTATCTGCCTCTTCAAAGTGTCCACACATTGATCTTTTGTGATCATCTACACGAACACGATAAGATGACTCTGCTGCACACCATCGAGAAGAACTACATCACTGCTGGGTTCTCTTTGTTCTTGGTGGTGGTAATATACGGCGTAAAAGCTCTACTTGATTACACTGCTAGCTTGACTGTGTTCACAGAACATCAAGGAATCCCAGTACAAGCTCGATCTAAATCCAAAAAACTTGCGGTCAATGAAAGTATCTTACCTAATCTGCTGCGCGTGAAGAGATCGATATCCTACGAAACCGTTTTATTTACAAACGAACTGAGGGAAAAACTCAAAACCATGATCAATGCCGTGGATTACCCTCAAGAGACGAACGCGCTTGCTAGTATCTTGGAAGCGAACCGTGTCACCTCGCCGTGATTGCATAATTTTCCCAATAAATTATTGATCTTTTTTTTTGTTCTTTTTTCTGAACTATTGGTTACGTAGACAGCGGCAAGTATTTGGAAATTCATTGGTATTACACCGGGGCGAGGCAGCGGGAAATATTCCAAGACACGTCTATAAAAATAAAATGCCAGTACAGAAGTAAAGGAAGAAAAATGTCGAATAAGAACGTTTGGAGTGTGAGAAAAAGGGAGCGTGTATACATTAGGGGCCTAAATGTTTTCCGTTGAATTGAGTATAACGTTTATAAGGTTCCGCACAGAATCATAAAACGGAATACTTATTGATTCGACGCGATATAGCCTGTCTGTAGGTGAAACAAGGTGAGGTCACTTCTATGTTGAATTAGGTACACTTTAATATTGTAGTGAGGTAATGTAGATTACAGAGATACCATTCCGATTTTTATTGCTGATCCAGAACTTGTCCACTCTGAAATGACGCACCCCACTCTCGAATTTTACGTACCAACACGGCGCCGCTACTTGCACGTAAAATGCGGTAATGGGGCGCGTGAACAAGCTATATTTATTAAATAATTTAATACAAGCAACAAGACTCATAGTGCAAGTAAAATATGTTAGTAAAACATTAACATAGAAACAATTTGTGACATCACTGCTGCTAAGTGACAGGCCGAGCCGATACCTTGCAACAGTGGCTCACAAACGCACAATCTAGCCTGCTTGCTACCATAGACAGGATACTGTTGGTGCAGCCCCGCACCCTACTAACCAAGGATGCGCACCGCTTCCACATCACAGTGTAGAAGCAATCAACGCGAGCAGTATCGAGGCAACCCTATCAGCACCCTGAATGCGTTGATAATAATGATTTTTAACTGACTTCTTCAAAAAAGAGGAGGTTTTCAATTCGTCTGTATAAATATATATTTGGTCCCATATAAATTGTATTAATTTTGCTTGCGTAGTTTTTGAGTTAGCTTCAATAATTACGTATTTTTCCCACTTAGCCTATGTAGACGATATCTTATTTGACTCCGTCATTGTTATTTATATAGCAGGTAGTGGTATTCGAATTTGTGTGGGGTAGGTACCACAACTAAAAAGTGAAAAATAATAAAAAATTACAAAACAAAAGCAACCGACTTCCAAAAATCTAACTACAAAAGTGAAAAATAACTTTAATTTCGGAAGTCGGTGGCAAAAAAAAGAAAACTGAAAAGCAAAGACACCGACTTCCGAAATTAAAGTTATTTTTCACAATTTTAGTTTTTTTTTTTTGGAAGTTTGTTGTTGGTAATGTATTCTATTTTTCCAACTCCATGTAAAATTTAATTTTGTTAAGACCAAAATTAAAAATTAAAATCAAAATATTTTATTTCACATAAGCCATGTAGGCTTATGAAACGTCAGAAGCTAGGTGCATGGTTCCAATTGGTCGTTTCCTATGGAGAAGAGCCGGCAAGAAAGTCCATGGTTACTCTTTTAAAAGATAATTGGCTTTTATAATATTTTCGAATTACAGTGTTAATAGTTATGGGGGGACCATGCTTCTTAGTACTAGTGACTGCAGCAACAAGATTTTTGTTTTTGATAAAGAAAAATAAAATCAAGGCAGAAGTA
Organism: Lithophane leautieri; assembly: GCA_949152455.1. NCBI lineage: Eukaryota > Metazoa > Arthropoda > Insecta > Lepidoptera > Noctuidae > Lithophane > Lithophane leautieri. The sequence continues at coordinate 2,990,770 of OX424474.1, read as the reverse complement.
CCTACAATAAGTGAAGCAGATCCGAGGAAATCAGCGGTACATCAAACCATTTTAGTGTCTTTTCGGCAAGTAGGTACCGATATGAAAAAATATTATATCATACAAATTGCTTGTAACGATCTGCACGATTATTCATATTGCAATGAGCTAGCATTAGAATCATTATAATCATAAATCGTTTCATTGAAATACATGCTTTGTCTAGTTTGAGTTTAATCTAGCGCATCACCTAAATTCAATGTAATTTTCTAATGTTTAACACATCCAATTAATAACTAAAAAATGCATCAAAAATCCAAGTCTTTCCACTCATACACCATAATTATTTCCAGCATTCATAATACTTTTAGTTCCAGGAAAACTGGACGACAAACTATTTATTACAAAGACTGCCATAGCAAGAATACATGCGTATTGTATGGCGTTGGCACCAATTCAAAATTGCCAGTGCGGCGCCAGTCTTGTCAGGTATCTGCCATCCCGGGCCAAAATTAATGCCATACGGTTTAAATTTAGCATTGTTCGAATAAATATAGAAATGCTTTGGGGATTCTTTTTTGTACTTCAATGGGTCCTGGGTGAGTGAACGGGGATGTGTGAGTGTGCGTCTTGGATTTTAATGGTGTGTGACTGTGTGTGTGAGGAGGGGCAACTAGAATCAGTTCTATTTCTTTGTTTTTGACGTTCAAAAGTGCCTTATATGTGCCTAATTGAAACAAATTATTTGACTTGAACTTTGAAGAAGCTTATTAGGTATGGTTTTTTTACCCGACTGCCCTAGAAGGATGGTAATGTTTTTCGAGATTATGTATTTATGTATGTCTGTCTATTTCTTGGGCACGCTCTGCAGCCTAAATGGCTTGATGCATTTTAACATTGTGTCATTAGGTTCGTCTTAATTGTATTAGTGAGATAGGCTAGATTTTTTAAAATATATTTTATCTGCAAATACAAAAAAAAGGAGGGCAAGAATTAAAAAAAAAGTATTACAACAATATTGGTATTAAATAAAAGCTAGTAATGAATTAATTCCAAATATAAATATATTAACAAAACTAAAAATCTTGAAATTAAATAAATAATTTTAAAAACAAAAAACCCGTGTGCATAAACCTTATGTCTCTCGGCCTGTATTGCAGGCGGGGACAAACCAATAACCTGAAATATGATGTAACTTTTGTTTGTCCCCGCCTGCAATTCCTTACAAAAAACAAAGTTCAATGCTTGTTTTTCTCTTTTCAGTTATAGGTTTTTGCAGTCCGGTTTTTTGTTTTTTAAATCATTTGTTTTACCAGTTATGTTTAAGTCCCACGTTTTTGGGAGCGAGCCTATTGCCATCAAGGTATAAAACCAGTCTGGATTTGTGACTTGATGGCAATACCAGGCTGATACGGAGAAATCCGATTCCCGGGACGGGCGAAGTGTGCGAGTGTACTTCGTCCGACTCGGGAATCGAACCCAGGACCGCATGCCCAGCAGTGCAGCTTGCGGCCACTAGAGCAACGAAGCAGTCGAAAAAGGTACTTAATCCTACTATATCCTACTATCCTACTAATATTATAAATGTGAAAGTTTGTGTGTTTGTGTATTTGTGTGTTTGTGTGTTTGGATGTTTGTTACTCAATCACGCAAAAACGGCTAAATGGATTTGGATGAAATTTGGCAAACAGATAGTTTATAACCTGGATTAACACATAGGATACATTTTATCCCGATATTCCCACGGGATCGAGACTTACGCGGGTGAAACCGCGGGGCGCAGCTAGTATATTAATAATTAACTAAGAACGGAGAGGATTCTGCAAATAAATCCGATAAAGGCACCTATTGCGGTCACCGTAAACTTCCCGTGACGCGTGGGAGCCACGCAAAGCGCTTGATAAAATATTACAGTGCTGACTACGCTGTTACCCAGTAACTGGGTTGTGGAGGTCAGATAGGCAGTCGCTCCATGTAAAATACTGGTATTCAGCTGCATCTGGTTAGACTGGAAGCCGACCCCAGCATAGTCGGGAAAAGGCTAGGCAGATGATGATTACGTGCCTCTCGAGGAAAGTTCACGGTGACCGCAATAGGCAGGTAGGTCTGGTATCTTTGCTCAATTCTTGTCAATTATTAAAAATAAAAAAACTTTTTCCAAAACTCAAAAAAAAATACCTTTTTTCACCTGCACCCTAATTGCGTAATGCACGATCGGTCTGAATTGGGATCGTTATGCGAAAGTAACTCTGTCTATCTGTCTGTATGTCTGTCGCGCTTTCACGCCAAACTACTGAACCGATTTAAATTAAATTTGGTACACAGATAGTCTAGAGCCTGAGAAAGGATATAGGCTACTTTTTATCGACATTCCACGCGGGTGAAGCAGCGGACGGAAGCTAGTCCATCGTAAGTTCAAAAATAAATCTGCTCAACAACGTAACTTACGAATTTAGGAAGCAATGGATTAGACATTTGTTTCGAACCGATTCCAATTCTGATTGATTTTGTAAGACACAATTAGGGTGCTGACTCATCAATCAGTAATAAAATGAAATAAAAAACGTATTTATATGAGCTTGCGTACATGTAAGTTAATACAATAGGCTGTCGTAAAAACGGCGCGTAAGAAAAATTTCGCCTCTGTCCTCTACAAAGCTGGATTTATTTATAGTCTCGAATAGTCATATATGCGTGATGGCCTCTTTTTCAATACCGACATATATGTCATATAATCACCGAGGAACTATAGAATAATCTCTGTTTTACATGCTCTTGAAAATATCCAACAAACATCCTTCCATTATGTTCTACATACAACCCTTTATCGCTAACACAAAACCGATATAAAGGGGAGCTGTGACCCTGAATACATATCATATTGAATATTATACACATCGTAGAGCATACGGGTTACTACGCCAGAAGCCAATTAGTTTGTTGACACTGTTTACGCACCAGCAATCTTTAACCGATAGTTAGGCTCAATTCACACCAGGAAAGCAGCGGCCAGTAGCGGCGCATTGAGCAATTTCAGTTTGAAATCATTTTAAACTTTATCTACATAATTAAAAGACCAATTTCACTTGACTTTAGTAATATAATAAAATAAAAATAGCCATTATTCCACCACATGCAACGACTACACATTAATTGCTAATCATTATTATTACAACAGTACAATTTCAATCTTTTTTTATTAACCAACTAATATAGATTCATATTTTATTGTCTAATAAAATTCATAATGATTAAATAGGTTAGTAATATAGGTTCCGTTCTACAAATGAAGAAATATTTGTACGCCATATTATGGCAGGATATGCTGGAACCAATATTGTAACATCAGTTTGTACCACACAAATAAACATTTTTGATTTGATTTGATTTGAAAAGCTAATCCACGCGCCTCTTGTCAGTGGTACAGACCGCGGCTGGCCTCGCCGCGTCGCTGCCAGCCGCTACCGACTTCTGACATTCTGGTGTGTGTCGGTCCTTAGGTATACGAGACCTCGTAATTGTTTTATCACTTTTGACCACATACATACATAAACTCACGCTTTTTTTCCATAGGGGAAGGCAGAATTTCGACTAAACACAATTAATTCCAAAAACAATAACCGTATAGAACAGCCGCGATTTCGTACAGTCAGCAATCTAAACTTAAACTATCTTGCCAAGGTCTTGGGAGAGTCTACAAAAGAGGTTAAAAAAATGGGTATTAACTACACTCCTTTGCAAAAAAAAAAACGGGTGGTTTTGATTTTTCTACATTATTGGTAATCATTTGGTCGTAAAGAGGTTTTAATAGCCAAACTATGTTACTGGCACGCTAGATGGAGTCGACATTTCCTATCTGACTACGCCTGAGAAGAAATGACGAAACAAACTCACGGGTCAAACTCTCTTTTAAAGTCTAGAAACTCATAAATCTTAGTCAGGCCATGAGGACCATGTAGATTTAATAAAGAGTCTGGGTATGAAAAAAAGTTAATTCCAAATTCGAAACTTTTGTTTAAACAATAATAATCTCTTTTCAGTTTGTGACTTTTTACTTACTTTTCGCGGGTTTGCGGTTAAAAGGTTATCCTGGCAACTAAAACTAACTTCTCGTTATTTTTAGTAGAATAATTTATTTTTATCGCTTAATCCAGTCTTATTGTAACTTAAAACAGATATCTTTGTGTCGAATGTAATGGCAGAAAAAGCAATAAGAGCTAGTAAAATTATACTCATAATTTCGCCTTCATGGAAACTGTGTAGTTTGCACTCGTGCACTACTTGCCAATCACATTATTTAAAGATGAAAGCCTTCATCATAGATAAAATTTAAAAAATGTTATCTGTGGTCCGTTCGCTGGCGCGTCATCCTGTCATCTGTCAATTCATTGTACTTTTTTGTGCCGCGCGCTGATCACGCTTCCGATAAAAAGTTCAGATATATTTATCGAAATGGGAAAATATCGAAGAAAACGAGACCAGGAAATGGAGGACCTGAATGAATATCTGCGAGAACTGGTAAACCGAGTGTATACCTACATGAAAGCGGAGTCGTCATGGACACCGGTAAGTTTCTCGATATACCTACCAATTTGTCGTTACCTGAGATCATTTTACTAAAATTACCTTGAGTGCCGTAATATGTTTCCACCGTGAGGTTAACATTAGAGCACTAACTGTGCCGTATACTTACGAAAGGACACCACACGAGTTTTCAGTACGAGGTCCACCATTGGTGTATCGTTCAGTGTTACAAACACATCCTTGCTAGATCCCTAGCAGTCTCTAAGAGTTTTCACGAGAGGTTAACCAGGAGACCACTAACTATGCCGTATACTTACAAAAGAACAACATCATACGAGTTTACACTGGGAGGTCAACCATTGGTGTATCGTTCAGTGTTACAAACACATCCCTGCTAGATCCCTAGCAGTCTCTAAGAGTTTTCACGTGAGGTTAACCTTGAGAACACTAACTGTGCCGTATACTTACGAAAAGACAACACCACACGAGTTTTCACTGGGAGGTCAACCATTGGTGTATCGTTCAGTGTTACAAACACATCCTTGTTAGATCCCTAGCAGTCTCTAAGAGTTTTCACGAGAGGTTAACCAGGAGACCACTAACTAGGCCGTATACTTACAAAAGGACAGCACCACACGAGTTTTCACTGGGAGGTCAACCATTGGTGTATCGTTCAGTGTTACAAACACATCCCTGCTAGATCCCTAGCAGTCTCTAAGAGTTTTCACGAGAGGTTAACCAGGAGACCACTAACTATGCTGCCGCATAACTACAAAAGAACCACACCACACGAGCTTTCACGAGAGGTCAGCCATGGTATATCGTTCAGTTATAAAAACATCCCTGCACCATCACCTGATGTAAGCTGTGGAATTGATTAGTCTGGAACCTAACTCTTATTATGAGTGCGAAGCCTGCTTCCGTGGAAGACACTATAGTCAAACTTGCACCAGGAGAACACGTTTGAGAGGCTGTGAGTCACGTGACCAAAGCCAACGAATCTGGACACCAAATAGCCTACTCAATGCCACCTATTAAAATTTATTTACTTAACAGACAACACCTAGTGGTCTTCAAAAATTTCAAAATACTTACAATAATTCTAGATACCTATTGGTATACAATTTAACTTAAATATGCTATGTTAGTATTTACGTGAATTCCACTACAGTCCAACCGGAAGAAGACTGAGAGTGAAATTGTATCCTACCCCAACCTGAAGCATTGCCTTCAAATGTTGAGAATCTGCTCTGAGGGTGTAGTTGGCTACATCACTTTGGTGGTCAAAAATTATGATAAATGAACTAAATGTGCCGGCGAAGCAACATTTATGAGAGGTATGAAGCACCCACAATCTGTGGCCTGTTGAACCCACCAAAGATTGACAAGGGGGTGGCGGCTGCAGTAAATGAAGGTGGAATCAAATGACACCAAAGGATCAGGGGGCGGCAGAATAAAGTGGCTGCTGCCATTGGGTCCATTGACAAGGGCCTTAACAGTTTAATAGCTTCCCAAGGGAGTGCATTTCTAATCTAAACATTAAACATTGACCCAGCTAGACTACTGTGTGTAATTTATTATGAATGCATCACATGAAGATCATTGTTTTTGACCCAGCCTTAATAAGGAAATGAAAGAACTGATGGAGCGGGCACCAATATCTAAATATTTGTTCGGCTATAAGCCTCAAAGATAAATTCAATGCCATCAAACGTTGCTAAAGTCAGGATTGTCACTAGCTCAGGTACGGACTGGTGGATCGCAGTATTTCCCTGAAGTTTGGAGGATATTACTACTAATCCAACCATACATGGTGGATCAAGGGTTATAAGTTACCCTTTATTGAACTTCCAGTTCAAACTTCTGAATAAAAACTTCAGTTGGAGAGAAAGCAACCCTATTTCCATAGAAATTAATAATCTCTTACAGTTAGGTGCATGTTTCCCTGTCAAAAAACAATTTTTATTTAGTATATTCTTACCAAAATCAGATGACAATTGGAGATACTTAAATATGTTGTTACATCCCACTTTAACTGTGGTTAAAGGACAGCTATAATAATGATTTTTGCCTACAATAGAATTAATAAATACATGTTAAATGGTACCCATAACAAGATACGTTAGAAGATATCCCCAGTTTCTGTTTAACATAATTATATTGTAAGAGTTTACATGCCTCCAGGCTTGACACAGCACCATGTGTGTTGGCAGGGATCATGAAGCCAGTTGTCTGTCACCTGAGGTCATAAAGGTTGCTTTCTGTCATATACTCTCACAATATTCTATGCTTTGCCGATTCATATGCAAAGTGTATAGAAAATGTGTCTACTATTCAAACTATGATATGAGAAATATAGGATTTATTATAAATATTCAAAACTGAAAAGAGCCCCCTAGAATCCAGACGATGCAATTTTTTGTTAGATTCAGTCCAGTTGGCCATTTCACTTAGACAGGAAAAGATAGTTTATCCAGTTCATAAAGAATTTTAAGTCTAATAAGGAAATGCAAATAGTAGAGTTTGCCTAATTACTAGGTATTCTTGTTGCAACATCCCAGCTGTACAATATGGTTTGCTTTACACCAAGATGATGAAAGATCACAGAACAGTAGCCTTAAAGAATAACAATGAAAATAACAAGGCCATAACTAGTTTATAATTCAAATCCATAATAACATAACGCCTGTATTCCCCGAAGGGCTAGGCAGAGGTATAACTATTTCAAATTCAAAATCATTTAATTGCAAATACAACAAAACTGGAATCAAATTCAAAATCATTTACTTGCAAAGGTTGCTCACATTTCAATAAATCACAATGGATTTAAACAATTTGACCTTGTTCTTGAAATATTATCTGTTGCTTCTCAAACTGATTGGTATGTAATTATAAAAAGTTCCATATATATTACCTTGAACTATTAACAGCATTTATAGGGCTCTAAACATTTGCAAGCTTTTCCAGATTGGTACTGTGAGGTGTTACCTACTAAGAATAGATATTATCACAATAGCCATTGCCTATATCAATAAGATGGTTGGTACTCGTTCTACTCACCTGAAGATTAACGAAACAGTGATGACAATAGTGCGAGGAAAGACAAATATGGGCTATGCATCTTATTTTAGTTTTAAAGGAAACATTATGACTGGTCTAGACGCCCAAATATAGAAATTGAATGGAAGTGAGGTGGATATACCTTCAAATCAATTGCTGTTAAGCTGGGCGAGCCCCCGATTAACCAGTTTACAAACAAGCCCAATTCTAAGTGTCAGAATGACATCATGGCTCCCTGATCTAGGTGCATGCTCTGTAAATGCAATCACTGTCAAATGGTATCTCCACACCCATTGTGCAGGAGTCTCACACTGATTACCGCAAGATTATCAGGGATGCTTTCTTGAGGAGAGGAACACCAATCCCTTCAATTAATATAGTACTAACTTCCTTGTATAGCAAAGCAAGAAAGCAATATGAATCTGCTCTGGATCAATGGATCCCCTTCTGACAGAGTCAAGATATTGGCCCCTCCTAGGGTCAGTCACCATGGTAATATTATTAATGACCACTAAGTTTAATGAAGGATTGCTGTATAGCTCACTCAATACCCTAATGATATTGAATGAGTTATAATTATATATAAATGAAAAAAAAAAAAAAAAAAAAAAAAAAAAAAAAAAAAAGCTAATAAGAGCGAAGAACCCCAAACATGAAATAATTTTGGGACCCCAGGAACGTTCCGGATTATCTCATGTCTTTCATAAATAACCAATGGTTTAAAATGACTTTTTTTATGTATACCTAACCATATTAACTCTTGTGATTGCACACAGAATTCAAACCGTGTCAGTCATTACACATAGATAACATTTCTTAAAATGAGGTTAATATTAAATAAAGATACCAGAAATATGTGAAATTTCTACACCTGGTTGTACTAAACCCCACTTGATATTACCATTTTCTTAGATTTTACTGAGAGTAAAAGACAAGATTGTAAATCATACAATATAACTTTATAAGAAAATCTTATCATGCCGCCTCTACTGTAACTATAGTGGATGGACAAACCAAAATTTTAATGCATAATAATGGAATAGATTTTTCTAAATTCACATACAGACATGCCTCTACTTCAAAGGCCTTTGAGGGGGGGGAGGTATCAATGTTGAGGTCATAGGAAATGCTGTTGGTTGGACCATTTCTCAACCTTTTGTAGGTGACCAATAGTGATCCTAATGCTTTTGCACAGGCTGTATGCTCTATAGAGAGTGGCTGTTCATAAAACTCATTATATTTCTATGTCAATTTTAATTGTCTGCTTATAAGTAATTGATGTGTGCCATATTAGATTACTAATGACACTGGTTGATTCAAGACTGAATAAGAATTCCAGGAATTAATAGTCTGTCTTTACCTTAATGTATGCTTACTGATTCATATAGAATATATATTTTATAATGTGTAACTAACAAACTCAGAATAACATGGTTAGCTACAATGTTCAGTTGTTAAATAATGATGAAATGATTACCAACACAACTTTGTTCTTTGAACATCTACACAGTTTCCATGAAGGCGAAATTATGAGTATAATTATACAGATCGGACTAACTTACCTAGTGACGTCCGATCCTTAATTATATGAAATAATTTCGCCTTCATGGTGTCCCAACCCTTCCCAAATAATCAACCTACTTATGTGTACTGGATTATCTAAACCCCTTCTAAAAGTTGTGTTTAGCTGTATGCACTATGACCGGGACTAAACGATGCTCATACAGGTCATCGTTAAGTCCCGTTCATATGCTTTGAAAGAATGAATTGACAGATGACAGGATGACGCGCCAGCGAACGGACCACAGATAACATTTTTTAAATTTTATCTATGATGAAGGCTTTCATCTTTAAATAATGTGATTGGCAAGTAGTGCACGAGTGCAAACTACACAGTTTCCATGAAGGCGAAATTATTTCATATAATTAAGGATCGGACGTCACTAGGTAAGTTAGTCCGATCTGTATAATTATAGCGCTGCTGGAAGAGGGGTGTAGCCAAAAAACTATATTCTTATTGATAATAAGAAGTTACTAGCCATTTATACTAATGACATAGTAAAAATATTAATATTATTCATAGAAAAGCAAATGACTGTAAGGTGCTCGTTTTTTTTTTTGCAAAGGAGTGTATTTTTACTGATCGTAATTACTGCTGTCGAAGAGTATTTGGTTTTAGATTTATTTTATCCCATGTATTCCTTCTAAGAGCGGAGTCACTGAATTCGTACAAACAGGAAGCCGGAATCGCCAAATAAATGGTATTACGGTGTAAACGATGAAAGATTAGTAGAAAAGGAAGTATTTGGGTGGTAGTATGTTTTGTTTTATTGTGTTGTTTGTTTTTGTTTTTAAACGACTTCTTCAAAACAAACACAAAAAAAGTGAAAAATAACCTTAATTTCGGAAGTTGGTGGCAAAAAACGAATATTGAAAAGCAGACACCAACTTCCGAAATTAAGGTAATTTTTCACATTTTTTGTTTTTTTTTTTGGAAGTCGTTTGTTTTTTTTTTTTGTAAAAAGTATTTTTGTTTAAATGGTGGGTCAGGGAGTGTGGGTTAAACGTCCAACTGTCACTAACGAGACACAATAGAAGTTTAATTGTTATTGCCTTCTAAAGGCTAATCGACAGTTCATCGGAATGTGAATATCTTGTATCAATGAGCTCAAGTGGTCTTACTATTAACAGGCCGTCAGTTAGATTTTTCTGGGTAAAAAAACTTCAACATTAAAGCGCGCTTTGAATCCATATTTCTCTTTGTTGTTGATAGGTTCTCGTTCAACCACTACCTCATAGTTAATTGATTCAGACGTGACTTTGCGAAAAGCCATTATAAAATACAATAGACGAGTCAAAATTGGTTGAACGGACTGTAAAAAAGGTTTATTCAAATGTCTAATTTTATTTCAAATGGAGTATAGTGGTATTAGTGGTATAGAGGAGCTCGTGGCTACGTAATAACAGCCGCACGGGTCGATCCCTCAGGTTAAGCTACGCTTGCCGGGGTTGGTCCGTGGATGGGTGACCATCTTTACATACCGAGACTCCTCCGTGCCTCGGAAAGCACGTTAAGCCGTTGGTCCCGGCTGTCATTTGTGGATCTTTGACAGTCGTTACGGGTCGTCAGAACCCCGAAAGTCTGACAACCAGTCTTACCAAGGGGTATCGTATTACCCAGTTACTGGGTTGTGGAGGTCAGATAGGCAGTCGCTCCATGTAAAATACTGGTATTCAGCTGCATCTGGTTAGACTGGAAGCCGACCCCAACATGGTTGGGAAAAGGCTAGGCAGATGATGTAGTATAGTGGTATTGTATGGTTTGTGGCTAGTTGGCTGGCAGTTGCAACCAAGTGCGCGATTCGTATCGGTTTCGATGGTTGACCTGGTCGCTGCGACCACTGGTCGTGGTCGTGGCCATCTAGTGCGCATGCTCGGTTTCTATAAACAAAAACGAATCGTTTTGCTTACCAATGGTAACATTTTTTATAGTCAAACTGAGCATACACATAGATTAGTAAGCTAATTTTACCTGTGATATCTACATCCATAGGGGAGGAGCTACTATGCAAAGCTACGAGGTCTTTGTTTCAGTATTCGTAAAGATAAAAGAGTCTTAATTGTAACCAATAACGGTCCGTAAATTATAGGAATCGGCCATAAGCCATTTTATACAGATTTGACGTTTGACGTTTATAGGAACAATTTAAGTTGGTAGTCAATTTAATAAACAATTAATTTTCCTGACTTTACCTCTATAAGTAACATACCCAAAAGAGATTGACATATTTTTTATTTTTTTTATTTTTTATTATTTATTTAATGATATTATGGTACAGAGGTGTTACTTAATTCTAAACTCGCCAAACTTTTACGTTTGATGGCGAGAGGCGCTCTTTTACATAACAATGCACCAACCTTACGCACATAAATACTACTCATATATTAACAATGTTTTTAATTCTATTTGCTATCCTGTATAATGTTTTTAAATTTTGTCTTAAGTGATCCTATACATATTTTTTCTTTTTCTCTAATAAATCTAATTTGTTAAACACTTTAGGTACCAAATACTTAGATGTTCTCTTGCCATAATAATTTGTTATCTGTGGTTGGACCAGCTTGTTCTCTCTAACCTCTCTCTAACCTCTCTGAAAATGTATTAACTGATGGTTGAAGTTAACTTGTTATATCCATTATCCAAACAGCGAAATCAACTCTGACGTGCTCTGGGCCCCTTTTTAGTATCAAACTTTTTGAGTGATGATATATTGATCGCTTGAAAACGTTAGCGTTTCGGATCCGGTATTCGAGATGAATATTTTATTGTTACGGAACAAATAGTAGTTTTTTCTTTGATTTTGTATATTCCCTGCTGATCAACGGTCAAAAGAAAAATATTACTGTGAATTTTGATATCCGGAAAGGGTCTTTGAAATGTTTCCAGATTTACAAGAGTTGGTATGGACTTGTTTTTACGGTTCCGTAGCTAAGGGTGCCAAACGGAACCCTATTACTAAGCCTCCGCTGTCCGTCCGTCCGTCTGTCTATCAGCGGGTTCATGAGATAACTCATGAACCGTTATATGTAGACAATTGAAATTTTCAGATTGTGTATTTCATTTGCGACTGTATCAACGAATAATAAAAATAAAATGAAGTTAAATATTAAAGGATACAAGAAACGTGTTTCTTTTCAGCGTTTTTTGCTAAATATTGTACGATTATACGGAACCCTCCGTGGCAAGTCTGACTTGCACTTGGCCGGTTTTTCATAATACTCTACTTATATATTATCCCCTTTTTATTCTATTTTGTTTATGAAGTTACCACCAAACACACACGCAATACTTAAGGGATAGCCATGCACTACTCGAAAATTCGGGATTCCGACATCTACACTAATCCTTATGCTAATTTACAAATATTATAAATGCGAAAATGAGTTTGTTTGATACGCTTTCACGCTAAAACAGCTCAACGGATTTGGATGAAACTTGGCACATGGGTAGACTATGATTTATAGAAGGACATAGGATATTTTTTATCCCGATATTCCCACGAGATCGAGACTTATGCGGGTGAAACCGCGGGGCGGTACTAGTAATAATATTATAAAATGTGAAAGTGAGTTTGTTTGTTACGCTTTCACGCTAAAACGGCTGAACGGATTTTGATGAAGTTTGGTATACAGATAGACCAAAACTTCTTAGAGCAGTATTATTTTAATATTACTTCAGTATAGGAAAGAGATGAAGCTGTACAGGACGTATAGCTTCATCTCTTTCCCCCACTGAGTAAGATTAAAATAATACTGCTGTCAGTGGTGGTGGTAGGCCCCCTGAAGAAGGTCATAGGCTACTTCTCATACTGGATTGCAGACGAAGTCATGGGCAACAGCTGGTTAGTACCAGCTGTTGCCCATGACTTCGTTAGAGAAGGTTTATCCTGGTCCACTTCAGTTATGGTAGTCCATAACTGAAGTGAACCAGGATAAACCTTCTCTAACAAGTTTTCGTAGTAACTGGTTTCATTCATTTTGCCCTTACTCATCATGAAATCTTATTAGCAGATGAAGAAATAAATTGAAAAAAGGTAAATAAATATTTGAATAAGGCGAAGCCTGGCTAATCCCATGACGAGCCTTTAAAAAGTAAAGTTTATAATAAACAGAGAAATACGACGATAATTTATAATTAAAGCTTCCTTGGAGATTTGTTACTATGCAATTTTATACAGAACCATGAATATGGCTATTTAATTCTCTACCTAGCGACCCGACATTGCTTCGCGCGGTTTGTACGACTTCACAAAACATCGAGATTTTGTGATTATAGGTAAGTTTTAATATTAATTTTTTATACACATAAACCTTCCGGAATAAATTCTCTAAATGATGGTGAAAACTGCATCAAAATTCGTTGTGTAGTTTAGAAGAACAACGCGGTTACACAGACATACACGAAAAGTGGGTTTAAACTATAATTTGTCTCATTATGGATGGAGGGGCTTGTGGCTAAGAAATAAAAGCCGTACGGGTCGATCGATCAAGTTAAGCTACGCTTGCCGGGGTTGGTCTGTGGATGAGTGACCATCTTTACATACCAAAACCCCTCCGAACCTCGGAAAGCACGTTAAGCCGTTGGTCCCGGTGGTCATTTGTAGATCTTTGACAGTTATTACGGGTCGTCAGAAGCCTGAAAGTCTGACAACCAGTCTTATCATGGAATATCGTGTTACCCAATTACTGGGTTGTGGAGGTCAGATAAGCAGTCGCTCCATGTAAAATACTGGTATTCAGCTGCATCCGGTTAGACTGCAAGTCGACCCCAACATAGTTGGGAAAAGGCTAGGTTCAGCAGTGTTAAAGCTATGATTAAGTTTAATGTTTGTGTATAAAAACTAACGCTATTTGATTGTGGATATTCACTAATACCACCAATATAAAAAATCAATTTACAAAAAGCAACCGACTTTTTTTGTATTTTTTTTTTATTTTTCACTTTTTAGTTGTAGTACCTACCCCACACAAATTCGAATACCACCACCTGCTATTTAAATAACAGTGACGGAGTAACTTAAAACATCGTCCATAGAGAAAAAACAAAAAGACGAATTGAAATCCTCCTCCTTGAAGTTGGTTAAAAATAAAATACCCACCATGTGGCGACCTGCTTTTGTTAAAACTGTTCTGTTTGCAATATTTGATGCGTTTACGAATTAACTTGGCAAACAGTACCTACAATAAATGAACATTTAGTCTTCAGTTGAAAAACATTAAGGGGTTTATTCATAAACGATGATTAAAGTTAAGTGACGTTCAAACGTCAAAAATTTATGGTTAAACAGTCGCTAATCATTGCTTAACTTTAAGCAACGTTTATGAATACAGGGGTATGTGTAAAGAAAATTACTAGACAGTGGTGACGTCATTAAAATGCTCAAATACTTGAATGAACACAACTAAAAAAGGGCAACACAAACACTATGAAACTGCGAGTTAGCATAAAATTGTTCATTTCTCCCTACACGAGAAATATTCAAGCGCAAAAATAAATAGCTCTAAATAAAATTCATCACGCTTAATAACGGTTAAACGACTTGCAAACGACGCATACGTTGCCCACCGAAAATATTAAACCTTCTCTGCCGCAGACCTATTTATAAAAAGCAGGTACCCCCATATACTACCCATATTGGGGTTACCTCCTCTCCAACGTTACCTAAATTCACAAAAAAAACAATTGAACACGCCATAAAAATCTCGAACACATTGATAAAAACGTACGTACAATTTTCTCCAGTTCAAAGTTTAAGTGTTTTAACCCGTGCAGTAATAGTGCTGGAAAATCTTGGCGAAACAGCTTAATATAAGCTTGCTGTAGATAGAAGGAGACAGATATAGTGGTCCTGCTAATGGCTTGAGGCAGGCGAGCCAAAGGCACACTCGTAAATAAATGAGCGAATGTGTTTTCTTTTTTTTTTTCTATTTTTTCTTGGCGTGGGAGCCCATTGCTGTGAAGTTAGGGTCGGGTTGGATTGTTTTAAACCTAGTTGTAACGCTGAAAGTAGGTTAGTTTTGTGTGTTTAGCCTGTGATGAGCCTGTTTTAAATATGGGTCGGAAATATCTGGTGTTGGTTTATGATAACGGGAAACGTTGTTGGTTTTATTTTTGTATATTTTTTTATGAAAAAAATGTTTTTTCCTGTGGGCTTTGCACTATCAAGCTTAGAGGATTATGTACCACTAGCTTTTGACCGCGGCTTCGCCCGCGTGGATGTCGGAAAATATCCCACGGGATCATACTACCGGGATTAAAAGTAGGTATGTGTTAATCCAGGTAAGCAATGTAGTCATTCCCTTCTATATTGTTTTCATATAACTCTGTTGGCTGTGTCTATTGGTTATCAATAAAGCTCCCAAATTGGCATGTTTTTTTCCGATACGTTCAACAATCATCGTTATATTTCAGCCAATTTACCCAAAACCTTAAAAAATGATACGTCTAGACCGTCCTCACGAATCACTCCGTCCATTGGTTAAAACCGTATGAAAATCTGTTTGCTAGTTTTTGTGTTAATTCTTCAAGGACTTTCTAATTAAACTACAATAGTTTTTGGTCCGGCCGCGGCCCGGCCGCGGTGTTACAGGTAGACAGACGCGTTCAGGTAAACAGACGCGGTGGGAGGACTTTGTTTTATAATATTACTAGCTGCACCCCGCGGTTTCACCCGCGTAAGTCTCGATCCCGTGAGAATATCGGGATAAAAAGTATCCTATGTTCTATTCTAGGTCATGGTCTACCCCTGTGCCAAATGTCATCCAAATCTGTTTAGCCGTTTTAGCGGGAAAGCGTAACAAACAAACAAACTCACTTTCGCATTTATAATGTTATTAATTTAGGATGTGGTGATAAGAAAAACATATGTGTTGCTAATTCGACTACATAAACATTTTCACAGGTGACAGAACCTGCCAGGGTTGCGGGAAAGTCCGAAAGGGATACCGGGCCCTTGGTAACAGGCAACTGAAGGAACACGGGTGGGTTTTATTCAGTAAAAGTCTGACACGCCCTCCCGCTCCGCCTCCGAGCGAGAAAAGACATATGATAATTTCCGAACCTCAAAAAAAATAAAAAAGTGACTCTACCTAAGTAACATCCTTTAAAACCGTCTCATGTAACTTTGCGCTTAAAAGTGTTCACGAAAACTGTGTAAGACAAAATTTATCCACTCCCCCCCCATCAGTTTATTGTAGCCATTTTCTGGCGCCCATTGTTGCGTGGGAGGGGACTTTAGTTCGTGACCGTACGCCGCCTGGGAGTGTGGTGCAAGATAAAAGAGTCAGAATTCTTATTTTGAATCTTGTTTGACAGGAATTTAGGATCGGACCTGTACCCCGCGTCTTAACTTTAATATTTTTAAATAAATTAGACGTATCGTAAGTGATCAATCTAGTCACGTTTGTTTTTCATAATTCATGTAAACGATCGCGCGACAGTCGCTTTTGGTTAGGAAGTGAGCATAATATGCATCCCAAAAAAATTGCTCATTCGGTTTTCCGCTTTCAGTCCATTAAATTAGTCAGTGGCAACTTTGACTAAGTTAATAAAATGAAAATATTTCTTCTTTCAGAAATTATTCATGAATTTTAATGAAGCCAGCTTAATATCACATTTAACTACCAAAAGAAAAGCTCTGAGAAGAAAATATCTTAGCTGACTGAAAATGACATGACAAAATCGTGTCGTCATCATCTGCTTAGCCTTTTCCGAACCATGTTGGTTTGGCTTCCAATTGATTCGTATGTTAGATTTATAATAAAGGATACTGACTTTTAATTAGGTACTCACATGTACCAAAGTTTTGGCAACGCTAAGAAAATAACAAATTTAGATGCTTTCCCGCACTATTTCATCCACTTGCACCACACTCTTGTTACAGAAAACGTTTGCCAGCATCGTCCAAGCCCCGATGTATCAGATATAACCTTAAATTATTAATGTTTATTCGCGTATTTACTTCTCTGCGCTGAAAGTCGCTGCTCAGCGCAAACGCAACGTTGTCTATACATTTTGTACATTTTTTTATGTTTAAATGTTTGATTTTGGAATTGGATGTTGTTGAATGTTGTAGTTTTGTATTACATAATCATTATACGTGTGTAGAATCGAATAGTATTTCGGGGCAGGATGGATATACAAATCAATTACAAATACTGTCTGCAACAGTGTTGATAAAAACAAACTCGTTTCTTTGCTTACAAAACGATTAATTAACGGTTAATCTTTCCAAATATGATATAATACTATACCCAAAGTAGTTTAAGGTTAAATCCATATTCTATACCATTCCATACTATACTAATATTACTAATATACCTATACTAATATACTAATATTACTAATATACCTATACTAATATACTAATATTACTAATATACATATACTAATATACTAATATACCTATACTAATATACTAATATTACTAATATACCTATACTAATCCATACTAATATTATAAATTCGGAAGTAACTCTGTCTGTTTGTCTGTATGTTGCCTTTTCACGCCTAAACCACTGAACGGATTTCGTCAAAATTGGCAAGGAGATAGAAGGCATCCAGGGGCATGGGCTACTTTTTGTTTCAAAAATAATCCTATAGGGGGTGATACAGGGGATGAAAGTTTGTATAGGAAACCCAGAATTTCTTAAGTATCCCATTAGTACGTTCCCGTGAGACGATATCCGACAACCACGCGGGCCAAGCCGCGGGCGAAAACTAGTTATAAATAAATTAAACTTAAACGAAGCAAAAAGAGTTTATAAGGATCGTTGCAGGCTGCGTTCTGTTGTTTCTGCTTACCATGGGAAGGTGTGATTGAATTTTGTTGACGTTACTTATCTTCACTTTAAGCAACGTTTATAGATAAAGAGTTAGTGTTTGGGTTATTAAGTAATTATCTACATGTGAATCTTACGATAATTATAAAGATACTAGCTGCGCCTCGCGGTTTCACACGTGTAAGTCTCGATCCCGTGAGAATATCGGGATAAAAAGTATCCTGTCTTATTTCCCGGTCATTGTCTATCCCTGTGCCAAATTTCATCCAAATCTGTTCAGCCGTTTTACCGTGAAAGCGTAACAAACAAATAAATAAACAAACTAACTCACTTTCGCATTTATAATATTAGTTAGGAAGTTAGGATAAAAGCCACAGTATTTACTCGGACTTTTAGTGGATTGGGTTCATTATTTTGTAAAAATCCAAAATTTTATCGCTATGTATAATGACTATAGACCATTCTCAGACCAAATAAAAAAACCAAGACGGAGCGCTGCGAACAGTACAGTGAAGCATGCTAAAACTGCACCACCGCTCTGTTCATACATGCTCACACACACACATTTACAATGACACTACAATCAAACTACACCAAACTAAGTGCACACATGTTTACGAAACCGGCCTCACGTCACTGTTGACAGCGCTCTGTCTTGGTTTTTTATTTGGTCTGAGAGACCATTCTAACAAGAAACAATTCCAACGACATTCACAAGATCACCCATGAAGATGACCGTCTTAACCTCCAACAGAACAACACCCTGTAGGTACAGACTGATAGTAATTATGCTTACGCATCACCCTGTACAGTTATCTTTCGAGTGGGCGTTCTGTTTATGCTAATTTTTAAGGGTCGAAACAGAATATTTGCAAGGGTAACAAACCATTTATTTTTACGATACGACCTTAAGCATTGAAGTTTATTTTCGGTATTACCAGCCTCTGCACTTTGCGGCTACGTTTTTTAAACACCTATTTTATTTATTGTCAACGCTTCACAAAATGATATGACGATTAAAATTTTAGTGGTGACTAAGAATTTTGGGTGAAGTTATTATGGATTTAAGTTTTGGTTATATTTGATTTTAAGTTGAGATAAAGATTAGGTTTAGGTAGATATTTTTTAAATCTTCTGTTGAACATTGGACAGTATTCTATTGCTAGACGAATTTAATCGAAATTTTCGGGAACCTATGACCTCAGACCAAATAAAACACCAAGACAGAGCGCTGCGAAGAATACAATTAAGCATGCCAAAACTACACCTCCGCTCTGTGCATACATGCTCACACGCACATTACAACCGTTTACAATCAAACTAAACCTCACTAAGTGCACACATGTTTATGAAACCGGCCTCACGTCACTGTTGTCAGCGCTTTGTCTTGGTTTTTTTAATTCTATTTTTTTATATAGAGGGTTTAATCAAAAACTGATTATACCACCCTCACCGGTACAAACAATTATTCCCTAAAATCTTAATCTTGGTTTTTTTTTTTTTTTTTTTTATGATCTCCGCATATGGAATTTAATTTTACAAAAATTATCACTTAAGTTAAGTGTCTACAGAATCTGTTGAAAAATTTCTTTTGACCATTATCAAAACGCTGATAAGCAAAGCGAGCCATTTTCCAATAGAGAAGGCATTCAGACAAAAGTTGCAAATAAAACATAACAACATCACGCATTCAAACTAACTATTCGCTCAAGCTAACAGCCAGCCCCCGAAAAGCCTACGTACCTAACATATCATTTTACTTTGTTTGTAAAACATTTGTATAAATACGCCCTGTTTATCATATTTACTGTCGGTCGAGCCATAACCTATGCTGTTAGCATAGTTACTGCTCGGTATATGGGGCGGAACATAACTGGCGAGCGACGAATGAGGTCAGAATGCTATGCCAATATTAGGCATAAGAATATTAATACGCTTGATTGCTGTGTGGACAAAGAAGGTATATTTTATTTGTATTGTTTTGTAGTATTTGCTGATTCTTGTAGTATTTTTTGTGGATTTGATTATTGATTACTGGCGGCTCGCCCCCTGCTTCGCACGGTTTTTACGACTGTGGCTCGGAAATCACGTTAAGCCATTGGTCTCGGCTGTCATTCGTAGATCTTTGTCAGTCGTTATGGGTAGTCAGAAGCCCAAGTCTGACAACCAGTCTTACCAAGGCGTATCGTGTTACCCAGTAACTAGGTTTTGGAGGTCAGATATAATACTGTAACAGTTCTCATTTTTTCTGTAGTTTATAATCTCACCAGATCCATACTATATATATTATATACAGATTATTATATATTTATATTATATATATATATATATATATATATTATATATATTTATATTATAAATATATTATAAATATATTATATATTTATGTATAATATTATAAATGCGAAAGTAACTCTGTCTGTCTGTCTGTCGCGCTTTCACGCCAAAACTACCGAACCGATTTGGAATTTGGTACACAGATAGTCTGCTATCTGTGTACCAAATTTCATTTAAATGAGAAAGGATATAGGCTACTTTTTATCGACATATCACGCGGGCGAAGCCGCGGGCGGAAGCTAGTAGATTATAAACTAACGGTGCTCACAATCTTACGGTGACATATACATATATAACATCTTTTAGAATTTGAAACTTTCTTCCGAGCATGTTATTTTTACTCTCTAACTCCCTGTGAAACGACGGCACCTAATCCCAATATACAACTCCTCCTTTGTTATCTACCTACGTTATTTGACGAACTTCCAAGTTTCAAGCTTCCAACTTACTTTTGAAAGATTTCTGCTCGGGTTTCTTCTGTGTGTTTCATATTTTTACCGCAAAATTATTATGTTTTACCTCTTACCGTACAGTAACCAATAAAAGGTACTTATCTTCTTAAACTCATGTTCACCCAATTTTTTTATTGTTAAGGTTCCGTACCCAAAGGGTAAAACGGGACCCTATTACTAAGACTCCGCTGTCTGTCTGTCACCAGGGTGTATCTCATGAACCGTGATAGTTAGACAGTTGAAATTTTCACAGATGATGTATTTCTGCTGCCGCTATATCAACAAATACTAAAAAACAGAGTAAAATAAATATGTAAGGGGACTCCCACACAACAAACGTGATTTTTTTTGCTGTTTTTATAGATAATGGTACGGAACCCTTCATGCGCGAGTCCGGCTCGCACTAGGCCGGTTTTTTTATTTACCTATATTCAATTATGTCAAAATTTTACAAGCCGTAAGGTATTAAATGCAAATA
The DNA here is from genome assembly GCA_949152455.1 of Lithophane leautieri. NCBI lineage: Eukaryota > Metazoa > Arthropoda > Insecta > Lepidoptera > Noctuidae > Lithophane > Lithophane leautieri. The sequence goes on along the minus strand of OX424474.1, from coordinate 2,969,599 downwards.
AATGATTTCTATTTCTGAGTTTATAGTCGGTTCCAAAAGTATCTGATGAAAATGTAAACAAATGGATCAGAAAATATACCTGTGGATGCCAATTTTTTGTGCCACTTACAAATTGAGTGCTTTGATTTGATTATTTTAATACTTCAAACCCGAAATTCTAAATTGTTCTAAATTCTAAAATGTTAAAATTCATGGTCTTCCTTTTATTTGTGATACTATGTTAAATTATTTAGCAAAAAATAATCCTTATTATGAGCCTTTCGATCGGTATGATAAAGCTACAGGTGATTTTTTTTCTCATGTAACGGGATTCGATTCCCGGTTCAACCATGTAATTATTTAAATATCTATGAATGCATTTGAAATTGTTTTTTAAATTCAAATAATGTCTTCTTTCAGTAAAATGATCCATCTTCAATATTCAAGGTACTTTCCCTCCATGTGGCATATCCGTGTGACACCCTTTATATAAAAATAACTTTTTCAAGCTTCAAATTGGGTTAAAGGTACATTTTATGGATACTTCCAAACATAATTCAAAATTATAACATTTATCTGCGGTAGTAATCTAATTATTTCGCCATAAACTCTGGGATGATATTACAGTTATGGCCTAATGCGATTAAACACCTTGTGAAGCTGGATAATTACTTAATTACTCCGATTATGGCGTCATTATTGAAATTACTCTTAAGATGGGCTTGATGTCACTGATATCGGTAACGTAAAAGGTAAATTGGTTACTGAATCCATACTAATATTATAAATTCGAAAGTAACTATCGTCTGTCTGTCTGTATGTAACCTTATCACGCATTAACCACTGAACGGATTTCGATAAAATTTGGCAAGGAGATAGATGGCATCCCAGGGAAGGACATAGATATACAACTTGCTCTTACTCTGTATTCTATATTAAAGCACTCACGAATCCATAAGTTTACTCCCTACAAAAATTGCTCAACGCGCCTAAAGAAGTTTTCACTTAAAAAATATGAAAAAATTATTCATTTCATGATCATCGCGATATCGCCGACAAGATGCAAGAGAGAAGTCTGCGATGGTATGGTCACGTGAAAAAGATACCGCCAGAATAAGTAGGGAACTTGGCGCTACAGCTTACCATTCCCAGTCCAAGACCCAAAGGCAGACCCAAAACAAGATGGAAGGCTGTAGTGCTAAAGGACATGAAAGAGTGTCAGTTATCTGAAGACGAGGTCCAGGATAGAGCGAAGTGGAAAAGAAAGAACAGAAAGGCTGACCCCGCCACCATGCAGGATACATGAGATGATCGTTGCATCTGGAACACTGCTATCAGCAGACGCAATAGTGCATCCATAATATAACTTGTAGCGAAATAAATAGCTAGCGCCATTCTATCCATAACACCCCAGTCTTACCGCAGCGACTGTCATTTTGAATCAACACAAACAGTCAACAAAGATCCCGTAAACAAACAGACAAAACTATTAAATGCCACCTGTTCGACTCAGTACCAAAAGGGTTTCGGTTACAAAGCGGTGCGTGACAAATAGATGATTTGGGACTGTTTGGGACTGTGGGACACTCCCATTGTCAACGAATTGACGGCACAATGCGAAGGTAACTTGTCACAATTATTGTTGACACGTGGACGGAAAAATTACTTTTGGATTGCGGAAGGAATGTGGGGCAAAGGAATTGATATATTTTTTATTATGCATTTTTTTTTCTCTAAGCCTGCCATCAGACGGACTGCATTCTTGCAGTTTGAATGCAGTTTAGTACGACTGCAATACTCATAAGGTACTGGTAACTGCATTCAAACTGCAAATTTGCAGTTGGAGTGCAGTTGAAATGCAGTCCGTCTGGTGGCAGCCTTATGAGTGGCGAACTAACATGCTGAACACCGCAGATGCACGGCTGTCATCCCAGAGAAAAAGCTGCAATATCTAAATAAACATAAAATCACGCTTTGTTTTTCCAAAGGCTAGGCCAGAGGTATACCTATAGAGTCTGGCCAACGAAACTTGGTCTTGAAAACACGCGCGAAATTTAAAAAATACTAAACTGTTTGTGCCTAAAGTGCAATAACACGTGTTGATAATTGAAATGTAATTTCATTTAAATAAAATACAATTTAAAGTCTCGCTCCGCCCAGAGCGGGAGAAGTCCTTTGAAGATATCCCACCCTCAAAAAAAACAAGGGGTATTGATAAACGAAACGTGTTTAATCAAACAATCTGATTAGTGCATCAAATGTGATACTAAGTTACCCCCTTCCTTCAAGAAACTTTTAAACACAGTTTTAAAGTAGGTAACTCTGAAGGCTTCCCTCTAGTTCAGTGGATAAACTATACATTAATCTGCGTTACTGGGCACGTTAGTACTCGTTTCAAAACTTTGCCGCACATTCCTACAGCTTCTTTAAGATATGGTTAGACTGAAACATTTTATTTCTTCAACCATTCTTTGGTTTAAACGAGTATTTTCCCAGTTTTCCGGACTTGGCCGGCGTTTCCTGAAACCTTATAAGGCTCGTCTAGATAACTGACAAGTTACAAGGCAGTTTTCTGTTTCTTTTGTTTTAATAGGTATCTGGTTTTTATTCTGAAGTAAAACATACGCATTCTCCTCATTACTTTCCATTATTTATACATTTCCATAATTCTCATAATCTATAATGAAAATAAATAAAATTGAAGTATCTGTTTGTAACAGAGATACATACACTCAAATAAATAATTATAATATGAAAGTATAAACGGCACCTAAGTATTTTTTTGCGTCTATGTCTGATTGTTCAGACTTATCTCCGAAACGGCTCTACCGATTTTGACGGGATATTCATTGCTGGCAGATAGCTGATGTTATATCCTCTTGAGTATTAGTAGTACTTTTATCTTTGAAAAAGAATTAGGTTAGCATCTAGTGTGTATGAATAAAATGAGACGGCCATTTTTTATTACTACACTATCTACATTTTTAAGAAGTTTAAGAATAAAAGTACGCAAAATGATAGCTTAAAGATCCGCGTACCTTGATTTCGTATTTGAATGCCATGAAAGTTAAAAAATAACAGTTAACAGTATTCTTAAACTGTTAATATCATTTAAGTTTTTAGGGGCTATATTTCAGCAAAATCAGCACTTGTTTCACAAAAAACCTACCCATGCATCTTACGGATGTCAGGCACACAAAGCGCGACAAACCCCATCACTATCTCGGCACAAAAATCCATCAACACGGTTTACAGCGGCAATATTTGATTATTTTTAGTATCGCAATTTGAACGCCACTGCCCGTATGCAATCCTGGTACATGCACGTGAGTAAAGCTGTCTACTATCATAAACGGTATATAATTTACATGCAAGTTACGATGTCAGAAAGGTGTAACAGAGATTTAAACTTTGTTTACAATAACTGACAGTCCGAAACACAATATTAAACTAGTTAGGTAATGGCTGCTTTTCCAGCTCACATAAGAGAAAGGGGAGATGTATGAGCACATTAGGGGCTGTCTTTTGTAAATTTTAATATATTGTTTAGTGTAGATTCTCAATCTATTTGTGTAATAAATGATTAATGCGGACATTAACTGAGTTATCATGAAAATAATTTTCTACCCGACTATGGCGAAGCAAAAAGGAGGGTTAGGATTTGGACCGGTAAAGTCATAGGTCATAAGTCATTTATTTCATAACAAAATACATTGCGTTGAAAATATTAAAGTAGACACTCAAATTACATAATCACCCACATTGCATTTAAATTTAAAATTCATTATACAGTATATACAATTCATTATTATATATAAACAAAAATTATAATTAACAATTCAATTAATAATTCGATACTGTAATAGTCCTTCCTCAATAAATACGTCTTTAATTTGTTTTTAAATAAGTTTATACTGTTAATGCTTTTGAATTCTATCGGCAACTTGTTGTATAAAAAGACCGATTGAACTCTGGGACTGTGATGAACCACGTTCAATTTCGGTTGGATTGTGGAAGGTAAGTCTTTCCTACGAGTACTATCTCTAGCTTGTCTTTCTGCATTTTTTTTTTCAGATCAACGTACAACCTGATACTGCCCTGCAAATTGCAAAAAAACGTAAGAAAATTTGAATTTCACGGGCTACCTTAGCGCATCCCCCTTCAGATCAGCACCCCAATTACGTAAAACACTTTCACAAACCGAAGGATTTTTGAAGGTAATTCATAATCCATTGCTTCGTATGTCTGAAAAATTTGTCTTCTCGATACCGTGAATAACGCAATGAAGGTTGTGGAACTGTCAAAATTAAAGGCAAGGCAACTGTATTACGCAATAATCCCGCTGTTCAGTGTACCTATTTTTCGAACTGTGCTTTAGCTATTGATGTAGTGTACATAGAGGCAACGTTTGCATAAAGTCAAAGTCAAATCTTTTATTTCAAGGCACTTTTGAACGTCAAAAATTTACTTAAAACTGATTGTAGTCACCCCTTCCAAAAGGTAGTTTTCGAGGAGAAGAATGGGCAAGAAACTCCTTAAAAAATGTTACTACTCTTTTAATTTTTTTACAATATTTTGTGTAGGTACATTATTTATATGGCATAACATAAGATTCCATCTTCGGAAGCCTACACAAAGTCGTACATATATTCTACTTCCTACTATCCGACTTCCTACTTCCTACCCTATCCTACTATCCTACTTCCTACTATCCTACTATATAATATTATAAAGTGTGTTTGTGTGTTTGGATGTTTGTTACTCAATCACGCAAAAACGGCTGAATGGATTTGGATGAAATTTGGCAAACAGATGGTTTATAACCTGGATACTTTTTATCCCGATATTCCCACGGGATCAAGACTTACGCGGGTGAAACCGCGGGGCGCAGCTAGTATGTATATATTTTTATTCAGAAGATAACAAGAATGGCCCAAACATTTAAAAAGTATGTTTCGAAAAATTTCGACCAAAAACAGCATTACGTATTCTAGTACCTAAAAACCAACTCGTAACAATTTTTGTTTGTATAATTTCGTAGACATTACGTATACATTTTTGTACAAAAAAGTACGTATAATGCTTGCATTTGTATAATTTACTGAGCACCCAAGTGTGTATGTACTCATTATTACTCCGTCCCAAGTAACTGCATTCGCTAATTATCGTCCCACATGCTACATAAAGCGCTACTTTTGTACTTCAAAATATTGTTTTTAACAAAAATATGGTGCGGAAGAATAATTAAATACTTTTAATAATATTTTTGTATACCTACAAAATATGACTATATTTTGATTTTGATTTAATGATGATTTTGATTTGAGTTCCCTTTATGTATGATTTTCACAAGTGATATCATAATTTTCTTATCAGTTTAAGAAAAGAGTGCTAAGATAATTTGGCTACCTCACATGTATCATTTATTGATAAACTAGCTGCGCCCCGCGGTTTCACCCGCGTAAGTCTCGATCCCGTGGAAATATCGGGATAAAATGTATCGTACGTCCTATTCCAGGTCAAGGTTTACCCCTGTGCCATCCAATTCGGTTCAGCCGTTTTATAGTGAAAGCGTAACAAGCAAACAAATAAAGTAACAAACAAACTCACTTTCGCATTTATAATATTAGTTAGGATTAGTAGATCACCATTTGAATGTTATTTAATAACATGCAAATGGTGATTAACCATTTAACTGTGTTTATTAAGAATCACGTGGTTACTCGGATCAGCCACTGTAAGTTCCAATTTTATATTTATTAATTCCGTATTTGTCTTTCGACCACACTACCTCGAGGCTTATTGGCGGGATTAACCGTTACTGAAAATTTTCAGCGCATTTCAAAGGCTTCGGATGTGGCAGATTTTAATTAAAGTAATTAATTATGCAAAATATTGACGATTCCTTTTATTCGTTGGTGATTAAAAACCTTCAGTGTTATTTAAATACTAGCTGCGCCCCACGGTTTCACCCGCGTATGTCTCGATCCCGTCGCAATATCGAGATAAAAAGTATCCTATATGTTAATCCAGGTTATAAACTATCTGTTTGCCAAATTTCATCCAAATCCATTCGCCGTTTTTGCGTGATTGAGTAATAAACATCCAAACACACAAACACAAATTTTCACATTTATAATATTAATAGGAAGTAGGATTAGTAGGATAGTAGGATAGTAGGATTAATTGCATTAAAGTGTTGGATTAAAACTGTGGCGCAGCTACCAATGCCTGAGTCTGAGTTCTGAGTGACGGCGAACGTCGGATAACTGTTCTTAGAGCACGCGGGAAAGTTGAAATAATACGCGTATTGATGAGCGCACGCCAGTAGGATGCGCCGTGAAGTGTGCGCGCCAGCTCGCACTCCGGACAAGTTCAAACGTGTCGAACATTTGTTTAATCCGCCGTTCATTCCGCCTGCGCGATACACACCACCTACCACTCAACCTATACCCTCTTACTAGGAGTCACTCAGGGTGACTCCTATTGAGAGGGTATAGGTTGTTCCAACACAAAGTTGTTTTACTCACTTAAAAAAAATTGTGTCAATGTTTCCATCGTTTGTTATTGTAATGGGTTCCATACAAGATCCTTTAGTTACACTAGAGATAGCAGGTTTTAGGCAGAGCACAACCATTTTAAGAGTGAATTTACAGAATACACCGTAATCCTTTATTCCTTCAAAGAAACATAACAGGTACAATAAGCCTCCCGTGTGCTTCATAAAATAATCGATAACCTACATCTACAAGAATAGATATAATGCCATTCCCAAGCCAGTGTGATGTCCGTCGGCTCCACACATCTTCCATAATCGAAATTCTAATTTCTGTTACACGACTTATCCTTTTGCACCTAAAAGGAGCCAAAACACTTACTATGGCGTACTATGGAATATTTTATGAGCCTCCCATGGAGTAACGTCTCTAGTAATGGGTAATGGTATGCCCACTAAAACTTATTGATATTGACTACGTGATATTACATACATGTATGACATTTCTTGATTTCTTTTACGACTCTTGTCGTGACATTTATGACTGAAGCAAGCTATATAGGGTGGGTAGGTGATATTACACAAGAAGGCGTATACTTTACTTTAAACTTGTATGCTTTACATATGTATGTATGTGTTTTTGTACATAAACACATGTGCGTTATCAGCAATAGTGATGAGAACAGTGGCGATTGGCTAATTATAACAACTGTATTTTCTAGCTATGTTTCTGATATGCCCAACCACCACACTAGGCAGGGCCGTTTTTACCCGGGGCAGCGTTTTGCGTAGCATCCAGACGCAGGGTATTAGGGGGTGAAGCCGATCGCCTTAAACCGTGCCAAGCCTAATTACGTTAGTTCAGTTATTATGTAAAGTTTCATGATCTAATTTGAAGTATTTTTTTAATACCAGTAGTTTATAGTTCGGTTTAGAGGTAACTTTGGTTTTTTTTTCTATTGTGAAAATGCTATGTGCGTAATCATGTTTTCGTCAAATATAGGACCTAGCATCAATCCTCAACTTTAATATGATATATTTATTTTCAAAATTAATGCTGCAGTATTTTCAACATAACGGAGGATCATGCTAAGCAATTTGAGATTGTATAGGCCCTCAATAATATATTAGTGTAGACACAGGCTTAATTTTCCGAATAGTGCATTTACACGATAGCAGCATTATAATTATTATTTTAGTTACATACGTACATTATACGAGTATCTGTGGCCCTAGTGAAAAGGGATCTATGTCCAAAAATGCAACTTTACAGGAGACGCAAAAACACTCCGCGTGCTTCAAATTGCGTATTTGACCTCGTGTGACATTTAAACCGCTACCAAATGAAATACATGTGATGTTTGATGTTTTTTATAGGTAAACAATTTATGCTCTTTATTATTATTGAGTTATTTTTTATGTAAATTTATTCGTTTTTAAGATAGTGACTTATGCTAACCACAAAATGAATTCCTTGAGGGTACAAAATAAGTTATACCCGTTCTTAAATGTTAATTCACACAAGTGTAATGGATACGTATTTGGAATAATCATTCCAAATACGATCAAAGTAACTGTTGAGATTAGTATTCACATAATCATGTGAATACTAATCTCAACAGTTACTTTGATTTTTTCCCTTTATTTTGGTGAAAACAGATTTATGTCTAATAATATCACATTACTCACTAAACCATTTTTAAGAACCAGATGTTGTTGTATTGATAAACACCAACCAAATTAAAACGTGGGTAATTTATGTTAATTTAGATTTAAAAAACACATACCTTTTTTTCCGTTTAAAAGAATACAAAAGTACTTGAGACCGACTTTTGTAGTTTTTTTTTTGTGTCAGTTGGACCCTTTTACACTTTTACTTTTTCTTTATCTATCTTAGATCCGTTTACAACAAACGATAGAGCATTTTTTTCTGATCACTTCTGTATACTTAACTCATTTTCCACAAAATCGGACTTATATCCCTTTTCACTAAAGCCACAGATATTTACAGTGAAAATAAATGTACCTATATAATATAACAGGAATTAATATTGCGGTAAGTTTTGCTTATTTAAACACGTTTAGTCCATTAATGGACCTTTTTATGTTCGAGAATTTTGTTGGTAATAATATTGAGGGAGATAAATGTTATCGAACGATGCTTACACGAGTATTCAATTAATTGGTTGTGAATTTTATCCTTATTATTCTGATGTTGAGAGAATGAACGATAATGGCGGGCTGAGAAATTGTCTTCTTGTTTTCTTCACATAATTTGCTAGAAATAAAACAATTAGAGGAGGTGTTTAGGGTAAGTACTATATATCATCATCTGCCTAGCCTTTTCAAAACTATGTTGGGGTCGGCTTCCAGTCTAACAGGCTGCGGCTGAATACCAGTATTTTACATGGAGCGACTGCCTATCTGACCTCCACATACCAGTAACTGGGTAACACGATACCCGTTGGCAAGATTGGTTGTCAAACTTTCAGGCTTCGGACGATCCGTAACAACTGTCAAAGATTCACAAGTGACAGCCGGGACCAACGGCTTAACGTGCTTCCCGAGGCACGGAGGAGTCTTGATATGTAAAGATGGTCACCCATCCATGGACCAATCCCGGCAAGCGTAGTAAGTAAGTAAGTAAACAAGCGTGGGTAAGTACTACATATAAAAATAAATAAAAATATTATAAATAAGAAATGAAGTTGTTACGCTTTCACCTTAAAAGGGCTGAACGGATTTGGATGAAATTTGGCACATAAGTAGACCATGACCACCTGGGTTAGGTTTTCAAGATAAGTTTCCGTCCTCAACGCGGGCGAACCCGCGCAGACAAAACCTAGTAAAGTATGGACAGGAAAATGTGAAATGATGCATTAGAAATTGTGCGTTAGAAGTTATAATCAGTGCAAATAGAAGCTCAAAGTGAAACATTTCAGAAATCTACTGAAATTATAACGATTAATTTGCAAATCATGATGATTTAACCGAATAGGTCGAAATTGTCACCAATGTAAAGTCAGGCAAATTAATTGTTTATTTTGAATACCAACTTAAATTGTCCGTTTATTCAAATCACAATCGTCAGTCTTTGACAGTTGAATGAAATGGCTATGACACGGAAAATTGACGTAGCGTGTCAATTTTAAAAACAATTAATTTCAGTGACTGTACCTAAAACTGACGATTTTAAATGATCTGTTAGTGCTCATATATACGGCGGGACGTTGCCAACGGCAGAGGCAACTGCAGCCGTCGACACTTGTCGGCGGCAGCAGCATATATGAGCACTTATGATCATGTTTAAAAACGGTAACTTTTGAAATAAGCTACGATATAAGATTTCCTATACAAATAAGCAGCCTCAACGCAAAGCCTTCAAAATAATGCAAAACAGAATCTCCTCTCTATAAACGGCTTACAAACTTGCGAGCCAACCAAAAACCGCTATCAATACACGATTTAGTAAACTCCGCAGAAGCCACACATAAATTCATAAGGCTATCGACACACTAGCCTTCGGAAACCCGTTCCGTAACAGAATTTTGCATCTAAAGTGACTTCATAAGCTCATCAAAGTAGCTAATGTACACACAGCATGAGGACCATGCGATAATCTCGACGTGCTAGGGATCTGGGCTAAGTCTGCTTTGAGTATGAGTGGTTATGGATCGGTTTTGGGAGATTTTAGTTAGCTTCTCACCAGTAAATATTGGGAAAAGTTGTCAATATCGGTGGAGTTTAGAAGAAGAAACGGGAAAGTGTCCGTGAGAATCATAGCACGTGAAGTTCTGTAATTTAATTTAATTTGTCTGTTTTGGAAAAAGGTGCGAATTTGTGTACATAATAATAATTGGGACTGGACAGGACACGTCTGTCGCATGCCGACAAACTGTGGGCCCAAATAGCACAAAACTGGTGCCATGAGACAGTGAGGTGGGGTCGCGGCAGACCACGTAGTGGCGGGACGAGCTAGATCGGTTCCGTCAAAACTGGAGGGAGGCCTTCGCCCAGAAGTGGGGGACAGTGTAGGCTAGTAAAAATTAATAATAACATGTATTATGGGAGTAGAACAGAAGGTTATTATTATGGCATCAGATTTTTTGTATTATCCACAGAATTGGTTTCATGATTTGAAGAGAGGAGCTCATGGCTAAGTAATAACAGCCGCACGGGTCGTTCCATCAGGTTTAGCTACACTTGCTGGGATTAGTCCGTGGATGGGTGACCATCTTTAGATACTGAGACTCCTCCGTGCATCGGAAAGCACGTTTAGCCGTTGTTGGTACCGGTTCGTGGAACTTTGACAGTCGTTGCGGGTCGTCAGAAGCCCGAAACTCTGAAAACCAGTCTTACCAAGGGGTATCGTATTACCCATTTACTACCCAGTAAATGTGAGGGTCAGATAGGCAGTCACTCCATGTAAAATACTGGTATTCAACTGCATCTGATTAGACTGGAAGCCGACCCCAACATAGTTGGAAATAGGCTAGGCAGATTGATTGATTTTTAATGACTTCAAGTCACATTTTACGTTAAAAACGAGGTTTATCAGAGAACATTCCCTGGCAAAAAAAATGGAAATTAATGAAGCTACAAATTGGAACCAATTGCACCAGTATCCCAAAATATTCTTACTTTATCCACTTGTTCCCTAGAATCGATGTATTTAATGTGTATTATGGCGAAATAATAAAGCTTATTATTATTCTTAACTAGCTAATGCCCGCGACTTCACTCGCGTGTATGTCAGTTATTATATATTAAAACGTTACTCGAGAACCACTCTATCCATTGGCGAAAACAGCATGAAAATTGGTGCAGTATTTTTCAGTTTATCGCGTACAGGACGACAGACAGACGCAGCGGAGGACTTTGTTTTATAATATGTAAGGATTTCAGGTAGTTTAAAGCCTGTGTTCTTTCGCTCCTATCATGAACAAAAGAAACAGTAGGCAGGTACCTATATCTACCAAACCCTTCATCTCGGTTAATTCTATAATATTCTTGCTTACATTTCACAGAATCTTTGCACAGATCGTTCGAAAGATAAACATTGTATTACAAAGATAGTCTTATCCCGTGGTTCTGTTTGTGGTAGGGGAGAAAAGATGCAAAGCATGTCGATTTTACTTTGTTTTGATGGGTTGGTGTTAGACTGTCTATGGCTTGATAACGTGGTGTTTTGTTTGTTGAAGTTTTCTCAATGAAAATAATCACGTTTAAAGTTGGGTTTCAAGAATCTCTATCTTGGGGTCTTGCTCTGCATTTTTATCTCTGCATAAAACTTTGAAACTTTCAAAGATTTGATTGACTATACAGCGTGTCCGGACATAGACTAGCGATATTCTAAATAATTAAACATAAACCATTTTTAAGTACAATTTTAATAATTAAAAATGTTAATTATTTCCTGTTTAGAGTTCCGACAATGGCTTTTTGTGCTTTCGCATACGCTATGTTCAAACAACAGTAACTCTTAAAGTATTAGACATACAGATCAAATAAAATAAAAAAAAGTTGTTGGAGGTGTTTTTGTAGTAATTAACAATTATTGGTTGAATTGCATAATTTTTCGTAATTTTTATCGACTCACTTTTTTTTTAACGTTATGGAATTTTGAACACCTTGCTTTGTAATGCATACGGTAGACAATATTATTGCCTTTCAAATAAGCCTATGTTTATTTCAGTATGACTAAAACTTTGAGATATATTATATTTTTTGTACTCGCATAGAGAATATTTCAACAACAAAACAAAATGGCTGCCACATAGCGGGGAAGCATATTGGACCCAAGCTTAAAGTGTACTTGTACTTTAAAATAGTTTATATTTCAGTATTTAGAATATCGCTAGTCCATGTCCGGAAACACTGTATATTAATTGACAATCATGCTGTTTTTTTATCACGGTTATCACAGCGTCATAAAAAGAAAGAAAGATTTCAATCTGCACCCCTAGCAAAAATGCTGCTCCATAAAAACAAATCCCATCGCTCAAAAAAATAAACTATCAACTCGTCTGTCAACTCTTCCATTGCCCGCACACCGGCAAAATAAAACGAAACAATAAAAACAAAGCAAGCAATGGCTCAGAAACAAAACTATAATCCGAACTCACACACGCCACAAACCACAGCCTAACGGAACCACATATAAAGGAACCATTGACGCATCAATGACGAGTTTGCGACAGAACAAATTAATACCGGATAAGTAGTTACCGCGATCAAACCAATCGGTGCGCAAGGAAATGACGTATCGCTGTTCATTTGAGAAGGGAAATCGTAAACCGTCGAACGGAAGTTTCGTTCGTTCGCGCCAATTAGGTTCGTTGAGCTACTGCGATTGTGGTGATAACAGTGAGGCTGTGGCTTTATAAACGTTCGCGAGAAAATAAGAAAATTTGGAAAAATGCTTTAATGCTTTATTCTACGAAGATTGACATAAAATTACAAACTCAAGCAAAGAAATGAGCTCATATCACAATGTTCAAGGGATCATTCTTACCAAAAAAACTCATTTAATTCCATAAAATAACAAAAATAAAGGGGGAGTTGTTAACCATAGAGTACATAGTTTTTTTTTCAGGAATAGATTCTAGAAAATCGAAGGATCAGCTACCTATAAGATTAGTAGTTATGATGATAGGTACCAACATAATGTGGTAATGTGCAGTTATATCTTGCTTGCTCTTGAATAACACTGGGTTCAATTATGGATGTAAGTTAAGTAGAAATCTTTGATGCACAAAATCCCGAACAAAGTTTTACTTCCAATTCCAAGTTCAACACAACAGTATTTAGTACCAATCAGATAATAACACAACCGTCCCAAATCAACCAATTCACAGACAGCCCACTTTAATATGACCAGTAAACTCACAAAATTGCAGATAATCGAATACGCACATAGGTATTCGATTGGTAACAATTGTAACAAATAGCGTTAGGCTAATGATATTAACACTGACACATGCCTGACGTGGCAATTCACTACACTTAATATTAAATTCTACAGGTATATCGATACCTCTGGGCTCAAAGGGCGTATAGCACATTCTTGGCATTGTGCTATACGCCCTTTGAGCCTAGAGATATCGATATGTCTATTTGGTTGGTAAATTCTGGTTCTGTTAAGCAAAACAGACGTACGAGTATTTTTGAAGGTAGTATAGTTTATACCCGACTACGGCGAACCGAAAAGGAGGCTTATGATTTTGACCAGTTTTTTTATAATGATGCCATTTTGTGTGTCAAATTAAAGGACTTTCAAATTTCAATTTCATTTTAAAATTTATAAATCAAAACCCCAAAAAATCACACGTAATCTATTTGATTTATGCCCCTAACACGTGTGACTCCGGATTTTTAATTTGTCTGTCTGTGATGTCTTATTTATACCTTTTTAGTTGAATTTTTCTTTTGTATGAGATTTTCAAATAATCACAGCACTTAAAGCGTTTTGCGTAAAAAACGTTCAGTGGATTCAGAAAAACTGATCATGATAATTTTACATAAGGATTAGAAATCTTCAGTTCTATGTTCCAAGGCAATTAAAGGTACAAGTCTGTAGCCGACTGCAAGCAGCAGCAGCTGGCGACATGTCGTCGCGACAATACTAAAGCTACAAATTGGCATCAGCTTGTACATTTTCTGACCCATTTGTTTACATTTTCATAAAATGCTTTTGAAACACAGTATAGTTATTTTGCGCAAGCATGCTTGAGCGTGTATATGATGATTTTGTGGACAAAATTATAATACTGACATTCAAACATTACGTGTAGCAACTTTATGAAAAGCCATAAATGCAACCTTATGAAAAGAGATCTTTGAAATTCAGAGCCTAGTCTGGTACTGCACGCTCATAAATTTGCATTCTACGCTAAATATTTTACAAAAATAATATTTTTTTGTAAAAAATGTGATTCTTTTTAAGATAAGCTTCTCTGTCATGCGTTCAGTCACGTAAACTTCGAATAGCTCAAACACTCATACATCAAACAAACATAGTTTCTTTGAATTTTTTAGATAATATTTGCATAATACGTCTTTTGAAAACTGAATAAGGTACAGTTTATTTTGACTTAAAAATTCTGAAGTAAACATTGTGAATAGCATGTAATGTTATTTAAGTATACAAAAAACAATGTCTTCACGTATGTTATAAAATAATCGTTTATTTCTCACCACAATATAGGTATAAAAGCAGTACGTCGTCTTTATCAGAAGAGGTCTTATTATCTCTTATGCGTGGGTTTGCGGGCTAGGAGATGTAATTAAATGGGAATGAATAATGATGTAAGCGACGTTCCACCGAGTACGTGAGGCGCGAGCGCAGATCAATCAACTCACTGCCCTGCCAGGGTAGTCACCATGATCACTAATACCACAGTCGCCATTATTCCTTGCCGGCTTACCGGTTTCCTGGTTTCGGGCCATCTCCGATCTTCTATTACTTTGGCGGAGCGCCGCTTCCTCAGTTCTCGGGGTTACGTCAAGTTGACAGCTGTCACAATCGTTCAAAAATCAACTCCGTAAGTTTAGCGTCGTAAAATCTTTATACGCGCCGTCAGGTACATTAGAGAGGTATCAATACAGTATGTAAATCTTAAATACAGTACAACTATTTTCTTAATGTCCCTCGGCAAACTTAAACTATAAACTTAACAAGCGGAACGCCTGATCAGATTTGGATGGAATTTAGCACACGAGTAGACCACGAACTTGGATTATGATTACGACATATCGGATACTTTTCATCCTGGTGGCACGTTTGTTATGTTTATAGTTTAAGTTTGCCGAGGAATATTAAGGAAATAGCTGTACTGTATTTAACCCAATAACACTTTGGCTGACCTGGGAATCGAACCCGCTTGCAACCACGAGGACCAACGAGGCAGCCATATTATTTATATACTCTTAATATTACATATCATCTACTGAAATGGATTACCACGCGGAAAAGTAACTACACCAAAAAAATTGTGGGTTGTCCAATAAGCCAAATGACATACCCCATTCATCCACAATTCCTATCATAATATGCAGCCACTCCCCGGACGTACACAAATAATCAAGAGCACTAGAGATTGGAACAGCGAGCAATTTTCAATTCGCTCGGCACCCTTCATCTGTGCGTCAGGTTCGGCGGACTCGCCTCCCATGGCTCTTCACTTTCGCCGTGAATCCGGCTCGACTGTATTGAACCGTTCATTCATAGGTATACGTATGGTGTAGTGTTTTGGTAGGTTCTGGGGGCCTAAAACGGCCACATTAGCAATTCCTCTAAAAGCAATTCATTTCCTGAATTCCCAGCTGTCATTTGCAATTCCTCTAATTTGACACAAAAGCAATTCATAATTTGTGGACCATTTTACGAATCTCCATAGAAAACTGTCAAATAGATGAATTATTTCGTAATATGAATTGCAAGCAGATCATATTATGAATTGTCAGTTTGTGACATTTTACGATGATTCATAATATTTTCCTATTGTGATTCTGCCAAAGTGGCCGTTTTAAGCCCCCTGTATATGAAGTTGATTGGCTGATAGGTTAGAAGCCTATGGTGGAAATAAGGATAATAATGCATTTCTGGAATTAGAAGAGAGGTGAAAATTGATGAAATCTTTGAGTTTTGAAGACAGTATTATAAATTGTAGCAAGAATACGAATTGACTATTTTTAACCCCCGACGGAAAAAGGGTGTTATAAGTTTAACGGGTGTATCTGTGTGTCTATCTGCACCATCGTAGCTGCCAAACGGCTGAACCGATATTGTTTTTTTCGGTTTTGTTTGAAAGGTGACTTGATCGAGAGTGTTATAAGCTATCAAAAAAAATAGTTTATTCGATGCTTTGTTTTTGTCGGGGTTTTTTTTTTAATTTAACTATTACTTGTATTTCAAAATATTATATCGAAATCGTTTTTAAAATATTTTTTGCTTCAAGTGTGAATTATGCAGATTTTAAATTCAAGTAAGCGACACATGAAAACATGAATCATACCATTTGCATTCGTCTCCTTCTTTGCAGACGTAGCTGATGCAAAATATGCACATTTTTAACAAAAAATACATAAATAACTTATACGAAAATCACATTTCACTGTCAAATTACAATTTAAACAGATGCGTGTCTACGGCGTTGACTCCGTAGCATCCTACGTAGTGCGTAGCAATTTCGTAGAAGTGCTACGACACTCGTAGCTCGTAGCCACTCGCTATCGCAGTTGCAACAAAAATTACATTTACATTTATGGATGTCGTAAATGGCGCTTTAGGGTAACTTTATAATATTAAAGGAGGTATATCTTCACAATATATGGCAATATTATAAGTAAATTCTGAAGGAACTGTCCTATATTATTGTCATAAAATTGTTATGGTATTGCAATTTGGATACGCAATTGTCAAGGATAAAATTGCTCATACATTTTGTCAGTCAGCATTTTTATAGATTTCTTAATCAAATTAATGTTCATTTGGATAGAGATACCTATATTTTTATAAGCCAATGAATAATCAACAGAATATAAATTGGAAATACATGTCATTATTAATTAATAAATGAAATTGATATCATGAATGTGTCGATAATTTGCAAACTGGCAGCATCATAATTATGTGCTGCAATTACCATTGATAGATGTGATTAGTCGTGATGATTCACTACATAGGCGAAGCTATATCTACAGCAGATTTATCTTTACATATTATAAACTAGCTTCCGCCCGCGGCTTCGCCTGCATGGTATGTCGGTAAAAAGTAGCCTATGTCCTTTCTCAGGCTCTAGACTATCTGTGTACCAAATTTCATTGAAATCGGTTCAGTAGTTTTGGCGTGAAAGCGCGACACACAGACAGAGTTACTTTCGCATTTATAATATTAAGTAAGGATTATAGTGACTTGATGTGATAAACCATGATTTACATTTTGCATGGCTTACGGTAGAATCACTTTGAAACAAGTACTTTTAGTAACACCATTGTAACAGTGTTTTCTGCAAAAATAAATTTGATTTGATTTGACTTTAATTTACATAGTATATGTTTATAGTGTATGTGTATAGTATTTACGCAGTAATTTGAAGGACAACCCGGACATGCAGACAAACACGAAATGTTTTCGTGTTTGTCTGTATGTCCGCGTTGTTGGGAGCGGACGATATGAAACATAAGAATTTGAATTTTGGCGTAATGGTGTTCATGACGCGTACAACGATCGCCAGTCAATGGTTCCGACTTGAGAGATCAAGTAAGATATGTCGTTAAGACAACTGCAGTTCGTTTGGCCATTATCTCACCTCGTGAGGTGAGATATATTTACCCTGGTAAATGATGATGCGTTCAACAATGGTGCACACTTAACGTCTAATAGTAACGTATTCACTCTCAACTGAGCACTCAGCGCCCCAGTTTAGCGTTGGGGCAACCAGTGTTGCCCCAACCATATAATGGGGGCCATATATTTGGGGCCACCATGGTTGCCGGCCGCTATAATAGGTAAAGCTATTAGAAGAGCAATTCCCGTAATTTTAAAAACGTTCTCATTCGCAATCTGTCAAAAATACAATCAATTTACCAACATTTTTTGCCAATTTTGACAGATTGCGACTTGAATGTGAACGTTTTTTGAGTACGAGAATTGGCCTTCAGGGAACAGGCTCCAGCTAGGAGTAGAACTTTTAGAGGTATGAGGAACAGGGTGTAATGTTCAATCCACCATAGAAAAGGGAGGATCCTCCGACCAGACGGGTGTTGTGTCTGGCGGGCAACTGCCCGACGATTGATGTCGGGTTCTTGTATATGTCCATTGCACAGTAAACTTTAATTGCGCGATGCAGGATTTATGTGACGTCAGGATTTTTGTGTGACGTCATGTCTTTGATGCGTAGTTCACATGTGGCGATGTAGATACCGCCACAAACTTACTCAATAGCGGTACTCAAAAAGGCAGAAATACTCTGCAAAATACATAAGTCCAGACTATGTTCTATGTTAGGGGTTTGGTTTCCGCACTTAGTCCTTATAGTGGACTATTGTGCGTGGGCCATGGCGGCCGTTGGTGGTTATTCCAACCAGCCCACCTCCCTCCAGAAGTTAACCAAATCTCCTGGTCTGTATAGAATCTCCGTGTAAGATCTGGGTGACCCGAGGGTTTCAGTTCTAATCTGGGTGACGCCCGTGCATTCAAGTCCATACTAATATGTATTAAAAATGCGAAAGTAATTTTGTCTGTTTGTCGACTTGTCTCTCTGTTAACTTTTAACGGATTTTGATGGGCCTTCAGGTAGACCATGACTAGGCTTAGGACATAGAATTTATCGCACAATAATTTTAGACTTTCGCGCGGAAGAAACTGCAAGTAAAAGCTATAGCTTCTGCCCGCGCAGTACTCTATATTTAAAACCATATCGATCTGTCGCTTTTCTAAACTAGAATTGCTTAGCACAGAAACGTTTATATACAGCACTGGAGCACCGAAGCGGCTCAGCTAAGTAAGTAAATGAAAACTGATTAACAGCTGACTGATTTAAACTAAGTCTGAGCTTATTTTACTACAGAATTTACATATATTTTGGAAATGTGAGATGTATTTTAAACCAGCATCAGGCACCAGTTTGTCTGGCATTTTTGCTGAACTGGGCCTATTTGGGGCAGCCGCGAGGCACACTTCCCTCTTAATTTCTTAGTTTATGTAACTACACTTTTTATTTGTACCTTTTTTAATTATTTATTTTTTTTATTTTAGTTACGTTATGTTGTGTGCCCTGTCTGTGCTAAATTAATGTATTTTTTTATTTTTTTGTATAGTTGCGTAATAGGTTTTTACCGCATCTGTGGTCTAGTGGTTAGACCATACCCAAATGTTGCGGGTCGGATTCCCAGTGAGGGCAAAATTTTCTGCTCGGGTTGGTTAGCGATAGGGCTTGTTCTAAGCCCGCCTGGCTAGCTACCACCATCTTATCTAAGTCTGTCGCCATAATAACAATGTTAACAGCATTGCTGTATCTCGGCAGTTAGAGATAAGATAATAATAGCCAGTTCCTCTGTGAAATTGAGCTTATAACTTATGGAGATGTATCTACATGACAATGTTTTAAGATTCGAATCAAACTGTTTAGAATCTGCCTTTAAAATGGCTGATGTATTTTGTCTTCGATGTATGTTAATCGTACCATGAAAACTAAGGTTAAGTGAGCTTGCCATTTTTATTCTTCGGACAAAATTAAGGATTGAAAAATTCAACCCTATAATAATATGACTGTGATACTGAAATATCTTATATATACTACTTATCTAAATATAGAACAAAGCTGTCTAGTGTGTAGTCACTGTGGTTTCGGTCGATAAGCTGCTTAGTAGGTGTTACAGCCTAGCTACTACCACTGCAGGTATATAATGTGATGTAAACATTATTTGCATTATGAACTATGTGTATTATTATTTTAGAATGCTTTCATTAAAATAAATTAAAGGCTGTTCCTGACGTCACATCGGGCCAAACACACCACCACGATCGCGAGCTTCCCCCACCTACGACTCGCTCGGCGACACCTTGAGCGTGCGCACACATATCGGTCGTCTCCTATTTTTTAATGTTATCAGCAAATGAAATACAGTACTTGTCATTTCGGAATCAAGTAGTTTTTATTCAAGACCACCAGCAGCACACCTGGAGCTTGATACTCAACATATGGTCCTTCGAGCCGGATGTGACGTCAGGAACATATTCCCCGCGTTGAAGAGAAGTCTTCAAGATTATGTTGACGAGACCGGAAGAGGGCATATGTTGTTGTATGCACGTGTTACGATGCCCTTCTTCGTCAGGATGTCAGCGACTCAACAAAGGCAAATAACAAAAAAAATGCTATTTCAAAAAGGAGTTCACTAAAAATAATTTTCATGCTTACCTGCTTCATGTTTTTTTTCATGCTTGTTTTCATTCGCATCTTCCTATTCGCAGAGGTGGTATTTTTAATGTAAACATTATTTTTGAAGTAACATGTTTTAAAAAAGGTACTTAAATCCATTATTTCGCTAGATTGTAACATTTATTTTATAGACACGTTGTTCCACATGCGATTGTTTTAAAATATAAAAAAATAGGTAGGTACTTATTAGAAAATATTTTCCCACAAAACTAAAAAGGCAATTTATAAATTATTACGATCCCAGTAAAAGGAAAACGTCCCAAGTCGAAAAACAACGTTTCACCACAAACATTTTCTCGATAAGCCAAATGAAACGCGAAGGAAAACTCGTTGTCACAACACTAAGGGGGGGGATTCTGATCGTTTGGGGTAAAGGGGGATGATTTAATAAATATTCAAATAAAGGAAGAGGTCCATTGGGCTCCAACGACGGACGCAAGCCCTGAACTCTGTATTATGTGTCGATCTGCGGTGAACGGCGAACAGGCGAAAATACAACGTAATAGAATAGTAATAAGGCTGGTTTTCTAACGCTTGTTGAAAGGTTTTGTAACTAAAAATCGGCCGTTCATTATTTTTTTACGTAACTTCAGCTTTCATGTAAACAAAATAAAAAAATAGTATCTGTATTGATTGGCGTCTGTAGACTGTTGAGTGTTTTGGGAGGTTTTTTTTGGTAACACTGTTTAGTTGAATATTATTTTTCTAATAAATTGAAAATAAAGTTTTTAAAAACTCTTTAAAATGTTTTAATTGTGATGAGATTCCACTTTCAAATCATAACTGAACAACATAGATTTAAAAAGTTGGGTATTTTGTTTACTCGATACAATAACTCAATCAATCTTCAAAGAAAAGCCTACCTTTTCTCCAAAAACAAACTAAAAACACAAAGTAAAAAATGAGACGAGAAAATTCACCAACGTTATGGATATTCCTCCATCAAGTCTTAGCAAGTGTGCATCCTATAGGCGCCCGGACAATAAACGGTAACTGCTGACTAAACAATATCCCGGAGATAAAAACCCTTGAAAAAACTTCATATTTGATACTTTGGCGACGGCGACGCAATAACTGCCTCTTAACGATAACATGATAAGCTTCCGCTTAACTGATTTTAAATTGTGATGCAGGAGCGTTGGTTTACAGTTTAGATATGGTGTCCGTTTTAAAAATTCTCTTGATATCTCGGTTTCTTGACGATAGTATGGTAAACACCAAAATAATGAAGATGATTTTGGGGGCTATTTTTTATATTCTAACATAACATAACATCACGCCTTGTTTCCGCGAGGGGTTGGACAGAGGTGTACCTTCAAAACACCCACATTTCGCCATATATGTTTAAGTCCCATGTAATAGGTGGCGCGCCTATTGCATCATCCGAGAATAAAGTCAGACTCCGGACTGCTACCGAGCAATTTCGTATAGAAAAATCCAATAACACTTAGCTCTACCCGGGAATCGAACCCAGGACCTCAGCAGTAGCGCCTGTGACAACTACAGAATATAATAGAATAGAATAGAATACGCTTTATTATGTACACCATAAAAAATACAGAAACAAATGTAGAAATTTAACATAGGGTGACACAATGGGCGGTCTTATCGCTAAAAGCGATCTTTTACAGACAACCTTTGGATGGATTAAAGCGCGAACACCATCGAAGCAGTCCATATTTTCATACAAAAAACCTGCGGGTACTACAAGGGACTAAAATCACAAATAAATAGTCGATTGTCATAAATACAACAAAAAATACTATGTCTAACTGAACATAATATTTTTAGTTTACATAGCGACGGCGAAGTACCAAAACCTCCTATCTACCATTTTTTCGATTTTTAGTTCTTAATGCCAATAGACGTAAAAACTATGTCGCATGTACTGGCAAAGCCTCCTAACACGATATTTTACTATTCATTCCATTAAACACTACGAATACCTCCTAACTTTAAGTAGAAAACTTTAAGTACAAAAACTGTATATTCTCACGTAGGTACCCACATTATTTATTTATGTACGCACAGTGATGCCTGCTGATTTAATAATATTTATTCATCTATTTCGTTTTACTTAAAGTTATATTATATTCTAAATACTGTTTAGGTATTTTATTTTATTTATTTTGTACAAATCGTTAAACCTGACTTGATTTCCGTACGTCTTTTTCGGGTGACCACTGAAAATCAGCGCTGTGCTGTGGGTCCCCTTAGCGCATCATCGTGCTGAGTGGAAGCCTTCTTGTAACAGTCATGACGTGCAGATGCCGATTACTTATCTGTAAACTCGTGATCTCATATTTGTATTTAGATCTATTTTGTTTAATATTGCTGATTAGTTATCGTTTTGTATGCACGTGTTTCTGTGACAAATAAACCTATTTTTCTTCTTCTTTCTTTCTTTCTTCTAGAAATATAAAAAATTAGAGGTTTTTTTCGTCTCCCGTAAAGTTGCAATTTTTTAGATACTTCGTCGTCGATAGGTAGTTACTGTTTTTGATTTCAGGGATAAAATTCTAACGTTTCATTCTAGTGTAGTTTAGACTACTGCATCGTCTTACCGTATGAGTATAAAGTCGAGAAAAAATATCAAATACAGGCGAATTTGATCCAATTTTTTATACCCAGTATAATGTCTTATCCTGCGAACAAATTCTGACAGTATTTCCATACAAAAACTCTCAGTCGTCAGTTTTATTCCAAGGATAATCGGATCGTCAATTTTATTCCATTTTGGTAGAATCAGCCCTTAAACCTACGATACAGTAGCCCAAACCATTTTTATAATTTTCTTAGAATTCTAGCAGCTAATACTATCACCTCTTTTGGTAAACCAAATAATTTATCTCCACTTTGGTACTTAATAAGCCATTGACATCATCTTTCGCCTAAAGAATCATTCCGTCGAGAAGGTTCTCAGGCAAACAGTCCTTAGGGATGATGGGTTTCAGCATTTTTGAGATAAGGTTACGTCGCACCAAAAATATTTATGAATAATGGAGAGTAATAGGATTTTACGCGTTTTCGAATATCGTTAACGTTTACATTTTTTGAGTTTTTTAAGCAAGCCTCTTGAATTTGATATTTTGATTATCATAAAAAAACAATTCACGTATTTTTGAAATAGAAAATAACAACGAATAAGTGAATAATATCAGTTTATTACATACCCGCTGTCATTTGTGGATCTTTGACAGTCGTTACGGGTCGTCGGAAGCCCGAAAGTCTGACAACCAGTCTTGCCAAGGGGTATCGTATTACCCAGTTACTGGGTTGTGGAGGTCAGATAGGCAGTCGCTCCATGTAAAATACTGGTATTCAGCTGCATCCGGTTAGACTGGAAGCCGACCCCAACATGATTGGGAAAAGGCTAGGCAGATGATGATCAGTTTATTACATACTCCATTTCCACGTACACAAATATATCGCCAGTTATGTATAAGTCCCATGTAATAGGTTCGAGCATACAATTTAATTAAAATAATTCAATTATTAAAAGCCAAATAAAATATTGGGCAGATGATAAATACTGAAAAACATACCAGTTCAGTAAATTCAGAATGATCTTGATTTCCCTAAGGCAATGGTAATGAATCGGTAGCTACTTTGACATTGATGCCATATTATTCTGACTGACGCAGTAATTGATAAAAATGGTAATAAAAATAAATAACTTTTTGACTTAAATGCAGTAAGTACTTATGTATTAATACTCAGTAAAGGACAGCATTATTTCAACACCACTGCTCTCAAAATGGTGAAGGAAAACATCGTGAGGAAACCGGCATGTCCTAGAACCAAAAATTCGAAGACGTGTGTCATCTACCAACCGCACTGGGCCCGCGTGGTGAATTACGGCCCACTCCCTCTCACAGAGAGGAGGTCTGTGTCCCAGAAGTGGGATCGTTATGCTTATGCTAAAGGACAACAAAACGGGAACTAAATTGAAATCAATGGCATTAAGTTTTTGTTAGTAATGATCAGTCATTCTGATTTCATTACTGAAAATGAAATTACTAAAGTCTCTCTGTGTCTATGCGTCCTACGTTTCTGATATGAGGATGAGGATTACCAATTGTTTGTATAACATACCGACTTCCACTACTAACAGGTCAAATTACCAGTCACCTAGTTAATATGGATCTTGTTGACATTACATACCATTAGGTTTATTTACCTCGCGAAGGTTACCTTGCAACCATTCTCTATGTTACATTATTCATATAATTATCCTCCATTTGCTAACCTAAATAATTGATAGGACAAATTCTTATATTCTGCAATCGCACTAGGTACAATTTTTACATTCCGTTTAGCCCAACAGTTTTTATTACTTTTCAAACGATTTGCAATCAAACAAGATAAGCATTTCATAATAAGGTAGAATCTTTAACATTTTATCACATAATGTGAACAAAAAATTGCCCTCGGATCGTCGGAACAGCCATTTTATTCATAAGGCATCTCATTTATAGCATTTTTTATTATTGTGTTTAACATCTATACTACTGAAGAGTTTGTTTTTTTTTGTTTTTTGTTTGAACACTCTAGAACTAACAGTTGGATTTGAAAAGTTATTTTTGGTTATTTAACATCACGCTATGATCATTAGGGGCCGAGCAAAAAGAAAAAAGTAAAAAAGAACGCCAAGCGAAGTCGAAGCGCAGGCGAGCGATGCGATGCGATGCGACGAGGTGGGACGGGGGAAAAAGATATTTCACGCGAAAGAAGTCGCGAGCAGAAGTTAGTATTGTGGGAACAGTGTGATTAGCAACAAATTTAAAGCTTATTCTGATGGACTTTAACTTAAAATGTTTCGGTCTTTTGCGAGAATTACAGCTATTTATTTAGCTCTTGGAATCTCTTCGTATAAAAAGAATTAACCTTGAAACGGGAATAATTTGGTAGAAACCCAAATAAATCAAGGTAAAATGTCAGTGATAAAGTATATTACCGGTTGATATTGATCTCTGTTACCACATATCCGATTACCGGCCAGTTTTCCGTAAACAACATTTTCTCTATTCACTCCTTTTTCCTCAAATTATTTATTTTTATCCCTTTTTATGTAAAACCACGATATTTCCCTTCACAACACTTAGTTACGGCAGCGGAGGTAAATGGGGTAGCACAAATAAGGGTTCCGCGGTTCTATTCATGACTAAAACTTTTACAATTGTGTATACAACTGTATCTGTATAATAATGTATCTATGCAGACACATTAGTATACACTGCAACTTTCCTACTCTTAAGATTTGGGACTTACGTTACGATAGACCCTGCTAATATGAAGTTACAACATTTTATGTTGCACGTACATTAATTTATACTGACTAATTTTATACAAATTTATATTACAATAATAGCTAATTTATTTTGGTATATTTGATACTTCGTAATTGAGGCTTTTGTATTGATAAAAGGTAATTAACGAGTACCAGTCGTTTCATAAGTAATTATAAAAGCATTGAGTGCGTGGGAGTGTCTTTTTATTAAATTGAAATGTTCTGAAAGTGATCGAACGATCTTCATTTAGATGAGTGGATAATTTGGTCTATGTCTTCTTTAAACATTGGTATTTCCATACAGAGGGTCTAGACAAGGTGACATTCTATCAGCGATTACGATGATGGAGAAGGAAAGAATGTATATATAGGACTGACATAAGCTATCGAAAAGCTTATGTCAATCCTGTTGAAAGTCGTTGTAGAAATACGAAACACTTTCGAAGCGATTTTCATTTGTCTAGGCCCGCAGTACTTAAGTATCAAGAGACCAATTTTTTTACTAAAATCTTATTTCGTCGCGTTGCATAGAATTTTCTACTGTTGAAATGCAATACGCTGAAAATATTTCAAGCTCTTAGCGAAAACTTTTAGCTGTTGGATTTCCGTAGTAACAAAAGGTCTAAAACGGTGCACGGCTCAGACCCTCAACGACACAGAGAAAGTAAGTGCTCTCCAATCCGCGGAATTGAATTTCAATCACGACTCTGATTGGCTGAACTAAGTTTATGTGTTTTAGTGTTTTATTGAGCTTGGAATTTTTTATCTGATAAGATAATTATTACTGAAAAATTGGGCCTTGGGAAAAATGTTATTGTAGTTAAGTGTCAATAAACATAATTTAAAAAAATCTCTTTCTTCTTATCTTTCACATTTTAATCAATCTAATGATCAAAAGCGTGATATAATTCAGTCTCAAATGTATTTTCACGCAGATCTCAAACATTTCCCACAGAAATCTCATCACCATAACTTAAAACGAGCATTCAGTCCAACTTTAGAGAAATTCGCAATTTTTGACTTAACCTACTTTCGGTTTGAGACGGCAAATTGCAACAACCGTACGCACGAAATTTATGTACGACGTCTGTACAAGTTACGTCGCTACGTAATCGTAAATATACGCCAGGAGTACGGCAATGGGGAATAAAGTTATGGGTCATTTTGAGAGAATGGCTAATAGTGGCTGGTGTCAGCCACGTAAGTAGCAATACAGGGATTATTTTTAGCAGGCATAAAAGTACTAAGTGTATGTGAGCACCACTTCGCGTGGTTGACGCGACGGTTTCAGCAGATTATGTGGATGTACGAGTTTATCAATTGGTTGTGGTCAGTGAAAATGATTATGCTTATTTTAATGTTAGATGACCAGTCAGTAAGGTGAGCCGACTATTCAACCAGACTGTGAATGTTTTTACGCATGACCCGCGCGCACTGAAATCACCAGTCCACCTGCCAAATGCGGTGATTATGGCAAAAATGTGAAAAAATGGTTATTTTGTGGTATTTGTTTATTTTTTTAATGCAAATGCTTATTTTTAATGGTACTTACAGTGTAGCGCAAGGGGGGCACATAGCCGAGAGCGCACGAGTGCTCGCCCGCCGCTCGGCCGCGCCGCCGCGCTACCGCATGGCGCCGGCACGCCAGAACCGCGCGATGAGCTGCCCGCGCGCGACAAATCCGCGCGTCCAACGCCCGCGCGACCACGACAACCAGTCCACGACTCCCCACCAACAGTCCGACTGCCGACAATTCACAACATCGTCACTATGCTCAGACAGCTACACCGCCGCCACCAGCCGCCGCGTCGACTGTACATCACACTCGCACGTTAATAATGTATGAAAACTTTTTCGTAACCCTACATTGTCGCAATGCAGAAAAACCGCTCCAAAACGCTCCGAGACATTAACTATGCTTTGTCTTCTTGTACGACTTTACATGCTAGCTTATTTATTCACGGGGAAAATTGCGTGCTCGCGTGGACGCGACGTGGTGTCTGCGGCCGTTAAAATTGATCGGGTTTGTGTATACTCACATTAGCATGCCAGCGTCGGCCTCCCGGTTATCAACTATCGTTAACGTAAACAATTGAACACACAATCATTTTGTCGAATGGCGCGGCGCGATATCACATGCCGGTGGGCCGCGGATCGAAGGAGCCCGGGCGAGACCCCGGCTCGTCAGAGCATGGGCCCCGGGGCTCGGCGCCGCAGGGCTGCCACGCCACCACACCGTATGCGGCGTTTGCTAGCTAAATGAGCGGATTAGGTGCGCGGGGCGGAAGTGTCGGAGGCGACACGCGCGTCGTTGCCACTGCAGGCCGCCACTGAGGCGGGGCGGCCCGGGAAAGCCTCCCCGCGCCCTTCCTTCCCCCCGCGGCCGCCCCCCCGCGCCACCCCGCCCGCCATGTGCCCGGAGCGCGCTCAGCCTCTCGCCTCGCAAAGGGTTGTCGGCAAAGGGAAATTGCTACTATCGTCTTTTTGTCGTGACGACAATTGGCCGTGCTTTAGGCGGCGCTTTCTCTTTGACCGGGGGTCCAGAGCGGGTCGTTTATTGTATAAAAGAAGCTATTTTATTTAGTTTTTGATCGAGTGAATAATATTTGAATTGTTTTCAGTCATGTATCGGGGTCGGCGCGTTATGTAACGCCGTGCGGCTGCCATGACCGTCCCGCAGACGCAGCGCGCCTGTAGGAATACCCCTAACGCAGCCCTTAAATTTCTAGTGAAACGTTACGAGCGGGCGCGAAGTTTGCCGAGTTCGACCGAGCGGCAGGACCGAGCGCGGCCGAACGCGCGCGACCGGCGCCGCCCAGTCAATAAGGCCGTCTCCACTCACCGAACAAAGACACTAACCTATAATAATTACATTTAATTAAGGATAACTGGACTATTTTGTATAATAAGCATATCGCGCTGCAGCGTTAGCATCCAGATTTCACACTTGATAAAGGATAATTATTTTATACGTGTAGTCGTTTAGGTTACTGCGCACGTGTACCGTAGTATTAATAGGTTAATGATAAACCTCTGATAATAATCACAACTAATACTCGAAAAAACCCGCAAAAACATTAAAAAAATATTCTACACCACAAACATTTTCTCAATAATTTTGATCGGGTAATATAATTGCTATTTGTTTATTATTGTCGGGTGGTCGGTGGTCGGTCAACCCACCTGTGCATTGCCGGAGTCCTTGTGCAATATTGTGTGATGAGTCGTCTCCATAGATACGCGTATAATGTGAAACTCTATGCTTTATTTACATGGAATGCGTTTTATTATTCGTTTCTTTTGCGTTTTAATTCGTATTGAAGCGATTTTTTTATTTGCTTGTGAAAGATAAGTGTTGTAATGACATTTAACTGATGCTGCTTGAATCTTATGGTTTTCTTTTCAGTTTGTGTTTTTATTTTTTTATTTTTTTTATCATTTGCATTGGTGTTTTTGTTTGTGATTATCATATTCTATTGTTATAATGATTGTATTGAGGAGGTATTGTGTCTTTACGTCTGGATAGAAGGACCAAAATAACGTTTTGGTTTTTTTAAATTGCTAGCAATGTAGCAATATGAATATATTATGTTATATAAGCAGTTTTTCTTGCCATGATGAGTGGTTTATATCGAGAGATAGAAGTAAAGACAGAATCATGACCGATGCAAAAAGTTTCATTTTTAATTCATAGATGCGGATAAGAGTAGGAGTGAGGAGCTCGTGGCTGAGAAATAACAGCCGCACGGGTCGATCCATCAGGTTAAGCTACGCTTGCCGGGGTTGGTCCATGAATAGGTGACCATCTTTACATACTGAGACTCCTCCGTGCCTCGGAAAGCTCGTTAAGCCGTTGATCCCGGCTGTCATTCGTAGATCTTTGACAGCTGTTACGGGTCGTCAGAAGCCCGAAAATCTGACGACCGGTATTAACAAAGAGTATCGTATTACCCAGTTACAGGGTTGTGGAGGTCATATAGGCATTCGTTCCATTTAAAATACTGGTATTCAGCTGCATCCGGTTAGACTGGAAGCCGACTCTAACATAGTTGGGAAAAGGCTAGGCAGATTTTTAGATGCAGCTAAAAGTTTTGATAAGATACATTCAAATTAATGTTTATTGCTCAACACAGTACATAATTATACATTTTTAGATGTCAAATGAAAGTGCCGTCCACGGTGTTGCACCAATTTCAGGCATGCAAAATTATTATTAAAATTATACCATGTCATAAATTCCAATATTCCAATACCTATTAGCACAGACTAAAAGGCACACATTAAAAGATATTAATGAAATAAAGATATAAGGTAAATGGGAGACAATCTTGTACTGAAATTACATTAAAAGCCCGATAGGTACATAAAGTTCGAATGAGCAATGTTTATATCAGTTTAAGTAACAGGATCTTATCGAGTAATACACCCACATTTCGCCAGTTATGTTTAAGTCCCAAGTGTACAGGTACACCTCTGCCTAACCCGTCGGAAATGACAGGCGTGATGTAATGTTTATTATTTATCGAAAGATGGTTTAACAGGCCTGGCCAACAGGACATCCTTACTTTATAAAGTATTGTATTATTTTAATTATTGTGAATGTGAGGACTTATAGTTTTTTATTTTTATATTTTTTCGTTCTCAGTTAGTTTTAACGATGGTATGGCAATTTGAGTACTTTATGCGGCCTACCCAAATGTCTTTTCTTTGATACTGTTCGTCGAGTCGTTGAGCTCCTTAAGTTCTGAGTTGAGCTCCACTATTACTGACAAATGCTAGCACTGACTGGACAGGTCCACTCAAATCTGTATGGTTCTTTCCCCAAAATACCATTTCAGACGCTATTCTACATGGTCCTCATATGGCCTGACCAAGATTATGTCTGGACTTAAAAGAGACTGCGACTTATGAATTTGTTTTGGCCTTTCTTCTCAGAGTAGTCAGATAGGAAACGCCGACCTCGTCTACCTTATTTATAATATTTTTTTCATATGACGTGTAAAAGAGATCCCAATATCCTATTTACAGAATAAACAATTTCATTTCTAAATATTTTCTGATAATCAATTTGAAGCAGATTTCAATTTCGAAAACATTTTCAATCTTCCATAAACAGCACGCTATATTTCGAACCGGCAAAGCTTTGAGAATACAACAGTAAGCCAACAACTCACCGATGATGGATCGGACCGGGTCGCAAAGTCAACTGTGCGACAGTCCATATAAAATAGATGGAAACGATGCATACGGATTTTTGCATTGCGTTGCAATCTCGTTCAGAATTCCAGAATAATCTATACTTTTCGTAGATCTTGAATCGTAAGGATGTTGTGATTTTCTTTGATGTTTTAGAAGAACTGTATCATACTACAGGGGAACTCCCTGCATTTTTAAGAACGTTCGCGTTCCTATCTGTCACAAATTATACAGGGTGTAAGGGACAGCCCTCTACAAATTAACAAGGGGCATTCAGCTCCTTATTTTGAATCATATGCCACCGGAAATTTTCTTAGGAAAGTTTTCATTTTTTTTATCGTTTTTTCAGTTACTATTCCTTTATTTCAATGTAAAATTAAATTCTCTGTACGCAGCACTCCATTTATGTAAATAAAACAGCTAAAATCAAAAAACCAGCAATGGATGTTAATATACTCGAGCACGCTCCCACCGACACGGGGAGTGCGACTACGCGGGTTTTGCCACGGTAACGATACATTGCGCGTGAGGTTATAATACAAATCAGGTTTATTGGATTCCCATAACGTTCCTGAAATAATTTCATGTACCGGTCGTCTTAGTATGATATACTGAATTCATCGCATCAGTCTGCGGAGGGCTGTCCCTTACACCTTGTATGAGATTTTGACATTGATTGTCGCTTAAATAAGACTGTGACTAGATTTTGAATGTTTTTAGCCGAGTTCCAAAGAGGAAGAGGGTTCTTTTTTTTTTTTTATATAGATCTCGTGGATCCTTCGTTCTGGTAGTCATTGGAAGGCTAATTTTCAGCTGTGAACACCATATGCTGGTGATGTAAGGACCACTAGATAGGCCCTTCTTATAATAAACACATTACCCTCCTTTGCATCGCGCAGTCAGGTAAAAAGAACGCCACTTCCCATATGTAAACACGTTATAAATTTAGTCGAAATCGCATCTCAGCGACTATCAATGACAGAAATGTTGGTGAATTAGAGGTATTTTTTACAAGTGTTTTGTTGTTGTGTGATTTTCTGTACTAACTATATCACGAGCTGGGACTCCTTCAACACCTCTGAGAATATATAACACAACTTTAAGTTAAACCCTCATAATTATTCCGATCTGTGCTCAGAAAAAGTACAAGTTCTCTTTACAGTTTAAATAATAACAGTACAAACTACGTCGTAGATATTTTTGAAAACGTGCTCAAACTGGTTGTGAAGTTTATAATAAGTTCATTTTAATTGAGCTGCACAATTTGTTCTTTAGAACTGTTATAAATATGGTTCAATCGGATCTTGAATATACAAAGATTTCTTCTAGATTTACTAATTGATAGGAATAAAGTTTAATATTGTTTTAGCCAAGTTTGGAAAAAAGGTTTTAGAGGTGATCGTTTTTGTAAAAGACTAGCTGATGCCCGCGACTTCGCCCGCGAGGATTTCGGTTATTATATACTAAAACCTTACTCGAGAACCAATCTATCCATTAGTGAAAACAGCATGAAAATCGGTGCAGTCGTTTTTGAGTTTATCGCGTATAGGACGACCGACAGACGCGGCGGAGGACTTTGTTTTATACTCGCAATATGTAAGGATATCGAAACTAAAAAAATATATTGTAAGAAGTGATTTTGCTGCTTCTTTTTATAATAGAATAGCTATTGTCCACGTTTTCGTCTGCGATCCTAGCCTATGTCTTTTTCTGGGTCATGGTCTACCCATGGCTTTTGGCTGCTCTGTATGTGCGTTTTTTAGCTATATTTTTTTTTTGTTATGTGCGTTTTGTTTGTGCAGAATAAACAATTTTTCTTTCTTTTTTTTTTTCTTTCCATGTACCAAATTTTATCCAAATCCATTCAGCAGTTTTAGCGTGACAGCGTAACAAAAAAACTCACTTTCGCATTTTAAATATTATAGCTAGGATAGTTAAGATATCTTGAAAAGAGCCCACCTAAACCCCTGCTTCTAATTTTACAACATTGGACATTATCTCATGGATAATTAGTTAAGTAACTGCGTTTCCTCCAACATCATTTATCCTATTCACAATCATGAGTCATGTGTGATTTGAGTGAAAGAAACACTTTTACTCAATGCACACAACTACGTTGTCAAACATGTGTACGACTCGTTTTAAGGCAAACTCAGGCCTAATCCAAACAAATATGTGTATTTGTTTACATATTTATAAATATCAAGATTATTTGTCATTGGCTGAAAACTTGAAGTACTAATCCAGAATAACTGATGATACTGAAAAAGTTACACGAGGCTCTCGTCAGGCATTTTGGGAACATTCTTTATCCTCGTAGATTTGTTATAAATGTTGTAAATATAGATAAACTTAGGTTGTCTGAGACTGGCTTAGGCCTAAGCGAAGGCGTCCACTGAATCAGAATAAGATTATGAAAGTTTTTTTCAAGAAAACTCTACTTCTTTACAAGTTTATTTCTTCGGAATAGTGGCGTAATTAGTTTTAGTTTGGATTATTTTAGTAATATTTAGGCAGAGTCATTATGCCTTATTAATTTTCTACCGAAGAGGAAAGCTGAGGTATATTCCGGTACCTACACTACATTAGAATATAATTTTATTTAGAACGATTGTAATAAGCTATTTTTCTATTTTACTACCTGTTCTGAAGGATAAAGTATCCTCAATGTAAGTATGATACTAGGAAACCATGAGATCACAAGACTTCAAAGGATTTTTCTATAAAGCAATTCATTTACCTGAAATTCTAAAGTATAATATTAAAAAGTTCAATTGTTCTTCACCTAAGAGTAGAAGAAGCACGGTGAGGCTCACAATAGCATTAACGACTTATAATATACGAGTACCAGGATTACAGGAGTGTGTAGGATATATCGCTCATGGCTTATCTTGTATTTTGTTTCTTCTTTATTAAAGACATACTTTTGAAAGATTCAGATTATTGATGACAAGCCGTGTGCTCGTTGGGATTTCACATCGGTAAAACTGGCAAACTTTCATTCCGTACCAAACCCCTTTAAGCGGATGAATTTTCAAAAATCCTTGCTTAATGCTCACTTTAGCTGTATAAAGAACTCTAGCACAAAATGTCATATTTCTATTTCGGTTTAGGCAGTCAGTCAGTGAATGAATGAATTTAAGATTTTACTATGTAGATTTGTGAGAACGAAAACATATAAGAAGCTTCTAAATAACAAAAATAGAATTACAATTTAAACAAAATTTCAGCAAGAATTAACATCACCATTCAGTGGATCGCTTCATCATTTTGGTGGAATTTAAAATTTGTTTCTTACGATATTATGATCACATGTGATACATTCGTTTTAAAATAGACTGTAGGATAATTTTAAGTTAAAAACAAATAACAAAATCTTGAAATTAAAAAAAACACCGAAATCGGGAAAAATTACGCCATAAGTTAAACGAAACTAAAATAAAGACAATTATCTTGTATGAAGCAGACACAAAACGTGCTCACCTTACAGGGTTGATACGCCTACAATATCAAAGAAGAACTCAAAGTCATGTAGGCACCAGCAAACCGCAAAACGTATGGGGCTTAAATTGCTATTAAATTCCTACGTTAATCCCATGAATTTAATGGATATCGGCTCGGTATGAACCACTACACTTGCTTGGATTAGGAAGGGCGATGAAAATTGCCAAAGCTTTTAGCGATTATCGGATGTTTTGCACGTGTACCTATGACTGTGTTGATTTTTGTATAAAATGTTGTATTCACGTGTCTTTTTGCAATTTTCAAGGATATAGGAGACAAAATGCCGTTACTAGCTTGATAGTAGGTGTAGTTTTATGGCTCTTCCTCCAAAAATCTCGAGGAAACTACGCTACGTTGTATTGCTGTGGTCTGGTTTAAACCTTGTGGTTGCACTCAGGTTACAGTTTTAGAAACGAATCATGTCAGAGCAAGTTATTGCACTAGCAACTAGACAGTTTTAGAAACTAATCGTGTCAGTGCCTTCAATTTCATACTTTTTAAGAACACCGTTATTATATAATATACTTATAAAATTAAAGTTTTGATGACGGGCGCATGAAAAACATCCATGCTAATTGACCAATCTGGGAATTGGTAGCCAACGAGCAACAAATTTTGCAATAGAGATTTACGAACAGATAAAATAATGCTGAAAATCTAGCCAGCTTTTCTGGCTTATTGGTGATTCGCACGTATTTAGTCGCCCGAAACGGGGGAATCAACACTTTTAAATAATGTTATATTTTCTTGTTGCGATTCGCACGAAGTTAATTTATATGTAGGCAAATCGACCACTCTAGAAATCGATTCACCTACATAAATTAACTACATATTAAAACAGTGAGCGTAGCTTTAAGAAAAAAAAATAGGGGATTCGCCCGATTCGGGCGATTACATTCGTGCGAATTACCAATAATCCGATGTGCTCTCTTACCATTACTACAACAAACAAACATCCAAAAAATGACAGATGTCACAAATGCCAAAACTTTTTTTTTGCTTAGAAATAGATAAACAAAGAAGTGAAGTTTTCTCTAAATATTCTTCAATTCCCAGACCGACACGAGTTTATCGAAATACCACTTCCAAGTAGAGTTTCTATGCATCCATTTAATTCTTGTAAAACGTTTTTAAAAGGACCAGAGCCGTGCGATCACAATGTACCGTTTGCCTTTGGGATTGAAAACGCATCAGTGTAAGACTATTTTAAATGTAACGGTGCATCAATAACAGATGGCGCTTGACGACAAGCTCGGTTCTTACAGGAAATGAAGATTAATGTAAGTAGTTTTATATATCGTTTTGATGTTTTAAGCAATTTTTTTTTGTTTCTTTCTGAATGCATCGATAGTTTTGTGTGTTGACACAGAATAGTACAGAAGGTGTTAGGACTCCGCATTTTAGGTATGAAGCTACAAGTACGCGGCGGGCTCGTCTTGTCGAGTAAATTCAGTGTGCGTCACAAGGAGTTATAAAACTTACGTGATAGAAAAAAATAAGTTTGAGTTTGAAAGTAGTATTCACCTAGAAGTTGCCTCTCTTTCATAAATAGTGTTGTACGACCTGAATTGCACTTTATTGTGTCGTAGCAAGCGTCGTTTTTTATTTAAATGATTTTGGAGAGTGAACTATCTATAAGAATCTGTGGATTAGAAGTGAATGGATGCAATAACCAAATACTGAATATAAACTCAATTCACTAACTTTGACCTAACATAACTTAGCATAACATCACTACTGAATTCCCTGCAGGGTTTGATGGAAAAGTATAGTTACACCGGCATTTTGCCAGTCATGTTTACGTCCCAGTAATAGGGGGCGAGCCTATTGCCATCAACCGGGCCCCAATCCAGACTGCAACTGGGAAAATTCTTAATGTAAAAACCCATATAATACGCCACATCACAAAAATCCTGCATCGCGCAATTAGAGTTTACCGCGCGACAAGCACATAAATATACATGTCCCGACATCAATCGTCGGTCAGTGGCCCACCTGACACGACACCCGTCTGGTCGGAGGCTTCTCCCTTTTCTATGGAGGATAAGGGAACTGTACACCCTGTTCCTCATATCTCTAAACAAACACTAGATAGTATTACTATTAGCTGAGTAAGATAACAGCCTTGTAGCATTCTAATCTTTTAGTGACAACTTTTCGTATTATGACTACTATGTGTGGCAAGCGTAGTTTGGAACGCTTCCAGCCAGATGGACCGACAACCTTAAAAAAGTGGCTGGGATAGACTGGATGTGGAAAGCAGAGGACAGAGTGTTGTGGTGCAGTCTGTGAGAGGCCTATGTCCAGCAGTGGACTGCAATAGGCTGAGTTGATTGATAGAACTGGGACTATGGAAGTTTGTGAATTCTCAAAACTGTAATTGAGACAAAACGAGGTATAGATACCAAACTTGAAAGCTATAAAAGAATATACCTACTATTTTTCAATACGTTGGAGGCACGCAATTTACGTTTTGGAACAGAAAAGAAACTCCCAACTTATGTTTCCAGTAACATTCGAGTATCTATGTATGTAATTGCACATTTGTCTACTTCAAAATGTTGGCTTACGGAACAATCTTGCTGGCTACAACAAATTGAATGTGTGGGAGCTCACTTATTGTAAATCACAGACCAACTAAAGACTTAGAAAAGTGCCAATGTAATACAACAAAACGACTAGGGCGCCGAGTACTTAATAATAATGTGACATCTTCTGAATTCTGATCTCTGGTATCAGCATATACAACGTGTAACAGAATAAGCGCAAGACCTGAAAGCAGTTTGCTCAGAATCGGCTTCTGAATCGATTTCCGTCATTATTTATATATGTTAATTTTTCATGAAAAAATATTTTATTTAACTGAAATTAGTTAGATCCACTGCGTCATAACAAGGTAATAAGATATTTTATTTAAGGAAATTTAAGCCTTATCTCAAAGGAATAAAGCCTATTTAAATGCATAACCAAATTTGTAATACGCTCATAGCTATCCTATGTGTAATGCGCGTTAAATAAAATAGTTAATTTAAGGTGTGGTTTAATTAAATTAAATTACAGATATTATTTTAGTCTTATAATTTAATATTCTAATTGGGGTGTATGAGCTCTTGCGTTTATTCCGTTACACGTTATATAAGGGCGGGATTACGACACATAACTGTACCAGGGTACACTGGCCAGCTATCTAATTGTGTAATTTATTTTCGTAACAGATGAAGACTAAATCCGGTCCATTTTGACAGTTCAACAACATTCAATCAATCTGCCTAGCCTTTTCCCAACTATGTTGGGGTTGGCTTCCAGTCTAACCGGATGCAGCTGAATACCAGTATTTTGTATGGAGCGACTGCCTATCTGACCTCCACAACCCAGTAACTGGGTAATAAGATACCCCTTGGTAAGACTGGTTGTCAGACTTTCGGGCTTCTCACGACCCGTAACGATTGTCAAAGATCCACGAATGACAGCCAGGATTAACGGCTTGACTTGCTTTCCGAGGCACGGAGGAGTCCCGGTATGTAAAGATGGTCACCCATCCACGGACCAACCCCGGCAAGCGTAGCTTATCGACCCGGTGTGGCTGTTATTATTTAGCCACGAGCCATTCATTGCGTTATTTACGTAGTTGAACAGATTTTTTTTCGAACTTATGAAGCAATGTATTTGTCATTTGTTTCAAAACGATTCAGATTGTGACTGATCGTAGTGATTGTGTATTAGGCAATTAGGATGCTGGGTTTTGCTGTGAGTCATAAATTTTAAAATCACATTCAAGTTGCTATTTGAGAGTGATTTTTAAAACCAGTCTAATATGCAAGATACTACTAATTAACTTCGCAAAAACTTCACTAATAGGTACCAGTAAGAAATATTAATTTGAGTGAAGAATCTTGTTGTTCAATCATTCTCAATTTAAATTTAATTGTGAATCAAATTCTCATTGGGAAACAAACACTTGAGATAAATCGTTATTTCTTCGCAGAAATAAGTAAATTTGTTTCGCGGAGGCAGGGTTGCCAACCGGTAGAGTAGGTAAGGTAGGTAGCCAGGTACTTGTGTTTTGAAAGTTGATTCTGTTTTTGACAGCCATCTTATTGACCATCAACTTGAGTTTGGTTGTTTTATGGTACTACTTGCTGCGTCCCGCGGTTTTACCCGCACAAGACTCTCTAATGTCAAACGTCAAAATTACATAAGACAGTCCCCTAAAACGGCCACCCTTTACCACTTTCTAGCGCTTTACCTGGGAAGAAGAAGTGGCGCAATAAACTCCCCAGCAGCAAAGCTGTCTGTTAGTAACACTCCATTTGAAATAAGATTAGACATTTAAAGAAACCTTTTTACAGGCCGTTCAACTGATTTTGACTTCTATGCAGTAGGTATAAGGATGGCATTAAAAGCAAAAAAGGTTACACAATACCAGCTGTCTACTGCAGCTACCATTTGTCATGCCACCAACGCAATAGAAGTCAAAATCGGTTGAACGGTCTGTAAAAAAGGTTTCTTTAAATGTCTAATCTTATTTCAAATGGAGTATAGTCAGAAAAAAAAAATCTATATAATAATATGCAAAATCATTTACATTACGCAACACAAAACATAAATTACATTATTTGCCATATGTCAGCTAGCACGCACCAATATACCAAACAACAACTATTGGTAAAAAATAACTAGGTAATACTTACTGGAGATAGGAACCGTGACATACGACGTATATTAGTATCAGTATCGTATCAAGGTAAAGCATCTCACTTTCCTATTAAAAATTCTTCAACACATACTCTGATATTTTCCTACAAAACCCCTGTAAATGAGATTATTTCTTATTGCGACTCCATAAAGCTTATATTCCGACACTTTGCAGACGTATTCAGAGCTCGTTAACGTCACCGATATATTGTCAAACATTAGCCGGTTACTTGGTAGAGACACCATGATTTTGACGTAGTTGATATTTCTTCATCATCTGCCTAGCCTTTTCCCAATTATGTTGGGGTCGGCTTCCAGTCTAACCGGATGCAGCTGAATACCAGTATTTTACATGAAGCGACTGCCTATCTGACCTCCACAACCCAGTAACTGGGTAATACGATACCCCTTGGTAAGACTGGTTGTCAGACTTTCGGGCTTCTGACGACCCGTAACGACTGTCAAAGATCCACAAATGACAGCCGGGACCAACGGCTTAACGTGCTTTCCGAGGCACGGAGGAGTCTCGGCATGTAAAGATGGTCACCCATCCACAGACCAACCCCGGCAAGCGTAGCTTAACCTGAGGGATCGACCCGTGCGGCTGTTATTACGTAGCCACGAGCTCCTCCTCCTAGTTGATATTTAATAGGACTTAATTTTTACTGTAAAATCAGACAGCTCCTCTGTGGTTGAGGATTCTCGGTGAACCTCGCTTCCACCTTAGGCCTTATCATCACTTACCATCAGGTGAGAGGTAGACCAAGTGAAGACAGTGGTTAAAAAAAAAAAACATGCGGGGCGGGTTTTTGGGGACTACCGATAGAAGTGAAAACTAAGTAACATTCATTCATTTCTTCAAGCGTTCGGTGACGATGACGCGGTTCCATGATTTTTGTTCACCCAACAAGCTTTCGGTGACGATGACGCGAGTTCCATGATTTTTGTTCACCTAAAAAGTGCTCAACGCGCCTAAAGAAGATTTCACTTCAAAAATCTGACTAGGTAGGCGAGGTACTAAATTAACAGCGCAGTATTAGAAATACTAAACCATAATATCACGGTAGTATTCGCTAAGGGATAGGCAGCAGTGTTTCAAACAACTACCTACATTTGACGTGATAGTAAATTGAAGATTTTAATTAGGTAGTTGGGATGTAAAAATGAACATCAAAAAGGTTCTAAGGGCTACTCCAGAACT
The DNA here is from genome assembly GCA_949152455.1 of Lithophane leautieri. Lineage (NCBI taxonomy): Eukaryota > Metazoa > Arthropoda > Insecta > Lepidoptera > Noctuidae > Lithophane > Lithophane leautieri. The sequence goes on along the minus strand of OX424474.1, from coordinate 2,929,295 downwards.
CACTGCCACCATACTCCTATCTGGCATGATCACAGATTGGATTCCGTCAACCAACGCTTTTATAGCTAAGCATGTCATCTTGGAACGTTAAAACTATAAAATATCTTACAGCGTGTTATTATTCAATAGTTTATTATTGATATTGACACTGACAGTCTCCGGGGAAGCGTCAGTTCGAACTGAGAAGACGCTGGTGGTTTACCGAAGCACACAATATTGAAATATTGAATATGAAATGTGATGTGACATTCATGTAGTAGAACAATAGTTAGAACTTTTGAGTTTTATTGAACATAATTTCTTTTTTGTTTTTTTTCTCAGTTCGTTTTAATCATAGTCTGGCATAATAAAGTTTGGGTAATTTATGCGGCCTACCCAAATGTCCTTTATTTGGTATTGTTCGTCGAATCGTTGAGCCAGGCCGTTAAGTTCTGAATTAAGCTGCACGATTACTGACAAATGTGTGCACTGACTAGACAGGTCCACTGAATCTGTGTGGTTTATTCCTCAAACGACTATTTCAGACACCAATCTACATTGTCTTCACATGATCTGACCAAGATTATGTCTGAACTTTAAAAGTGACTGTGACCTCTGAGTTTGTGTCGGCCTTTCTTCTCAGAGTCGTTAGATTCGTAACGCCGACCTCATCTAGTTTTTAAAATATGATTGACGTATAAAAGTGTTTGTACAAACCTACTTACAGAAATAAAAATAATTTCATTTCATCATCATATAAAAAGATGACTCAAAAGAATGAATTTACAAACAGACAATCAAACACGAATGAAAAATAATAAAATGTAATGTAACATTATTAACATTTTCACAAACGTCGCATTTTGCAGAATCTCCAGGGTCGAGTCGCAGGTCTGTGCATTTTCACGTATTTTGGAATTCTGCCCCATGTTCAAAATACGACAAATACATTGAAACAACAGATTCCTTAGATTAAGATCAAAATCCAAGATATAGGAGTAACCAAGAGTATGCAAGGTATTCTATTTTAATCAAAGCACGTATTTACTACTACGGTTCGTCAGTAGCCCGAAAGTCTGACCACCAGTCTTACCAACGGGTATCGTAAATACCCAGTTACAGTTACTGGGTTGTGGAAGACAGATAGGCAGTCGCTCCATGTTAAATACTGATATTCAGCTGCATCTGGTTAGACTGGAAGCCGACCCCAACTGAAAAGGCTAGACAAAGACACACACACGTATTTTATACTATTGTCATAGTAAGATAGCAAAACTACCAAATTATGCACTACAGACCCGTTTACATCTCTGCCCAGTCCCGCAACAGGACAGTCGTGAAAATACCATTGCTTACAACAGAGGTAGGTCGAAGGCTGCGCGGCAGTTATTTGATTTGTGAAATCAATTCGTCTCCATTCCAAGCGGTAACTTGATATTTCCATTACCGACTTTATAAAAAAAAAAATCTTCCGTTGGCAAGTGGAGTACGTAGCGGCTTTCGAATGTAACCGTGTTTTTGAGTTACTAATAAGTTTTGGATGATCATAATGCTTTCGAATAAAATTAAAAATATTTCATTTTACATAAAAACCTATATCGGCACTTGTGCAAAGACAAGTGGACGATTAAAAAAAAAAAAAAAAATTTTCATTGCTAATCTTTGAATCAAAACAAACCAACAGTGATCAACATTGGCCCGCTAAGTCGAAAGAGCTGGAAGTCTTGGAGAGAGGCCTTTGCCCAGCAGTGGGATAACGCAGGCTAACCGTAACAGTTACCTATTTTAAAGTGTGACTGGATTTTTCCATCTAGATATTCTTAGTAGCGGATGCCCGACCTAATACACGACGGTTCCTATTACACGAAACTTAAATTTAACTGTTGATTTTTTGTACTAGCCATTAGGAGACTACAGACACAGTATAAATAAGTAACAGTATTATAATATTGATAGAAAACGGCCGAAACGACACTGCGATATCAGAGTACGCAACTGTATTGAGTGTGCGGCAGTTACGTACGGACGCGGAAGGTCTGTCTATCTACCGAACGCCGTAGGTAATTATTTCAAGGTCACTGCTGAGACATAATACTGCTACTTTATTATACTGTGCTACAGGTTAACAAAAGTAAAAAAGGCAAAAAAAAAAAATGCAGTAAAGTTGAAATTAAAAGCTATGCAATTGCGATGGTAGGTCGGTTGCAATAGTTTCATGAATTGATTTTTATTCACACAACACTGTATTTTGAGGCTAGTTTTCAATCAATAAATCTGAAAATTCGGATAAAGCCTAGGCCGATGAAAAAAAGGACCTATACAATTTATATTTGCAGAACTACATACCTACATCTCCTGTATAAAACTTCCCGAATATTGGAGCACCTAAGTCCAAGACTATAAAAAAGCTAATCAGCTGACTTACTAAATACAAAGTATGTATTTACACTTTGTATTTTCACTTTTACCTTGAGTTTCAGCTAATATCAGTAAAGTTTTTAAGCAACAGAATTCAAGATACAAAAAATTCGAGAACTTCGAGTTTTCCAGTCTGGGTAGTGCAAGCTAGTCAATATTGATTAAAAAAGAAACTATGGCTACCTACTTGTATTTACCTAGGTTACATTCAGGAGATCCAAGGTAACCGACATAGCCCGAAAAATTGCCAAACTTAAGTAGCAATTGGCAGGGCACATTGCTCGCAGAACAGATGGCCGATCGGGCCGAAAGGTGTTGGAGTGGCGACCGCGTACCGGAAGACGTAGCGTTGGAAGGTCTCCCACAAAATGGACCGATGACTGTGGGAAAAAGATGGTGGTGCTTCGGTGAGGCCTGTCCAGCAGTGGACGTCTTTTGGCTGAAATGATGATGATGATGAGGTTACAGACAGCTGCAGTTACTAGGTAGGTAAATGTTTTTCCCATTAAGAATCAAGGGCCGTTGATCAAAATGCATACAAATTGCGGGTTGTCCTTCAGATCAATAAAACCGGGCACCGCCTCATCTCTTTATTAAGTAAAGTCAAAAATTAACAGAAAATTAAACTTAATTTTTCCATGAAAAATTCTAAAATAAGAACACGGTAGGATTTAGACTTAAAAGCTAGAGTACCCTTTACAATATTTTCCACTTCTCTGGCATCTACTTGTAACTAGTTTAAATTCAAGTTTAAAACCGGCCAAGTGTGAGTCCGACTCGCACACGAAGGGTTCCATCGTATTACGATCGAGCAAAAAAAGCCCACAAAAACACGTTGCTTGTATGGGGGGACCCCCTTTAATTATAAACTTTATTTAAATTGGATTTTTTGTTGTTATATCAGCAATAGAAATACACAATTCGTGACAAGGGTGTACAAAAACTTAGACACTTGTTAAACGTGTGTCTACTGTCAGTTTTATGTCAAACTCCATACAGATATTTCGTGTTTTAAAAGGTGTTTAGTCTAAACAACTGATAAACACGGTTTTGTGGTAATAAGGAGAATGTCTAACTATAACTGTTTACCTGTTCATGAGATACAGCCCGCTGACAGACAGACGGACAGACTGACAACGGAGGCTTAGTAATATGGTTCCGTTTGGCACCCTTCGTGTACGGAACCCTAAAAAGCAGTAAGAGCAATACCATTACCTTGCCCGAAAATATCCCAAACCTTGTCAAAAACCTCTCAACTCAACTGTCCCAGAAAATATTTCAAAAAATAGTCCCAATTTTTTTTAAACCGACATGTAACTAGCCAACAGATGTCACCACCTTCCGTTGCTAGTTTTCTGCAACAAGGAAAAGAAATGCATTAGTGTAGGTATAAGGAAACCGATATAGTAATCCTACACCGGTCATACGGTTTGGCGATGCTGTAACATAATTGAGAAGCTTCTAGTATTTGTTAGTAATGGCGGCGGGCGAAGAGTTTCAAGTTTTAAAAAGCCTGTCTCGTGGAATATTTATTTACCTTCCAAGTGGTCTGTTTTGTATAGCTGGAGATGAAAACTGGCTAGTTCGTGTGATATGAAACATCTATCGTTGTATTAAAACCAATAATTTTGTGAACAATATTATAAAATGATATTTATTGAGCCAAACACGAGGAGCTCGGGGCTATGTAATAACAGCCGCACGGGGTTGATTCGTTCGATCAGTTTAAGCTACGCTTGCTGGGGTTGGTCAGTAGATGGGTGACCATCTTTACATACCGAGACTCCTCCGTGCCTCGAAAAGCACGTTAAGCCGTTGGTCCCGGCTGTCATTTGTGGATCTTTGACAGTCGTTACGGGTCGCCCAGAAGCCCGAAAGTCTGACAACCAGTCTTACCAAGGGGTATCGTATTACCCAGTTACTGGATTGTGGAGGTCAGATAGGTAGTCGCTCCATGTAAAATACTGGTAGTCAGCTGTATCCGGTTAGACTGGAAGCCGACCCCAATATAGTTGGGAAAAGGCTAGGCAGATGATGTACTGAGCTAAACGGTTTTGGACTAGCGGCCTTCCTCCTGCCCCAACCTGATATCACTCCCACTGCCAATATAAATATCTGGCTTAGTTAGATGTGTTAAAAATTACATTAGCAATGGCCAACCCACATTAAAATTAAAATATTCTAACACTAGCTGCGCCCCGCGGTTTCACCCGCGTAAATCTCGATCCCGTGGGAATATCGGGATAAAAAGTATCCTATGTGCTAATCCAGGCTATTAACTATCTGTTTGCCAAATTTCATCCAAATCCGTTCAGCCGTTTTTGCGTGATTGAGTAACAAACATCCAAACACACAAACTTTCACATTTATAATATTAGTAGGATAATGGAACCTCCTCCTTTTTGAAAGTCGGTAAAAAATTACGTAAAATGTAAAGTCTTGCATTCAAACCCGTGGATCTAATCTTACCAAATGAAAATAAATAAATATATAATTTTACCTAATACAACTCACGACAATCTAAGAAGTACGATTTGACGTTTCGTTCGCGTACATGTAATAAAACTTTATGCCTTGAGAATCAGTTTTAAGCAATGTAGATAAGTCGTTGATTACCTACAAACTCTCTTAGTATAATCAATCGATATGTCTCGATAATATAAGAAACCAATTTTTTTTCCATCGCTTCACAAAGTATTTTCATAGCTGTCAAATCGGACTTCTTGGATCGTTGCGAGTTTAAGTATTCAAACTGAGCTGCATGTTGATCTCCACAAAACTAGGTGACCAAAAAGTTTGCAGCCAAAAAGAAAACAAATGAATACATATTTACTCTTCGCGCCTCTGTTCCCCGGAGATTGAGGCCAGTCATTGTGATAAAGGCATGGCATGCGATATATCCACGTCGAGGGCACTGGAGTATGACCGGTTTACTGAACAGTTTCAATTTTGGTGGACTAAAGGTTCTTACATACTGGCGCGATTTGACGCGCGACGCGACACCTTGTATTGTTCTGCTGTGAAGTTTCTCAGAAATTGTTTTGGCGACAAGTCGCGCCAATATGTAAGAGCCTTAAAAGTGAAAAATTTCTAAAAATATCGTTGGTACCTATTTCCTGATTTTGATTATAATTGTAAGTTAAAACTTGTTCAACAGGGTGTAAAACAGGGCTTTCTCTCTCCTACCCTTTTGCTGTGCCCTAATCTACATAATAATCCATAATCCCTAATCCCCTAATCTGTCCATAATGATCTAAATTATATAGTTACCACCTAAGTACACATTATGGTTTAGGGGTATGAGGAACAGGGTGTAAAGTTCACTCATCCACCATAGAAAAGGGAAGATCCTCCAACCAGACGGGTGTTGTGTCTGGCGGGCAACTGCCCGACGACAGGTGTCGGGTTCTTGTATATATGTCCATTGCACGGTAAACTTTAATTGCGCGATGCAGGATTTATGTGACGTCAGGATTTTTGTGTGACGTCAGATCTTTGATGCGTAGTTCGCATGTGGCGATGTAGATACCGCCACGATGGTAAAGCAATAAACATATGAGTATTGAGTATTGAAAACTACGAGACCAAAAGTCATATCGGGAGTTTTGACCAACCTAGCCGCTTAAAGTTTTGTCAGTAGCTCATGTAACTTTTTAATAGGTGCTCAAATATGTATTGGTGTCCTCGTTTCCTATACTTTGAAATACTATCTATAAGATAAATGTTCAGACAACAAGTTACCTCAAATTAAAATCAATCTGCCCAGCCTTTTGCCAACTATGTTGGGGTCGGTTTCCAGTCTAACAGGATGCAGCTGAATACCAATATTTTACATGGAGCGACTGCCTATCTGACCTCCATAACCCAGGGTAATACGATACCCCTTGGTAAGACTGGACGTCAGACTTTCGTGCTTCTGTCGACATGTAATGACTGTCAAAGATCCTCGAATGACAGCCGGGACCAACGGCTTAACGTGCTTTCCAAGGCACGGAGGAGTCTCGGTATGTAAAGATGGTCACCCATCCACGGACCAACCCCGACAAGCGTAGCTTAACCTGATGGATCGACCCATTCGGCTGTTATTATTTACCTCAAATTAATTATTGCCTAAACCTTCAGATTTAATAGTTGAGAGTGTCGTGTCGTAAAAACAATTCGGTTTTACATTTTTTCATCATTTGTCACAATAATAAAAGCTATTTAATCTTACGTCATCTCGGTTTTAAACCTTTAGATATGTTTGATGGCTGCTTGAATAGACCTTTTTATGTTCATCAGAAAACTTACAAATTACGTAATAACCAGATTTACGTGCAGCACCCACACAGTTAAATATTCGTTTTATATCATCCACTATCTTCGAGACATAATAATAAAAACTAAAACTAGTTAACTAACCCGAAATCGCTCGCTCAAAACCAAATCGGCCTCTGGTCTCAAATAAATCGAAGTTCGTCGCCAGAAAATTTAAGTCCGATACGAAATATTGGACGAAATGGAACTCAACCGATTGCTTTTTATTTCATAGGACATCCGATACTATTATATTTATTGGTTTTAGTAAAGTGGCCTCCGGGCTGTAATATCGGGGAGAGAATTAAGACGTACTGATTGGTTTTGTTGCTTTTCCCATATGAGACTGTGGAAGAAACTTACGTAACTTTAGATAGAATATTGGATCTTGTAATTTAATTTTGTAGGGTTAATCAGTATGTGGATTTAGTGAATGTAATTGGATCACTTCGTGTTAACACTTAACGATAATGCTTCGTAGTTGTTTGCTTATTAAGTAATGAATACTGTAATTCGAAAATATTGTAACAGCCAATTATTTTTAAAAGAGTAACCGTGGAGTTTCTTTATGGTTTTTGTCCATAGGAAACGACCAATTGGAACCGTGCACCTAGCTTCTGACGTTTCTTATGTGCCCATGTAGGTTTATGTGAAATAAAATATTTCGATTTCGATTTTGTAAGTATGTAAAATTTGGTTACAGAACTACAAAAAAAAAGAATTTTGTTTTTAATTAACTTAGGTTAATACCTCACAGTAAGTTATTGAAATCTAATCAGTTTGTTATGTCTAGACATAGTTTATTTACTTAACCATTAACTATTTTATGCCAAAACACAAGCACTAAATTGTAACTAACCCACTTTAAACCACAGTATACATATCTAAGTAATAAAATTTATTTTTAATATGTAAATGTATAAAAATGTACCAGGGTCGCAAGAACCGCGAACAGATTTCACTGGCCGAAAGCCAATGGCAGGAGGTTGGGCTGCCAAGCTAGTTCTCTACACGGTAATGCGGGTAGCGCTGTAGATACAGACCAGAGGATAAAGTACTGAGTTTTTAAACAGTTTCGTTTTATTGGTTAGTGAGAACGGAGTGGTTTGAGGGGTTTGAAATAATTAAATAGTTTCAACGCACAATTTTACTTGAATAGCAGATGAAGATTGCAGCAAAGTTTCTTGGTGAAACATACTTATGAGCAAGACCCGATTCTGCATCATAACAGCCACAGCACTCAATGTAACTTGGTATGATGTAGTCAATGAAAAATACAGTGGTGGCAAGCGTTTCAAACCCTGACAGAACACTTTGTTTTTTCGTGACAAACCCTGAATTATCATGTCATTAAATAACGACAAATGTCTTGCCCCTAGAGATGATTAAGTCCCATGATTAAAACATCTCTAGGTTCAGGGAATACAGGTGCAAGTTATGACACCAAAAAAAACTTCAACACAGCCCTATCATCATAGCACAAGACTTGCAACTGGCATCCACACCACAGTAACAGATAGGGTTGACCCAACTTATATTTTAACTTCGCCGATATACGAGCAGCGTTCATAATGTATGAGCTAGAATCGACCGCTCCACCATTACTGAAATTTGGTGGGTCATTAAAATTGTAAAGCTGCTGCTTAGATACAGGAAATACTGGGTTATATTTACTTAACGTATGGCTTCTGGTATTTGTATTGGTTTAAGATTTTTTTAATGAATTAAAGGTCTGCACTTACACATCACTGTCATCATGTGATGACAGTGATTTGTAAGTGCGGAGTTGCTGGATTTAAAAACAGATTTTGAAATTGCATTTTTCTCTAATATATAAATAGTTTGCATTTTCGCAGTTCTTCAAAAGTGTGTACCCATTATGGACCTAGTGCATTGATGAGCACATTTACAGCATAATTAATTGTTATGACAAGATTTTTAAAAGCTTGAATCATAATCCGCACATTGTGTCACGCTAAGTATAATTTCTTCATTTATATCTGTAATTCGTATGGTACGTGTACATAATAAAGAGTATTCTATTCTATTCTCAAAGATATTTTATATGTCTAGACAGAAAGTCAAAACTGTGAACTCGTCGAAAAAAAAAGCGTCCAACTGTTAGCCGCTAAATGCATGCACACTAAAATACATAATGACAGCACAATGACGTGGCACGCGTGTAAGACGTAACTGTCACGCACCATAGCATAAAAAAGTTGGCTTGTTGCTTTTAGTTCTTTTGAAGCGCGACACTATCTGGACCTATTAATAATCAAAATCTCTTCTATTCTAATCCTGTAATTATATTTACGTATGAAGTATTCTTAAATGTATAATTTCAGTTCTATTTAAGTAAAATTTGTTAGCATACAGTCTACAATGCTGTAGCTATGCCTTATTCTGGTTCAGAACAAACCTGCAGTGACACAATTGCGGGCTGGCGTTTATACCCACAGGAAACACACCCAGAAAGATAGATAGTTTTAAAATCTCTGGGGGAAATAACAACCGATTACTTCCAAACATAAACCGTCCCCATCTCTAAAAACTTACTACTTGAAAATTCCATCCTGAAAACAATTTTTGACATCTAAGAAATATGGTTTCTCTCTTAGGACATAGCTTATTCAAAGTATTATTATTATTAACTCATTTATTTCAGATAATTACAATCCATAGGTACACAATACATTAAATTATATAAACTTAAAATCAATATATTTTACACTAACACATATATCATACACTAATTATCATAATACACGTACATTAAATAAAATTAATTAAAATCAATTTACCTACACAACACTAACATTATAATTAAATTAAATAATTTAAAATAAAATAAAATAAAAAATAAAAATTGTGTTAGTACATGACGTATATAATGTGTTAGTGAGCGCCCAAAACAATGCGCATCCACTTGTTCTGGATAGGGCAATCCGCACGAGATACCACCATCTGCAGGATGCCGCTGCTACTGTTTCGCACACGCTGTGACAAGGAAGCTACCCTTTTACGCACAATCGCATGGAAGCCGTCCGTTCGCGCCTCCGCAAACATACCAGACGCACTACAATAGCGAGGCAGCCGCATCAGCATCCTGAAAATGTTGTTATATTGGACACGCAGAGCATTAGCAGCCCTATGCGTGTAATTTATCCACAAACTGCTCGAGTAAAAGGACTGGCAATACGCCTTAAAAAGAGTTATCTTTACTTCCCTCGAGCAGCGAGCAAACCTACGCGCAACCATGTTCCCCCTGACTGCTAATACTCTGCGCTCCCTCTCAATGTCAGCGTCATCCTGCAAATCGTCTGTCACAATGTGCCCCAGATACCTGAAACTGCTCACCACTGCCAGCGCTGCGCCATTAAGCATAATAGGCGGAACATGAAGTGGACCACGATTTCCACTCTTAAAAACCAGAACTTCACTCTTTTTACAGTTATATTTTAGTCCATGCTCCGCCACGTACGCCTCACAGATCGCCAGAAGTTTACGAACTGCGCCCACCGATGGGCCCAGCAGTACCATACATGACAGTATTATGAAACAACCTGAGAAAGTACTTATCAGGTTCGAGACAGCAAAGTTGCATGCGTTCTTGCGTTGTGACCCAAAGTTGAGTATAAACTGTTTAGCGACATAGCTGAGGCGTTTTCAGTAAATTGTGTTAGCGGAGCATCTTGCCCCAACAGCTTGGAAGCGTCGAAAATTTTCACAAGCTACAGCTTGGTGAGGTAGGAAAGTGTAGAACGAGGGTTACGTAATTTGTAGATGGTTCAAGAAATGTTAGATTTTTGAGTTCTTATAAATTGCATATCAAAAGGCCAATTTCCGTTCTTAAAAAAACGTTCAAAATCATTTAAGCGACAGTGCTGCGTGCGACTGTGCGCCATGAGGGAAGGCCGAAAGAAAATTGTGGAACTAATTTTTTTTAATGTAAAGTGATGCAATGTCATAGACACTAGCAACGCGTCAAAAGGACTTCAGTGGTTGCACGGACTCTTATGTCAAAAATGAACGAAAATTAGAAGTATTTTTGATAGATTGAGACTGAGATGAGAATGCAAACGTTCTTATATATTATATAAGGGAATTGTCCCTCTGATGGCAAACAGATTAAAAGCTGCCTACATACTTATACCAGCAGCATCATGCGGATCGCCACGATACGAGTACGTCACCGACCAGCATTGCTATTCTGTAACCATCTCACCGTGAAAACTTAGGTGAAGTGAGCGTGGAGTGAGCTGTCATTGTCATCGATACCTACTGATGCTAAAGCAGTGACAGTTCACTCCAAGCTCACTTCACCAAAGTTTTCACGGCGAGCTTTTTACAGAATCGACCGGCTGGACAGATAAACTATTTAAATGGCTGATGATGGCCATTCTTTTCAAACGGGAATGCCTACCTCACTGCAGTTCAAATATGGAGTTAAACCCTACTTCCCGGAACAAACTTCTGAGTGCAACATTTCGGTTTACAAGGAAAAACAGCAGAAATATCAAAAAGAACCCCCAACCTGGCGCGGGGTCTCTGCATCCGGCGCTCGACAAGGCAACAGGACGTGTTCGGGTTCGCGACAAGTCAATCGTCATCCTTAGGATGCCTCGTTGAAAGGTGAAACACGTGTAGATTTCTTACAGGGTATTTTTATGACTCTTTAGGAACAGTTAAGCGGAAAAGGTTATATCAAAAATAACCTATTCGACTTCCATAATCCATACTGTACCACACCACAAAAAATTTACCTATAAAAGATCACTCTAAAAACCGTATCTTTAATAACTGCCAGTTAAAATACAATTTTGGTGAAAGGAAGGCCTCGGTCTATTGACATGACATGGTGCATGCTGTAAATGTATTTCACACGAAGTGCCGGAAAATGTTCAGTGCAAAGTGCTCCGGGTTTATTTTTTCAGTTTATTGGGTTATCATCATCGATAAAGGCTGTTAAATTTCAGCGTTGGAAGATGGGCGCACAGTGGATCGAAAAAAGGCTCTCGATGACATTGGAGCATATATTTTAAAGTGTTGGATTTTTGCTTGAAATTGCTTTGAAAAGCCAATAATAATATGATGCATTATCATAGGATACAATTATTCCGGTAGGCAAAATGGCAACATATTTTTTTATGTACATTTTTATATTAACATTTTTATATTGTAACATTTTTTTTTATGTACGAAAAAAAATAAGCTATTAATAATGCCTATAATTCCGAAACGAAGAGAATAACCTTATGTAACTATTAATTTATGATTTTTTGACAAACTTCATATAAAGAGATTGAGTGCTGTATTAAAAAAAAAAAAAAACTTCCCTCTATATGAGAAAATCGAGTGCCTTCGACAGGCTTTTTGCGATATATAGCGACGTCGTTAACTGCTTTGTAACAAATAATTTCCAAACTTGGCGAACTGATTCTTTAAGGTTAAATTAAATTAGCTAGCGAAACTCTTCAGTTGTCATAGGTATCGATATCTAAATATAAGATAAAACAAAATAAAAATGATTTGGTGATAGAATTTTGTTGGGTCAACCACCGTTGGTAATGTAGTTAAGTACCTACTTGAAGTGACGTGTTGGAAAATCCGTTTTTTTGTTTTTTTTTTTATCGTGTGAAGGTTACGACGCTCATCACGTTTGTAAAGTATGTAGTACACAGACACTGAACTCCAAAAAAAAAATCTTTTTTGTTTTACGTATCATGTTTATAATTCCCGTCTGCGGAGTTTCTCTAAATAATTTCATTTGACCCTGCTATCTAATTGCGTAACTTATTTTCGTAACCGATTACGACTAATTTGTTTCATTATGTCAGTTCAACAGCATTCATTGCGTTATTTACGTTGTTGAGTTGGTTTTTTTTTCGAACTTATGAAGCAATGGATTAGACATTTGTTTCAAACCAATTCCAATTCTGACCGATCGTGTATTACGCAATTAAGGTGCTGTTTATAATCTTGTATAGTGCAGACCACAACGTACTTGGGAAAAGGTTAGGCAGACAGAAGATGATGAGTGCCTATAACGAATAGGGTTAAATTAAAACACACGAGCTGTCGATTTCCTGAGCAATTGAGATATTGTTGCCTGATTTTCTTAAACACCTCTTAAACACCCGTGAACAATTCTAGAGTATCATTTATTTACAAATCTCTGTAATTGTTCGTGTACACGCCAAATAAATAAAAAGGATCTCAAATCTCTACTCATACTTTATTAAAATAGGTACGTCAGCCTTGTCGCGCTCTTGTTGACAAAATAGAACTCCCTTGCTTGAATACAAAGATAACACTAACAGCTATAAGTACCTTAGACCGTAAATAATAAAGTACATTTTGCTATGAGTGGACGGTAAAGTTATGTTGGTGAAGGCTTATTCGAATTACAACGCCCTACGTTCAAGAGATCAATAATGCGTTCAAAAAGTTGATTTGATCCACAAGTAGTACATAGCTTTGGGTTGAATTACAGACAGACAAACTTGATATGTGGAACCAATATTGGAATTGGTGTTGGCTAGGTGAGTAAATAAACGTTATGGCTTCGAGGACACAAGGCAAGTTAAGAGAGAGAACTTTGATAAAGCAAATTCTTATTATCTGAACATTTCATGAAACGGACATTTTTCATCCAACTTGGGTGTCAATTATGGGAAACCCCAAAGAAATTCTCTATAGCCTACCAATGAACGACAGCCATTTAGGTGACTAGAATGTTACGACATAGTTATTAAAAAGTGTTCATAATAACGTTTTTAAACTGAAATAAAAACTGCTTTAAAAAATGGGCAAAAATTTCCTGCTCATATAGCTTTTCGTTTTGAGAGAATTTCTTGATATGTTCGAGTTTCTTGTGTTTATTAATCTCGCTTCCATCAAACAGGTTCAGAATACAAAACAGCAATGGTGTTAAGCAAAAATCATGTACGATGCTAGAACAGGCAGCCTCAAAATATCATCGACAAGAATTCATCAAATTGTGTGTGCTTCGGGAACTTAATAATTATAGCCTGGAGTTTGGTAGTTGACGGTGTTATACCCCCGTGCTTCGGAAGGCACGTTAAGCCGTTGGACCTGCGCCTGATCTCTCTCTCTGGTCGTGTCGGATTGCCGTACCATCGGACTATGAGAGTGAGGGAAGAGAGAGTGCACTTGTGTCTGCGCACACACTTGTGCACTATAATATCTCCCGCTCCGAAGGCTACTCTCCGTTGAGATTGGCCACCCTGGCCGAAATACAGTCTGGAGGACTATATAATTATGGCTATACATTTGGCAGACAATTAAATGAATTCTTGTCGATGTAAATACCTTTTTGACGCTGACTGAACCTCCTTGTCCTCCTCATTCATCATTTCAGCCAAAAGATGTCCACTGCTCGACATAGTGCTCCCCCAAGCCCCCAAGAACCGCCACTTCAACCGGTTCTGTGCTTCTCGCATCCAGCGAATTCTTGCGGCCTTCACCAGGTCATCGGTCCACCTTGTGGGGCGCCTTCCAACGCTACGTCTGCCGCTATGCGATCGCCACCCCAGAACCTTTTGACCCCACCGGCCATCTGTTCTGGGAGCAATGTGGTCCTTGTACAAACTCTTTACTTGTTACAAATAAAACGTATAGAAATACGTCATATTTTGTTACTAGAAACAGTCAGCTCTATACCTATCTCCCAAGATTATCTAATGCTAATAAGCAACTATTCAAAAACAGTTGCAATGTAGATAAAAGTAATTCAATTTTCTCTTACGTAAGTTTATTGTATTATGTACTTGTCTAGGAATAGACAATGGCGTCTCGATATACTCCAGAGAATTGCACTATGCATATTGTAACAAGGTGAAACACCTTTAAAGAATCTTATTTTGCTTGAACCTAGACAGTTGGTAGTTATTACATCTAGGTGTTTGTCTGCAGTTGCGCTGTATAGTATAATCTTCCGTAACCCGGGCGACCGAGCTCTGAAGGCCAATTCTCGTACATAAAAAAAGCAACCGACTTCCAAAAAAAACACAAAAAAGTGAAAAATATCTTTAATTTCGGAAGTCGGTGTCTTTGCTTTTCAATTTTCGGTTTTTGCCACCGACTTCCGAAATTAAAGTTATTTTTGTGTTTTTTTTTGGGAGTCGGTTGTTTTTTTTTAGAATAAGTTTTTATTTTTCACTTTTTATTTGTGGTACCTACCCCACACAAATTGGAATACCTACTGTGTAAATAACAGTGACGAGTCAAATAAAATGTCGTCTACATACATTAAGTGGGAAAAATGCGTAATTATTGAAGCTAATTCAAAAACTACGCCAGCAAAGTTAATAAAATTTATATGGGACCACCTCTGAAGCATGACCTACCAAACAAAAAAAGAGTCATCAAAATCAATTCATAATTGGCGGAGTAATCGCGTAAACTTACAGACGACTTGTCGAAGTCTGTTAAAAACGTTCACATTCAAGTCGCAATCTGTCAAAATTGTTGGTAAATTGATTATATATTTGACAGATTGCGAATGAGATGCGAATACGAACGTTCTTAAAATTTAGAAAATAGAGAATAGGCCCCCAAGATACAGGCGCTGCCTAGTTTGGGGACCACTGTTTTAATTACTATGTTAAATATTCTAGTTACAGTAAGCATGCAATATTATTTTTATTTTTTTTTAATTTACTTTGTAACAATGGACCAATAAATTATTCTTATTCTTATTCTTATTTAACACTTTAGCATAGTTGAAACTAATTCCATGAATAGTAGTACATACTAATTCTATGAATAGTACATACTGATTCCATGAATAGTACATACTAATTCCATGAATAGTACATACTAATTCCATGCTGCCATGTCATTATTCTAAGGTAGCCATCTTGTTCTAAGCTTTGGGTGTATGTACGAGCTCTGCTCGAGTAAAAATAGAGAAAACGAATTTTCTCAGATATGAAACCTTGCTAGATCGATTGTTCGCCTCCGTAAAGCCCTATAATACAACTTCCATCGAAATAGATATTGCCGCTGATTATGTATATTACTTCCATCCTAAAACGTTCTAGTATGTATCAAACACCCATTCCTTTGAGAAAAAACCGTCTACGCGTTTACAAAGAGTAAACTAGTTAAATAAAAGACACCAGTAAATGGTTAGTTCTTTTTCAAGGGAATTCCTGTTGGCTAGTTCGCTTTTACTGTGAAGGAGCAAGCACTTAGGGCACTCGGGCGAGAGAGAACCATAACTATCTCAGTACCTACCTATGTCCTTTTTAAGGGTTCTGGAAAAAATCTTCGATACAACCATTGCATTAAAGTATGGGCAACGGAATTTAACTTTATAATAGTAGATAGGTAATTATATCACTTCAGGATACACTACATATTTCATTATTTTAAGGCACTGTACAAAAAGGTGGACGTCTTGGTTTTGTAACACACTTTTATAGGTTTTAAGTTTTTTTTGTACCTAACTAACTAACCTATGGATAATTATTGTCTAAGCAAATAAATTAGTTTAATGAAGATACACTGGATAAACGAAATTAACCAACAATCTATAAAAGTATCCGAACCTAACTAAAAGTTTTAACAAACTAAAATATGGCGTCGATAAATTCTTCCGCATCACTGTCGACTGGTACTGTAGCCATCAGACTGGTGGCATTGCCACGTTGTATGGCAATGCTTAGCCTCTGGGCAAGGTAAAATCCAGCCCTTAGTAAGCCCCAGCCCCTGGTAAGTTTCAACCAGTCAGCGAGTTTCCTTAAAAATAAGACCCGATTATGACTAGATTCTAAATTCAAACTTGTGGTATCTACATCATCACATGCGAACTAAGCATCAAAGACCTGACGTCACACAAAATTCCTGACGTCATAAATCCTGCATCGCGCAATTAAAGTTTACCGTGCAATGGACATTACAAGAACCCGACATCAATTGTTGGGCAGTTGCCTGCCAGACACTCCCGTCTGGCCGGAGGATCCTCCTTTTTGTGGATGAGTGAACTTTACACCCTGTTCCTCATACCCCTAAATTGGTGATCCCGGATATGAACGTCAACGCAGCCTTCGTGCAGCTACTCCAGCGTGACTTCATCATCATCACTCTGCAAGCTTTCGTGAGGCGAGTCACACAGCCAAGCCAACACCCACGGCTTCAACGGGTATCCTGACCACCAGCATGCAGCGAACGCGCATTCCTGGTTTCAATGTCGCCTTCATTTTGAATACAATACCAACTTACCTAATCAAAATTACATTCTTCCCCTAAACTAGCCTGAAAATTGACTTCGATTTATCTCCAATTAAACGTATCCTTTTCAGTTAGTTCAATGTGTTACTGTTGCGGAATCGAGTCAAATAACTAAAGCAGCCATACAGACCTAAATTCTAAATATCTATTGGCAAACAATAGCTGATTATTTGTACTCGACCTCAAATACAAATTCCTCTAGCCAGCTACCCCTTAACTTGCAATATCTATTACGAGCCCGTCATTCACCCCTGGTGTACACCGTACGGACTCGTTAACGCAAAGGTTAGCCCTATTGATTGCAATGTAGCCCATGGGTGGCGCCTATCCATGTGTGAACCAAGCTTTATCCACTGAGTAATGCGGAATTGTAAGGGTTATTGGAAAAATGAGGGGTGAAATGTAGGGGTTAAGTGGGGGATTTAATGAATTATTTAAATTGAGGATGAAAAAGTTTTTTGTAAAGGAAACAAAATGATCAACACTGGTCTGTCGGTTAAATAAAATAAATGAAATTACATTGATTTTTGAGTGTTCAAATTATGAAGTAGTAGGCAGTGCGGCATTAATGAGAAAGGACCAGTTTCTTACTTTTAAACAACAAAAAAAGATCATATCAACATAACATAACATCACGCCTGTAATCCTCGAAGGTAAGGCAGAGGTGTACCCATAGTAGGTACACCCACATTTCGCCAGTTATGTTTAAGTCCGATGTAATAGGCGAGCTTATTGCCATCAATCGGGCACAAATCCAGACTCCGGACTGCTACTGAGAAATTCGAGATGGAAAACCCAATAACACTTTGCCCTACCCGGGAATCAAACCTGGGACCTCATGCAAAAAAAAAGATCATGAAGCACTAAAATGCAATTTTCAACTAAATAACATAGATATACTAAACCAACATAGTAATATGAATTCATTGATTGCCATAAACCAAATTGGTTACCGATCTGTCATTCGCTTACCATGTATATAAAAAAAATGTATTTCATACACAGGGCTGTCACAAAACTATAAACAGATTTGCCGCAGCTAGAGTTTTGGCAGATTTAAGCTAACTGACCACTGGAGTGTAAAAATATGCTGTAGCATGCAAACCTACTAATATAGACATGCGAATGATGGAAATAGAGGGATGGTCTTGATAATCTTGAAAGTAATAAATAACGTAAAGGATAAATTCGAGGCCAGAGAGGAGTAATAAACATAATTACATTGTTTCTACAATAGTCTCAACATGGCTGACCATATAACCAGAGATATTGTTGTTTAAAATAGATTTAAAAAAAAAACAACCGACTTCCAAAAAAAAACACTAAAGCGTGAAAAATAACTTTAATTTCGAAAATCGTTGTGTTTGCTTTTCAATTTTTGTTTTTTGCCACCGACTTCCAAAATTAAAGTTATTTTTCACTTTTTAGTGTTTTTTTTTTTAAGTTTTTATTTTTCACGTTTTAGTTGTGGTACCTACCTCACACAAATTTGAATACCACTACCTGCTATGTGAATAACAGTGACGGAGTCACTTAAAACATTGTCTAGACATTATGAAGTGGGAATAAGTGGGCAAAATACGTAATATTGAAGCTAAATCAAAAACTACTCAAGCAAAGTTAACAAAATTTATATGGGACCACCTCGGGAGCCACCATTTCAAACAATTTTTTTTTTTTTTAATGTTTTAACTATTGGCAAAAATATCGATGAAAACACACAAAAAAAAAAACATACTGACGAATACAAACCTCCTCCTTTTTGAAAGTCGGTTAAAGAGTGACCAAGGAGTGTTTTGCCCGTTCTCTTGCATAGGAACTTGTGTACAAAGGATACTTTGTACGCCAAGCTATTTATCTTTTGAATTAACTGATCGACTTTATGACGGTTAAATTAAAATTTCTGTACGTCAATATTTTGCCTCTGCTTAGCATTGGGCTGTGATTGAAACGCACCCACTTTTATTCAATATGCTCAAAGAATTCAACGCTCAAACTCTTCAATACCCGCAATAGGTTCACCAAATATTCCTCCACAGTGTACAGCAAATACAAACTAGTCATCTCGAACGATTTTTGAATGCATCGTGTGGACGACTGTACCAATTACTCGTGCGGCCGGCCTCCGCGGAATATTCCAGACTGACCCAACTCAGAGCGATTTTAAATTGAATTTTTGAGAATTACGACGACAATTTTCGGAGTAACGTGGATTGTACGGGTACCTACGTCTTGTGGACGGTGATGCTCCGGTCATTAGACGCATTGGAAGATGAACTCAGAAGGACTGATATCCTATCCTAACTATAAATATATATCCGAACTATCCTGACTATATAATTATATAACCTAACTATCCTATTCCTAACTAATATTATAAATGCAAAAGTCAGTTTGTTTATTTGTTTGTTACGCTTTCACGCTAAAACGGCTAAACGGAATTGGATGAAATCTGGCACATACGTAAAACATGACCCAGAGAAAGACATAGGCTACTTTTATCCTGGATCGCAGACGAAATCGCGGGCAACCTCTAGTATTATAATGTAGTAGATACGTGATTATTCTCTGGACATAGTAAAACTCTAAAAGTTTGGACGTGAGTCTTCTTAGGGCTCATGTAGGTACATTAATGGTTGCCATGACAATAACTAGACCGCCAACTACAAAGACTACTCGTTCATGACCGTGAAATTGAAAACGCCACACATTTAGTAGCAGATTTTACGCTGAATAGAAAGATAATGACGTATTTCACAGAAACTTGAAAATCAAATTGAGTAAGTCGCTACAAGCGTCGGCGTTGCCTCTCAAACTAAACCCCCGTATATTTTACTTCATCCACCTCCAATTTTCAGAGTAAGGAATACATACGTACATTTTTGAAATTACTGTGCCGTTGATTCTGTGTTTGGAAAATGGCTTTAGAGATGCATTTTTCGTGGCTATGTTTACGTTTCTGCATTTTGGGGTATCACAACTTATCAACATTGTAAAATCATAGATATCGTGTATTTTGTCCTGAGATTGTCTTGTACCGAAGTGGATTACCTACCACACTTGCTCGGTGCGCGTTGGATATTTTAGATTATTTGGTACGTCTAGAATTCTGTTCGATATTTTCCTTCATCGGATGTTAGTGGTGTCACATATTTTTCAGTCTTTTTTTTGTGTGTTTTTCAGTGTGTGAAGTGACGCTTGCTTTGTCATAGTAAGTATGTCTAAAAGAATTGCTCTGCTAAGCTTTGAAGTTCTTTGCATTGCTTTGATTCAAGTGACCACATATTTCTAAAACAATTCCAATATGTATTTTATTAATTTTGTACTATACAACTAATAATTAAGTAATTAAATCGTAACTAATATTAATTAAAACTAACTATACAAATAAACAATTAATAACTAAAATATGGCGTCGAAAAATTCCTCCGCATCGCTGTCGGCTGGTAATGTACCCAAGAGACTGGCGGCATTGCCACGTTGTATGGCAATACTTAGCCTCTGACCAAGGTAAAAGCCAGCCCTAGGTCACGGGAAGTATCAAATAGCCGTTTGGAGATTTCGTTGAACAAACTATGAGCACTCGGATATTTTTTTTCCAATTATGTTCGCAGATTCACACCTCGATACCGTATTCTAAGTTATTTTTAGAGAATACTACAGTTCACATATACATAATTCTGAAAATAACACAGAAAATAATTCTGGTTAAATCCGGTAGAGCCTAGCACAGTCGAGGAATGTTCACAAGCAGCTTACACCGGAACATACCCACGTAACATATCAGTTTTAAAATGTAATATTTATTTTTTATGTGCTCCTGGTAGTCGTGGTTGATTGTTCACAATGTGCGGAAGGGTAAGTAGCTTTTCTCCGATTGGGTTTCTTCTTTTAGAGCAATCTCTATCATAATGTGAACTAAATATATATAGACCAGATGGCATGACGTTGTTGCCTTGGAAGATGGGTAGGCCTCTGGTGTGGGACGCAACCTGTGTCGACACCCTTGCACCATCCCATGTTCCTAGCACGGCAGGCTGTGCTGGCGCCGCTGCTGCGGCTGCTGAGACCCTCAAGCGGCGCAAATACTGTAACCTTATGGGCAACTACAGTTTTGAG
The DNA here is from genome assembly GCA_949152455.1 of Lithophane leautieri. Lineage (NCBI taxonomy): Eukaryota > Metazoa > Arthropoda > Insecta > Lepidoptera > Noctuidae > Lithophane > Lithophane leautieri. The sequence goes on along the minus strand of OX424474.1, from coordinate 2,908,226 downwards.
CCGTTTGGGGTCGAGACGCTCGGGTCATGGGGCCCGAGTGCGCGTCTCCTTTTTAAGGAAATTTCTCGCCGACTGGTCGACACTTCACGTGACCAGAGGGCTGGCTTGTTCTTTGGCCAAAGAATTAGCATTGCCATTCAACGTGGCAATGCTGCCAGTCTTCTGGGCACGTTTCCGGATGACAGCGATGCGGACGAATACTTCGACGCCTAAGGGTCCCTCTGTTTTTATATTTATTGGTATAGTTAGTTAGTCCTTTTAGTTTTAGTTTTTTAGTTAATTTAGTAAGTTTAGTTTAATAAGTTAATTTAGGATTTATTGTGTGTACATTAATAAATAAATATAGGTTGTTTTACACATCACCACACTTCTAAGGTGTATTTGTTTGGCTATAATCTATAACTAACTATATTTCTATACATCACAGATGGATTGCTTACTATACTTGTACACCAGATAATAAATTACAAAAAGAAAAAAAATATACAATTGGCGGCCCTAGCGCGTACTGCGATCGCTTCCAGGCAACTTTGAAATGGACAGTGGTTTTCTGAACATAAAATGGGGTTGTCTAGTTTTGTTAAACGTAACGCAATGGCAATCCAGCTGAATACTGTTCAGCTGTTTTACATAACGGAGGTGTTTTGTAAAGCAACTAGCGGTTATTTAAAACAGCTGATTCGACAATCCATCTGCGACATATACATAGTATCATAGTATAAATTAAAGTCGCTTTTCGTGTCTGTCTGTGTACTTTCACTTAGTTCTTCTGAACGGGTCACTAGTATTATCTAAATTGAAAACTTTTTCTGAAGAAGTTTACCTCATACATTACTTCGAAAAAAAACAATATAGTGCACAAAGATTTTTTCTAAGCAAAACTAAGAGTGGATATAATATATCTGAGAAAACATCCTGACTAATCTCTTCTTCCCAAGACCCAGAGCGCCTGTTACCAGGCTCACATAAGCTTGAACAACTGTATAAATGTAAAACTGCAAACAGAAACAGTAAGCCTCACCGCAAAGCAACAGAGTATCGAATAAAATGAAATTCTTCATCGTTAATTTTCTCTTTTGTTTTTCTCAAACGGAACACGAAATAGTTGACCAACTTCCTCTTGATTGTAAATATATAAAAGTAAATTTCCAAGAGTATTTTGTTGAGAATTTATACAAAGCTTTTTGAGGTAACTTGGTAGTGTTGCGGTTTCGTCTCCCGGGACCGGGCTATTATTATATTTTTGTGTTTTGAGAGCCAATATTTCTAGGCCCCGGTTGCTAAATAATTTCTAGCTTGCTTATCTGATTGGTTGGAGAAAAAGCCATTCAGTTCTTACGAACAAAGTAGTGTGGGTAAAATTGTTAAAATATGAAGTTATGTTCGCCTACGCAACGAGACTACGCTGGTGCTACGACGTAGCTAATGCTACGAAAAGTTAAAGATCCGCTACGAGTTGAATCCATTTGTCTTGGAACATTTTTGTGCCTAATTATGTTACACATACGTGACGGATTATTGCCACAGTTCCATATTCTAACTAATATTATAAATGTGAAATTGAGTTTGTTTGTTTGTTTTTTATGCTTTCATACTAAAACGGCTGAACGGGTTTGGATGAAATTTGCACATGGGTAGACCATGACCTGGAGAAGGATATAGAGTAATTTTCATCCTGGACTGCAGACGAAGTCGCGGAGAACAGCTAGTTAATTATAAAAACGATCTCGTTGCATTTATTTTTATGACTTTCAGGGTTATTTTTAGAATACTAATAATTTTTATCACATCATATCGTGGAAAAACGTTCAATAAAAATTAATTTTATACTCATTATAGACAGGAAATACAATTGGAGGCCTAGTAACCTTTGTTACCTTCCGTATCCCACCGTGCCCATAATATATAAATTTACGGACATCCCCGGGCAATAAACTCCTTTCTTACAACGTTTTAAAGCATAAAATAGCCGAAATATTATCTAAAGGAGCTATATTTTGACCTTTACGATGTTAATTCATTGGATGATTCTTCTTATCGTGTTAATAAATTGAGGAGAACGTTTGATTGGGTCTATGTAATTATAATTAAGAACTTTATCTATTACCGTTAAATCTTATGATCAATTTAATATTTAACTGTGGGTTTAATTGGTTTGTTAACTAATCATGAACAAGGTTTTAGTATCGGCTGACATTCTGTCAGGACCATCTTCGTATAAGTATACAAAACCAATCTAACTTGGAGAGATGTATTAATAATTCTGATGATTATAATTCTGTGAATACATATTAGTTAGGGTCGCGAATTATATTTTTATCAAGATACAACCTGACACTGACCTGCAAATTTGCAAAAAACGTAAGAAAAGTTATACGATTTTAGGCCCAAAGACGGGTAGACAAACATTTGTTCAGCCGTTTTTGGGCCTATACGGAAAGGCCCATGTGCATGTTCCGTATAGGCCCAAAAATGGCTGAACGGATTTAGCACGCGGATAGTTTATAACCTGGACTAACTTATAGGGTACTTTTAATCCCAGTAGTATATTCCTATGGGATATTTTCCGACATCGACGAGAGCTTAGCCGCTGGCCAAAGCTAGTATAGTATAAAGTTACTTCATCATCAATATAATCAACCATTACAGGTAAAAATTACAGTTTCAAAGAATAACATAACACATAACATCACGCTTGTACTCCCCGAAGGGTTAGGCAGAGGTGTGCCTATAGTATACCCACATTTCGACAGTCAAAGAATAGTCACAGGTACAATAACCACACTGCGTCCTGAGGGCCTAGAAAAAGTGACATTCTATCAGCGATAACGATGATAGAAAAGGCAAAAATGTATAGGACTGACATAAGCTATCGAAAAGCTTATGTCAATCCTGTTGAAAGTTGTTGTAGAAATACGAAACGCTTTGGAAGCGATTGTCATTTGTCTAGGCCCTCTGATTTTTTATATTATATTTATAGCTTCTAATGTCATTACAGGTTCATCATGTCTTGTACCATTAAACCAGAAATGGTTTGTATAGGTACTCACATTTGCAATTAGAACACTACTAATTAAATATAACATAATTATATTTACTTATTATATATTGGCTATTCATTCATAAACCTACTTACACCATTTGCCTATAATTATTTTAATAAGTAAATAATGTAGGTACATGAATAATATTTTGGTCAAAACTATTTAAGCACACGTATTGCTATTGGTAGCTATTGGTTGTAGCTAGTCAGAAAGACATAACTGGCCATACATCTGGACGTAATCCCTTAGACATTTTTAAAATCTATCGGTAGACCTATTATTTAAAAAACCGGTAACTGCACAAAATTTTACGTGACAATAATGCAGCAAGTGCTCCTGATCTGTTATATTTTACTACGTCACCCCCGGGAAGCGAGCCGGCAACCGTTTCTAAACTCAAAGCGACACGGTTTTACAACTCCTATAAAAATAATATAAACAATTTTTCTAACTTCGAACATTACCGTTTTAATACACTGCGGGCCAATACAGAGAGTAATAACTCAATTCTCACGCACTAACTTCTCAGGGCATTACCGAACGAAATACTGATCGAGTACTTAAACTTCTCACTCACAAGTTCGCATATATTTTCGTGCAATAACAACCTTTGTCTGAGATCATTTCAATAATATCCCAAGTTTAATAGCAATGCTCCACAGGCTCGAGGCAGTAATAAAATTTAACGTGTCGTTGCCGAGTTTTGTGACTTTACCTAAATTTATTGCTGAAACTTTTTCACGCGATCCATTTGTTAATCTCGGGCGTTGCGTATTCACATTTGAAAAATACGACAAGCGATATGTTTCGCTTTTTTGGGCTAACGCGTGTCGTGTCGCGAAAACTGTTGTGTGTAGTTTTTTGTGGCCCCAATTGTAACGTTGAATGCTACCGATTCAATGTTTTTTAAAGTGATTTATGGAATCGTTAATTTTGACAAAATGGGATTATGATCCGGTACTTTTTAATATTTATTGGGTAGGTATAAAACGATTATTTTGCAGATAAATATCGGCTAGCCATACAATAAAACGGCTTTACCTATTTTTACTTTAAAACATAACAAAAAAAAACAAATATTATTAAAAACAATTTACAGCTATTTTATACCTCACAGCCTCCATTACTTTTATAGAACCTTTTAACACCTCATTATACATCCACGTATTTAATGGTAAATCCAACCTATTTACCTGCTTACCATGAAACGCGAATGTAACTCACGCACAAAGCTCAACTTTGATGAGTTGTGAAGTTTTAAGGAGATAAGTGCTTATGGGAAGTTAAAACAAGGGCTGTTGTGGGGTGACTGTTTATGTATGGGCGAACGGTATTTATGGGATTTATTTTTAGGAAGTGCCTCCGCTGCCGGCGCCCGTTGCTGAAGTGGCTGCTGGCGCTGACTTTGTTGGTCAATTTGGCATACGGTAGGAGAGGTAGGCATAATTAAAACATGTAATAATCCTTACTAATATTATAAATGCGAAAGTAACTCTGTCTGTCCGTCGTGCTGTCACGCCAAAACTACTGAACCGATTTAAATGAAATTTGGTACACTGATAGTCTAGAGCCTGAGTAAGGACATAGGCTACTTTTATCGAAGCCACGGGCGGAAGCTAGTAGAGCATATGTTTTTTTCATAATCAATAATTTCCCTATTCGAGTAATAACGTATACTATCCGGAACGGAACTAGTTAGATTAGGTCAAATATTTGTATTCGCAAACAAAGGCTAGGTTACGTTAGGTTAGAACTGTGACTTCCTACGTCAAAAACGACTAGAATATACAGAAAAAATATTTTAGCTAGCGTTAGTTAGTTGGGGTCCTGAATACTGGAACGGTTTTCATAAACGCCGCGCTGCCGCCAGTGTCCATTATGGGAGCCGGCGGTGCCGGCAGCCAATGTTTTTAATCTCGGCTGCCGGCAGTCATGTCACTGCCAGTTCCCAATGGCATTATTTTTGGGAGCCGGCGCCGGCAGCGCAGGCACTCCCTTTATTTTATTTTTATTTAAATAGGCTGAGATGTCATTTGCATAAACTTTGAGGATGTATAAATGTTCTAACATTAACTCTATGTATCTACTACAGCGAATCACGACTCCCCCGTAAGACCTGGGCCAAATATTTTTGATATAGCGGATAGCTCATGACCAGAAGAGGTGTCATTAAGAATATGAATCAAAATACTCGACTAACTAAAAAGTTATGCAGCAACGCGAAATTTTGCGGGTATTTTTGTGACATATCATCACGCCTGTATTTTCCGTTAGGTTAGGCAGAGGTTTACCTATAGTACACCCACGTTTCGCTACCAACTGGTCAAAAATCCAGACTCCGGGTGGCTACTGAGAAATTCCAGATGGAAACACCCACACGAATGAACGAACCCACGACCCCAGGACCTCATGCTCAGAGTAGCGCTTGAAACCACTATACCAACGAGCCAGTCCCACTTAAGCATCTCGTATTTATTTCAAACTTTAAATTCACAACATCAACACGACATAAATAGTTGCGTCTGTATTTTGAAGCAACGTCGAGACTGAGAGGAAAGTTTTTATCCTAGAAAATATATTGTACCCATGAGATAATGGAAAACCCAAGTTTCGCGAGAGCAAAATCATGAGGCCTTGGTACTCTATTTATTTATTTTTACAGTCTTTTATATAAAAAGATAAGGAAAATTTTGAGATATTGGTACTATATCTGTCTTGTAAAGGTCAAACGAAGAATCTTTTAAAAACACGATCAATCTGCTTAGCCTTTCCTCAACTATGTTTGGGTCGGCTTCCAGTCTAACCGGATGCAGCTGAATACCAGTATTTTACGTGAAGCGACTGCCTATCTGACCTCCACAACCCAGTTACTGAGTACTAATACAGCTTCTGACGACTGCTCTGCTGACTGCTCAAATTCAGTTTTTATCTCGCTCGCACCATACTACTCGCGGCCTGAATGAGAGCGAGACGGAGTGGGGTGCTGGCGGCTCTCAAGCCTCGAATAGTTTACGTTATTGCTTTTTACGGTGAAAAATATGGTAATTAAAAAAAAAACATAAGACCTGCTTTATAGTTAGGTCAGTTATTATGCAAAGTTTCATGATCTAATTTGAAGTTTTTTTTTAATACCAGCGGTTTATAGTTAAGTTTAGAGGTAACTTTGGATTTTTTCTTGTATCGAGAAAATTTTATGTACCTACCTAATCGTGTTTTCGCCAATAGAAAAATTTAAGAAGTAAGTTGAAGATTGATGCTAGGTCCTATTTCAACATATATTTATTTCAAAATTAATGCTGCAGTATTTTCGGCATAACGGAAGATCATGCTAAGCGATTTGAGGTAGAGTAGGGCCTTAATGTCAAATACTAGCGTAAATTACAGATTTCCATGACGGCCGTTAAAATATGACTGAACCGATTTCCTAGTTTTAGTGGAAAGTAATTACCGCCAAATAATATACGACACTAAAATGTCTACTGTTTGGTTGTCAATCTCAAAAAGAAAGTCCAAATGTCGAATATACCCTACCTTTATAAATTAATTTATCCAAACAGTCAATAAATAACAGGTGCCTTCACCCTTCTCGGATGTTGTGTATGTGAATTAAATGAAACTGTCAGCGCCAAATAACAAAGATACGAACTTTTGAAACAATCTCAATCAATGGCGGTAGGATATCTGGAAAATGGCGCCTTACATTACCTATAGAAAATTAAGAAAACTTCTTACCATATTCCGGGAAGACATTTCTAGGAATTGAAAACGTGTTGTTTTTATAATACACGTCTTCATCTGCCTAAACTTTTCCCAACTTTATTGGAGTCGGCTTCCAGTCTTACCAGATGAAGCTGAATACCAGTATTTTACATGGAGCGACTGCCTATCTGACCTCCACATCCCAGTAACTGGCTAATATGATACCCCTTGGTAAGACAGGTTGTCAGACTTTCGGGCTTCTGACGACCCTTAACGACTGTCAAAGATCTACGAATGACAGCCGGTATTAACGTGCTTTCCGAGGCACGAAGGAGTCTCGGTATGTAAAGATGGTCACCCATCCACTGACCAAGCCCGGCAAGCGTAGCTTATCTTGATAGATCGACCCATGCGGCTGTTATTACTTAGCCACGAGCTCCTGGCGCACGCACGTGGCGTCATCGTCATCATCATTGCCAGCCTTGTTCCACCCACTGCTGAGTACCTCCTCCGTTCGTGCCATGCTCCCCTGGTATGTACGAGTCTCATCAACACGTGGAGTAATCGTGGCCTATCAAGACCAAGTACGAACACAATTACAACAAATGACTCAAAATATGCGAAAGTATTAAGACCAAATTACGAACATATCCAAGAACATCTATTTAAACTCGCACACAAAATTTTACAAGCCTAGCTTTGACAAATGAAGCCAAATTGCGCCTCCATCATTTTATGCTGTCATGAATAAGTTTAGGTATAAAATATTACATTCTGCTGTATTTATTTGTTCGTAGTAATGTTACTTGAGGAGATAGCTGACAGAAGCTTAACTTTATGCAACCGCGCCGCTAAGGTATATCTGCCTCACTGGTCTAGTTCAAGCTGGTGATCGCAAGCTGAGAAGAAGGTGGTAAGCCCTGTGTTCTTTTCTTAGGTAAACCATCAGGAATTTCTTAGTAGTAGCCTAAGTCTGGATTTTCGATCATTCAATGGCAATATGTAGCAGTACATGCACTATAAGTGACTTAAACTAATTTAACAGCGCAATGAAGGTGTATTTTATACACCTCTCTGCTATCCCCTTCGGTAAAACAGGTGTGACGTATGCGATGTGGCATAGTGTATTGTTAGCATTATACAAATATTCGCATGAACGCAGTAGGGTACCTTTTGCAGCGACATTGCAAACTCAGTCTCTGTCGCATATCTACTCATAGTATAGCATAAAAGACACTTTACAAAAGGAATTACACGCTTTAGATATCAGAATTAATGAGCTAATACTCCCGGTTTAAAACTTGGAATAACTCTGAGATATGTACATAATAATGACTTCATATTCTGAAGTTCTTGTGTGGATCTAATCTGTTGGTTCGTAAATATGAGTGCTTTCCTACCTTAATTTTGAAGTAATTTGTTTGAAGATGATGTTGTGGTTCTTTTAAGTGCTGTGCTCCTGGTATTATGGTTGATGAATTTGAGAAATTCCTTGAAGAGAAAAAAAATATTATGCGTAACTTTAACTTTAGCTAAGGAATTATTTACAGTTGGTAAAGTAGATCACTACGTACATATTTCATTTACAACCTTCCTTATATGAAGTTTGGTCTCCCTAGTATGTCGAAGTGTATCAAAGAACTAAATCCACTCATGATACTAGTACCACGTTGAAGTAGTTTCGCGAAGGCTGCGATGACGTTCATACTCGGGGTCACCAGTAACAGATATGAGAAACAGTGTGTAAAGTTCACTCATCCTCTATAGAAAAGGGAGGATCCTCCGACCGCCTGACACATCACCTGCCTGGGTGTTGTGTCTGGTAGGCAACTGCTCGACGATTGATGTAGGGACGTTGTATAAGCTCGCGCGGTAAACTCTGCTTGCGCGATGCAGGATTTTGTGTGACGTCAGGGAGATGCGTAGTTCGCATGTGGCGTTGTAGATACCGCTACACTTCCATAATTAAGTACACTCACATTCATTCATGCGAATAATAAAACAAAACATTTACCATAAAAATGGTAATTCATAAAACTATGGTAGTAAAGTAAATACTTTAACGTCTCAAGTCAACTGTAATTCACGGTTAAATATAAGCAAACTAACTTTATAATAACATGGTATTTTCATATTTCCCGTACTAACAACGCGGAATGATGCCACGGGTACAAAGTATGAAGTCTCGGACTTGGATACACTTGGGCATAGTCTGACTCATAAGCGACAGCGGTTTTGAGAAGTTATATAATTATTTAACTTATTATCATACCTTTTAAAAGCAGTCAATATCCATATTCATGTAATCTAAGCCATTCGTAAGGTAGCTTTATCATAGCAATCTTCTTGAGTATATCTTTATGAATTTTTATAACTGCACTAGCTTATGCCCGCGGCTTCACCCGCCAAATTATATACTAAAACCTTCCTCGAGAACCACTCTATCCACTAGTGAAAACAGCATGAAAATCGGTGCGGTAGTTTTTGAGTTTATCGCGAACAGGACGACAGATAGACGCGGCGGGGGACTTTGTTTTATAATATGTAAGGATAAATTTTATTCAGGAAAAATAAGAGTTTCTGTACCTACAATCGACCCAATTACATGATAAAACTGTAATCAGATGATGTCAGTGTGCATCACAGTTTTAAATAAAATCCACAAGTAGTCCACTACTGTCTATAAGACATTTCCAAGACTTGTTCAACCTTGTATAGTCTACCTCGTAATTGCTTTATCACCCTAACGTTAAATGTCACTAGCTCGTTATAAAACTACAGTATTTTCATTATATCTTGTCCCGTGACGCGATTGGTACCGCTGTTCTGTCAATCGCCATTTTGAACTCTATTCCTATTGAAACTAAGCTTGACGAGCAATGATGCCAAGGGACAAGTTATAGTGAACGGTCTATACAAGGTCTAGTTATCTGTAGAGAATATTTAAAAACTTGTATGTCTGTTTTAAAATCTGCAGAATAAAATATAAGTAACGCATTAATAGTTTGCGTACCTATAGGTGAAAAAGTGTTAATCCTTACATATTATAAAACAAAGTCCTCCGCCGCGTCTGTCTGTCGTCCTGTACGCGATAAACTCAAAAACTACTGCACCGATTTTCTTGCTGTTTTCACCAATGGATAAAGTGGTCCTCGAGGAAGGTTTTAGTATATAATAACCGACATCCACGCGGGTGAAATCGCGGGCATCAAATAGTATAGAATAAATGTAATAAAAAGAAGCAACGTCTACCAGCAAACTGCAAAGCAGTTTGGCAGAGATTTATGATATTATCTTGTTATAAAAACACTTTTTCATTTTCCATTACGAGGCATTAACAAAAAACCTCAGTTTTCCGCTTCCTCTCATAACCCACACTACATGGTTAACAAAGTTACGCGGTGTATTCATACCAGTTTACTGGCAACTTTTAACTGGCCAGATGTGGCTCAGCCTCCCGGGTATGAATCTGATTTGCCTGCAGATTAATACGGGAGGCAAAACTTTTTTTTATTTAACTACAGATGAATGTTCCAAGAGTTCTTACAGCTTCAAGAGGAGATGGTTGCAAAGTTTTACATTTAGGGAAGATATTTTTGTTTTTAATTTAGTAATAAATCTAATTAAAACACTGTTACTTGCGCTCGCGTTACCTAATTCAAGATGGCGGCGTTCGAGAAAGTTCGGCCTGTACTTCGTGTAGGATTATGGGGCTTTCTTGTCACATTTTGTGAGAAATAAGGTGACGCATTTAAATATCATTTGCTTTCCTAAATTTTTGTTGTTTGTGATTTATTTCTGCAATGTGTCTATATTATTTATCTATTGACTTTTCAATGTCATGCCTCTAATAGAGATGGAAGGCCAACCAATAGAGTTACCGATATTAATGACACGACGTTTGTGCCCGTCAATGAATGTCTATCCAATGTCCATTACTGAAATAGGGCATTTTCAGACGGTTTTGGTGTTGAACATCTAATGTTTCTATTTACCTTTAGGTATCTAGGTATCTTAGACTGCCCCGTTTGTCTTGTGTTCGCAAGCGCGACTACTGAGCGTGGGGTCCTGGGTTCGATTCCCGGGTCGGGTAAAGTGGTATTGGGTTTTTCATTAGGAATTTGGTAGTAACAGCTCGGAGTTTGGATGATGGCGGTGTGATGCCCCCGTGCTTCGGAAAGCACGTTAAGCCATTGGTCCTGCGCCTGATCTCTCTCCGGTCGTGTCGAATTGCAGTCCCATCGGACTATAAGAGTGAGGGAAGAGAGAGTGTACCTGTGTTTGCGCAAACACTTGTGCACTATAATATCTCCAGCGCTGAAGACTAGTCTCCGTTGAAATTGGCCGCTGTGGCCAAATTACGGTCTGGAGGACTATTATTATCTTAGGTTCCTTTAGGTAGTCACTTATCAACCTAAAACAATAATACTCAAAGATACTTTCCTCAGCTTTATTTACTCATGTAATTACTTGAAACTTTGTTCTCTATAAGTGGAGAGACCTCTGTTTGAACTGAAAATCACAGCCTCGAATTATCATAATCATTATAAACGTACCCAAAACTTCAAAATATTCGCATAAACAAATCCATAATAATTCTAATACTTCGTACAGATAAACATGATATTCAACAACTTTCCCTGAGTGATCCCGTTAAAACTCTCCGAGGCGGGATTCGCGCGAAATCGCAGAGTTTATACGAAGTCATCGATTCTATGAGCATACAACTCTGGAGACGTAACGAGAGGTACCTACCTATGTGAGGTGACCATCGTTTTGTGATATTAATAGAATGTCAATCGAAATACGAATGCCATCTGTGCATTGCATACGTAGGTGTCGTAACTACGAAGCGTCTAAGGGATTATGTCAAGGAATCACGTTGTTTTCAGGTTCATTCAATACAGTTCGGGACACGAGCCAGCTAGGTGGAGCGAATACCTTCGGTGACTAACATAAGTGAAAGTGGCCGATACTCAAGCCCATAAATAAGATAACAATTGGAAGGATCCAAAGTTTTAGAAATTCTTTAAATAGGACTGTTAGTAATTTAAAAAAAAAAAACCAATTTACATTAATAATAGGTATTTTATACTAACACTAGCTGTACCCGCGACTTCGCCCGCGTGGATGTCGGTTATTATATATTAAAACCTTACTCGAGAACCATTCTATCCATTGATGAAAACAGCATGAAAATCGGTGCAGTAGTTTTTGAGTTTATCGCGTACAGGACGACGGACAGACGCGGTGGAGGATTTTGTTTTATAATATGTAAGGATCTGGCCGTATAACCTTATCAATTCTCAAAATAAACATACCACAAGACTAACACACTTTCTACCATCCAGAATCTTTTACCACGTTGCGGGAAAGTTCGAAAGAGATACCGGGACCCTTGGCAACAGACAACTGAAGGAACACTAGTGGGTTTTAGACAGTGGAAGTCTGACACGCCGTCCCACTCCGACCAGAGCGGGAGAAGTCATTTGAATAGTCCCACCCTCAAAAAAAAAGCATCTTTTACCATAAACTTTATAGCAAAAAAATATAAGTCTTGAATATTCTCCACGTAAACATTTAAAAACTATTTCCACAAAATCTGGAATAACTCAGTAAATACAGTTTCTGTCAGTTGGATCTAATTAAACATGACCAGAGTCTTGTTTCTTTTAGTAGACGCCTTTCACTGGTTCTATGAGAAAACACTAATGAAGGGGCGAAATTGTGCTACATTTCAAGTATCGGTTAAAAGCTGAAAAGTTATTTTAAGTAAACTCCTAAGATTTATTGAGACGCTTTGGTTTTATTAATTAAATTAACAAGAAAATAAATTAATATTATTTTGTCTTATGTATTCACGGGATAAGTTTAACTTTTGGCTGGTATAATAAACTACAGAATAAACTCATTAAGCTATTGAATTAGAAAATGAGTTATGAAAATTAATCATTATTAGGTGTCGATAATTTTCATCTAATCAATATTACTTCGTCAAAGCTTTAATGTAAAATTACGAGGCAGTGACGATTAGGTGAGCAATCTGAAGATACCTTGCGTTAAACAAATATCATCATACCCCACAATACTTTAAAACACGTCCTCAACACCACCTAATTTCCTTCTTTCCGCCCAATTCTCCTCTTTCTCCATTCCCCCTTTACCAAAAATAACTTAGAAAACAATTTGTAAACACACTAGTAACAGCCAAAACCAAAAATTAAGTGCCCGGCCACACCGCCGTCGCTCGGACGCCGCGCCACCGCCGCCACGCCGTTCCGCTTGATCGTTACCTGCTTGCAAAAGTGCACGCGCTTTATAATACTTTAATTAATCAAGCGGAACAGCGCGGCGTCCGAGCGGCGGCAGCGCGGTGGCGGCGCGGCGACGGCGCGGTGGCAGCGCGGCGGCGGCGCGGTCATGGCTTCGTCCGAGCAAGCAAGGCGTAACGTTTGAAACCAGTCTCAAAATAATATGAACGAAAACTGAAAGGTACCTAATGACTTGCCCGGAGCAAGTGCCAACAATACCTACCGCCACCGCCGCCATGACGTATGTAACATGCCCCAGTCTGGCTACAGTTCAGTCCATAATTTTGGGTAAACTGACATTAGAATTGATCGTGATGAATGGTGGCAATGTTGTGGCAATTATACCGTCAGAAACATATCAGAGGGACAATTCCCGTAATTTTTAAGAACGTTCGTATTCGCAATCTGTAAAAATATCAATTTACCGACATTTGTGACAAATTTCATTGATTGCCACTTAAATACGTTTTGTAAGTACGAGATTGCCCTACTGCTAAGCGAACATTTTATTATTCTTAAACTTTCTTTATTGATAAATTTGCGTAACTGTGAAGATTTCAATTTCGGGGGCCAAGTCTATTAATTTACAAACGTGTCAATGGTCTCACAATGATGAGTTTTTGGCAGATTTGCCATACAAAATCTGTCAAAAACTCATCATTGCGAGACCATTGACAAGTTTGTAAATTAGTAAACTTGGCACCCTGAATGTTGCCATGCTTGTGGTTTATATATATATTTATATTATAAAAATGTGTAACTTATACCTAACTAGCACAACGAAACAATTGTTAATTGAATCGAGGAAGAGCGAGGTTTATCCCATCACAAGTATCTTCGGATTACTTTCTGGGAAGCCCCGGCAACTTAATTGTATAGATTTAAGTTAATAAACACATTTTTTTTTATTTTATATAATTAACGCCAGAATTTTTGGGTTGTACAATAATTATAGTTTTGTTTCCAATTCATAAATTAAAAGTCGCAACTGTGTTTTTTTTTTCTTCTTCTAAATAGTGTCATCGCAAAGATTACCCTGGTATTGTATTGTTAGTCAATATTTGGAGCCGTCAACTATGAGAAACTACAATTATTATTATAACACACTAGCTGATGCCCGCGGCTTCGCCCGCGTGGTTGTTAGTTATTATATACTAGAACCTTCTTCGAGAACCACTATATCCATTGGTGAAAACAGCATGAAAATCGGTTCAGTAGTTTTTGAGTTTATCGCGAACAGACAGACAGACGCGGCGGAGGACTTTGTTTTATTTTATAATATGTAGTGAATAACAAGCCAACCCTTATTGTAATTTAATATAATAATCAACGAGGGTTAAAAACGTTTAGAGTTTCATCAACAATCGTCTCAGATTTCCACGTAATAAGATTGGGTAATACCGTAATACCCCGTATAACTAATAAGTGTTCCTCATTGTACCCTCTTCACGAAAGGGTACAGGGATACAGTTTCAGGGTTACAGGCTTCTTAGAGGTACAACGTACACCCGCAGTTTGGTAATCAGTCAGAAAGATGGCAAGACTAATCAGTGCCATGAATATGAACTTTGATCCATCAATGTACTCGTGTTCCATGGTAGCCTGGTACCTGTGTCTATCAAAATCAATTGCCGCGTGTACGAAAGATCATCACTAGAGAATCGCTCGACCGATTTGGCAGTTTTTTTTTTCGTAATTGACAGAATAAGGTTTGTATGAATTTTTTTTGTTTTTAAATCCACCGGAAATCTCGGATTATCGTTTGAAAATCTCAATAAAAAAAAATACTGGAGATAGAGACATGAAATGCACCCGGGCGACGCCGGGCACGAACAGCTAGTTTTAAATATATATAAGGAAGCTATTGTAAAAAAGTCTCAAAAAGAAATCGGTCCCTCAAAAACCTTTCATCATAGTCACATGAGGCCCAGCTAGTGGCACATCCTCAGAAGTGCGTTCCGAATCTTCATACATAATACATGCGACGCTACGAACCCAATAATATCGTGTATTGTTTGACAGAAGCGCTGTATTGCCAGAAATTATGATAAACAGGACCTTCCGAGCGGACCGGCGGCATACATTATAGGCTTTAGGTGTGACGTAGTTTTAGAGAGGTGGAGGTAAACAAAATGATACGTAAACTTTTTTTTTCTGGTCCTTATAATAGCTGCCGGATAAAATCCAACCTAATTCAGAAACAGTTCACCATTAAACATAGATATTGAAGGTGACGCGTAATCGTATTGATATTTTACTTTTTATTGACACTAACTGATCTTATAAAGGTATGTACAAATTTATTATTAACTAGCTGCGCTCTGCGGTTTTGATCCCGTGGGAATATCGGGATAAAAAGTATCCTATGTTTTAATCCAGGTTATAAACTATCTGTTTGCCAAATTTCATCTAAATCCATTCAGCCGTTTTTGCGTGATTGAGTAACAAACATCCAAACACACAAATTTTCACATTTATAATATTATAGTAGGAAGTAGGATAGTAGGATAGGATATTAGTAGGTTAGTAGGATTAGTAGGATTGAATTTTTGACATAACTTTTGCTTGTTCACTGATTTCCTGGTTTATTTTTAAAAGGACAGTACTGATTACCGCTGTAGAAAGACAGTATGTATACCCATGTTATACAAAAACTAACGTCCTTTGGTTACCAAACAAGCAAGATATAGATACAAACATACAAATTACAAACCATATCTTCACAGCTTTACAACGCATACATTAAAACGGGATGGAATTACGCGAATTTCTCAAGATCCCAGATTATGTCGTCGCAAACAGAGGCTGAAGCATTGGGACCGAAGCCTCAGGGCCGTAGGGCTCCGTCTGAGAAATAAATTATCCCTAAGGACGATTTAACCTACAGCGTAAGTGAGCATGATATTTATTGCGTTTGTTAGAGTTGGCAGGTTTTTCGGTATTGGTCATGGGGCTTTTTATGGATTTTGGGAACATGTTCGATTGAAATTAAAGTGCCTAATAGATTATGGGAAAACCAGACTTCAGCAGTAAGTCCTTTGAACTTCCAGCAATATTTAAGTACACTAATGATTCCATCAGAGTAAACTCCGGAACCACAGATTTTATTTTAAAAAAATGTTCATTTTTTTAAATTAAGGTTCATAATTCCAGATGGGCAGACGCTACATATTAAGTAAATACTTAGTAAGTACTTCTTTTTATGTTTAGATATATTATATAGTGAAGAAATACTACTTTGAATTCATGCAAGCCTAGTACTTTATGTTAGATTACTGCTCAGAACTTGTGCACAACGTGTCGCGAACAGATTACCGTCTGTCTCCACATGTAAATTGCACCCGTGCATAGCTAGTGTGGGTCGCTAGAAATTAATAATAATAAAAATTATTTATTCCACTACAAATAGTTTACTGATTACCAATAATGTTAATCTTTATACCCCTATAATGTACTCGGACTTACTACATTATTATTTTCGTACACAGCCACAAGTTAAGGAAACCCTACTTATTTTATCTTTTACTTCCACTCCTAGATAAGCATGACTTTGCTTGATTTAAAATTCCGAGTGTGTATCTGAGGCGGTTAGTATAAATCCTCATTTTGAAGACTTGGGCAAACCCCTAAGTACGGGGTATTTTTATGGCTTAGGATCAGGCCGACCGACGATGACTAGAAAACTTAGTAGCGTCGTAAATAACACTATGTTATACGTAATATGTGTAGCTATATGATTTATATGTTTTTAAGTCTTAGAAGCTCAGGTTTGCTTGGAGAAAAGTGGTGTGAAAATTTTAACTCAGGAACAAATCATTTGCATAAATGCCGAATGATCCCGGAGAGATGGGCAAAGATCGTCACTCACTGGACCCCTGAAGGAGGACATCGCCGTCGAGGTAGATCGCGGCGAAGGTGGTGTGACGATCTAATTAAGTTTGCGGGGCCAACATGGCCAGAAATCGCACAAAATAGAGAGATTTGGAAGGAAATCGGGGAGGCCATTGCCCAGCAGTGGGACAAACTATAGGCTAAGAAAAAAAAAAAAAAAAGAATAAATCCGCAGGAGAACCAAGGTGTTCTAGGACATCCCGGTTTCCTTACAATGATGCCTGTTCCTTCACCGTTTTAAGAGCAGTGGTGATGCAATAATTTACACAAAGTAATTCGATTTCGATTGACTAAAAAATTATCAACATTAACGATGTTGATAATGTAAAAAAAACTTTCAGTAATAATAATAATAATCCAAATTATTCAGGGTTGACGCAGCGTGTTCTCCACTTCCGTATCTAAAGGTCCTAAAACCAAATATACCTAATGGCAAAATGACCTATATTTAATCAAACACTTGAGCGAAATGTCCTATATACAGGGTTACTGGTAACTCGACGTATTCCTTGCAGGACGTCATAGTAGGGTTAAAATGCAACAAATTAAGCCACCAAATGTTCTACCGAAATTCAGTAGTTTTTGAATTAGTTAAGAGTTTTAGAGCTAAAAATTACATAAAATTAAATGTTTTGTTAGTGATATTTGCCAAAGTTTTAGGCATTATTGAACTTTTAATTATTAACAAAGGTCTGCTACGGCGTCAAATATGATAATAACTTAAATTTCAGTACAGTCGCGCCGTAAATCATTTTTAAATTGGTTTCAAATGGTTTAATCTGGGATTTTCATTAAAAAACTAAAACTCTTAACTAATTCAAAAACTACTGAATTTCGGTAGAACATTTGGTGGCTTAATTTGTTGCATTTTAACCCTACTATGACGTCCTGCAAGGAATACGTCGAGTTACCAGTAACCCTGTATATCATTCTACGAACAAATAATGCTAAAAACAGAAGATGTTTTTCTTCTTATAAAACATTCTCACTTCTTCCATAATCGTAGCATTTTTTTTTTTTTTTAGCCCGCTGCCCTACTGCTGAGCAAAGGCCTCCCCCAAATCCTGTTAGGTATCCTTTTCCACAGCCATCCCAATCCAAAACTTAATCGTAGATAAAAATAAAAAACACCCTTTACAAAAAACTCAGTAAAAATCCGTCACGTTTGTAAATATTTCAGTTATTTCTCGGAACTTCGGTGCAGCTTGCAGGTGCATCCCGCCTGCCTCGGAAGTGTCATTACGCGGCCCACCGACTCCTATCCTTAACAAATTGAATTACTTTCAATCCAAGATGTCTCTCGATATTTGTTGCTATGATTTTTCTGTTTGACTAATAACATTATTTTATTGGAAAGAGACTGTTATTTTTTGTTGAGTAAATAGTAAAACAGTGAAATTAATATTATTATCCCTTCTCGCTATAGTTATCGCACATAAATTTTGGCATTCTTTTATAAAATGTTCAATTGTGCATATGGGATGTCACCACAATTACCTTTGCTAAGCGTAGCTCCAATATGGCAGTAGTTTTTTAAGATAAATGAGGATGCCTAAATTCAAGAGCTATATTATTAGCCATATTAGCTCAGGATCGGTCAGTCGGATCAGTAAGAAAAAGAAAAGGCGGCCTTTATCGTGCAGTGGGATATCTCAGGATCATTATTATTATTATTTGTAATAAATACTGAATTTCTAGAAGACTAGTGATGAAAGATCCATCTTTTAAGTTTCAGTAATTATTTTAGATCCACTATACCAGGGGGCCTAAACCAGCCACATTAACAATTCCTCTAAAAGCAGTTCAAGTCCTGAATCCCAGCTGTCATTAGCAATTCCTCTAATTTGACATAAAAGCAATTCATAATTTATGGACCATTTTACGAATCTCCATAGAAAACTGTCAAACAGATGAAATAATTCGTTATATGAATTACACGCAGATAATAACATGAATTGTCAGTTTGTGACATTTTACGATGATTCATAATATTTTCATATTATGATTCTGCTAAAGTGACCGTTTTAAGCCCTCAGATGGCTTGTAACACCACCATTTACCTGGAAGATATGGAACAATCGACATGACAACAAACCAATCAGTTTAATGGAGAACAAAATAATTGTATGGCTTTACTAATATCGATAAGGGGAAGTCTCGTTGACTTCTCTATGGTTCATAAATATTATCTCGCCCCTCCAAATATTTCCATATATCATTCGGCTGGGGAAGCTGTAGATAAATTATATATTGTAGGCTGGTTATAAGGGAAATCTGTACTGTGGGGTATAGCAAATAATGTAAAAGTAGGGAAAGAATATGCCAGACCATTAGCGCTCGTTTCCGGCCTAGAATAGTTTTAAACAGTATACTGGCAACAAATACATCAAGTCAAGTCAAATAATTAATTCGAAAAAAGCACATAAAAGGCACTTTTTCATCATCATCTGCTTAGCCTTTTCCCGACTATGTTGGGGTCGGCTTCCAGTCTAACTGGATGCAGCTGAAGACCAGTATTTTACATGGAGCGTCTGCCTATCTGACCCCCACAACCCAGTAACTGGGTAATACGATACCCCTTGGTAAGACTGGTTGTCAGATTTTCGGGCTTCTGACGACCTGTAACGACTGTTAAAGATCCACAAATGACAGCTGGGACCACGGCTTAACGTGCTATCCGAGGCAAGGAGGAGTCTCGGTATGTAAAGATGGTCACCCATCCACGGACCAGCCCGGCAAGCGTAGCTTAACCTTTTTGGATCGACCCGTGCGGCTGGTAATACGTAGCCACGAGCTGGCAACAAATACATACACTACCTTAAAATATATCGTTATTTTACAGGATTTTCTTTTAAGGTGAAAATGCGTTCTTGACACCGGTCTGTTTCATACTAACGAATGTGTATTTTGCGAATTTGATCCTTATTGCTATTAGAAATTGTCCAACTGACAGATTTCAGGAACGCATTCTCTCGGCGGCCGGACTGTTGATAATATAAAAGTGCTTGTAAAGCATGTTATTCAGGTCTTTTTAGTATGCCTCTGTAAAAATAACACACGGTTTCTGCTTCGTATCAAAATTACGCATCTGTCCAAAAGGTGTTTTTTTTAATTTTTTATTGAGTTTCATTTTCTAGCTCTTCACATTATTTTTCATAATGTTATTTACGAGAACAAAATTTACTAAGCTATTGTATACTTTGATTTTCAAATTAATGAGACATAATTATGCTAGAAACTTCTGAAGTTCCTGAACAGTCGATAAACATTGTCAGCTGCTTATCCGACGGGAAGTTGGTTAAGAAAGGGATCTCAACTATGTTTGGGGTGTAGAACTTACGTTACATAAACGTTGAGGCCGGAAAACAGGAAAGGGTAGGTGTAACAGTTTGATGTAGAAGGTTCTATGTTATTTAGGAGTATAGGAGACTAAAGCTTATCATCTGTTTTCATTAAAAATATTCATTGATAAAGATTGGAAATCAAATTCCGAAAGCCTAAAGTTCGTTTTTTATTTCCGTAGATTAATTTGACAGGTGCAAATGTCAAACTCAAAATTAAAAAAACAAACAACAATCATTTGGAATGTCAAATTAGTATACGGGATTAAAAAACGAACAAGTTCCAGGAAATCTGTCTGTCGAAAGAATCAATCAGTTTCAATATTGAAGAATGGAGTCTAAGGCGAAGATTTCTGGTGGGAAACCTTATTAGCTTGGAAGATGGAAACAGTTTCATGTTTGATGAAATATCCATTAATTACCTTTTAACTAAAAGCTGTAAGAGTAAAATCTACTTCTGAAAGGTTTCAAGTTAGGTCAACAAGAAAACACCCAAGAAAGACAACAAACATTTTCTACATTACCACAGACAACAAATTAACAATCCACAGTCTGCTTTTTTAAACAAAATTCATAGAGTCTGGCAAACGAAAGTTGATCCTGGAAACACGCGCGAAATTTAAAAAAACAGGACTGTTTAAGTGTTTATCCCTGTACAAAGTGTAATAACACGTTTTGATACTTGAAATTGTATTTTATTTAAATTAAATTAAATTTCAATTTACAACACGTGTTATCGCAGTATGTACAGGGATAAACAGTCTTGTTTTTTTAAATTTCGCTCGTGTTTCCAGGATCATCTTCCGTTTGCCAGACAATACTACCTTTAAGAGCTTTTATTCTGAAAGTAGGCAGCATCGCAAATAGATGTCAAATATTTCACTGCTTTGATTTAGTCGGCAATATTAATCTACGGAAACATGAAATTTGGCTAGTGAACTAAAATATTGAACATGAAATACAATAATTAATTAGATTTAGATGTAAAAAAAGTATTAAGAAATTTTCTAAATGCCTTTTTTTACACGGAAACGGTTAAAATATCAAATTTAGTAATAAAATTGCAATTCATTATTAATATTCTAGTTCACTAGTTAGCCACATTTTATTGTACGGTAATATTTCCAAATTAATCAAAACAGGTAAATATTTGACAGCTATTTGCGACGTTGCCAACTTTTAGAATAAACACTCCACGAACACCAGAAACAGTGTCGGTCTCTTTTACCAACCAGATGCAGCTCCCCCAACCGCGACGAAACAAACAAACCAACTAACCAACCAGCTCCTATTATAGTCAAAAATCCGTGTACCAAGCATAAATCAGCGAAAACATCTCACATAGCGAGTTTAAAGTACGGCAGACCCGCATTGCGGTCTCACGGCTTAAATTGCAAACATAACATGTCAGTAGTAGCACTGCATATATATTATCATCAAGAGAATGCAACTAACTGCTGTGACATACGTGAGGTAAGAATGGGAAGCAAAGGAACTAAAGAACATTAGTCTCAGAGATTTTTGATAGATAACTTTCACTGGTTTTTAGGGTTCCGTAGTTAACAAGGAACCCTTATAGTTTCGCCATGCCCGTTTGTCTGTCCGTCTGTCTGCCCGTCCGTCTATCCGCAGCTTAGCTCAGAAACTGTTGGTACTAGAGGGCTGTAATTTGGTATGGATATACATATAAATGACGCCAAGAAGTGATAAAAAAATCGTAAACATTTTGTTTTTGGGTACCTACTTGTAAATTGGGAATGGTTTTTTTTTTCTCGTCAAACCCATGGTATGAGATATCGTTGAAAGGTCGTTTAAAAAGAATGTGAGTTTGTGAAGACCATTTTTGGATTCAGGGATCCGTTTGCGAAATATTAAGCTTTAAAGTGCTACTTTTGTTAGAGTCCCCCCCCTGCCAGCTAAATGGTTGGTTTTGGATATGTAAAAAAAATCACGGCAGTAGTATATATAACGAAATTAAAAGGAAAGCGATCACCGCTACGTAGGCTCCACAAGTTACCGAGTAATAATCGAGCAACTTAAATTTGCGGTTGCAAAAACATGTTCTTCAAGTTTTTCAACTACAATATTAAGTTTGTTGGATAAATTCATCCCAACTACGGAACCCTTCATTGTGCGTGGTTCGACATGCACTTGGTCGGTTTTTTTGGGTAATATCGACCCGCTTAAGATCTACATGTTCAATAATCTTCATCATATATAAGGGTGAAGGGTCATCATGTTCTTGCCTTTGTCCCATATTACTTGGTCGGCGTACCATTCTCCCTTGCCAACCGTAAAGCTAACATTAACTCATTTCATATCACTCGTCACAGAGTCCATCCATCTTTTCATCACATACATAAGTGAGCAAGTGTAGTCACTGAAAATAGCAAAGAAAATATGATCACTGAATTAATAGGCTATTGGAAGATCTATGGATTAAAAATCAAAAGACAGAAAGATTAAAAAGCATAAAATCACAAATCAAAAGTGATTTATTCAGAAGATAGGCTGAGAATCAGCGTTTTTCGAACTTAAAAATGACATAAGACAGTCTCCCAAAACCACTTTCTAGCTGTGAAGAAAAAGTGGCTCAACAAACTCCCCAGCAGACAGCTGTCTGTTCAGTTAGAAAACTTGATTCTATAAATAATCAATTAGAAAACTTGATTCAATAAAAATATACATAATCGATTACATGATACTATTATGTTTCACTCATGAGAAATTAGAGAAAGAAGAAAGAAAGAAAACAAATATACGCGAAAAAACTACAAAGCAATAAAAGAAAACATTTGTTTCAATTATAAAGTTCACTGCTCACCGCAACTTTACGTCACAAAAACTTTAAACAGCATTTTGAAATTATTCACCACCGCCCTCGGCTTTTTAATTTCATTTTCTAGTGGCAAAATCCAAGCTCGAATGGTATTAAAATAACCACAGGATTCGTTCATGGGTTTGATGGAATATATATTATGTGATTTATTCAGCTTATAAAATTATTCCGTTGCTGCGAGTCATGCAAAGGATTTTTTATGCGAGGAAACTGCTATCAGGGATTTTACCCGCATCTTTTGATCTTGTGCTTTTTGTGTGTATTTTTACAATTGTTTAGTGCTGACCAAATTGCCCCCTAATCCTGTCGAAAATAATGAATACCTTAGGGCTTGTACAAATAACTCTGACGTCGCATCACAAAAATCGGCGACGGTACCCTTTTTTTTTTTTTTTTTTTTTGAGGGTGGGAAATCATCCAATGACTTCTCCCGCTCTGGGCGGAGCGGAAGGGCGTGTCAGACTTTTACTGACTAAAACCCACCCGTGTTCCTTCATTTGCCTGTTGCCAAGGTCCCGGTATCCCTTTCGGACTTTCCCGCAACCCTGGCAGGCATCGGTCCTAGCGGACCCCGTCATTTTTGCTGACATCTCTTTGAGGCGCGCGTGGAACACGACGCGCCATCGACCCGGGCCTGGTCCTTATCGGACGGCGAGCTGCCCGTTGCTCGCCGTCCGCAAGCCCGCGCCTATGGTGGCCGGAAATCCGCCTGGGATTCCCGACGCCCAGGGCGTCTCCAACGGCGGCGGTTAGGGGCGTGAGGGCGCAAACTTTGCCTTTCCCTCACGCGTTCCGCCTCCTCCTTCGCGAGCATTACTGCTTCGCAGAAGGAGGTGACGGCTTCCCATGCCCTCTCGCTCCGTACCATGGCCTGAACCAGGGCCGGACGCGAGAGGTCACCGCCGCCAATCGCCTCCGCGAGGACACGGCGGTGCTCCGCCCAAGCAGGGCACACCTCAACCGTATGCTCCACCGTGTCCTCCGGGCGATCCACACAGTGGTGACACCCGGGCGTTTCCTCCCGCCTAATCCTACACAGGTACCTCCCGAAGCTGCCATGTCCGGTGAGGACCTGTGTCAGGCGGAAGGTGAGGACGCCGTGGCGCCTCTCTATCCACTCCTCAAAGAGGGGACTTATCGCCGCTATTGTGGCGTGCCCAGGCGACGGTACCCTAAGGTTTTTTTAAGAAAGCTTCGGCGTTGCGAATTCCCATCGCGCTGATTCGCAGTTTTGTTTATAGGGGGATGCGCTAAGGTAGCCCGCGAAATTCAAATTTTCTTACGTTTTTTGCAATTTGCAGAGCAGTGTCAGGTTGTATGTTGATTCAAATATGATTCGCTATCTTAACAAATATGGCTTTACAGAATTATAATCATCAGAATCAGCAATACAACTCATTAAGTTAGAATAATCCTCAAATGTCATGGTTTCATGAAATATTCATTCAATAGGATTATATGAACTTAGAGAGCTGTATTGCTGATTCTAATGTTTATAATTCTGTAAATCCATATTTGTTACGGTCGCGAATCAACATACAACCTGATACTGTCCTAAAGCCTACTTGTACTGTTATAACATAAAAAAAAAAATTACCGTCATCTAATATTAAAGGCATAATTTTATGTTTTTTGTGAATCTTCTTATCTTCCGAGTACCTACCTTATCCACTGTATGTTTACTATAATACTAGTTGCTAAACCTAATCATTTAAACAATCAATTACATTAATTAGGTTTACACCAGTATAGACACAATCACGTTATTCGTTAAATAACTAATTATCTTTGTCGCAATTAATAATTGATGTACGTTTCAGCGGGTCGAACAAATTTATCTAGTTGACAGGTCGCCTAATGCGATATGTAATTACTTGATATACGGTTAATCCTGTCAATTATATTAGCTGGCTGTTATTAGCTGGGTGGGTTCTGTTGGAGGTAACCTACTTATTATTTTTGTTTATTATCTTGTTATTTTGTTGATCTTTTTGATGGCTTATTTAGGTCTCTGGGTCTCTCGTTCTATATGTCGTTCTGTCTCTCGTTCTGTCTCTCGTACTGTCTCTCGTCCTGTCTCTCGTTCTGTCTCTCGTTCTGTTTCTCGTTCTGTATCTGGTACTGTCTCTCGTTCTGTCTCTCGTTCTGTCTTTCGTACTGTCTCTCGTCCTGTCTCTCGTTCTGTCTCTCGTTCTGTTTCTCGTTCTGTATCTGGTACTGTCTCTCGTTCTGTCTCTCATTCTGTCTCTCCTTCTGTATCTCGATCTGTCTCTCGCTCTGTCTCTGATTCTGTCTCCCGTTCTGCCTCGTCGTTCCTTCTTAGTGTCATTGCCTAGTATTTGGGATAATTGTTTTTTTTTTAGAGGTACCTATTAGATCTATGACATTAGAGATTTCGTAATCCAATGCAGTGCTTTTCTTCTCGTGTACTGGTTTGTCAACTATCTCATTGAAATAGATTTTATCCATAACCTTCATTCCTAACACAAACAACGATCGTGCTAGGAAAATTCATTAGGTACAGTCACTCAGTTTAAAAAAGTATAGTTAGCCTCTGACCAGTCAGTCTGTTAATTTAAAGCAGGTAATAATCTATTAGGTATTCACGTTATCCCTTAATTTAACACAAAAACTTAAGTGCCGACTACTAACGAACTCAGCAAAGTTCCGATCGGCACTAGTAAAACTAAAAGAAACTACTTGGCGATCGAGCGCTACATCACTCACCCAAATACATGCACCAACTGCCAATAAAACGGTAACACACGAAGTGAACTCGGCAAACATCCTTAAATACACTGGCGTGCAAAAGTTTCGGCCAATTACCAACTCGAGAATTTTGCGAAACTCGATTCTACAAGTCGAAGATCGAACCGCTCCTTATTCGTAATTAGGCAAACGCTAAAGACTGGCACAAACACAGCGTTTGACGCTATTTGAGCATCAAACTTTACTGCAACGAGGAACTTGGGATTACGGGCTTCCTTGTATATTGAATTAATTACTCATGAAATGCATTAGACGCTGCTTGTGGTACTGTTTGAACAAGAATCAAAGTTATTTCGAGTACTGTTCATGTGTATAGAAAGTAATAGCCAATATGCGAAGCTTGAAACAATATTTATTGTATTTGAACGTAGAACTAATGAATCCTTGGAAACCAACGTTTTTTTTAATGAAATTGAAACACTCTTGTTGCTTCTGTAATTTTCCCCTTAGCGTTAGCAATTACAAATCGTTAATCTCATGTACGGTATCATGCGATATGGCAAGACTATCACTACCCAAGAATCGCTATTAGATCAATATCTTAAAACCCGATTACACCTAGTCACAGTCACACCTATTTATAAGCCAACCACACACAGTCCACCGCAATTACAAAACCAACAAGCCATCACCATCCATTCAAACGCATTCCATTCTTCACCAGCCACGTATGAACAAGTCCTTAGCTCCTTAACAGAGTCGTGTGTTATTCATGAGCCAGGTGCCTTCTATGCTACACTTTTTGTATGTATAATTTTATTTTACGCCTGCTCGCGAGTGTAATTTCGCCGTATTTAAATAAGAGTATATTTTGTTTAATATGTTTTGAATTCATTATAATTTCGTGTTTATATTCGCTAGTTTGAAGTTTTTGGTTGCTGTCTCTTATTTCGGTTCTAGAGATGTTTTGAAATGATGTTTTAAAAAATAAAAATAAGATAAAATAATCTTTAACTCGGATAAGAAACATTCATAAGGGGAAGTAAACAAAAAGACAACTTGTACCTATATTAGTAAACGATCTTCGATTTTAAGATCTTTTACTAGCATGTGATGCGGCGAAATGACAATGTCGATATCGTGACGTGTTCATAGCTATGAGTAGGCAAAAGAAAAAATGGTGTAAAAGATTATAATATAATATGTTCAGAAATTGGGTGACCAGAATGTCCGCTGAAAGAGATGTTTGTAGGTGTAGAAGAAGCCATGCTATACAGAATTCAAATTAACTGGGACTGGGGCAATAGTATGATCATAATCTTGTTTTTGGTATGCTGTCTAGTTCTTTACATAAATAGGTATTGTTTAAATACGTATTGTGTCTGCTTCGCAGATAGTTAATCTCTGCTGCCTCTGCGTCATTGATCTAATGGCCGCAAGCGCTACTACTGAGCATAGATTCCTGGGATCGATTCCTGGGTAGGACAAAGTGTTACTGCGTATTTTCATCTGGAATTTCTCAGTAGCTGCCCGGAGTCTGGATTTGTGGCCGGTTAATGCCAATAAGCTCGCCCCCTATCACATAGGACTTAAATATAACTGGCGAAAGTGGATGTACTATAGGTACACCTCTGCCTAAACCTTCGCGAAATACAGTAGTGGTGATGTTATGCCTAAAAATTTAAAAACGATTAAACAAACACAACAAAATCATCCAATCTTCCAAGATCGTTCAGCATCATTTTAATACCAAATGCTCGAAAAGGTTTCGCTCAACATAATGTAAATATATCGATACAAGTATAGCGTTTATTACAACGCTCTTTCATGCATAAAACAGTAGCCAAAAACTAATAAGAGTAGTAGGCACCTTGACAACGGCGCCTGATATTATGATAAATAGAGAACCCTCGTCAGGGGCTTGAAACGAAACAAGTTATGTGAATCGTGTGCATTGGATACGGTAGAATGGGAGCTGTTTTGAATTAAAAGGCAATATTATGTAAAAGTAAAGCTGCTGTGCTATTCTGTAAAAATCTCACCGTGAAAACTTAGGTGAAGTGAACTGTCACTGTCTTAGCATCAGTAGGTATCGATGACAATGACAGCTCACTCCACGCTCACTTCACCTAAGTTTTCACGGTGAGATGGTTACAGAATAGCAATGCTGATGTTTTGTGTGACTTTGTAAATGATGACAAACAGTAGAAAGCCCCACATGTTATTGAATCTAATACAAGAGATTTAGATAATATTAATAACGCCTAACACACATACACCCACACGTCACTCGCACGGACCAATACCACTCCTCACACTCACGCACACACCACACACACACATTTCCACAAACAATTAACCTAATTAACATAAATTTAGTTTAGTTTATTTGTAAAGTTCAAAATTTCCACTCAAGCAACTAATGTTTTTAAAATGTTTATATTTTTATTTTTTCTTCTATGTTGTCAGTGTACAAGTACAGAACAAAATAAAATGTATCACCTTGTAACAGGGCGGAGACCTGGTGTTCTGAAATACAGGCCTAGAGCTTAGTTTAGGCACCAGTCTCCCACAATATTAAAATGTTGTCTGACGTTGATACCGTGTGATATGTATTCTTGTAATATTATGGTGAGAAAATAAATTATTATTAATTATTAAATTATTAAATTTGGCAGATAATAAGCTCAAAAACAAAGGCATATCAGTCTTTTCTCCCAATAAGGTTCGTAAAAAATATGCCAAAAAAAATCATATAAAAGAATCTGGCATTAATAAGCAATACGACTTCTACCGAAGACTATATAAAACTCATTTTGAGTTTCGTCAAAAGATATCGTCTATTTATAACATAGTTAAATGATTCAGGTGTGACTTTGCGGAAATCCATTATAAATTACAATAGACGTAGATATATTTAGTAACCTATTCCGTTTAACAATAATTAAGCGGAATAGGTTACTAAATTCTTTTTTATGACTCTCGAATTATTATTTGAGAGTCATAAAAAACCCTATAAGAAATCGACAAGTGTTTCACCTCTCAACAAGGCATCCTCAGGATGACGATTGACTAGTCGCAAACCAGAACACGACGCTCGATGTGGTGATTTCTAACAGGGTTTTTTATGACACTTGAAAAATAGTTAAGCGGAATAGGTTACTAAATATATCTACGTCTATTGTACTTATAGCATGCATTTAACAAAAATCAAGTCTTAGAGAAGTAGAAAGCGAAATGAAAAGACATTACCTATACCCCATATCAAGAAAAGAGACAATGTTAAAACAACAGCCATACTAAACAGACAGCTATATAGTTCCTTTAAAACCTTTTTTGAAGAAAAACTAAATGGGAGAAGAAAGCCACTTCTTTAATTCCCCAAAGGCGAATAAAAAAGTTTCTTCTCAAAATAAATTCAAGCGAAACTTATTTGAATATTCGTTGCTCTTAGACCAACCCACGTTTGCAGAGAAACTATCGCGGGCGAAGATTAAAACTTGAATAATATATGGCGAAACGTTCGTGAATGAATTTGAGGAGGACATAAATAAAAATATTGACGTGCTGTCATCTCTTCAAGATATTGGCGTTTGGTGTGAGGGATAAGCAGCGTACCCGGTGCATGCTGAACATCAGTTCTTGTTGAATGGTTTTGAATATTATGGTAATGAGTAAGATATTTTTGAATATGCGTGAAGGTTTACCTATTCATTTTGGGTAAACATAGAGGGACAAAAAAATAGAAAGGAGGTTCCTACATTATTCGAGATGACTAAATACTAGAAGAGGAACTATGGTCCGATGCAGCATTAGTATTTAAAGCATTTGGAGTACAGCAAATCACGATGAAACGCTTTATCCTTTAAAAAAAGTTTAACATTACTACGATTGTTATGTATACTTAAAATAGCTCAGTGCTGACTGAACTTAAACTAAATAATGCATCTGCAGATCGTTTATAAACGCCATCTGTAATATATACCTATTTCGATTTTCACGACTTCATTATTGCTTCTATTTTGAGAATCTTCAGTGGCAGTCATGTTACTCCCGAACACGCAATTTCGTTTTCCATTTTAAGCATTCCAGTGCAGTTTTATTTTGTGCCAGTCAGACACAGTGTTGACACTGATGACGTTGGTGTTGTAGAAATGTGGAAATAGGTTTATAAATATGAACTTGACGTGTAAAAATAATAAAGAGATTATGAAAAAAATATACGGCTAGGTAGGGGGTGACTACCGAGATGACGACTAATAGAAGTATGGACAAAAAGACACTTTGCGCCGACCACAAAAAAATTGAGGACATGTATTTACATGTCCTCAATTTTTTTGTGGTTTTTTTGTGGTCACAATATATATTAAGAATGATTGACGAATATCATACGAATGAAATGTTAAACATAACCACAATGTAACAAAATCAATTGAGAGTGCACAAAGATAGATTAAATTAGAATTTAATTTAACTGAGTTTTCTGCACCATGTCCAGCTGACATGGCATTAGTAACCTTTAGCATGATCAGCACCCAGCACTTATGTCAATACATTTTTAAACTGCCCAGTAACACCGCCAAAATTATATTCCGAAAATTCCCAACCAATAAATTCAAAAAGTGTACTACTTAAAACATCAGTAGACGATCTCGTTGATAGTATCGTGTATCCAGCAAGTGTAGGGACAAGTTACAACACGATACTCACAGAGGGAGCCGAATCGCTCTGAAATATTAAACCCTGGACAGAGAACAAAAATGTGTAGAAGTGAAAGCCAAAAAAGCTTCGAAATGCCCGCAGTTTCGTCTTGTAAAGGTGCTTCTCAACCTACTCCATCTGACGTGATTAGCCTGGGTAATCGGCCGTGTCTCGTCCGAGATACGGTACGTTATCAAAATAATTGAATGATCGGGCAAACCGATCTAGGTGGTGAAACCTATAAGTCCCCAGTAGGTACAGGTATGTATACTGGGCCTTTTTGCATGATTTGCCGTTCTATTTGCGTGTATTTTGCATTGGCTGAGCGCGCTCTCCCAACGGCTTTAGATTCAACCCAGTATCGGCGCTTGCGGCTCATGGTATATGCTCCGTTGTCAATCATCAACAAAAGTGACTAGATAGGTACCTTTTTTAACTTGGGCGTGAGTCGATAGTAGCTTGGTGGAGTGGAGTGGTAGCTGATTATTTCGGCGTCATCACTTTTCGCACAAAATAAAATATAGTACCTACATTTCTCGGCTGTAAATATAGCATATCGAATTTTGGAAAAGCTTGGGTTTCGTAGAGCGTCATCTATGTCACACATAACAGTGTGGCAGCCTCTTTTCAAAACACGATGTGTCATTTAACGCCGGGTACAAATAGCGTACCTACATAAGTTTCACTTCTGTACCGTTTCTTATTCTATGTCTAAGGTCAGGGAGACGGATAGTAATAAAAATGTGCTTTATTTTTGTACTTTGATGCTTTTAGGTAGGACCCTGTTCAATGATTAAGATATGTAAGGTTGGGACTGACCGGAATAATACACAGGTTTGCTATCAATGCGTAATCGCTTACCTACTATGTACTTTTACTATGTCAGTGTCAGTCAAGTCTAATCATAAGTACCTACCTATGTGGGCAACTAGATTTAAATTTATAAAATACATAGGATTCAGAATAAAATAATGTCGCTGGCTCCGAATGACAATAGTAAAAAAATCATTATGTAAAATAAAGAAACCTTCAAAGAATTAAAAAAGAAGGGTTCCTTACTTGCCTATTCTCAGCCGAACCCAACCAAATCGCATTGCATTAAATACATTCAGCTCATTAACAAACAGAGTCTGGTATTCTGGACCCCAGGGGCCCCAACACGGAATATCGCAACTGCTCATTTCTAAACTATTTACAGAAATAAACTTTTCTGAGACCCCTTGTTGTTAGGCAAGGCTGTGACGTAAGAATGGACATGTTTAAAATTAGAATATCAGAGGCCCTAGACAAAGTGACATTCTATCAGCGATAACGATGATGGAAAAGGCAAAAATGTATAGGACTGACATAAGCTATCGAAAAGCTTATAACAGTCCTGGTGAAAGACGTTGTAGAAATAAACGCTTTGGAAGCGATTGTCACTTGTCTATAGGTAAGGCATTTGAGACCCACCACAATATTGAAGACGTTTGAAGCAATCGAAGATCGTTCTCCAAATAATGGTTTTCAAAATCACAAAAGATATTACTGTCAATCTCGCATTCATCTTGCTACTACAATTTCTACATACGAAAAAAAAGAGACTTTAACTTCGACACCAATACAAAAAACTGAACGAAATGTGTTTTAAAACTGCTTGCATTAGTGATTCCACCTACTTACAATCTTAGCAATTATAAACCGGACCCGATCCGTTTTTCCCCGCTACGGCGAAGCAAAAAGTAGGGTTATAGTTATTAAGCACTAACCTAGGATAAGTAACGCGACCTATAAAAAGATCGCGAGGAATGCCTGGATGAGACTCGCACAGACCAGGGAAGCATGGCACAAAAGGGAGGAGGCCTATAGTCATCGGGGGGAACAAAGCGCCCGATATTGTTAATGATGCTATACGCTAAGTTACTTTCTTACTAACACTGTGGACCTGATTGTAGTCTGATTAAATAAAGTTAATTAGTATCTCACCTTGTTGACTGGCTTATTTATCTCGTCACGGTACGAAAACTACCAGGGAAGAAGAGCTGCAAAGAAACAACACACGATGGTCCCAAAGTTCCTACTTATATTCCAAATTCAAATAACTGCAACTGTCACAATTCCTGGCTCACAATAGTTATACATAATTCAAAATGTACGTAAGAACAGATACTGGTACCGCATTGCAGCACCTACCCTTAAACTTCGATAGAATGCTGCCTACCCATGGGAACCATTGTTGTAATTGATTCTAGCTTGGAGTAAATTTTAAGAAGGAAAATTATTTTTTATTATTAATTTTAAGTTTGGGTGGGTACGTTTATTTGGTGGGTAAAAGTGTAATTTAATGATATGGTATTTTTTATTTTCTACTTTAATAATTATATTTCGATTTTTCCATTCCTGGGCTCTGGTTTTTGAGCACGATATTTAAGTTCTCAGTTGTCTATTGTAATCAACTGATTCAGTTTATTTTATCTAAATTGGCACTATGCACTACTTTTGGATATCTCCGTTTGTGTCAAATGTTTTCTTACGAATTCCTTAAAAGAACTTTGTTTTTGTATCTTTGGCAGGTTTTACGTTTATAAAGTGACAACTGGGTAAGCGTTTGAAAAACAAAACACAATAAATATTACTTATAATCGTATTTTTTCGAGATTTATGGGGATAAACTGTCGAATACAAAATAAATGCTCGAAGGGCCGCCGCCTTTGCCTCAATCCCGGTCTCCACAACAAATAAAAATAAATCCTATATTTTACTACACAATCAAAACATAATCTCGAAATTCGAAAACACACTAAACCCCGCAAGTCTATAAAGTCGACACTGTCGAGTCAATTTCGACGCGACAAAAACGTAACGACAATTCTACATTTGAAAAATGCGAAAACTTTTTCGTTTAAGTTTGGAAAGTCCCGCGTTTTATGTTCACATTACCGACAAACCTTTTTGGTGCTCGAAACCCGGTTTATACTCCAGGCGATCTCACTTTTAGTCACTACGTATTTTATACGGTTGGACTATAAAATTTCTAATTTTGAGGGCGACTGCCTCGTTTTTAGATCGCCTCTTCAATCCTGCCAACCTAGTAGACATAATGTTTGAAGTAAAGTAATTACCTACTAGACGCCTTGTTTAATTAGGGTTTCGTTTAAACCACCATGCTTTTTAAATATTCAATCTTGTCGGTTTTCTAGCCAGTAATTTTTAACTAACCTGGACTTACCCCACTTCGTAGTACCTACCTACATCCATGAATACGTTTACAATGTTCATATATATTCGTGTCAAGAGCTCTACTAAGTCATTCAACGCCACGTACTTCCCCCTGAAAGGCCTACATTTACAGCTGCGTAACTTCCGTCATGCTGGCCTATCTAAACACGCAGGCCGTCGTAACATTTGAAATTTAATTGGTCGCAGCGCCATCTATTATTACTAGCGAGGCACTAAACATGTACAAGGTATGAATGGACCAGCACGCATGCGTACTACGCATCGATCCGGGATACCAACTTTGTAAATAATCTATTCCGCGACAAAAAATCCGTGGGCCTGAATTATTGCTCAAATCTACGTAGTTCATAAAATTCCAAATTAAATGCTTCAAAAGTTCTGGAATAAAATATAATATAGCTAGGAGATCATAAATAAAGTAGAATTCCTTAGCGATGGAACGCATAAAAACAGAAATTTAAACTTTGAAACAGATAGTACAAAGAAAATTTTATTATTAAACGTCGATGAGCAGTCGTTTCGGCGATACCGAATATTTCATTCCTCCAATAAAATTTTATTCGGAGTCGGCGCAGTGACGCCATGTTTACACCGTTTTCCCGCCAGTAGGGGCGCCACGATCGCTGCAGCCTCTCGGGCGTAGCTGTCAAAATTACGTTTACGAAAAAAACGCTTTTCTTTCACATATCGGCGATAACCAATCGTTAAAATCGTAATAATTGAATAACAATGATCAAGTTTGAGTTGTAAATAGTTCGATTCAGTATTCGTACCTCATTTAAAACCTAACCTATTTAGCTTCGGTCAGCGTCGGTGGTATATGGTGACAATAATTTTGAGTGTTATTGCGAAATGTCCCGGACATTTCTTCTTATCTTTTTGTTTATTTTCGGCGTTTGTTATTGTAACCCTGATGCGAAACGCCTTTACGACGATCTTCTGAGTAACTACAATAGGTTGATACGTCCTGTAGATAAAAACAACAATACGGTGCTGGTGAAACTTGGTCTGAGGCTGTCACAGTTGATTGATCTGGTAAGTACTTCAAGTTATTTTTTGTAATAAACCTCAAATCTTTGAAAAATCGAAGTAAAACAAAACCTCGTGACAAAGTTGGAGGTATCTGATTATATTTACTCGTAAGTTAATTGTGACAGAGTTTGAAGGGTGATGAATTACTAGGAGATGAGTTGAATACGTGGGGTATTTTTTTTGTGTACGCTCGATATAGGGTGTATTTTTAGGGTGTGTTGATCTGTGTGAATGTATTTTATTTTATTTTAGAACAACAGGTGCATTTGCACGAGTGTGTGATTAATCATTGAAAAAATGTATCAACTAATTTATATGATCACGATTGCACTTAAGTAAGTAAAATATATAGGTATTGTTTAAAACTTACTTTGAAGTATTCTTACTTTTTATCACAAGCAAAAATAATCTTTAATACTATTATAATAATCGATTTACTTAGACGGAAACTAGAAGACCCTAATGACAAAAAAAATATGATGCGATATTTCACTAGGAACTTGCGCATAACAAGCAACTAAAAACATTTTTTCCCGCGACATCGTCTGCGATCCAGGTTGAAAAGTAACCGATGACAAACAAACAAACAAACAAATTCACTTTCGCATTTATAATATTTCTAGTAGCTGCACCCCGCGGCTTCACCCGCGTTAGTCTCGATCCCGTAGAAATATCGGGATAAAAAGTATCCTATGTCCTATTTCAGGTCATGGTCTACCTCTGTGCCAAATTTCAACTAAATCCGTTCAGCCGTTTTAGCTTGAAAGAGTAACAAACAAACTCACTTTCGCATTATAATAAAAAAAAAAAAGTTATAAATAAATATAAAATAATATAGACATAATATTTAATAAATATTATATAGGTACTGTATGCTAAAAGGGACACACCTATTAAGTAATACAAGCAGTACAACTTTTCGATACAAAATTCGTAACGTATATGAACTTACTACTATACGGTACTAATGAAAAGTTTATGGGGTGTGTGCGAGGGAGCAACACAACAACGTTCTGAACCCTTTTTTTTTTTTGAGGTTGGGATTTCATCAATGACTTCTCCCGCTCTGGGCGGAGCGGAAGGGCGTGTCAGACTTTTAATGACTAAAACCCACCCGTGTTCCTTCAGTTGCCTGTTTCCAAGGTCCCGGTATCCCTTTTGGACTTTCCTGCAACCCTGGCAGGCATCGTTGTGACCCCTAACGCTGTATCTGCTTACCTACACTTATACACACACACACACTTATGGCGTGGTTGTAAATAGCTAAACCTAACTATAACTTATATTTTAGGATGTTTATAAAGTAGATGAGGAGCAGTAGCAGATTCCGCGATTAGAGCAGTGATAGGCTTTTCTTTTTTGGGAGCGAAATTTTCAAATAACTTCTTCAAAGACTCTTACTGACTAAAACCCACCCGTGTTCCGTCAGTTGCCAGAGGCTATGGTATCTTTCGGACTTTCTCGCGACCCTGGCAGGCATCGGCCCTAGCGGACCCTTTCTGTTGTGCTGAAATCTCTTTGAGACGCGCGTGGAACACAACGCGCCGTCGACCCACGACTAGTCCTTATCGGACGGCGAGCTACCCATTGCTCACCGTCCGAAAGCCCACGCCTGCGGTGGCCGAGAATCTGCCTGGGATTCCCGACGCAGCAGTTATAGCCTAGTGGTGTGACGTGTGACCGGTTTAGGCGCAGAATGCTCAACTCTCAAAATGGCAACTGAGTCTTTAATGGACTAATTCTCATAATAGCTAAATGCCTACTCCTATAGATACTTAATTTGCAAAATCAACAATTATTGGGGAAAGTATGGCGCAAAACTACCCATGAAATAAAGGAGCATATTAGATGCTTATATCGAACTAACGTTGGGACGATAACGCTATTTGTCAACTGTTAATAATCTACAAAACGTTTGCTATTTTTCTCGAGTTATTTTCAATTTAAAGATATCTGTACTTACCTATACCTAAAGGTCAGACTGCCAAGTGGCTAACTAATAACAGCCGCACGTTAAGCTACGCCTGCTGAAGTCGGTCAGTGGATGGATGACCATTTATAACTTATCGAGTCCCTCCATGCCTCGGAAGGCACGATAAGCCATTGGTCCCGGCTGTCATTCGTAGATCTCTGACAGTCGTTACGGGTAGTTAGAAGCCCGAAAGTCTGACAACCAGTCTTACCAAGGGTATCGTGTTACCCAGTAACTGAGTTATAGAGGTCATACAGTCGCTTCAAGAAAAATACTGGTATTCAAAAAATTGTGGAAAAGGCTAGGCAGATTGACTTGAGTGTAGGGAACTCTATTAAATTGCATAATCGATATAATTATAAAAACACTAGCTTCGCCCCCGGTTTCTCCCGCGTAAGTCTCGATCCCGTTGGAATATCGGGATAAAAAGTATCCTATGTGTTAATCCAGGTTATAAACTATCTGTTTGCCAAATTTCATCCAAATCCATTCAGCCGTTTTTGCGTGATAAAGTAACAAACATCCAAACACACAAACACACAAATACACAAACACACAAACTTTCACATTTATAATATTAGTAGGATAACCCTTCTTTGACAGTCCGGGTAAAAAGAGCACAATACACTTTGTTACTAACTCTTAAATGGAAAGAAACCGCACAATCTCCTACTTCCGTTTATATCGCACAAAAATCTATTCATCCATGGCAGGAAAATGGCGCGAATGTCTATGGTATATTGATTACCGCAAACTACCTTACCTGCAGTTACCATGGCAACCGGAGGGTTCCACAGGTGAGATGTGGACTGCCCTCATGGGCCTACTCAAATATTTAGTAAATATCTTCAAATAATAATGTATGGGCATGTGAAATTGGTTTTGCACAGATAGCTTGTGTTTTAGTTCGTTTGGGTTGAGGAATCACTTTTTTTTTATAACCACAACGTGGAATCTCTTTGTCTTCAACTCAGCTGAGGGTAAGTGATGATCAGGCCGAAGGTGGAAGTGAGCTTCACCCGGAATCCTCAACCACAGAGGAACGGGTTACGGCTTATGTTATTGCACCTACCACTGTTTGTCTCCGCATCACCCAAAGGTTGTCTGGTAGAAAATGCCTATGGTATTAAGTCCGCCTCTGTACATTTGTGTGCTTAATTCTTCAAGGACTTTCTAATTAACTGCAATGGTTTTTGGACCGCGCGCGGCCCGCGCTCGGTCATACAGGTTAAAGTGTTAAATAAATAAATAACGGGCTATCTTACCTCTAACTGGCGAAACACATCAATACAGTTATCATTGTTGTTATGGCGACAGACTTAGATAAGATGGTGGTAGCTAGCAAGGCGGAATTTCCTTCACGGTTACGATTAAAATTTTCAATAACCATTGACAAATTCCAAGACGATTATTTTCTGATAAACTGACCTATTGAAAGAAAGAAAGAAAGAAAAATGGTTATTGTGTGGTTGTTGTTTGTTGTTATTGCTTGAGTGCTTGACAGTTAAAAAGTATTGACCGATTTTTCATTCCTGAGACCACTTTTATCTGAGGTTCAAGCTTTTGTCTCGAAAATATAAATATACTAGCTGCACCCCGCGGTTTCGCCCGCAAAAGTCACGATCCCGTGGGAATATCGGGATACAAAGTATCCTTGTCCTTTTCCAGGTCATGCTCCACCCATGTGCCAAATTTCATCTAAATCCGTTAAGCCGTTTAAGCGTAATAAACAAACACACAAACTCACTTTCGCATTTATAATATTAGTTAGGATTTTATCTGAACAATATTCAGATTAAATTACTTATCTGGCAATTGAAAAATCTGACCGAAATACTATGAAATTGTCTTTCGAATGTGGGCCTCTTCCAAATCCTCTTGAAATAATGAAGGTTGGATTTAGCTTTGCATATTTTATGGCGACATCCTATATAGCAATTATAGTAATAGGGTAGGTAGTGTTGAATCTCCTTGTGAGACATTTCGAC
This sequence comes from Lithophane leautieri, assembly GCA_949152455.1. NCBI lineage: Eukaryota > Metazoa > Arthropoda > Insecta > Lepidoptera > Noctuidae > Lithophane > Lithophane leautieri. The sequence goes on along the minus strand of OX424474.1, from coordinate 2,869,480 downwards.
GAAGTTCAACCACCGTGGTTATGTATTCCAGTTCCAATGAAAGTTATGTGTGTCAGTTCCAAGGAAACAGGTGACTCTGAAGTTACTTGTAAATTGAACTTCTCTACTTTGTCTCTTGCTTACGTGTGGAATGTAATAAGACGTCAGGCACTTCTCCGAACTGTTATCAATTCTCGACCTTATTGTTGAACCGCGTAGAGCGATATGAGCTAGACAATCCCCGGTTTATCAAATACTATGATATTAATCCGCTAGCAAATCTGATGTTTGTGGCGTGAAATTGACAACAACAAGATGAATTTCAGGTGCATAATAGATAGGCTAATTTTATTAGTAGGTACGGCCTAAGGTATATCAAAATCTTAAATTAAATGGTATTGGCATTCAGAAACCAAAGTTGTTAGGTATTATTATCAGTTTATCAGTCTTCTTTAACATAGTTAATTGATTCAGGGGTGAATTTACGAAAATCCATTATAAAATAAAGTAGACGTAGATATATTTAGTAACCTATTCAGCTTAACTGTCCCTAGACGCAGACTGCGTCCAATGCTCAGCGTGGCAACACGTCGTGTTCGGGTTCGCGACTGGTCAATTGTCATCCTGAAGATGCCTCGTTGAGAGGTGAAACACGTGTCCATTTCTTACAGGGTATTTTATGACTCTTGAGGAATAGTTAAGCACAATAGGTTACTAAATATATCTACGTCTATTGTATTGTCTCCTTTAACATCATTATCAATCAATCAATTTTAAATCCTATGCAAACAACTCAGCTCTGGGGGCTTAAAACGGTCACTTTGGCAGAATCTTAATAGAAAAATATTATGAATCATCGTAAAATGTCACAAACTGACAATTCATGATAATATGATCTGCGTGCAATTCATATTACGAAATACTTCATCTGTTTGACAGTTTTCTATGGAGATTCGTAAAATTTTCCAGAAATTATGAATTGCTTTTGTGTCAAATTAGAGGAATTGCTAATGACAGTTGGGAATTCAGGAAATGAATTGCTTTTAGAGGAATTGCTAATGTGGCCGTTTTAGGCCCCTGATAGCTAGTAACCATGGCAACAACAGTCCTACAGGTGCTCCGGATATGGATAACCCTCACGGGCCTACTTAAACATTTGATAAGGGATTAACCGCACAAACAGACGAATTTAAGAATCTTGTTTGTTTGGGATTAAACCTGTTCAATCCGGTTCAGATTTAAGAAAACAGTTTTAAGTGTTGGCGATCAGTTGTGGGATTTGGGAATATTTTTGTATATTTACGAACGTTTGCGAAGAATAGTACAGGGTCGCTCCCCCCCGGGCTTGATGGGGCGACGAAAATATAAAATATAATGTTAATATAAAATGTATCTCAATTTTTTGGAATAATCTTGTTTATTTCATAAACAGGCATTTTATTAACCTCGGAACAGTAGACTCCCGAGGGGTCTACAGTAGGTTTCTTAGCTTAATAATCTAACAACCCCATTTTAAACAGTTTCCAATTATAGCACCCACTTCGCTTTTCGACTCAGTTTGTGTCAAAAACAATGGCGGCTTTTCTTTATTTTCCTTCATATAAACTTCTTGATACCTTTAATTACCGTATCTGAGGCTAATGAAGAATAAGAATGACGTTCAACAGCAACATTTTCGAAACAGAAACAAAGTATCTACGTAGAATTGCGATTGGAACTTTGATATAAGATCTATTTCATAATAGTAGGTATGAGTTCCAAAATACAGGCTAATAACTCCAAAAAGACTGTACATACATAATTATGTAATATCTAAACACAAGAATGAGCAAAAAACGCCGCAAAAAACACGTTTTTGTATGGCCCCCTTATACTTTATTTCATTATTTACATACAAATATATTTAAATTTTAATACCATTTTCATTATTGTTGTTTCATCGGAAATAGAAAAACCTATTATGATTCATGAGATACACCCCGCTGATAGACAGGCGGGCAGCGGAGGCTAAGTATTTTTTTTTTAATTTTCAAGTTTGTTGAGAATGCCATTTTGATGTACTCCACGCAAACCTAAACCACACTTCGTACTTAGAACTTACTTCGATCTTTTATAATTAAAAAGCCACTCATTTTGGCACTTATTTCATAGAGAAATGCAAGCCAAGGAATACTGAAACGCATCCATTGTCTAGTTCTCAAGCTGAGTTCACGAATATTTATTACAGTAATAAATTGCGAAAGTTCCAACCTGATCTTAAAGATTACACCGCCTTGTAAGTCCGTAGGGGTTACTAGGTTTTTAATTGGTTAGATTAGGTTGGTTTCCAACCTAAAAACTACGGATTGATGATTAGATAAACTTTCAACTGTAAAAAGACTTTACTTTAAACTAGCTTTTGTACTTTGCCCTCGTGGATCAAAATCAAAATCATTTAATTTTATTTCGTGGGCACCGTGCGTACTTAAAAAATGTTCAAAATCTTATTACGACATTTATTATCAACGTCGTTGTCAAATCGACTCAATATTTATATTGTATAAAAAAATTCTCCGGTAAGTATCGAAAATTTCTCCAAGTTTTTAATTAACCTCTTCATAATCAATTTTCCCAGTACCCCAGCGCCGAGTATGTTCACAAGTATTCAGTGTCAGTTCGTTAGCAGGTCAAACAAGTAAGGCAAGTTTAATTACCTACGTGTAACGAACGAGTAGAGAGTTACAGCCTCCTTGCTCAGTTACCTGGTTTCTCTTTTATTCTGTTCAGCCAGTGCGTGTTAAAGTTTTTTGTTTCTTTCTTTATTTACTCGTAACTCGAGTTTTTTGTCTGGTGAGATTTGAGATGGGTTCTGGTTTAGTCGCAAAAGCCACGACTTAATTAGTTGTAGGTTCAAACCCAGCCAGGCCCTGAACTTTGTGTAAATTATTTCATCATCATCATCTGCCTAGCCTTTTCCCAACCATGTTGGGGTCGGCTTCCAGTCCAACCGGATACAGCTGAATACCAGTATTTTACATGGAGCGACTGCCTATCTGACCTCTACAACCCAGTAACTGGGTAATACGATACCCCTTGGCAAGACTGGTTGTCAGACTTTCGGGCTCCTGACGACCCGTAACGACTGTCAAAGATCCACAAATGACAGCCGGGACCAACGTCTTAACGTGCTTTCCGAGGCACGGAAGAGTCTCGGTATGTAAAGATGGTCACCCATCCACGGACCAGCCCCGGTAAGCGTAGCTTAACCTGATGAATCGACCCGTGCGGCTGTTATTACTTAGTCACGAGCTCCACTATTAAATTATTTCATCATCACTGCTCTCAAAATGGTGAAGGAAAATATCGAGAGGAAACCAACATGCCTTAAAACCAAAAATTTGACGACATGTGACTTCTACCAACCTGCACTGGCTCCGTGTGATGGATTACGGCCCACTCCCTCTTACAGAGCCCTGTGTCCCAACAGTGGGAACATTATAGACTGTGTATGTCTATGCTGTCGTGACTATGAATATCTCGAATAGATAACTCTTGTACTTTGTTACGAGTTACCTACTGCGCCTCGAGTAATATTATGCTCACTGAAAATGTCTTGACCAAACATGTATTGCAGTTTGATCTTTAAAGGGCTTGTTTTAAAGATCCGAGAGACAGAATGGAAGAAAAGAAAAGAACTTAGAAAGAATAAAAAGTATATGACTGTGTGTCTAAAATGCTTTGTGAGTAAACAGTACACACCTTAAGTAATCCGTATAAACCAATCCTAAGGCGAAAAAAATTCATCTGCTACATTCAAACATTCCAAAATTAAAAAAACGATTTCTAAAAAGTTCACACAAAAACTTACTAAAACTCTAATTATAATTAAAAAAACATTTAAACGTCTCATTAAAAATGTGTTCCAAAGAATGAAGGTATAACAGGATAAAAGGTAAGGGCCGAACTATTATCATTTAAAATACGTAGAAAGTTAGTGAGCGGGTGAATTCCTGGCGTGGCCTTAACAGTAAGTTCGTTTGTGGAATGTTAACTATGGGTACAAAGTGTCTCTGACGATGTATTGTTTATTTTTAGTGCTTAAAATTTGTTCTTTGTTTAAACAATTTTAGGTTTGGAATCCTTGATTATACAAATATGTTTTTACGCCGCCGCACCGAATTGGAAATCCATTCAGTTGGCAAATTCCATTTTCGAAATTGCCATATAGATTACTACGAGTATAGTTATACTCGTTCGTAATCTGTGCTCGTACTTACTTTACTGCGGAGTTGGTAGTCAAATATCAATCTGCCTTTATCCAACTATATTGGGGTCAGCTTCAGTCTTACCAAATACAGCTAGTATGTATCTTACATCTGGGGGAATGTGACTGTCTGTCACCTACTCCTATTTAATAACAAAATATTATATTTACTGATCTCTACAACAAAGTTATAGATAGTGTCATCCACGAAGACGCGCCCCACTCCGCTCCGCGCCATACTAAAGTATAGCTTACAGTACAGTATTCGCGGAGTGGGGCGCATCTTCGCGATGGCACGGTCTGTACTGGGTCCCCTTGTTAGGACTGGTTGTCAGACTTTTGGGCTTCTGACTACCCGAAACGACTGTCAAACATCTACGATTGACAGTCGGGCCCAACGGCTTAACGTGCTTTTCGAGGCACGGTGGGATCTCTCTCATCCTATGTAATCGATGTTCACCCATTCACGAAGCGAACGCGGCAAGCGTAGCCTAATCTTTGTCCAACCCGTGCGGCTGTTATTATTTAGCCACGAGCTCCTTTGCGGAGTAGGAGTCCTTCCGTGTAAAATATTGAACACATATTTTAAAGATAAACTGACATGAGAAGATTATACAGGGGAAACTATGTTACCAAATCTAAAATCGCGAAAAAAAATCAGCTGTTACCTACATTTACATACGTCAAAATGTAGGGAAGAACAGATTTTTTTTTCACGATTTCTGTGTTTTTCCCGTTGTTGTTCATAATGATGAGTACAATAACCTCATAAGAGAATTAAAACGAATAAAATTTCGCCCTGTACAGGGCGAAATTCAATCAACCAAAATCCTTGGTGGATAATAGCTTACTAAATGTTGGTTTCGTCAATTATAATGACGATCGAAGTTTTTAATCACCTCATGGATGTTTCAGAAATGAGTCATCTCCCAAAATCTTTAGAACGCGGTAACCTAGACGAATATAATCGATTAAGTAAAACAGAAAGAACTACTCGAAACCAGAACTGATTGCAAAAAAATGCATGTTTCGAAATAAACCCTTTCCAATCCGGAACTACAAACAGTGAGCTGGTGCAGAGAAATTTTTATTTGCGCATAACCTAGTCGCTAACGACAGCAGTTGTAAAGGGTCCTTAATTGAAATAAAATTGACGTTTACAGTCTGCGCGGGGGACTCTTAATTGCTATGCAGTCGGCCACGTAAGCTGTTCTCGGTCGGTTTGCATGGTCCTCGGCTGTCCTCGGCAATCCTCGGCAGCTCTCGGGTCATCTCGGCTCATGGCCGGTTTTGAATCGGTTTTATGTCGTTTTTATGACTCAGCCATTCAGAGCCGGAGTTTGCGTGCCTGAAATGTTTTCGAAATTGGTTTGATCTCCTCGTTCGGAGTATTTTTGGTTTTCGTGAAAGTTTAATACGTGCGAGAATGTTGTGTACTGAATAACGTGGATAAACGCTGCTGGGAATGTTGTGGGTTTTCAAAGTAGCAAATAAACTGAATGCAGTAGTACTTGTTTATTCTGTGTACAGGCATTCTTTCTTGTTTTATATTTCTAGTTTCGTTTTTCTAGAGAATCGTAAAGTAGGCACACTCAAAGTAAAACTTACTTGAAGAAAACTTATAAAGTTACTAGGAGAAAGAAAGCGACTAACCTTGACACAGCAAAGTTTTTCACCAAAACAATTCACTTACTAAAAATCGAATGAAATGTAAATAGTAAAATATTGTTTTTCTTTTTAAGAACGACAGAATTTATAAATCAGTTAGCTCGTGGATAGTTCATAACACAAGAAATAAAAATACACCAAATACCGTTAACCTCAAAGGTGACCCAACAAAGCTCAAATAAGACGAACGTACACTTGATACTGTGCTCACAATAAATAAAAAACTGGCCAAGTGCGAGTCGGACTCACGCACGAAGGGTTCCGTACTAATATCTATAAAATCGGCAAAAACATCATGCCTGTTGTAAGGGAGCTCCTTAAATATTTATTTTATTCTTTTTTTTTGTATTTATTGTTATAGCAGCAACAGAAATACTTACATCATCTGTGAAAATATCAACTGTCTAAATAAGACGGTTCGTGAGATACAGCCTGGTGACAGACAGACTGACGGACAGCAGAGTCTTAGTAATAGGGTCCCGTTTTACCCTTTGGGTACGGAACCCTAAAAACGGAACTATAATAAGCACTCTCCATCTACAACTTGATATCCTCGCTGACGTCACAGCTATCGTATTTTCGTCGTCGCAATACAAAACAGACGAAATTGCTGAAAATACAAAAGTCTTGTTCAATTTTGTGTAAGCGAAACACGTTTTACAGAAATGACAACAGTAAAACGTTAAACGATGTCTGGATGTCGTGTTGTAAAATACCTAGTTACAGACAAATCACCTCGGAGACTTACGGGGCGTTCACACTGATCACAATTGATTCAATGAAATTGGCAGTTGGTAACTGAAAGCATAGCCAGGTGGGTGTCGACGATCTACAGAAGATCACGGAAACTCACGCAGACCAGGAAAGCATAGCAAGAAAAGGGAGGAGGCTTATACTCAGCAGTAGGTGAAACAAGGCTGCCAATAATGATGATGATGATGAACAGAGAAGAGAGAACTAATAAAAAACTATCTACGTAGACTCTCACGAACCCCAGTGAGAGAGGAATTTATAATACATATATATATATTTTTAACTACTCCTTGTATCCTCTTGTCCTTCATCTCACCTGATGGTAACTGATGATCAGGCTGAAGGTGGAAGTGAGCTTCACCCGGAATCCTCAACCACAGAGGAACTGGCTATCTTACCTCTCACTGCCGAAACAAATCAACACTGTCAACATGATTGTGATGGCGACAGGCTTGGATAAGAGCCACGGTAGCTCGCCAGTCGGACATATGTAGAACAAGCCCTGCCACCAACCAAATTGAGCCGAAAATTTTGCCCCCACCGGGAATCAAACCTGAGACCTCTGGGTCTGAGACAGGTGGTCATGACACTAGACCACAGACGCCATCAAATTTACTGAATCAGGTACTTCTATATAAACGAGGTATTGAACTCAAAAGTGGAGACCCAGCATGAAAATATTTAATTGATTGCTTAGTTGTATCTACCACAGCATCATTCATAATATTAATATATATTATACTGTCATCATCCTCGGAGGAGCTCGTGGCTACGTAATAACAGCCGCACGGGTCGATCCCTCAGGTTAAGCTACGCTTGCCGAGGTTGGTCCGTGGATGGGTGACCATCTTTACATACCGAGACTCCTCCGTGCCTCGGAAAGCACGTTACGCCGTTGGTCCCGGCTGTCATTTGTGGATCTTTGACAGTCGTTACGGGTCGTCAGAAGCCCGAAAGTCTGACAACCAGTCTTACCAAGGGGTATCGTATTACCCAGTTACTGGGTTGTGGAGGTCAGATAGGCAGTCGCTTCATGTAAAATTCTGGTATTCAGCTGCATCCGGTTAGACTGGAAGCCGACCCCAACGTAGTTGGGAAAAGGCTAGGCAGATGATATTGTCATCATCCATAACAGAAGTTATAACTTGAAGTTATGCTTTCGTATCATCAATTTTAAATTACAAGGCTCCTTGCTAGCTACATTTCCTCCTTTACTTTCCCCAAGTAAAGTAACTTCCAAACTGATCAAAATAACTACTGAAAAGATTTTTTCTTCGGCAGTTTTCTCTGGCTCACTGCCAGAGTGCTTAGCTTAGAGGCAAAGCTCATTAGTGACTGCAGAAACAGATTTTTCAACCATCCATATTATATGGTTAGGTTCTGATTTTTAATGACTTACTTTACATTGGCTATTAGTATGATAATATTTATTAGTGATGCCGCTGCTGCTTCTCACGAGTGCAATGGCGAAATGTCAAAATGTGGAGATTTCTAAGCCGAGTGCTGTATCAAAGTTTTTTAATCTATTACACATAAACCTAGGTTCTTGTTATTATGGTCCAAACTGCATCATAATCCATCGTGTAGGTTGGAAGATCTAAAAGACCACCCAGAATATCCAAAAGGGACTTTGTTTTATACTATGTATTGATTTCAAGATAGCCAGTTGGCAAAGCTCATCTTCTTTCATGTTGACGTTTATGGTTTTTTAACACACTCTCTACTTTATTAATTCCACATCCTAGAATTTCAGCAATGGATAAATCCATCTCTACCCGTAGCCGAACTGCTAAGATTTCGTCGACTCCTCCCTTTCCGTCAGTTTCCACACATCCTAAGAGATTTTCTAGTTCCAAATGCATTCGAAGCTCAATTATCCCTAACGTATGGTTTATCTTGTACATAAAACCCAAAAGCCAATCGTAAATTACGTCCCCTTTTGAAAACATACGACCAATGTTGTTAGCAGTATTATTGCATTTTGTGCGATTTTAGAAATCGAGAAATAAATCGGTGCAGCTCTAGCTCCGTTATTTCCCGAGGGGACAGACCAGTAGCCGAAACTTCTTCAAAACATGAAGCTACATTTCCAACCTTGTATACAGCATGTTTATTTTAAAATGAAACATTAAGTCAATATGAAATGGAATTCTCGTTCACTTTTATTATGAAGAAAACGTGAACAAAATGCTTTTAACGTCAGTGCTACAAACGATCAGCAGTAATGAAGATTTGAAGCTTGCTGCTACTAATGTGTGCTGACTATAGCTGCCTTTGCTTCTCTTATATTTCTATCATCTCCAATTATACTTACTGCTTCATACCTATTGTGTTCTGTAGGTTCGTTTTAAATGGTATCCTTTCTTTATTTTCCAACAAAAGCTTTTCTATTCGTCAAATAAACTTGTGAGGCTTGATCATTTCTCAATTCATCATAAACGATTCTTCTTTCTGTATATTGGTTAGCAAAATCATCATAATCATTCAAACAAAAATTCATTGCATTACCATTCTCACAAACTAAACACTCCAAGGGAATACCAATAATCTAAATCAAAATCTTACTCCCAGAAATTGCAATTCCGTCTGATAAACGATACCTACAATATTATACGATAGCTCACATTTACACCCAGACCTGTCTATGATAGTTGATAGTAGCGATAGTGACGATAGTAGCGATACTGGCTTAGCTACCGGTGATTACAAGTGAGATCTTAATTACCGGTGCGGTAACAAGCCAACAGCTCGTTGCATACATACACTACAGAGGAACGTTTCCTTTAATTAAGTCTAAGACCTTGTGTTGGTCTATCGTTGTCAACTTTGTATTTTTCGGTTGAAATGTCTTTTCTTATTTTTTGTGGCTTATTTTATTTATTATCATAGTGCAGGCATTGTAATACCCACACACATTATTACTAAGATTCTTATCGTATTTCACCAATGTTTTTTTAAAACTGTTATTAAATACATTACTCTTCACTAGAGGTTGATGTTTTTACATCATCATCATCTGGCTAGCCTTTTACTGGGGAACACGATACCCCTTGGATGGTAAGACTGGTTGTTACACTTTCGAGCTTCTAACGACCCGTAACAACTTTCAAAGTGTATGTTTACAAGGGTGTGATTATTTTATCTCATTCAGTTCATATTCTTAGCCACGTCAAGTTTTTGAAAAGACAAAAAATACGAGCATTTTTTACTAAAAATCATGCTCATGGATCTTTTGATCACTTTTAAATTTTATTTTCAGATCTTGGCTGGTAAAATGAGGACCACACGAGCATGTAAATCTCAAATTAGGTCACACTCGTGCCAGATCATTATTTTATTCCCAGATCCATCACTGAACAAACAAATAAATTTACCACACACTGGGTAACACTCAAATGACAAATACGTATAATAAAATTACACAAATGCTTCCCAACTTTCCTCTTTAACCAGCACCGTAAACTCAACTTTATTTCTTGACGATAAAGTTCATTATTATCAGCAGGTTTATAGGGGAGATTACTCAACTTGTATTGAGTCTTGTCCATTCCACTTCATGCATGATTCCGCGCTTGATCTGTGTGTCATCTCCTTAGTTTCGGATGCTGTGGAATATTCATTGAGCAATTTAACTGGTGGAGACGTTGTGTAAGGATTGACTTCGGTGTAATGAGCAATATACGGGGTAATATTGCCTGGGTTATGAGATGGTTGATTTAGTTTCAGGAATGAATTGATCAAGTAATTTTAATGTAGTCACTGCGAGCAGAATTAAAAAAAAAGGCTGATGAAGTATAATTAGTTCTATGAGTGACAACGGAGGTCAGTTACAGGTGCTTATTAACACTCGTTGTTGGGTTCATATTTTCTCACTTCATTTCAAAGTATAATAACATAACATAACATAAAATCACGATTGCCTCGTTGGTCCAGTGGTCGCAAACGTTACTGCTGAATATGAGGTTCTAGGTTCGATTCCCGGGTCGGGCAAAGTGTTATTGGGTTTTTCTAGAATTTTTCACCAGCAGCCCGGAGTTTGGATTTGTGCCCGGTTGATTGCAGTAGGTTCGCCCCCTATTACAGGGGACTTAAACATAACTGGTGAAATGTGGATGTACTATAGATACACCTCTGCACAACCCTTTAGGGAATGCAGGCGTGATGTTATGTTAAAAAGGCTAATATTTGTTTCATAATGTTTATTAACTAAAACCAATAAATAAAGGTAATAAACACTGAATTCCAAACAAAAGCCAAACGAATCGTGATATCAATAATTGAGAAGCCAATATACAATACAATTTATTTCAAATGTTTATTGTGGCCATATTTACGAACTGTTAAATAATTACCTACATAATTATTTTGTAATTGGTAGGCTATTAAAGTTAATGAAGTACTCCATTTAATTAATAGGTTGTTACAATTAAGCTCTACATGCTTAAATTCATATGTGTATGTCACATGACTCTAGAACATTACGGTGTTAAGACGCCCATCACACCTAATTCCATTTAGTAAATGGCATACGTTAATAGAAATTGGGCTTATTACATAGCCCTATAATTTCTCAGAAAACTAATAGTACATTTAGTTACAGTACAACACAACTTAGATTTAGCATCGGCAAAATTCGTAAACCCGATCACCATCCGAACTGAGGGCGCCTTTAAAATCACCAATCTTTATTACTGCTTTAGGTGAAAATGATCTTTACGCAAACGCAATAACATGTAAACCAAATAGCCCAAAGGGTTGCATTTAGCGTAGCGTTTGATGTACACACGGCTACACATCAAGCTATACATTTCCAGTATAAGCTGACCTCGCATTGTACGAAAATCCTTTACAATGCAAGATCAGCATAAACTGGAAATGTATAGCTTGATGTGTAGCCGTATGTACCAAATAGGTACATTCGTGAAAATTGAAATTAATGAATGCAAATTTTCAAAATGCTACATCTAAGTTCTTCTGTACGTATTTTACAACATACTTTGGATGAGCAATATTTACTTTGGAGTCTCGTGTCCCAGCAGTGGGAACAATATGATTATGCTTATAGGTACACTTTTGATGAGCAGAACTCTTGGTGAACTCATTTGAAGATGTGATCACTAATAGTTTATGGAGAATCAAATAATCACCAAAGCCGATGTAGCTTCTTACGTAAGAATATTGTGCTTAGTGCGAATTCCACCAATGAAACTTAACGCGATCAGCACATCTAAACTGCGTTCAAGACCTGTCAGTGTCATTATTGTTTTGGAATATTGACACTGACAGCTTTTGAACGCATTTTAAGGGGTTTATTCATAAACGATGATTAAAGTTAAGTGACGGTCAAACGCCAAAAATTTATGGTTAAACAGTCGTTAATCATTACTTAACTTTAAGCAACGTTTATGAATAAAGGGGTAGATGTGCTAATCGCGTTCAGTGAACCAATATTTTAAACTAATTAAAAATACTACTAATACAACTACTAATGTTTCAATTGACATTTAAAATATACACGATTTTTTAACAACGCTGTTTATTTTTTTATTTTAGTTTGACCTCATAGAAACAAAGATCATTCCACCCCCAAATACTAAGGTCACACAAATCTTACCTTGCCTCATTCTCTAAGCCCTAACATCGGGTCCCTCAGTAGAATAACATTCATAACGATTACCTAAAGCAGGATATGTGCGCAGGGCTTTAGGACGCTACGCCGAGATTTAGATCTTGAAATATTAGCTAAATTCGGTATATGAGATCATTCTGGGAGAAGTGCGAATTTCCAGGAATTTCCTTACCTTTATGAGGAAGATCGAATTTTTTAATGGAAGACGCTGAAGAAAATATTGAAGACTTGAATTTTCAAATGAACATTTTTTGATTTATTTTGTACTAGACCCTTGATTCGCACGGTTTTTATGACTTGACAAAATATCGAGATTTAGTTGCGGAATACATTCGCAATTTGTTATTAACATTTTTTTTTTTTGTTCAAGTTCCATGTCCGTCTCTCCGTTGATCCGTCGTCTCGACCACGTAGAGTAAGCTGCAATAAAATAACTGAGCTGCCTTTGGTCTCCTATTTTGTCCTGTTTTCATTGAAGCGTTTTACTGGAAAGTGTTCCATTTAACGGGCTGGTCATCAGATTTTGGCAAATATCAGCATTCAACCAACTAATACTGTGACGCAGGATTAAACGCGCACACTGCACTTGGTTCTAAAATACAGCATTACGAAACACCCACTGACCTGCAGTTGTGTCCACAAATTAATGTTTGTGGTATTGACACGTTCGAATAGTTTGGCTTTGGCTAGCCGTCAACTTGGACGTTCCAGGATAAGGCAGGCTATGCTAGTATGCACACATTGATATATTTTCAAATACACACACCCCTTTGCAAAAAAAACGGCCGGTTTTGTTTTTTTTACATTATTGATAATCATTTAGTTGTAAAGAGGTTTTATTAGCCAATCTATATTACTGGTACTGACTAATAAAGAGACCGGGTATGAAAAAAAGTTAATTCCAAATTCAAAACTTTTGTTTAAAACAATAATAATCCCTTTTTCAGTTTGTGACTTTTACTAACTTTTTGCGGGTTTGCGATAAAAAGGTTATCCTGGCAACTAAAACTAACGTCTCGTTATTTTTAGTAGAATAATTTATGTTTGTCGCATAATCCAGCCTTATTGTGACTTAAAACAGATGATATCTTTGTGTCGATTGTAATGGCAGAAAAAGCAATAAGAGCTAGTAAAATTGTAGCGCTGCTGGAAGAAGGGCGTAACCAAAAAACGATATTCTTATTGATAATAAGAAATTACTAGTCATTTATGCTACTGACAATAAAAATATTAATATCATCGATAGAAAAACCAATGACTGTTAAGGTGCCCACTTTTTTGGCAAAGGGGTGTATATACATATCGATCTAGAGGAGTTGCTAAATGGATTTCTAATATAGCATTCTAAGACATGGCAAGCATCTTACGAAAATCATTTCGGTAAATATTCTCATTGATTGAATTTTTTTTTTTATCAAACCCATGCTTTACTATTATTTCCAATATACACGTAAATAAACTCGGTTTATCCAACACTTCAAAAGCCAACGCAATTTCAAAACAGTTTCAAATCTTTAATGACATTCACCCACAAACGGCCACACAAAAAATTCTAACCCAAACAAAATAGCCTGTATCACATAGCCATGAATCAGGGCCTAAACGGTGCAAAGTTGGTATTCCAATGTAGCACCATGAGCTATTCAGTTTGATGGCCGCGCCGTTGGCAGAGGGCCAACTTACGACAATCGATTTACATAACTTGTACAAAGGATCAAAAATCTATTTATACTATGTGATTTAGTTTTTGCGTGGCTACGTCGTGTTTATGGGCTCCTGGTGCATTTTAGTATGGTAGTTGCGTTTTTATGGAGGAGTTTAGTTTTAGAAATTATATTGCGTGGTAACTGTAAACGGCATTAAGTATTTTTATAACAACAGTGTAGTGTTTTTAGGCCTAGTTAATTTTAAGTTTTCAAAGTATTCAGTTATGTGGATTAACGCAATTATCAAATAGTCACCATCAAGGGTAACCAATTCATATCAAGTGAGGATATTTTTGTCCACTTTTTGGCCGTCAATGTAACGTTTTTCCGTTGCCTTCAAAAATTGACGTAAAGTAGCTGATAATGATGATAGTGTTATCTGTAAGAAGTTAGCGGGTTATGCAAGATTCATAACTTCACAAGTTAAATAACACGTGATTTAATATTGCTTACAACGTGTGTTTAATTATCTTCATCGGCTCCTATTTCATCTGCCAATACTGTTACGTACTTAGTTCAAAACTTTGATTTTCTGCTTGTTACAGAATCTCAAAGATCAGATTCTAACGACCAACGTGTGGCTGGAGCACGTGAGTAAATTTGTATTAAATTATTTAGATGCATGCAAATTCTTGACGGACTGCATGCGCAACGCTGCAGAACTAACGAAGCGACATAATTTGCGAGAGGCTTATGTTCAGAAATGTAATTGCTGAAACAGGAAGATAATCTAATATAATAACTTGATATTGCCTTTATTCAATGTCTTCATACGTTGTGCTTCTTAAATTCGATAAAAACACGAGTAGGTGAATAAGCGTGTGGCTAAAACATGTGACTTTTTTTCAATAATAATTAGCTGTAAATTGAAAAAATAACTACCTACCGGTTTGAGACCTTACCTTCGTAATGTGTGCCAAACAGAAACAAGGCTGTATTTTCGTATTAACCTGTGTTTAATCTTTAGGAATGGGAAGACCACAAGTTCAAATGGGACCCCTTGGAGTATGGTGGAGTAAAAGAGCTCTACGTACCATCGGAACACATCTGGTTGCCTGATATAGTGCTTTATAACAAGTAAGTACAAATAGAATATAATCAATCCTCTCAGCCTATCACAGGCTTGAGATAGGACTCTCCCAGGCTGCGTCAAAATACCTGCTCTGTCCCCTATCACAGGCTACTGCTGGAGATAGGACTCTTCCAGGCTGCGCCAAAATACCTGCTCTGTCCTCCGCCTTTTGCGTCCAGTCTGTCCCAGCCACCTTTTTATGGTCTTCGGCTTATCTAGCCGGGGTGCGTGTGTGCGGAACACTACGCTTGCCGATACGCGGTCTTCACAACAAAAAACAAAATATAAAATAATACACAATCAAAGAGATTAAGCAGATTGTTACATCATCCCGGTAGCGTCCACTGCTAGGCATGGATCAACCATTATGTTAGGATATGATGCGGATAAACGGGAATTTCCACCCACTGAAAATCAGACAGTGCAGATACGACATTGAGTCGAGGTAGTAGTAAGCTGCGAGAACACACACTATTTAGACTCCATTTAAATTCCACTTCAAATATAAAACAACACGAATCAACAACAGCACTTGAAACTCGCATTGCAGAACTCATAGGTGCCCTAACTACACAACAAGCGACATCCGATACGCTTCGTACGAATACGTTTAGCAAATTAATTTCACAGCACGAACTTGCACGTCCAACATTCGGACATTAACTTGCACCAAATTGCATTGTTGTACCACCGAACTTGTCTGTAGATGCCATAATTGCAGAGGCTTTATACTCGTGTTCGCTGATTAAAATATTTCGCTTTGTTGTAATTCAGGAGATACGTGCGAGTTATTAATTCGAAGGTATTTTTTTCATGTTGAATTTGAGATGGAATTTTAAATGTGCAGGGAACTCGTGATTGTAGATCCTACAATCGTTCAATCATTTACGAGTACAAAACTGTGTTTAACGTGTAATATTTATGCTCGATTTCGAATTTCGAATTTGTTGTTACTTCGTTCCACTAATCACAACTAGACTTTAAAGTAAGGTGACAGACACACACACACACACAAACACACAAACAGCTATTTACACAGGTAGTTTACAGGTCGGTGTCTTAGTCGATAGCTTTTCACAAGATTATGCGTAAAACATGCAGTACTGTAGAAACGATGCTTTGTGTTGAATATTCATTGCACTTTCGAGTCACAAAACACCACCATCTCAACAATCTGAACGCAACAAAAACTATAAGGACCCCATAAAATCAGCGAAGCAGACTTCTCAAATCGGGGAAACGGAGAGATTTAACGAGTCAGTTGTTATGGACAGTACATTCCCATCCCATGATGTATGGTGTTCTGTCGCCTCGGTACCAGGAGAACATAAATCATGCGGTTCATGCGTTCCACTTAGATACAGGGATCTTGATAGCTTCTTGCCATAGCGTTTGTTTTGCGATGGGAGTGCCAAAAGGAGTCGGCGTCGTGTTTGAAATTATTAGGAGTCTGAGGAAGTGAATTATAACTTTTTATCCATATTAAATAATGAGAATAATGGACCACAACAATAATAAAGTTCTGAAAGGGCCGAAAATTCACCGTCAATATCTGGTTTTATGTTAAACAACTCCTTAACAAAATTTGTCAGCGAAAATAAACAAAACCCGAAAGTAAACATCAAGTTCGTGTCCACAAGTCGCGACTTCTAACAAAGTAAGCAATGTATCCTTAACCTAATTGATTGCATGAAATATCGACAAGAAAGCGTTCGCGAATGATACATCATGGTGTGTCAAAACAGGCCGGCAAACGATTAATCATGGCCGGCGAATGAGAGACGCACGTGCGACTAATCTTACGCTGTGTCGACCCTGTGTAAGTGGCTTAAGTCATGAGAGAATAGGGGCAATACTTTCGGTAGATGAGCAAATAGATCTTCGGAGGTGGACGAACGAGGTGATGTTCCTGCCTTGAAGAGTAAGTATTGTGTGACGTCAGGTGGACTGTTCAGGATTTTTGATTAGATTTAGACCTGGCTGATTGATTTATTCTACAAAGTGTTGAAGAATTGTGAAGTAAATGTTAAAGGATGAAACAAGAATAGGTAGTCTGAATGAAACATATTATTATTAAACCTGCACTGTTTGTGAACATGGTAGAACATGACGAGCTAATAATCTTGCTTAAGAAACCAGTATTTTAAGTTGTGATAGTTAATATTCAGTTGCACTTTAACATATCGGGTGAGTATAAAAATCTGCTGATAATATCAGAAAAACTTATATCATGACAGATTTACATTTCCTCTCTGAGTTGGTGCTTTCCTAGTAAAAGTATGTCTAATTCGAGAATGCTTTCATGAATGGCATGCCGAGTTGCTGTATAATTTTTACCCGACTACGGCGAAGAAAAAAGGTGGGTTATGATTTTGACCGGTATGTATGTATGTAAGTATGTTCATCTGTTCCCTCCTATCTTCTTAAGCACTCATCACAATGTGACAAATGAGGTATCGTTGGAAGCGTCTTAATCGTCCGCTGGCTATGTGACGTCACATTTAAAAATGGTTCCCTCTAGAGGACATTGAGTCAGGAACTTAAAAAAAAACATTGTTTAATCTTACCATGGTGGGTATCAAATGAAAGGGCGTAATGAGCACATTTAAAAAATATATAAAATTATTATAACCCCAAAAGAATTACGAAAAAACTAAAGTAATAAAAACTAAAACCCAACTACGACTAAAGAGGTATAAACAAGACACCACAGACAGACAAATTAAAAATCCGGAGTCCACGTGTTAGGGCATAAATCGAACAGATTACGTGTAACTCCGGATTTTTAATTTGTCTGTCTGTGGTGTCTTGTTTATACCTTAGTCGTAGTTGGGTTTTAGTTTTTATTACTTTAATTTTTTCGTAATTCTTTTGGGGTTATAATAATTTTATATATTTTTTAAATGTGCTCATTACGCCCTTTCATTTCATACCCACCATGGTAAGATTAAACAATGTTTTTTTTTAAGTTCCTGACTCAATGTCCTCTAGAGGGAACCATTTTTAAATGTGACTCCGGTCGTACTTGGGCTTAAGTTTTTATTGCTTAATTTTTTTACTACTTTATAATCCCCGCTAACCTTCTATACCTTGTCCCTTATCTTGTTCGGACCGTACCGTCCCTTCACGTATCAGCTGCCTTTTGATAGGTTTAAGGTGGCTGTCATAAATTGGGCAACGCACTACACTGGAGTATAATGTGCTATAATATATGAATATGTGAACGTTGCAGAGTATACGTTGGATAGATGGGTGTTTTCTTTACTTGGTTGTTGTTGTATTGGTTTATGGAAAGGAAGGAAAGCTTAATTTTCCGTTAACTTGATTTTTGTATAACATCTATGTTTTTTTTCAAGCTCTGCTTTATCGTGGACGCCAGTAGTAGTAGCCGACCAGTCCGCCCACTGATTGTGTTTCACGTACACTGAATCCGTTCATCTTTAAATTAATGTTATTTGTCTACTTTTTAAGTTTCTTAACGATATAAAATTACATAATGCTTCTCTTTTTAACCGACTTCTTCAAAAAGGAGGAGGTTCTCAATTCGCCTGTATTTTTTTTTTTCTGTGTACCTATGTTACGCGGTTACTCCGCCAAATTATGAATATATTTTGATGATTCTTTTTTTGTTTGGTAGGTCATGTTTCAAAGGTAGTCCCATATAAATTGTATTATCTTTGTTTCCGTATTTTTTGAGTTAGCTTCAATAATTACGTTTTTTTCCCACTTAGTCTATGTAGACGATATCTTATTTGACTCCGCCACTGTTATTTACATAGCAGGTAGTGGTATTCGAATTCTTGTGGGATAGGTACCACAACTAAAAAGAGAGAAACAAAAACTTTTTACAAAAAAAAACACCAAAAAAGTGAACAATAACTTTAATTTCGGAAGTCAGTGGCAAAAAATGAAAATTGAAAAGCAAAGACACCGACTTCCGAAATTAAAATTACTCCTAATAACGAACCTCTCAGTAAGACAAACTCGTAGTTGTTGTCTATTTAATTACATTAATACAGAGGTGTTACCATTTTAAACAAAAAACTCGTAGTTAATACATATAAACATACATTATTAAGTAAATACATTAATTATAGCTTATTTTACCCTAGCTTTTTTAAACTTGTATTCAAAACGATATTTTCTTAGAAAGTCAATCACGCGACACGTCTAGACATACAAGTATTTACATACTACTGCTTTCGATACAAACACATTGATTCCCTTTGATTTATTTTTCTCGCGTCAATACACGATTATTCTGAACAAAGCATAAAGAAAGATGCCAGGCAGTTAATTGCGCAATTCCTTTCAGTTGTGGACATTATAACGTGTTTCACAACACCGAGCAATTAACGTCAACTCTAATATCAAGTTCACAATGGCACAATTTTAGTTGGCACGCCATTAATGACTTTCTGTTCCACCAGTGCTGACGGCGAATACGTAGTGACAACAATGACAAAGGCAGTCCTGCATCACACCGGGAAGGTCCTGTGGACCCCTCCAGCCATTTTCAAATCTTCGTGTGAGATCGACGTGCGATACTTCCCGTTTGACCAGCAGACTTGCTTTTTGAAGTTTGGGTCTTGGAGCTATGATGGTGACCAGGTAAGAGCTCTGTGAAATAATATTGATCATGCGTAATTCTCCTTGGTAGACTTCCTAAAATGGCGAAGCAGTCAGCCTTTCGGGTGTTAATTATTTATATCAAATTGATACTTAGAAAACTTAACGCCAGTTGTACAAGTGGCCAGTATTAAAATAATGGCCATATTTTTTTATTGCGTTGACTTACGGCCAGTTTTAAAAGTAACAGCCAAAGTAACAGTCAACTGTTCTTCCGCGCTGTTAGGTTTACAACCTCAGCGCCGAGGATTGAAAAAAGAACAGTGCAAAATAACAGTTGACTGTTACTTTGGCTGTTACTTTTGATGAAGAAACTGGCCGTTAGAAGCTTGGTTTTTATAGAGCTCCAAAGGTAAGTAATCTTACGTATTTGTTATTAATTTCAACTTTATATGTCAACGCATTCCTGAGAAAAAGGGTCTTGACTTGACAGACTGACAGACAGATAAACGGAAACCGAAGTGATTCCTATAAGGGTTTCGCTTTTTTCTTTTTGGAGTACGGAACCAAAAAAATTACATGCTTTTCATAAACCGATTTTTTTTTTTTTATAGGTATAACATTTTGATCGTTATGGCGACTATAAAAGACATTATAAGCTTCCTAATGTAAATTATCTTCACGCAATTAGCTAATTGGGATTACTCAGAATTTATGTCAAATCAAAGGAACTCGGAGGTCCCTTTTTCGTTTGGTTTTGTGAGAGATAACTCTATCAAATAAGTGATGAGTTTTTGAGTTGTGATGAAAACATAATGTCAGTAACGTCATAAAATTGCATAATGGGAAATACTATGTGTGACGTACTGGTGACATATTAATAAATATATAAGTGCGCGTGCGACCCGCCCGCGCGGCACTGGCAGTACGTTGACAGGAGTCGTGGCGAGTGGACGTGTCGCACCCATTACCAAGAAATCATTAGTGTGTTTTATTAATCTCCAGAGGTACATACAGGACGTAACATTGGCGACGAGGATAAAGAACGTGAGCATAAAAAAAAAAAAAAAAAAAGGTCTACTGAAATGACCGATGCTATCAATTTGTCACATTTAAATTATTGATTTTTCTCATACTTAGTAGTGTGGCAAGCATAACATGATTTTGCAAGAATTACATGTAACCTAAAAACAATTGATTCATCGGAAAGATTGGTCTTCAAAATAAGTGCCTGCTAATACTTACCAATAGAATATTGTTGTGTACTTGGTGGTTATATTTCATTATGAAATGGAGTGAACTAAGAATGGACTGATACTGATTAAAGTGCATAAGTACCTGCCTAGAGTACCCATATTTTACTTAGCGACATTTCAATTTATAACTCAAGATTGAATATTATGTATCTATATGGCACGGTCATACAACTGCAATTGCAACGCTCCGTCTAAGGAACAAATTAATTAAATGAACCGTCATACATAACAAATTTTTTTTTTATATATCCTCAGTGCAATATGGGTTAAACAAAATAAAGTATTATATTAGTAGTAATGTACCTACGTACGATGTAATGTACGATGGTAAACTGCATAGTGTAAGTAAGTACCGACCAAATTAAAAATGTAGATACCTTCAATATCTCAAGATTTATGTTATTCTTCGGAACGGGAGTTTAGTCATCCTAATAACAAGACCCACTTATTTGGAACTTTATAAATATACCGTAACGGGTTCCTAAATGGTTGAAAACACAATAAATTGCACCCGGTGGATGGAGTTGCGTTCTATGTTCTGTGTAATGTGTAGGTATGTAAGATTTAGAACAACTTAATATTTGCAGTATTCTTTTCTTATTCTATTTTTACTACCTAACTGCTATAACAACTACACAACAATAAAACTACTCGTGCCTGTAAGTATTAGCCAAGTCGACAACCGGCAAACCGTTCCAATGGGTAAACCGTAAATGGTACCGCAATAGTAACGGTTCGGTTGGTGGAATACCCACCTCACACGAATTGTAGAGTTGGCCTAAGTAATAGAAAACTAAATACATCAACTCCATAATAAAATCGTGTGATGGAATATGACAAGAATCTATTAAAAAACACCTAAGACCACATGTTTAGAAGTCACATCAAATAAGTATTGTTGACCAAATCCGTATGCAAATAATATGATACGTATCGAAAAAATATTATTCGATCAAATCATGAAATGTACCAACGAACATATTGTTAATTCACCCGTTTTAACAAAGTTCCACTTCGGAAAAGTCGAAGTAATGTGGGTAATTAATAACTTACCTACTGTTAAAACTGAAATAATGTCTAGAATCTGGCATGAAATGTACCAACGAACATATCGTTAATTTACCAGTTTTAACAAAGTTCCACTTCGGAAAGTCGAAGCAATGTGGGTAATTAATAACTTACCTACTGTTAAAACTGAAATAATGTCTAGAATCTGGCATCAAATGTACCAACGAACATATCGTTAATTTACCAGTTTTAATAAAGTTCCACTTCGGAAAGTCGAAGTAATGTGGGTAATTAATAACTTACCTACTGTTAAAACTGAAATAATGTCTAGAATCTGGCATGAAATGTACCAACGAACATATCGTTAATTTACCAGTTTTAATAAAGTTCCACTTCGGAAATTTCGAAGTAATGTAGGTAACCAATAGCTTACCTACTGTTAAAACTGAAATAAAACATAAAATCTGTCAAGGCTAAATAATGAACTAATTATAATCAAAACGATGCATTTTGCACTGGCCATTGAAATCAACAAAAGAGTTCATAGAAATCATCACATCTATAAGGGCCCCATTGTGCCCCGATGTGTTTTAATTTCAAGTGACTAGGTTGCTTTGTGGCACTTAGCACGGTCTTATTATGTGACTTGCTTGAGAGAGTTTGTTTATTTAAAAGTTATACACTTAAGCACAGAGCTCTTATTATTTGCTGGGTACGATAAATTGGTTAAAAATAAACAAGTGTAGAGTACGGGGTTTGATTAACTCAACATCAAATCTTTATTATACTTATGTTAATTATTAAATAACATAACAATAAATAATAAATAAAAAAGAAAGTAGTTTGAAGGTCAAGTATATTAATTCGTCGACTCGATCTGGAAAACTTCTTGGTTAGAGTGAGACGCCAAAGCTCAAAATGCAATTTGTAAAGAAAAGTGTAGCTCGACAAAATAAAGAAAGAATATTTTGATGCTTGATGAACAAGCAGTTGAACAATTTCCACGATGGCCAGAGCACAAATGAAAATACCAGCCTTAATAAAATTGACACTAAAACAATGAAACGTTTTACTAATAAAAAAGAGGTTGATTTCTGTTGCCGACGTGGCAATAAAAATCACAAAGGTGATAATAGTTCCTGCCCTGCAATCAATGCATAAAATGTGGCTTCAAAGGTCATTAACAAGGCCAGCAACTGCCATGGCCAGAAACACTGCAGAACAAGGGCCAATAAAAGAAAAACTTCTAACCTCTCGTCAAATGACAATAATAAAGCTAAAACGCCCAAAGTAGAAAACATCAAAAATAAAGAGCCTACATCTGTAGACTATATTTTCCACATCACGACGATGCAAAAATAGACTGTGAAGAAGGTGGCGTTAACATTATAATGCTCATTGATTCCGGTAGTAAATCTAATATTGAAATGATAAAACTTAGGAGCACATGAAATAATCTAAAATTGGTCTCCAATCAGCAAACATCTCCAGACAAAACATTCATGGCTTATGGTGCCAAACATCCACAAAAAGTACTAGGATCGTTTGATGCATCAATAGAAGCTGCACCCTAATTGCGTAATACTAATACACGATCAATCACAATCTGAATCGGTTTGAAAAAAATTACTAAACCATTGCTTCAAATGTAAATAACGCAATGAATGTCGTTGAACCGTCAAAATGAAACAGATTGGTCTTAATCGGTTACGAAAATAAGTTACGCAATTTGATAACTGCCGGTGGATTCTGTAACATCACGCCATGAAAACTTCGGTGAAGTGTGCGTGGAGTGAGCTGTCAGTGTCACTGAAGCTAGGGATGCCCGCGCATTACATTTACAATCATAATCGAGATTTTAATAATATTTTTATTCTAATCAGATATTCAGTCAGAAACTCAATTTTGTTTTACTTACTCATTTCTATCCTAGACTAGTCCTTAGGCCTGAGGCGCGAGCGCGTTACGCACGTACCTACTTACAATAATTGAATAAAACTAAGTAACTTCTAAAGAAAATGCGCATCGACATAAGTTTGCTATTATGAACCCATTGTTAAACTCTTTATATACTTAAACGCAATCCCATGACCCACCATGAACTGCAAGCCAAGATTCCCCGCACCAGCGCCGCTTCCCGCACCGCGCTACCAGTGACTCAGTGCGGCCAAGCATTCAGTAATCGCGTGCTAAAAGTGTGCCTGGCTGACGGGCCATACCTACAATTTAACCCCACACAAACTATGTGCAGTGACGTGCCTAGGGGTCAAAATTAGGGCAAGCCCACAGATTTTTTACGATTTAAAAAAACTGCCAAGTGAGCGATTTAAGGATTTTCTTTGTTGTTCATGGTAACACCATTATTATAATTTTGGTTAGAAAACCTATATAATGCCAAAAGTTCTACTTATTTCAAGCATCAGTACGTAATTGTCGTAAGCGCCATCTATATTAGCGAATGCGCGTAACCACACCGCTTAGCAGGACCTTTTCACCATAATAAATTCATATTTGTTTGTCACATGCAAAATTACAGTCTATCCTGTTTTTGCGCTTATTATTACGTAGTAAATACAGCCCTGTTTTCACTTATCGAACGCAATTACGTAATAATCATCATCTGTCCTAGCCATTTCCCAATTATGTTGGGGTCGGTTTCTAGTTTAACCGGATGCAGCTGAATATCAGTATTTTACATGGAGCCACTGATCAGACCTCCACAACCCAGTTACTGTATAACACGCGGGCGGCTGATTTCAGCCCTATTCCACACACCGTTATTGATGCTAAAGGAGGAGATATAAATGTAAGGAATGATGAAACTAGCCAAAACATAAGAAGAAACGTAATTCATCTCAAGAAAATAGAGGGACAATAGAAAATACACAACGAAAAAGAGATAAATGATGAAGAACAAGAAAACACGGATGAGGATTGAGCAATCGTCATAAGAAATTTATTAATAGTAATTTATTATTCTAAATGTTCACAATGAACATACGTACTCATATTATAATTATGTTGTATCTCTATGTATTTTACTGTGTGTACATAAATAATAAAATAAAATAAATAAATAAAATAAATGATAAAATTTATAATTATGATATTGCATACTATTAAAAAAATGTTACAATGTTAGACTGATTAAATTAATAGGATTCAATAAATCATGTTTAGAATTATTCGTATGATAATGTCTACAATATGATCACAATTTGTAATGATTTCGCATGTAATTTAAAGATTGTTGAAAGGGAGAGATGTGACGTACTGGTGACATATTAATAAATATATAAGTGCGCGTGCGACCCGCCCGCGCGGCACTGGCAGTACGTTGACAGGAGTCGTGGCGAGTGGACGTGTCGCACCCATTACCAAGAAATCATTAGTGTGTTTTATTAATCTCCAGAGGTACATACAGGACGTAACACTATGTTTATATTTTTAAGCCTTAATTTGTGTGCTGATCAACACTGAATCCTAGAAAGTCATTATCAGCTGCCATCTTTTTAAACCCCGACAGAAAAAGAGGGGTGTTATAAGTTTTTCTCAAACATGCTTGGAAATTCGAGCATTATTTTGACAATCTTCTTCGAGATAAATCAAAATTGCTGTACTGGTAAAAAACAAGTGACGATGCGACCAGCAAAGTTACTATGAAAATCCATATATGGCGTGTTTAGCGGCCAAATAAATTACTATGAAAACTCATATCTGTCGTGTTATTTAAAAATGGAACGAACTTTTTACTTCAACACACGGCAACCAAGGAGGTAACATACCAAAAATTTTATTTAAATTTAGAATGGCTTGCAAATAGAACAAAGAAGAAACAAATGAACATATTCGCGCATGAAAAATGATACTCGTCATTGATTCTGGAATTTCTATTTAATTTACTCAGTTTGAATTTCCGCGCCTTGTTTGAGAAAAGTTACTATACAAGCCTTGGCCGCAATCAGGAATTGATGGACTTACGTATGAGTGCCTCGGCTTCGCCTCGGCCCTCATTTTCACGATCGTCCATCAATTCCCTTATTGCAGGCCGCGACAGTAATGTACTATAACGTGTGTATCTGTGTGTCTGTCTGCGCCATCGTAGCTGCCAAACGGCTGAACCGATTTTGATTTTTTTGATTTTGTTTGAAAGGTGATCTGATCGAGAGTGTTCTTAGCTATAAAAAATGTGAAATGTGGCCTCTGCCTAAACCTTTGAGGATTACAGGCGTGATTTTATTATATTATGACAAGCCGTTACTTGATATATTTGTTCGTCTATCTAATTTGTCCCGAGGCCGTTTTTATAGAAAAGTGACGTCACCATAGTCTCAGTACAAAAGAGAAACATAACTACACAGGACAAATAGCACCATCCTTTCTTCGAAACGGAACAATGGTAACTTTGACAATACCATGTACGGCGTGGTCATTGCTTGAATGTGCCTAATAATCCCATAATTACACCTCAAGTTTCTCCTACAGATTGATTTGAAGCACATCAATCAGAAGAAGGGTGACATGGTGGATGTGGGCATCGACCTTCGAGAGTACTATCCTTCAGTGGAGTGGGACATCCTCGGAGTACCAGCGGAGAGACACGAGAGGTACTACCCTTGCTGCCAAGAACCGTATCCTGGTGAGTTGAAAACCGATTTTGTATTATTATCTTTTACTGGAATGTTTCAAACTTCGCCACTTCAATGCATATTTTGGGAAAATATCTCCTAAAAATAGAAGCTCTTAAAGAAAGTCTAAGATTTCGTCAAGGGTAACTCTCCAAGTTAGAAAAGAAATTGTGTATTCTTGGAATTCTTATATATATACGTAGGTACAATGATCAAAGATCAAGAGGTTTTATGATAATTTAAAAAAAAAACAGTATTTAGATAACTACACATTATTTTGTTATAGTTATACATACACACATTAATTCTCACGCTTTATTAAAATGGGGGTAGGCAGAAACTACAGAACGAAAACTGCTACAATCCTTACACACTCCTTTTGCTTTGTTTACGTTGATACATCTGGTCACACGCACGCCGGTTGCGAGTACTACGCACCTGACCTTTCTAAAGACATCAGCATTATTGATCACTATATGTCCTTCATTCTTGTCATAATTCGCTACAGTATACTCTTGGCATAATACCTACCACGTTCAGTACCAAAATGGGATAACCCAATAATAATAAACAAAAAAGTATCATAGCCTATCGTACCCAGAAAATATCACTAACTTTCCCAAAACCTGTTGCTACAAAGCTCTATAAAAAACAACCTAAAAAAAATATGCAAAAGGATTTAAAACAACGGCGCTTCAATATAAATCTCATCAAAGTTTTGAACTAAACAAATTACTTGTTTGCAAGTTTGATTGGATAATATGCTTACAAACTCGCAAATATGGGTTACCAACTTCAGTAAAGTGTTGTTTCTCCTATGAATAGAAACTTCTTGAGAAATTATAGTAAATATTTGTATTAAATCTTGTAGAGTTAGGTAATCTTTGTTGATACCAGAGATTCTGTATGGTCTGAACTAGTTTATAGTCTGAAAGGTCAACGTATGATTCAATTGAAACTTTTGAAGTATAATTAGAATTAGTTGAGTTATCGAAACTTTGGGTTTCTACTAATAAGTAGAATTCTTATGATTAAACTTCTTTCATAAAGCAAAATATTTGCAAGGGATGGGTGACCATGCATTACATATCAGTACCCTCCGTGCCTCGAAAAACGCGTTTAGCCATTGGCCCCACCTGTCATTCGTAGATCTTTGACAGTCGCTCCAGGTAGTCAGAAGCCCAGTCTGATAACCAATCTTACCAAGGGGTATCGAGCTACCCAGTACATGGTTGTGGAACTTGTGGACAGTCGCTCCATGTAGAATACTAGTATTCTGCTGCATACAGTTAGACTGGCAGCTGACCCCAACATGTGAAAAGGCTAGGCAGATTGATTGAGTCAGAGACACTTACTTTATGGGACTTCGTGATTTGGCGATTTTCTGATTGGTCGTCGCTGTAGATTCTGGCTCACAGGACTAACAGTGGTTGAGAGTAGTGTGGCTGGTTTGTCCCAAAACAAAAGCCCTTACAATCAAAGAACATAAAAGCAATAAAAACCACGACATTCTTATCAACACCAATCTTGGCATCCAAACCCACAAAATCTTGACTAAAACCGCCATCTTTTCAGACAATCCTTTTATTTCCAAGAGATGTCGCACGACGCTAATCTGGGAACGTTGTAAATTACCGAAGAACGGCGAAAACTCTTATCTATGCAAAATTAGTGAGTTTTACTGCTGCCATGTCTCCTTGAACAGGTTAAACGGTTGTTTTGGTAATGTCCTTGAGTACGGGCACTGAATGCAGATCAGTGCTTGATGTTTCTCATTTATCATGTTAAGTGGTACCGCTGTGTACTTATTGTGTTATGAGAAGAGGGAGATTGATAGAGTATTGATATAGACAGACTTAGTAAAGTCAAAATATTGACTTAAAATAATAATTATTAAAATACCTACAAATATTAGAAATTAGACAAAGAATAAAAAGTAGAAATTAAATAAAAATACAATACCAGAATATCTAAATAATTTAAACATAAACAAGCGCTCCTTCCTCCTCTCTCCTACTATGCTGTGCCCGACAGAGTCCATAATTTTACCAATAACTTTAAGCAACTTTTTTTTAACAACATTATGGAACGCAATAAAGAATTGAGAATTGAGATCTTTGGAGATATTTTAGGACCTAGCAACTGAAAGGCATAGCAATACGAACATGATACTGAACACGATACTCTTAATAAATAAAAGGCTAGCAGTTCCTGTAAATATTGGTATTCAGCTGCATCCAGTTGGACTGGAAGTCGACCAACATAGTGTGGAAAAGATTAGGCAGATAATGATGAGTATAAAACAAATCTGATAATCATTACGCCAAGCCAGCCTTGGTTTTCACTTTGATCTAGGTCCAATTTCTCGGGAAATTAAACCAAAATTGAAATCAAAACTCAAAAGTCTATATTCAATAACATCATACACCAACCGGATTATGCTATACACCAACAAGATAAACAAAACTCATTAAAAAAAAAGCCTCAAGTGTCAGAATCACGAGAGATATAAAGGCGCTTTTACGTACAAAAGGCTTTCGAGAAGACCACTTGATGCCTATAGAAACCCGTCTTTATGCACTTAAAGTCAATTGTTAGAGAATCAAGCAGTTTACCGAGCCACGAGCCACTTATGTGAACAAAATACACTGATACTTCAACAAGAAAAACTTCGCTTCAAGTAAATGTTTTTTTATACTTATTCTATGGTGTAAAGGAAATAAACTTCGATGAATTTCTTTATAAGTTTTTTATTGAAGATTTTATCGACACCTTTGGTTTTATATTCTCAAAAAGTATATAAATTATGAAGTTTAGACAAACAAATAACTTATGGTTTTTATGTTGGGAGACAGGGACACAGCGTTAAAACACGGTAGTCAAACAAAGACTGATTTGTTCTACTTTATTCACATCAATTTTGCATGACCACCTTCACTTGCATTCACATTGGAAAGTAATTGAACAATCATTCAAAGTAATTCACTTATACCTAAAGAATCAGTATTGCCATTCAACGTGGCAACGCTGCCAGCCTTTTGGGCACTTTTCCCATTGACAGCGATGCGAACGAATTTTTTTATGACCAATGAGATTTTCCCCATTTTTTAATTTTTTTAATATAATTGTACATACTGTACATATTTCATTCTAAGTATACTTATGTAGGTTTCTAGAATTGGAATGTTATGTAAATAAATATTGATACATACAATACTGACTTACATATCGACTGTAATTGCTGGCCATCTCAGTTTCTGTTTTAAATATACTCTACAGAGAAAAACGTAAACAGCCCAAGATGATTAAATATACTCTACAAAGAAAAACGTAAACGGCCCAAGATGATTAAATATACTCTACAGAGAAAAACTTAAACAGCCAAAGATGACTAGACATAAATATGCACACCAACCATAGGGTGCTCCAAAATGCAAAATGAGACCCATCTTCTTAACTGACAGATGTCCCCAAATTACAAAGATCAGTTTATATATACCCAAAAGGCCCGACATATTTTTCTCCTCCACTTTCGCAGTCTTCATACATCTCAACGATTTAACAGCCCATATTCTCTGGGTCCAGTCATTGTTATTCACGTGTCACAGATGCCCATCCGTCGGATGATGACAAGCCCGTCCTTACACAGCATACGTAATTTCGCTTACGAAGCTTGCCATTTAACAACCGTATATTTCACGTTTAGATAAACACATTTGGAAGTTCATAATGACACCCCTTTCATTTCAGCTTAACGGCCCTCTAGAGATTTTCAACTTTTTTCCGTTGATACATTTTTACGGCCCACACCTTTCGCGGTTTGTTTGATTAATTTTTTTATTATGAGGTCAAATGGTTTTAATTTTGAAGAGTTATGGTTACGATTAACGTTTTAACGGATTGCTTGATTAATAAGAAGAGGTATTTTTTATTTATTTTCGATACAATTATGTACAAGCTGTGTTATATTTTAGAAATCACGATCTCATTCTTCCATTCTCTATCAAAACAAAAGCCCAACAAAATTTTGCCAAAAACCATCTAGAATTACACAATTGTAATCATAGAATTATGACCCAACAATTGACTTAATTGTAACATCTTCAATGACTAGTTAAATCTAAGCAATTTGCTCGGAGTAGTCTGTAATTACTACCGGCTCTTCGGAGGACTTACTGCCGTCAAATTAGAAATCCCCTTTCGATTCTTTGATGATAATTGTTGGTTTTACTGGGAAACTAATGTCTATAGAGACAAGAAGCTTTCGGAGAATTTCTCTTTGTGATCAGCCTGTTTCTCGTAATGAAGTTGGAATGTCTAATGATATAATTACATTTTTAATTTTAAAGTTTACTATCTTTGCAAACTTTGACAGGTGTGTCTAACTGAGTCTAAAAACTCATTTATATAGATGAGCTTTACGATGAATTTTTATTCTTTATACACACACATACACAAGATATTTTTTTTAATAAGTACCTACATATTTATATAATTTTAAAAGTTTAATGACTTTATATAGATAGAATAGACCGAAATATAGTTGATGACATGCAAGAAGGCAAGGCGGATGATAAAAAATAAATTAAACATGCTAATGTTTACTTAAATGTAAACTTTCATTTACGAATTTAGTAAAACAGTACAAATTTTGTATATACAAAAAACATTTTTTCATCTAGAAAAAGAATAACAAAGATACTCTGCTGTAGAAACTTGGTAAAACTTATCATTTAATACCATTTAATCTATTAAGCTTAGCATTAAAGATAAATCTTAGATCCTGTGAAACTTGAAGAACGGGAACAAACAAATCGGTCAGCTGGAGGAGTTTATCTTTCTGTAACACTGGATATTCTTAGAGAAAACCTCATTCAGTACAGTAACCGACCGTAACGTGTACTAGTCTAGACAATAAGATTCTTCACAAAGACTGAAATTAAATCCTTTGTCCGTTTCTATGTCTTCTGGACTTTACAAATAGAGGTTTTTATTAAGACATTTTGTTGTTGTGAACCTTTAGGTTTGTATTAAAATATTGTTGATTCATATAAGTGACTTCTACTCCTTACTTGGTAGATATGTCAGTTGATGCATGGTTTTCATCTTTGCCTTGGATACTCTTTTCTTCAGATGATTGTTTGGACATAATTACACCTCATTTGCCATAATTGATTTGACTGTTAAACGTTAATTAGCATTTAGTAAAGCTAATAATTAAAAAGTACTAGAACACAAAATCATCAAAATCCATCCACATTATACTGTACGGTCCTGCTGATGTCACTAAAAACGCCATTATTATATTATGGTATTCCTTCCTTGTACGTCGTCGATGGTAGCCAAATGGATATAAAGACACCATCGACTTGCAATATGTTAGATTAAGGACTGTTTACTTCCAAATATTGCGATTCTTGACCTCCTATTAAAATTTAAGACAAAATAATGTGCATAGATTCCAATTTGTCACATTTATTGCTTAAGAATCGGTGCTTTATTTTCTTTGACTCTTTATCTACATGATCAAAGCTTTTATTTGTTTTTTTCTTTGATCTCAAGATAACAATAATATTGAGCTGATGGACAGAATTCGTCTTTTTGTATTTCAACTGCCTCAAGTTTTAACTTAAGGTTTTTATTTTCTTATGATGTACCTGAATTTATGTTTGTATTTGACAAAGCCTTTTGTTTCAGATATCTTCTTCAACATCACGCTAAGAAGAAAAACCCTGTTTTACACGGTGAACCTAATCGTTCCTTGTGTCGGCATTTCATACCTCTCAGTCTTAGTATTCTACCTCCCTGCTGATTCAGGAGAGAAGATAGCTTTAAGCATTTCCATATTACTATCCCAAACTATGTTCTTCTTACTGATTTCCGAAATTATACCGTCTACCTCACTTGCATTACCTTTGCTGGGAAAGTACCTACTATTTACTATGTTACTAGTAGGATTGTCAGTAGTGATCACTATAATAATATTGAATGTTCACTATCGAAAGCCTAGTACGCACAAGATGGCACCTTGGGTTCGGAAATTCTTTATAACGAAGCTTCCAAAGTTATTACTGATGAGAGTGCCAAAAGACTTGTTAAGGGACTTAGCAGCACAGAAGATAGCTGGGAGAAGTATGAAAAATAAGAATAAATTCAAAGATGCTTTAGCAGCTGCTGAACAGACGAATTCGAATGCATCTAGCCCTGATTCACTACGTCATCATCTGCCTGGAGGATGCAATGGGTTACACTCAACTACAGCTACTAACAGGTTAGTAAAGTCAGTTAATATTTGAAATCTTCAGCATTCAAATCCATGTTTAATAACGCTGTCACCTAATTAATTTCAATCCTTTCATTAACTTTATTTGATCCGTGATTTAAATCAAACGAAATTATCAGACCGACCCAGTTCTATTATCATTCACAACATCGAGATTTGAAGGCAAAGATTCCATAATATCCATACATTTTTTTTAATAGGTTTAGCGGCCTTGTCGGTGCTCTCGGCAGTCTCGGCGCTGGCTACAACGGTCTTCCATCAGTGATGTCTGGACTTGACGACTCTTTGAGCGACGTGGCTCCTCGGAAAAAGTACCCATTTGAACTGGAAAAGGCGATCCATAACGTTATGTTTATACAACACCACATGCAGAGGCAGGATGAGTTCAATGCTGTGAGTATAGCTTTCATCAAACTGGTGAATTTTCTAAACTTAATGTGTTAAATCATGGTCTTTTCCAGCTTCATAGGACAGCAGAATAATAAAATTATATTCTGTACTTTCAACACGATAAGATATGATCACTACACACCTCTCAGATTTTGTTCAATTTCAAAGAATCTTCTTTTGTTTTCTCAAACAGGAAGATCAAGACTGGGGCTTTGTCGCCATGGTGCTCGACCGTCTTTTCCTGTGGATCTTCACCATCGCTTCCATCGTTGGTACTTTTGCCATCCTTTGCGAAGCACCATCGCTCTATGATGACACTAAACCTATTGATATGATGCTGTCTTCGGTCGCCCAACAGCAATTCTTACCTGTTGACAGCGGAGATCCCTAGGTGAAGATAAAAATCTGGCAAAGGATTTCATCAGGAAACCTGGTGAAGCATTTCATCAGGACGAAGAAGGTTTGTGTAAAGATGCGTGAGATTATAGGAGCTCAAGTGGTATAGGAGTTGGAGCGGTATAGTCAATGGTTGTTTTGATAAAATTTCTCGTAAATTGTTGGTTATTTAGGTAGAGTTGACTTGATACAGCAGTACTATGTCTGCCTTCTGAGATTTTTAATATACCTATCAAGAATTTTAATTTGATAATATTGTATTGAATCTTTGCCTTTCAAAATAAATCGATATTATACTTTAGAACTAAGATTATAAAAAAAAAATACAAAATCTAAAGAAACTTCTGAAAAGAGTTTGTAATCTTTACTTCTGAAAAGATTACAAACTCCTTAAATTACAGTGACAGATCTGTCGACAATCTCCAAAAATATCTTAGTAATAAAATAAGACTTTTCCTCTTATATATTCATTATACTAATTAGACGTTGTAAAGCCAAAATAGGCTGTGAATTGTATCGTATCGTTGTAATGTAAGTAACATAAGGTTTCATTAAAAAAAATAGTGTTTAAGTTGGAAGTGGGAGGAGGGTAATAAATCGTTCTTTCACTCAGTTTCAGCACACTAATAAATAATTGTCGTAACTTTTTTTCTCGCTTTTAGATAACATTTTAAAAGAGAAAAGAACAGTAATTGGGAAAGGTGTGAATCGATAGATGCTGGGGATGCTTAATTATTCAAAGAGGAAATATTATTGATTTTAACAACGAAAAATGTCTTCTATCCGTACTACTATGAAAATACGAAAGTAAATGTCTGTCTTTCTGTTACTTTCACGCGTTTACTGCTGATCGGTTTTCTATGAGCCCACAGATAGACCATGAACTGGATATAAGATACTTTTTATCAAGGGTGTCCGATCTCCACGCGGGCAATGCTGTGGGCAAAAGCTAGTTATACTCGTAACATACATATTTCCTCAATTAATAAAGATTTAACTTCCAGTTTAATGTAAAAACTAATGCTGAATTTGAAAGTACCAGACATTGTTCTAATGGTCCCAAAACAGCACCCTTAGGGACACCGCTAGAGAATTTCCTAAAACGACTTTAGTAAAGTGATATAAGTAATGTAATAATAGTTTTCGTTGCCAAAGAGGGTAAAATGGGAGGAATATTACTGAATGTTTTGGAAGTAAACATTTTCTTTGACAAAACATGGCTGTGTTAGTGATAAATAAATATTTGTTGTAATGAGGAATCATTATGCTCATCGTTGTTAGGGTTGTTAGTTATTAATAATGCGCATTGTATTTTTTTAAAGTGAAAACTTCTAAGCGAGTTGAGCGATTTTTAGTAGGGAATAAATTCATGGATTCGCCACGCCGACATGCTCGTGTTGTTAAATTTTTTAGTGTCTTGCAAATTGGAGATTATAATGCAGTGGTATTTCACTAGAAATAAATGTATGATTTAATCTACTTTCCTTTATTTTTAAATTCATTTTTATCTCAATTTCGTGACTCGCGTTTGATTTCCTATTTTTTTGCTTAATTTGACTAAGTGTTAAGTAATACATTATTTTGCTAACTTGTAATTTTATCATAAAATTATTAAACGTTTTGTTATCAGAATGTCTGCCTGTACTCAAAAATACATACACATAATCAATATTATCTTGTAATAAGAATGTACTAAACTGTCATAATAATACTGTTGTAGAATGCCGTAAAACCTTTACTTAAATGACACTGACAGCATGTAAATCCTATTTGATATTCCAAAATAGAATTTGACTGTTATGTTTTCTTTGTTAAATATACAAAAACTACAATACCTAGCTTTAACGGGGCTCTCAAAGTCACAAAAACTTTAAATTAATCTACAAGCAATTTCTTAAAAATAACAAAATCAATAAAGTTAATTTCAAAGCCCAAACAAAGTGGGTTGTAGTTAATTTAAATTTTTAATTACTTTCCCTTATCAAACAGTAATTTATTGTGTAATATCAAATGGGACTATCTGCAGTGTACCACTATACCCAGTTTGCCAAAATCAACAACCTAGTGAAATTAGTCTTAAGCTCATGTAAGTTTAGTTTAACGGACTTTGTAGCTATTAGCGTTAAACCCGTGTTTATAATGTACACTTTGACTTAATAAATTGGCGAAATATGTTTTCTATTTGTTTTAATAACTTTCCTGTTAGTATTACAATATTAAATCTGTATTTGAAAACCTTTCGGAAGCTTTATTGCTGCTTCGTAGAATCGTTAAAGTTTATAATCACTTTACAATAAATAAGTAAATTTATAATAAACTCACATAATTCAGTGATTATAAACTCTTTATTTACGTATAGAAACACACTAAACCGAAATTACTAGCTGCAGGCCTAAAATACAAAAAGTACACAAAAATGAAGTGGCTACAGCCATTTAATCTGGTGGAATCAGGCTTTCATCATTTTTTGTTCACTGCTGAACCTCTAGGCCTATCCCCGGGCGCGCCACAACACCCTATCTTCTGTCTATCTTCATCCCTATCTTCATCTCATTTAATATTCACTTAAAAACGCATTTTAAATAAATGACACATTACCTTTTGCAATAACACATGACGTCACTGGCCATTTTGTAATTATTACATCAATTTTATTTCATAATTCTTTGGTACATGTTGGGTGTACGTCAAAGAGGACGCTTCGAAATGTTGCCACTACATAAAACGTAACACGGAGGATAATATTCTCATATCCTAACCGATAAGTTTGCCAATTTCTTTTATTTATTTTTATTTTTATTTTTATCTTTTTTATGTATAGTTTATGTATAGTATATTCGTCACTTGTGTATGGGTAATAATAATGGTTCACCCGTGCCGCACCGGTCGACGTCATTACGTCAGCGCCGGCTGTCGCTGAAAACCAGCGCTGGGGCTCTGTCCTGCATAGGGTCGCAGCATAATGCTGAGCGATAGCCGTTTTGCGTGAATGTGACGCATGTTTCCCCCAACCTTTTGTATTTTTTTTTTGTGTTTATTTTGTTTTTTTTTTGCGTCATGTTTACCGCAAATAAACGTATTTTCTTTCTTCTTTCTTTCTTCTTCTGCCTTCTGCATCCAGTCTGTCTCAGCCACCTTTTTAAGGTCATCGGTCTATACATGGGGGGGTGTCCCACACAACGAGTCTCCACTCCAGGATTGGTCTGCTCATGATGGATCTTTGTCTACCCACTATTTACGAAATTTTATCCACAGCTTTTAGATTTATAATACCGTCAGTAAGTATCTGCCAGCACTCAATATCTCTTTAAGTGTGGTATTAGTGACGATTATTATTAAATTAGCAAATCGGTAACAAAATATTCCAAAAAATATTTATAGAAATATGTTCTGGTTAGCTATATCCAGAAAATAGCGATATTCTCAAACAGTTTGGTATCCGATGTATGCTAATAGCGGCGATAGATCATGCTGAAAGCGAGGCGGACGGGAAACCTATCGACGCTTTGGTACGACGTGGCTCGGCATGATATTACATGTAGTACAGTTTCGTTGCTTTTATGTTAAATCGTCAGGGTAGCCTGCGAAATTCTAATATTCTTACTTTTTTTGCAATTAGCAGGTCAGTATCAGATTGTATGTTGATCTCAATATGATTCGCGGCCGTAGCGCATCCCTCTTAATCGGTGAGGACTAAGAGCTTTTCTGAAACGAAATTATAAAAGAACAAGCCCTGTGCTGGTTACCCATCATTCGAATTTACGTTACCTACGTTTGCTCCATATGTACCTACTTGTGTTCGTGCAAATCACATTATATAAAAGCAAGTTACCATAACAGACAAATCAATACGAACAAGCTTCCTATTTCTATTTATTCCCGCTCCCATATCGACATCATCATCATCATCTGCCTAGCCTTTTCCCAACCATGTTGGGGTCGGCTTCCAGTCTAACCGGATGCAGCTGAATACCAGTATTTTACATGGAGCGACTGCCTATCTGACCTCCACAACCCAGTAACTGGGTAATACGATACCCCTTGGCAAGACTGGTTGTCAGACTTTCCGGCTTCTGACGACCCGTAACGACTGTCAAAGATCTACAAATGACAGCCGGGACCAACGGCTTAGCGTGCTTTCCGAGGCACGGAGGAGTCTCGATATGTAAAGATGGTCACCTATCCACGGACCAACCCCGGTAAGCGTAGCTTAACTTGTAGAATCGACCCGTGCGGCTGTTATTACTTAGTCACAAGCTCCTCCCATATCGACATACCGAACTAAAAATACTAGTAAATTCTGCTTCGCTCTCCGAACTACAAAATTTCATCGACGTTTTTCCACTCCACCGACATTAGCCCCCTAGTTTAGTAGCTATTTACTCTTTGCTGAATTATTCATAGGTACTGACCGATCACCGTTCGATTCTGGCTCGCTTCGACTTCCCAATAAGTAATTTAGCAATTCAATTAGCTACGAGTTTTATAAAAGTCTCTGGAATTACAGCTTTTGAAGTGTTTCGAGACTCGCGTTTATCTGCTCGTAAAATTAACATTTAAGATGGGGTGTAAAGGGGATGGCGGGACAAAGTGTGATGGTTGTTACTTGTGTAAGCGTAGTAAGAGCTCTGCATTAGACTGAACATATGATTTCCTTAGATATAGTTTTTTATTTTGCATTTCGGCCGAACAGGTTCCTCCCGCTTATTGGTACTGCACCACTTTTTCTCAGCGTTCCGATAGCAATCTATATTGAGGTGACCCAAAATTCAGCTACGAATTTGGCGCCTTCAGTACCTAGCGTCCAACAATTCCTGTAGCGTACAGGCATCAGGGTACGGCGCACAACACAATGTAAGATGTTCCATCGTTTTTGGAACACTACTGTATTGAGTACTTTTTCGTACCATATTTACTTTCAAATAGGCTTTTGCAAAGTGGTTCTGTTTAAAAAATGTTGAGTTTAAAGTACCCTCCTTTATTTAAAACTGCAGCAACGTCTTCGACCAAGTATAGACCGAAATAATTTCGGAAAATTTCGGTGAAAACCACCTTTTCTGTATCTTTGTACAACGGATCCGACTGGAAACTTCCAACAGAATAAAATTAAGTTCAATAATGACGGTTCCAACTTAAATGCAGTGACCTAAAATTGTTACAAAATTTTATCAACCGGAGTGCATTTTCCCATAAAGATGACATTAAAACTGGAACATAGAATTTCAGTAAATATGGAATTATTCCACAAAAGAGAACTTTTGAGGTAATCGTAATCTCCACGTTTTGCAAATGCAATGGCGATGGCCTAATTAATATTATTAATTTAAACAATATCAATTTAATCTAATACAATTATCCGAGTTTTGTTTTCTCAGTTTCATCTCGGAGAGTGGATTGAATCCTAAATAAGCTTTTCTGTTAAAATCTTGGGATTCAACATGTAAAGAAATTCATACTAATGAGTTCGTAATGGGACTGTGGCTTTGTTTAAGACAGAATAATCTGTTAAAGACCTTTTAACAGATAGACGATTGGGCTTAGCCATTGAGCTGAGTAAAATACAGTTAGGTATATTATAAAAGTGTATATCTTCTTCCCAATAGTCTAAAAGATATGAAGCTTTTACAAAATACCTACTTTCTATTTTGAAAACTTCGAAAGAATAGAGATGTTTGGCAACGACATTTGTGTAGTTAGTCAAAAGGATCCTTAAATGTAAACTTTGCGGACTAGAATTGTCACCTTTTTCTTCCATTTGCCACTGTTTCCGTAACTTTATGTTGTAGAAACTTTTCAACTAGCTAAAGTAGTGTACAAAACGTTATTTTCTTCGTGTATCAGGTAACAAGTTAAATACTTTTTAGCCTCTTCTAAAACCCCTAATTATTTACAACCCCAAACCCTCACAGCGTACGTACGAAATCTAAACAGAAATATTTTTCAAAGTCAGCCCGTCAGTAGCAGTGGTGATTAAAAACACGGCGGCCCGGCTATGTGCCCCTAGTACATGAGACTGGCTGCGTTCCAAACTGACACCGACTGTTCCATGGTTTTTGTACATTCCACACTCATAGGATTTTAATTCTAATAGCTTTGTTAACGGTTCACGCAATCTTGTTAGATGGAAATGGAGTTTCTTATCAGATTTGGAAGGAAAAAGGAAAATGTGAGAGAGGAATCTCGAACATACTTACATAATTATCAAAGACGGGAAAATGGTTTAACTATAAAAAAAATTGGAATATTTTTCCTTGTGGGGGAGAGAAATATAGTGATTTTTCATATAGAATATCGTCGAATTGCTGTAATCTTTTATTGGCAGAGCCAGTCATTATTTGTTCGACCTATTCCTAAAATTCCAACTGATCAGCACTGCTTCCTTATTTTCTAACTATTACTATTAAGAAAAAAAACCATTCCATTTTTTTTTCTATTTTATGTCTTACTAGCTGATGCCCGCGGCTTCGCCCGCGTGGATGTCAGTTATTATATACTAAAACCTTACTCGAGAACCACTCTATCCATTGGTGAAAACCACATGAAAATTGGTGCAGTTTTTGAGTTTATCGCGAACAGGACGACAGACAGACGCGGCGGAGGACTTTGTTTAATAATATATAAGTACGGATTTTTTGTTTTTATATTTCATTTTAGTATGAACGTAAACAAGGCAAAAGATTATATAAGGTTCGTAGCAGATGACGCCTCCCCATGGGAAGAAGTTTGTTTATGAATGTATGACCGATTTCTCTTACAATGACATCAGATACGAAAAATAAAAGTAAGAACCCTAATTGTAAAAGCAAATGGAGCAAGAATTTGCAACGCAGCAACCATTTTTGTCTTTGCGGGATATTTAAAATGGCGGCCCATCGGGTCGCGGGCCCCGGGCCGCGTCTAGTGCAAACACTGAGACTCCATTAATATCTCCTCGGAACGTGTGCTGAATCGTAAGTTGGGATCTAAGTATTTTTAAATATACAATTGTACAGGAATCACGTACCTAATGCATCTGTTATGAATTTTTAACCATCAATGGGGAGAAAATGTCTTGGAGATGCATGCCAATTGCGTTATGAAGGAATCCGGAAGAAATTAATAAAATAACATAACTTATAATCACGCCTGTAATAATCCCCGAAATGTTAGGATAGGCTTCTTTTGGAAAACTGGCAGACACGAATCCACCGTTTTCTTTTCCTGAAGCATTTTTATGTACTACGAGCACAAGTACATAAAAATAACGGCTTCAGGACAGTGTAGGCTTAAAAAAACAGTCTAATCTTAACCGATACTGGATCTATATTTCTTTAAACTAACTGAACTAGAACTCCCAGGGGATCATAGCACGCTAGCAGGCGAGGTTCGATTCTATGTACTTCATTACTTGTTATTAAATTTGTCAGTCCAAGCGCGAATTAGCTGCCAGGCCACTTGACGTTAGTGTTGCCCAAATTCAGTCTTGGTCTTGCAGTCTTGGTCTTGTTCTTGCGTTTTTGCAAGACCAAGACCAAGAACAAGACCGCGTATTTTTAGCAAGACCAAGACCAAGACTGACCGTGCAAGACTTGAGCAAGAACAAGACATAGCCTGCAAGACTCTTGCGTCTTGCAGCTAGGACTTAGCGCTATTTCACTGAGTAGTTAGGTGTAACAGTTCGGTGTATAGGTAGGTACGCTTAGGAATTCTATGAGACGCAAAAAACTGTATCAAAGAATATGAAAAACTGGACCTATGCGCATTACGACTAATACCATAAACATAACGAATAAAAAAATATCTATTAAAATCAAACTGAGTGCATGCATAGTTAATTTATGTTTTAACCATCGGCACTTTGATAATGCGGCATCAAAGGTTTTGTACTTACTTCTCAAAGAAATTTGCCGCTTTTCGGAAGTACATGGTTATGATACACGCGCCGGCGGCTTCTTTTGAAATCTAAAACAATCGTTGCCGCCACGCCGAAATCATAACATTTGTGACACTATTTGATTGCCGCCATAGGGCGTAGGTATACTCATGCAAAATAATTTCGAATTTTTTTAAGAGTACCTACAGGTGTTCCAAAGAATAAATAAGTTTCAGAGTGCTTAGAATGAAAATGAATACATTATACTGATCACGCAAGTAGTATTATGATTAGGATAAAATGGTAAGGATAGGTAGTAGATGTCATATTAATTCATTCTAGTAAGTATATATTATAATATTGATTACTTATATGGTTTTAAACTAATTACTTAGGTACTATTATTGTACATTTAGTCATTATATTTCTTAAGTTTTTACAAGAAAAAATGTTCAAATATCACCCGTTTAATAAATATTGTAGCCACTTTTAAATATACTTGAAACGTGTAAAAAAATTCTACAAAACTAATAAAATAATATAAAAAGCGTAGGTACTTACCTACTAATAAAATAAAAAGCTTGCGATAAGAGTTTTGTATTACTTACCAGCCCGAATATCTCTGAGAGAGATGATGAGAGTAAGTATTTACTAGCTGTGCCCGCGACTTCGTCCACGAGGAATAGTAACTTTGGAGGTATAGTGACGTTCAGGACTTATTTATTTATTTTAAAACTTCTGTCATCAAACATACAAACGAACTCTTCAGCTTTATAATATTAGTATAGATGTACGCCAAAACATTCACTTATATGTAAAGAATAGTGATTGGCACTAATTCTATTTTATTCACGCGTCGCGTCTGTACAAGTAGGTAATATTTAGTGTGTGTTTGTACGCCGCACGCGGCATTGTTTGATTTGCGGCGGCATCCT
This sequence comes from Lithophane leautieri, assembly GCA_949152455.1. Lineage (NCBI taxonomy): Eukaryota > Metazoa > Arthropoda > Insecta > Lepidoptera > Noctuidae > Lithophane > Lithophane leautieri. The sequence goes on along the minus strand of OX424474.1, from coordinate 2,827,113 downwards.
TTTCATAGAGTCGGCACGTGGCGAGGCGGCGCGGTAGAAAGCAAGGAAACGTACTATAAATAAAGGAATTATTTTAATTCCAGTCATTTCCAATTGAGCTGTGCTTCGAGTCTAACTTAATAATTGTTTTTACTAATTCTCGTTGTTTTCTAAAAACGTATCACGTGTACAATTTAATATGAGTGACGAAGATTCAAATTATTCTAGTCCGAGTAACGAGAGTTTGAGTCACAGATCTAAAAGACCCAAAAGCAAATTTGAGGAGTTTTTCGAAATAATTCATGCATCCCAAACTGCCTTCTGTAAATTGTGCCAACATAAAAAGATTGAAATAAAAATGAAAAACAGAAACACTTCAGGCTTAAGGAAACATCTAATATCTTTCCACAAAAAGGAATCAGAAATATTTCTTCCTGTTAAACCAAAATTAAGTGGAGATATCACAAGCTTTTTAGTAACCGCTGGAAGAAGTGGACAGGTAAGAATATTTTTTTAACAGTTAAAAGAATTTTAACTCCGCGTAGCTATTCATGCGATACTTTCAAAAACGCCATTAACTTACGTAAGTATTTTTGAGTTAGTGGTGTTTTCATCTAGGGGTGCGACATATTAAGTATGTAATTATCGTCTTAAATATTTTTTATAAACACCCATATTTTCATTTAATCGGCCAGTAACAACTAAGTACTTTATTTTGGTAAATTACAGTACAGTGCAACCTTAATATAACAAATATCAATTTAACAATTTTCTCGATTTAACAACAACAAACCTCCTCCTCTTATACGCTCAAACCTAGTATGTTTTAAATAATAACACAAGATTTATTGTTTTGTTTCAGTCGGAAAACAGCAGTGACAACATCACGACAGCTACAGTTGATTGGGTGGTGAAAAAATATCTTCCCTTCTCATTTTTCGATGACGAAGCTACACAAGTATATTTTCGACGTATTTGCCCTAATATGGTGTTTCCTAAAAGGTCTACACTTAGAAGGAAAGTCAAAGAGCGATTTGAAGAGCTACAATTGAATCTCAAGGAACGACTTCAACAATTATCATCTAAAATGTCTTTTACCATTGATGGGTGGACGTCAATTGCTGGTAGGAGTTACTACGGGGTTACTATTCATTATATAGACAACGAATGGAAGTATCAATCTGTAGTTCTTGATTTTATACCATCACGCGGTCGACATACTGGGGAAGATATTGCAACGATTTTCCATGAATGTTTATTGGAATATGGCATAATTGATAAAATACAAGGTATCACGGTCGACAACGCAACTGCAAATACCAAATTTATGTATGAACTGGGCAAACAGCTGCCGCCACACTTTGATCCAGACAATCAACATTTCCGGTGCTTTGCTCACATTTTAAACCTTGGTGTACAAGATTTATTAAAGACCTTAGCATTACACTGTGAGTCTGACACTAACGCGCAAGATCAGCAGTACGAAGACTATGCAGACGAAACTGAGGATGAGGAAGATGAAGAATCTGCACCAAATATTGCTGACTCGCGTACATCTGTAACAAAGTTACGCAGTATTTCCAGTAAAATAAAAAGAAGTGAGATAGTGAAGAAGAAGTTTCAGTCTGCTTGTGAAGCAGCTGGCGTGCCATCAAATCTAAATGCCATTCTTGACTGTCCAACGAGATGCAATTCCACACATGATATGATTGGATTTGGTTTAAAAGTGAGAGCGGGCATTGACATATTGTGCAGTTCTGTCACCGAATTAAATGATTTTCAAATCACAGCTAATGAATGGCAGGTACTCGAAAAATTACATAAATTTCTAATAAACTTTAAACTTTTAAGTACAAAACTTGGTGGAGACAAATATGTTACATTACCGCTAGTCATTGTATCATTCAATCTCTTGCTAGATAAAATTGAATCCATGGTAAAACAGTTAGATGAGAAACCTAATCGATCTGAAGTGGATGAAAGGCTCATTCTAGCTTTCCAAGCAGCTCGAGACAAAATGCTTAAACATTACAAGAAGAGCAACTGGATTTATTGTACTTTTTTAATTTTAGACCCAAGGCATAAGGCTCAGACTTTTGACCTGACAATGTGGGGGAAGCAACTTAAAACAGAAAGTCTGCGCAAGTTCAATGAACTTTATGAAGAATATAAAAGTCTACACTCACTGAACAAATCTCTGGAATTACCAGAAAAAGAAAATAAAGTATGTGATGAAGATGAAGACGTAATAGACTTTGATAAACTCTATGAATGTCCCTCGACGTCATCTGGATCTTGTCTTCAAGGCTTAGTGATAGACGAGTTGGAGGAGTACCTGAGAAAACCAAGAACTGCCAGCTCGGAAGACATTTTAGATTGGTGGAGGACGCATGAGACAGAGTATCCGATTTTATCGAAAATGGCCCGTGATTTTCTCTCAATACCTGCAACTTCAGTACCTGCTGAGAGGTTATTTTCTAAAGCATCATTAGTAATTAGAAAACATAGAAATAGGTTAAGTGATGAGTCAGCCAGATGGTTACTTTGTATTAATTCTTGGTCAAAAAAATTGATATAAAGTATCATAACCTAATGATAAAGCTGTTGATTTGTGTTGTATTTTATTTTTTATTCAAATAAATGATAAATCGTAAAACTCTTTTATTAAATTTCTTATAAGTTGAGGGTTCAATCTCTTTCTAGACAGATAAGTATTGTTCTTTAAAATACAGTCAAGTTATTGTAATTAATTTGTTTTTTTACATGTTTTAGCAAATGTAAGCTTATAAATCATAAATGTTTATTAAGAAACAGTTACTTCCATGGAAAACGACATATAGGTCAGTTGATTTTTCGAATTTCTTATCAAATCTTCAGTTATTTATTAATCTGCTTGATCTTTACTATGGCTATGTTAATTCAAGCTCACAATGTTCCAATTCTAATACGTTTTTCTAAGATTTAAAGTAAACTTTAATAAATAGTAATAGACTAATAGGTAATTGCAAGACTTGCAAGACTCTTGCTGCAAGACCAAGACCAAGACCAAGACTGGGAGCGCAAGACCAAGACCAAGACCAAGACCAGGTGTATTGGCGCAAGACCAAGACCAAGACTGGCTAAGTCTCGTCTTGTTCTTGCATTTGGGCAACACTACTTGACGTTAATAAACATTGCAGAGGTACCAGCAAGCTCTGAGCTCCCAGTCCTTGCCATTAATCTGCTAACTCCTTCAAAATTCAGGGATTGGGAGGAGACGAAGCAGGTCTACTTACACCGGTGGCAATTTTCCACTAGTTTCTTGAGTACGATCATCTTGAAAGTTTTATCTTTGCAATGCGAGAGCTTCTGAAGACTAGCGAAAGTTTAGCGTAAATGTAATTTGACAAATCTATGTGTAATATCAGTTCTGAATAATATATTCGCTTAGTAAAGTTTCCTTGAAAGTTGTGTTACAAATTCACAAAGCTCAAAGTTGTGGGTCGAACGCTTTTGTTGCTATTGTTTCTGTGAATGGGTGACCGTGACTATTCACGTTGAAATGATAACAAAGAACTGTATGAATATGTTACTGACGTAGCTTCTGTTTGGTGTGATTAATGCATGTTATTTAATTTTGTTCATCAATTATCACTACTTTACAAAGTTACGAAAATGGCATGTATTATGAATACTTTTTCTAGTTTTTCATTTAATTGTATGCCTATTGTGTACGTTTACAAGTCGTGCATACAATCAAGATCATAATTCTCTTACATTGTTAGCAAAATTGGCAAGAAACAGATCGTAAATAACATCAGTATCAGAAAGTGTAGTACATGGTTCAGATTGCTTCACCGCGGTCAAAGTCAAAGTTAAATTCTTGTCTTACTGGTTAATTAATATCCTTCTATCTTTTCGGTCTAGACGGTATGATCACAAGCCACTTGAGACAGTTTACCCAGTTATCGTTATTAAAAATAAAACCGGTCAAGTGCGAGTCGGAGTCGCGCACGAGGGGTTCCGTACCATTATCTATAAAAACGGCATAAACATCGTTGTTGTATGGGAGCCCCCTTAAATAAGAAATTATAAGAATTTTGCGAGTTGTGCAACAATTTGTCCGTAACTAGGTCATCAGTCGATGTGTCTTAAGTAAACATGTGTCGCGGAGCTGACCACGATGTATCGTCGTCAAATTCCGCGTCAGCAGTTTCGCCGCCAGCGCATCCGACGTTTTCTGAGCTTGCAAAGCGTTCCGCCCGCTCGCCCCGCAGCACCGCGCCCGTCACCGCAGTTCCTCCACGCAGTACCGCCGATCTCCTCTCCCCGTCCCGCTGCCAGTCTCTGCAGACCTGGCGAAACCCCTGCAAAGAGATTTCGCTAGCGTCACCGCGAGTGCCCCAGGTGCTCCAAGTATCAAGTCCATGCCGGAAATGGCAACGAATAGGGCTGATAATGCTGACGGTTTCATGACGGTGCAAAGGAGGAAGCGCCGATCGCGAGCTAACAAGAACCGCTGCGGTAAAGCTCCTACGGAGCCCACAGTGAACCTGCGTGCCGCAAAGCCAAACACACCGGTGTACATCTCCCGCCTGCACTACACCACTAAGGCGGAGGACATCGTGGAGTACGTGCGCCAGAAGATAAAGTACACGCAGAAGGTGCAGTTGCTGGAATCGCATCGGAACGTCAACTTCAAGGCATTCGTGGTGCGTGTACCGAACTGTTATCTGCCCCTCGTCATGGAAGAAGACTTTTGGCCGCAGGATGTGGTGTTCCGTCGCTTCCGCGGACAAGTACCACGGGACAGCACAAAGTCAAGCTACTGCAAAGTGAAGTGCTACTAAAATAGTCTTAAGCCTTATTTATTAACAAAAGTTTTTGATCATAAAAGTATGTATGTCTGGGTTAAGGTATTTTTCTATGGGACTGTGTCGCCTGAAATAAATGGTATTATTTATTTATTTAATTTAATTAAAATATTTTATTCTGCTTTTTAGTATTTGTTGCTATAGCGGCAACGGAAATACATCATCTGTGAAAATTTCAACTGTCTAACTATCACGGTTCATGAGATATAGCCTGGTGACAGACGGACGGACGGGCGGACAGCGGAGTCTTAGTAATAGGGTCCCGTTTTACCCTTTGGGTACGAAACCCTAAAAAACGGTAAACATAACCCCCAAAACAAAATATTTACGACAGCAAAATATGATCGTTATAAAACTACTAGGAGTACATAAGCGACAACGGCTGGTCTCCAACCCACTATCGCTAAGTTAGCGATAAAGTGCGAATAACTCAAGCGCCCGCCTCGCAAACTTGCTCGAGTGACAGACACGGCCGAGAATAATCTCTTAAGTTTTAGTTCATCGCCAACCATAGACTCAGTTATGACGTATAGACGCCGTAAATTGTCGAAAGCAACTGATAAAACTCGACAATTGTTACTATTACATGAAATATTACTGCGATTTCAGATTAATGTGTCTCTGTGAATAAGTACCTACTTAGTTTAAGAAAATTTAAGTAGAATAGTCACGCTATTGATTAACCTACCTTCATTACTAAAATTACTCTATTTATTATTTATCTTCTTTATTTTGTCGTTATTATCGATATGTCATACTATTTTGGGTCATATTATATACTCCTCTCGCTATTCGTTATGGACCTTTAAGTGCCTGCTTCCTCAACCTATATATACAGTAAGAGTAAGCAATTAGTTAACTATCAACGTACGATGCGGCAGGCCTCCACCATACCACACAATTTGTCTAAGAAGACCTGAAACACGATGTATGTGCACCCTTAAGTAATCGTAAGGTGGTTCATTAGGGTTAATCGATCTTTGAGTACGATATCCGAAATAAGGAAATTTTTTAGTTTATATTCATCGTATAACAAAAAGCCGTTTAGGCGCAGAAGGTCCAATTCGCAAAATGTCCAGTTCGCAGAATGTCCAACTACACTTAAGGACCAAGTACCAGGCGAAAATAAAACCCAGGAGCCTACAGACTACAACTCCAATTAGCTCTATAGTTGCTATGTTCAAATATCGAAGGGCAAAAATTATAACGGACTAACTAGGGACCCGGTGGCGTCGGAAACATGGCAACCACATCTGCAATTCAATTAAATTTCAAGTTAAATTGCTTCTAGCTTTGTAGTGGCAACATTGAATTATTTGCCAGCTGTTATAAACTGCCCATAAACCATATTAAACGACAGATTTATTTATGCATAAATTCCTCGGTTCAGTTCCGAATTGTGTATTTATTTTGTGATAGTTCCTTACCCGGTTGGAGTGTTTGACTCAATAAACTTTGTATTAAGTGTTATTTGTTAACGATTAGTCGTATTTATATTACTTCTTTCTCACTTATTGAAACCAAAATATTTACAGATTTTCTATTAGAAAAGATTACGACAAAAGCTTAAAGTTATAGGTAAGTATTTATGAGCCAAGTCTTTACAATTTAATAACCGCAATTGTGAACGCAAACTTCAATCGGCGCAAATACTCCAATCTCATTGGGACTTATATGTTCGAGCCGTTTGGGGTTGAAACAGTAGGGCCATGGGGTCCGAGTGCTCACTTAGTCTATCAAGACATCGCCAAGCGGTTGGTCGACTCTTCACGTGACCAGAGGGCTGGCCTACTTTTCGGCCAAATAATCAGCATTGCCATATACCGTGGCAAAGCTGCCAACCTTATGGGCACTTTTCCTGCTGACAGCGATGCGGATTTTTTTTTAATGCACTATAATAATTATTTCCCCCCCTCTTTTTATATACTTGTAGATTTTAGTGTTAGATTTATATTATTGCATTAAGTTAACATAATAGAAAATATACATTATTCTAGTCAGTATCATCCAGTAAGGTGTCCAAAAAATTATTAACGCTAAACGTAAAAACGAGGACATTATCCCTACACGAAACATGTTTACAAGGTCTTTTGATACCACAATAACAAACCCAAGTGCGCCAGAAACCAGGATCAAATCCCAAGACTAATAAATATGCCAATGATTTGCCATCCAATTCGGCCGACTACAAAATCTTTCCGATGGGAGCTGTGCATTAGCATACTACCCGAACAACTTCGATCTTGCCTTGCTAAACTCAACTGCTTTGGAAAATCGCTCCTTATCTCTTCTGAACTCTTGAGCTCCTAGTAATTTTTTTCCAGCAATATAGAATTTGTCAAGGTTATTTCTGAAGTTGAATAAACAGTTGGAACAATCCCTCAAAAGAGCTCACCTCTTTCAATGAAACTTGTGAGGGGAAAGTTTGTTTTAACTCCTCTTAATTTATGCGTTTCGCGTTTAATTTTGTTCCAGGTCTGGACGGGACGAATTTGATTTTCAATAGAAGACAATGCGGTGTCCTGTATAAACCAGCGATAGATAGTTTACTTTCGAGCTGTTGTCGCACGAGTACCTACTTTGTTTAATTAAATGTGTATTGGCCCACCCAATCCCGTTTTCAAAAGCCATATTAGGTTATTCTCAACTCTTCTTCATCATTTTATTCTATGCTTTTTGTAATACAATCAAAGTAGTTTCCAAAAATATCATTTGTTATATAATATTAGAATAGGTACATTTATCATTCTTCCGTATTTTAAATAACACATTTATCATGGATAGCCCCATTTTCTCTCGTCATGCACCCCTCTCCCGACTACGGAAACCTTGTTTGAACCATCGCCGTCAGTCGTTGGTAAAATTTTAAAACTTGGAACAAACTGATTACAAACAGCCAATATTGACTTGATGAATATCTTATATCTTTCATTTTTAATTAATATTCAAGTTAGTGTGATGGAGTTTTATTGGTCCAAAATTGTTGGTGTAACTCCTTTCTACTCTTATTTGGGGATGAAGTCCTAGTATTCCAAATAGATATCTAATTGACAGCTTGATGAACTGCTGATCAAGGACAGGATTCCCCTTATCTATGTGTACCCAACATTGGACTACAATATTTATTTGCTGATGGTGATGCATATCAACGTTTTATACATGCATGCAGTAAAGTGTATAAAACTTTGCTCCGAGTAAAAACGTAAACATTTTTAAACACAAGTCTATCTTTCCAAATAAACAAAACTGTCAAAATGCGTCAGCTATTTCAAACTGGAATAAAAAAATAAAACCTTGGATCTATTCAATTTGGAAAATACTGAACCGAATTGTTAGGAAACAGTTTTTTTTTTTTTTATCCATTGGACATGGAAACTACTGTAGACAAACAATAATATACAGGATATATACTGTATTAGGGCGTATGTATGAATGCTATCACGATTCTAGTCCGAAAAAGGGATGTCGCTATCGGTCAGGTATAGTTCCGTCTCTCTCTTGCACTGAAGTTAAACGTATCAAGAATAGCCTAGTGATGTGACCGTCGGACTGCCAAACCATAGGTCTCGAGTTTGAACCCAGGTCACGCACCTCTGACTTTTCGGAGTCATGTGCGTATTGTATAATTATCGCTTGCTTTAAAAAAAAACGGCGAAGGAAAACATCGTGAGGAAACTGGCTTGTCTGAGAGATATTTCTCGACGGCATGTAAGGCCAAGTCAGAGGCCCTTGGGCGGCTTTAAAACTCTGACACCAGGTTAGTCACTAACCACACGAAAAGAAGATCAAGAAACTTCGTCAAGTTTTCATTCAGGACAATTTTACCAGATGACGGCGAACGTATGTTCATCTGTTCCCTCCTATCTTCTAAACCACTTATCACAATTTGACAAATGAGGTATCGTTAGACTCTTGAAGGTCTTGACTCAGATAGGTCTACCTACAGCCTAAGCTGTTAGACAATACATCTTCTTAAATGAACCCTGTACCAACAACATTTTTAAATAATAATGCTATGTACTTAACAAAATATTCATTGTGGAGCCGTGCCCGAAAATGTCGCCCCAACAACAATATATCAAACGGGCAAAGTTGCGAGCTCCTCGAGTATTTCTTTGATGTGAACGCACCACGAATTTTCAGAATGCCTTGAATTTTAGAGCAAATTATGTTGGAATAGTTGCTTTAGCTACTATTATTGTCTTGACGTGGTTTGGAACGCTATAAGCCAGAGTAGCCATGATCTTGGTTTAAATCAGGATAGTTCTCCGAAAGCATGCATCGAACGCACGTGACATTGTTCTTCCTACAATTTCGATCCGACTATCCTTTTTGGTTAGGACGCAGGGTCACGCCGTCCCGCAGTCCCCGTTCGCTCTCACTAAAACTTGTCATAACTATAAGTGTGTTCGTAATAATCAAGTAAAATAAACTATTCTCGTGTAATGAACCTTCCGTCTGTCAAATGAAATTAACCCAGCTATTTCAGTGCAAGACTTATTTCAGAATTAATTGTTTATTTTTTTAATAAAGTACTAAGCCCAATAAGTTGTCAAGCGGTGTAATGAACCTGTTTTCATGTCGTAGACTCATTGTGACTGGCAACAAATCTGATACACTCTCACAATCGAGAATGAAAAGAGAAAGAAAATTGCACCGTGTAAATGGGGCTTTACTCTGCGTGTTCTTGCTAACAGCTGGTCAGCAAACATGACATGAAGACCATCAAACAAACGACAGTCGTGGCTTGATCGACAGCTTAGTCTATTCGTTAGCAATGCTCAGTCGTGTCAACAGTCAACAGACGAGGATCCTCAGCGATTGAACCCGGATTGAACTGTCCATTCGACTGAAGAGGACAAAGCGTGAAGCGTTGCTAACTCGCTATTTATTTGAATACAAAATTAGACACTTGTTTTTTTTTAATAAGAGTAAAATACTATTAAATTAAAGAGAATGGATCTTTCGTATCCATTACCAGATCGAATAAATTACACTTGTACTGTCATTAAAATACTACGGGTGTCTGAAATTTCAATTCTATTGGATTATGAAAGTGGATAACATAGAAAATAATATTCGATGGAAAATTCATGCCTGTTTTTACTAACTTTATTTCACAGGCTTTAGCTAAAACGAACCTCAGTTTAAACTACGTCTGGTTCCTAGGACTCGTTCATGGTGGACAAATTTTTTTTTGCTTGTCTTCTGTTTTCCGTATTCACAGACACAAGACCAGTAAGTAAGACCTATTGTTGTCTGTCCTTACCTACTGCTCCTTTTCATTAAAGATAAGTGACGCATCTGTATTTAGCCCTTTATCTTTTATGATTATCATGTTTAGAGCAATTATCCCTTACGGTGTACACAACCTTTTAGGCCCTGCTAATGTAATTTCTCAAAAGGTAAGGTACCAGAGCTATCTAAACCGTAAGCGTTTCTAAATTTGCCAAAGATGTAAACAACAATGGCCGTTCGAAATTTTTTAATTTTTTAAATTTGGTTTAGTGATGTCTGGTGTATGAAGTTTTATTTCAGGGTAATCGTTGTTACAATTATAACTATAATTATCATTTCCGCGCATAGAGTAGATTAAATGATTTGAATTTTGATCATTTTCGTTTGTTTTTATTACGAAAAATTTACTCCATATTAGTAGTTTTATTGATAGATCAAAAAAATATTATATGAAAAGAAAATTGCATTTCTCTAATATACTCTATTTTTGCCAGACGCTATTAAAAGCCATCTGTTTATATACCTGCGACATTATATATTTTTTTTCTATAATGTATATTAAATAATCTTTGTACATGTCGATAAATATTACGTCACATCATAATACATAGTTCATTGAAAAAATTAAATTTCGTCGAGACAAAAAGGCTATCATTTGACGTTTTGAATGTCAAAAATTGACTTGATTTTCGCTTTTATTGATGAAAATATCGCCTCTTTCCTTCAATAACGTGAGAGTATATTTGATAGCTTTCTGGTGATTGTGATAATATGTGTGTGCCTTATTAATCAGTGACAAGCAGATAGAGGCAATGCTTATTATATTCCTAGGCAAGTTTAATGTTATTGGTTTTGATTCTTGGGCACCACCTCTTCTATCGCAGGCAGATTGTATGATTCGTCATTTTACAAACGGCGCCGTCTGCTTTCAAACGCTCGCGTTTATGCAATATGCCTAAGGCTCCATTGTTTATTGGACGGATTTAAAAAGATTTCCTTTTTACCAAATTCTACAGAATAGCTGTTTCGTTTACCACAAATGAAAACACTTGATTATATTGTTGTACATATTATATATACAAGTGTATTCGTTTGTGGTAATTTCAGACACCTTCAGGCATAGTCCCTAGTTTGAACCCCTACATAGAATTTCACCAATCCTTACTAATATTATAAATGTGAAAGTAACTCTGTCTGTCTGTCGCGCTTTCACGCCAAACCTACTGAACCGATTTAAATGATCTTGAGCCTGAGAAAGGATATAGGCTACTTTTTATCGACATACCACGCGGGCGAAGCCGCTAGTAAAATATAAATTCGCCCTTATAGCTAAACCTAGTTCGTATAACGTTACCATTATACCAGGACTGCATAAAACCCAAGGAGGTACACACATTCTCTATCAGCGCCAACGTGACGTAATCACAAGATATTCGTATTCATACCGGCTTCGCCTGAAATGACGACAGAGTCCTTCGATTAGGGAACCGATTCACTGCCTCTTTCATATTAAGCACACGTAAAATTCCTTTTATAAGGATACAATCGAAACACATGGTTTGAATGGGTTTCTTGGGTTGGTTTGACATTCTGATTTCTATGGATAACTGTATGATTTTTAAGGAGGAGAAATTGGATTTAAATTCACGTTAAGGCAAGAAATTGCATTCATTTTCGATTTATAACTCTCATTGTTATAATGATGAGAGAATTTTAATGGCCTGTTGTCTGAATGGAGCTTTATCTATTGTTATTATGTGTATGGCAAGTATTCTAAAATAACGTGTATCAGAATTGTGCTCGAAATTTTAAAGGATAAGACGGTAAGAATAAGACGAGCAAGATGAAGTAAGATAAAAAGTGTATTTTTTATATTTTATTTAAAAGAAGTTACTCGTTTTTTCAAGTTTCATTTCGGTCTGCACCCCTACATGTATGTAGGATAGTCGACCTCGTAATTTATTTACCACACTAAGGTTAAATGTCACTTGCAAGTCATAGAATGTCAAGGTTTTTTTTGCTTTTAGACCAATGTAACAGTTCGATAATTTCAACCTTATTGAAGTTTCAATTTACGGGGTATGTTCGCTAAAAGTGGTCAACCAATTTCGAGGTCGACTACACCACCATAATTATGTATGACGTTCCAATTTTTCCATATACCGTAAATTTACATAAAATCCGATTCGAAATGACGTCAGAAGTCCCTCTAGTTATAATCCGACAATTTATATTTTCTTCATTATAAACAGTTCGCCTAGAGCGGTTCCATAAAGGGCATGTAGCGGCGTCTCTCTTTGTACCACAAGCGTTCAGTTATTACGCTTCGTTTACCGGGTTGTACCGCCTTTTACCGGTTTTGTGTACGTCAATGACGTTATTGTTTTAGTGTTATATTTATATTTTTGTTGAGTTTATTAGGGCAGCAATATTTTTTGTATGTACCTTATAAAATATAGGATAGGCGCTATTGAAATATTAGAAACAACACACATAACTTTTTATCATCCTTTCTCATGACAAACGGAAATGTTTTGATGGCTTATCAATTAATTATACAATGATTTGCAACAAGAATAGGTTATTACGGCTACATTGTCGCGATAACGCGAACTACAGTTCGCGCACTCTCTGTTGTACAGCGAGACATCAAGCTGTGTGCGAAAGAGAGCGCACGATGTGTTGATCACCTTATCGCGACAATGTAGTAGTAGCATTGTAAATTCATGTTTTACTTCGCTGCATTGACTGGGACGACTTCCCAATATTATCATCCACGCAACTTCAATTTTCCACTGAAACCCAAAAACTTCGATCTACCTTCAAACAACATAGGTACCAGGCAAACATGCTACCGACAGAGTAACCCACACGTTACAGCATAATATACTTATTTTCAGCGGAGAAAAACCGCCCCTAATCAGCCGCGGGCTATACCCCGCAATGACGTCTAGCTGCTTTATCAGGAACAACTAATGAACTCAATGTATAAAGAAAAGTATCGGTTGCGTTACGAAACTAGAGAGAATATTCCTGTTTGTGTTTGGGAAAAATATAATGGAAGGAAGTAGCGTAGTAGATATTTTACACGTGTCGTAGGATGATTTGATAATTCGAATTTTCGCGAAAGCCCTAGGGATATTGCGAAAACACGGATAATTAGACAATGGTGAAAACATTTCTGCGAGCAAATTGAAGCGCTTCAAGCTAACCTATTTCACCCAGTTTAATATGTCGAATCATACAATCTGCCAGTGACTAGATAATTTGCTAATGGTGGATTCTGCGGCAGATTGTATGATTCGTCATTTAAAACTGGGTGAAAAAGGTGCCGTGGCAGAGCGGCCGGCGAGCGGTACTTCTAAGTAACTCGCAGAAATTTTTGCACCATTGTCTAATTATCCGTGTTTTTACAATATCGCCGACTAATAAATGCCATCTCCAAAACATGATTTCACAAGAAGAATGGAAGCCTCATGAAAAAAAACAATAATATAACTCCTAAAGATGTAAATTTCTAAAACATCAAAAACAAAACTATTCTCATCGTCCCATGACCTTCCGGCGCATTGAAAATGACTATTAACATCAGAGGAGTTAAAGGGGTAAATATCTACTCCTAACTATAATACTATCGAAACCAGAATGATATCATTTTGAAGCCCTTTAAATTCTCCAGAATTTTTATTTTTTTTCGATATCTCTTTTCTTGTTTGAGCAGTTCTTTGAAAAAGTCCTAAGCAACGGAAAAAAAAATGGAGTTTTTTTTTATTAAAAAAAAAATACAACCATTTTTTTGCAGTAAAAATAGCCTTTTGGTAACGCATCTCTTGATACCATTTTCATTTCTCTATCTTAATAATTGAAGACGCTAAGCCCCCGGTCGCACTTTTCATGAAAACGGGCACCCTGCTGAAGCGATCCAAAAAGCATTTTCAATACAAAAAATCCTCTAAACGAAGACAAGCCAAATCCTAAACCTATCCAAAAAATGCTTATTGCAGAGGATTGTCTCTGAATGTTACAAAAGGCCATAAAACCTCATTCTACCGACATATTGTCGTAAAATAAAGATATTACAATTAATCACTACTTCAGGGGCTGTTGCCTAGATATAGACATAAATCTAGACTCAACTCGACGTGCTAGAGATGAATAGTGCGGCATAGATTTTCAAACGGTTTTCATTTACCATGGTAACTCGATCGTTTCGCGAACACTTTTTGTTTTTCTTACTCTCTGTTTTATTATTATTGGGTTACTTATAATGATTGTTATTCTCATATCCATATTGACGTTGGTTTCCCAAAAACAGCGAAATAAATTGAAATATGTTGAAATGAAGTTACACAGATACAGAAAAAATAATAATTTCAAGTCTGTTTTTTAATCTAAATTTAATGATATTGTATTTGTTTTTTATTTTTTATAATAATTCTTAATTCTAATTATATATTCAGAGCATGTGTACTCAATAATGTGTTAGCTGTGGTTACCCGTAATTGAGTTTGCATTACGGGATAATGTTTATATAACTAGTTTTATTATTGTAAAAGATAGTTGTAATGTATCTCGTTGGTAATCCTTAAATAAATAAATCTAGTAGACTAGTTTGACATTTGATTGTTGGTTGTTTTTTTCAATTGGGAGTTTGACATTTGCACCTGTCAAATTAGTCTACGAGATTTAAAAAACAGACTTTAGCTTAACCACAGTTTGCTGCCCATCTTTTTCACGTTATAAGGGATAATGTTCTTCTTCTAACTTCTAGTTTCCTATTATGAAACCCTAACGACTGTCTCATTATTAAGGGGGATGCGCCAGGGTAGCCCGCGAAATTCAAATTTTCTTACGTTTTTTGCAATTTGCAGGTCGGTGTTAGTTTGTATGTTGATGTAAATATGATTTGCGCACGTAACGAATATGGATTTACAGAATTATAAACATTAGAATCAGCAATACAACTCTCTAAGTTCATGAAAGTCTCAAATGTCGAGATGTCATGAAATCATGATACCATTAATTTTAGACATTCGGCAATTTTTGTCATTGCAAAAATCCTTGACAAAAAAAAAATGCTTACGCTCTAATAGACACCGGTTTTTTTTTTTTAAACGCCAGATTTTCACCCTGGCACTCATTATCCATGCACGCTTGGGTTTTATAGAGATACTAACCTATCCTAGTTTGAACAAAAGGTTTTCATATCTAAAGTTTTTTTTTTCGCTCTTCATTTTTAAACTCCCCACCATTCCATAGTAGGCTCTGAACCTGACTAGAGGCTGATGGTGGCTCATAAAATTGATGGCAGGATTTGTCCGGCACTCTTTGTATGACGAATCGAGATGTTAGTGACGCCATAACTTATAGTAATCGCACTATTAGTTTAAGAGATGGGTAAACGTATTGGGTCTTTCGACAATGGTAGTTTGTTGTAGATCAAATCATTGAAGACATATTTTTATCATCGTCATAAAGCAACTGATAAAACTGTTTAGTTTTCTTTAATAAATCGATAAATGAAGACCATAACCGTCTACTTGTTGACTAACAAATCCTACCGGAATTAATAATTTTTTAACCCCCGACGGAAAAAGAGGGGTGTTATAAGTTGAACGTGTGTATCTGTGTGTCTGTCTGCGCCATCGTTGCTGCCAAACGGCTGAACCGAGTTTGATTTTTTTGGTTTTGTTTGAAAGGTGTCTTGATGTTTTTTTAAATGTTTTTGTAGGGTTTTTTTTTATAATTTTTATTTTAGGGTACTTGTGTTACATCATGATCATCATTAGCAGCCTTGATCCGCCAACTGGTGAGTATTACCTATACATATAGGCCTCCTCCCTTTTGTGCCATGCTTCCCTGGTCTGTGCGAGTCTCATCCAGCTCTTCCCCGCGATTATTTGTAACATGTTAGAAGAATATGATCGCCTATAATATTAAAATGCTAACCTCAAACCTGTCATGGGATAGTTATAGACTAGATTACTACAAGAACTATTTTAATCTAACACCTAAAATATTTGTATCAATGACCTTAGCAACAGCTCGTAACAATAATTACTGTTGCTACTCTATTTCTCAAACCTATTGTCTACTGACCTCTAAACAAATCTGATACCCTGGTAGACATCTTAATTGCACCTCAACTGTCAAACAACACAAAAGCTTTTCAGATCTAAGATTAATTTGTTAAGTTAACAATAGTGGGGACTGGTAGTCTTACTAATAGTATAGTCAATTAAGCTCCCTTCATCACCTAACAGATTTTGTAGAAGTTCCACTAGCGAATTCATAATCTCATAAATCCTAAAGACCTTAGGTCTTCAATGAGCGGGAACGTGGACACTCACGGTACGGCTGGTTCATAAATTCAAGGTAGCTCAGCGAGCATTGGGGAGCATAAGTTCAAAAGCGCGAAATGACAAGTGGGTTTGTAAATTGTCAAAAGAGCAGAATGTCAAAAGCGTAGAAAGTCAAAGGCGCACATAGTCAAAAGCGCAGAATGTCAAAATCTCAAAATATCAAAAGCTCAGAATCTCAAAACAGCACAATGTCAAAAATTCTACTTCAACGCGTTAACTGTATTCTGACTCACACTCACTGTGGGATAAGAAATAAAATAAGCGAACTATGGAACGGGCTCTGCTTGGAGTCTCTCTGAGGGATGGAACCCGGAACGAGGTGATTAACGGATAGAACCAAAGTTGTCGATCACAGAATACGCAAGCTGAAGTGATAGTAGGCCGGCCATAGTAGAACCGATGGCCGTTGGGGTAGACGTGTTGTTGAGTGGAGACCGCGAACCGGCAAACTAAAGGTAGGACGATCTTCTGGATGAGAGTTGCCAAGATCAAGCTAAATGGCATACAATTGGAAGGGCCTATTTAAAGTTTTAGAAGTAGCTACTCGTACTCGTGCGCAGCAGTTGCTTGCATGTTATTATGGCATTTGCCAATCAGAAGTGGTTATGGCACAATGGCATACGATTCGTTTGTGCAAGTTACAAACGAGTGTCATACTGAATTTCGTACAGTTAATTATTTCGACATAGTCTTAATTTCGAAACAATAGACTACTCATTGCTTCGACAGAACACATCTTCGACTAGAATTAGTCCGACAGACCATACTTCGACAACACACACCTTCGAAGAACACTACTTCGACATAACCCTTCTTCGAAATGGACTTGTTCGGTGGATCTCTATTTCGACGGAACGTACCTTCGACATAATACTACTCTAGGTATTTGTGGCTTTAAAAGCAATTTCTTTATCATTTGGCTTCGCATGTTCATGAACTTTAGAAAGTAGGACTTCTGTATTACTTTATGATAATCTAAACTATTACTTACGAGTGATTTTAGTTCGGAACAGCGCCTTAATGACTCGCTAAGTTCGGCGCGTAAGCTCGGCTGCCGGCTGCCGGCCGCTGGCTAGCCTAACAAGTACTTAAGATTAATGTTTACTCACGCACGAGTATGAGTGCTTTTAGAACAAAGTCCACAGCAAATAGGGTGAGTGTGTGTTATGGGACTGCAGGACACTTATACTACGAGCCATTAGCTTGATTTTTTTAAGCCAAGTACAACTAAACTGCGTAACATAATCAGCCTATGAAGTTCCAACTGCTAGAACACAGGCCTCCTCTCTGTGAGAGGGAGTGGCCCATGCAGGCCCAGTGCGGGTTGGCAGATCTCACGTCTTCGATTTTTTTTGAAAACTGCACACTAACCTTACCCGGCTATGAAACCTTATCAAATAATGTGTGAGGATACCTACTGAATAATTATAATTATCTTTCACTTTCATAGTCAATTAGACTAGTTTTCGTAATCTCTTCAGTATCTACTTCTTTACTAAAGTATGCCTAAGTAATAATTAAGTAGTCCCAAAACTTAGAAAGGTTAGATTTGAGATGATAAAACACTTAAAAGGAATTTCGGGTAACTAACCTAAAACCTCTGAAACCTAAAGAAGTTTAAGCTCTACCTATCAAAATGAAGTCCTAATTCAAATATTACTTTAAATGCCACAAACTTCTTCGTTGACCCAGATTACCCTATTATCAAAACTATAAAACTTTTCAGTCTTTTTAATAATTCCAACGCTATTTCAATCAATCATAACTTTCGAAAATCATAACAAAAGCTCTACCCACCATTTCTAACTTACAATCCAAAGTTACACCAATACTAAGTCCCACTTAGAACTTGTCCACACGCGTCAAGTGAACACGAATGCAAATAAGTTGACATCAGGAACGCTTGAAAGTTACCTCACTTACTACTGTCGTGTGAACAAGTCTTCAAACTTTTCCTAACTGACAAATGGCGGACGCTCGGTCTGTATTTTTCTCAAACGATGTTATCATAAACTGTTATTTGGTAACAATGGAAGGCTGATTGCAAGTGGTTTTTTAACAACAACGAGTATTGTATTTTAAAAGATCTGTCTTAGTAATAGGAAAGTGGGCTAACGTTTCCACCAATTATGAATGCTATGATTAGGCAACCAAGTGATGGACACCAGGACAAGTAGAGTGTAAAGTGGTAGATGCAGCACAACATATACTTACGACGAGTATTTATGTACCTACATAGTTTAGTACATGCCGTTTATAACACTTCTGTCTAATAACACAAGACAACCAACCAATCCCTCAAGCGTGATAATCAATTCAATAAGTACTGAAGTGACAAGTGACAATCGCTCGAAAGCGTTTCGTATTTCTACAACGACTTTCAAAAAAATTTACATAAGATAGCTTATGTTAGTCCTTTACATTTTTGCCTTTTCCATCATCGTTATCGCTGATAGAATGTCACTTTATCTAGGGCCTCTGGTCAGATAAAATTTGAACCATCGACAAAAGAACAAGGGGAATTCAATAATGTTGCATTTTCAGCTAAGATTATTTAAGTCAAACTATCCACATGCATGTCTAATAGACGATTCAATTATATATGTATAAGGGTAAATACTTGGCTGTTAGTTCGTGTTTACTTCTGAATGCATCTCATATTATGAACTTACTTGTTGTTCGTTATATCTTCGCAAAGTCCGCTGAACTCGAAACTTTTCTTGTTAAGGCCCGACGACTGCCAGAGTGGACTTTTAACAGGACCTCCGCCTTATCATGGTACCCTAGTACCTCTGAAAAGTGTTAATGGAGATTTTATATATTTAAAGGAAAGTAAAAAAGTTTTGATATCAACATTAAAACTGCGCAAGGTTTACGATAACTTCGTAAAGGTCAGAAAACAAAGTTTATCCCATTTTATTTAAATTGGTAATTATACTTACTTTTATCTGTTACTAGCTTTTGCCCGCGACTTCACCCGCGTGGATGTCGGAAAAAATCCCACGGGTACTTACTACCGCCCGGGATTGAAAGCACCCTATGTGTTAATCCAGTTATCTAATTGCGTAACTTATTTTCGTAACCGATTAAGACTAATCTTTCATTTTGACAGTTCAACAACATTCATTGCGTTATTTACGTTGTGGAGCAGATTTCTTTTTATAACTTATGAAGCAATGGATTAGAAATTTGTTTCAAACTGATTCAGATTGTGGATCGTGTATTACGCAATTAGGGTGCAGGTTATAAACTATCTGTGTGCCTTTCATCCATATCCGTTGGGCAGTTTTTGCGCCAATCCGGAACACACATCCAAGCAAACAGACAAACTGACAAAAATTCTTAAAAACATATTTTCGGCATCAGACTCGTTCCCACACCTCGTAGCAATTACACGGGCAATATTTCCTTTTCTTTATTAATAAAAAACATATCTGCGGGCTGTAACAACATATGATAATAATTATGTAGTCGGTGGTTTAAATATTATTGTATCATTACATAATGAAGGTATTATTGAAGTTAAGTCAGATAGTAACTTACAAAACCCCGAAACACGTACTTTTAATTTTTTTGTTTTAGGTGTTACTACTTACCGTACCGAGTTTCGAGTTAATCCGACAGCACGTTAAAATGTTTACTTACTTACTTTGCCACCCCGTTATTCGTCTATGTGACGGATTGCTTAAAAAACTAAAAGTGACAATCTTTATTATTTGCTATAGCAAGTATTGCCAAGTTTCAAGTTTAATAACTAAAAGAATAAGGTCGAATTTCCAAAAACCCTTTCTTAGTGGATTCCTACGTCCTAATAACTATCTGTGTGCCAAATTTCAGCCCAATCCGTTGGTTTGAGCTGTGACGTGGACTACCCATTTTCATCCCGTTAGGGGTAGATTTGAAAAACCCTGATACACATTATTCTTTATTTTTTGTTTTAAGTTTATGTACTGAGTTTCGAGTTAATCGGACAGTGCGTTAAAATTCTTCTATACAAACTTTGACACCCTCCAATCCTCGTTTAGGCGGTAGTTTATAAAAACTAAAAATGACAAACTTTATAATTTATTTAGATAAGTATTCGTGCCAAATTTCAAGTCTATTAGCTCAAGGAATAAGATTTTTCATACAAACGAAATCTCCCGGTTTCACCGTCTTAGCGGTGGAATTTCGAAAAATCGTTTCTTAGTGGAAACTTACTCTTCATAAAGAACACACCCTCCATATTTCATGTCTCTCGAACCAGCTGTTTAGGCTGTGCGTTGGTATCTCAGTCACCCTTGTCTTGTATATAGATTCATTAAAATAAAATAAACTTTGACTTTGTAATGTCAATTCTAATGACTCGACTTTGTGTATAGGTATGTTTGTTTGAAGTTCTAATTCATATTACTGAGGCATAGTACGTAAGACTATTATGTGTGTTTGAAGTACTGAAAATAAATCTTATAGTATTCGAAGTAAGAAGACCGGGGAAATATGACTTGATTGAATACCTATCGGTCTTCCTGGTTTCCTTAAGGGTCTTTTTCTATCTATAAAGGTACTGAATCATTAACCAAGTCGGACAGATCTATATGAAACGAACTTTTGCCAGGACAGCGGCTTCGCCCGTGTAGATGTCGAAAATTTACCCATGGGAACCTAGTACTGGGATAAAAAGTATCCTATGTGTTAATCCAGGTTATAAACTATCTGTTTGCCAAATTTCATCCAAATCCGTTCAGCCGTTTTTGCGTGATTGAGTAACAAACATCCAAACACACAAACACACAAACTCACAAACACACAAACTTTCACATTTATAATATTAGTAGGATTTTGACTGTTTTACGCAATTAGGGGGCAGTTGGAGCTATACGGAAATCAAAAGAAATACAACCATGGGTTTCAATGATCGAATGATAATTATTATTTTATAATCACCTAGAAAAACAAGAGTGAAACTGTTGTTGTAAAACAGCATGTTTATTCGTGGTTTGGCTATACATAATAGTTATTTATGCAACTGTTATATAATAAGGGGTATTAAATAATAGTATCACATGAGTGTTTTAATACCTAATTATTTACAGTTGCATACAAGACTTTATCTACACCCATGATATGAATCCTCTATAAAAGGTTTGCAATACTAATATCGAACAAAAATGGAGGGATACGACACACATGAATTCGAATAACCTATAATTATGTTCTTTTTTTTAAATTACTGTGCTTTGTTAGTGAAACGCGCCTGCATGACAATGTTCTTTTTTTTAATGAGTTGGATTATGAAATTTAGTACAACATTATAACACCTGTTTGGATGTTATTATGGTTACTATGACACTGGCTGTTTTAATGTTGGCGTTAAGCTAACTGTTTCAGAAACTTTTATAGAGGATTTATAGCATGGGTGTAGGTAAAATATATTTTGAGGGATGTTGCGAATATCCGCACCCGCAACTGCGGAGCTCCCGCATCGATTTGAACATCTGCACCCGCATCCGCAATAATGATTGCGGAAATTCATGCGGATGCAGATGTAGCACAGGTCGCGACTCGAGAGAAAATAGGCGGGGCCTGGACTGGCACGTGCCGTACGCACGTGCTCATTGACCAATAGTAACGTAGATTTCGTTCGGTGAAAACATTGTTCCTCGTAAATTAGTAATAACTTGTTTAGTTGCGCATATTGAAAATTTCTGTTTTCGAGTGTTATTGTGAAATTGTAAATATTCAATGAGCATTGTGTGATAAGCGAGATTTCTGCAGCTAATAGATTATTTAGAAAGTGAAGCCACCACCGGCGCAATGTGGAATTTGGAAAATATCTTCTAACATCCGCATCCGTGCATGTGAGCCTTTAAACAACTGCATCCGCGGATGTGAAAAAAATCTGTATCCGCAACATCCCTGCCACAAAAATAGCAATAAAGCCGATAAAAATAAGCCTCACACTTGCATATCAGTTTCCATGACAACATAGCCTCTTACCAAAAATAATCACAATAAAAGCAAAAATCCATCAGCGAAGTTGCATTGGTTCGTTGTCGGTCGTCACAATCCGAGGCGATTATAGAGATTTCCACTTTGTGCGAAACTTGAAAATCTCAACAAAAACCCGTAGCGGCGTTATCTTTCCTACATCTCGAATTGTTTTCGCTCGCGGCTTATCTACGTCCTTTGTGTTGGTTATAAATTCGTTTTCTTTGCTTTCCACGGAGAGCTCACAATTCCATTTCTGTAGATTACCTCGCTTTTTATTCGGGATATCAATTTTGGATGGCCCTTTTTCTTGAAAATCGCGTGTTGACTTTGTGATAATGGTTTATCTGCGCCCTTTGCGGATGGTAAGTTTAATGTTAATTACGAGGTAAATGTTTTATGGTAAGCTAAATTGTTTTGTGATGCTGCACTTTGAGTTTTATGGAAAATAAATAAGCTATTTACCATTAATAAACAAAATAAAATATCAACCATGACATTTCAAAGATGGTTTCCGATTTTCTCTACAAAATATCCCAACAAAATTCTCATTAATTCTACACAAAACATAGCTAACTTAATCCAAAAATCCAAAATACACATCGAGCCCAAAAATTTACATTCTTAATTGCAAAATTACAACGCATTTGGAACGTTAATATTCGAAATCCGTGATCATTGTATAACAGCACAATGGCAAAATCAGCCACCATTGCCAATAACGCCACCTTCTGAATGGGCTCGGTGGTCAGATTCCTAATGTAACAGAATGTTGCGTGCATAAACAAGGGAATAAACAATGTTGGACGTTTAGTGCATGCTTTGGTACAATATTTAATGGTTTTAATGGTGTTTTGTGATTTTTGGAGGGACTTTTTTATATAGGTAAGTTTAAAATCAGGCCGTTCTGCCTGATACCTAATGGATTTGGGGGATCCGCGTTATAGATGTATGCCTTTAACGACTCTAGTGGTACATTTTCTATAAAAACTTCTTGGAAATTGTTCTACCAGAATCGAGTTGTATCTTTGCGTCGCGCCTGTCCGCGGGAGCCTTAAAACAGCTTTCAATTTCTGATACCTACTTTCTGTACTACAATATCACGTGACTATCGCCATATTTCCAGTAAACAAAGCACTTGTTTCAATCGAGTGCAGTGCAAACGCCTGCGGCGTCGGGACGCGACAGTTGTGCCAACTGCCAAGTGTACACACGGCTACACATCAAGCTATACATTTCCAGTATAAGCTGACCTCGCATTGTACTGAAATCTTATACAATGGGAGATCAGCCTAAACTGGAAATATATAGCTTGATGTGTAGCCGGGTGTACCTCGAACTGTTCCAACAATAATGAAAATATTATCACTCTATATCTATGGAAGTAGGTGCAGTTAAAAGTTGTACAATCGCTACACAAATCTGTCGATCAGTTTTGGACTTTGACACATTAAAACTACCGTCTTTAGGCGATTATCACACTGCCACGCATCACGCTGCATGTTGCGTGTCAACGCACCAACGATGAACGCGCGTGGATTCATTGTCTGTGTGTTGGACTGTGCGTGTTTTCTATACAAACGGAGATACTTACAAGCAACGTTAGAACACGCATTCATGCGCTACGCTGCGTGGTGCGTGGCAGTGTGCCAATCGCCTTATAGTTATAAATATTGATAGTCGATGTTTTCATTTCAAAGTTTCAAATATTTCAAAGTTTTCAATCAAAGTTCCTGTTATATAGAAGAACATAACATCACGCCTGTAAAGAGTGGGGCAGAGATGTACCTATAGTATACCCACATTTCGTCATTTATGCCATGTTTAAGTCCCTTGATAGAAGGCGACCCTATCGCCATTAACCGGACACAAATCCAGACTCCGGGCTTCCAGGTGGAAGAACTCAATCTCAGCTAGATCAACGAGGCAGGTTTTAGAAGCACAAATAGGTAGGTAACATGCCTACAAAGGTATTTAAAAATTCTTACAACCCTTAATCGAACCGACTAACGAGGGATTTAAGTCCACTACTCGGTGAGTTATAGCCAAGCATACAATAAATTACTCACAAACACATCCTAGTTTTGGATTAGTTGGTGCCAGCGCGTCGAGCTGGTTGACGTCTAACTCATAATCGTTGCCGCGAATTTAGTCGTTATAATATCCGAAACTTAACGTAGGGTTACACATAGATGTATGAAATAATGGATAAATACAAAAAATAAAAGAGAAAGAAACTTTTCAGAATAAATGTGACGTCTACACTAAAACTGTTATTTATTCCTGAGTTAAAGTTTATCTCACGATTGAAAAATCAGCCCACTAAATAAATACTCTTAGTTTATTTAATGTTTGTGTATTCGATATAGCTAACAAATAATTACAAGCTGTAACGAAACCAGAATACAAGCGCAAAAATTTAATTTTGATGCACAAAGATAAGCGCCTGTCCGGGTTCGAACCTACGACCTACCCACAACTCGTAAGTCGCGGCCGTTATCACTGGGCCACCACTGCTCCACTGGACCACCATTGCTCTGTGCTCTCACTGTTTGCTACCGTGTGTAAAACCGGTAGTAGGCAATTACTTGCCTGATCCAATACGCCCGCATCTTGTGCAAGACAGTGTTGCCATAGTTGCGCAGTTATCTCACGCCGCATTGTGACGTTAGTTTTAGTTCAGCCGACTCTATTAGGCACGAGTTAGGCTGCCACTTCCCGGCTTAAATAAACAACGGATACAGATAAAATTTTAAGTGATACATAAACAAGACTTTGAGGCAGGTAGGTCGTATAAAGGGATGTTTAGAACTATTCAAGGAAAACGTAATCAAATATAGTGTATATTTAAATGCTTCTGAAAATTTCGTATGGAACATATTATAAACAACACCATATTTCACGATAATCCCAAATTTCACAAAAGCTTATTAAAATAAATGCATTAAAATTTAAATAAAATTAAATCGCTTCGTTACATAAGTATGCAAATGAAATAAAACGTAATAAATGCTACGTTTTCGACGCACAATTGACATAGCAGAAACCAATTCATAACGATTCAAGCGAGCGATTCATTTTAATCGGCTAGATATACATACATTTATGAATAATGCAGAAATTTATCATGATCATTATTCTGTACTTATCCCAAATTATTTGTGGTCGGCGCAACATGTCTTTTTCTTCCAAAATTCTCTATTAGTCGTCATCTGGGTGGTCACCCCCTTTTTTTTTTTTTTTTGAGGTTTCGAAATCATCCAATGACTTCTCCCGCTCTGGGCAGAGCGGAAGGGCGTGTCAGACTTTTACTGACTAAAACCCACCCGTGTTCCTTCATTTGACTATTGCCAAGATCCCGGTATCCCCCCTTTCGGACTTTCCCGCAACCCTGGCAGGCATCGGTCCGGTCGGCAGGTACCGGACCCCGTCAATTGTACTGACATCTCTTTGAGGCGCGCGTGGAACACGACGCGCCATCGACCCGGGCCTGGTCCTTATCGGTCGGCGAGCTGCCCGTTGCTCGCCGTCCGCAAGCCCGCGCCTATGGTGGCCGGGAATCCGCCTGGGATTCCCGACGCCCAGGGCGTCTCCAACGGCGGCGGTTAGGGGCGTGAGGGCGCAAACTTTGCCTTTCCCTCACGCGTTCCGCCTCCTCCTTCGCGAGCATTACTGCTTCGCAGAAGGAGGTGACGGCTTCCCATGCCCTCTCGCTCCGTACCATGGCCTGGACCAGGGCCGGACGCGAGACGTCATTGCCGCCAATCGCCTCCGCGAGGACACGGCGGTGCTCCGCCCAAGCAGGGCATACCTCCACCGTATGCTCCACCGTGTCCTCCGGGCGATCCGCACGGGTAGTCACCCCCTACATTCGCACTTATAATTATAAGATAGGAGGATATGGATAATGCCAAGCACGTTATGGCAGACCCACTGAATGCAAAAATGTAAATCTTAAATAATGTAAACAACCATTCAATAAAAACAAATGAACGTTATAAACCATCCAATTAACAAACCAATTTTTACGCTGTTTTGAACTTTAAGAGAGCTTGAAATAAATTAAAACTTCATAATGGTGTTTCAATATCCTAACTAATGTAATATAAAAAAAAGCGAACGTGAGTTTGTTTGTTACGCTTTCACGCTAAAACGGCTGAGCGGATTTGGATGTGGGTAGACCATGACCTGGAGGAGGACAAAGGCAACTTTTGATCCTGGATCTTAGACGACGTCGCGGGCAACAGCAAGTCGACAACAAAAGGGCTTCTAAATCGAATTTCACCATCATTTCGTGGAGAATATAACGAGTATTGGTTTTTCATAGAAAATCTGGTATGATTGGAAAATTATTTATAGGTAGTTATGGATAAATCACGCATTAGAACGTTAGTACACCAACCCCTGCTTTCCGGAAAACTAATCAATTCAAATCAGCCGTCGAACCTTATGTCAATTTTTATGATTGATCGTTGATGTTTCGGCTGAAGGCGGATATGAAAATTAAGGCCATATTGAATTCGACGATGTTCTACTTTTCCACATATAGAAAGAAAGAAAGAAAAATGCGTTTATTGGCACTGTAGCAGAAAAAGACACCTTAAAACTATAAAACAGAAAACAGTCATTACAGTGCCAAAAGGGTCTCAGCTCAGCATAATGCCAGATGGAAACACAAATTGTACCACCTGACGCTGATTTTCAGCTGCAACCCACGAGTGTCATATGCTAGAATATTCTTATTATAAATTAAAAACTGCAGCTAACTATAGCATCCAGGTTCATAATTTTTCATTACTATTGCCATAATTCAGCTGGAAGACGTCCACTGCTGGACATAGGCCTCCCGCAAGTATCGCCACAATGGTCAATTGGTCCAGAGCTTTTCACATGCACCGGATTCCCTCGACCTTCACTAGGTTGTCTTTCTGAACCTTTCGATTTCAAAATTCATTCCGGTTCAAGAGTATCTTCAGTGAACGTTACATCCTAACTCAAGGACTAGGAATGTAGGTTTAAAACCTAAGTTAGACAGAAACTTAGCAATACAAACTGGAGAGAACTAGCCGTAATGGTATTAGCCGCACTTTCGTCTAGAAAATTAGAAAGAGATGGAAATATATGTACCTTTTCATTTAAGTGCATGAATACGCCAATCAGTTTCGGAAAGACCCCAATCAGCGCCTTTCAAAGTCTTGTTGATATCACTAAATAAACATCGTTGCAAATGAAACCCGGGGATAAAGTGATGCGGAATAAGCGGAATGGGCATTCCCCGTCCACTCGCGGTGGGATTATCCCCTGGGATTTTAAATCCCGTCCCGCGGCAGCTAAATCCCCGTTGCCCACATGAAATACGGTTTCAACGAGTTTCCAATAAATGATTGGTCATAATTGGAGGGCTCATTACTTTGCAGTCCGTATGTGAATAGTTTATGGCAGCACTTGGTTGATTTATATCCACTCAGTAACGTGGAAGATCCTGCAACTGCTATTTTTGGTCTTTACCGGACTGAACTTTATGTTGCATCAGACAAAAAGTTTCTAGTCTGGTTTTTTTTTCATAATATTGAACAGACTTGTAGTCCATAATTATTTGACAATAAACACAATACTGCAGGGACCGGTAATTTTAATAATTAATGTAAATAAATAATTTGCTTGTAATTATTTATTTACCAGAATTGGTTACATAAGTGGACAGGATACAATTTCAGAATCTATTTAATTATCATGTCAAGTGACAACAAATTAAAAATTGATGTCAACACAGCATATTACTATGAACACAGCTGATTTATTAAAAAAATTCGCGAGAATCAAGTTATCTATATGCGTTTATTTCGAAATTAATTAAAAATTATAATTTGTTACCTAACTTTAAAATTCGATCACTTCGAAACTTAGATTTCTAACATTCCTAATGCATTGATTAAATCGTAGGTACCAGGGCGTCAGGTTCTCAAAGAACTACCTAACTCCAGCACATTGCCTGCATTATGAAGGCTTTACAAGCCAAGTTCCACACTTAACTCGGTCCACTCAGTTTCATGGGCGCGCAACAAGTGCTTTCCATAATTGAACACACCTGCTCTGCTGTTGTTATGTACCTCTAGTACTTCGATGTATTGTTCTTATGATTTTTCTATTAAATAGAGTTTTGCATTATTTGATTGAAAACTCTAAAAAGCAGGGCATACATAACATGTGGCTCAAAATATTAAAGATGCTTTCTACATAGACAATAAATTGTTACCAGCACTTCACCATTTTGTAAGCGAAACTTTGATGCAATATTCATTGAAAATTGTTCCAAAATTGTTTAAGCGTGGATGCCCATATTAAATATGTATTCTAATCGACCAAGCAAACGACAAGGGTGCTTTAAAATCGCGATTGAATGATGTTGAAGGCAGGAGGGAATTCAAAACTAACCAATTACTGCTAAAAACCTTAAAGAACTCAAAAAAGGAACTCAGGAACAATTTAATCACGCAACATTACCATCTCTTACTCGAAATTGTTAGTAATCTCTCTTTGTTACAGCTATATCCGTATATAACCGGGGACTTGATAGGATATCGAACGAATGATTCGATGCGCGCCAGCGGCAGCGGTCGGTCGTGTTGCCCTGTGTGTGTTTCGTGCGTTACAGATATTCCGGAATCAAGTGTTCCCGAGTGCGTCATAGTCATTGCGACTATCATCGATCTATTAGCTGTGTGTCTTTTTCAAGACACAGTTAATAAAATATTTCTCTTAATAGAGTTTATTGTCAAAACGTTCGTCGCGTATTTTTGATCCCTTCTGGATTAAAAACCACAGTTTCGTGGTCCTCGGCTGATACCTTACGGTGTTAACGAAACCGAGGGGGTGTTGACCCAGACGCACCCACCGATCCCCTTCAGGGTGAGGCAGAAAGTTGGACGGGTCCCAGTGTTCGGCCTTGGGGGATCTCCTAGTCGGCATTGGTGACAGTTTTGCTTTCACAGCTACACACCTGGAGTGGTTGGGTGTATCTACCCCTTCACACCAGACCCTGTTAGGACCCCGTTGCACAAATAAGATAGGCAACGGGCAAAAGCAAGCTTAGGGCTCACCTTAAGTACACAACCTCCCTGTCTATACCCGACAGGGAGGGTTTTTACACATCCCCGGGCTACCCTCCCGGGGAGGTAGGAGTAGGAATCATTCCCTCCCATTTATAGATATGTCGAGTCCGATAAAAATGGACCCTCTCACGAGGAAACTATTTTCCCTCGTAATGAGGCTATTGGCTAAACCAACAGACAACCAATTAGCTCTCATGCGAAAGGAGGTCGATCTCCTTTTGCCGCTTCTAGAGCCAAGTCCCGCTGAATTAGCGGAGTTCACAGATGCATTAGGCATCTCCCAGTCGCTCCCTAACATAGAGCTTGAGGTCCCTTTTGTCCGCTCCCCTAGCCCGGCCTTCAGCCCTGCCTTCAGCCCCGCGGTAGAGTCTATGGACGTCACCGAGCCCGCACCCTCTTCTTCAAAGAGGATTGCCACACCGATTTATAATAACATTGCCTCTGACGGTGAGAATGCCTCTCCTCCTTCCTCTCCTTCCCAATCGGATGACGACGGGTTCACCCCAGTCACCGGAAAAGGGAATAAGAGGAAGAAGAAGAGACAATCGTCCAGTCAAGCAAATAAAGTCGCCGCCGTTGACGTCATTTCCCCCACCCCGACCCCCGTAGCGCAAGTGACCGGTACAGTGCCCAGTAGCACTACCGTTGTCGACACCGCGATTTCCCCCTCCACCTCGACCGCCGCGATAGTAGCACAAGCCGCTCCGGGGCCTCGCTTAAATAAAAAATCGCCCCCTCCCCCCGTGTTCATTCAGGACAAGGGGAAGTGGACTGATGTATCCAAATGGTGTGTCGATCATAAGATCGCATTCACCAATGCCCGTTCAACCCTACAGGGTATTAAAGTCACGATTCCGACCGCGAATGACTATCGCGAACTGACCAAACTCCTGAGAGCCAGAGGTGTGTCATTTCACACCTTCTCGCTCCCAGAGGACCGACAGATTAGGGTCGTTATTAAACGCATCCCGAAGGAAATCTCCCCCGATGACGTAAAAGCCGACCTTCAGTCGCAAAACGTTCCCGTGGACGAAGTCCACCGTATGCACCGCTCGCGTGGCGGTGAAGCATTCGACATGATACTTGTCGTCTGCTCTCCCGTAGAGGGGCATCACCCCATTTTCAATTTAAAATCTCTCTGTAATCTTACAGGCTTTCTCATCGAGAAACCCCGTAAGAACGGAAATATAGGGCAGTGTCATCGCTGCCAACTATACGGTCATTCGCAGAGGCATTGTCACGCGAAACCCAGGTGCGTAAAGTGCCTGGGCGAGCACGGCACAGCCGACTGCAACCGTCCCAAAGATCGTAACCTTTGCCTCAGTCCTCCCAGTTGCGTGTTATGCGGACAAGAGGGTCATCCAGCGAATTACCGCGGATGTTCAAAAGCCCCCAAATCCAGTTCTCCCAAGCTTACTAAGCGTGCTGACAATCGTCAGCAAAGGGAATTCCCTTCCGCTCCCTCCTCTCAACTTCCACAGAGACTTAGCCCTCAGAGGCCTAGTCCCTGGAACATGTTAAATCATCAACATGCATTCCCAGCTTTAGCCACCGCAAGGCTCCCTCCCGCTCACACTCCTCTATACTCGCTCATGGATCCCCGTATCCGTGCCCACCCCCACCCTTCTTTACCCGCGTTCTATACGCCTCAAACGCAACTTGCGCCTACCTCCCACCGCCTAGCTGCCCCCGCGCCCTCAGCGCCTCCCGCAAAACGCGCACCCGCTACCGTAGCGCCGTCGCCGCGTCCCACCCCCACCCCCGCTCCCGTGGCCAATACCCCACTAGATCCGTTCAATGAGATTACATCTACGTACATGATGTTTCTCTCTCCCCGCGCTATGCGTATGGCCGCCGAAATCAAGGCAGCCAGAGATAGTTGTAACATCGCTCAGATCTCGGTGATCTATAATGCTTATCCCGAGATTAAGCAAGCCCTAGAGTCCCTCGCTAAGTCAAATCATAATGTCTAACGCCATTATAGAAAGATTTAAGCCCCGATCCCTCAGACTAGGTATATTCAATGCGAATGGCATCAAAGGTCAAAAAGAAGAGATCGCTCTCTTTCTTCGCGACCATCAAATAGACATCCTCCTCATACAGGAAACTTTTTTAAAACCATATCTCCGGAATCCCTCCATAGCGAACTATCGGTTGATTCGTAATGACAGAACGCGCTGTCACAGAGGCGGCACCCTCATTTATTATAAAAAGGAGCTGTACTGCATCCCCATAGAGCCCCCCTCGTCCCTCTCTCTTATAGAAGTATCCATATGCCGCTTAGGCATGACCGGTCATCAACCGATCACTATAATATCGGCCTATCACCCTCCAGGCATCGGGGAAGACTGTCAAGTCCTCTCAAATGACCTCTCAATCCTTCTCGGCTTAAGTAGCTCCGTTATAATAGCGGGCGACTTTAATGCCAAACATCCCGCTTGGAATAGCTTAGTCACCACCACCAGAGGGCGACACTTGCTCGATCTCTCAGCCTCACTGAACTTCGATATCATCGCTCCGATGACTCCCACTCATTTCCCTCATAATATTAGTCAAACTCCCGATGTACTAGACATGGCGCTCCTTAAGAACGTCAATTTAAGATTAACATCAATAGAAACGGTAGACGAGCTTACCTCCGACCACCGTCCGATAGTCATGAGTCTGGCCCCCCGCATAGGTCTCTCGGATCCCTCCCAAAATCCCAATGCTACCAAAAAGGTCACGGACTGGAAGAAAGTAAGCGCAAAGCTGAAATCCAACACGTCCCCCCAATTGGACTCTATCCCCGATAAATTCGACTCTATCGCTGACACCACGGCCGCGATCGACTCTCTTACAGATCACGTACAGTCTGTTTTGAACGAATGTTCAAAGGAGACTCCAGTGACGGAAGACCGTCGCTGGAGGCTCCCGCAGGATGTACGTGATCTGATAACGGAGAAGAACGCGTCCACCCGTGCCTACAGTAACTTTCCCTGTTCCGCAAACAAGGCCCATATGCGCTATTTACAGAGATCTGTAAAGAAACGCGTAGCGGAGCTACGTAATGCGGGATGGGATAAGATGCTGAGCGAACTAGAGCCAGAGCAACAGCCCTTCTGGCAGTTGACTAGGAACTTGAACTCCGATCAGGTCGCGATCATGCCCCCCCTAGTGCGCCCCGATAAGTCAGTCGCCTTCGACGACATAGAAAAGGCAGAGTGTCTAGCTGATAGTCTAGAGGTTCAATGCTCTCCCAGTACCCTACCAGTAGATCAAGCTCATCTCGATGAGGTGGACGCTGAAGTCGAACGTAGAGCTACTCTTCCGCCCGTAGAGGACCCTGATGATCCCCTGCTCCCCGTCGCTCCGGACGAGGTGCACGAGATCATCAAGGGTCTTAAGATTCGCAAAGCCCCCGGTTCAGACGGTATCACCAATAGGGTGGTGCAATTGTTCCCAGCCCATCTGATAATGCTACTGACCACCATCTTCAATGGTGCTCTGAGCAATAATATATTCCCTAAAGCGTGGAAAGAAGCCACAGTCATAGGTATCCCGAAACCCGGCAAGCCAAAGTCGGCACCGTCGAGTTATCGTCCCATTAGTTTGCTCAAGGTCATAGGCAAAATCTATGAGAGACTTATTTATAAGCGACTCAGAGACTACGCCGAGACCAAAGGCCTCATCCCCAATGAACAGTTCGGTTTTCGAACTCAGCACTCTAGCGTGCATCAGGTCCACCGGATCGTAGAGCACGTAAGTGCTGGTTTCCAGCACGGCTCTATGACCGGTGCTATCTTCTTTGATATAGCGAAAGCCTTCGACAAGGTTTGGCACAACGGATTGTTATACAAGTTATACCAACTCGGTGTGCCTGATCGTCTCGTACTCATAGTACGTGATTTTCTGTCGGATCGCACCTTTCGTTATCGCATCGAAGGAGCCTTATCCTCCCCCCGACCCATACGTGCGGGTGTCCCACAGGGCTCAGTGCTCTCCCCGCTCATATTTACTCTTTTCACTAGTGATATCCCAAAGAATAGAAAGGCGCAGTTGGCTCTGTTCGCAGACGATACGGCCATCTATTACAAGGGACGAAGTCGTGACAACATACGAGCCACACTCCAGAGAGCGGTCAACAATCTTGGCGCCTGGTTTC
Source organism: Lithophane leautieri (assembly GCA_949152455.1). Lineage (NCBI taxonomy): Eukaryota > Metazoa > Arthropoda > Insecta > Lepidoptera > Noctuidae > Lithophane > Lithophane leautieri. Next base: position 2,793,455 of record OX424474.1, on the reverse strand, counting down.
AAAAGTGGCGTATCGAAGTCAATCCCGACAAAAGTCAAGCGGTTTTCTTTATAAAACCGCAACTTCGTAGCTTTCTCTGTCCCCCTCCAGTAACTATGTTCGGCAAGCCGATCCCTTGGGAGAAGCAAGCCAAATATCTAGGTGTAATACTGGATCAAAAACTCACGTTTCGAGAGCACATAAAGCAGGTTCGTTCGCGAGCCGCTTTCGCTCTAGGTAGACTCCATTCCATATTAAATGCGCGTAGCAAATTGTCACTAAAGTGCAAATTGCGTACCTACACCGCGTGCATTCGTCCCATCATGACCTATGCGGGTTCCGTCTTTGCTCAAGCAAAACCCCACTACATTCATAGGATGCAGACACTCCAGAATAGATTCCTTAGAAAGGTCACGGGAGCACCCTTTTATGTTCGTAACGAGATCCTACATCTCGACCTAAAGATCCCCACCATCCGCCAGTTTCTCAAACGCCTCTCAAAGCGTTATTTCGACACAGCTGTCACACATCGCAACCCTCTGGTTGTCGAGGCCTCCTGCTATGTCCCATCCAATATTAGTTCGATTCGCCGTCCGCGGCATACTCTCTCAGAGCCAGACGACCCCATAACTCTCCTCCAGGAGAGCCGTAGGGAGACCAGTACAGTGCACAAACACAGACGCCTCCCGTCATTCCGACCTCGCCGTCGAGGCAAAACACGTTCGCGTCCGCCCCGATTAAATTCACCAACCCCCCGTCCCTTGTCCGATGAAGTAGTGCCAGCCCGCGCCGCAGCTGAGCACGTAGCTTTAAATTCCCCGTATAATAATAATAATGATGATATTTTGATCCAGCCTGTCCCATCTTGCTGTCCCCCCGCCAGTGATGTTGCCCTAAGCCGAGGTTCGTACCCCACAGGGGGTGCCCTTAGCGAGCACACACTTAATATTAATTTAGAATAGTTTATGCCCCTGGCTGGAGGCCCTGAGTGTAGAAGCTTAAGGCAGCCACAGGAATGTCCGGTTAAGAAGTCATGATTTCAGAAATCAAATTCAAGATGCCCTAATTAAAAAAAAAAAAAAAAAAGGATATCGAACAAATGTTCAGTCGCTACCCGGACAAATTGCCCAGCTTACCCGGCCCGAGTGGATCTATTATGTGATGTTTTGCTGTGGCGTTTATCACGGCTAGTGATATTATTTTGTTAAAATACTGTGGTGATCAATTTGGGGTTATAAATAGAGGAAATTTATGGACAAGCGTTAATCCGTGTTGGTTGGTGAATGTAAGATTAATCCCTTATTATGTGGCTGGTCGACAACAACGTTTACTTTGCTTCGCGTAAATTCTATAATATGCCTGCCTTCATAGCAACTATGAAAGAATAAACTCCACAGCCGGACAAAAGTTTCCACAAGTGGATGAGCACCCGGTTCTTAGATTACCTTCTTATCATCTGCCTAGCCTTTTCCGAACTATGTTGGGGTCGGCTTCCAGTCTAACCGGATGTAGATGAATACCGGTATTTTACATGGAGCGACTGTCTATCTGACCTCCACAACCCAGTAACTGGGTAATATGATACCCCTTAGTAACACTGGTTGTCAGACTTTCGAGCTTCTGACGACACGTAACGACTGTCAAAGATCCACAAATGACAGCCGGGGCCAAAGGCTTAGCGTGCTTTCCAAGGCACGGAGGAGTCTAGCGAAGCGAGCTAGACGAGCTAAGCAAATATAAGCCACTCTGTCGAAGATGTTTCTAAAGTATCATCACTCGTAAATGCTCTTCAAATGCATCCCAGAGAAAAAAAACTACCATTATTAGTCTAAAACACCTCTATTCAGATTTAATCGAAGCTTCCAGAACAATCAATTCAAAAAACCGTTTCCCGCAGCCGTACAAAACCCTCATTTTTCCCAACACTCATGAAGCGAAAAAGCTTAAAACCGATATCTAAATAAAAAAAAGCCTTGAGGACGTCGGCAAAGTGGATAGCGTGGCTTCGGCTCAATTCGTGTTACTTCGGCAATTCATCAGTGTCCTTCGGAGAGCTTCGTCGAGCTTCGGTATTCCATTTACTGTGAAGGGGATTTGTGCTAATCTGCTTTCGGTAGCAATTTGTATCGCCCATTACAATACTCAACAAATGGCTTGCATTCAAAGTATGTGATCTGTTTCTTGTAATTTAATATTGTGCTGTTTTTATTTACATTGAAAAATAAATGATGATGCTACTCGTTACCCGTCGTAGTTTATTCATCATATTCTGATAACGACATACATACAACAACAATCTTTATGTAGAGTAACTTCTCTTCGATTCAAGACGACGTCTTTATTGCGCAAGTGTTAACAAGAGAATATAAAAAAAAAAAAAAATCGAATCAACAAATTTTATGGCGCCAAAATGTATGTTTTCTAAACAAATCTCGCAAACGTATCGAGTGGGATATCAACATGAAGGGTTTTAAAAGGTGTATTTGCTTAAATATTATGTTTTAATATCTAACTGTGTAAAGACAAACTTACCTATCACAAAGCGTAACCTCAAAAAACTCATACTATTCCAAAATTAAACTTCCGAAGCCAACAACCCGAAACAATACGGTAAGCGCAAATCGCCATGATCTATGTAAACAGATAAACACTCATTTTTTTCCCCAAAAAAGTTTCCCAAGTTGCCTCTACCCGGAATTTATGACCCCATAAAAAATTACTTACGAAAAACAAAGGTAGACATTAAGGTGTGAAATGAGACATATCGCAAGATAACTACACCGCAAATAAGGCTGACCGGGTCCCGCGAGACTGACTGGCACAATGAAGAGAGAGATACAGAAGGTTAAGTCGTATGAAAAAAACACTGGGCCTTACCACAAAGACTTAGACACTTTTTTTTTTCTCTTTTGAAACTTTGCCGGTGTCGACTATACTGCCAGCGTCTTGCTTAGACACTTGTGTTCAACGCGTATTTAATGTCAGTTTTATGTCAAACTCCATACAGAAATGTCATGTTTAAAAGGTGTTTAAGCTAAACAACTGATAAACACGGTTTTGTGGTAAGGTCTATGTTTTAACAGTCTGAATCAAATCAAAAGTCATGCATTCAAATTAGGCTGAGAATCAGTACTTTTATATGAGAAAGTCCCTCAAAACGCCCGCCCTTCACCAATTCCTAGTGAAGCTGAGAAGAAGAAGTGGCGCCGCAAACTCCCCAGCAGCACACCACAAGCAGTGACATCTAAGGGAGCTTGACGACCTTGCTGCCGGTTGCTCAGGCAAAAATATTATTAGAAAGAAAAGAAAAAAAGAAAATACGTCTATTTGCGGCAAACATGACGCTAAGAAAAGACAAATATACGAAAATAATAAGTTGAGGGAAAATATGCGTCATATTCACGCAAAACGGCCATCGCTCGGCTTAGTCAGATTAATTGTCGAGGTCGCTAGCTAACCACATATTGCAATAGAACTCTTAAAAAAAAATGTAATGATGATCATGTCAACAATAAATCTAAATAATTAAAATAAATTGACGTATGTCATCATCATCTGCCTAGCCTTTTCCCAATCATGTTGGGGTCGGCTTCCAGTCTAACCGGATGCAGCTGAATACCAGTATTTTACATGGAGCGACTGCCTATCTGACCTCCACAACCCAGTAACTGGGTAATACGATACCCCTTGGCAAGACTGGTTGTCAGACTTTCGGGCTTCTGACGACCCGTAACGACTGTCAAAGATCCACAAATGACAGCCGGGACCAACGGTTTAACGTGCTTTCCGAGGCACGGAGGAGTCTCGATATGTAAAGATACGGCCCAACGGCCCAACCCCGGCAAGCGTAGCTTAACCTGATGAAACCACCCGTGCGGCTGTTATTACTTAGCCACGAGCTCCTCCTCAAATTGACGTATGTATTGTATACAGTCAAATAAAATAAAATAAATGTGAATGTCATACCCTTTTTTTTTTTTTTTTTTTTGAGGCTGGGAAATCATCCAATGACTTCTCCCGCTCTGGGCGGAGCGGAAGGGCGTGTCAGACTTTTACTGACTAAAACCCACCCGTGTTCCTTCATTTGCCTGTTGCCAAGGTCCCGGTATCCCTTTCGGACTTTCCCGCAACCCTGGCAGGCATCGGTCCTATTGGACCCCGTCAATTTTGCTGCTGCATCTCTTTGAGGCGCGCGTGGAACACGACGCGCCATCGACCCGGGCCTGGTCCTTATCGGACGGCGAGCTGCCCGTTGCTCGCCGTCCGCAAGCCCGCGCCTATGGTGGCCGGGAATCCGCCTGGGATTCCCGACGCCCAGGGCGTCTCCAACGGCGGCGGTTAGGGGCGTGAGGGCGCAAACTTTGCCTTTCCCTCACGCGTTCCGCCTCCTCCTTCGCGAGCATTACTGCTTCGCAGAAGGAGGTGACGGCTTCCCATGCCCTCTCGCTCCGTACCATGGCCTGAACCAGGGCCGGACGCGAGAGGTCACTACCGCCAATCGCCTCCGCGAGGACACGGCGGTGCTCCGCCCAAGCAGGGCATACCTCAACCGTATGCTCCACCGTGTCCTCCGGGCGATCCGCACAGTGGTGACACCCGGGCGTTTCCTCCCGCCTAATCCTACACAGGTACCTCACGAAGCTGCCATGTCCGGTGAGGACCTGTATCAGGCGGAAGGTGAGGACGCCGTGGCGCCTCTCTAGCCACTCCTCAAAGAAGGGACTTATCGCCGCTATTGTGGCGTGCCCAATAGGACACGGCCTTATACTTTTTTTTTCCATACACAGAGCTAGGGACAAACAATGATGGGTGTATCTTGTACATTATAAATGTTCATACCCTGCTACTAGGATCTTCTAGCGCTCGAATGACGTTGAAAGGAGGCGCTGTTTTTGTGCAATTGTTATCTAAAGAAATTAACTTTTATAAACAAGATGGCGTCGTTTAGTTCTGATTTTGGGCGCGCGCCCAATTAATCTTGTAGTGGGTACTATACATGTGTAGAGTCACGTGTAAAAATTATGTGAACACTGCGAATTTCAAAAGCTCTTTACCACAATGTTGATTGACTGTTGATTGATATTATCCTACCCCTCCCTCCCTCCTTTTTACTTTGTTATTTATTTATTTTAATTACTTACAACTATTATTGCAGGTACAACCCAATGCAATAGTGAAGCAGACTTAATAATAACAACTTATTTTCTAAAACTTGTTACATATAATGTTATCCTTGTGAATTCACTCAGTGTACAAGCAAAAATGTCGACCTCCTCTGCTACAAGGTTAAGGGTGCGAAGCGCCCGCGTCAGGGGCGCCACATTTACCATATTAGTGCGGCCACGAGGTACAGCCAGTAGCTGAGGTCGTTGTATTTTGTGTTACACGAGCTGTGTCCAAATAAACATTATTATTTCTTTCTTTCTATCCTATATTATTAAATGAGATATTTTTATATATTTTTTTTTCTCGAAAACTGCTCTAACGGTTTCGATGTAAATTGCAATATAGGGGATTACGGGGACGAAAAATTGATGTAGCTAGATCTCATATCTGGGAAAATTCGTTTTCTCTTTTTACACCCGAGCAAAGCTCGATCGACCAGGTACTTAGATTTTAACCTTAAACGTACAGTATCAGTGAACATAGTTCTACTAGTATGGTTAATGATAAATGATATAAATTTCTGTAAATTAGTTGAAAACACTATTACACGTCAAAAATAAATTATGTTTTAAAACTAGATGAATTCGGTTCAGATTAGTGTTTTATTTGAGTGAACCAATACAGTCGATGCACGCATTTGTCTCATATGCAACTCAGAACTTAGCCCTAGTAGTCACGGGGGGTTTTTTCCTGCGGCCATTTTTTAATGCGCTACGAGGGCTATAAAATATCAGTTACTTTTAAAGTGGAACTTCTGTGCTAACCATGAGTCTTCGAGTTACCGGTCATTATCGGTCAAAATCACCTGCCATGACGTAATATACATATTCTTATACGTTTTTCGTGTGAATCAAACGTATGTCCGCAATTTTAAAGCTATGGAGGCTGTTTAATTTCATGTTTATAGATTCATTTATTTCGTGATGTAAAAAAAATATAGCGTACGTTACACTATTGAACGAATTAAATACCAGTAATCCAAGGTCGCCTTTGTTGCGACTATTTGCCCCTTATCGCGCTTATCGCACTGATAACGATCCAAGCCGCGTAGCGCCGAGCAGCAATCCTATATAAGTGGGGGTGACGGGCGATTTTTACCATTCTGCGTCCAGCGCTCGGTGTGACAACACGCCGTGTTCTGGTTTGCAATTGGTCAATCGTCATCCTGAGGATACCTCGTTGAGAGGTGAAACACGTGTCGATTTCTTACAGGGTTTTCTATGACTCTTGAAGAATAGTTAAGCAGAATAGGTTACTAAATACCCAAAAAAATAAAATCATAAAACTAAATATTCAACTACCCATATCTAACATCTACCAGCAAAATTTATCAAGACACAAAAATAATGAACATAAAACAACTTTATATTTACAACACATGCATTTTCATCAGAAATATTCTCAACACAAGCAAGCGTTCACTCAAACATAACACTCACTCAATATAAACAAGTTAGTCAACGCAGTACACGGCGAGCAAGCTTGCTAGTTTTACCAAAAACAAGAACTAACTATGTCAAAAAAAATGCTAACTTTTGCAGGAGCACAGCTTTATAACAAATTACCGTCCTGTATAAGAAATATACACTCTTACAATGCATTCAAAACTCATCTTAGCCAGCACATAATTGCGGATCGATCACTTCTGGAGAAATGAATGCATTGGATGGGTAACTATTAAATTGTAATACTGATGACGAACATATTGTAATCAATATTTTTAGTATTGTTCTCAAGTAAGTGACATGTCTTTATTGGGAATAAAGTTTCTTTAAACCGAAATATATTTACGTCTATTGTATTTTATAATGGATTTCCGCAAAGTCACGCCTGAATTAATTAACTATCTAGAAATAAAATCGTCTATCATTTACTTGTTGTTTTATAAACAGCGTGTTTCAGATATTGCCTACAATGTTTGATAAAAAATCTTTGGTAACATAATTACCTAAATGAATAGCAGTGCAATCTGTCGGCAGCTTTAAGGTGAAATGGTTCCAAATCTATGTTTCTCTCAAAAAAGCAACGCATTTGCGTATTTTTTTTTTATGGTTACGAAAATTGAAGTGTCTTTAGTGAAGTATGAAGCCCGAAACACGATTGACAAAACTTTCCTCGATACAAAAAAACCTTAAAATTTCCTTAAAATCTGCTTTTTTTTACAACCATGAAGAGGAAAACCTATTCCATTCGATTGTTATCAAAGCAATTGTAATAAAATGTTGTCTACGTGTTCGCTATTAACTATTTTAAGGGATTATGGACTTATTTCTCTTTATAAACACAAATAAAATTTTAAAATTAAATATTTGTATATATAGTGCAATAGAAATGCACGCGGGCGGGGAAATACCGCCGCCCCCAGCTCCCGTCAGTCTCTATCACGACACCACTTCGCCTTAAGTCGTATTTTACATTTAGTTATACTGTAGTAAGTGGACTTTTTGTTACAGTATCTTCGGCCCAAGATCGGTCCCAAAATGATTATTACAGAAGGAACGTCAATAATAATAAAAACGTAAGTCTTTTAACAACATAAATACTAACTAATCTGCTGAAACTTATCTACTGAAAAAGCAATTATCAAACATGAAATAGTTATAATGATACTTTAGATACCTACCCTCCGAAAGGGATACCGGGACCCTGGCAACACGCAAATGAAGGAACAAGGGTGATTTCCCACCCTCAAAAAAAAAAAAAAACCTACCCATCGAATTAGAGTAGAAATATAATTGACAAGCTATTGCCCACGACTTCGTCTGCGATCCAGAATGAAAACCTAGCCTATGTCCTTTTCCAGGTCAAGGTCAACCCCTTTGCGAAACATCTAAATCCGTTTAGCCGTTTTAACGTGAAAGCGTAACAGTGTAACAAAGAAACTCACTTTTGCATTAATAATATTAGTCTCGTGACTAAGTAATAACAGCCGCGGGAGTTTATCCATCAAGTTAAGCTACGCCTGCCGGGGTTGGTCTGTGGATGGGTGATCATCTTTACATACCAGGACTCCTCCTTGGTCCCAGCTGTCATTCGTGGATCTTTGACAGTCGTGACGGGTCGTCACAAGCCCGAAAATCTGACAATCAGTCTTACCAAGGGATATCATATTACCCAGTTACTAGGTTGTGGAGGTCAGATAGGCAGTCGCTCCACGTAAAATATTAACATTCAGCTGCAGCCGGTTAGACTGGAAGGCGACCCTAACATACTTGGAAAAGCTAGGCAGATTCTTATTGTGTAAAAATAAGCAGATTTTTTAAACTGATATTTCAAGTGTCTACACTAAGTAATCTAACTTAATAATCCCCTTTTCCCCCAGATTGATAATCTCCACCAATATCATAAAATTAATTAATTAATTATTTATTTATGGTTATGGTGGTTTATGGTTATTTATGATTATTTATGGTTATTTATGGTTGGTTATGGTTATGGTGATGTTATTTTTAAGACAACTTTTTCAGACAACAATAATTTTTGCTATAGTACATGAATACAAATCTATGATTAAAGAAACTAACCATGACCTACCTACGCCATTTTCCATGTTTAATAACCTACAATAACCATGATGCTTGACAATAAGTTTAGTGACAATTAGTTTAGTGACCGCAAGTCTGCAACATCTCGCACTAATAATTCAAGTAGGTACGAGTATGACATTGATTTACCTTCACGATCTCACTATGCATTTAAAAATCTATTAATAATGTAAGCTAAACAAGAGATCCGTGTTTGTTTTATTTCAACACTAGCTGCCCGCCCCGGCTTCGCACGGGTAGCACTAAATAACTACCTGCCTACCCTACCATACCCACCCTACCCTACCCTACCTACCTACCCTACCCTACCTACCTACCCTACTCTACCCTACCTACCTACCTACCTACAATACCCAACCCTATTATTTTATTTTTCGTGAATTTTTCCGATGTTTTAATAGTTATTCTGCTATTCTGGGCGGTCACAAATCCAACAAATCAAAGATCATCAAAATCGGTAAAGCAGCTCTCGAGTTATAAGTGCTTGAACAAACCCGACTTTGTTTTATATATAAAGATTGGAGAATTATGACCGGCAATACATGTAGATAATACGTAATTTATTTACTTCTACTGTCATGGCAAAATTCACCTTATTTCTACGTCGTAAATCGTATTCACAAATGCAAATAATATCACATGTTCGTGAGAATATTGTTTTCTGTTTTTTGTTGTGAATCCATACAAATTTTAGTAACAATATCTTGGTCACTCACGATCTATTCCCACTGACGTCGGTTGTGAATGCACTGTGGAAACACACATTGTTTTGCAAGTAAATGGAACAAAATAATATTCCTATCATACAAAAAATAAAGTTACCCGAAGCACTTTGATATTAGCGGGTTTATTTACACCGTCAGGGTAATCATAAAAATCATCCAAACAAACTCTCGTGTTATCCAAAGAATGACTAGTTTTCATGAAATCATGAAAAATGAGGCCAATTCAGTTGCTAATTCTAATGATTAATATTCTGTAGAACTCTATATTTTACGGTCGCGGATCATATTAGTGAATCACATATAAATATACCCTGATACTGACCTGCAAATTGCAAGAAACGTCAGAAAATTTGAAATACGGGGAGCTACCTTAGCGCAGCTTAAAGTTAAAAGACGTTTAAACGTCAAAAATTTATCAAAGTCAAAGTCAAATAATTTATTTCAAATAGGCACATAAAAGGCACTTTTGAACGTCAATGAAAAACAAAGAAATAGAATTGATTCTAGTTGCCCATTCCAAAAGGTAGCTTTCGTATGGAGAAGAATGGGCAAGAAACTCCACCGGGTAAGGTTAAACAGTCGCTCACTTATAATTTTTAACTGTAAGCAACGTTTATAAATAACGGGGCAAATGGTTACTGTTAATTGTAGAATTAAAAGGTCGTACACAAGTATGTATGCAAATAAATTGAATCATAGCGGACCTGAGACGGGGCTTGCCCTAGTCCTTTCTAGTATTCTGACGTCATAGTTCAGCAATCGTATTGATAATTAATGGCCGCACGTGCGTTGTTGAAATAATTTCCTTATAAGTAGATTTATTACTGCCTCAGTGGTCTAGTGGTTTCAAGCGCTACTACTGAGCATGAAGTCCTGGGTTCGATTCGCCTTCCTCAACCCAGTTACTGAGTATAACCGACCCCGGCAAGTGTTGCTTACCTTGTGCGGCTGATATTATTTAGCCACGAGCCTCTTGCAATAATAAATTAATGAACCTTTATGATTAATGTTCCGTTTTAGATTTCGTTAAAAATTCAAATTATTTTTTCAGCACTAAGATGAATGGTTTTGGGGATATGCAGAAGTTACTAAGCCAGCAAGTAATCCAGTGAGCTATTTACACATTATTCTTAGAACATTATTTTCGTTTTTTTTTTTGTGATTTTGTTTACGAACTGTGCCCAAATAAAATTGTTATTCTTTCCTTATTTCTTTCTTTATTTGTTCTATAAAACAATATCAGTGTTTCCTTCTGTAATACAAGTACTTTTGTAGAGATGATCAGAAAGTGTCGTCAAGATGATGGACATACAGATGGTAATGTATGTACATAGATAAATACAAAATTATTTATTTATTTGGTACATTCATAAGTGCAACAATTACTAGGCTAACATATATACATACGTACCTATATCCCCATTTAAACGATACTACCCTAAGACTTAAAACTACTTACATTCAAAAACACTTTTCCAGAATTTTCCAGCTAATCCGGACAGGACACACGACAAATTTAAGGACTCTTGCACGTCGTACGATCCACTGAAACCTAACTTCATTCGTTTTGGGGATATGCAGAAGTTACTAAGCCAGCAAGTAATCCAGTGAGCTATTTACACATTATTCTTAGAACATTATTTTCGTTTTTTTTTTTGTGATTTTGTTTACGAACTGTGCCCAAATAAAATTGTTATTCTTTCCTTATTTCTTTCTTTATTTGTTCTATAAAACAATATCAGTGTTTCCTTCTGTAATACAAGTACTTTTGTAGAGATGATCAGAAAGTGTCGTCAAGATGATGGACATACAGATGGTAATGTATGTACATAGATAAATACAAAATTATTTATTTATTTGGTACATTCATAAGTGCAACAATTACTAGGCTAACATATATACATACGTACCTATATCCCCATTTAAACGATACTACCCTAAGACTTAAAACTACTTACATTCAAAAACACTTTTCCAGAATTTTCCAGCTAATCCGGACAGGACACACGACAAATTTAAGGACCCTTGCACGTCGTACGATCCACTGAAACCTAACTTCAGTGCTCCTGGACGACAGATCTGTGAAATAAGTAAGACAACGTTTTAACCAAGACTTTCTAGGCCATGTGAGTGGATTGTATGAAAGAGGATAAAGCTAAAGTCTCCTTATTAATCTGGTAGACTAATTTGACAGGTGCAAATGTCAAACTCCAAATTGAAAAAACAAACAACGATCACTTAAAATGTCAAATTAGTCTACTAGATTAAAAAACAGACTTTAGTCAGAAAGTAAAGTCAGATAATGCGACTATAGAGATGATTGGAAGAACACCGACAAATAATAATAATAAATCATCGTTAGTCTAGTAGGCGCAAGCGCTACTACTGAGCATGAAGACCTGGGTTCTATTCCCGGGTCGGGCAAGGTGTTAGTGGGTTTTTCCATCTGGAATTTCTCAGTAGTGGTGAAATGTGGGCTTACTTTAGGTACACCTCTGCCTAACTCTTCGGGAAATATAGGTATATTATATTATGATTCGTTTAAATATTTCTTTCTCATTTCAGAATGCTACGAATACATTTGGGAATTAAACACGAGACACAAAACCATTCTAAGATCAGAAGAATGTAAGTGACAACTATCACTTCTTGTCTTTTTATGAAACTTCGTTACATAAGTTAAAACTACTTACTAATCATGGACAGTGAACTGCATGTCCATTGCAACAATTTGGCTTCGACAGCGCTTTATTTTTTAGGGGTTTTCTTTGATGAAGTTTTATTACTTATTTGTTGTAAATTATTTTGGTAGGTATGAGAGAATGGGATAGTTTTCATCCAAATAACATCCCACCTTTAGCTGCTATCAGAGAACAAATAACTGACCAATTGGAACCGTACACCTAGCTTCTGACGTTTCATAAGTGCCCATGTAGGCTTATGTGATATAATATATTTTGAGCCTCGCGAGTTTCCACATATTATGGTGAGTGTCTTGTAACAACTTGCCTCATCTACTGCCTGACCCTTATTTTCACAACATTTATATTACTTGAAATGAATCCTGTATGTATGTTCCGACTTGTTAACTAAATACCAGGATGCCATAAATAATATGAAGTACTTCTCATTTTCATTAATTTTCTAATTTGTTTTATTCATTATTTATTTATTTTCATTATTTTCTTGTGTTCTAACTGATAACGTATTTTAACCAAAATACCAGGGAGCCATAGGCTGGCTGGCGTCAACCGGCACATTGAAAAAGTGTTAGACAATCCCAGTTGGATACCGACAGTGACACAAGTGGAACTTCTGAACGTAAAATTTTATTTTATGGTTATATCGAGTAAAAGTCGTAATCATCGGTCAAGTGAGCATTAAAACACCTGTCATGAGCTAATGTACGTATTCTTAAAGAGTTTTTCGCGTGATACAAACGTATATCCGCGATTTTTTATTTTTATTGTTTGTCTCCAGAATTGTCTTGTTAATGTGACTTATATTATGTGTTATCGATCTTAGGTATATTAGAAAGTGTTAACTGTTGTTACCTACTCAAAAACATGAGTGAACGTGAAAAAGGAATCAAGTGCTACATAGTGGTATTAAGTTTATTTATTTCAGGTAATTTTGTTAATTAAATTACACTTATGATTAGTTCAATAAATTTTTCAAAAAACTTTAACAAAGAAGAAAATTTATTTTATGATGTATCCATTTGTTTTCCTATCTTATAGATATTCAAATTATATAATTTGTGGCCGGAACAATAGTCAGTAAATTAATTTGTTGTTACAGTATCGTCGGCCCAACTTCGGTTCAGAAAGAATGATTACTACATTAAAAATGTCACTGAATTAAACGTAAGTTCTGACCTTTTACTGTTTAGTCTATATTTTCTGAAGGGTTAGGCAAAGGTCTACCTACAATTCACCCACATTTCGCCAGTTATGTTTAAGTCCCATGTAATAGGCGAGCGTATTGCTATCAATCGGGCACAAATCCCAGACTCCGGATTGCATTATGACGTCAGGATTACAATGGAAAACGTCGCAAGAGTTGGAAGTTTTTTAGGGTTGGAAGTAACATTATGATGTTATTTTAACAAATAAGACAATGTATGAAGGTTCATGATGAACGAAGTGCTAGTTTTGATTACTTTATTTTGATACATCACTAAATTCTATTCTATTTTTGAAATTCCATCGGGTCGGCTTTGTTGTTCGAAAAATACTGCCGAATCGAATGTGCCGACCCGAACTAGTTAAGCATTTAAACAAATAGTAAATATGTGGTGAATGATGAACGAAATGCTCGATTGATTCTTTGAGACATTACCATCTAAACTTAAGTCGGCTGGTTCATCTAAGTTGTGTGAACTGGCTGACTTACATCATAATGCTTATTGGACTGTATATATTTTTTTTTTTTCAGGAAAACGATGAATGGGTTTGGGGATATGCAAATCCTGAGAAAGTTGTAAGTTTAATTTTTATCTATTATGGGCCTGAACGGTCCCAATGTTAAGCAAAAGTCTCCACTTCCTCTTTCCACTTTTTCCGGTCTTCTGCTATTTTGGGCCACTCTTTTAAAATATAAAATATAATTTAAATGTCATCAAGTGAATTCAGTTTTTAACTAACCGTACATTCGCTATAATATACTTAACTTAATAATATTGATTACTAATCAAATAAGAAAGTTAACGAAGGACTTTAGAAAAACAGTCGACGGTTTAGATATGTATTGTATTTTATTCAGCAAAGTGAAGAATGGGTTTGGGGCTACGCAGCTGCTGAGCCAACTGTAAGCAATCGTTTATAATTTATTAATAATATTGCAGTTAAGTTCCGTTTTCCAACACCCTGACATGAAATGCGATGAACCTTGCCGACATGGTTTATATTGTGAGCATAGAACTACACCCCATTTCATATAATCACTCTTCCAGACTGTTCCCGCCCCTACAACGGTCCCTTCAGTCACAAATAGTAGAGTAAAGGAACTCTGCTCACCCTACAAACAACCAATGCCTAACTTCAGTGCTACGGGACGAAGGATCAGTGAAAGAAGTAAGACAGTTCTCTATATTTAAAAGTAGGAATACATCATCATTTATCCTAAAACAATTTGGTAGTATAGAGTGCCGCAAACAGCATTGTATCACTATTGGTTATAGTGCCTTCAGTCTGCGGAACAGCGTGCGAGCCGAGCGAGCGAAGCGAGCAGTACCGCGGCAGCGGCTGGCAAGCGCTACTTCTAAGTTCCTCGCAATTCAGTCATTGTAGTGGCTTTTTCAATATGATATCTAAAATGATGTACTATATACCATAAACTGACGGCACTATAACTGTGATAGTTATACAATGCCGCTTACGGCACTGCACTGCCAAAGAATACTGTAATAATTTGTACTTATTAATTTCAGTCCGTATTTTAATTTCTTTCAGAATGCTATGAATACATTTGGGAATTACAAAACAGACACAAGAGGCGACTGAGATCACTTGAATGTAAGTGAGTATCAACTCATACATTTTGTAAAACTATTACGTACATTCAAAATATTCTTAATGTTCTTGTTCTTGTTTTGTTTCTTGGAGGCATAAAATTTTGCACAAGAGGCCATTATAAAGCGAAAGTGAGCACTGAAGAGGATTTTTGAAAATATACACCTTTAGGCTAGAAGTCACCCAAAGGTTTGGAGTTTCCCTACGTGATCGAATCAGAAATTAAGAGATCCAAGGTAACCGACATAGCCCGAAGATCAATTTCCAAACTTAAGTGGCAACGGACAGGGCACATTGCTCGCAGAACAGATGCCCGATGGGGCTCAAGGGTTCTGGAGTGGCGACCGCGTACAAGTCCTAGCGTTGGAAAGCTTCCTACAAGGTGGAACAACGACCTTGTAAAGGCCGCAGAAATCCGTGGGATGCGAGAAGCACAAAACCGGTCAAAGTGGCGGTACTCGTGGGAGGCCTATGTCCAGCAATGTAAGTTTTACGGCTGAAATGATGACACCCTTAAGTGTTTAGGTTAGGATAGGAAATCTCATGGGCACACTGCTTGTTATTTAATAATGTTGTACTTCTTTTTCGGCAGGTAGCTCTGAACTGGAAAAAAAATCGTCATTCCCTGTTTATGTTGAAGCTGTTGGAGGACGGGAAACTGAGCCGGGCGAGTTTCCACACATGGTAAGTAGTATCTTATGTTTATATCAGTCCATTTGTTTGGCACTACAACTACTATAATACCTGGTAACCATAAAATGGAGCAGTTCTACATTATATTTTGTTCTCACTCAATCAACGTTTTAAATTATAATACCAGGGAGCCATAGGCTGGCAGGCGTCAACCGGTACATGGGTGTTTAAATGCGGCAGCTCCCTCATCAGCTCCAAGTTTGTGCTGACGGCGGGTCATTGCTCTCGCGCTTCTGACAGAGACACGACCATTGCTGATCCTGTGCCAAAGATCATCAGATTGGGGGACAAGAATATCATTGATGTGGTTAGTTGTGTGCCTATTTAAATCATCCTTCCAACAATATTTGAATACTGCATTATCGTACCATCTCCACTTGACTTTTAGGATAATCTGGCATTATTTCCTTTGGTATTTTTTTTCTGCAGCGAAGAAGATGTCTCTTGATGATAAACCTATTATCTATTCTCTTTAATCAAGGTCCTTTTCATTACACATGTACGTTTTCCCAAAGATTGAAATCGTCATTTTCCTGTTGTAGTACACGAACGGCGTTTTACCAACAGACGCCAAGATCATCAACATAATAGTTCACCCGAAGTACCATCCTCCGAAAAAGTACTACGACATAGCTCTGATGGAGCTAGAAGACCATGTGGTGTTCAGCAAGTATATCCAGCCAGCGTGTTTGTGGACCAGGTTCAATACCAGCAGCCTGGGGACGGAGGCTACCCTCACTGGGTGGGGCGTTGTGGAAACTAGTAAGAAGTTGTTTGGTTTTATTATACTAGCTTCCACCAGCGGATTTGCACTCGTGATCCTATCAATCTGCCTAGCCTTTTCCCAACTATGTTGGAGTCGGCTTCCAGTCTAACCGGATGCAGCTGAGTACCAGTGTTTTACATGGAGCGACTGCCTATCTGACCTCCACAACCCAGTAACTGGGGTAATACGATACCCCTTGGTAAGACTGGTTGTCAAACTTTCGGGCTTCTGACGACCCGTGACGACTGTCAAAGATCCAAGAATGACAGCCGGGACCAACGATTTAACATGCTTTCCGAGGCACGGAGGAGTCTCGATATGTAAAGATGGTCACCCATCCACCGACCAACCCCGCCAAGCGTAGCTTAACCTCATGGACCGATCCTAGCGGCTCTTATTACTTAGTCACGAGCTCCTCCTACGCACGCACTCGTGATCCTAACTAATATTATAAATGCGAAAGTGAGTTTGCTTGTTTGTTACGCTTTCATGCTAAAACGACTAAACGGATATAAGATACTTTTTTTTTTTTTTTTTATCTTAAATTAGGATACTTTTATCCTGATTTTCCCACGGGATTGAGACTTACGCGGGTGAAACCGCGGCGCGCAGCTAGTAAGTACTATCGAGGTCTAAAAATGTTTATCTGTGTGCAGTAAAGTCTAAAATGACACATTACCATAATGACATTTAACAAAGAAAATAGGTTTGAATTTTGAATCATCGACCTTGTGACATAGATGTGTGCATGCAAATATAAGCCTTAAGGTGGTAAACATTCTCAGACCGCGACCGGACCTTTATAAATTATAGCCTATGTTACTCACAATATAACATTCCACTTGTGAAAGAATGTTTAAAATCGGTTTAAGTTTCTTAATTACAAACAAAAATACAAACATCTTCTATTTATAATATTACTAGCTTCCGCCCGCGGCTTCACCTACGTGGATTTTCGATAAAAAGTAGCCTATGGTAGCCTATGTCCTTCCCCAGGGTGCTATCTATCTCCTTGCCAAATTTTGTCGAAATCCGTTCAGTGGTTTAGGCGTGAAAAGATAACATACAGACAGACAGACAGACAGACAGACTTTCGAATTTATAATATTAGGATGGATTAGTTTAGACTAGCATTATCTCGCAAGTACTGTACTCGTATGGCAGAATTTGTAAACCGGTAAGTAATCTTTTTAGAGCGTCTTCTTGTCACTCATACTGCGTGACAGTCTTCTTCTAAAGCTATCATATCTTTGCCCGGGTACTGCGTCACACACGCACACAAATCCACACACCATGTGTTCCATTATGGAACTAGAGAACAGAAAAACCTGGAAAAACCCAAGAAGGCTCACATCATTATACGTTCTATGAAAAATTGATTTCTTGCTCCATTTTTGTAATTTGTATGGAAGTCTAATGGTTATAATAATGTGTGTCCAATAACATAACGAATAATGTTTTTTCCTACCAATTGCCTCATTACAACGAATTTATCTTTATCATCGTCATTAAGTTAGATCGATTTCATGCAATAGCAAGATCGTTCAAAACATAATTATTTTATTTTGTTTAAATAATAACCATTTCCAATTGATTGGATTAACTTTCAAATATTCGTGACGATAATATTTCGTAGTTACTTTTACATAGACACCCCAAAGGCCGAATGCTTGTCTCTCGTAACTTCTTGAGTTCAAATCCTACACTTAAAATGAGCAATATTTTTATATACCACGTAATCACGTTCTCGAAAACAGCTCTAACGATTTTGATGAAAGTTGCAATGTAGGAGTTTACGGGGCGGGGCGAGAAATCGATCTAGTGATGTCTCATATCTGGAGAAAATTCTTTTTCTCTATTTTCAACCAACAAAGCTAGGTCGCCCAGGTAACCAGTTAACTATATAATTCAGTAAGCTTGGAAGCAGGGTTCGCTAGTTATACCTTTTTTGGAGGTTTAATACAAGTTTTTAAATTATTTTTATTTGATACTAGCTAACCCGACAGACATTGCCGTGTCCAATTATCAATAATAGTTAGGATTCATACAAAAATCCCATTGAAAAAAGAATGTTCCGCTTTTACCGAATTTGAACATTTCAAAGGCAATTTTTCAAAATTTTCCTTCGTTAGAAGCCTAATTCGCACTTTTACAAACATTTTAAAAACAAAAAACAGCCATTTCGGTCCAGCCGTGTGCAGCCAGCATCGCAAGTGATACGCTTACCAACGAACGGGGTTTCAATTTCATGTCTCTCTCTCTCTTAATTTATAGACGAATTTATTATTCCATAAAGTGTTCGACCATTTCATGATATGGTTGATAGATAGATTAGGAAAATTTTAGATCAACATCAACTGTTTTAATGATTACAAGTTACTCTCTATGTTACAGTTGGCCGCACGACCTCCCCTGAGCTGCAAGCCGCAGTGGTAGACTTTATAGACACCGCAGTCTGTGACCAGCTGCTGAGACCATCGTGTAA
Source organism: Lithophane leautieri (assembly GCA_949152455.1). Classification (NCBI taxonomy): domain Eukaryota; kingdom Metazoa; phylum Arthropoda; class Insecta; order Lepidoptera; family Noctuidae; genus Lithophane; species Lithophane leautieri. The sequence continues at coordinate 2,774,583 of OX424474.1, read as the reverse complement.
CAGGAACTGGTGCGGCGTGAGAGATAACCAGATCTGTGCTGGCAAGCTGGCGGGAGGAGTCGATGCTTGTCAGGTAACTGTGGCAAGATTGAAATAAAATTGTTTTCTAACGTGTTTAACTTTAAGGGCCTATCAAATGCATGATCCTCCGTTATGCCGAAAATATTGCAGCATTCATTTTGAAATAAATATATGTCAAAGTTGTGGATTGATGCTACACGATTACATAAAATTTTCGCTATAGAAAAAAAATCCAAAGTTACTTCTAAGCCGAACTAAATTTTGTTTAATAACTGAACTAACTACCTTTGTAGTGGTGATTAAAAAAAAAACTTTCCTGCTTTCAGGACAGTTTTTTTTTTAATCACCACTATTTTCTCCGTAAAAAGCAATTAGCTAAACTATTCGAGGCTTGAGAGCCGCCAGCACCCCACTCCGTCTCACCCTCACTCAGACCGCGAGTAGGATGCGGGCGAGATAAAATTTGAGGTTGGGTAGGTCCTTAAGTACAGAATAGTACAGAAGATTCACTCCGTAAAATTATTTAAATAAAAAGCGACTCTTGCTACAACACTATAAAGTGCAATTCAAGTCGCGCAGTGCTCCTTATCTACAGTTAAATTCACCTAGAAGTTGCCTCTCTTTCTATCGCGTAACTCTTATATCTTCTTACTACGTTACGCTCACTGAATTGACCCGACAAGACGAGCCCGCCGCGTACTTGTAGCTTCATTCCTGAAATGCGGAGTGCGCCCAGACTGGTGTAAGGATCAATAATGAGAAGGAGGAGGAATAAAAATAATAACCTATGACAGATAACCTTTTTTTTTTTTTTTGATGGTGGGAAATCATCCTATGACTTCTCCCGCTCTGGGCGGAGCGGAAGGGCGTGTCAGACTTTTACTGACTAAAACCCACCCGTGTTCCTTCATTTGCCTGTTGCCAAGGTCCCGGTATCCCTTTCGGACTTTCCCGCAACCCTGGCAGGCATCGGTCCTTGCGGACCCCGCCAATTGTGCTGACATCTCTTTGAGGCGCGCGTGGAACACGACGACAGATAACCTAAGAGATAAAAAAAAAATATTTTTAATGAATTCTAAATTCATTGCAATTTTTAATGTTATTTTTATACCTGTTCAACACAAGGTTAATAATTGTTATGAAGTAAATTACCTAATTACTATTCTGATTTTAATGTAATTTGGGTTATTGTAATGATTTAAATATAGATTGCATGCATCATGTTTCTTATATTTAGTTATAAATTCAGACACAATGTAAATTGTTAATGAATAAATGAATTGAATTGAATTCAATTGAACAAATTTAAAGAACTGTAAACCAAAAGCCACACACCGTAATTTTTTTATTATAATTACTCGATGCAGCGTCAAAGCTTAGAACAATTTATTATGCGATGTAACTTTTTATTTTAGATTCCAGACCAAGGTGGTAACAGTAGTCTATTTTAACTAGCGTAATGTTTATCAACTTCCTCTTCAGGGTGACTCCGGCGGACCTCTCCAAGTACTGATTCGTCTCCCGATCACGACCGAAGGCAGCCTGCACTACATCGTCGGCGTGACGTCATTCGGTATCGGCTGCGCGCTGCCCAACCTGCCCGGGATCTACTCCAGAGTGTCCATGTATCTGGACTGGATCGAATCAGTTGTTTGGCCTATGCTGCCTTAGTTGTTCAATTGTTTTTGTGCATAGAATACTCTTCCTTTTAATTTCTTCTTATTTACGATTTAATTTCACCATTAGCCATCATGCGCTTTTATAATTTCTAACGTGACGTTATTTTCGTGGACACGGCCGCGTCATGGCATCACGAATTCACTATAACACAAGAGATTAAAATGTACGGAAATATATAAAAGAAAGAAAAGAAAGAAAAGAAAGAAAGAAAAGAAAGAAAAGAAATAAAAATTGATTATTCTGCACAAACAAAACGCACACTAACCAAAAAAGACATAAAATACGCTTATTCAAAAGTAGATAAAAGCCTCGTATTCAACCAATAAAAGTAAAAAAGTTGGACAATATTGTGAAAACACAGCCCTCCAAGATAACATTATAACGTGCGCGTATTTTCATACATTTAAAAGACGTTGACGTGAACGTCCACAGTAATAACTTAACCTTAGAAATTATAAAAGCCTACATTCAGTAAGGTTTACTGCCCAATATAACTACGTCAGATATACATTTATAACTCTGTTTTACTCGTGAAGGCTTCAAAGTAAAAATATTTACAAAGTAATCAAAACTATTTCACTTTCTTACCTCAAGCACCAACAAAAACAATCACTACAGCCTTTTCCCAACTATGTTGGGGTCGGCTTCCAGTCTAACTGGATGGAGCTGAATACCAGTATTTTACAAGGAGCGACTGCCTATCTGACCTCCACAATCAAGTTACTGGGTAACACGATACCCCTTGGTAAGACTGGTTGCCAGACTTTCGGGCTTCTGACGTCCCGTAACGACTGTCAAAGATCCTCGAATGACAGCCGGGACCAACGGCTTAACGTGCTTTCCGAGGCATGGAGGAGTCTCGGTATGTAAAGATGCTCACCCATCCACCGACCAACCCCGGCAAGCGTAGCTTAATCTGATGGATCGACCCGTGTGGCTGTTATTACTTAGCCTCTTACCTCTAGCACCAATAAATATTTATTTTAGTCCTATCCTGAATAAAATCGCGAAGTCAAAGTGGATCAAGTAAAATTTAAACGCCTCAAAAAGACTAAGCTTGGCACCATCCATTAGCAATTCAGCACCTTATTTCGTCGGCACTGTCAAGTAAATTGCTCATGAATTGCTCATAAAAGGAGCAGTACAAATAATAAAACTAGCCTCACTCTGCGCGGTACCATCTAAGAACGTCGGCTTAACTGGACTGACTATCACACCGTAGTGGTGGGACGAGCGTAATTGATTTTAATTGTCGTGTGTGAATTGTAACATGTTAATGTTTACATACATACATCAGGAGGAGCTCGTGGCTAAGTAATAACAGCCGCACGGGTCGATCCATCAGGTTAAGCTACGCTTGCCGGGGTTGGTCGGTGGATGAGTGACCATCTTTACATACCGAGACTCCTCCATGCCTCGGAAAGCGCGTAAAGCCGTTGGTCCCGGCTGTCATTTGTGGATCTTTGACAATCTTTACGGGTCTTCAGAAGCCCGAAAGTCTGACAATCAGTCTTACCAAGGGGTATCGTATTGCCCAGTTACTGGGTTGTGGAGGTCAGATAGGCAGTCGCTTCATGTAAAATACTGGTATTCAGCTGCATCAGGTTAGACTGGAAGCCAACCCCAACACAGTTGGGTAAAGGCTAGGCAGATTGATTGTTTACATACATATATCAAGCCACGCCTTCTTCCCTAGGGGGTAGGCAAAAATTACAGTACGACATCTGCTACGATCTTTACATACTCCTTTTGCTTCGTTGCTGTTAATGTTAAGTGGATCAGATTTATGGTTGGGTGTGGGTTAGGCATGCTTGAACAAATAATTGCGTTACAATGTATAGTTTTTGCAATTTACGCATTTACATGCATTATTATGCAATTTACTGCAATATACTTACACGCATTTATATGTTATATACTGTATTATAAATAGAAGACATCATTTCTGCAATAGCTACACTTGAGAGTAAAATTGATGAGTTCTTATCATTATTACTGACTTGTACACCTTACCTACAATTACCTACAATTTACGAAAATCTAAAGACTTAATCAGCAGCTGCATCAATGGTTAAACACTTAAACAAACAACACTTTTGTTTGTTTATCTATCTATCTTAAAGCAAAATTGCAGGTTAAAATAATATCAAAATAAAAATCCAAACCAATACCATTACAGTCCGGTGTAATACCACCCCGGCTTTACAGTAATCTTCCATTTGAGGGAGCGATTTGTCTACCAGACGTACAGCGCCGGTAGTTTCTCACACAGCAGACAGACATTACACTCTGCACGATGCAATCGACTGTTCTCTGCACTACTGATCTCCTGGTATTTCAATTTGATAAAGGAATAAAAGATCGTATATTCTTCTTTTCAAAGATCACGAAGGAAAATGGAAGAATACAGTTACACAGAATAAAAATTGTCAAATTAATATCAATTTACATGCAAAGTTCTTGTCTAAAAAGGATTAGACAAAGGCAGATTAAATTATGGTTAATTGGAAAAAACTGGAAACAGATTAGTCGGCAGGTACATCAGAAGGACTATATCCCTTTCTTATAAATATTCAAAATCTTGTAGCAATCTCATGCCAGTGACAAAAAAAAAAACAACAATCTCAATCAAGCCTCTGTATCAATTGCCTATTCTATTGCTATTGTTATTGAGGCAATGTCAACATGTTGTCCAAATGTCAGTAAATTAGAGGTAATTTTGACGGATAAAGGCTGAGATTAGAATACGAACGTAAATTCTTAAAAGTACGGGAACCTCTGATAACCTTTTCGTCAATAATTTATTAAAGGCCATTTTTCAGGATTAATAGGATAATTGAAAATCATCTTCGTGCCTTTTTCTTCAATAAATAATGGAAAGCCCAAACAACTTCAAAAATAAATTCAATTAATTTTTCAAAGAATACTGAGCCGCAACTAGACCCTACATTACTCGCTCAAACCAAAAGTCCCCCTTTGTTCTTTACCAACTTTCCTCACTTTTCCTCATAACACACCGAAAACCAATGGAAACCGCGTAAATAATATGCAGATCTGTGAAAGACAACGTCCGATTACAGCGCGCGGTGGAATTTATGCGTCATAAAAAAAGAATAATAAATGAGTACCCACCCTTAACGTTACGTCACGGCTAGGGGTGCCACATCTAAGGACGATGGTTTATTGGGAGGCAGCCCTATGGTCGTGTGGTTTGGTCAGTAGTTTATGGGGTCATTTATGGAATAATTGAGGTTGTTGTAAGAGAAATTTCAGGTGGAAATTGTTTTATGTCGTTTTTATTTAGAACGCGTTTTCACTAGTTAAAACTTTTTTCTGGATGACTTTGTTTATAACGCAATTTTCTGCTGTTCTAAGAAAAATATCAGGGAAAACTAGTTCTAATGCTGGGGCTACATTGTCGCGTTATCGGGAACTAAACGTTCGCTCTCACTCGCGCACGTCTCGCTGAGCAACAGAGAGCGCGCGAAGCATAGTTCGCGATAACGCGACAATGTAGCTCCAGCATTACAAAATAAAACCGTTTTGGTTGAGGTCAAAGTTCGTATATCAATATGTATGTTTATTTTTGTTTTATTGTTTGTTCCGTGTGAAAAACTATTCATTTTCATACAAATTAGCGCCCGTCCATATGTTGTGTGTTCGGACCCTTAGTATGTCCATAGTGTCAATCCCTAACATTAGGTCGAATGACAGCTCACTTCACCTACTGCATTGCTATTCTGTAACCATCTCACCGTGAAAACTTAGGTGAAGTGAGCGTGGAGTGAGTTGTCATTGTCATCGATACCTACTGATGCTAAGGCATTGACAGTTCACTGCAAGCTCACTTCACCTAAGTTTTCACGGTTAGATTTTTACAGAATAGCACAACATTACAAAATAGACGTGTACTTATGATTGTATGTGATGTAACTGAAAATTGCCTTCTGTCAAACCACGTTAATTGTGTTGTGCTGTCAAACGCATCATGTGTCACATGTTTGTGATACTGGTTTGGTAAAAACCACAACAAAACACGTGGAATAAGCAAAAACAATGACTGTCTCGATAGATCATATTCCTGAATAGTTTTTTCTTGTATTGAAAAGCTTGAAGCATGTAGGATAAAAAAAGAAAAGAATTCGTTCATCCGCGGAAAGTCTAACAGAGAAAACAAACACAACGCATAAGCATGGCCCACTGTTGGGACACAGGCCTCCTCACTGTGAAAGTGAGTCGGCCATACTCCACCACGCGGGCGCAGTGCGGGTTTTGGCGGGTTGGCAGCAAACACAACGACTTAAATTAATTTAGGAACTTCAAAAGCAAATAAAAAGACCTCGCAAATAAACAAGAAAAAAGCCGCCATGCAGCCATCAGACATGTTAATATTATGCTAACGAAAAAAACAGAAAATTACATAAAAAAAAGTTTTCTGATATGCAAATACGACCATCAACACGTGTTCCAAAGAAAAAAATGCAAATCATGGCAAGTAAGGCAACCTAAAACTCGCTTTTATGGCGACTCATAAATTACAGGGGGCGAGCGAAACCGGGACACATAAACATCGCTATTACACATGGTACCCCGCTAACTTTGAGCCGAACATTTTTCTACCTTACAGAACATGTTTATTCATGTAAGAAGGGTCCACTGCCATTTTTTTTAAGTGTCCCAGGTTGAAAGGATTTCATATGGGATGCTTTTTAATACTTTGTGCAAATCATATCGTGAATATAATAATGATGCACTTCTGTGTAGCCTTAGCTACCCGACCGAGGTAATAAACAAGTTCAGAGTATCTAGAAGTTCCAACTAGAAGCCGTTGGCACAGTATAAATAAGTAACAGTATTATATCTTCATAGAAGATGGCCGATACGACGCGCTTCGAAATCTCAGTGTACAACAGTACGCAACATTATCTAGTGCGCGGTAGTTACGCACGGACGCCGAAGGTTAATCTACCTACCGAGCGACCGTTGGTAATTATTTCAAGGTCTTTGCTGAGATACAATACTGTTAAGTCCTTATATATGACTGGGCCGTTGGCATGTAAGCGCTGAACGGCTTTCACGATTATATTTGTTGTCGTTTCGAGTATTCGACATTTGTCGGGTGAATATGAAGCAACATTAAATTACATGTAAGTATCCACAGCAGTTAAGCATAAAAAGAAAGAATGACTAATAACGCGAAACAATTCTATCCCAATATTTTATTTTTATTATTTTAAGTTAGCCAAATCCTTCCAGGCATCCTTTTCCAGGGCCACCTCGATACAACCCTTGCGGTACGCGTCTAGATCGCTTCGCCTCCTTTTCCTGGGCTGGCTTCGGCGGCGCCGTCCATCCTCAGGCACCCACCGTGTGGGGACTGTTGCCCAGCGGTCGCTATGCATGCGGCTGACATGCCCCGCCCAATCCCATTTTAGCTTGGCAGCTTTTTGCATACGTCTAGGATCCCCGTTTTGGAGCGCAACGTGGTGTTTAGTATTCTGTCAGTTCGGTTTACGCCCAGAACGCTGCACTCCATTGCTCTTCGGCAAACCGCAAGGCGGAACTTTTGCGACTCGGTGAGCAACCAGGTCTGGGCGCCGTAGGTTAGGACGGGCAAAATACACATATTGATAAGCTTTCGCTTCAAGGAGATCGGTGGATCGCCCTTCATTAGCGTCTTCATGGACCAGTAGTTATCATCCCAATGTTATCGTTAGAAATCCTCAAAAACAGTGGAACCAACTCAACTCTCACACTTTTAATTTATTTATTTATTTGTTCACAAGGTAACAATCACAGTATACCACTAGGTTCACATTATAGGTTTCGATGTGATTATAACCCAAAGCGTAAAGGAATGACATATTCAGCCTTCACCTTCTTGTTTAAAAAGTTAACTCCTTGGAAATAAGGTGACCGAAGAGAAAGATAACGTCGTTGTGACATTGATTGAAAATTATTAAACTAATGAATTTATACCAAATAATTACTTATCAAATTACACAGCATGACTATCAACAACAATAATAATGATTACAACTACAGTAAAAAGCTTAGTTCACAAAATCAAACTGATGAAGATTAACAGCAACAGGAGTTTTTCATAACACGCTCGGTCAAAACTCATTTTTTTCTCACTACGTCTTCTCATAGAGAATAAATTGATCAAAGTTGGGAACTTAGATTAAGTTTAGTTAAGTTATTTAAGGATTTTTACCTCGAGATTATTAACCTCTACAAATGATGGACCTGGTTTGATTATATTATATTTGAAAGGTCTTGCCTCTTAAAGCATTTCATGATCCATTTGGTACCTGGTTTCTCTAAACAAGAACTGAATTTCTGTTTTAGCCTACTTTTAAAAAAGGGTTCTCAATTTATCGGAATCTTTTTAAATCTCATGTTAGCTGATGTCATAGGTAAAAATATACCTTTCAGAAATCGAGAGGCTCTAAAATCTAGAAATCTTTATTTTGCTATTTACCTGTTTGACATAATATCTCGGGACACTGGGGTCCCAGAGCTTTAGAAGGCGTACGAAGGTCCAAAGCCAACTCGCAGAGGCCCGGTAGACGCTTTTAATTAAATGGGGTACTATCACAGACACGCATGTCTGAACACCGTAAGGACTATTCCTGCTTGCAGCGCTCGACCGCTATAGTAACGTTACCTACACTCATCAACCAATAGCATCGCAGCATCAGATTTTTGCTGAGACCCTTGTTTTAGTAAATGAAAAAAAAAAACCAGCTGTGTTTTTTTTTTCAACGGAAATCCTACTAATATTATAAATGTGAAAGTTTGTGTGTTTGTGTATTTGTGTGTTTGGATGTTTGTTACTCAATCACGCAAAAACGGCTGAATGGATTTGGATGAAATTTGGCAAACAGATAGTTTATAACCTGGATTAACACATAGGATACTTTTTATCCCAATATTCCCACGTGATCGCGACTTACGCGGGTGAAACCGCGGGGCGCCGCTAGTAAATATCAATAAATACCAACCTTAGATTATCGCTGTATGCACTATGCAAGTGTATCCAAGGAATAAATTCTTAAAGTAATAAAATTGTTAAGACTTCCAGAATTTGTAAGCATCCTGAAATCTTCGGCTTTAGGCGCGTCTATAAGTTTTAATTAGTTGTTTTAAGTTGTAGTAAGTTATATAGCCTCTTAACTCTTAAGTATTACTTAACCTTACAATAAACGGAGACTCAATTAAGTTTAACACTGCGTTTCAGAAGTATAACCCTCTATGAACATAGGGGTCACTTTTAAAAGACCTCCACATGTCTATTAATTAAATATCCAACAAAATAACAATCTAGTGACGATCTAATCAAGATGTCTTACATAATAAACGTCGAATTTACTAACTTAAACACCTTGATAACTGCAAAACACATTCTGAACTTTAAGCTTCACGTGACAAAGTTTAATGTCACATGGCTGGCTCTTTTATGTGCCACCTACAGTAATAAAGCTTGTGTAACGAGGTTAGTAAAAGAGTCCTCTTCGATTAAAGTAAAAGTAATAAATGGCCTTAGTAAGTTCCGATTAGGCTTTTAAAATGCCATGTTACAATTGTAACGTTATTGGAGAGCTGCGCCTTTATTGGTGATATTTTTTAATTTGGTATGTCAGGTTTATGGGGTCCTGGTACGTAACTGCTAATAATTTTGGCAGAATGTGCCTTTTAAGCTGTTCACTTGCAAATTAAGGGAGGGAAGGTCTACGTCACAGGGTATTTTCAATGAGCTTTTTTTTGGGATTGCTTTTCTGAAGAAAATAGTGGAAGGAGACTACGTCAACCTTACTGCGGCTGCGTAGTGGGCTTTAGCTGCAATTTGGTGAGATTGACTGGTAAAGAATTATTTGTGTCATTAAGGGTCAGTTCACACCGATACGCGACATCACGCGCACTTCATATGATTCGATACAATATCGAATTTATTTACTACACAACATCTCAGCGTACTTTGACACGTGTCAACCCTCGCACACAACCTTTTCGTGAAGAAAATAAGTTCGATAATTATTGAAAAGTGCGCGCAGCGTCTAATGTGCCTTTGTATCTACATGAAGTTTAAAAAATAGCCTAAATTACATGACAAAAACCTATAATTGTAAAATGTCAATTACCTACATAACAAGTCATGTTGACTGTATAATTGACAGTGTCAAGTAGCATACACTCTACCTACTTGTTTCAAAATACGATCAAAGTCGACGTTAAAAACCAACTCGTAACATTACGAAATTATGAAAACCGTTCCATTTGTCCGATATTTTTGACTCACAAATTCGTATTCATAGTTTACCTAAGTTCGTTTCCTCGCTGATAACCCATAATACTTACTTTGACCCAACTTCCGAACTCATGACAAACAAACTACGTGGTTCACAATCACAATAATAATATACAAATGCTACCCTTACATACCCTTACTTATATTTTTATTCACATTCGCCGATCGCTGCAAGCGAATACGTCAAAGAAGCCACAGTGTTCCCGTAAACAGTCGTGTAACTAGCCTGTGTTCCTGAAGTTCGTTCGCTGGTAGCTTTACCAAAGCAAGTAGGTATTGTATTCACGTGCAAGTAGGTATTGTATTGACATGCGTCTGTGTGATCAGTAATGGACAGGGATGAAGAGGGAGAATGCTATTGCATGTCGGAATGCTATGCATACTCCCTTTACTTCGTTTTTTCTCTCTTATGTTTTTACAGTCAGGCTGAAACATACACGACGTGCAGATCGGCAAAGCTGAGCAAATCCTTGAACAGAATGAAGAACTTTCAAAAATTCTTTTAGTCTAGTAAAATCTCGTTTGAGAATTCGGGAGTAGTTACCACCCCTTGATTTAGATGACTTTTGACTTTGGCTTGCGCACTTTTACGCCTGTTTGAGTGACGTTTGCAGTTACGCTACTGTTCCGTATTTACTATGGTCTCACCACAGCAATAAAACAAAGTATTTTTTCATCTCGACTCACCCATATTTCGTGGGCGAGCCATTGATTGGCTGTCAACTCCAAAACACAATAACAAGAGGAAAGTCCTTTATTGTAGCGAGCCGTAAAAAGACGTGTGCTGATGTTTTGTGTGATTGCAAGTGAACAGGAGGAAATACAGATCGTGGAAATCAGCTTTTATAACGTCGTGGGAAATAAAATTCATGAGGACCTAATTTAGTTTATTGTTCACGTTTAAAGCCGGGTTCGAAGAGCTTTATCTTAAAACCTTATCTAAACTGAATAGCGACATTAAGTATACCTAGGATATCTACTATGACATTTTAGCATTAAATAGTACATTACTGGCGCGGCCTGCAACTAAGGCATTGAAAGACGATTGTGAAAACATGAGTCGATCAATTTGTTGTTGTTGTTAGTTGCGGCCAAGGTTTGTATAACTCTTACTTTTCTCAAATAATGCGTGGAAATTCAAACTGAGTAAATTAATTATAAATTCCAGAATCAATGACGACAAAAGATTAATTTTCACGCGCCATGTTCATTTGTTTCTTCTTTACTTTAAACAGTTCTATTTGCAAGCCAAATTGAAATTTAAATAAAATCTTTGATAAGTTACCTCCTTGGTTGCCATGTGGTGAAGTAAAAAGTTCGTTCCATTTTTAAATACACGACCGTTATGACTTTTCATAGTAATTTATTTGACCGCTAAACACGACAGATATGGTTTTTCATAATAATATCATTGCCGGCTGCATACTTATTCACTTACAGTACAAATAGAAGAAGGTTGTCAAAATAACGCTCGAATTTCCAAGCATGTTTGAGAAAAAAACATTTCTAGTACCAATTAGTCAAAAATGGCTTAGCTCAGCAGTCATCTCAATGACTTCATTCATCCAGATCAAAGGGGCTTTTAAAAGTCTTATACTACCTCCTTTCTCATAATACCGTCAAAGGCAAGCGACAACCGAACCAGTCTATAAAAGGAAGTCTAGTAAGTAACACATACAATAGTTTAAAAGTTCCGTTAAAAATGGATAAACTTTAAAACGAATTACAGAAAACGGAATGGACCGTGCCCGTTCCGATCGCCAACGGCCAACAACTTTGAGGACTACAGTGTTTCTGAAAAGTGAGTACTAGGGAATCACACGAATGGTGGTGCATTAGGAACATTTATTTGATCCCAATTGATTGTATTGATTGGAGATATTTTTATACTATTTTATTTTATATTTTTAACAAATTCTAAATCGTTGCTAAATTTTGCGAATGCTCATACTGGTATACTGCTGAACTGCTGATCGAAGACCTTCCAAAACAATTTTCAAGCGAAGAATAGCGCACTAGAATACTTTTCCCATAATTTAATTTGTCCAACAAGAATTTCGTACTGCCATTTTCAAATCTCCAGAAAAACGTCCACTACTGATCAAAACTCCTATAGATTTCTTTGAGACCTCTTTAACTCGCGACCTTTACAAAGTCAAGCCAATGCATTTTGGGTTCGAAGTTTGCGAAAGTAATAAAACAAGAACACATCTACGAAAAAGCACCTAATTATAACTGGGGCGAATTATCAAACGGTGTCCATGTTGTTCGTCGGCTTATTAAAGTTAAGCGGGGGTTAATATTTAATCCGAGTTGCGCACAACTGGCGTCGGGGGGCGCTAATGTATGCGACGTCACGGCTCGCCCACTGTACGGGTTGGGTACTTGCGGGCTTGTGATACACCGGAGTGTAACGTGGTATTGTATTGATCGATTTTCAATTTGTAAAGATGGTATAAAAGAGTTAAGGTGACAGAGAAGGATATTAATATTGGATTTTTATAACCTGTCCAACATTGGTGGTTATTTCAGTTTTATTACGCTTCGTTGAAACATTATACTTAGTGATGTATTTATCTTTAGAGATCACACAGTATCAGCAGTTGCAATTCTCGACGTATATGATGGTATCACTTATAACTTTTTTTCATGTTACATGTTCACAATGATCTATAATCATGTATTTTTATAATGTACCTACCACCTATGTTAACATTGTGGAATGCAAATAAATATATTGAGTATTGAGTAAGTATGATGAGAAGTGCTCTAAATACCAAAAAGTTCATTTGGAAGGTAAAAACGCTCAGAGGTGGCCTCACTGAAATGAATTTCAGAATCAGGAGAATAACCGGCAACATCTAATGAGATTACCCTGTATGACCGCGGACGGGCCGCGCGCGGATTAGAAAGTCCTTGAAGAATTAAGCAAAAAAAAGGCTATTCACGGGCCGGGCGCACTCCGCATTTTAGGTATGAAGCTACAAGTACGCAGCGGGCGCGACTGGTCGGGACAATTCAGTGGGCGTAACGTATGCAGAAGATATAAGAGTTACGAGATAGAAAGAGAGGCAACTTCTAGGTGATAATTACTGTAGGTTAGCGCTATACGACCTGAATCGCACTTTATACCTGTAGCAAAAGTCGCTACTTATTTCAATTATTTTACGGAGTGAATCTTCTGTACTTGTAGTATTGTATGTATTCTGTGCTCCACCGTTTGAACGCAAAAACACAGTACAAACACAGAGTCCAACGACAGAGTCCGAGTTATACTTTCATCACTCACATCGGTGTGACAGTCATCCATACGTACAAGCCAATGAGTTACTTACTACTTAACGCGTATCATGCGTTCAAAGTTAAGGTAAGTGCTGCGAGGAAACTTTTTGAATGTGTTCAGGGCTTTATTATATACGCCGTATACACTAAAATCTCTCGTATAAACTTGTGTGGGTAGGTACTTACGACTGTTCTGATGTATGGGTTAGTTTGGTATTATTTCAGGTATTAAGATTTGAATATTCAGAACTGTCTAGAACACTTACTCAACCATATTCATTATTGGCAGCCTTGGTCCACCCACTGCTGAGTATAGACTTCTGCTTTCGTGCCATGCTTCCCTGGTATGTGCGAGTCTCATCCACGTCTTCCCCAATCAATCATAGTTATTTATCTGCGTTTATTAACAAACGCTCTTTATATCTGGCAATCTTGGGCCGCCAGTTCAACTTTGGCAGTCAATCTTTTCATCACGTCGTCGTACCAAATTATGTGCATTGTCGTTAATTCAATAGACACATTATTTTGTGCTTGGCCGGGACTGGCATAGTAAAGAGTACACAAACGCAGTTGAAGTTTTTAACTTGCATACGCCTCGCGGCGTCGCGTTGCATCACGCGGCTTCGCCAGGCGCATCACCGATCCTCCACGCCGCGCCAAGAAATAAAAAGGTAGAATACTTACTGTGCGTTTGCATTGGCGAAATATTCACAACAAAACATGTTTAAATCTCTATTTTCTGTCAATGTTCCATACAATTTTTAACAGGAACTAAATAAAGACTTCAACATGTTTTGTTGTGAATGTTTTGCCAGAGCAAACGCCCAGTAGTATGTAAACAAAATTATTCCAACAACTGATGATAAACAATTTAATTTCCTCCAACTATTTAAAATGCAATGTACTAGGCGCCCATAACAACAAAGTAGTATTCCCAACTATTGTTAATATTTTCTAGTTGCGCGCTCCCCGAGGGCACCTGTTGACTATTCTTTCAGGGAAACTTGTTAAATACTTGATAGCATGGTCTCGACAACTTGAAACTTGTTCCAAGTGTCAACTGCGAACGTCGCTATTTGCCACTGGACTGGACGTGGACTTTATTTCAAGTACGTGCGAAAATATTTTTGTATAAGTTTGTTGCAATTTGTATACATCTAGGGCGTGTTATTTTATTTAAGTTCTGTCCAGTCTTTTATATGAAGTTAAAAAAATCAGACATAAGTCTCTGTTTTGTTCAGTGTACCTACTTGTGGAAAACGAAGGCACTGGATGGCGATGAAGCCGAAGGTTCAGGAGAAGGGACCACCTACCGGCAAGCACAGCAAAGGTAAAACTACCGATGAACAGCAGGCGTAGCATGAGCACCTTTTTGTCGACGGAAAAGTAGACAAAAATGACGTTCCGTGTAGACAGTACGACGGCAGCTAAGTAAAAAGAGTCAACTGCACTTTTAACGAAATTCACTCTTTTACATAATTCGACTCAGAATTATTTGTTTTGTTTCAAATTGTCTTCATTTACTTAGACAAATTTCAGTTGTCAGTGTGATTTTGACAGTAAGGATAGAAAACTTTCTTCCGAAATAGTCTATAAATGAAAGACAAAATGACAGATTGTAGAAGGATTTCTAAGGTGCGATGTCAAAAATAAAGAAACGAAATGTCACTTTGTATAGAAAAAGCTATGTATATTCTAAGTAGAAATAGAAAGCGCCATGCTACGCCTGCTGGTGAAGGTCTGGTGACGATGAGATGATTACAATGCAAATTATTTATTTATTTATTTACTTAATGATAATACACCACAAGATATTAAAAAACTTTTGTCACAAAAACCACCAGAAACTCGAAATACATCACCATATTTTTTTCTACACTACTAATGCCATGTTAATAAACTGTAAGCGCACGAAAATAGAGGAAGCTTCAATTTTCTAGAAGCCTGCTCCTCAGGCCTATGTGCGCCTAGTACATAAATAAGGATTCCCGGTTCAACATTTGCGCAACATACATCACCGGCTATCCAGTACATATTTACGGTTATAAAACCCGCCATTCAAAGCGAATGCGCGTACATCACGCGTTCAGTTTGTCGTAGGTCACGTAAAACCGCAATTTGCCGACCAAATGGAAGAGTACGGTTGTCCGGCGACGTGTCGCTCCCTTTATTGCTGGCTTTATGTTTGTTACGAATAAATATATTATTATTTTTGGAGGGAATTTCTTTTACTGGGTGGTATTGTTACTGGGAAAAACGTCCGCTATTTAACAATTTTGATTTCATTGAAATAATCGTCCCTATATTATTTGGCTTTGTAAAAAAGGAAAATAAAATTAGTACACGTGCATTATAAATATAAATTTATTTATTTTTCTCTAAAGACTGTTATTACAAGGTTTTATTATTTCTGTCTTTACCCGACTGTGGCGAAGCCCAAGAAGGGTAATTTTATTTTGATATGTATTTTTTGTCGCCCAGGCATTGTTTAGTCAGTTTAAATTCTATATTCAATATGAAAACGTTCTACAAAAACTATTAACATAAAAAAGCTATTCAAATGTAACTTTACATGCATGAACGCGACATAACGCGCGCGTTAACGTTAACTTTAATCTGACAAACGCTCGTAAATCACATAATAACGCAATAACGTCACATACTGACGTTTCGCACTGGCGTTTATTGCTAGTAGATGTTTGATACGCACTTATTTGAGAGTGTTCAATTTTAAACGACTATTATGTAAACTCAGTTATGCGATATAAAACCCTTAAAAATGGTCAACAGGTAACTAACGACCCGCCCCTGTTTCGCACGTTACCCTCTTATACAGCGTGTAACAAAAACCCTGTCCGATCCGTGAGGTGTTGTTAAGAATCATAATGAGAGTCTATACACGTGGTATTTTTTGTTGAAAAAACAAAAAAAAAATTCGTCGTTTTTTTTTTTTCAATCGGGAATTTTTCCTGTTTATTACTTGGGTCGCGGGCGGCAGTCGTCTACAAGTCATATGACCTCTACAGAAAATTTGCTAATTTATTTTAGCTTTTATTACTTTAATTTTTTTTCTGATACTGTTATTGCAGTACCTATGTTATTTCGGACCGGACAGGGCTTTTGTTACATGCTGTTTAATAAGGTGAATATGAATACTTCTAGTTATTCAAAGCATCTTTTCTCTTCTTATAACCAAGAGCCGTTTTGTTAGACCCCAATTTTGTTCTCAAAATATTATTTAAAATTAAAAAAATCCATTGTAAATACAAAAAGTTTTATAACAGGGAATCTTAATCAAATCTAGATTGATGGAAAACGAAGCGGGGTTCCCCTTTCATGTGCTAATCCAATGGAGATTACAGAGCGGGCGCCAGCACCTTTAAACAACGCTTCGAGATGTAAATAGTTTACATAATATTTAGGGTTCCGTACCTGGGTGCCAAACGGAACATTATTACTAAGCCTCCGCTGTCCGTCCGTGCGTACGTCCGTCTGTCTGTCAGCGGGCTGTATCTCATGAACCGTAATAGGTAGACAGTTGAAATTTCCGCAGATTGTGTATTTATTATTTGTTTTCCAACCGATACTTCCGGACTTTTTTATGAATAGGACAAAAAGACAGTGACTATTTAACTAACTTTCTTTTCAGAATTCATCTTTTTGCATACCTACTACTTAGGCGGTAAGTGTAAACTTGCACAAAAGTCAAGTTTAAATATATTTTTTAAACTATAATTATTAAAATTATTATTCTCCTTTATTTAATTACTTACATAAAAATTATATTTTAAAATATTAGAATTAAAAAAATATAAAATTATAAAAATAGTAGCCCATCGGTATCGGGAACAGGGTCCAAGCTAGGTTCAGGTCAGGTCAGGAATTCAGAGAAGGGAACCTCCGAACAATGCGAGCCGTGTCCAGGAGTACCGCTTTCTGAATCAAGCCCTTAATCCAGCTGCCCAACGAGATGCTCCATAGGTGTTGATCTAGGCTCTTGGCAATTAAGCCATTGGCTGATACAACTATCGGCACAATGATCGCAGAGTCCACATCCCACATGTCGACAACCTCGTGAGCTAAGTCAAGATACTTGATTTGTTTATCCTTCTCGACCTTCACGAGGTTCCCGTCATGCGGGACCGTTATGTCAATGATCATTCTGTGCCACTTATTAAAATAATTATTTACTCACAAATCATATTTCATTTCATTTCATTTTTTTATAATTTGGTCACCTGAAAATGTTTCAAATAGCCAATTAAAGCGGTGAAAAATAGGACGGCCCATAAAGATAGCGGCAATTAGCAATTAAAATTGTAATTTCCAGCGGCCTAATTGCCTATTTTCTTCGGCACTGAATTTAGAATAAGCTGAAAGTGTAAGAAAACCTGTAATAGTGTTTTTATTGTTCCTTTAAAACAATGAATTATATTTGGTAGATTTGGGTCTCTATAAACCGACCTGTCGTATACCTACGTGTTAAGAATAGTTACCCATCCAAAGATTGGCCTTAGCAAACACAGCTTACCCTTATAGCAACACTTACCGATGTTGATGATTAATAATAAAAAATACTGGCTAACTTGTATCTACCATAATATTTTTTTAAGCATAATAAATTTTCCTCATTATACTAATTAAAGATTTTCAAACGACGTCTTTATTAGAGACAAAAAATACTCTTTACCCTTTATGATATCCTGGTACCAGGATATCGTTAAGAAACATATTTCCGTTCATTTTCCTTTGAGATCTCGGTATGATAATATTCCTTGGGGTTAATTAATTATTATCGGTTAAATTAATAAAAATACTGTTCCTTTGTAGAGAACTATTTTACTTCGGTATACCTTATTAGTGTAACTGATTTATTTAATCTGGGAATTTTATTTGTTGTTGATCTGAGGGATATTAAAGAGGAAATTAATGTAAATTCGCTATTTGTGCATTATCTACATACATCATAATTATAGTGACAACACTGATTCAAAAAGCATAGGTAAATTATAGGCTATCTTTCTTTATGTGTTTGTTACATTTGTACGACTAAACTGCTGAACTTGCGAGCGACTTGCATCGTCTAGCTCTCTTGATTTTTTCAAAACACAGACATTTTCAGTAACCGTGCAAGTAAGAGTAGACATTTTCTTTTAGGTACCTAAATTGGATGATCAGAACAACATTTTTAACAAAATCACGAAAAGTTTGGTCTGTCTTACCAACCCACTCAAAACCCATCGACCTAAATTCAGAAACAAAAAGTATTACTTACCTCTTGTCCTAATTTTTACCCCCTCATACATACGAATGGGTAATATTTGCACAAGTGACGGAGCAGACAAGACACAATCATTGTTTGTCCAGCTAATGTGAGGTACACACGCACGATTCACGTACATAGGCACATAATATATACCTAGAAACGTATGTGAGTGCTTGGCTTTATTTATTTACTGACAAATATTTGCTCTTGGCTTGATTTTCAGTTTTTAGTGTTTCGGGATATTTTGCTATTTTGTAAGAAAAAAGAAATATAAATCTTTTGACATTTTTGGTAGTTTCGAAAGACACAAACGCTGTACCAGGCAGGTTATTTATGACCACACAAGACGCTGTTATGGTTAAAGATGTTTTTTTATTGAATTCAACGTAAAAGACAACGAAACCATGACAACAGACAATCAACACCGGTAAATCGACTCTTTGTACAATTGTCATCAAAAGCGGCATCAACTGTTGTCACACGGCTTTTGTCTGCAAGCGCTTACTGTTCACAAACTGACTGTGATCACATGTGCACAAGCGTGATCTTTCAACCAACTAGTTGCATGGCTTTGACTGATGCCGCTGCAGTTATGAAATATATTGGTGAACATTCTACAAGTAATTCTACATATATAGTGGTGGGTTTGTGTTGGGTTTGGTACAAACTATAATTAAATCACAAGATTACGATTGCCATACCTAAGTAGTTTCGGGTCAGGTGATGTGCAGAGCAAATCAAAGTTAAAGAAACACACATGGTACCAAATCGTATGACACTTCACTTTCTGTCTAATATTCACCAGCTATAAGAGCATTTTTATATGTTTTATACATTATTATAAACATCTACGGAGCTGGCCACACAGAAGAGACGTGAGACGAGAACGGGACGCAGACGCGGCAATAGTCTGCAGATGGAAAAGCGACGCGCCTACGCCTTGTCTTTTCTATACGTTTTATGCCAGATGAAGTCTTCGTCCCGTCTCACGTCTCTTCTGTGTGGCCCGCGCCTAACATTACAATACTAATAATATGTACAAGTATATAAAAAGGGCTATAAGAGTATAGTTATGTTAATCCCCAGGATAATGAGGGGTGTAAAGAAAATTCATGACATCAAACTGAGAAACTTCACAACATAGAACTTCCCAAGTAATTTCATGTCCTAGTAAACTCATTTCATGTCAATGTCGACGCCAAAACTGAAAAGGCACTTACAAAACTACGAAGTAAATTAACATCACCGCACGACATGACCAGGGCGACAGAGAATATGAGGTGGCAGGGCGAAACACTCATAAAAGATGTGCAACCGCGCGACCCAAACTTTGCTCTCTGCACTTATCAAGACATATTGCCTCGTTGTGCTGACACACGGGTGGCATTATTTGATAGCACAAACAAGGGTCATAATATAAGACCTCTGAACACAGAAAGGCAGTTGTTAAAAACGATCAGACATCAGAAGGGAATGAGAAGGAGTTATGTTGTATGTCGATGAAGTGAAGAGTGGGTGATAGTATAGTCCTTGATACCCTTCTTGCGCTTCATAATAAAGTCATGCCGTGTAGTATTCATGGCTTCTCAATGTCAAACGACGGATTCTCCCGAACTTTCACCTAAAGTCGATTGGAAGCTAGCTGTCGGTAATTCAACCTACAAACAGCAGTAACATAAAGAATTTATTTACCAACCAACTATCCCGTATGCACCACCTCTAAAGGTACATCCTCATATTTCGTAGACATTATACAGCATCGGCTAAAAGCCTTTGCATACGAAAGTTCTGCGGCCGCCAGCACGACCGACGTTCATAATGGGATTCTTAGCTGGCTCACTTTGTTTAGCAGATGAATATCTTCGTGGCCATTATGACTCATGTGTTTATTATCTCCTGGTAGCTAAGTTGGTGTGACAGTGTTTATTTGGAGTGCAATAATGTTTTTCCATGTTGAAAAACTTGGGCGGTGCATGGTATTTGAAATGAAAACCCGTGTTTGACAAAATGCAAAAACGTTTTCATAATACGACATACACACAATCAACAAGGAGCAAAAAGACCTATAATATACATTCGTACTGAAAAAGCATGTGGAAAAAGCACAATTTTTTTTGACAAGCTTATAATGTTGATAATGGTCTGCCTAGCTAGCAGAAAAGTTGACTGAACAAAACCCTTAGTGGACTTGAGAATACTTTTGCAACTGTGAGCAAAAAGTTCATAAAAATAATAATTTATTACAATTTCTAGTCATATTAGTGTTCCATTGTAAGATTTATTCTCATAATCCACAAAGACTTTGCAAACTCTGTAAGAAACTATTTATTATAATAAAGCAAATTATGCTCGTATGAAGTTTTTATTAAAATAGTTTAGGATTATGATTTTATCAAAGTTTCAATGCACATTTGACGCTAAATAATGTGTCTCAGGATGAATGTAAAATACATTTGAGATACATTCAACTGCATTTTTTGAAAATATCCTAATCAAATTGTTTTCAGTAGGTACTTTACCGTTAAAATTCACAAAAGCTGAGCAGAACTGCAAAAGCCCAAAATTCCGATCACGATTCTGATCAGAAGATTTAGTCACCTCATTATAATGAGAGATAAAAACCAAATTATATCTCAAACAAATGAGACTCATCTTTCACAGAACTACACACACAACATTCCCCAAGAATTTTGCCATCCAAGAGCCGTCACAAACTTTAATCTTTCTTTCCACACCATTAGGACCTAATCGAGAAAACTGCGACTACAGACCGACCAATCAACTGAGATCTCTTTAATTACTCCATCATAGTCCCATTGGCTGAAAATTTGTTAAGATTAAGAGCGATGGTAGGTCTCGGTAGACTGGTTTTCATTGGTCGGTAGATGTAGGCGAGATGAAAGTTTGTGTTAAGATTCATCTATATGATTCATGTGTATTTCTTGGTACAGCTTTTGCAGCGTATTGCTTATTAGCTTTGCTATTGTTTTAAAGAATGTCATCTGACGCAGACGGTTCTTTCCCTAAACCATTTTTGTCAAATTCCTGATTTATTACCACTCTGCAATTGCTTTTTGACTTCTGCAACTTATTGAGATATCAATCACTTATCAAATCGTTTCACCAAATCATTACTTTTACTCTTACAGCACCGCGCCGATGGAAAAACAAAGTCAAAGGATCAATTAACATAAGTAGACAAAGGAATTGAAATTATTACAAACTAACTTTTGCCCGCAGCTTCGCCCGCATTGAGGTCGGAAATTATCCCACAGGAACGGACTACCGGGATATAAAGTATTCTATGTCCTAACCCAGGTTATGGTCTACCTATGTGCCAAATTTTATCCAAATCCATTCAGCCGTTTTAGCGTGAAAACGAAACAAACAAACTCACTTTTCCGGACCACGTCTTCTTCTTTTCGTGTGGTTAGCGACTAACGTGGTGTCCGAGTTTTAAAGCCGCCCAAGGGCCTCTGACTTGGCTTCACATACCGTCGAGAAATATGTCTCAGGCATGCCGGTTTCCTCACGATGTTTTCCTTCACCGTTTTTGAAGCAAGTGATAAATGCAATACGCACATGAATCCGAAAAGTCAAAAGTGCGTGTCTTGGGTTCGAACGCGAGACTTTGTGACTTGGCAGTCTGACGGACACACCATTACATTACCGGATCACTCATTATCCTATTTCACCTTTAAATCTCTTCTTCAGTTGTGCTGTTCTGTAAAAATCTCACCGTGAAAATTTAGGTGAAGTGAGCTTGGAGTGAACTGTCACTGCCCTAGCATCAGTAGGTATTGATGACAATGACAGCTCACTCCACGCTCACTTCACCTAAGTTTTTACGGTGAGATGGTTACAGAATAGCAATGCAGGTATATACACACTCACACACTCACAGCTATAATCCGCTTTCCATAGCCTATACATACATATCTCTAAAGCCAGTTGCAGCAATAATGCATTAGAACGATTGTATCGGACATATTCATGCTCGCACGAAGCATTGAGCGGGCATTGATTGCGCGTTTGTCCGATATTATTGGTGCTTTCATCGCATTTAATTCACTAGGAAACGCTTTTTAGGGTTCCGTGCCCAAAGGGTAAAACGGGACCCTATTACTAAGAATCCGTTGCCATGTCCATCCATCCGTCCGTCTGTCACCAGGCTGTATCTCATGAACCGTGATAGTTAGACAGTTGACATTTTCACAGATTTGTACTAAAAACCGAATAAAATAAATATTTAAGGGGACTCCCATACAATAAACATGTTTTTTTTTGCCATTTTTATAGATACGTACGGAACCCTTCGTGCGCGAGTTCGACTCGCACTTGACCGGTTTTTTTGGGATTGAATTTGAAGGATATTTACAATGATAGGAATATCAAGAGGATTAAAGATAAAGTGGTTCCCGAAAAGCCTTACGGTGGACCCAGCCGATAATGACGGGATGATCTCTACGCCAATGATTAATAATTCTATCGGTAATTTCTAACAACTTTAAATGAAACACAGGAATAGACGCGAAAATGAAGGAAACTATTTTCTTCTAAGTTTTCCAAGCTTACTTTTATACTTTGTAAGGTAGGTAGGTATTGCAAAGACAGTTTCCAAAAAAAAAATACGCAAGTAAAAGACATTCTTACCAAAATTCCATTCACAAAACTTCTAACCAATCCAAAAGGTAACGAGCGACAGTACGAATCACACGCAGTACAGTAAGTATGCGGTATAAATAAATAGGTGCGCGCAATATCGTTTGGATTGCGCGTCCTGACATGGGTCGACAGCCATGTCCGGCTGCTGTTAATTTCGCTTGTCGACTGTACTGGCATTCAAGGGAGGGGCTTAAGCGGTGATACTGGGTGGTTTAGGTGAAGTACCTTTCTTTATATGCGCTGCTAGTACCTAGTTTGAGGTATGGGTTTTTGTAGACTGTAGAAACTATAGAATAATTTAACAAAATTCTAACAAACTGACAGTGTTTCTAGTCTGACTGCAATTTTGTGTAGTTTAGTGGGTAAACACTGCATAATATGTTTGTATAATGTCCGGGGGAATCCTGGATCCTACTGCCATCTTTTTTGACAGGCTAATCTTTTCTTCACAAAAGAATATCGCACATTTAGCTTCAATGTACGAAAAACGTAAAAAATATTCGAATTTTACTACAAAAGCCGTCAAAATAACCACTCAAGTAATTCAGATGACATAAAATTATGAAGATGGAAGCAGTCACGCATAGAACATTGGGCTCGAACAAAACCTTCCATTACGATGTCGTTATAGACATTATCAGTATCCGTAATGGTGGGTACTTTTTCTCTTTATTGCGACACTGAAGGACGCAGGTGTATGGTAAATTCAATTAATACTTAATAGAACTTAATTGTCAATTAGTTGGTGTATCTTAAAATTTTTTAAGCGGTAAAGTTAGTTAAGTGTCAGATTGTACCTAGACCCTGACACTGGCCTGCAAATTGCAGAAAACATAAGAAAAATTTAGATTCGCGGGCTATGTCTGTGTCAAAATTTTAATTTCGCGGGTTTTGTCGAGAAATGTTCTACAAAGTAACGCGGATTGAGACTCGAATAGACAAGGGAAGCAGAAAAAAGAGCAGGCCTAAACAGAGCAGTGATTGGAAGTCAGTTTATTAATTATGAGAAAAAATGTATTATCATTAGTTTACTTGTAAATATCTCGTAGTCTACTACACATCCCTTTGATAAATCTCTAAGTGGCCTAATGACGCCCTCAAGAAAAGAGTAATTTGGCCGAAAGATCCTTAAGTCGTGTACGCACGAATGAATAAAACATGGTGAACACGAACATCGAACATGAAACATTTAGTTCGTACAGTAAAAATATTTTCATAATGTCCCTCGGCAAACTTTAACTATAAACATAACAAAGGTGGTGCATGATGTGTGCAGGATGAAAGGTATTCGATATGTCGTAATCGTAATCTTAGTTCGTGGTCTACCCGTGTACTAAATTTCATCTAAACCCGTTCAGCCGTTCTGTTTGTTATATTTAAGTTTGCCGAGGGACATTAAGAAAATAGTTGTGCTGTACGTGTAGACGTTAATTAATAAAGCGAACACGATCACAGTCCGACTTGTGTTCGCGCTCAACCGCCAACCCGCTCTCTTCAGCCATGAATTCGAAATTGGATCGCCAGGAAGATTTTTGTCGAACACACATGTTCGTTACTGGTACGCACATGCGATCAAAGTTTTCGATGTTCATGTTCGCCATGTTTGTGCGTACACTCGTTTATAGAGACAATAAGTTACTACAAAGAACGAAACAAAACACCAGGTTTTCATTCTGACGAAGACAATGCTAACAAAACATTGTTCAAACTTTAACACAGTAAAGTTTAATTTCAATATAATTATCTCAACGTTTTGAAACATACGAAAACAATTTAGAGAGACTGCAACACAATTTATAAAGTAAAGTACCCAAAATCTAAAGAACTTTTGGAAATTATCGCCCAAGTTCTTAACATAAAGTTCTAAGACGGAATTGAGTTGAAGTGAATTTTAGAAAAATATACGTCCCGCTTAAGTTTTGGGGACGCTCGCAATGGTTATATTTCAGATATTATTAGATTTAACTGTGGTTGGTGAGAGTTTATTAACTAAAGTATTGGAAAGTGAGGTAAAAGCCAGCCCGGCTTTTACCTTGGCCAGAGGCATTGCCATACAGTGTGGCAATGCCGCCAGTCTCTTGGGTACATTACTTGTCGACAGCGTTGCGGAGGGATTTTTCGACGCCATTTTTTAGTTTGTTTATAGTTTTAGTTAGGTTATTACATTTTTATTTTTATAGTTTGTTAGTTTAAGAAGCTTATCCAGAGTATATTATGTTTGTCTTCTATAATAAATACCCGATAAGTTATACTAAAGTATTGGGAATTATGCTACTTACGTTATATTTCGTAATGTTTTATATCGTAGATCAGTAAAACCATGCACTGCACCTTTTTTTTTTTAAGGGTTTGAAATCATCAAATGACTTCTCCCGCTCTGGGTGGAGCGGGAGGGCGTATCAGACTTTTACTGACGAAAACCCACCCATGTTCCTTCAGTTGCCTGTTGCCAAGGGCCCGGTATCCCTCTCGGATTTTCCCGCAACTTTCAACAGTCAAATGAGAATACCAAAAACCTGTGTATTGTAAATGCTATACAAAAGGTTAATTACAGAATATAACTTCCTTATTAGCATTTAGATCTGTGCTTGTGGCTAAGTAATTACAGCCGCACGAGTTGATCGATCAGGTTAAGCTACGCTTGCCGCGGTTGGTCCGTGAATGGGTGACCTACCAAGGGTTACATACCAAAACTCCTCCTTACCTCGGAAAGCACGTTAAGCCGTTGGTCCCGGCTGTCATTTGTAGATCTATGACAGTTGTTACGGGTCGCCAGAACCCCGAAAGTCTGACAACCAGTCTAACCAAGTTGTGAAGGTCAGATAGGCAGTCGCTCCATGTAAAATACTGGTATTCAGCTGCATCAGGTTAGACTGGAAGCCGACCCTAGCATACTTGGGAAAAGGGAAAAGATGTGATATGTGTTTCACTTTTTAACTTAATATTTGTAAGAAAGCCGGTAACTTTTTACTTCAGTCGCTCTCGGAAAATTTAAAGTGGTTACATCTTCCGTATATCCCACTCTTCTCAATTAGGTACTAATTATATTAGCCTTATTATTTTAGCCCTATAACAGAATTAACCAGAAGAAACAAATCTCAGCCATTCAAAACTCAATGTTATTAAGGAATCTCGGCAAATTTTTAATATCGCACACCAAAGTTAACTCAGCGTAATTATTCAGCGCAATTTACGGCACGCTAAAACTGCGCTAATCTGACAAAAAGTCTGACCTTAAAAATATTGCTCGACCAAGAATATTTCACCGAGAAAAATGTAATAACAAAAACAATATCTAAGGAATCCTTCAAACTGGGCGATAAAGTACAGGCTGATTATGGCTAGGCGTCAAGTGACGTCATATTTCTCTTTTTTTTTTTCTCCTCGGCTGCTCGTTAATTCCCTCTCGCAACAAAATGAGGCTATTTGAGCCTCTCCGAGGAATATAACAACGTAATTCTATAGAAGTAACTGACTTGCAAGAAACATCGAGGGTTTTTATATAATGACGCCTTAATACTTGTAATGTATGAGGGAGATGCCGAGTTAGTTTGTGTGCTTTGCTGACTGATGGCATGTACTTTAGCCGTTTAAACATCAGAGGTTGTAGATGTTATCTAGCAACTGCGCGGGTGGAAGAAACCGCTTACCTTTTTTTTTTAAATCCACAACGTGGACGCTCTTGGCCTTCTTCTCAGTTGATGGTAAGTGATGATCAGGCCAAAGTTGGAAGCGAGCTTCACCCGGAATCCTCAACCACAAAGGAACTGGCTATCTTACTTCTTACTGGCGAAACACAACAATGCCGTTAACATTGTTGATAAAGCTACAGACTTAGATAGGTAGTGGTAGCTAGCCAGGTGGACTTAGAACAAGCCCTACCACCAACCAAACCGAGCAAAAAATTTTACCCCACTGGGAATAGAACCCGACCCTCTGGGTCTGAGACAGGTTGCCTAACCACTATACCACAGAGGCTACCTACTGTATCGAAAGAAATCAAAATATAGTAATAACTTGAATGACTAAAGTATGTTTCAAAGGCATGTTACAAAAATTACAGCATAATCTTTGTAAAAATATCAAAGCTCATTTCGACCCAAAAATTTACAAATCAATATCAAAACGAAACACGTTACACATAATCTTAATAACACATCTACGGGTTCAATAATTCCCTTAATATATATCTCTATATTGAAGGTCACATAAGATGAGTAAAGCCAGGAACATTGATAATTCAGTGGAGCGACACCCTCGGAAAATAATTACGAGAGACGAGGTTAATCGTAAAAGAGGGCATAGAATAAGATTGTGCA
Source organism: Lithophane leautieri (assembly GCA_949152455.1). NCBI lineage: Eukaryota > Metazoa > Arthropoda > Insecta > Lepidoptera > Noctuidae > Lithophane > Lithophane leautieri. The sequence continues at coordinate 2,747,039 of OX424474.1, read as the reverse complement.
GAAGCGAAACTCCTGATGAAACCGGAATATCCTAGAACCAAAACTTCAAAGACATGTGACATCGTAATAGGTCCACGTGCTGCGATTACGGCTCACTACGATCTCACAGAGAGGAACCCTGAGTCCCTCACATCTGCGGGAAAATTATAGCTAGCATAAAGTGTATCAGGGAGTGGGCTGTAATCCACCACGCAGGGGTAGATGGAGAGGGCACGGGAAGCCGTCACCTCCTTCTGCGAAGCAGTTATGCTCGCGAAGGAGGAGGCGGAACGCGTGAGGGAAAGGCAAAGTTTGCGCCCTCACGCCCCTAACCGCCGCCGTTGGAGACGCCCTGGGCGTCGGGAATCCCAGGCGAATTCCCGGCCACCATAGGCGCGGGCTTGCGGACGGCGAGCAACGGGCAGCTCGCCGTCCGATAAGGACCAGGCCCGGGTCGATGGCGCGTCGTATTCCACGCGCGCCTCAAAGAGATGTTAGCACAATTGATGGGGTCCGGTAGGACCGATGCTTGCCAGGGTTGCGGGAAAGTCCGAAAGGGATACCGGGACCTTGGCAACAGGCAAATGAAGGAACACGGGTGGGTTTTAGTCAGTAAAAGTCTGACACGCCCTTCCGCTCCGCCCAGAGCGGGAGAAGTCATTGGATGATTTCCCACACTCAAAAAAAAAGGGGTAGATGTCACATGTCTTCGAATTTTTGGTTCTAGAACATTGCGATTCTCTCACGATATTTTCCTTCAGCGTTTTTGAGAGCAGTGGTGATGAAATCATTTACAAAAAGTAAAGCGCCTATGGGTTCGAACCTACGACTCGGCCGTTAATCTATACTAATATTATAAAGCTAAAGAGTTTGTTCGTTTGTTTGTTTGTTTGAACGCACTAATCTCAGGAACTACTGTGTCGGAATTGTAAAAATATTTTTGTGTTGGATAGTCCATTTATCGAGGAAGGTTATAGGCTATATAACATCACGCTACGACCAATAGAAGCGGAGCATAAATGACAAATGTTGCAAAAACAGGAAAAAAATATTCCTTTTTGAAAGCTTCCGTTGCGTGCGCTGCGTAAACGGTTTAAGTTACGCAAATATCATGTATCATGGAATTGTTTCCCTTTAAAAGTTCTAAAAAAAATCCGGGACAGCATATGTCTATCTTTTAAGACTGACACACTATAACTTTTTTTTATGGTATCTTTGTTCGAAATTAATGCATTATTTGCGAAGGAGTTTTATCAATATAATATTAATTCTTATTCAAATAAATACTTTTAACATCAAGGGTATTTGTGTAGCAGTAAAATACTTTTTAAATTATTCGAATCGGACATTTAATTTCGAAGTTATCACGAAATGCAATACGCGAACCGTTCGACGCCGCGACGTTCCCTACTCTAGAGAGGAGAGAGGATGGTCACACGGGTAGACCATGACCTGGAATAGGACATAGGATACGTTTTATCCCTATACTCCCACGGGATCGAGACTTACTCGGGTGAAACCGCGGGGCACAGCTAGTTTATTATAAGCTAAACAACCCACCTGTATGTTGTAATTGTCGCGTCATTCACAATGTGTGTTTTGGTATGGGTGTGGGAGGTCAGAGCAGGGTGGTGATTCGGAATCATTCAAAGAAATCAGGTACATGAGTTTCGCTTCTGTACTTCTGCTTTCCTAGTCTTTAGAGAGGGTGCAGGCCTGTATCCCAAGATGAATTATGATTATGTGAATGTGCGTCTTGATCTGTCATGGCCGCTTTGTGAGTATAGGTACGTGTTTTAAGGGTGAGTTCTCTTGGGATTGTGAAGTATAAGAGATGAAGATTAGAGATTAGAAATTCGTTGATAATTCTTTGTTTAGCAACAAATATTATGGAACAGGTTGTGACGACACAAATGAACTCTTGTGCAAACGTCATTTAATTTTAGTACACACATTACAGAAATGCTATGCCCTTTTCTGTTCTAGCTCGTTATATCCCACTGTAAGGACCCTTTATCAACTACTAGCTGTTGCCCGCGACTTCGTCTGCAATCCTGGATTAAAAGTAGCCTATGTCCTTCTCCAGGTCAAGGTCTACCTCTGTGCCAAATTTCATCCAAAACCGTTCATCCGTTTTAGCGTGAAAGCGTAACAAACAAACTCACTTTCGCATTAATAAACTGCGCCCCGCGGTTTCACCCACGTAAGTCTCGATCCCGTGGGGATATCGGGATAAGAACTTATGTCCTATTCCAGGTTATGGTCGTCCCATGTGCCAAATTTCATCTTAATCCGTTCAGCCGTTTTAGAGTGAAAGCGGAACAAACAAACTCACTTTCGCACTTATAATACTAGCTGCCACCCGCGGCTTCACCTGCGTGGTTTTTCGATAAAAAGTAGCCTATGGTAGCCTATGTCCTTCCCCAGGATGCCATCTATCTCCTTGCCAAATGTTTTCGAAATCCGTTCAGTGGTTTAGGCGTAAAAAGGTAACATACAGACAGAGTTACTTTCGAATTTATAATATTAGTATTTTCGAGTTTTTCCGGATGTATATTTGTACATGTGTTTGCGTTTATAAACGTAACTATGATACATTATAACAAAAACAAAAAACTAGAGTCAAGCTAACAATATAAATTATCACTGATTTCGTCATTGTATTTACCTACGACGAACATAGCCGAGTACAGCCGGTACTCCGACAAGACTACAGATCCACTGCTTCCGACGCTAAGATCCCAAGTTGGTATTTGAGTCAAAACTTCAAGTCTTTTGTGTAAGTTCGGCACTCAAGCCGCCTAGTTGGCGGGCTGTTTGTAAAGCCAGCGTTTACGTAATAAGTGAAAATTATTATTATGTAATTATGTTTACAGCTATTGAGCTAGGGGATAAGATAATTACGTACCACAAAGCATTTGACAGTTCCTTTGTGCGTGGCTGTGATGGCTCCTTTAAGAAAGAACATGAAACAGATTTGTTGAATGTTTCTTTATTATATTTATTTCTGAGTCCTCTTCCTCATTCATTTTTGTATATTTGGATTTTTGTTACTCAATCACGCAAAAACGGCTGAACGCATTTTGATTAAATTTGGTACACATGTATACCAAAAATCAAAATCTGGGTCAAGACTAAGATCTGGGTTAAGACATAAGATACTTTTTATCTCATTAACACATTCCCGTGGGATAATTTTTGACATCTACGCATGTGAAGCCGCGGGCAAAAGCTAGTTAAATACTTAAGGAGTTAAGGAGGAAGAGAGGAGGAGGAGGAGGAGGGAGGGAGGTGTTAAGGAGACAAAACTATTTAACCACTTATACCTGAGATATACAGAAACAATGCCTTACGTATGTATTATGTATGTAGTCACAAGCACTAATATGTATACATTTAACAACTTTTAAAAGTGATTTTCTCCTATTGATTGTAATTTTACGATATAACGCACATAGTATTTTTGAGCCCCTATTATTATGAAATAGGTATCATTTCAAAGATACAATCGTTATTCCACGAGTAAAACGGTATTGAATTTTGCTGAGGGTATACATATTTTTGCTCGTGGCTGTACATGTATTATGCTCGTATAATCTCCTCAGAGCCTCATGTTACTTTCAGGAGGAAAATTGTAAGTGACAAAACTAAACCACGCGTGTGACCGTGTCAGACATACCAGGAGAACAGAGTGAATATGGGGAAATAAGATATTACGTTACCATGGGAATTTAAAGACATATTATGTGCGTATTATTTAGTATCTAATGATGAGGAACATTTTGGTGTATAGTACTTGTATTGACGCAATGTTCAGTAACTCTTACTTAGGTTCCAGACGTAGGACTACGGGTAGGGGCTCTGAAATGGAGGTGGGCAGGACACTTGACAAGACGCAAGTGATAAAGTGAGATGGCAAGTGGAGAAGACCCATATTAACGGAAAGGTTGTCGAGAAACGGTAGAAGGAGCGGTGGCAGACCAATAGCCAAGTGGATGGACGAACTAAAGAAGATCGCGGGAAACACCTGGGTGAGACTCGCACAGACCAGGGAAGCATGGCACAAAAGGAAGAAGGTCTATACTCAGCAGTGGGTGGAACAAGGCTGCCAACGATGATGTCGCAATGTTAGACAAAAAATTACTTCCAAATCGAAGGGACACATTTGAAGATCCTTCTTATCCTATACATGCTTAACCTTTCTATTGTAGTACAACTTATAGCATAAAAGCCTGTATTAAAGTTAGATTAAACCGAATCAGAGTAAGGCACTCGACATGAACGAAACGTTCTGAGTGGTCCGGCCCTACTCCAAACTTTGAGTACGCGAATAATGGGACGAATAATCGAATTTTAACCAATTCTCGCGAACGACTGTGTACTAGGAACAATCCAGTATGACAAGACCTCCCATCCATCTACAAAAAATATAACGAGATGTCTCCTAGACGCTGCTTAGAGAGGTCTAACAAAATGGTCGCTAGTTCAGGACTTTCTCAAAGGGTCTGGCGGAATAAAATGCACTTAGAGTAGTGACTGTTTTGTTCAGAGGACCTTTGGAAGAGGAGCAAGATTATTTTAGTCGATATACGCGCGATGTGTTCGATAGGAACTATCCTTTTGTCGTGTTGAAGTGTAATAATACGTTGTATCAAAGGGGTTACACTGTTGAAAAAGTTTTATCCTCCGGAAAGAAAATGTTCTCGGTTTGAGATAAAGATAGTCTAGTAGTCTAACATTAGTACATGATTCAAATTAATTTTTTTGATTTTTTATCATTAAATAAGTGGAGTGGAAAACTTCCAAGACATGAAAACAAAAAATATTTTCCGACTAGGCATACAAATTCTCCTAGTGGCGATAAATTGTTTGTAACAAACTAGGGTATACCCGAGTCGCTTTAGCATGGCAATAGCGGTCATTGCCTTTCCCTAATATCTCTCCGTAGGAACCCAAACAATAAACTATGTATGGTATTTCGTCATTGGAACATGTTGACGATCACGATAGATATTTATGGACGATCGGATAGTCCGTTTTTTAAATAAAGAATGCTTGAAATTGTAGGTGGGTCATGACCGCTATTGCCACGCTAAAGTGACTTGAGTATATGAACTTTTTAACTCATATTTATCTTAACCCCTTAAAGTCCTCTAATTTCCATATAAACTAGCTATCAGCTCCAGTCGACGAGAGGTAACATGAACTAAATCACGACTCACGGCTAAAAACTTCCAACAAAATTCAAACTAAAATGTCTAATAGCAGAGACTTTGCAACTGATGGCCCTCGAATACATATTAGATAGAAACCGTTGGGCCCTTGACAAAATGGAGTTTGAACTCACTAATGCCAATAAAATTGAAAATAAAAAATCAATTTGCTCTCCAACCATTACATTTTTACGAATTCATATCCAATTCCTTTCTTATTACGCGCCCATTTATCAAAAAAACTTTGTGTATTAATGATGGCAGATGGCAGCCATTTTTCATTGGGATCCTCTGATTGGACAGGTGTGTCAGGTGACGTCATAATGGCAGGAGAAGTCGTTAATTTGTAAAAGGAAACTGTCGCCAACTTTTTGATGTTTTCCATCAATGTCTTTAGGTGTAAGAAAAAGGTTGGCGTATTGACTTGATAGTGAAATATTAGCATAGAATGTCTCGGCAAATTGTGTTTCATGTGTGTGCGTGTGATTTATAGCTATTTTAACCAACAGCCAATGCTTTTCTGAACACAGGTTTTAAAAAGCAGTCTCGAAACAAAAAGAAATTCTGATGGCAATTTTAGTGTAGTACAATTTAAGTCGATATAACTAAGCCGATCTTAAAAATCTTAAGTACATCAACATCGCATACAATAAAACACCAAATTATGAAACAAAATCGCACGTTATTTCCTCAATTCCATTAACATATAGGGCGACAATCACTCGTCCCCATCTCTCTTATATCTACTGTGTGTCCCAAATTTCCGGGACGCCGCCACCGTCGTGACCCTGACATACCCTTATTAGGGTCACTAATACCCGTTCCTTTCAACAATGCTATTTTTAATTTACCTCTTCTTATTCCATGTTTCCCTGGTATTTTGGACATGTTAGGTTCCATTGGATTTTTATTTCTATTAAATTCTTTTGTGTTTAGTACGTAGTCCTTGGGATTTTACATCGGCAAAAATGACAAACGTCAATACAATTTTTTATCCTCTACTAGTAGACCCGGTGAACTTCGTACCACGTTAGACAAAATTTCGATTTATGCGTTCCTTTGGGTTTTTCTTAATTTTATTTTTTTCTTAAACAACCCCAATAGGGAGGCGAACAAAAAAAAAGGCAATTTTCGAGTTCTTGCGAGACTAACGCACGGCAATTGATTTACGAGTATATGTAGTATAAGGTGTTAAAAATTAACTTTACAAACTTTAAGAGGTGTTTTATATCATCGAACTAATTTATTTATTTATTTATTTTAATCACTTACAACTATTATTACAGGTACAACCCAATGCAATAGTGAAGCAGACTTAATAATAACAACTTATTTTTTTAAACTTATTACATACAATGTTATCCTTGTGAATTCACTCAGTGTACAAGCAAAAATTTCGATCTCCTCTACTAAAAGGTTAAGGGTGCGAAGCGCCCGCGTCAGGGGCGCCACATTTACCATATTAGTGCGGCCACGAAGTACAGCCAGCAGCTGAGGTCGCCGTCGCCTCCATACATATCTGTCGGGCACACTCAAACACACCAACTCCAATGTGTTGGCGTTATGTATTTTGCCTCTAATTAATTAAAATAAATATGAGAGAAGTGCGAACTCACGCCTAACTCTCAGCTCATTGTATCCAACTATGCCTAATATAAACAAGGTTGGATACATAAGCGGGTAAAAAGGACCATAAAGCCTCAAATATAAAAATCTAATAAATTTATTTTGAATTCGCTCCAACATGAAACTATATTTAGTCTCATGTGGAGCCCAGATGACTGCGTTGCATTCTAATTGGTTTCTCACCAAAGTGTTATATAAAGTGATAACTGCCGTTATATTTGTGAAACCACGAGCAGTACGCATAATGAACCCCAAATTTCTGTAGGCCTTTTTACAGCACTGGACTATATGATCACGTTGATGTGTGACTCTGATGTTTTACTATGGGACCAACTATGAAATCGTGAAAAAAAATCAGCTGTTCCTATTACTCGTTCTAAACTGTATAGGACAGCTGTTTTTTTTTCGCGATTTCTAAGTTTGTGTGTTTTTTTAATGTACCCCGAGTTCAAATATACTTCCTTAGTACTCACTTAAAACTCTTGTGCTAAATTTTATGCTTCAGACCTAGCAGTTTACGCCGTGTCTGTCAGAGAATGAATTTTATTTTTTTATTAAATTAATAATGATCATTTATCTTAAAAACGAACCCTCGCTTTAATTGTAATAATATAGGTACATAAAACTTACGTCTTCTTCCCATGGGGGGTAGGAAGAAACTGCAGAACGCTTTTTATAATTTTTATTTTTAATTTACGTCTTTTTTTTTTAGTTCTGTTAAGTGTATCATGTTTCCCGAGAGTTTAGATCATCTATCAAATACTTATTTAGAGGATGGCGTTAAGTCTCAAAATAATCTAATGTTTTTAACTCCAATGCATAACTGTGCCTTTGATTTTGATAAGTAATGTAAGACATCATTTTTATTTTGACGTAAAAGTGATTTTTGAACCAATTTACATACAAAAATAAATATCATTTATCATCATCATCAATTATCACGTATCATGTTTTCTTTAAAAAAAAACAAAATATTTTCTCGTCTTAACTTATTAAGAAACTTCAATCAAAACAATGTTCAATAAAATAACCGTTCAATTCAAAATAATTGCTCAATAAACTTACCATAAAATAATTGCAGAATAAAGCGGGCAGATTTTAAATAAAAGAGTTTATTCGTCCGCACTTTACCATCGACAGTAAAGGGCTAAACAACCCTTTAGTGCCGCCATAAACCAGTACGTTTTCTCTATCCAAGTGGGACTTAAATCAAGATGCTGTCCGCAGCACGCAGTGTGCGCGAACGGGATTTTATTAAACCTGCAGTTGAGAACAAATGTAATGCAATTGCAGGCAGCTGCGGTGGGGTTAAGAATTTAAACTTTAATTATTTTTACTTGCGTTCTTGATTCAAAATTGTGGTTGTTTTGTGTTGTTTGTGGAATGTTTCTTTGTTTTGTTTTTATAGCACGTATTCTAGAACGATACTAGCATTGATATACTTCAGTAGATCAACTGATTTAAATTTAGTAGTATATATTATAAAATAAAAAAACATTACTGGCGAAATGTATGTGTATTATAGGTACACCTCTACCTAAGCCTTCGGGGATTACAGGCGTGATGTTATGATGTTATTATAAAATACATTTCGTGTCTGTCTGTGTGACCGCGTTTAAGTTCTAAACTACGCGATGCATTTTGATGCGCTTTCACCATCATTTAGAGAATTCTGGAAGGTTTAGTGTGCAATACATTAATATTAAACTACAGTTACTGGGTTGTGGAGGTCAGATAGGCAGTTGCTCCATGTAAAATACTGGTATTCAGCTGCATCCGGTTAGACTGGAAGCCGACCCTAATATGGTTGGGAAAAGGCTAGGCAGATGATGACATTAATATTAAACTAACATAACTATAATAAAGAAATCACGATGTTTTGTCTATTTGTAAAAACCGTGCGAAGCAACACACGATCAATCACAATCAGTTTCATTTTGACAGTTCAACAACATTCATTGCGTTATTTATATTGATGAGCATACAAATTTTTTGAACATATGAAGCAATGGATTAGCAATATCCTTCAAAATGATTCAGATTATGATTGATCGTGTGTTACGCAATTAGGGTGCAGGGCCAGGGGTAGTATTATGAAGTATTAATGCCATCATTATTCCATTGCGAAAACGGGATGGTGCTAGCGGCCTTGTCTAGCTCCGTCACTCTCTCACACTGGAAAAATGATGGCATTATTACTTCATAATACGGCACATGGTCGCTAGTACCTACAGAATAAAATTAATACAACACCAACTGCAATTACTACTTTATTTATTCCAATTCGTTTCGCAGCTTCTAGATACAAATCACCAAAACAAACAACAGGAACGAACAACTCGCAGCTATCTATCAGTACCCGTTGAAACATTGCCTGTGAATATTGCAGTAGTGTCCCGGTACTATCCCGGAACTGATAAATTACCAGGAATACTTGAAGGAACGCTTAACTTACTTGTCGGTTCTTTTAAAAGAAATGCGTCGCACGCTGACTATTAGAGGCAAGTTAAACTAAGTTAGGATAAGTTAGATGGAAGAGGATGATATAGCGTAACACTCTTTTAAGACTATGTTTTTTGAGAGTCATGTTGTTTATGGCTGAGCCATTGATGATTCAAAGTAGCCATAAAAATACAGGATGCAACAATATCATCATTATCATAGATTAGCATTCGCCCAAGCATCGTTACAACGACTGCTCAAGAATAAATATAGCCCATTTTTTGTGTATCTGAAGTCCTTGTTTTGGCGTTCTGCTTGTAGCGCCAGAAGGTATTTCATGAAAATAAAAATGGTCATTACACAGCCATAAAAAGTCTCAGTTGATCAAACAAAACGTAACAGAAATTCCAACAATACAAAAATAATTCAACAAATTGTCTTTTTTTTTAATAGTTTTCATCAGTAATTTAATTTATTATACAATGTAAATAGTTAGTACTTAGTATAGTTTGTTAGTTAGTATAGGTAGATAGTTATTTAGTATAAGAAGTTTGATAGAACTCATTAAACAAAATTAAAATGAGATTATCTTGAGATCTTTTTTATATCTACCAAATGATATAGAATCAGATCTAAAATCGAATGGATCGTTCGAATCTCTCCAAATCAGGGCCATTATCTTTCACAGGAGCTGTTCCATTCTGGCCAGGCCACACGATGCCCTCGATCCAGTCGAGGAAGCTGGACACCTTGGTGTATACTCCTGGTAACCCTGGTAGAGCACAACCTACACCAAATGACGTCACTCCGAGGACATAGTGCATAGTCCCTTGACTCCCGATTGGAAGCGGAATCTTTACTTGGAGAGGGCCTCCGGAATCACCCTGGAAAGATAGAAATGAACATGTGAGTATGGGCATGTGGATCAATAGAAGTTTCATCAATTCATCTCTTCATGAGATCTGCTGGCTTTTGCCTTGCAAAAAGAACATAAAAGCATGCTGCAAGATTTGTGATCATCATCTGCCTAGCCTTTTCCCAACTCTGTTGGGGTCGGCTTCCAGTTTAATCCGATGCAGGTGAATACCAGTATTTTACATGGAGCGACTGCCTATCTGACCTCCACAACCCACTTACTGGGTAAGACGATACCCCTTGGTAAGACTGGTTGTCAGACTTTCGGGCTTCTGACGACCCGTAACAACTGTCAAAGATCTACAAATGACAGCCGGGACCAACGACTTAACGTGCTTTCCGAGGCAAGGAGGGGTCTTGGTATTTAAAGATGGTCACCCATCAAAATCAAAAATCAAAATCAAAATATTTTATTTCACATAAGCCTACATGGGCACTTATGAAACGTCAGAAGCTAGGTGCACGGTTCCAATTGGTCGTTTCCTATGGAGAAGAGCCGGCAAGAAACTCCATGGTTACTCTTTTAAAAGATAATTGGCTTTTACAATATTTTCGAATTACAGTGTTAATAGTTATGGGAGGACAGTGTAGGCCTGCCTTTCAAGGAGTTTCATGTAGGTAGTTAAAAGAAACTGAAATTGTTCCATAAAAAAAAAAAAAGGTCTACAGTCCACTAAGCCTACAACGTTCTCACATTCACAAGGTCTATATTAGAGGAGAATCTATATAAGATAAATAAGAAACTAAAAATAAAAACCTATTTAAACCAAATGACATGATTGCTATTACAACTGACACAAATCTGGATAATTAACATGTCCGCAAAAGCCACTATTATAGAGTTGAAATTAAATATGGTAGGTACATAAAGTAGTAGGTGTCAAATAATCATCCACGGACCAACCGCGGCAAGCGTAGCTTAACCTGATTGATAGACCCGTGCGGCTGTTATTTCTTAGCCACAAGCCCCCATGCTGCAAGATTTGTGGTATTATACAACTATTATAATCGCGAATAAGTACCAGGCTCACATAAACCGATAGCTCCATATTGGATCACCTATAAATTACCTGACAAGCATCAACTCCTCCAACTAACTTGCCGGCACACAGCTGATCTGGCTGCAGACCACACCAGTTCCTATTACATGACAGACGAAGAAGTCTATTGCATTTATTGAAGTCAATGATATCCACTGTAGCTGCTAGGAGCTCGGGAGATGTTTTCAAACTACCTGTGAATAAATCAACCATAAATGATGCATTTCAGATTGAGTAAATTTCGTACACTATGCTATTAATGAGCACCGCAAACTTCCCCTGATAATTACATAATTTTATAAAAACACGCTGAGCAAGAGCTTACTCTAACTTCTGGAGATACGGAACATATGATTCTGAGGTTAGGTGCTTAAATTGAAAGGTCAAAGAACCACTTGTTCTAATTTACACATTTATATTTCCTGTCCTTACATGAACAGAACAACCGAAGCCATAGTATCAAAGTCGCACTATCTCAATAACTGGTAATGTAATAATATTTTAGTGAATTCTTAATCGAAATACCAACCTGACTCAACAACACCCCACCCAGTGACCTGTGCTTCATCACCATATCTTGTGATACTGTCCTTAGTCCACAAACAAGCTGGTTGTATGTCCATAGTAAACTTTAGCACTTGATCTAGCTCCATCAGGGCTATGTCGAAGTACTGCTTCGGGGATTTGTACTTCGGATGGGTTATTATCCTAATTATATTTGCATCGTGTGTACCATTAATCTGGAGAAAATTTGAGTTAGTGATATTAACAAATGATTCCAATCAGGATACGGAACATAGCGGTCTAAATAGACTTGGTTTATTCTGCATGAGACTTGGTTTGATACGTACCACATCCCGAATGTTCTTGTCTCCTAGTCTGACGATCTTGGGTTTAACATCCGCTATGGTTGTGTCCAGTTCTGATGCACTAGAGCAATGGGCAGCTGTCAGTACAAAATTGGGGCTGATCAACGTACACCCACACATGAACTTCCACGTTCCGATAACCTCTTTCCATCCTATGGCGCCCTGGTAACGTAAAGGTCAAACCAATTAACGTTTCATCAATTTTAGTTTTAAGCTTTCTTACGGCAAGTCCTTACCATATTAGGGTAGTCTCCAGAAAATGTATAGTAACCTCCAATGATATACGAGGATATTCCCCCTCTCGCTCTCCATGCATCACCTAAAGAAGAACCAAGTCTCTTATAAAAATAAAGTTATTGAAAAGAGAACGTAAGAACAGTAGTAGAACAGTAGTTTTTGTAATCACTGTGAAGCTGATACTTGCATTCATTTTCCTGTTCCGCTTCATCATTTCGAAATTTTAGCTCCCAAATATAATCGAAGCATTCTAAAACATAAATAAAGTATGAATCAAGAGAGTTAACTTAGTTAATCAGACAAAATTAAAAGAAAACTGAATTATTCCAACTAAACAAAAGAAATAAGTCACTTACTGACTTCGCTGATCCGCCTACCAGGAGCCCTGAAGTCTGGCATAAGTGGTTTTTTTAAAGGTGCGCAGGGATTATAAGGTTTTTGCAAAAGTGTTGGAGCACTCTGTCGAGTAGAGGATTGCTTAGATATTAGAATTAGAGGCCCAGACGATTTACTCGTAGAAGGTGTAGTAGACTTTGCTTTCCAATATGGTATTTCTGTTGAAGTGGTAAGTGGTCTGATCGTCGGTGGGGATGTGCGAGGTGTCATAACCAGGAGATTAGTCGGTTCAGGAGTCTTCGTTTCCGGGCCTGGAGATTCACTTGTCGTTGGAGGCGTAGCAGGTGTGCTAAACGCGACTTTAGTGGGTTTAGGAGTTTTGGTTTGTTGAACAAGCGGAACACTTAGCGTAGGAGGCAATTCAGTAAGTTTAAGTTTCGACATATCTGGTTTAGAAGGAGACTGACGTTTTAATGGCTTTGTGTGAATAGAAGGAAGAGGCTTAGGTTTTACTCCAGTTTTTTGAGGCTGAAAAACAAATAACGAGAAATAAATCAAGGTAATTAGTATGCTTGCGTCAGGAGACAAATTAATATGTATCCTTGCCTTACATAAATGGATTTTTTTTTGGAAATAAAATATTTATTTACCTTGGAATCTTTTGGTACTTTTGATTCACCAATTGCAGATACTGTAATGCGTTTAGAGGCACTCATTATTAAAAAAAAATATATATGCAGGTATAGTTTAAAAATTTGGACATTTTTTAAACACCACTTAAAATACACTAAATATTATTTTTCAAAAGGCTTACCTGTAATGTAGAACAAAATAATAACACAAAGACATTTCATCTTACTCGCACACGTTTATTTATTTTAACAATAAAAATATGTAAACGACCATTACTGTCTCTGGAAATAAATTGATTGAATAATTGTAGTCAGTCAATGTAGCAGTATAGGCACTTATCTTAATATTTGAGTCAATTAAAAAGTTTCTTAATGGTAATTATTATTATTATTTAGATAAAAATATTTAATGACTCAAGTCTTTAGTGAAGACAATAAAATTTTGAGATAAACAATATATTTATTCAGTACCTGTTTATTAAACATTAAAAAAAACTTTATACAAAAAGTATCCCAAAAAAAAAAATATTCTTAGCAAAGCTAAAACAAGAGAAAATCAGGAACCCAAAAATAAAAACATAGGTACTTTAAATAAAATGATATCACATGAAATACATGTATTCTGATAAAAAACAAGTCGAATATAAAAAGAAAAAAAACAGCAGCATGGAAGTTGCACAATATAAAAAATCATAAATTCCTCAGGCATTAAGTCCGCCTTTTTACAGTAGTCTTTTTACTTGTGTATAAAGTTTAAAAAAAAAAAGAAATTACATAGTTAAGACTGCCCCGGCCACACCTGGCTCTCAATCCAGTCAACAAAACTAGCTACTCTAGTATAAACTCCTGGTAACCCTGGCAATCCGCAGCCTATGCCGAATGATGTGATGCCGACCACGTAGTTCATGTTGCCTTGCGTTGTGATCGGAAGGGAAATCTTCACTTGAAGTGGTCCACCGGAATCACCCTACGAGAGAAAAATAGTAACGTTTCATTGTGGACGATGCCATAATTGAAATTTAATAATTTTGGTTATAAAGAAAGAGAGAATGGAGCATTTGCATTCAACTAAGTCGCCTATCAGAAGTGTAAATCAGTCATTTGCTAAAACTTTGCTATTGTTTTAGAATCGCAACCATCATACTGCAAAAATAGTTGCACTTTGACCAGGAAAGATTTGCGTTTTGGCCTCTGAACTGTTCTTTTCGGCTACCTGAGGATACGTGTTCTCGGGTCGGTAGTCGAGTTTCTTCATAAAAAAGTGTTAATACTTGTCACCTGGTGCCGTATTATGACGTGTTAATGCCATCATTTTTCCAGTGTTAGAGTAAGATGGAGCTATAGAAGGCCGATAGCACCATACTTTTTTCGCAGTGGAATAATACGGCTCCAGGTATCAGTATCGGTCAGGTGGACCGCTAACCTGGTGAAGGCCGCAGGAATCCGCGGGATGCGAGAGGCACAGAATCTGTTGCAAGTGGTGATGGGAGGCCTATGTCCAGCAGTGGACGTCTATCGGCTGAGATAATGATGATGACTTGTCACAATTGTCACCAATTTACCTGACAAGCATCCACTCCTCCTCTCAACTTGCCAGCACAAAGCTGATGCTCCTTCAGTCCACACCAGTTCCTGTTGCAAGATTTTCGGAGCAAGCCATTGCATGTGGCAGAGTCTATGATGTCTACTTCTGCTGTTAGGAGCTCAGAAGATGTCTGTAAACTTCCTAAAGGAGGAAAAGGGACTAGTGAGTAGTTAGGTTACATTTCTAAGCAAGCGTGTAACATAATAATATGGTCGACAGGTGAATTTTCATCTATTATAAATTAAAGTCGTTTTTCGTGTTTGTCTGTTCTGCCAAGTCGTAAAAACCATGCGAAGCTGCCGGTCGATTCTGTAAAAATCTCACCGTGAAAATTTAAGGTGAAGTGAGCTTGAAGTGAACTGTCACTGCTTTAGCATCAGCATTGCTATTAACTGTAACTATCTATATACATATAAATAAATAAATAAGTATATATATATAAATATATATCTATATAAATATAAATATAAATATAATTATTTATATACATCTATCTCACCGTGAAAACTTAGGTGAAGTGAGCGTGGAGTGAGCTGTCATTGACATCGATACTAAAGCTAAGGCAGTGACAGTTCACTGCAAGGTCACTTCACCTACTTTTTTCACAATGAGATTTTTACAGAATAGCACAACAGGAGCGGGTCACTAGTATAATAAAATGTGATAAATAAATAGAGAACACGAGATAACATTTTGAAGTGGATTAAATAGATAAATATTTCACAATCTTGCTAAGTAAAATGCTAGCAAGATAATCAGGAACAGAAAGTAACATTGACTTCTTTGGATGGAGGGAGACCTACTTACAGCTGTAAATCGGAACTAACGACGCCATCTTGGTTTTCAATACATTTCACAAAACAATTACACATTTGCTTACTCATGTTTACCCTGTCCTTGTAGTAGAGTACTGTGTACCTGTGTACCTGAGGGCCCAATTCTTTGAATTAAAAAACGTTCACATTCGCATTATTCACAGAATGAGATGCGAATGTGAACGTTCTTAAAAATAAGGGAATCGCCCCGCTGATAGTTTTCCATAAGTTTACATTAACTTTTTGGGTGAAACAGCGTCCAAGAACTAAACAACTCTTAGTCAGTCGTAAAGTATAAACCTAATATTAGTGGAATGCATACATCTGTAAACGCGAAACTAAAGCCAGATTCAGTCTTCAAAGTAATCCTTACCAGACTGCACAACGCCCCAGCCAGTAACTTCAGCCCGCTTACTGAACATGCCAACATCATGCTTGGTCCACAGACAAGCAGGTTGTATGTCTGCAGAGAACAGCAGCTCCTGATCCAGCTCCATCAGGGCTATGTCGGAGTACTGCTTCGGAGACTTGTAGTCAGGATGAACTATCACTTTGATAATGTTCACGTCGTGAGCTGCGATCCCGTTTTTGTCCTGAAGAAGGCAAAGATTAATGTTAGGTACTGTGCTCTGACTACAGAGGGTCTAGCATGTACACACACAACGTATACGAAACGTAAATTAGAAAGATTTTTAAATCGAAAATACAAAAAATACAGTGTGGTCTTACAACCAAAATCAACCTTTTATGAATCTATAAATGGTTCCATTTTATTCTCCCCCTTACAGCTGTGATAAATTTTGTTCCAGCAATTGTACTATAAAACTGAAGTATTCAGATAAGCTTTTACAAATTACTGTCCATCAAATAATGAATCCTATCAGGAGTTCCAATCATGATGACGGGACTTTTATGGGATATAAACGTCTACTATTGATCATAGGAATATGAACGGACAGACCACGTTCTTTAAAATCGTTACGAATATAATCACCATGAATATATTATCAGTCTGTTAAAAGAAACCCAAAAGTTACTTACATGGTCAAGAATGTTCCTAGAGCCTAATCTGACGATCTTGGGCACGGTATCGGCAATGGTGGTATCCAGTTCTGATGCCCTGGAGCAGTGAGCAGCCGTCAGCACGAACTTCGAGCTGATGAGACTACTACCACACATGAACTTCCATGTGCCAATCACCATCTTCCAGCCTATGGCGCCCTGGTAGATGAAAAATTCTGTACAGTAAATATAGCATGGAAAGTAATTATTAACATTACGAAAAACAAATCATAAAATTAAAATTAAATTATTTTTCTTGGGTCAGCTAGCACACGCCAGCCAATACACTAACAAAAACATTTAAAACTATGTTCAAGCAGAAATAAAAAGTAAAAACGTAGACAGAACTTAATACCTAAATAAAAGCCTCCAGGCATTAAGGGCGAGTCCGCTTACATGTGCAATGGATTATTAATAACAAAATGCAAATTTCTGGAAAACTGGCAATCTTCCATTTACCAGAAACAGCTTTCTGAATTATGGCATCCTAGTAGAACAAGGATACAGAATACGGAAGAATATTTATTGTCTGACTTGTTTCTGAAGTATATATGTATACAAGGCCTTATCAACAGACTCTTACCATGTTTGGATACTCTCCTTGTTTTGTCGAATGACCTCCCATGATGCCAGGGACGGACATAATTTCACGACCTGTGAAAAGAATTATGATTATTAGAAACCCTTCAATGCTTGAAAATCTTACCACGGAACTTCCATAAACTTAAAATTCGTTTGCCCACACGTATTGAAATAGACATTATTCAAATAAACTTACACTTTTCAACCCTTTTCGCTTTTTCATCTCTAAGTTTTACTTGCCAGATGTACTCGTAACATTCTGAAATATTTAAAATAGTTTTGTTACATTGCTCTATTCATAACACTTTGAGATAAATCGGAGAATCAAATAAATTTGCTACTAATAATACGAACAAAGCTAACGTAGTGGACATTGCTTATTGTTATTTGGACTATTCTACATAAATATGGCATAATTGCGTTGCTTTTTGACATTGTGGGCAGAAATAAATGCAATGTCCAAGTTTATTTAAAAACTGATTATTTTTTACAAAAATCTACTCTAGTGAAAATGGCTAGGCAGCAAGGCTATTTTTAGATGAGGTCACACCTGGCCATGAACCACACAACATAAAACGTGATGTCATTCCGTGCGTGTCTATAAAATAGGAAGGTAATTCCCAATAACAACTTAAACAACATTGATATTATTCTATATAATTCTAGAGGTAAATAAATCATCGGTGAAATTTGTGTAGTTTCAAATGCCCTTACATGGGGCACGCTTTTATAATTGTACTACAATCTTTCAAGGTGATAGTGACCAGATATTTCACATCATCTTCATCTGCCTAGCCTTTTCCCAACTATGTTGAGGTCGCCTTCCAGTCTAACCGGATGCAGCTAAACACCAGTATTTCACATTGAGCGACTGCCTATCTGACCTCCACAACCCATTATCTGGGTAATACGATAACCCGTTCCCCTTGACAAGATATTTCTACTCCAACATATTTTGACTTTACTTTATACTATTTTGACAGTGTTTCGTGCGACGTGTACTACGTACTGCTCTTTCTCGTGACTAAAGGGTCCCCGAAACGATCAATTGCCATCAATTTATATTGTCAATCTTTCAATTGCATTAGTAGACGATCAACTTGCGCATTAATGTGCATCAATCACGTAAAATTGACAATTGCAATTGATCGTTTAGGGGAAGGAATATAGTGATATTCCTTGGGTTTGACGACAGCCAGTTGGCGTTGAACAACATATTTAAAACATTATTATTTCCCTGTCATCATCAAACAATTGACGGAATCAGATGTATTAAGATCGTTTAGCAATAAATGTGTTTAAATGACTCGTCGTGCAAGCGGGTATATATATAATAAACTTACTGACGTCGCTGATCCTTCTACCAGGAGCCCTGAAGTCTGGAACTGGTGGGTTGTACGGCGCGCATGGACCATTAGGATCTATTGGAGCGTCATAAGGACGAGGGACTTCCGGGAGCGAGTCACGCATTGAAGGCAGTGGAGGCAATGGTGGAAGTGGTAAACTTCCAGGAGGCTGAAACGAGAAGGTTTAGTGTACTAAGGATACCTGTTTTTAGGCAAGTTATTTTCTGTAATTTCGGGTTTTTTCGCTAATACAGAGCACTTCTTGTTAGGTTTGTCATTTTTGATCTAGTTATGTCCACTATTTTAGCAGCGCCTCTGGTCGTAAGCCTACGCTCCTTGGCTACACTAGTGGTAATTTCGACATATAAATGTCTAGCGCAGTCGGGATTTAGGTTTTTATTTTTACTATAAGTACTGTAATGTAACACTTGGAATCTAGGTACTTACCTATATTTTATTGTATAGCAGGAATTTTGCTTTATTGATTTACCACTAGTATTAGATTACAAGCCGTGAGCCTGATCGGATTTACCATCGGCAAAAATGGCAAACTTCCATACTAATTTTCATCCCCTATTTTACCCCTTTGAAGATAAATTTTCAAAAATCCTTGTTTGGTGCTCAGTTTCGCTACTTAAATAAATAATTTTTGTGCAACATTTAATGGTTCTAAACTTGCCTATCAGTGAATAAATGTATGAATTCAAGACTTTTATATTAGACTAGCTGCGCCCCGCGATTTCACCCGCGTAAGTCTCGATCCCGTGGGAACATCGGGATAAAAAGTATCCTATGTCCCATTCCAGGTCATGGTCTACCCATGTGCCAAATTTCATCTAATCCATTCAGTCGTTTTAGCGTGAAAGCGTAACAAACAAACAAACTCACTTTCGCATTTATAATATTAGTTAGGCTGTATAAAAATATTATTTACCTGAGAGTTTGTTGATTCATTCCGTTGCCCGGTTGAAACATGAATCGATATAACTGTAATAGATTATATACATAATGTTATGTATGTCATGTTATGTTAATAATAATTTATCACAAAACTGATCACTGTTATCTCGCTAACAATATACAAACTGCCTTACCGATCAAACATAATTCTAAAATCACACATCTACATATTTTCACACTCATTTCTCGCAATTGGATAATACTGAGTAACTAATATTTTTGGCACAAGAATGACATGTAGGTAGGTGTATGTCCGTCTCAATTACCGTTTCGCACATGACTGAGAAATATTTTAACGACCCAACCTGTCTTTGGAACGAAATAAATTCATCGATTTGATTTGTCATTGTTATTTACTAAGAAAAAATAAATGGTCATTCTTTAACGTATTCTCTTAATTTACAAATGCATTACACTTAATAACTGTGAATCATTGTAATTACGGGACTTACTGGTTTATGCTAAGTATAAGTTTTCATCCATAGAAACTATCTTTTAAGTTGAACGGTTGGTAATTGAGATAATTATGTATTTCTTCATGTCGTCATATCATTTTTTTGTTTGTGCTTGTAGACATAACAATAATAACTTTTGGTGTTTTAATAGCAATGCATATTTAATTATACCTTTAAAGTAAACAAAAAGTACTTAGTGGAACTTTTAATATCCCGTACCTATTCTAGGTATTAATGTATTGAGCACAGAAAGCATCTATTAAAATAAATTCGCAACCTAAATATATGGGCTAGGTTACCTAAATAATGCAACAATTTCAGAATAATTATAAATCATCAAGTTGCCACGTGCCTCGATAGATGGCGTTGTACAAATCTTGTTCGTTTCTAAATCGCGCTATGGTTTCGTTACCGCGCCGTGTATAACCTCGACCGACCGTTTTAGTGTTATCTCTGGTTTCCCTTCAAAACGTATAAATCTTTCGCCTTTTACTAAAGATTTCCGTGGAGGGGGACACTCAAATGAGTCTATATTATTTTTGAAATGCTCTGCTTCGGCAGAGTTTATTAATCATAATCTATTATCAATACATATTATAAATACCGACCCTAACATGGTTGGGAAAAGGCTAGGCAGATGATGAATACATATTATAAATAAAGTCCCTTTTGGTGTTTGTCTGTATTCCCGCGTTCTTCTAAACCACGCAACAGATTTTGATGAGGTTCACCATCGTTTAGAGAATATATTCCGGAAGGTTTATGTGTATAAATGGTAAAATATTTTAATATTAAAGTTACATACAACTATGAAATCTCGATGTTTTTTCCTGTAAAAACCGTGCGAAGCAGGTGCAGGTCGCTAGAACACTATGTGTGACCAACTGACTACCAACCAGTCTAACCACTTTGTCGTGTCTCAAATCAAACACTTTAAAACTATTTGGTTAGTAAATTAATTTGACCACTGATTGGTTCTTTAATGATTGCAATTAATTGCTTAGTTATGACACTAGACCCTTTGTTTTATCTCGTTTGATAATTTGTTTATGATGACGTATTATACTTGTCACTGATAGATTGTTTAATCTAAATCATTTTCATTGTGAATTCAGAGGGACAATTCTGGTATTTTTAAGGGCCTACCCAACCTCAAATTTTATCTCGCTCGCACCAAACTACTCGCGGCCTGCGTGAGAGCGAGGCGGAGTGGGGTGCTGGCGGCTCTCAAGCCTCGAACAGTTAAAGTAATTGCTTTTTACGGTGAAAACAATGGTAATTAAAAAAGATAAGAAAAACATAAGACCTGATTTACAGTTAGTTCAATTAGTAATGAAAGTTTCATGATCTAATTTGCAGTATTTTTTAATACCATTGGTTTATAGTTCGGTTTAGAGGTAACTTTGGTTTTATTTTCTATTGATAAAATTTGTATGTAATCGTATTTTCGTCAAACATAGGACCTAGCATCAATCCTCAACTATAACATATATTTATTTCAAAATGAATGCTGTAGTATTTTCGGCATAACGGAGGATCATACTAAGCAATTTAAGGTAGGGTAGGCCTGAGAACCTTCGCAATCTAATCTCAGTCCCAATCCGCCAAAAATGCTTCAAATACCCCTCAATTTTTGACAAGTTTTTTAAATTGATGGTCACTGAGATCAGATTGAGACTAGATTTTTGACATTTAACCCTTATAGTTTCGCCATGTCCGTCTGTCTGTCTATCTGTCCACGGCTTAGCTCGGAGACTCATAGTGCTATAAAGAAAACTGTAATATGGCATGGGTATACATATAAATTACGCCGATAAAATGGTAAAATATAAAAGTAAAAATTTCTTTTTTAGGGTACCTCCCCTACACGTAAATTGGCGATGATTTTTTTCTCGTCAATCCCATGGTGTGGGATATCGTTGGAAAGGTCGTTTAAAAATAATGCGAGTTTGTCAAAACCATTTGTGGATTCAGGGATGCGTTTGCGAAATATTAAGGTTTAAAGTGATAATTTTTGTTAGAGTCTGGTCTGGTTAGTTTTCAACATGTGAAAAAAATCACAGCAGTAGTATATGTAACGAAATTAAAAGGAAAACTATCACAGCTAAGTAGGCTCCACAAGTTACCGAATAATAATCGACCAACTTAAATTTGCAGTTGTAAAAACATGTTCTCACAAGTTTTTTAACTACAATGTTAACTTTGTTGGATAAATTCATCCCAACTACGGAACCCTTCATTGTGCGTGATTTGACATGCACTTGGTCGGTTTTTTATTTATTACGGGAATTGACCTTCTAATGCCTTGTTACTGCTGTGCCCATCTTGTCTTCTCCATCCTATTTAGTTCTAGAAGAGTAATCATTGATATTAAGTATAATTACATTTCAGTTTTTTATAATCAATCAATTCATGTTATTTATTACATTACAGGTGTACATAATCTATACAAATCTAGACTAAGTTTCGAGTTCTTAGTTTTTTTAAATCTCTGGCATAAATACCTATTATACGTTTATTTGAAAAAATATTACCTATTAATTTAATACTTAGTTCAGCAGGCTTAAAACAGTCACTTTGGCAGAATCATAATAGGAAAATATTATAGTACCTACAACTATTTTAATGCACTTCAGGTGTTTACCTACATTAAGTCAGATACCAAAGCCTTGAAAACAAGAACATTTTCGTGAACTAAGCAATTGCATTTTTATAATACATTGCATATTGTCCATCCAAAGGTTGTCTGTCAGAAATCGCTGATTGCGATGAGACCCCTCATTATAACATAGTACCAGGGGGCCAAGTCTACTAATTTACAAACGTGTCAATGGTCTCACAATGATGAGTTTTTGACGATTTGCCATACAAAATCTGGCAAAAACTCATCATTGTGAGACCATTGACACTTGTAAAGCTGTATTAAAACCAAACTTTGTAAAAAAGGGTACTATAAAATTTCAGATTATTTAGAAGACAAAAAAAGCATGGGATTGAACTGCTCGCTCTGCTAAGCTTTGTAACATTTTGAATATTATGGAAAATCATCACCAGTTTTATATATAAATTGACATTATTGAATATTACAACAAAATGACATGATTACTTTTAAAGTATTGTATTATTTTAATTATTGTAAATGTGAGGACTATGTGGAATTTTGTTTTGATTTCTTTTTTCGTTCTCAGTTAGTTTTAACGATGGTCTGGCAATTTGAGTATTTTATGCGACCTACCCAAATGTCCTTTCTTTGGTATTGTTCGTCGAGTCGTTGAGCTCCTTAAGTTCTGAGTTGAGCTCCACTATTACTGACAAATGCTTGCACTGACTGGACAGGTCCACTCAAATCGTTGTGGTTCTTTCCTCAAAATACCATTTCAGACGCCAATCTACATGGTCCTCATATGGTCTGACCAAGATTATGTCTGGACTTTAAAAGAGACTGCGACCTCTGAGTTTGTTTCGGCCTTTCTTCTCAGAGTAGTCAGATAGGAAACGCCGACCTCATCTAGCTTATTTTAAATATTTTATAATATGACGTGTAAAAGTGATTCCAAAATCCTATTCACAGAATAAACAATTTCATTTCATTTCATTTCATTTTATTTTGTAAATTAGTAGACTTGGCCCCCTGGTCGACAGAGCTCTGCTTGGCTGAAATTATAAATATATCGTCTAGGTATATCAACGTTGCATCACATTCCCGAGGCTTTGAAAATAGAGAAAACGAATTTACCCAGATATGAGACCTAGCTACATCGATTTTTAGCCCCCGTAAACCCCTCTATTACAACTTTCATCAAAATCGTTAGAACGTGATTACGTATATAATAAATATATTATATAAATATATTAATAATATTGCTCATTCAACAGTATAGGATTATCACCCCTTTTTCAAACTTGTTCGTATTTCCTGTCCTTGGTACAAACTATTATCTTTGCCAAGAGCAAATGCACACCGCGACTTTTATCACAGGACCACAGATTTGTCACTTTTTGTAAGTTGGATTATATATCATCCAAAATCAAATATCTGAAGACCCATAAAGAATTGACTCACTTTTTCCCCCCCATAAAAACACACTCACATAAGAGAAGACGATGCACCCGCCATAGCACGATGTATCGTAACCGACCCACGAGAGTTATTCCTCAATCCTTACCGGAATGAATAACTTACAGACTTGCCTCATCAAATATAGATTCCCGTTTTTCTCCTTTCGCCTCCTAACTTGGATTCGATGCCTTTTGACTACGGTCAACTTAGAAACTTTCTCATTGGTTACATATTTGTTGTTTACATTAAAAAGAGAAAGAAAGGTTCCTTTGAACTTGTTTGATTGGGGTCATGTGTGGACATTGGGGTTCCGTAACTATTGCTAGTTAAATGACAAAAAGGGAACCCTTATAAATTCGTCACGTCCGTCCGTGTATTACAGGCATTTTTGCTATAGAATGTTGGGACTATGTCATTGTTGGAAATTCCCGCCCAATATTAAATTACAAGAACGAAATTAGCTTCTGTAAAATGATAGTTTTCGGGTCCGATTTTAATGACGTCATAGTATTTTTTTTATGTGAATAACTATAAGCTAATCCTAACTTAATATTATAAATAAGAAAGTGAATTTTTTTGTTTGTTACGCTTTCACGCTAAAACTTGTCACATAGGGTACCATGACCCGGAGGAGGATATAGGCTACTTTTTATCCTGGATCGCAGACGAAACCGCGGGAAACAGCTAGTAATATTATAATTAAACAAACACACAACTTGTTTAGGGAAACAAGACGTGCTGTTATGTTATTGTAATATTATAATTATTCAAATAAACTGAGACAGTGAGCCGGGGTTGCGGCAGACCACGTAGGAGATGGCGGGGTCGCGGCAGACCACGTAGGAGATGGCGGGGTTGCGGCAGACCAAGTAGGAGATGGCGGGGTTGCGGCAGACCACGTAGGAGATGGCGGGGTCGCGGCAGACCACGTAGGAGATGGCGGGGTCGCGGCAGACCAAGTAGGAGATGGCGGGGTTGCGGCAGACCAAGTAGGAGATGGCGGGGTGGCGGCAGACCACGTAGGAGATGGCGGGGTGGCGGCAGATCACGTAGGAGATGGCGGGGTTGCGGCAGACCAAGTAGGAGATGGCGGGGTCGCGGCAGACCACGTAGGAGATGGCGGGGTCGCGGCAGACCAAGTAGGACATGGCGGGACGAGCTGGATAGGTTCCATCAAAACTGGAAGGAGGACGCGCGGGCTCGCGAAATATGGACAGCTTAGGATAGGAAAAAAAACTGAAAACATAAAAATTATTGCCACTCCATCAAAATATCGATCCCACAAATAAGTAACAACAGTTTCCACATGACTCGATAGAGTTTCTATAATAATTCGTGTTCGTTTCTGAATCGCGCTGTGGTTTCCCGCGCGGAGTATACAAAGCTCGGGTGACTCATACATAGTTATCTCGGGTTTCCCATCAAAACGTATAAATCTTTCGCCCTTTACTAAAGATCTCCGTAGACACTCAAATGAGTCTATAATATTTTTTAATACTCTGTTTCGCCAGAGTA
Source organism: Lithophane leautieri (assembly GCA_949152455.1). Taxonomy (NCBI): domain Eukaryota; kingdom Metazoa; phylum Arthropoda; class Insecta; order Lepidoptera; family Noctuidae; genus Lithophane; species Lithophane leautieri. The sequence continues at coordinate 2,721,370 of OX424474.1, read as the reverse complement.
AGAATTCCGTCTTGCCAAAAAGTAGCATGGTATTGTTGTGTAAGTGCCGAAGTCCTGAAGCAAATTGTCCAGCTATCACCTACACAGGGAACGAGTGTCCAAAAAATAAGCAGAATATCAACAACAAATACCTATATTAATCCAATATTTCTCAGAAACCGTCCGACGTTTATTCGTTTGGACGTGGTCATATTGTCGAGGCTGACAACTCGGACGCGGCCCGAAAGTGGTCCGCGCGTATGAAAACAAACGGCGACTACGTGTTTTGCTTGCTGTTGATGATGTATGAAAATGAAAAACAATGCAATTGTAGATATGGTGTTTCTATATCTATTCACATTATAAATTAAAGTCGCTTTTCGTGTTTATCTGTATTAATACGATAAAGTAACATTTAACTAAGAAATCTCGATGTTTTGTCAAGTCGTAAAAATGGTGCGAAGCAGGAGCGTCGCGAGTAAATATTATAAATTAAAGTAGCTTTTCGTGTTTGTCTGTATGTCCGCGTTGTTCGTCTAGACCACGCAACAGATTTTGATGAGTTTTTCACCATCGTTTAAATAATTTATTCCGGAAGGTTTATGTATGTATAATACGTTAGTATTAAAGTTACAATATATCTAAGAAATCTCGATGTTTTGTCAAGTTGTAAAAACCGTGCGAAGCAGGAGCGAGTCGCTAGTTATATATAAAAATGGGTACAAGGCATATAACAACCACACACAGGCTGATTGATAAAGGTCGCAAAAACTCAGAAGGTAATTTTTGATGACCTTTGTAAATCATACATGGGGGTGTGGCGGTATATACATCGCCACATGCGAACTACGCACCAAAGACCTGACGTCACACAAAAATCCTGACGTCACATAAATCCTGCATCGCGCAATTAAAGTTTACCGTGCAATGGACATATATACAAAAACCCGACATCAATCGTTGGGCAGTTGCCCGCCAGACACAACACCCGTCTGGTCGGAAAATCCTCCCTTTTCTATGGAGTATGAGTGAACTATACACCCTGTTCCTCACACCCCTAAAGGGGAACCAACTTTTCGTGGTTAAAACTTCAACTAATCATGGTCGCCAGTTTGCATCAGATAACGTTTCAATTACACCTAAGCTGCAGATGGCAGAACCCTATTCTTTATTTCAACTCTTAAATGGTTGATGGCTCGCACCCTATCTCATGGGACTCAAACATAACTGGCGAAATGTGAGTATACTATAGTTACATCTCTACCTAACCCTGCGGAGATTACAGGCGTGATGTTATGTCATGTAATAATTTATTGCTACAACCCTTGAAAAAAACCAGGGCTAGGGTGAATTTTTACGTCTGAACATACTCCACAGAACATAATAACGAAAAGTCTCAATACCACATCCACTATTCCAACATAATCTAAGGCTCGTTCACAAGTAAGCAAGCACAGTTGATCTGCCGCAAAGCCAGCTTGTTTAGACCATTGCATGTGTAACTAGCTTTATAACCCTCATCCGCCCTCATCGCGTATTCAAGAAACACGCGGGTTTGACTAGAGAAATAGAAAGTAACCATGTACTGCGTTGTTTGGTTAGATACGTGCTTGTCTTTGTAGAGAACCTTTTTTCGTAACTCTGTCACTGCTGAACAAAAGCGTCCCAATGATTGTCAATATCATCGGTATTGGTAGGTCATCGCAGTTTTTTTTTGTTTTTTATCTCGTATGTACTAATTGGTTGCTACATTGGTTGATAAACAGGTAAGCCTTTTTTTTTGAACAAGTGTCTAAGTTTTTGTGATAAAACACTAATTGCTGATTGATTAAAACAATAAACTAACTGAAACCACCACTTGACGCGCAGTAAACCATACTTACTAACTTTGACTTTATCGCAGCTCATTTAAAATTGGACCCAATAAAACCATCCTACCTGGAAGTTCCTTATTTCTAATGAAATAAGGGTTATAATAGCTCAAGAAATAAAACGGTGAGGATGAATGTGACTAAAACAATGATGCCGTAACTTCCGTAGCAGGATCAGAATAAGTTTTTTCTAATTAGAATCCGATGAATTGGCCCTTTCCCGAGCGCGTCTCGATTGGAGTGCCGAAGTAATTAGTGACTCCGTTTTCTAACGAAATTCTGGGGATGCTGCCATTCTTTTTGGTTTTACATATTGGGGCTTGATGAGATTTTTTCATAGTTTCTTTTTAAAGCTTCTCTGTCTTTATTTCAGAGTTGAAGAGCGGTTCATTTTGACGTACTACAAAAGTATCTGCAGTGTCTGAGTAACAACAATAACATGAAGAATGGAGCATTGGATCTTGAAGCAGATTACTATTAAGACTTAAGAGCCTACTACTAATACTACCTCAGGTCAAATTCACTTTTCTTATTATACCATATTTTTATTCACTATCGAGAAAATTTTATGTAATCGTCTTTTCGGCAAACATAGTACCTACAATCAATCCTCAACTATAACATACACATATTTATTTCAAAATTAATGCAGTATTTTCGACACAACGGAGGATCATGCTAAGCAATTATATCTACTGTATATTATGTATATTGTGTGCCTTTCAGTCTGTGCTGAATAAATGTATTTTATATCTTATCTTTCTTTCTTTCTTCAATTTGAGGTTGTTTAGGCTCTTAAGTGTAGACAATTGGACACTCATTACAGTTTAGTGCCTCATGAGAAACCTATTTACTAGTTACAGAATTTACAAGAAAAGACAAAGAGCAAAAGCTCCAGACGCAAATTGAAAGAAAGAAAATACATTTATTCAGCATACACTAAAAGGCAAACAGTATACATAATATACAGCAGATAACAAAATAAAATGAAAGGAACAAATGAAAAGTGTAAACGTGCAGGACATTATCAGTGGAGTGTGCCTCACGGATGCGCCAAAACGGCCCAGTTCAGCAAAAATGCCAGACAACTAGTGCCTGACGCTGGTTTTCAACCGGACCCGAGGAGAAGAAGAATTAGAGAAGCGATGGTAGGTATATTAAAGACCAGAATTATTGTTATAACAATACAATGTGTTTTGTTTAGGAATTTGAGAGGACATAATGTTAGTTCAATAACAAGCGTAATAGGACAGTTATAGGCGGTTATTGGATATTTATCTGCGTCGAATGGGGAAGGAATACTAATGTAATTTGGCGCATGCGGCGTGCACGTACGGGGCGCGGAGAAGTAGCGTAGTTTTATAACGGTACAATACCTCCGCTCTCTAGGAAAACACACCAACTTACTTTGTAAATAACGTTTCAGTGACGTCATTCGCCGGGAAATTGCAGACGTTATGTGGCAACACACGAGTCGTAGGCAAAAACTGGCTGTCAGAAGCCAAAGACCGAGACGTCTGGTGTTTCATGGAGGAGGCCTTCACCCTCATTGTTTGAGGGGTTCATGGATGCTTTTTTGTTTGTAGTTTAATTTAAATAGAAAGAAAGAAAATACGTTTATTTGCGGCAAACATGACGCTAAGAAATACGAATACACGAAAAATAACAAATTGGGGGAAAATATGCGTCACATTCACGCAAAACGCATTCACGTAAATCAATTTATTATAATGCAACAATTTTATAAATATTACAATCATTCAATGTTATTTATTTATTTATTTTATTATTTATATACACACAGTAAAATACATAGAGATACAACATAATTATAATATGAGTACAAAGGTACTGCTTCTTTCTTAAGAAAGTTATATTGTTATTGGTAGTTGTTATTTTCTTCACATTTTTAATTATTGTTATTACTATTGTTACCAAAACTATTATGGTTATATTTTAATGTTAACTGCTTATCCAAAACCGAGATAAATAAATTAAAAGATGATGGAAAATACAAATTAATTAGATACTATGAAATGATGAGAAATATAATATTTCTTTTAAATCTATAAATTGTGTTATCGTATGTACTATAACTTTGTAAGAATAATGTTTTTTTTTTTTCTATGCCTGAAATAAAAGGGTTTTTTATTTTTATTTTATTTATGTGGCACTCAACGTTCTTTTTGGAAACCGTAGCTACCGTAGTACCGTAGTATGGAAACCGTAGCGTAGGGATTCTAGACAAAACTAGCTAAGCTGTAATCATGAATTTATTAAATCTATCAGTTCTTTGCATTGGTATACTATAAAGCAAGTAATTGGAAAATCCTTATCTTATCTGAACATGTCGTGAATTAGTAGAGGCGAGTCAGTGACTAACATACACAATATAATTGGCAGCGGTATATCACACACGGCGGATATGCCATCAAAGACAAAGTCAAAGACGGGAGTGTTGACACAAGAGATACCAGGAACTCAGGATATTTGATGTAGTCGCATCATAATCAAGTTGTACAGTTTAGTTACGATCTAGGCTGTACGTCAGACCAGTATATCTTTAATCCTGAAAATGAACCTATCTATAGTATGCTTTATAGTATGGTTGGATCTAATAGCTTGCTGTAACTGCTGTGAGGTCAAAAAACTAGATGTGTAGGTATGTCTATAAAGCGTTCTCATACGATAGATTATAATTTAGGAATATCTTGAACTAGCTGATACCCGCGACTTCGCCCGCGTGGATGTCGGTTATTATATACTAAAACCTTACTCGAGAACCACTCTATCCATTGGTGAAAACAGCATGAAAATCGGTGCAGGAGTTTTTGAGTTTATCGCGTACAGGACGACAGACAGACGCGGCGGAGGACTTTGTTTTATAATATGTAAGGATTTAATATTGATTTCCTCATAGAAATTCATAATTACAATGAATAAATACTAAAACCTCCCAAAATAAAAAGTAATGCCCTTAAAAACATTGTCATTCCTTAATTAGAATCACGTTTTGGGATGAGCAGATCTCTATGCAAGTCATCATTATCAGCCTAGCCTTTTTTCAACTGGGTTGAAGTGGGCTTCCAGATTGAACGGAAGCAGCTGAAAAACCAGTATTTTCCACGAAGCAACTGCTTATCGCCGCTTTAGAATAACCCGAAGAATTACCAAACTTAAGTTGCAATGGGCAGGGCACATTGCTCACAGAAGAGATGGCCGATGGGGTTGAAAGGTTCTGGAGTGGCGATCGCGTACCGGAAGACGTAGCGTTGGAAGGCCTCCCACAAGGTGGACCGATGTCCTCGTGAAGGCCGCAGGAATCCGCTGGATGCGGGAAGTACAGAACCGGTCGAAGTGGCGGTGCTTGGGGGAGGCCTATGTCCAGCAGTGGACGTCTTTCGGCTGAAATATTGATGATGTGTGATGTGGCGGTATCTACATGCCACATGCGAACTACGCATCAAAGACCTGACGTCACACAAAAATCCTGACATCACATAAATCCTGCATCGCGTAATTAAAGTTTACCGTGCAATGGACATATATACAAGAACCCGACATCAGTCGTCGGGTAGTTGCCCGCCAGACCCAACAACCGTCTGGTCGGAGGGTCCTCCCTTTTCTATGGAGTATGAGTGAACTTTACACCCTGTTCCTCATACCCCTAAAAACTGCTTATCCAGTCAGTGAGGCAGTCACAAGTTATGTCCTTTGCAAGTAAAGTTGACTTTGGTAAAAGCCGTTGTTTGTACAGTTCCCATTTACACTCGTGGCTCAATTCGAATGTAACAAATATCAATAGCGTGCGATGTGAACCTCATTACCAGTCGAGTGCCACACATACATACTGTGCCACCTGACAAATGTGTAGCAGAGCACTTAGATATAGGCTAACAGCGAGTTTGGAATAAAATAAAGGTCTTTTAGAAGACGCTAACAGACTTTGGGTAAATATCAGGCATGGATTTATGAACCAACCCTTACCCCTAGATTCACAGCGCAGAATGCAAAACGATTACGATTACATACGATTATATTTGCTGTAAAACAGAAATACAATTTAAAAAATTCTAGTTCATATTATTTTTACACGTTTTGGGCACGAGGCTTTTAGCATCTTTTATGTTCTATGGTTTACAAATATTATCAGCCAGTGTAGGAAAAAATTCGGTGTCGATAGAGTCGATTATTTTATGCAAAAATAATATTACCCCGTGTCGGTTGCGAATGTCGCGCGCCCGGCGCCCGGAGGTGCCATTTGGACTTGAACGCGCGCGCGCGGAAACCAATACTTATAACTGCCAGTAGGGTTCTGCATGTATCAGAAAGGTGTGGAAAATTTAAGGGTACGGTACAGACCATCAAGTAAGTTTGGGCCTTTACCACTGACTGGCCCACCAGACTCTGCTCCGAACAAAAGATCACTTCGGTTGAAAAAGTAGGAAACAGTAACTAGACGGAAAGTAAGCTCTCGCTTCCTCTAATGTCTTGCACCAAACTTCACTTTACGGCAGCAAGTTTAGCTCAAACTGCAAATACCTTAGCAGTACAACGCCGCAGAACTGTGTTTTGAATGCAACAAATCCAGCCGAATCGGTTTGCCACACAATGGAAACTAAAAAAGATAAACTCCACATAAGTTCATTAATATTAACATTTTATTTACACTTGACAAAACGTAAATACAATATACAATCGAACACTAAAATATATTATGCTAGCTTCCGACCGCGGCTTCGCCCGCGTGGTATGTCGATAAAAAGTAGCATATGTCCTTCCCCGGGACGCCATCTATCTCCTTGCCAAATTTTATCGAAATCCGTTCAGTGGTTAAGGCGTGAAAAGGTAACATACAGGCAGACAGTTACTTTTGAATTTTTTATATTAAGTACCTATGGATTATGTACATACAAGTACATAAATTTTAAAAATAAAGGGATGAGCTCATTGGGCATCAAATAATTCGTCCGTATTAGTGAAAAAAGTGCCCTGGCAGCATTGCCACGTTGGATAGCAATGATACTTTGACCTAAAAATTGGCCAGCCCTCTGGTCACGTGCAGAGTTGACCAACCGCTTGGCGATGTTCCCAAATACTCGATGAATAGCATATTATTTGAATGTGCAATACTAGGTATATCTATTAAAAAAAATATCATAATATGTTTTTTATGGAGGAGGTGGCACACCCTCTCTAAGCGGCAATTTTTTTTTTTACATATCAACGCGAACGCATTTGCGGGCCACAGCTAGTATTAATAAAATAGTGCCGATTAATTCATAAAAACTTCCAAATGAAAGTAAAATGTTTTTAAAACACTATTATGTAAATTGTGTTGTATTCAGTCTGTGATTTTGAGTTTTTTACTACCTTGGCAATATTTTAATACATATAATATTCTACACTCGAAAATACAAAATCAATCAAGAAATAAGCTACTGTTTCCGTATAAAATACATAGGTGTAGTGGACTTGTGGTCTGTAAAGAAAAATAGTATGAAAATACTGAAACTGAAAAAACGATTACGTTTTTTGTCCTGCTCGACCTTACAGCATAGTCACCATACCCGCGTTGATTTGCATTAAAACCGCTGCTCTGCAAAATGTTCTGGAAATTCTAGAAATTTGTGGACACAGTACGCACTACACTTTATGAGTTTAGTTACAATTAAAACGATTCATAACGTCATTTAAATTCATACTGCAGTTATAAAGAAGGGGATCTCTTTTGTTTTTATCTCAAGTTGCTGAGCCAAACCGTAATAATTTAGTTTTGTGTTTTTGCATATTACGAATTATTACATACAGTGCTTGGAAATTGTTCTGTAATTGCCTACTGAAAAGCTTATTCGATTCAGATAGTAAATTGATTCAGTCGTGACTTTGCGGAAATCCATTATGTAATCAAATTATCATTATTATTAATATTTTATCATTGTTATCTACGTCTACTGTATTTTACATTCGATTTAGCTTATGTTGTGTAGTTTAGTAATTTTCTCTTCTTTTTGCACGGAAGTATGATCATCATCATTTCAGCCCAAAGACGTCCACTGCTGGACATAGGCTTCCCCCAAGCACCGCCCCTTCGACCGGTTCTGTGCTTCTCGCGTCCAGCGGATTCTTGCCGCCTTCACCAATAGTGAAACTAGATCTCAACAGATATACACCTCAACTATTCATGAGTTTAAATTAAAATTGATTTGGTCAATAAAAGGGGTAATTGATCTTTACAGAACTTGTCAGGACAATTTTTGTATTACTGTAAGTCTGCATACCTTCTGAGAAAAATGTCGAAGTAAATTCCTTGACTTTTGAATTTACTTCGACACTTTCATTATCTATGTTTTGAAGAAAATCAACCAAAATCTAGGCAATAATTATCATCCCTGTATACTCCTCACCTTTCTAGTGGATAAATAATTTATCTAAACATCTCTGTAACAGACCGAGATATACTCGTAGGTACCTAAATATTAAATACAAAAATTAATTGATTTTCAAATGGTGAACAAACGGAATTTCTTTTACGGACTATTTATTATTGATGATTAATCAGATCCCTTACGAATTGGGATAGGTAATACCTATCAACCACAATCCATAAGTACCAGGACACCATAAACACTAGCTCACAAAAACTATTCGCGACACGTCGATCGAAGCGCGGCAGATCTTATTCAAATACGGTAAAAGCCCGCAGTATATATTTACCCAGTATTTACCTACACTCTGATGCCATTAGCCACGAAACGGGATCGAAGCGGAACGAATAAGGAGCAATTCACGCCTATTGCGAACCTCTTGTGAACCAACGAAATGTAATTTACATTTTTTCGCTTTTAGGATTTTGGGGGCTAAAAAACGGTTGAGATTGAGTCTGGACCCGAACTCTAAACTTTATCATCTTCTAATAGAATAAAGGCGAACGTAAATCCTTGACTCTTACAATTTTTTATTTGGAAAAGATGCTAATCAAACATAAATCTAATCGTTTTCTTACATAAAAGATTTTAAGACAAAACGATCTCTCGTAATTGAAAAGCCAACACTTTAACAATTACATCTCACGATTTAACTTAGTTTACAAAGTAAGTAAATATTTGGCAGACGATTTGCTTTGACAAAATCAGCCGCGCTGTCTAATGCAAGTCACTTAATCAGCCGGCTGATACTTCAGCTGAAACTAAGTTACAAGTCACTGCGGATGTGGCGCGGATACACGTTGGCCAATGTTGGGGCCATGTTTGCGCAACACATTCAGAGTTGAAAGTTGAACTGAAAAGTGTATTCGTGTTTTTGTTTACTAGGAGAGTAATAATAAAATTAAAAACACAGAAGCAGATAAATTTTGTTAAAAGTTTTGACTGTAATAAATTCATAACATCAAGAGAACTTAAATTATTCAAATGTGGGTTGTATATTTAAAACAGCCTGCGATATATTAACTCAAACCTAAACCAACATAGCCCACTACACGAAATTAATTTCATGTAAATTAACCAATATAGTGGAAAACCAATATAACTCGAAATTACATCCAATATTTGTTGAAATCCTTCCCCAAGTCTGCACGTAGCATTACGAACAACGCGATAATTTCGCGGCTCCGCCATTTTGTGGGACGCCTAATTGCAAAACTGTCATGGCGCCGACACAGGCCCGCATTCCCGCGCTCACAAGATTTACACTGAATGCCTGAATACCGCCCTGTGTCTTAGAAATCTAGTCGCCTCCGAGCACTCTTGAAAGGAATTTAGCCCGGATAATTTAGGGGGGAGTGTAATTTTTGAGGTGTGCTTTATTTTACGAGATTTTTCTGGGTAGGCACACTCAATACGCACGTAGGACTGCGATAGTAGATAGGTACGTAGTTAGTTTCTACAGAATACTTAAAAATCGTTTTATAAGTACAGCAAATTAGGGTAAGGAGCTCCTTCTAGCGACGTCTTTGAAGTACGTTAGGCGTATCTTGGACAGTCAACCCGCTATCGAAATTGCTGATAGTGTTTCTGCTCATGCTCCGTAGTTATTGAATTTAAATAAAACCTCAATATATATAAAATCCAGGCTTTACCATACTCCATACTAACCACTCAAAATGCACTCTAGAAAATACGAATAATAAAAATACGAGTGCATATACAATAAGCATATTTATTACTGGATTGTCTGACATATTCAGAATCGCTTTCAATTGGAATTCAATCCGAGTAATGCGTAACACTCGTTTCATATTGAAAAATATTTTGCTCAACAAGTTGACTGGGATTGCATGAGACTGCAGATATGAATGAAATTCTCTTTTAAAATGCTTCGAGGGCTTGTCAAACAAACGTGAGGCTAATATTCTGGTTAATGTGGTGTGTTTTAGATAGATAGATAGATAGATAGATAAAACATTTATTTGATGCACACAAAAGACAGCACAACATACAACGACAAGGTTAGCCAATTTACAAAAAAAAAAAAAACAAAAAAAAAATAGAAACAATAAAAGAAAACTAAACTAGACACAGTGATGACAATATTGTCTATGACAAACTTTAAAAAATAACGAGTAATACAAGGTGCGGTGTGCGTCTCAACGTAGCATCAAATGGGAGTCCAACTCAGCATGTGTCAGGCGAATATACCTGACGCTGATATTCTGCTGGATCCCTGCGGTGACATACGGACGTCGAGCAGATACATTAAATTAATATGTGAATTTGTGTACGGAGCAAAATTACGTAAGTACCCGCAATTTAAATAATCTATTATACAGTTAAGTTTTGCATTAGGAAACGTTGTCGTTCGATGATGAATGTCTATTTATTACCTTGATTATTTAGACAGATAAATGTATAGCGTATAAATTAATAATCATATAGTGGCGTAGGATAGTAAGCATAATAATTATAGAGGCGTAGGAGTAAATAAAATAATGGATTGACTGGATTAAAAAGTGGTTTCAATAAATAAATATAGGTAAATAAGGATATGTATTATAACTTTTTTTTTAAATAATTTTGTGTGATAGGGTCAGTAAAGGAAAAACTCTGTGTTCACTTACTTGGCTAAAATGCTCGGACAGGCACAAAAGTCGATAATATAAAACATAATTTTCTGAGCACAAAATTAAAATCGGAATAGAAAAAGAAAATAAGAAACTATTAGAATGATAATATTATAATATTCATTCCTAGCTATCTTTTAATTGTAACAAAATCTTCTTAATTTTTTTTAGATCAATTGTATATTTTATTTAAGATTTGTCAAAATAATTATAAAATAAACTAACTATTAATTCTTATCTATACGATTTCTGAATAAATTTTAAAATTATTTTGTGTTGATGTAAATGAAATGCAAAAGTAACAGTAATAAAGAACTTTTATTGCAGACCGTCGTACCTTGTGATAAGATTTTTAAGAGTTTTAAGTCTATAACTAGGTACTAAAAGATTAATATGAGTCCAAGGTCATAAGTTTACCAAACCGGTAACCCTAACCAAGACATCCCTACTCGAAATAGTCTACGAGGACCACAAAAGCCTGCCCTACCCTCGAATAATTTTTTTACACACTACATAAAAACAACCAATAAAATGTTATCTAACCCAGGGTACTAGGACGACATGAGCCGTTAGGAATACATACATAAACAAAAACTGTAGGCGTACAGGCGCACATAAAATTCCTTCTATCACACACAGCCCTATATATTTCCCGTTCGTTATTATAGCACATTTCAGTTAGTAGTAGGGATATGGTATGGGATCTAAAGTATCGATATTTTATCTATTAGGGTTGCAAAGTGTTTTCTTCTTAAAACCAAATGCCCTTATCCTGGACGAGCCCCCAAAATGTAGAATGTGGGATCTTGGGGCAAGTAAAATGCTTTAATAACAGTTTACTAATGGTTTATTTAGACACCGATACAATAAAAGTCTTCTTAAATTATTCTAGCTCATCTTCTGCTTTCAAAACCAAATCCCAAACTGCCATTTCCTTAATCTCTCCTCTCCTTCTCTCACCGTCATTCCTCTCTCTCTCACACACATTGCGTTCCATTCCTCCTAGACTTACACTCTACACTCATCCTACATACATAAACAAAAACTGTAGGCGTACAGGCGCACATAAAATTCCTTCTATCACACACAGCCCTATATATTTCCCGTTCGTTATTATAGCACGATTCAGTTAGTAGTAGGGATATGGTATGAGATCTAAAGTATCGATATTTTACCTATTAGGGATACAAAGTCATTTTTTTTTTTTTACTTTATATCCTTTAGACGGCGCCATATTCAAATCAATGTGACGTCACACGATCAAGGCGCTTCCAACGACACCTCGTTTGTCAAATTATGATCAGTAGTTTAGAAGCTATGAGGGACATAATTATGTATGTACACATGAACATACATACATACATACCGGTCAAAATCATAACCTTTCCTTTTGCTTCGCCGTAGTCGGGTAAAAAAGTGAGTCATCTGATACTTTACAACCAATTAGTCGTATTAACTACAATATTTTATCAACTCGCTAACCCGAAACAACCCTTCCAAAGTTGGGACTGAGATTTTAATCGAATACTTGCTCGGGTATCGCTTTAAGTTAGAAGTATCGATACTACCGACTTTACTATCGATATTTTTTTCGGACGCTAGCTAGTGGAGAGCCCCCTAGCGGAAGGAAGTGGCAAACGAGCGCCGGCACTTCCGTTCTTCTCTCAGCAATTGCAACTAAAGTTTTGTGTCAAACGTAATTACTCTATTGCCTTTTCTGTGACGCTTTTAGACCTATTTGGGATTGTGTAACATTTCTTTGTAGTCGCATTTTGTAAAGGAGATCTTTTCATTTGGGCCTTTGCAAGTGTCGACTTGAGTTCGTTGGTATAATGTCTATAGATACAGTGTCTTTTGTGTCATGATCTTCGTCTAATATGATAAAGTCTTAATATATTAGGCTGTATTTGAAGTTTGTGTTTACGTTAGCGTGTATCAAAATGGAAATGTATCAGATGTTACATCTCATGCATTTATCAATTAAATGTTAACCAATTCTTTAAATAGAAATGACAGCCCGCCCACGTACTTTGGTCCACCGTCTACGCACACTTGCTACGCATGTGCTACGGACTCTCGTAGCACCGTAGACTCAGTTATAATTCATTCCGAAGTAGACATCTACGAGCAATATATAATGACGTCACCAAACACGAAAATTCAAAAACATTCACCACAACACTTTATTACGTCACAAAGTCGTCTTTATTCGATACAGTGTAATATTTCAAAAATTCCCATTTCAATATTATTGATACTTTGACGTCACACCGCCATTACTTTTATTGAACACTGAATATGCGATCAGTTTTACGATTCTATACGCTATAGTGACTGAAATTATGCGACACGTAAGAGGAATGTCTTTGTAATAAAATAGAAGTTAAATGAATGGGAATGTGCATAAATGTACATAGGCAATCTTTTTTTTTTATACGTACAGAACCATAGCCATAAGCTTTTTCACAGAATATAAAGTGTTTGCGTCTAAACGATTATTGGTTTTTATTAACCGATTGTGTACTATATATTTTTTTATTTATTTTTAAGGTATTTTGTGACGACCTTTTCCGTTTTTATTTTAGTGTTCATCAGCGCAAACTTCTAAATGGCCTTCAATTTCATTTTTTTTTTAAACAGCTAGTTTCCCGTACACATAAAATAACCATTCCAAAACAGGCTTAGACCGCCGCTGCCGCTGGGCAAAAGTCTCCACACAATGGGTGCCTGAAGATGAAGGCGCCGCAGTGGCCGACCCAGAAAAAAAATTCGAGACCACCTGGACGCGTACCGCGAGGGCTGATCCGAAGGAGCGCGGGAAAAGAGTTCCTGGAAGGATTTGGGGTAGACCTTTGCCAAGCAGTGGGATAGCATGGGTGAACAAAAAAAAAACCAGCCAAGTGCGAGTCGGACTCGCGCACGAAGGGTTCCGTACCATTATATATAAAAACGGCAAAAAAATCATGTCTGTTGTATGGGAGCCCCCTTAAATATTTTATTTTATTTTAATTTTATTTAATTATTTATTTTTAAAGTGAATAGGATATAACTAAATATTCTGTGAATATCTCATGCGTCTACCTGTTGCCGTTATCAATATCGAGCTAAAACGAGCAATAAAATCACATTTGTTGTATGGGAGCCCCTTAAATATTTATTTAATTAAAAATTTCAACTGTCTAACTATTACGGTTCATGAGATACAGCCTGGTGACAGACAGACAGACAGACAGCGGAGCCTTAGTAATAGGGTCCCGTTTTACCCTTTGGGTACGGAACCCTAAAAAAACCATTGAATCATTCGCGTAACTACATACATAATATAGCCCATAAGTTATAGTCAACATAAAGATATCAAGTAGGTCAAACCTAACAAATGTTATCCTCACTACATCTTACGAGGCAAACTATTAATAATAACTTAAACTATCTCAGAAAAATGATTCCATACAGCGCTGGCTCTGTTCCAATATTCCGATCCGATAGTAAAATGTAATAGTTTTAGTTTACAAAAAAAGCATTACAGATGAAAATAAAATCTTGGTTTAAGCGCCCGTTTAAACTTTGTCTGCCGGTTCCTAAGAAAAACATTTGGAGAATTTTTAAAGTTAATATTTATGCAGAGAAAGAACATTTAGACAGTCTGCTCAATGAGGATTTTTACAAGTGTTTTGAAGCTTTTACTTTAGTAGGTACGTCTAGTCTAGAACATATCTTTCGGATGGGGCAACTAGAATCAGTTCTATTACTTTGTTTTTGACGATCAAAAGTGCCTTTAATGTGCCTACTTGAAATAAATTATTTGACTTTGACTTCTGAGCGATCAACTTGTCTTTTTTTTTGTATGCGTGTTTTATCATCATCTCCACCTTTTTTTTTTTTTGAGGGTGGGAAATCATCTAATTACTTCTCCCGCTCTGGGCGGAGCGGAATGGCGTGTCAGACTTTTACTGACTAAAACCCACCCGTGTTCCTTCATTTGCTGGTGCCAAGGTCCCGGTATCCCTTTCGGACTTTCCCGCAACCCTGGCAGGCATCGGTCCTAGCGGACCCCGCTAATTGTGCTGACGTCTCTTTGAGGCGCGCGTGGAACACGACGCGCCATCGACCCGGGCCTGATCTACTCCACCTGGGCTTCTAAAATATCAATGCTATGAATGGTCATACCAGGAGTCCATATCCAGTTCGGAGGTAATTATAAATGTATGATAAAAAGTTTTTTACGGACAGGGGGACATTGCTGCGGTTGCTTCCAATCCTCTACATGTAATTCCTTAGTTAGTCCAATTTAAAAGCCTACACGAATGTATGTGGGGTAATTACGTAACACAGTTACAATGGCAATGCCTTTCATTTTGACAGTTCAACAACATTCATCGCGTTAATTATGTTGTTGAGCGCTCAGACCAAATAAAAAACCAAGACAGAGCGCTGTTAACAGTGACGTGAGGCCGATTTCGTAAATTTTTGTGCACTTAGTTTGGTGTAGTTTGATTGTAGTGTCATTGTAAATAGTTGTAAATGTGTGTGTGTCAGCGTATATGCACAGAGCGTTGGTGTAGTTTTAGCATGCTTCACTGTATTTTTCGCAGCGCTCCGTCTTGGTTTTTTATTTGGTCTGAGGTTGAGCTGAGGAATTTTTCAAACATAGAAGTTATGGATAAGCAATTTCATCCATAATTCTTCGGATCGGGTTTGAAAGTGTGTAACGCAATTATAGTGATGGTGTTCGTCCGGCTGCTGTGCTAACTGGCTAATAATTTTATTATGTTTACTGCAACACTCGACTTATATCCTAGTACATCTCACAGAGAGGAGGCCTCCTGTGTCCCAGCAGTGGGAACAGAATAGGCTGATTATACTTACGGTAAAGAACTCAAAAACCAGGCATTAGTCCTTTTCTACAATATCCACAGGTGAAATGCCAATGGCCTTTTTCACAGCTTATCCAATTACAACTTTGACCCTCCATCATTGGGACCTAATTCTGTTATCAATGAACTGGCTCGTAAGACGATACGCCTGGCTCTAGATCCCATTACGTTGCTACTAATTGGTATTTGCGAGGGATTTTGTAACACCTAGGTATGTTTCAAGTGTATTTTTAAAACAAATAAAGGTAGACATATGAGCATCGTGAAAAATAACATCATGATCTTCCTGCTCTTGTCCCCTGTTACTTGTGGTCGGCGCAACACGTTTTCTTCTTCCACTCTCCCCTGTCAACCGTCACGCTATCATTCACTCCCTTCTCTTTCATATCATCCCTCACACAATCCATCCATTTTCATCGTGAAAAATAACATAAACAACACTTTAAATCAACTCTCTTACATTTTAGCTGATTGCACAAACACAGAACACACACATGTTAAACAAAGTATGGTTAATCCGGAGGTTAACCGGTGCAGTTAAACTAGTTTAAAATACCAGGGTTTAGTTACAAAATCTGTAAAAATATTACAAACGGGGACATGAAAAATACCGCAGTACCTAAACGGTTTAACTATTTTTAGTACTTATAACTCTTATTAATAATAACAAAGTTTGGCGTCCCCGTTGTTTGTGAAATTTGTTCCATGGAATGTGACCCTACTATGGGGGCTCGTTTCACGACAACCCGTCCAAACCGTGGTGGAGTGGTGATTAATGATACATTACACAAACTTACGATACAACGCTACAGAAAACCGTTAACTCTGTTAAGATTTTTTTGTCATTAAATCTAAATAAATGAACATACTAGTAAGCTTTATGCGGAATTGACCCATTAAAAAAAAAATATAAATTGGTATTCATCTTTTTATAAGGAAATATGCATGACGCAAAAATGACGCCTATACGCGACGGCGATCACTTTCCCAAGTTTCCATAAAGCGGAGAAGGTTTGCTTGCTTTCCAACGGAAACGACGATGGTATAATTCGACATCCTTAAAAAGTTTTAGTCATTTGTATCCTAAAATTGGCTTCATTCATATATCCGAAGTAGGTAATATCTGTAAAATCTACCACCTACTCAAGAATATATTTCAATGGCAAAGTCTTGGCAGCAACTTAGCCGTATAATACTCGATTTGATCAGACATTTGAAACAAAAACATCAGAGGCTGCAGTTTTAGACAGTTTTATCGTCTTCCACAATGAAGAAGGCCATAGATTTCACTTGGGAACTAGTTTTAATGTTGTACGTGGTAGTTCTCGGCGTATCAGTGTAATAGAAGAATAGAAAGCTAAATGTTACGTGTGTGAGTACTAGGGTGGCAGAGGTGTTAGAAGATTGTGGTTAACTCAACCTATTTGCTCAGGCTTGTTTTAAGGTTGTTATCCTACTTTCTTTAGAAAACCAGACCTTACATTTATTATAAAACAAAGCCCTCCGCCGCGGCTGTCTGTCGTCCTGTTCGCGATAAACTCAAAAATTACTACACCGATTTTCATGCTGTTTTCACCAATGGATAGAGTGGTTCTCGAGTTTTAGTATATAATAACCGACATCCACGCGGGCGAAGTCGCGGGCATCAGCTAATGTTTTATAAATAACATAATTTACGTGATAGCTAACTAAAGCATAACTCCCATCTGACGACGAAAATAAATTCTGGACAATGCGCAAAGACCTCTGTCGAACTTCGCTTCCTCTCACTTCGACACCCATCGATAACTTCTGAGTTCCGGTTCAAAGAATAGAGGCAGTTGACATCAAGAAACCGTACAAATTGTGTTCATGTACAGTCCGCAACGATATTTCAATTCGGACACAATAGAAACCTGCCTTCAATTCGTTAGTAGGGGCTAGGTCGCGATTGTGTTTAAATTATAAATGTTTGGCGCTCACAACTCTAAGTTTGGGTCGTTAAAGCCGCCCGGTCATCCGAGCTGACTACGTGACGCCGCCGTGACGCAATGACGCCGTGACAACGTTACGCGACGTGAATGGTGCTTGAGGGTTAACAAATTATGTGATGCAAATATATCTGATGGTTTATGGCGCTTTTCTTTATTGATCTTACATTAGTTTAGTTTAATTACTGTAACGGCTAGGTCTTTGCAGGTAGGCTGCGCAGGCCGTTATTGGATAGATGGTAGGTGTGTAGGGGTGAGTAATTAAAACCAGCTGATAATTTAATACATATATTTAGAACGGTAAGACCACAGCTAGGTCGCGGGTAAGGTTACTGACTTTCCGAGCACTCGCACACGAATAAGAATAGTACTTCCTTGGACTAGGTTGTAGATGGAGGTGCCTGTCCATACAGGCTCGGAGAGAGGCCGGCAAAGCCTACGTTAGAGAGGCCGGTAGGGCCTACGTGAGACGCCGGCAGTACGTGTCTATGACACGTGGCTGAATCGGAGGCATGTCCGCACAGGCCCGCAGGTAGCTCGCGGCGGTAGGCCGCAGGTTTAATAGGCCTCGTAAGGCATCGGTAGCGCACGTTGGCAGCACACCAATGCGTCCTGTCCCCAGCCGGAACGTAGAACCCTGGAAGCGCATTAGGGAGCGCATGTCAGAAGCGGTGCAATTAGCAGCAGCCCGCATGCGATGTGCCACCCTCTTCCCTTCTTCTAGCCACCAAGGAACAGCGTGGGAAGCACCGTAAATGAAAGCTCAACACATCGCAGCGGTTTACAGGCAGAGGGTTTGCAAACACAGCATAGCACAATGACAGATGAAAATAAGAGGTTATGTATGCGAACACGCGAGCATAAATCACAAAGTAACAATGATCATAGCAGATTGCTCACTTAATCGCTTATAATACACTGTGAGGCACTACACAACCTTGATGCAGTAGCAGTACATAGGTACATATTACAGTCTTCCGTGCACTGGATATTCCCCTGACGCGCGGTCCGCCATTGACACTCGCGAAGTCAGATAATACATAAGTGATGAAATCAATATAGATTATCCAGTGCAGAGGGTCTGGTACGAATACCATATTAATGTGGAACTCACCCTAGGTCGGGGTACGTAGAATCTTGAGGATCAGGGAATCGCTTCTATCAGCTAGTCGAGCGGATGTTGAAATGGCAGAGCGTCCTTAGGAAATTAGTGTTGTGCCACATTTTTAGTGATGTGGTTAGGAACTTACTAATAGTGATATATTTAGCACCACTCGACTATTTTCCGCTGAGACCCCTCACAATGCTACATTACCTACATGCAAGATTGTTTAAATATTCAATCTGTTTTTATCCGCCTAAAGAAAACGCTAAAGATGCAAACAGCAATACTCTAGAACAAACATGGGAGATTGGCCACTAATTTAAGAACAGCACCCTGATTGCGCAGTACACTATCAATCATAACCTGAATCGGTTTGCAACAAATTTCTAACCCACTGCACTGATAAAAAAATCTGCTCACTAACGTAAATAACGCAATAAATGTTGTACTGTCACGCAATTAGTTTTCTTCGTAGTGAACTATTGAATAATATAGTATTTCATCTCTTGTCACTAGTTTCATCTTTTAAATTGGTTTAATTGAAATAAAAATGCTTTGACTTTGAGTTGAGCTAACTTAAACTAGTCGCTTATCATTTAAAGTGAAGGCACGTGAACACATTCGTAAGAAGTTGACAGAATCATCCCACCGTTAATTTGCTGGAATCGTTTTCTCCTCTAAGTGTCGTTATTTCTCCTGACTAAGTTTATTTTATTTATATGTATGTATCTATGTATGTATTAATTAGTATTCGTTATTTCTCAAGTTATACGAGTATGTATTATCTTTTGTTACACCTGTCATGTCTGTCTCTACATCACCTTAAGGTTGACTGGTAGAAAATGCCTCAGGCATTAAGTCCGCTTTTGCACAGTAGTTTTTTACTTGTGCATAAAGTTTTAATAAATAAATAAAGGCAATTGCCTATTCACGTTTATTTTCTAAGCTGCAATAAAATTGAGTGCAGCAACATTTACTTTGTTGACATGAAATTGCAAAATATACAAAAACATAGGTAATCTAAAAAAATCCAATAGGAATCCTACGCCCGGTATTTGACAACCAACGCTCACGGCTGATTGGCTCCCAAATAGCTTTAGGCCGTTTATACATTAACTTTATTGGAAAAAACTGCAGGCAGTTGACGTATTAATAATGTAAAATCACTCGTCTGTCGCTTTCAACATTTTTCCGATAACTAACCAATCAACTGTGTTAACTTTGAAAGGAAATCATTCCGCGCATTGAAAATAATTTTCATTGCGAACGTAATCGTGTTGATATTTATTTCGTTTCGTTTTTCAATATTTTGATATTTTTTTTTTGACTTGATTCCAGTCTTATTTCTATTATTACGATTTTCTTGTTGATATTTTAAAAACACTTTTTGTAAAAGTGACTGATCAATCACGGGGCCTACCACCACCTCTTACAGCAGTATTATTTTAATATTACTTCGTGGGGGAAAGAGATGGAGCAATACGTCCTGTAGAGCTTTATCTCTTTCCTACACAGATGGTCTGGATCAGGGTTCTTCCTCCCTTACTACGAAAGAAAATCTACCCTGTAAGATTTCTTTCGTAGTACCTACGTTTAATTAGATTCCGGAAGATTTTGAAGGAAGATGATAGTCCATTGGTTCACAAGTTTGAAAAATTCGTCTGCTCAACAACGTTAATAACGCAATTAATATTCTTAAACTGTCAAAGGCATTTCCATTATAAGTGCGTTACACAAGGAACCCGCTGCTCTTTCATGTCAAAAAGCCAACGTCAGGATCGTCAGGAATTCGTAACATATTAATTACACAATCTCAATGAAATCAGAAACTCAAACTCGCATCAATATATTACCCCATGTCCCATACCTTGAGCTCCCAAAAACAGCTCCCACAGGGGGTCTGTCCCCATATCGATACATATCGATACATACGGATAAATCGTCCGTCGTGAGGAGAATCTGAAATGGGAAGATATGTTGGGATGACGAGGGGAACTGGCTTTTAACATGTGAGGTTTAATGTGTGGATACCAGTGATGTATAAGTGTTGGAGAGTTATGTTTATTATGCTTAATATGTTATCACTTGCCTTGTGGTCTAGAAGAAACCATTGAGCGTTTTTTGAAAAAATAAAATAAAAATGCGCACAAATGGGTTTTTCTTCCACCAACTCTATAGGAAACTTTTATTTATTAAAGAAGATAAAAAGACATATACATGATAATCTTCTTATACTAAATTAAGTAACAAACTAATAAAATTAAAATATAATAACCTAAACTATTAACTAACTTACTTATGGCATCGAAAAAATTCCCCGCATCGCTGTCGGCTGGTAATGTACCCAAGAGACTGGCGTTATTGCCACGTTGTATGTCAATGCTTTGCCTCTGGCCAAGTTTAACACCAGCCCTTGGGTCACGGGTAGTGACAACCAACTCACTATTAAATAAATAAATAAATGACTCTATTAATCCTCAGTCCCCATTTTTGATAGCTGCATTTAAACTCTATACGAGAAACTGTATAATGAATGCCCCATTTCCCTATCACAACAGTTCCTATGTCCCCATTGACCCACCAAAACGTCCCGACCAGTAGCAATTAAAAGTTTACCTGAACACAACTAGTTAATAACAACTAGGTGAATAGAACATATAGCTACAACTATTGATCTAACTTTGTTCGCTTTCGTTAATCAACAAGACATCGACAAAAGCTGCTGGAAAAGACATGTGGCTAATTATTTGTAAAGAAAAGAAAGCAAATATATTTGACGGCGTCAGCAATGGCTGAGCGATAGTGCCGTCATCACCTCGATTCGGTTGTACGGACTCCATAGTGCAGGTTTACAATAAAACACGAATTATCACAGTAGGTACAATACTAATAATGTTCACGCATTACTTTCTACGTTCGGGCAAACCGACAGTTTCGCATAGGAGAAGTGAAGGTCTGCATCCGTTCGTTGCCCTCACAAGAATGACTCGTCGCTCAGCCACTTCCCTTAACACGATCCGCCCCACTCTAGCGAGCGCGTCACGGCGTTTACCCTCACCTTAGTACTACAATAACCAATTGAGAGACTATTATCGCTCAACTTTTATAATCTACGACATATTTATTTAAAGAGGTACTCAGGCTAGGAGCGACAATCTTCGCAGGTTGGCTAGTAGCAGCTGGATGAGAGTTGCCGAGAATTGAGCTGAATGGCGTGTAATTGGAAAGGGTTATGGCCAGCAGTGGACTGCCGTAGGCTGATAATGATGTAAAGAGGTAGATACTAATCAAATTCTTGAAGGAGGAACTTGAATTGGCAATCTCTGTGTAAAGCACCTGGTGCAGTGGCGCTATCTTTGGGATCTCCCAAATGTTGATGACATTAACAGTGGATTGCGATAGGCAGACTTGATAGGGAGGTTTCCAAAACTTCTGCATAAAGAGCTCAACTAAAGAAGTGCACCCAATTTATGTATATTGTGTAGGTATCTATCAGCAAGCAGCATTGCAACTTATTTCTACATTTCCTGAGACTATGTCCTCATAAACCGTAGTTAAAGATTGCCCAGTCAGCAATATTGTTTACCTCTCTGATTACTGAGTGTTTGACTTGTCACTCTTTCGAAGCTGTCATTGCATCGTTTTGCATTAATTATTATTGACGGGATTACTGAACACCTTTATTTTACTAATGTTTAATACCAAATAAAAGGTCCCTTCCATTGAGTAAGATCGTTGTAACCTCAAAGTACAAACTTAAGCTCATCGGCTCCGCGAAGTAGTGACGTCACGCTGAGCCGGGATCCACGAGAGGTAATTAACAACACCACTGCTCATTCATTTTTATGGTTTTGTGGTTATTGGCAAGAATTATTGTAAGGATTATGGAAACCGGCATGCTTGAGAGTATTTGAGAGATATTTCTCGACGGCATGTGAAGCCAAGTCAAAGGCCCACGGGCGGCATAAAAACTCTGACAGTTCTGACACCAGGTTTGTCACTAACTACACGAAAAAGAAGTAGTGGAATTGTTGCACTTTTAACAGTTGTATTTTGTTGAGAAAAAAAGAGGATCTTGAAAAATGGAAGATGAATGATAATAGAATGAAAGTCTCCTACGAAGACCTCGGTCCTCGTGTATGAAGTGTCCTTTCACCTTCATTTTCGTATCTTCTGGAGATACCATAGTATTATGGTATAAGGATGAGCATACATTTCAACTCAATCCTCACAAGATATAGCTTTTTATTGCTAGACATTACGTCGATAAAAAAATTAAGAATCTAGAGATTAGATTATGGTTACATGAAATAAATTAGCTATTCATGTAGTCCATCTGATGACGTCGAGTTTCTTGCGCGTTCTTCTCCATAGGAACCCACTACGCTTTGGAACGGGCAACTAGCTGCATCTTTGAATGACAGACCCCTTGACAATCCAAAAATGCCAGTAATTGTTTTATTAGATTGGTTTATCCTAACTAATATTATAAATGCGAAAGTGAGTTTGTTTGTTACGCTTTCACGCTAAAACAGGTGAACAGATTTGGATGAAATTTGGCACATGGGTAGACCATGACCTGGAATAGGACATAGGATACTTTTTATCCCGATATTCCCACGGGATCGAGACCTATGCGGGTGAAACCGCGGGGCGCAGCTAGTTAGAAATAAAGGCTTTGAGTTTGAGTTCGATGCCATTAGCAACATCAAACAACACTACAACGAACAAAAGTTTATATTAACCCAGTCCTAAGATATTCAAAGCAGTACACCTACCTACATACACATAGCCGTCAATTCAAGATGGTGTGAGATGCGGCCCCCAGTGACACGTTAGATTGTGCCCACCAATTCCCCCCATAGGAGTTGCGAGTTAAGGGAAAGCCACTCAAAGGAATTTAAAATTCAGATTCGTGATTTGAAAATATTTTTGCGGATTCGATCAAGCGGGTTTGGAAGAATCAGTTGTTTTAACCTACAACTTTTTTCAAACTAAAATAAATATTTGAGATATTCACAAATAAACTAAAAAATGTCAAAGCTTGTGTCGCTTAACGAACATACATATTTCAAGAAATGGTGAGTTTTAAAATAAATAGTTTCAATTCTGGCTTTCTAGTGGAGGCTGCGAGTTACAGTTTTGACACCAATCATGCTGGCTAAACGTATCTAATATTTTCCCTTGTAGTCCTGCTGACACGAAAAAAGCCGAAGAAGCCGAAACAAAATTATGAACCTGCCTTCATTACCATGTAATGACGCATATAAGAAGAAAAATATTATTAACTCGCCTCGTTAGTACGTAAAACAAGTAGCTAAAAACTTACCACCACCTCTAATAATAGTACTATTTTAATCTTACTTCAATATGGGAAAGAGATGAACCTACACAGGACGTATAAACCAAACCAGGGGCCGTATTATGACGTGTTAATGCCAACATTTTTCCAGTGTGAGTGAGAGACGGAGCTAGACAAGGCCGATAGCACCATCCCGTTTTCGCAACGGAATAATGATGGCATTAATACTTCATAATACTACCCCAGGGGCCGTATTATGACGTGTTAGTGCCACCATTTTTCCAGTGTCAGTGAGATACGGAGCTATACAAGGCCGATAGCACCATCCTGTTTACGCAGTGGAATAATGATGGCATTAATACTTCATAATACGGCCCTGTATTAAACAAGTTCAGAATAAATGTCCTCAGCAAACATCTATCCATCAACTGAACACCGCCTTAACCTATCCACAATATTTGACAGCACCTCACACAAATGAAGGGCGTCAGCGTCACAGAAGGAACGCGTCACCAACCACTGATTTGTTACTCCTATTTAATTGGAACCTGACGCTGCTTGTGCGGCGTCAATACTTAATGGGAACGTTCCCTTTTCCGTTATTCACATGTTTTGTTGCCACTGACAGGTTACTGATAAGAGTGTTGGAAAACGGCGTGTACCTAGTTGAAGTGTGGATTTGTTTTGATGTACTGAGTTGAGTTTCATTAGTACCGTTTAGATTGTCATGTTGGGATGCAGGTTTACAAAAAAGTTTAAATAATGTATTGTACAATGATGCACGTAAGAAATAGAATGTGTTTTAGTTCTTAAGAAGAAATAGGGTCGGTCCCCTCCCCATATAAACGCTCTCGCCTGTTTTCTCTCTGGTTTATGAACTTAGAGCAATGATTTTTTTCAGTAAAATAAATATCAACTAGTTTTATATACGCCCCTATGTTTTCCGTTTTAATGATACACTATCTGTAGAAGCAGTAAAACCCTCCGAAAATGCGCAAAATTGCCTGTTTAGACCGCTGTCAAACTATTAATAAGAAAAAAAAAACATAGAGGCACAGTAAATATCCTTCTTATTCAATTTATAAAATATCTTTCAAATTGGTCCAACATTAGAGGAGGAAATAGATGAAAGCCGAACCTCGAATTATGACTTTTTGTATGGAGAAAAGACCGACCCTATTTCCTCTTAAAACATGACAGGTATAGGCAATCCTAGACATTCATTGCAGTTCCAAAGAAGTTAACAGTTCAACAGACAAGAAAACTTACTTAAGGGCCGATTTATTTCTATTATTCTTCTATTCGTTTCTATTCTTGTCCAACACATTGAATACTGAATCTGTGAATATTTCTCGCTTGCACATAGATAGTGTGAAGTTGGTTAACAAAGACCACAGATAACTATTCTTCAGTTATTATACGATTGAAATATTGATTTGTCTGATAAACAGCAAATAATTTAATACGCTAGATATTCAACGATTTAACTGAGGATTTTATGTTTGACATTTTTGGCAGTAGTAACAGATGAGAGTCCTCCCTGAGGGACGCTAAGGAAACGCTGGCGTGACGACTTAAACCCGTTTACGGGAGATTGGTCAGAGAAAGCAATGCACAAGGAACAATGGAAAACAATGGGCGTGACTTATGCCCAACAGCAAGACAATACAGGTTGAAAAAAATAAAATCCCTAATGAAAACAATTACTCTAATCTACCACTCAAGATTCTCCTCTGAGATCGGAGCACCCAAAAAACGTTATCCATAATTAAATCCTTTCGTACAAGGAGCAACGTCACAAAATTAAGATGCGGTGAACATGAAATCTGATTATATAGTTGAAGGACAACAATCTAAGCGAGATAACTTCGAGAACAGAAGTTTTGTAGCAAAGAATGGATGCAAGTCTAAGATATGGGGAGAACTGAGAGCAGGAGACCAGCGTTTCATTTAGTCGTAATTTTAATTAGTAATGTACGTTTGTTTTCTATTTGATCCATTTAAGGAAATTACTGGGTCTTGGATTTGACTTCAAACTATAGACAAGATAAGGCAGAAAACATGAGGAAAAATATTACTCACTTTTCTTTCCGCCTGTTGCAGTCAAGCTAAGAGTTAATGGTAGGTATTAGTTTGTCTCATATTAATCTGGACAAAATAATCATAGAGAGAAAATGCGAATAATTTACCATGGCAGTCGTAGAAGTCCTGCCAGACAAAATTAATGCTGATCGGCAATAATAACCCTGAGATTAATTATTAAGTATTTTACCACATTCTGGCGATTTCACCCCGCTAATCTCATCACATAGCACGACTTACTGATGACGTCGACCGTCCACCCCGAGGCACAAAGCTATTTATTTTTAAACAAACAAAACGCTTATTACACTAGACAAGACAATTTTGTTGATAACTAAATAGACCTGGAAGAGGCAACTTGGGGGCCTTTTATTTTTAAATCACCCCTGCGTGAAATCTTAGCGTCAAGGAAGGGGCAATGTAATTACTAAGAGAAGGCTTTCGGCTGCTGTATACGACTTTTTAATTATTTTTTGTGTTATTTTACGTAAAGAGATGGTCAGATTGCAGTTTTTATGATACGAAAATATGCTTTGAGTGGCTTATTTTTAATTTTAAATAGGTAATAAATTAGATTGAGAGACGGTCGTCAGAAAAAGCATTTGCGTCTGACTTGGCTTCATATGTCGAGAAATATCTCTCAGGCAACCGGTTTCCTCACGATGTTTTTCTTCACCGTTTTTGAAGCAAGTGATAATTATACAATACGCACATGAATCCGAAAAGTCACAGGTGCGTGGCTTGGTTTCGAACTCGAGACCTATGACTGGGCAGTCCGACGGACACACCACTAGGCTGAAAATTAACTTTAAAATAAACTTGTGTGGTAGGGTAGATAAAATCAATTCCGGTTAAGGATCGCGCGCTTGTAGTACTTCTTTTTCTTCTTCAAGCCTCGTAATAAAACTGCCCGCATACCATATTAGCCCTTATTTTGTAGTGAAATAGAGGTTTAAGCCGCGTGGAGCGGCGGATGCACCGGCACCGGTGCGTTCACGGGGCTTGACGGTCGTGACGACCATAATTGCACTAGTGCGATTCCCGTGTTTGAGCGGTAAGTATGCTTAAATACTTTACTGAGATAGGGGTATAAGTTGTCTTTTTGTTTAACCATATGGATGTTAACCCATATGGATGTTTCTAAGCCGAATATTTTTAGTTTTTTTTTTTGTGTGTTTGTTACCCCAAAGAATAATGTGAAAGGGAGAAAGTTTAATACCCTGCAGTGAGTAGACAAAGGCTGTATACAGATAATATAATGATGACAGATGGAAAACATTCAACTGAAAAATGGATCCCACAAAACCGTGGCTAAAGGTAAAATGGAGGTCTCGCCAACAACCGAATTAAAAGTTAATCTGCCTACTTTCCTTTTAACGTCAGACTAGAAACTTAAAAATAATAATTACTCATTTACATCAGTATTGCAAGCGAAACCTCTTCAGTCCCATTAAAAGTTTAATTTATTTTTACCAGGAGACTGCCCCTTAAACATTTAAAAGACTAACTTGAATTGCGTCTTTTAAAAACTGAACTTGCAA
The DNA here is from genome assembly GCA_949152455.1 of Lithophane leautieri. Taxonomy (NCBI): domain Eukaryota; kingdom Metazoa; phylum Arthropoda; class Insecta; order Lepidoptera; family Noctuidae; genus Lithophane; species Lithophane leautieri. Next base: position 2,693,585 of record OX424474.1, on the reverse strand, counting down.
GAGATCTAAGTTTAGGTTTATTTTATACGAAACTATGTCTTAATCTTTTCTGTGCGGGCTTTTGTGATATTTCTCTTCAATCCTTACATATTATAAAACAAAGTCCTCCGCCGCGTCTGTCTGTCGTCTTGTTCGCGATAAACTCAAAAACTACTGCACCGATTTTCATGCTTTTTTCACCAATGGCTAGAGTGGTTCTCGAGTAGGGTTTATAATAACCGACATCCACACGGGCGAAGCCGCGGGTATCAGCTAGTATGTTATATATACATATTCTGATAACATAAAACCACGCATAATATGTATATTCCCCATTGGAAACCTAAGCAATTTAACACTCTGCCTGCCCGACTTGAAAATCGAACCTAGAACTGTATGATCAGCTGTCGTAGAGTTTCAGACCACTAGACTTACGGGGCAGTAGGTGACAATATAAAAAATTTTTACAAAAAAAAAAAAAACAACCGACTTCCAAAAAAAACACTAAAAAGTGAAAAATAAATTTAATTTCGTTTGTTTTTTTTGGAAAATAGTTGTTTTTATTTTTATAAGTAAGGTTATAGTATATAATAAGAATAACCGACATCCACGCGTGCGATGCCGCGGGCATCAACTAGTATACTTATAAGAAAACTAAACAAACATTTCGTAGGTAAACCACAAATATTTTGTGGACTTCTTTTCATTCGAATAAAACCAAGTTTACGAGTTACGGTCATGGTCACAAAAGAGTTGGAACTACGATGGGTACTTAAATATTTAAACAATCCACGAGAAATTCTAACTTTGTACATTCATATTATATAAATTATATTATCTAATCTAACTAATATTAAAAATGCGAAAGTGAGATGATTTGTTTGTTTATTTGGATGAAATTTGGCACATAGACCATGACCTGGGTTAGGACATAGGATACTTTTTATCCCTATATTCCCTCGGGATCGAGACTTATGCGAGTGAAACCGCGGGGTGCAGCTAGTTATACATAGAACTTGGTTCTTTTTCAATTTAACTTTTGCTACCAAAAAACTGCTAATTTATCTTATGGACTACTGACACCAGAATATTTTGAAAGGTCTAAAGTTACTTACTTAATTATTGTGATAAAAGTCAGCAATAGATAGTTTTTCAAAGTAAGAACTACCTAATGCCCGCGGCTTCGCCCGCGTGGATGTCGGTTATTATATAGGTACTTATACCTTCCTCGAGAACCACTCTATCGATTGGTGAAAACAGCATGAAAATCGGTGCAGTCGTTTTTGAGTTTATCGAGTACACGACGACAGACAGACAGACGCGGCGGAGGATTTTGTTTTATAATATGTAAGGATACATAAGTTTTAATTAAATATAGGTACGGTAGGCCACTGCCAGGTTGCTGATTTAGGCTAGCTTTGGTTCTGCTCATATCTCATAAATAAAAAAGCACGGGTGTGGGATATTTAGTTAGGTAGGTATATAAATACTCATGTAATAAGAGTAACACACCTAAATAATAAATAGAGGACCTATTATGTTTGAGGATTTTGAGTGTAGGTATTCCATTCTCAACAAGATTTTACACAATTTGTCACCAACATAATTTACGTAAAAGATATAGGCATTATAATCCGCAGGTTAACAGCAGAACAAAGTACCAGGATAGCAGAACACGGCTGAAGGTTAATCTCGCCGATTACACACGCCGTAGGTAGGCACCAAAATGATTGAGTTACTCAAACCAGGCGGCTCTGTAATATAAGTATAACATGAGTCCAACAGAGCATAAATAACAACACCTTTATCAAATAACCACTGCGCAACCAGTAGAGTAATATTGCTCCGGTTCATTAACTAATTTATTCTTGAGAAAGTCCCGGTTATCCGGGAGTAGTCTGCAAGAAACAAAACTAATGGCGTCGGCAACACGAGAGCCTGGAGCTGTCGCGAGGGCGTGTGCCATAAGATGTGGTTGTAGCGAATTGATGGGCGACAGCGATTTTACCCGAGCCACTAACCTAAGTATTTGAATCAAACCAGCACCTTCGTTTTGTAATAATGCGTCGCACATCCACAAACGGTCAGCCTGTAATAATAGTGACCATATTATACTATCATCATACCATAGTGACTGTATTATTTCGAATACGGAGGCATTAAAGTGCTCAATATCAATATCCAATATCATTAGTACATTAGCACCCAGCTTTCTGCCAAGGTTGGAGAACAATCTGGAAAAACTAATATATTTATTTCACTAGCGGATGCCCGCGGCTTCGCCCGCGTTTATGTCGGTTGTTATATACTAAAACCTTCTTTGAGACCCACTCTATCCATTGGTGAAAACAGCATAAAATCGGTACAGTTGTTTTTGAGTTTATCGCGAACAGATAGATAGACTTTGTTTTATAATATGTAAGGATTAACATACGTACATTACGTTGTTAATTTTGGAGTCACTAAAAGCAAAGATTTGCTTGTATGTGGCTCCGCTCTTCCAGTTTTCTTTTTTCTAACTGTAAGTACATAATTGAGAAAAAAACACAGAGACAATAATTTTTAGAGAATGCCAAAAGTTTTTATGAATACAAACTGAAGACTGGCGATAACGCTATACCGCTATATACCAGGAGGACATAACAAAGGAAGACCAACACGGTCACGTTGTCAGCCAGTATCAACGTCATGCACGATCCTTGGTGTTGAGTTCTAACTTCCTTTTAAGAAGCCCAGTATACTATGAGAGGCTTTCTTTTTAAGCGACTTCTTCAAAACGGAGGTTATGTAGACGATATTCTATTTGACTCCCTCACTGTTATTTACATAGCAGGTTGGTATTCGAGTTTGTGTGGGGTAGGTACCACAACTAAAAAGTGAAAAATAAAAACTTTTTACCAAAATACACAATCGACTTCCAAAAAAAAGATATAAAAGTCAACAATAACTTTAATTTCGGAAGTCGTTGGCAAAAAACGAAAACCGAAAAGCAAAGACACTGACTTCCGAAATTAAACAAATTTTTGACTTTTTTTGTGTTTTTTGTTGGAAGTCGGTTATTTTTTTTTTTTGTAAAAAGTTTTTTATTTCAACCATTATTACCCCACTGCAGGGCTAAAGGCTCTTCTTATACAGAGAAAACACGAGTATTGACCACCACGCATGATCAAGACGGGTTGGCGATTTCAGACTCGGAGCCTCGGTGCTCTCTTGATGATGGTCAAAAGTCAATCCACCACACGCTAAACCCCCAGTACTTGTGCCACATAATAATTTATGGACGGAAGCCGGTCTGGGGACGCGGCAATTAGCCGGCGCGTAACGAACCCTTGAAATAAATATCATTTGGTGATAAATGCGAGCGGCTCTGATAAATATGTTGTTATTATTCATCAGGACTATGCTGACCGGATCGGAGTTTCGCGATAAAACTGTGGTGTGTAGCTATGTGTTTTTTTGTGGTTTAATTTTACCAAAAGTAAGTTTGATAAAGCAGATATAAATCCAGTGGCGTATTAACCCTAAGGCAAACTAGACACGTGTCTAGGGGCGCGAGGATAAAAAGGGGCGCGCGCGCGGAAATATATTTCCAAAAAAACAAATTAAATTTAAATAACATTAATTGTGTAAGTAAGTATGCACCAACTTACACAATATAAAAGATTATTGAATTCTATAGAAATGTAGAGCTTCCGAAGCGTGCTCCGCCTTCCTGATTATTCCTACATCGCCTGATTTTATAAAAGAAGTGTGTAAGATACTAAATTCATGATAACAAACGATCATCTGTCAACACACACAGTCAGATCTGTTTCCCAGAGAGGCATAATGGATTTCCATGTTCGTTTGCTCCCTGGACTACTACCTAATTATCCCTACATATATTATAACTGCGAAAGTGTGTGTGGTTGTATAGGTATCTCTTACTGCTTCATGCAATAAACTACTGAACCGATTGTGATGAAACTTGGTATGTAGGTAGATAGACAGAGACCAAAAAATAATATTTTCGTCGATGAGGTTCTTGCCTGGGGAGCTCTCGACATTTAATCCACCACTGCATAAATCCCAAAACAGCTGAGCAAAAACATCTAAAATCTGGGTAGCAAAAGTTTTTATAATTTTTAGGATATCTAAAGGAACGAATAAGGGGAAAGATGGGTCTCACAATTTATTTAGCAGAAGATTTATATAACATTATCAACAGTTTATCTAATTAATTAGCCCTATGATACAAATAGGACTTTGATTGTGATCGGAAATTAGAGGAGGAGCTCGTGGCTAAGTAATAACAGCCGCACGGGTCGATTCATCATGTTAAGCTTCGCTTGCCAAGGTTGGTCCGTGGATGGGTAACCATCTCTACATAATGAGACTCCTCCGTGCCCCAGAAAACAGGTTAAGCTGTTGGTCCCGGCTGTCATTCGTGGATCTTCGACAGTTGTTACGGGTCGTTAGTAGCCCGAAAGTCTAAGTCTTAACAAGAAGGTATCGTATTACCCAGTTACTGGGTTGAGGTCAGATAGGCAGTCCCTCCAAGTAAAATACTGATATTCAGCTGCATCTGGTTAGACTGGAAGCCGACCGCTGAAAGGCTAGGCAGATTTTTTATATTGCGAAAACCGAAACTTGTAAAAGCTGAAAAACTTCTAAACCCAGGGTAGTATCTTCTAACTATCATTTACACACCTCTCACGAGTCACGTGATATGCCAACGAGCTTTTGATAGTTCCGTACGCGAAAGTAATGGCGGACGCTTAAGGCCGCACCCTACCTCAAATTGCTTAGCATGATCTTCCGTTATGCCGAAAATACCGCAGCATTAATTTTTAAATAAACATAATGTTAAAGTTGAGGATTGATGCTAGATCCTATGTTTGGCGAAAAAACGACAACATAAAATGTTCTTGATAGAAAAAAAAAACGTTACCTCTAAACCAAACTATTAACCGCTGGTATTCAAAAAATACTTCAAATTAGATCATAAAACTTTGCATAATAACTGAACTAACTGTAAAAAAAACTTTTTAAAAAAAATTGACCGACTTCAAAAAAAACAAAACAAAAAAGGACTACTGTACTAAAAACCAAAAGACAAAAAGTACTTCTTTAATAATAAGAGAAAAATAAAAAAATAACTTTAATTTCGGAAGTCGGTGTCTTTGCTTTTAATTTTAGTTTTTGGCCACCGACTTCCGAAATTAAAGTTATTTTTTAATTTTTTTATTTTTCTCTTATTATTAAAGAAGTACTTTTTGTCTTTTGTCTGCTGAATAAGAACGCCTATCTAAGAATCGCAAACGGAGTGCTATGTCCGGTTCCCAAGAATCACCGTTAGTTTGTCATGCTAGGTTATCTCAGATGAGAAATTACATGCATTCTCATTTGTCACAGGAGTCGCCAAATGATAAATGATAAGATCTGCCGACTCAATCTTATTCAAAAACGATTAAGTGGCGAGTCGTCTGAACAGCGCAAGTATCGTTTAGATGTTATACGAAACCGGCTGGCTAATGAGACTCCCGTGCCTTCTCAAGAATATAAGGGTGAACACTATACATTTGCTTACACTGTATAGTTCCCCTCATCATCATATTATAAGGTGACCATAATCAGATCTGTAATGTCACTTACAACCTATATGGTTGCAAAGTTCTTATCAATATAAATGAATTAAGTCCAAACACAAGGTAATTACTGTGAACCGTTGAGGAGTTCCGTTAATCGTCCTTCGTCTTCATCATCAGACCCTTAACGACAGTCACAACCCATCCAAGTGTAAGGTTCTTATCAATACAAATTAATCAAGCCCAAACACAAGATATCTGCTGTAAACCACTGAGGAGTTCCCTCGACTGTCTTTCGTCTTCATCATCAGACCCCTAACGACAGTCAGAACCCATCAAAGTGTAAAGTTTTTATCAATACAAATTAATCAAGCCCAAACACGAGGTATCTGCTGTAAACCATTGAGGAGTTCCCTTGACTGTCTTTCGGCTCCATCATCAGAACGACTCCAGGCCTTCATAAAATTGTAGTGCTGTAAAATACTTAATGAATAAATTAAGGAATGCACTAGTTGCCCTTACGATTTTTGAAAGTTCCCCTCGATTTCTCTAGAATCCCATCATCAGATCCTGACTTGGTGACAATGGGACCACCTCAGAAGTATAAGCTTTTGAACAAAAAAAGAATTTTTTAAATCGCTTCACAAACGGCGGAGTAATCGGTGAACATACATAAAAAAAAAAAAAAAAAAAAAAAAAAAACAATCATTCCGAACATAGTACCTCCTCCTTTTTTGAAGTCGGTAAAAAGCAGATAAAGCAGTTCTTATGTTTTTTTATTTTAATTACTATTATTTTCACCGTAAAAGTAATTATCTAAACAATTCGAGGCTTGAGAGCCGCCAGCACCCCACTCCGTCTCGCTCTCACTCAGGCCGCGAGTAGTATGGTGCGAGCGATATAAAATTTGAGGTAGGGGAGGCCTTAAACTACCTATATAGCTGCTAACTATTGAGTAAAAGTTTCCCATAAATAGAGACAGCATTTTTTTTTTTTTTGAGGTTGGGCAATCATCACATCACTTCTCCCGCTCTGGGCGGAGCGGGAGGGCGTGTCAGACTTTTACTGACTAAAACCAGATATAGGTTTTAAACTGATAAGTAGTTTAGTGAGGTACTAGAGTATAGTAGCTTACTCTAGAAAACTTAGACGGAGGTGTGGTAGCTGCGATGTTCTGTGGGTAGCTGTCTTCCGTATAATAATATGTATAGACAGACATGAAAATGGAATTGTTTTAACTTGGAAAACCTTATTCTACTTAGAACTACTTTCCAGATTACAGATATTGTTTTTCAAGAGTGGAAATAATGAAACATGTCGTTTCGCTACAAATATCTTGCTAAGTCTTAACTAAACGTTATCTATACTATAATAATATAATATTATATTATAAAGAGGAAAGATTTGATTGTTTTTTTTTTGTTTGCTTGCATTTAATAGGCTCCGAAACTAATGAACCGATTTGGCTGAAAATTGGTGGGGAGGTAGGTTAGAACTAGGAGACGGACATAGGATACTTTTTATCCGTAGGTAGGGTAGGTAGGGTAGGTAGGGTAGGTAGGGTAGGTAGGGTGGGTAGGGTGGGTAGGTAGGGTAGGTAGGGTGGGTAGGGTGGGTAGGTAGGGTAGGTAGGGTAGGTAGGGTAGGTAGGGTTGGTAGGTAGGGTAGGATAGGGTAGGCAGGGTAGGTAGGCAGGGTAGGTAGGCAGGGTAGGTAGGTAGGGTAGGTAGCTAGGGTAGGTAGGTAGGTGCGCCGTAGATATGTACTTAGTGCTACCCGTGTGAAGCCGGGTAGGGCAGCTAGTTGTTGATAAAGTGAGTGTTAAGCTTCTACACAAGTATGTCATCACCATCTCATCATCTGCCTAGCATTTCCTAACTGTTCGGGTCGACGCGGACTTCCAGTCTAACCGGATGCAGCTGAATACCAGTATTTTACTTGGAGCGACTGCCTATCTGACCTCCATAACCCAGTTATTGGTACCCTTTGGTAAGACTAATTGTCAGACTTTCGAGCTTCTGACTAACCGAAACGATCGTCAACGATCCACAAATTATAGCCGCGACCAACGCCTTCACGTGCTTTCAGTGGCACGGAGGGATCGAAGCGTCCTATATCGACCCTTGCGGCTGTTACTACTTAGCCACGAGCCCTCAAGTCAAGCATGTTATAAAGAAGCATTAAAGAAAGAAGATAAAACAGTAGAAATGAGATAAGAGTAGAATAAATATGAACAATATTGTCAAACTTTTTTTATTTTATTTGTTGAATACGTTACGAGGCTTTTGGCTACTTTAGTATGTGTGTATTTTGTGCCTTTTTCTGTTGAGTGTGCGTTTTGTTTGTGCAGAATATAGTACATTACTGTCGCGGCCAGCAATAAGGGGATTTATGGATGATCGTGAAATGAGTCTATCAATTCCTGATTGCGGCCAAGGCTTGTATAGTACTTTTCTCAAATAATGCGCGGAAATTCAAACTGAATAATTAAAAATTCCGGAATCAATGGCGAACAACTATAGTCTTTCATGCGCCAATATGTTCATTTGTTTCTTTATTACATTAAACAGTTCTATTTGCAAGTCTAATCGAAATTTAAATAAAATCTGTGATAAGTTCCCTCCTTGGTTGCCATGTGTTGAAGTAAAAAGTTCGTTCCATTTTTAAATAACACAGGTATGAGTTTTCATAGTAATTTATTTGGCCGCTAAACACGCCAGATATGGATTTTCATAGTAACTTTGCTGGCCGCATCGTCACTTGTTTTTGACCAGTACAGCAATTTCGATTTATCTCGACGAAGGTTATCAAAATAATGCCCGAACTTCTAAGCATGTTTTAGAAAAACAATTTTTCTATCTGTTCCTTTTTTTTAATAAAAGTAGAAACTGTTGTCGAGTGCATTACCTATCCAACACAAATCGCATTTCCACAAACACCAAACTCCTCCAAAACACCCACAAAATATAGCCCCAAAAACGAGTCAATAAACCCCAGCCTACACCATGTACTTTAATCAACTAAAGCACAGAATCAATTTTCGCCGAGTCCTGATTTCCACAACTTGGGATTCGTGGCCCGCTGCCAACCTTCATGTAAGTTCTGCCTTTAAAATGCATCCCCATTAGGCGGGTAGCACTCGACGAGTCTTCAGAGCCCGCCGACCGTATAAACTAAGCTAGTTTGCTGCGAGAAGATTTTTCTCAAGATCTTCGAGAACGATAAAAGACAACAAATCTGGGAGTTTCGGTATTTTGTTGAGGAAGCTTAGTAGGGTTAGATTTTAGATTTTATGTATATTTTAAGACACACGTTGTATTTACCTGGTAGGTAGGCACTTGCCTACACACATGTAGGTACCTTAAATAAGCTTATAAGTACCTATCTTATAGGTACCTACCTAAATAAAGCATAAAAATGTCGACTAAGAAAATTGTGGTAGGTGGTTAGGTCGCTCTGGACTCAGCTTAGTTTTCAGTAACTTTCAATAGGAAGCTTTGAGTTTCAGTGGTTTATACGGATTTACCATTCATGCAATAACTTTACGCAGAAAAGTTCGCCTGGGTCTTCAAGTCTCCAACTGACCATGTGACATTCTTTAAATATCAAAGTTGCATAACAAACTTTTGGAATTGATAAGCATCTGTATTGACATTTAGAGGTATGAGGAACAGGGTGTAAAGTTCACTCATCCTCCTAAGAAAAGGGAGGATTCTCCGACCAGAAGGGTGCCGTGTCTGGCGGGCAATTGCCCAACGATTGACGTCAGGTCTTTGATGCGAAGTTCGCATGTATGTAGATCGGCCATAGACACATGGTTTTGATTCCTGTTGAATACCCAATTGGTAATTTCCGTACTCAAGAATTTGCAGTAGAATATTTTTCATAACAGATATAGTTACCACTCACTGCATAAGTCTGTACATTATGTAAGCAGCTGCTCAGTCTACGCTACAGCCATAAGCACATAGTGGGAGAGTCGTAATTTTTGCGAATTTCATGCACAGACCAAATAAAACACCAAGACAGAGCGCTGCGAACAACACAGAGAAGCATGCCAAAAGTACACCCTCCCTCTGTGGATACACGCTCAGACGCACACATTTACAACCATTCACAAGCAAACTGCACCTCACTAAGTCCACACAATGTTTACGAAATCTGCCTCACGTTACTCTTGGTATCGCTGTCTGGGTTTTTTATTTGCTGTGAGCTTTCATGTAGGAATTAGTAGCGAATTTCAAAACCAAGTATCTAAAGTGATTATGAGAAACTTTTCATACATATTTAATCATGCTACATTCTCTAATTATAAATGATGGTAAAATACATAGTAGGTATAACACCATAACTTCACCATCGGTATCGTTAAAATGATAACAGCCAGATGATAGAATTACTTATTAAATTATAGCTCTTAACGCGACTCGTGAGTTATCGAGAAACTTTAAATGGATTACATTTAAATTTATGAGTTTGTATTCACTTTCGTAGTTAAGTTTAACAACAGCGAACGCTGGCCGTGAGTCGTGACTTTAGCTTAGGACAAGTGGAAGGAGTTCAGGCGAGCATTATCAACTTTCGTAAAAAAGGAATTGGTTTTTGTTCGCTGTATTTTGGATGTGAACAAGTTTGAATAAATGACTTTTGATTTTCTATACTTATTCTACTCTTTGCTTTACTCTAGTAGCCGTTTGTGTGTACCGTTTGTTTTTAACTCAATCTCATTACTAGTTACTATGTAATAAGTAATAGGGATGCAAGATATGTCGAAAAGTATTGATATATATCGTATCAATATTAAAAAAAACAATATCGATATCGATATATCGAAAAAAAAATCGATATACCGGTGGAATTTTCATTTGTTTTTACTTTTATTTATGTAATTCAAGTTTTTTATTCATTAAAAATACCAAACTAGGAAAAAGGTATACTTTTTACGGCTCTGAATTCCAGCGGTTTTAGTCAGTGGCGACAACGGTGTTGCTATTGGAAATATTGTTTTTGATACATTTTCGATACTTGATATTTTATATCGATACATCGAAAAAATAAGCTGGAAGGAGGAGCTCGTGGCTAAGTAATAATAGCCGCACGGGTCAATTCATCAGGTTAAGCTACGCTTGCCGGGGTTGGTCGGTGGATGGGTGACCATCTTTACATATCGAGACTCCTCCGTGCCACGTAAAGCACGTTAAACCGTTGGTCCCGGCTGTCATTTGTGGATCTTTGACAGTCGTTACGGGTCGTCAGAAGCCCGAAAGTCTGACAACCAGTCTTGCCAAGGGGTATCGTATTACCCAGTTACTGGGTTGTGTAGGTCAGATAGGCAGACGCTCCACGTAAAATACTGGTATTCAGCTGCATCCGGTTAGACTGGAAGCCGACCCCAACATGGTTGGGAAAAGGCTAGGCAGATGATGACATCGAAAAAATAAATATTGCCTAAAAATATTGATGTATCAATAAAAAAAAATCGATATATCGATATTTTTTGTACAAAACTAGTAAGTAAATAAACAGTTTGGTGGCGTAACCTTGGAGAGGTCTATGTCCAGCAGTGGATTGCAATAAGCCGAGTTGATTAATTGAAACAGACTTTTGGGAATTGATAGGATAGACTACAAGCTCTTTAGAAATTGTTTATAAAGGTATAAATAAAACACAAAAATCGCATTGTAAAACAATTTATTTCGTCTATAATTTGCGTTAGATCTAACAATAGGATAGTCATTGCGTCACTAGACTAGGTACTAGTTAGTACTTAGACATCTAGACGTCCTGGAAGGCCTACACTAGGAAGAGGGAGGTAATTTTGAATAGATTCATGCCAACTAACAGTATGTCTGTGCTCCTAGATATCAAATAATAAATATAGTAGTGAACAGTTTCTCACAAACGCAAACATTCATTGTTTTTTTCCGATAAACAACTGCCTGGAGCGCGCGCGTATCCCATTAACTAATTAGTTATTTAACAATTATGATTACCGGTTAATAACACGCCTACATCTGGTAAATAAGCTGTAAAAAACGCAATAAATAGGTTTAAAATAAATCTTAAAAAACTGCTAAGCGCCGAAGACATAAACGTTTTTTAAATATAATTATGTTTGGTTATATACAAATAGTGCAGCCGAATCATGCATTTATTATTGTTAACTTACTTAAAACTAAACATAGGTGTACCAGGAACACAGACTTCAATAGGAGTTAAAGATTTAAGGTAAATTTTAACAACGTGTTACTTCAGATATTCAGGCTAACATCATCTGTCTGTCAATTATAAACTCTAAATCAGTTATAATAAGAGTAAAAATAGTTTGTTTAAGGACAGATGGCTTTATCGTTATAATTCTACGTATTATTTAGTTCTATAAAACACAGTATAATCATTGGTATTGTATAGAGCGAGCGAAGAAAACTGTGTGGCAAGATA